>OX465276.1:26398875-27800125 GCA_949987645.1 Tachina grossa | reverse complement strand
ATTCATA
This sequence comes from Tachina grossa, assembly GCA_949987645.1. Classification (NCBI taxonomy): domain Eukaryota; kingdom Metazoa; phylum Arthropoda; class Insecta; order Diptera; family Tachinidae; genus Tachina; species Tachina grossa. Next base: position 27,800,118 of record OX465276.1, on the reverse strand, counting down.
TTAAGTTAATAAAACATCATGTTTAAATGTGATATAATTAAGTTTTCTGGCAAAATATACATATATATATATTTAAACCAAATCTAGCTATATTTTCTCAACATAAAAGAAAATTTACACAAACAATTATGTATCTGCGTAGAAAGACCGGTCAAGTTTTTGTTATCTATATATGTACATACATATGTATGTACTATTTTATTTTGATTAAGTGATAATATTATTCACCCCTATTCTGCGTTTCGATTACGTTCCCGCATTCAGTTACGCACGGATCGAAAAGAGGTATTCTGCCAAAAAACTGAATCGAAAGAAAAAGAAGAAGATAAGAGTATGTTTAAACCTGCTGCTTTGCTATGAAACGGGTGAAATAGGAACAGAAAAATTAAGCAATTTTGCAAAAATTTTTAGCAAAAAGTTAAATTTAGTGCAAAAAAAAACAGTAATTTACCATTAAAACAAATAATAATTAAATATTGTAAAAATTTGCATTTCATAAACTCTTGCAAATTTAAATACAGAGAGTTAAAAAAAACGAGATAAGCAAGAGGTATTTGTGGCCAAACTTTTCCAGTGTGAAGAATCCTGTCGCGCCGGAGGTGATATTTTAATTTTTTACACATAATTGCAACACAAAAATAAAGTCTATTTGTTTAAATTTAATTAAATCCGTAGACAATATCGTTTTTTGTTGTCATTAAATAGGTATGTCAACTTTTTATACTGTTTTACCTGTAATAAATTGAATTGCGATTTTTAGCATTTCAATACAGAAAAACATTAATTAAACCTTCTTTTGCATTTAATGCTTGCATTATTTTTTTAATTAATCACTTTTTGAAGCTAAACAATCAAAAATTGAAAACGCTCCGCCACTAAAATAACAACTTACAAAAACGTAGTTACGATCGAAATGCAGAATACATAGAATCGAAAGAGAAATCGAAGAACGGAACGCAGAATACCAAAGTTGCCAAACGGAGAAACTTTCGATTCGAATCGAAACGCAGAATAGGGGTGATTATTAAAAATTTCTAATTAAAATACGCATTAAAATATGCACACACATATGCATTTACGTACACAATATGCGCCGAAGAGTCATGGAATCAGCAGATATTTTTCTTTTTCTAATTTTCTATACCCTACACTTTTATGAGGGCATTATAATAAGTTTATGACATTTGAAACAATGAATTTCGATAAAGTTTTATTACACCGATCAGTTCAGTACTACTTTGTGTGCAGTCTTAATAAGTGCGTTTGTGGAAAATAAAACCAATTTGCGATTTCAAAAATAAAGCGAATATTCATTCGTATATATGTAAACAATTTTTTCTGTTTTTCTGAAAAAGCTCCTTCACAAATTTTTAGTTATTAAAAATTTACATGCACATCGTTACCAGAGAACAGCAATGAGTAGTGAAAAAGTAAGTAGAGTTGAATCATGACTTAATAATTTCTTGTACTTATGCTCACTCATACTTATTGCAATATTGTCTATGAATCATATTCACTCACAAGTGTGAAGTTCTCATCGCACTCATATTTCGCAAGATTTATAACGTTGTTGATTTCGGCTCACCTGAACTCAATGTTTATAGACGATGCAAAATAATAAGTATTGTACGGCAAAGACAACTTCGTATACGAGTATTAAAATACTCATTATGAGGTCATGTGTTTGCTCATTATGAGGTTACAAATGCTTTTTTATAAACTTTATAACTAGCCTGCCCAAAGTAGCACCAGAGTGCCGAACATCAATCAGCTTCTTATACAAATGAATACACATACGCTAATACATTGCTCGCGAGTTTCTTTCAATGGCCAGCTCTACTTTATACTGTTGTAGTTGTAGTTGTACTATATGGATGAGTTGAATGAGCTGAATCAATGTAAGTAGAATAAGTATTTTTCTGAAATTATAAATCAAACTGAGGTGATTTATGAGTGTGATATGAGTATGATGTCGACGTCGCATTCATATTTCTTGCAACAAATGTATAAGCGTATGTGTATTCATTTGTATAAAAAGCCGATTGATGTTCGGCACTCTGGTGCCAGTTTGTACAGACTGGATCTTATCGTGAGTGTGCGTAAATCAGAGTAGTTGAGTTTAAACGATGTCTACTCATTTCGATTTAACAATTTCATGAGTCAGTATGAATAGCGAAAAAACGATTCATTGCAGATCATTGATCGTTACCATAATATAGGAACGCCCTAACTTATTACTTATTTGAATGGATTTTTTTCATATTTCGGTATATTGGAGGCTTATGCATCGAATTAAGCAAAATGTTCGATTTGAAAAAAAAAATAATATATTAATAATATATTAACGTAACGATATGTATGTATGTATGTGATTATGTGTGAAAAACTGGTGTGTACTCTGTATATTGAAACGAAAGAAAATGCTTTCAAACTTATGCACATTTTATAAGCATACAAATTCAGTACCTGTACCTGGATTCAGTAACTTTTATTACGATAATCGTATCGCTATAATAAATATAACGAAAATTTATCGATTTTGCTATTCAGTAACATGTTTTAACGATATTCGCTGTCGGTTGGATAAAAGTAAAATTAAATCACAAGATCAAATTCATTGAGTTTTTCTTTCTTATTCTTTGTGCTTTTCGCTTATTTTCACATTTTCTATACAGAGATACCATATAATATTGAATTAAATGGTAAGTTAAAGCTGGAGACTATTATAAAAAAGAAATTACGGAGTCACATTATCGTTACCTCAAGCGAATAAATGTGTCGATAAATATTGCGATTTTCGGTTCGCAAAAAGTTACAGAATTCAGGTACTGGATTCACTAACTTTTATTACGATAATCGTGTAGCTATAATAAATATAACGAAAATTTATCGAATTTGCTATTCAGTAATATATTTTAACGATATTCGCTGTCAGTTGGAGGACAATAAAATAAAGTCACAAGCTTAAATACATTGAGTTTTTCTTTATCGTTCTTTATGATTTTCACTTATTTTTACATTTTCTATACAGAGATACCACATAATATTGAATTAAATGGCGCGATTAAGAATCGTAAAAAAAATTACGGAATCAAATTATCGTTACCACAAACGAATAAATATGTCGATAAATATTAAGATTTTCGGTTCGCAAAAAGTTACAGATTCCTGGTACAGGTCTGTTCTGGTTTAAAAATCATAAATGTGATTTCTGCTGTTCTATAAATCACACGCTTTTATGTTTTCCGTGTGATTCTAACTTTTGAAAACAACATCACTAAAGTTTCAAAAGTTTCGGGTGAAGAACACGCTTTTTTCTAAATTCAAATTACCTTCGCAAAATGTGATTTTCAGAACAAGCATGATTTTATGGGTTTTATTAAGTTTTTAAGTTGCACTTGGTAGGGCTGTATATCAACTTGTGCTCTCCAGCGTATGAAAGGTTTAAGTACATTTAGTTAATATTTCTTAAATCTAGATTTTACTTTGCTATGGACTTACATATTAGTCACTTCTAATCTTACCTTTATGTGTAGCATGTATAAGATGCGGCGTACACCAACATTGCCAATTTATTTGTTTTTTTTTTTTCAATAAAATATTTATGAATTGTCACATTTTATTTTCAAGCTGGAAGTAAAGAAATTAATGTTTTGCGATTTCTGTTTTATACTTTTCTTCTGAGGCTAAAAAACGATTGTTGGTTTAATCTTGTTTAAATCTTGAATTTTTGGCGCAATGACGTGTTCTAACATCTTATCAAAATACTTGTATATATATATGTCAGTCAGTGTTTTATTTGCTTGAAAATTAGAAAAAAAAAGTAAAACAACAAAAAATCGTTTTTAGTTAAAAATTACTGTTGATAACCAGAATACTAAATTTGACTAAATATTCACATTTGTTGAAAAAAATATTGAAGATTTAAGCTTAAAAAAATATTAGAAGAAACATTTTGTTGAATTGTTGATAATTGTAGGTCGAGGAAAAGGGAAACTAATAGTGTCGATTAATACGTTTTTAAACAACGTAGATCTTATTTAATAACATATTTCTTTAAATATAAAGTTTTATTTTTAGTTAAATTATATGTATGTACATATATTTAAAAAAAACTAATCTTATCAGTGAAATGTGAAAGTAATGACTTTTAGAATATTTGTTGAAAATTGCTTAAAATCTTAACAGGCTTGAAACATTTCTCTAAATTCAGGCAATAAGAACTTACATTTAGATTGCATTAAAATTTAGTGATCTTAAATCATAAATATGTATCTGTTGTACGGATACTTATGGAATTTTTGTCATTTCGCATTCGTCTTGTTAAAAGTTTTTAATAATTTGGAATAAGAAATTCAGTATTCACTGTCAGGCTTTGAGAGAAACTCTTAAGTACTATAACAGTTGTGGTAGAACATTCTAAATATGTATTAAACTTTTAACAACATACGAGTCCGTGACTATCTCTCTGCTCCTGTCATCGTGCATCGATGCAGGTGCATCGTTTAGTTTTTCTTTGATATCCATTGATAGCTGACTTTCGTGTGCTCATTAAGCATCACTTTTGGCAGAAATAGCTTTCACTCAAACCAAGGCAAACTTGATAAATACTATGAGGACTTTTCACCATCAATGTTAAAAAAGCAGTTCACTGAATTTCATTGTGGTTGATTTCTCTGTCCCCGAAACAATTGCGAAAATTCACAATATGGTGTTGGACGATTGGAGATAGGGCCACAGTGGATCAGTCGTTTAAACTTTGAGTGATCAATTGGGTGCCGCGTTTGCTCACAATCGACAATCGTGTGACAAACTCGCAACAGTGTTTGGCGTGTTTAAAACACAATCTGGACGAGTGTTTACGTGAACGAACAACGTGCCAGGTGTAAAACAGCAGGTAAAACAGTGGAATTGTCGGGATGAATCGGCGTCAAAGAAAGCCAATAAAGCCATTGCGATCGTTTTTTGAGATGTACGTGGTATAATCCACATTAACTACCTTCAAAAGGTTAAAACAATCAATCGCGAATAATATGCCAACTTATTGGACCGCATTAATGAGATTTGAAAAAAAAAACAATCCAATTTCTCAAATATATTATTTTCCTCTAGGACAATGCAAGTGTCCCCACATGTGCAGTTTCCATGACAAAAACTCACGAATTTCGCTACAAATTGCTCCCTCATGCGAATTCTATATTCTTCGGATTTAGCCCACAGTGTGTATTTCTTGTTCCCAAGCCTGAAAAATGGTTCGGTGGAAAGACATTTTACTCTAACGATGAAATCATCTAAAAGTAAATACATTAGTATTTTGATGACCTCGACAAATCTTATTTTTTGCGAGGGCTAAAAAAATTGGAGAAACCTTGAACAAAATGTATAGATCTCAAAGGACACCACGATGAAAAATAACATGACTTTTTTATCCAAAAATCTGTGTTGCATTAAAAAGCTCACAGACTTATTGATCCTCCCTCGTATATCGAACATTTATATATAACCTTTGCGAACACTAAGATAATTATTTAGAAGCTGCAAGGTAATTCGAAATACAAAGTATGTATGTAAAAACCCTGCAGGAAATTGAACTGAAACAATACTAGTCACGTGACCGGCCCCCAAGTGAAAGGGACTAGTCCGAGTTCTAACACTTCCTATGAAGCGGACCAGTCACTTTTATATGGGAATGGCCTAGAATGGGGTTAATTGATACTTTTTATGCACTTTGTGACTTGTCACTGAACTATCCCATAGGGAACTATTCCGTGTAGAATTATATAAATTATATATAAATATCATTCCAACATTTAACTGTAACAATGAAAACTTATAATTTTTTTTATTGTTACAAATGAAATTATAATTTATTCATGTTTCAAAAGTATAAATACCAGTTAAACTTAGGTTAATATCGCAGTATAGTTACGGGACTGGTTCCAGAGTCACATTGGAGGGAGCAATTAACATTACGCTATTTGATAGGTCCATGTATTGAACCTCATCGAACATGTTTAGTGCCGTTTACTACAATATTGCACCGAGTCCAAATTAAATTGGCTTAAGATCAAGACGATACATCACGAAAATGGTGAATATGTAACCATTTACACGGTATGTCTTTTTTTCACCATACACTTCTCGGTACTTTTGATAACGCTCGCATTTTCTCAAGTCATAGGACGAGTACGTTTGGATCAATTGTCACAAAATTTTCTGCAGGGAACTTACACTGACCCAGTGATGTCATCATGCATACAAATTTAAAAAAGTATAATTTTATAGATTTTTCGTTTTAACACTTACCGATATGAAATAAAGCGTTTTTTTCAAACAGTTTTTTTAAAAATTTTAATTATATTTAAAGATTTATTTGAAAGAAATAACTTTGTTATTACATTATACATTAAAGGGATTTATTTCTTGTTTGTTTAAAGTTTATTTTAAATTATAAATTATTTTCTATATTTTACAATTACAATATTATACAAATTAATTTGATCTCAGCATTGACATCGAAAAAACTATAATTTTTTTTCATTTCTTTACTTTTATTTTGATTCTTGTGTTTAGGGAGTTTTAAATGTAGCTTAAATTAAAAAAATCGTTTAAGGGCCTTATTATAATTACAATAATTTCTTTAAGAAAAAAAGTATATTTATATATATATATATATATATATATATATATATATATATAGGTATATGTATATATGTATTGTATATAATAAAACTATAATTATTCTATATGTAAGTTTATGTATTAAAAAATTTTTAAGCAAACATTTAAATATTAAAAAAATATTTTTAACAACTAATGACATTTTTTCTTTTTCTTATACAATATTTATTTATATTTTTGTTAATTAATTTTTTTTTTAATTTTGCTTTACGTTGCTGTTGTTTATACATATATATGTATATAACTTAAATATAATAAAAAAGGATATTACATTTTTAAATAGTTTACAAAAATTTATTAAATTTTAATGTTTGAAGGACATAAAGCTTGTTAAGTTTCGTTTTGTGTATGTGTATGTGTTTTTTTAGAAGTAAGAGTGAAATGGAAATAGAATTTTTTCGAAAAATTTTTATTATGCTTTATACACTTTTTTGATATCGTTCGCTATATATGAAAAAAATCGTCTTCAAAATTATATATACATACATATATATTTATATTAACTTATACACATAGATTTTTATTAGAAAAAAAAAAATATAATAATTTGCGGTTATGTGTAATAGATATTAATTTAACAATAGGAAGTAGTAGCTTTCATCTAACGATTTGTGTTAAGAAACAACTGTGGAAGTCTTATGAAGTTAAAAATATTTTATTTTACATATTTGATTTTATTAACATTTATAACACGATTTGCAAATGTTGAGAGAATAAAAGTAAATTTCTCGTTTGATAGATATTTTGTTTATAGATATTAAAGGAAAAAATCTAAAAAAAACCTGTATAATCTTAAATTCAAAATTCAAGTGATTTTTTCATTTTATTTGAAAGTAACAAGTTAATTTTTATTGGATACTGATGTTTTTTGTAATCACGCTATAGTTTTGTAACTAGGTAGGTAGCCAAACTTTAATAAGAACGACGATGCCAAAAATCCCAATAAGCACTCAAAAAATTAAAATTCAGGCACTTGAAATTGAACTGGAAATAAAGTTGAATTCAAGCATTTTTCCAAGTAATTTTCAAGTTTGAAAATATTTTTAAATAAAACATCAAACAATATAAAAACATCAAACCTTGTAAAATTTATTTTTTATTAAAACTGAAATTGTTGTGAAAATATCAAAAATAAATAAATAAAAAAGTGAATTTGGAAAACAAAGGTGAAAACAATAGCGAAGGCAGATCTGCAGAAAATTATTATTAGAAAAACAAAGGAATTGCATTTTGCTTTCTATTTTAAAAGCCTTGTTTTTGCACTTGAAATACACTTGAATTCAATTGTAATACAAGACTTAATTGTAGTATAATTCAAGGCTTGAATTACACTGCACTACAATTGAATTGAATTGTTCGCATTGAATTCAAGATCCCTTTTCACTGGAGAATGCTATTGAATTAAAGTGTAAATCAAGCATAATTCAACCCTTGACAATTGATTGTGTGGCTTGAATAACACTTGTTTTACACTTGATTTCAAGCAAAATTGCTTATTGGGATGTTTTTCTTTAAGTGAAATAGAAATACGTATGCATGTCTTTAAATTATACCGCCGTATTTGTGGTATTCATTTCCAGCGGCAAAATTCACGAGGCCTGCTTTAAGATTCGATACTCATTCTTCCCTGTTTTCTAAGGAAAGCCTATATATATGGCTTCCATGCTCCCTTCTAAAGAATTCGATACACATTCTCCATTACCTTCTTTTGAAAGCGACACAGAAGTTCTTTCTTTTATAATTTGTGATCATAGCAACAATTGCTAAACTGCGTTAAAACTAGGCTTGTATCATTTTTGAATGAATTACTGTCCTGCACAATTGAGTCTTGTTTTGAATATTTTCTTTTTCAATCCTTGCTTTTTTTAGATCAGATCTCCCCACAGATTCTCAATTGAGTTGGAATCGGGGGATTGGTTTGGCCACTCGATAAGACTAACCAACCACTCACTAACTTAGAAAAGTGTTTTTTTTAGTTATCTTGCTGGAGACACCAACGTAGTGGCATTTCTTTCTCAGCATAAGACAACATAACATTTTCTAAAATGGTTTTGTAGACCTCCTTCGCCATTGTATCTGAAATGAGATGACGTCATGCCAAGAAAGACATCCCCGAATCATTATATTACCGCCACCATTTTTGATTTTTTCTTGCAACGTGGGTTGAATTCTTGACCCATAGGTTTTTCTAACATTTCGCCTGGCATTATTTCCAAATAAATAAGTTTTTGTTTCATCGCTCCAGGGCATATGCACCATTTTTTAGTGCCTCTGAACCGCACCATATCTTACGACTTATTGCTCTTAATTTTATAAGAACACTAAAACTGATATTTTCTTTTGTAAAAAGCATGCAACAGCATTTGTTTATATGCCAAGCAAGGGCATATTTATGGTATTGTCGAAGCATTTTTCACTATTGCGCACCGGGTGACAAGTGTCAAATGTCAAAATGACAAGTGTAAGAGTATGTGTATGTGCAAAGAAAAAAAAAAACAAATAACGCAGACACTTTTAATTAATTTTACACTGTAAAAAAATAAGGAATTAAAATAATATCTTTCACTTAATGTTTCATGAAGTTTTGAGTGTGTGAAATTAACTATGTATGGTGCACTATCAGGTGTACAATAAATATATTGCACACTTGTTACAACTGTCAATTCAACTGTTGTACAATGATTTTGTATGTTTTTATTTGTTTCCTTGTTCTCTATATTTGCTTTACACACAACTCTCAACTCGCTCTTGAAAAAAAATACAATACAGTGCAATTTTTCATGGCTTGCGCTCAGCTCTAGTATGTTCCCTCTTCTTATGTGCTGTCTCTCTCGGGGTACACTACTCACGCAGACTGCCTCGATAATTTTAATTTTGTAATTAAATAAACAGCCTATTTAACAGATGTGAACTGTGTCCCTACGGATAGATGTAATGTATCCTCTACCTCTATAACGCGTTAAATGTTTTATTTCACTTAATTTCAGTCTAATTACTCGCTTGCACCTGTGCGCTCCGATTTCCCGAAGTTTCAGCATTCACACCAGAGAAACAAGTCGAGGCAAAATTATCGGCGGCGGCGGCGCAGTAGTTTCGTGACCGGCGGCGGCATGCCGAGAGAATTTCGAGCCGGTCGACTTGTTTCTCTGATTCACACTCGAAATCGGTCAAGTAGGTTAGAAAATAAATACATATTTATTAACATTTTGTTACTTTTTTGTGTATATTTTACAATTACACTACTATGCCTCATTTATATGCATAATTTAACTTTCATATTATTTTTATTTATTTCATAAGCAAGGCGCTTTGCTTTATCTTCATCTACATAAAATATTCACAAGAAATGGAATTATACATATATTCAAAGATTATATTATAATATCTATGACAAAAGAGCCTAATTAAAATATAATCTCTTCTAATAGTTTATAAGCAAAATATCTATCAAATTTGTATATGTATTGTTAATTTATTTTATTTTATTTTTTAACTTGTTTTTTAAAAACATACAAACTTAACGTTAGTTAATAATTGTATTCGATCGGATTATACTTTGCTGTTTTTGAATTTTTATTTATTTTATATGTACTTATTTGTAAATTGTATGAATATTTTCTTGGATAAATATGTTGTATGTGTTTCCTTATGTAAAGTACCAAATTTTATATAATTTCAGTGAAAATTGTTGGCGATTCTGTTGCAGTTATCACAATAATGTGATGTTTGTATGCTTTTTGTCACAGGTCTAAGACACTTTTGAATTGAGAAAGAATAGGGGAGCAATGTATTCTCTGATACTCGTGTTTTACTTTATTTTTATTTATTTTTTATTGTGACTTTTGATTGAGTTTACACGTTTTTTAATTTTATTTGAATACTTCCCTATAATTAGATTTTATTGCAAATATTAATTTAATTTATTTTATGTATATTGTATACAAATATAATTTTTTGTTTTTTATTTCTTTTGTACCAAATGCGTTTTAATTTAATTTTGTTTTCCTTTTCATTAAATTAGTTTCAAAACTCTTCAAGAACCTGTTCTTTGATTCAAATGTTATTTGTATGTACATATACAAATTAAATTTGTAATTTTTTTGAATGAATGAAACATTTATAACATTTTTTCTTTTCTTTTAGACAAGCACTTTCAAGTATTTCAAATGAAAGTACAGTACTTATGTACTTTTGATAAATAAATTCATTTTAATGCATTAAACATATTTACCACAGCAGGCTACACTTTTGTCGCTTGCAGAAATTGTCGCCCTGTACCTAGGTACTTAATTATTTTGAAAGCGACAGGTACATCATAAACAGCTGACATTGAATTATAGACATATGTGGTGTCACTTTCAAATACTTCACATATACATGCATATAAAAATAAAATAAATTATTTAAAATATTCTGATATCACGTGCAAATATAAAAACTAATTAAATTTATTTCTTTATATGAACTTTTAGATCTTCGTTCTGTTAAACAATATCCAATAATTTTAAGCTATCATTCATTCCTCATTTTGTATGGTATTGGCAGCACTGTATTTTCCCATTGCCGCCAACATATATACTCGTAAATGTACAGTTATGTGAAAAATAATAGGTACAGTTATATGCAAAGATGACAATGGAGCAGAAAGTGTGTATTATGTAAAAATTGTTTCTGCTTGAATCTGTTTATTTATTGCTAAAGGTCTTCAAAACAAACTGCACTTCGGTTTAACCAACTTTACTACACTCTTGAGGACGATGCCGGGATCTCTAAACCGCGCTCAGATTATAATGAACGCAACATGCCACTCAAATAGACTTTCCAACAAGATAATGATCCCAAAACTATCGCAAAGTGTACAAAGAAATGGTTTAAGAACAACCAAATCAATTTATTGTGGTCACCAGTAAAAATCCCGGATTTAAATTTCATCTAATCAAAACTCGATAAAGGGAAGGTAGACTTCGTGGAATGCAATACCTATTTCAGTTTGTTAAAAGTCAGTTGAGTCAATGCCCAAACGATCTCGAGTAGTTTTGCTCAACAAATGATTATCAATAAAATATTAGACGATCCGTTAAGATTTTGTAAGATGAATTAGTAAAAATTTGTTTTAGTTTTATTCATTTCTTGTTTCTATATTTACGACTTATTACTTTTCACATACCTGATTTACATTGATATAAATAAAATATTGAAAAGTTTAATATTAAAATTCAAAGTTAGCAAAACCGAAGTGGAGTTTCCTTTGTAAAGTTTTAGCAATAAACGAACACTTTCAAGCAGAAAAATATTTTACATATAATTTACTTTCTGCTCTAATATTGTATTTGCATATCAGAGTTCCACATAACTGTAAGCAAGAGCCGTTTTAGATGCAGGGTGACGAACCTGCGACAGCACTAACGTTCTCTTTCGAAGTCCCTTCTTAAATCACGCACGTTTACATAAAGACTTTTTTGTCGCAACACTCACGGGACCATTTTGATATTTATTTGATCAATGATTTTTATTCGTTAATTCGTAGCAGTACTGCAATAAAGTAACTAATTGTTAGCTTGGGATATGTATAATTAATATGTCCAAATAGTTTTACTTTTTGACGGATTGTAGTCGGTAGTCTGCTGTCGTGAATGTGTTTAATGCATAATGTGATTAGAAGCCATCTCTCTCTTTCTCTCTCGTCTATATATGGGAGAGGGAATTTTAAGTAACGGCCAGTACCACAATGTCACCTTAAATCGTTCGATCGAATGCTTATATTGAAAACAACAACAAATTTTCAAATGTTATTGTTGTTTGCAATACAAGTTGTCGATCGAACGTTTGCTGGTGACATCGTGGGACAGGACGTAAATTTACTAGCCATGTAATTTTATTATCAAGAATTGTCCATGTAATTCATATTTTGAATTTGTTAAATGAAATATCTTTGTTCAAAACGCAGTATTATTATGATCAACATATCTATGCACATTGAAAATACTACTACATACTTAATCCATGTTTTTTGCCATTGTTGATGGACTAAAATTTAAATTTATCAGAACTTGCCCTTTCTTTAGCTTTTCAAAACTTTCAATTTCATAATACGGGGTCAGCTTGCAGAAACCCTTCATAACGCCTCAATAAGCAAGCAGCGGACTAGCGACACACTGGCATACCCCGTACCTGGTGGTTTGATTCTGTTCATGAGCTAAATTGAACATATATATGTATATCTACATACCCATGAACATACATAAATATGTTCTTTTACAACATCCCAGCAAAATATATCCGCACTAAAAGCTGTTAGAAGCAATGCGTTGCATTCCGAGAAGCACTGACGTAAGCGAGACCATTAAAATATATTCTACGATTGTACACGAACAGTACACAATTACAAATGTATGTATGCTTGTGGCTTTAGGAGACATTTTCTAGAAAAATTATTTTCAAAATACTTTAAAGGTCTTGTCGAAAAGAGTTTTTGTAAATATTTCCTTCAAGCAAGCTAATTAATTAAGTTTATGAGTACAATAAAGGTTATTTGAAAAGTTTTAAACCCATACTACTATTTTTTTTCTTCCAGCCGTTGCAATGTCTTTACAAATGGGGCGACACTGCTCTAAATTAAATTGTTGCTTATTTCAGTTCTTTGGCGCTCTCTTTTTCAATTTTTCTAAATGTTTTAATTGTTAATTTTTGAGTGCATGATCTTTCTAATGATATGATTTAGAAAAAGAAATTTCGTACCTCGTCGTCTGCACCATCAGGAGCCTCGTCGTTAAGTTGGTCATTTAAGCTTCTTAAAATATCGTGTCTGTTAATATGGTTGTCAGTTGTTTCCTCACCACACACGCTGTTGCAACTGGCTGCAATGGGGGCATCGTTTTGAGATTTATTAATGTATAGTTGTGCTGCATGCGGAGGGTTGCCTAGAACGTCGGTAACATCGACAAGCGGACCTAAAGGATCGAACGAGTCCTCTAAGAGGATACCACTCTCAATAGCTGCAACAGCTTCCTCGTAGTATCAGTTAAGATCTCTACGAAAACTATCCTCTATTGAGGGATCAGCAATCATTATAGGATTTTGGTCGGATAGCATTTGCATGCCAGGCCCGTCGATAGTGCCCAAATCTAAATCGAGACTGTCGAAGATATCGCGTGACGAGGAGTAGTCTGAGAATATTATCTGTGGTATATTTGTGGCTGCTGTTGGAGTGTGCGCTTGACTTTGTTGCTGCTGGTGCTGGTGATGATGGTGGCTGTTATGTGTGTGATTTGTTGTTTGATTGTTTAAATGATTATGATGATTTTGTTGTTGTTGCTGTTGTATATTGTGGGGGGAGGATAAAGGATTTGATGTCATCATTGACAGACCAGGTGACGATACCGACAGCGGCGAAGGCGAGTGATGCGGTGAATGTATTGGCGAATGATGTGGTGATGTCTGGATCGATAACGACAGCTGCTGATGATGTGAAGGCGAATGTGCGCCCATTGGTATTGGCAAGGGCGAGGAAGGTGATGGCACACAGTGTGGTTGAGGTGAAGGTATTGGAGATGAATTGCCTGATATTATGTCTTGCTGTCTATCATTGTTATTCATCAATCCGCTGCTGTTGGCTCCGCAAGAATTAGTAGGTCCATTATTGGTATTCGTATTAATGCTTGTGGTAGACGTTGTCGAATTATTGTTTAAAAGTTGCTGGTGCTGGTGATGTTGGAATTGTTGGGAGTTGTTGTTGTTGCGCTGATGCTCCTGTTGCGGCAAATTGTTGTTATTGCGATTGGATGTTGTGATTGTAGGGTTCGTTCTAGTGGTATTAGATGAGGTGCTTGAGGACGATGTTGTCATATCTCCAAAATCGATTAGTTTACTATTAAATGTGTTGTGGCTTACCATTCTTAGGTCATCGAATTCCAAAGAATCGTAATTGTTTTGCGGTGACTGGCTGTTATCGCCCAAATGAAACTGTTCAAAATGATTTTGAAAAGCAGGATTTAGCGTATTATAACCGGTATTGGGTTCAAGATTACCAAAAGAATTTTGTAAATTCTGTGATGGCATTGGACTGGTACTTCCTCCGCTGACGGACGTATTAAGATTACTTTGACAATTTCGTACGGGACTAGGCGGCGCACTCGTATGTATATCGTTGGCAGGGCCTGAAGTTAACAGACCAGGGGAAGAACCAGGACTAGGTGGATTTAGCGGTTGTCGATAATCTGTTAGATTACTAGTTGAACTGGCGGCACCCAGTGTTGGCAATGTGCTAAAGGCAGAGGCTGTATTTAGTGCTGGTGCTTGTTGTAAATTCACAGGCGACTGTACAGAAAGATTGGTAAAGGACAAATGCGGTGATGTTTGGGCATTGGCTGAGGGAGTGTTTGTGGCAGATGTTGGAGAATTTTGTTGTTGATATGGAGAAGGTGGACCGCCTGCACTGTTACCTCCACCGGCCGTACTGGGTGGGCTGAAGGGACTAGGTGTTTGATCACGATCATGACATCCATTATTATGATGTGGCGACAAGATGGGAGATAGAGTTTGTTGTTGTGGTGTTGTGGTTTCCATCATTTGGGAGTTGCTATTGTTTGGATTTGTGCTTGGATAGTGAACAGATGTTAAGTCGGGCAGTGAGCCAGTGTTGTTAAATGACAATTGCTGTTCCTGCAGAGATTTGAACATGATGTTGGAGTTATTGTACTTGGCATTGGCATATTGTTGTTGCTGTTGCAAAAGTAGTTGCAGATGCATGGCCTGTTGTTGGTTCTGTAAATTTTGTTGAAGTTGTTGACGCTGCTGCTGTTCTTGTGCTTGCTGTTGCTGTTCCATTTGTAAACGTTGATGCTGAAATAGTTGTTGTTGTTGGTGCTGATGATGTAACTGTTGCTGTTGTTCTTGCTGTAGTATCGTATTTTTTCTTCTTTGTGCTTGTGGACTGTAACTGCGCCCGATATTGGGGGACTGAGATCTTTGGCTGTGATGTTGATGCTGATGGTGGTAGTTGGCATGCAGGGAATTTAAATCACTAATTAAACTTGGTGCTGGACTCGATATGCCAAAATTTCCCTCCGCCAAATTGTTAAGGGTTTGATGTAAAGCTGAATCGGAGTTTGAACGTCGCCAACTACTATCTATGGGTGGACTTAAATAGCTATTCTGTGTTTGCGGTGTCATACCACTAAGTATAAGACCACCGGCTGTACTGCCATATGGAGATCGATCCTGCTTACGTTCGGAGGGTCTTCTCATTGGACCTACACCCACACTGCGTCCACGTGATTCCCTATACGAAGTGGGAGAGCCCGATGTAGGATTTGCAATTCCAGAACTATTTCTTCCTCCACCCGCTATATTTATACCCCCACCAGCATTTGCATCTGGCGAAGCACCACCTCCACTGGCTCCACTACTGGTGCCACTGCCACCACTTAGACTTGCATTTTTATGTAAACCATTACCTTCAGTAAGATCTGTGTTGCCTAAAGCATTCTCTACAACTCTGGTTGCTTTTACTTCGTTCATTATCTTTTCAAACTCAGCTGTTCCTTCAGCTTGCTTTTGCTTTTGCAAAGCGATTTTTTCGCTAAATTTACGCGGATTCGCCATTATGTATGTATGTACTACTTTATTTATTATTTTTTGCAGATGTACCTATGTGCGTTCTTTAGGCTAGCGTTCGAAGCTCTATCTCTCTCTCTCTAACTTCAGCATAAATTTTTTGTCACGCTGCTCTTTCTTTAACAACTTGAATCTCGTTATTTTTCTCCTTAATATTTGTATATTTAAATTTTCTGTGTATTTCGATTAATTGCAGAGAATAAAGAACAACTACAACTTGTTCTGCTGCTACAGCCAGGTTGTCTGCAATATCTGTGAGGTGTACCATGAACGCAATATGTACATGCGTATTAGACGTTTAATAAGAAGAGAACATGGAATTTTGTTTAGTTTGTTGGTATGACCAAAATAAAATAAAAAGTTGATGAATGGGTGTCGAATAAGTGGTTGGATGGGGTTGGTGGTATTTATAACGACAAAACCAGACAATTTATTTTTATATTGCAAAAGATATGCCGCAATAGAACAATGACCGTAAATCGTTTTTCAGATATAGAATATATATACATACATACATAGTTGCAGAAATAAAAAACAACAAAGATATGCATATGGACGACAAATAAGTTGTTGATAACGTGGCATTGATGATTTAAATATAGATTATCATCAAACATATAACAATGTACATACATACATATAAACAAATGTGAAATCGAGAATTTCGGTAGATAAAGATAAAAGAAGTCGAGAGCAAATCAGTTAGAGACGGGCGATGTACACATGGTGAATATTGAATTGGTTTTTTATGCATATGAGTTTTAAAATCGTTGTTGTTTATGGTGGAATATATTAAACGAGTTGTTGGGGTATTGCATTCAATCGATGTTTGTATTTGTGGTTTTTATGCGCACATGCATATGCAATGAATGTATGAATGTATGTATGTATGTATGTATGTATATTTGTATTTCCGTTGAAAATGTTTAATAATTCGATAAAGTACACACACAATTTGCATGGTGTGTTCCAGGAAGTCAATAAAGCATAATTTAATAGAAGCGGAATAAAAAGGATGGAGAAAATATAGAAAAATACAATATGTAAGAATTAAAGGCAAAGTTGTTATATGTGAAAGCGCATAGAGAAAGGGACCTAAGGGTAAAAAAAAATCAATTTTCACTTTTTTTTATGTGGACAACATCTGAGTATCGAATGAGACCGATCCCATGCCCCAAAAGTGTTCCCTCCCAGAGATATGCGTATTTTATATAGTGATGGTATACCAAAGATACACGTATTTAAATCTTTAAAATGGCTCTCCTGAACAAAACAGTCTTTTACCCTTAGGTCCCTTTCTCTATGCGCTGTCACATATAGAACATAGTTATATACCTCGTATGTAACGTACTTATACAACTTAGTATGGTTAAATAAAAGAAATGTTATTTGTGCCGTTAATAATGAAAGTGGTCTAAGTCATATATTTCTTTGTCCGAGATATTTAGTAAATTACATTTGAACAAATCAAAAAATATTTTTATATTATGTAACATTTTAATTTAGAGTTGTAGTAGTCCTGATTAATTTAAATTTATTTAATATTTATTGAAGTTTTTTTAAGATTTATTTAAAATTTCGAAGTATAAATGCATATGACTTCGACCACTTTCATAATTAAGTTCATATTTGCTTAATTCACAAAACCTCTTGCATTTTTGTATCGACTGTATTATGTATTATATACATACATATACAGGGTGGCCCAAATAAGACCAGCTGATGTGAAACACAAATAACTTTTTTATTTTTTAACATAATTTATTTTTTCTTTTTGCAGATTATAACTGAACTCTTCGAAATTTAAAATGAACACACAACAACGTATTAAAATGATCGATTTTTATTATTCTTCTCAACGATCAATTGGTCTGACGAAGCGAACTTATCGCTGTTTTTTAACGTAAGATCAGCGCCCACATCTTCCATGATTACAAGTTTAGTTCGCTGTTTTGAGAAACTGGGTTCAGTTGCCGACCGTCAAGGAAGTACCTCTTCCTCATCGAAATATTCGTACTGTATACAACGTGGAAGCTGTACAGCAGAGTGTTGCAAATGATCCATTTTTGTTTCAACTCGTCGCCGTTCCGGCCAATTGGCTATACCCAGAACAACATTACAGAGAATTTTAAAGTTGGATCTTAAGATGTATCCATACAAAGTTCAAATTGTGCAACAGCTTCTACCGCAAGACCCCCAACAACGACTACAATAACATCACTAGCCTTTAACTACTGTGGTGGTGGTAAATTTTACCCTCTCCTATTTAGTTTTTTAATTTACTCTCTTCAGTTGAGTGCTATCAATTTTATTCTCTTTGTATCTTCTCATAATCCTATTACTATTAATCAGTTATGTTTTGATCATCGTATGTATCATACAAGCAGATATTTATACGTGCAGGTATAAAAATTACCACTCCTCCGTGCATACGTTTTTTTTTATTATATATATATATATATATATATATATATATATATATATATATATATATATAATAAAAAAAAAACGTATGCACGGAGGAGTGGTAATTTTTATACCTGCACGTATAAATATCTGCTTGTATGATACATACGATGATCAAAACATAACTGATTAATAGTAATAGGATTATATATATATATATATATATAATTTATAATTTTTCTTTGTTTTCTTTTTTACTATTAATGATATAAATTTAAATAAAAAATGCCTTTATTGTTTTTTTTAATACGTTTTTTAAAAAGTTATGTTTGTTCCTTTTTTTAGTTTTAAGAAAGGTGAATATGAACTAAAATCCTTGTTTTGTTTAACTAGAAGTTAGATTTCTTTATTTTATTACTTTATTCATTTAAAAATGTGTCATCGAATTCCAAATAAAAGCAAATAAATCCAAAAAATCTTTTTTTTTTGCAAAATTTTCTAAAAATTAAAAAGGGGTAAAATTTACCACCACCACACCATGTACGCCAAAATATTTCACCTCAGTAGTTAAAGGCTAGGTCTCATTTGGGCCATCCTGTATGTATGTAAAATTTGTTGTTGGTAATTTTCATGTAAACATTAAATACATTTTTACTATTTTATGTCATCTTTTTAAAAAGTTTATTTTGCCATTCTTGTAATCAATATAATGTAAATTGCATTTATTAAGAAGAAGAAAAATACAAGCAATGGTCGCATTCATAATGGTAGAATTAGTCGATTCGTATCAAGGCACATCAATCAGGTACCCGTATTTCTACAACAAATATTACAACAGCAATAACCACATATACTTTGTTGGTATAAATTACCTTCTTACTTTTCAAAATAGGGTTGCATCGTCAGATTGCATGTTTCTTGCAGGAAATGTCAAACACCACACAAAACTGAATATTCGATAGGTGTTTATGGATACCCAAATAAAAGCATGCTTTTAGGCTTAAAACCTACACAATCCAAATTTGACATTTAGATTGGTATAATGACATTAGTCACCTGGTGTAGTGCTGCCACCTAATAAATGCGCCTTGATTCGTATCGTGTTACTCTTATTCCAGCTTGCTTCCGATTTCGCAACTTCTCGCAAATTTTTGCAAACTTCGCAATAAAAGCGACTTTTTGCATGCTTTCAGCCTCTTATAAGTGTTGCCGATTTTTAAAAAATATATGACTTTATTTCCCGCTGTTTGTAAAATTTTGCGAATTTTCGTCATTTACGCGACTTATTGAATTTTTTGCATTCCTTACAGTTTTGGCGATTTTTAATTGTTTAAACTTTTGCAACTTTTCGCGGTTTTTTGCAAAGTTCGCGATAGAAATGAATTTTTACATGTCTTCAGCCTCCTATCAGTTTTGCCGATTTTTAAAAAATATTAGAATTTGTCATCATCCCGCTGTTAATACATTTTTGCAAATTTCCGTAATTTTCGCGATTTTTGCCGAATTTTTCGCATTCCTTACAGTTTTGGCGTTTTTAAAATTTTGCAATTTTCGCGATTTTTTGCAAAGTTCGCAATAAAAGCCGCTCTTTGCGTGGTTTTTAGCGTCCTAACAGTTTTGTAGATCTTAAAACATTATTAGACTTTGTCATCCTGCTGTTGTAGCTTTTTGCGAATTTCCGTGATTTCGCAAATTTCTTTTTGTTTATATATGTGTACAACTGCACTAATTTTTATTAACGTAATAAAGAAAAATTGAGGTAAATGTAATTAAAAAACATTAGCACTTTTATAAGCTTATGTATTCCTGATATCATTCTACGACATTCAATAAACATAGGGAAAAATGTTGTAGGTGTCGTAGCAAACGTTTCCATGGAAATTACCAACAACATTACAAGAGGTTGTGAATTGAGCAATTGTATTTCTCTTAGCTTTATAAATGTGTGTGTATGTACTCGTATTAAATAAACAGCAATATGTTTTATTTATGTTACATATTTTGTCAGCTGATCCTTGAACTCACGATACGAATCTACTAATTCTACCAGAGTTACTGTTGCGCAACCGTTGAGCGTTTGTGCAGTAGTTCCACTCCACCCAACAGTTGGCTATTGGCTGCCATTTATAAAATCATAAAATTTTTTCGTTACCTGTAGGCAGCAAGTTGTGCTCAGGCCGAACAGCTGATTTGCCGTTTATACTATAAAGTGTAGAACGGAACAACCAGCTGTTTTTGAAGACCACTACACCTCCATCATCAGCGTTCTTTTGTGTTTGGTCCAGTGTGTGTGGTGTCGGTTGATGCTTTATATACGCAAATTTTATTGCAAATGAAATATGTGAATTGTTTTGATTCAACGTATTACAATTTGCTGAAAGCTTTTTTTGTAATGCAAGCTCAATTTTACCATTTCTAAATTTACATTGTCGATTGTTCTTTATAAATTATGGACATGTTAGTTAATTTGCTTAGTAAAGCAAGTATGTATATCCATCAAGCCGTTTCTATGAAGTAGATGTTGGGGCCAACAGTTGCCAACGGTTTCACAACAGTTATAAAAAGTTATACTTTTCGCATAAAAAATTAATAAATTAACTTTTATTTAGTTATATTTTGTATTGTACATATGTCCAGGAAACCAGCTTTTGAATACTCATTTTCTTCTTATCATTAGGTTTTTGGTGTTTAAAATGCAAAATACGTTAACAGTTGTTAACTTAATTTAATATATTAACTGGTGGCAAAAATTGGCATGAAGTTAGCATAAGTGACGAAATTGAATTGGGTGTTAACGAGTTCCTCTATACAATTTGACATTAAAAATGGTCGCAATACTTAGTTTTATCCCAATACTAAGTCCTTGCGTAATTTTTAATGTGAAGTTTCAGGGCAAAACTCTTTAAGATAATGTTCTATTTTGCCACTTATGCTAACTTCATGCCAGTTTTTTATTATACATATGTACATATGGCCGTGGGTGTTCACAAACCAACAAACAGTAAGTATACATATTTGATATAAGATAGACGATACAAATTTTTGTGAATTAAGCAATTGAAAATATTAATTATATGTATGTATATGCATGTGTATGTACATATGTATGTATGTATGCTGACTTAAAATTAATACAAATTAACCCTTTTCGGTAAATGTTAGCGCAAGATCCATAAATTATTTATGTGTAGTTTCTGCATTATGGATGGACAAGGTCTCTGGAAAATTTATACGAGATGTTCTAAGTTTTTTGAGTGAGTCTTGGTTGTTTGTTTGTAACCTCGGCCATACTTAGCGTACATGTAAAAAATGTAGAGCTTTAAGATGAATTGTGTGATATTTAAAAGAATATGGATCGGAGAGCTGCAATATGCGTGGCTTAGAAAAAATTTATATAACATAGTGTCCACACCTGATAAATTTATATCATGATGAATGTCAAATTGATATCATGATGAAAATCATCACGTATAGACTCAATTTATTAATATTATGGCAGCGTTATGATATAATCATCAGAGCTCACAGCCTGATGAATTAATCTTGATATCAAATGTCATTTTATGTGTTATTGTGCATTTAACGTTTATTTGTTAAACAATTTTCGTTTAAAAAATGCGGCACAACAATAATTTGTGACAAAAAAATTAAACAACACGCAAATTATTTATTTTTGGCAAGTATTTTTCAAATATTTATTTGATTCATCATAATATAAAATCATTAACGTCTACCCCTTTGTGTAGATATTAATGAAAAAATGACAGTTGCTCTGCCGGCGTCATATTACGAGGTCTGATATAAAATTATCAGGTGTGGACACTATGTAAACAATTTAGAGATGAAAACTGTTTTGAATTTTCGATCTCGGCACCGAAATAAGCCTCCAAACATTTATTATGCTGAGTACGCATTTCGCACTTGTGGTGTAATTTTCGAAATATGTGACACATTACGTTTTTTTTTTATTTGTAAAGCAATGCCACACAACAAAAAATATCGGAAATGAAAAAAGTTGCCACACTATTGTGAATGCACAGAATGCCATTAGGATGTTAAAGCGGTTAACAGTTAGTTGGCTATTTTCGATTAATTTCGGTGATTAATATTTAAACAAAATCTTATATAACTTATTTTTTGTTTTGCTAATTATATTTGTTTCAAATAAATTTCATTGTCAAAATATTTTAATTTTCTAACTAACAAAAAAACCAAAATCGCATTTTCATTAAATTATTTGGTATTACCTATATCCCTACAAATTTTTCAAACCTTTATCATAACAATCTGTGATTTTGCACTTAAGCTAAACATGTACGGTAAATTTCAGAATTTTTAGTTAAAAATTAATAAAAACAAAATATGAAATGTAATTTAAAATAGCTAAAATAGAAAAAACAGAAATTCTAAGACACGAATGCAAAGTTCTTAAGCAAGTCGCACCTGTACAAGCCATGTAAGTTACAGAGATTTATGGCGATTTTGACAAATCTTGGGGTTAATGCTTTTGCTTGGTTAATGTTTTTTTTTTAAGATTTAATACTACTATTACTAGGTGTTACCTTCTTTAAGAAAGTTATAGTGATAGAGAAGACAGGTGGTGAAGAGAAGAAGAGATAGAGGAAATCTTAATTTTTTTACAACTCTACTTTTTTTGCACGTTTGTAATAATGCAGTTTTACAGCGCCTCTGGTGTCAATGAGGCGTATTAAATTTTCGAAGCTGTGTTAAATAGCCATTCTATTGGTTATTTTACTTCGTCGATGATTCTGCTACATAATGCCGACGAAGGACGGCACTCTGATGTTACATTAGCATTAGTATCCGCTGATGTCGGTGTAGCTCAGTGGCATGTGTCTATGCCTTCATCAGTTGAATTTCCCTACAACAACTGATGTAAAGGAACAATAACGCACATCAGAAAAATGCGTGGTGTTTTTAATGACTATCGAAACCGGGCTCGAATCCAGGGAGTCTACACTGTAATTCGAAACGAAAGCAAATACTTTCGATTTGTAATATTAATAACACACAAATTCGAAAGCTTTTTCTTTCGTTTCTTAATACAGAGTAAACCCCCAGGACCTTCGGTTTTGTAATCAACGTGTTAACTACTTCAGTCAACGCCACCCTAGAATTAGCGAAAATATTTTAACCAAAACCTAGTTATATTCATCACACACAGTTTTAAGAAATTTTTCCGAAACGAATTCCTAAAGAATTGGGGTAAGTTCTTTTGGAATAATAATTAAGGAATTTATGACATGCCAGAATATCTAATACAATTTGATAATTTATGCCCACGTTTAGCGATTGGAGACGTACATATGTATGTATAGATGTATGTACATATGTACATATGTATGTTACAAAAGTTATAAATTAATTGACTATTAAAATTTTAAACCAGTCTGTTACCGAACGTTTAAAAGATACCAACAACTTTGAACTCTTAAAGAGTTCCTCGAATCGATATGTTATTAGCATAAACATATCCACATACATACATATGTATGTATGTACATATGTAAATTTTGTTCATAATGATATTGATATGTGTCATTTTCAATATTCACACTTACGGGTCTAAAACGAATGATCTCACTCCCGTAACTTCTAATGTTATGTGCTTTTGTTTTCTGCAATAGCCTCTAAGCCAACGACATTATTTATTAAAATCATAATAGAAACAAATGAAGTTTGAAAAATAATAATTAAATTAGCTAAATATACGATTTATTGTCTGAAAATATAATTTTTGACTTTTTCAACATGGCTTTGAATTAAGAAGTGATGCGCCTTCGACAAAGAATAACCCCCTTATGCAAAAACGTTTGTTAAAGTTAAAGCATGTGTTAAAACCGGTTTTGCCATACAAAATTCGTTTGTTAAACCAACATCAAGTTTAACAATCGTTTTTGCATAAGGGGGTAAGCCTTTAATTTTACAAAACTAAGCCTTTGTGACTAGGCCATGTTTACATGATGTTATTAACAGTATTCTCATACACTCTTGTGACTGGCTATGACTTCACATGGGAAGCGGCGAAGAGCAAACAAGACACACATGCCTGATCGCACGTAAGAAATAATTATGATGACGCTTGATCTGTTTTTAAGCCCAGAGCTATTTACGACTGCCACTACATATTAGCCCAATTCACAATCTTGTGCAAATGGTCTTGCATCGTTGCATGTGCAAAATTGTGTAGTATATTCTACACACCACTTAACAATTCTTAGTGGTGAGTATCAATATACTATACCATAATATATTGATAATCATATTATTACAAATCTTGTAATATGATTACAAGATTTGTTTGTTAGACTCTTAACTACATTATTGCAATATATAGCTTAGAGCTTTGCCAAGTCTGAATTAGATATAGCCCAAAAACTTACGAAATCTTTGGAGGCCCATAAAAAAATTGTTCACCAAAAATCGCCAAACTGAGTAAAGGGTTTTATTTACAACCCTTTGATAGTACTATCGAACCTATACTGTCCACTCCGTACGTTTTTCCAAAAGTCTTGATTTGTTGCATTTTGTAATCAAAAACAAAAGAATAAAAATGAACATAAGTACTGTAGAGATAATTTGGAGAGCTACGGCATCAGTATGTGAGTATAAATATTAATGAAATTTAATTTACAGATTTTAGTATATTTTATATTTGAATAAAAAAAAGAAAAGAGGGAAATTACAACAATATACTCGTAAATAACGGAAATACTAAATTTAATTATGGCAATAAAATTTTCATTGGACACCTGGATTGATAAGAAACTCAGACATTGAATATAAAACTTATGAATGTTTTGACAAATTTCACTTTTATACTGCAAAAAAAAAAAAAAACAAAAACAAACAAATGTAGAAACAAATTGCTTTAACTTTTGTATTTTATGACAACGGGTTTCGTTATACATACATACGTATGCATTTTTATTTAACTATTACCGAATGTAAGACTTTTTTATTTTTATGTTTTAATAATTGAGAATACGGTTGCATTTTAGTTCATATCGATTAATGGAAAAAAATTTCTCTGTTTCTGATTCGATTAGGCCAAAGTACATATCGCTCTGTGAACCAAAATATGTACATGTGATAATTTTTAATGAAAAAAGGACGCACACTTAAGTCACATTTTAAATTTTTATGACAAACACCAGCAGAACGGAACAACATGGTATTTTCAAAGGCCGACATATCCTTCATCACCAGCGTACTTGCGTTTGGTCCAGTGTGTGTGGTGTCGGTTCATGCAAATTTTAGATTTTATTCGTGTAATTTGTCTACTTGAAAATACGAACTTTAAGCAGAGTACACCCTATAGAACATGAGTAACAGTTCTGCTCAAATTTTGGCTTGAACTATAGTATGAACACGATTTTCGTCAGTCAACAGTGAACCACAGAATTTTTTGTAGTTGAGTGACATAAAAAACAAAATTTGGACGCGGAAAATTATTTTTTGAAGCAATTCATATAATTTTATATAAAAGACAAAATGTTAAGACAAAATCGTACAAGGATAAATATAAGAAAAACTGAAAAGGCGCATTCAATTTTTGTTTTTTCTATGTTTGTGTGTCCAATTTTTTTTTCTTGAATGAAGGTTTGAGTGTCGAACCTGATCGATAGTCTGAACAATCAACACCAGTATAGTCGGATTTGTTTCGACCTATTTCGCCAAATTGACTTTAAAAATAACCAAAAGTCGCCAAAAATCAGTTTTATGTAGTTTTTCTTAGTATATATTTGATAATAAATCTGTTAATCCTAACTTTAGCTGAACTGAACTGTAAAGTAACATTTAAAAATGTTTCATTATTACAACTGTCATTGTAATGTCATGGCAACATTTACGTTTATACTGTGAATATTGATTGTTAAAAATACTAAGTGGCAACTTGCTTTTGTTTATATGCCAAATTACAAACACAATGAAACCAATTTTATTAATTTCTTTTGTTTATTTGTGTATTATTATGTGTTTTGTGTTGTATTATTTATATTTTGTGCCATATTTTGTCCAAATAAATTTGGCTGTAATTTATAAAGTATAAAGTGTGGCAACTTCAAATGTCTAAACTTCACGATAAAAGTTACAGGTTGGATGAACTTTTCTTTAACTAATCGCTCACTTTTGGTTAAAGTGACGTTGTAATAATGAAAAAGTGTTTACCCATCCAATAAAATCCTACCTTTAAATAAAGACAAGTTGTAATAATGGCCCTCAATTTAATATATACAGGAGATTACTAACTATGGTTCAGAGATGTGCATAGATGGGCATGACAGGTGCTCAGAGGAGCACACCTCATTCTGCTTGGACGTGATTCTTCATCTACTTTCTATAGAGGACTTTATGGTGGGAACGGCGACTAGAAGTCTCCTTAGACTCTTAGAGACAGGTTTGGTGAGGACAGGAATAACAGGTCACACATCAATCTTAAATGAGATCGCTTTTGGTGATCAGGTTTTATGGACTATAAGGTCGCTGAAATCGATTTTAGTAGAACACCCTTAATGGTAATTCCGAATAGGGACTATTGGGTCAGACTGCCGAATGAATGTAGTGTTTTCCATTAATGTAGCTGAAGCTGAGAAGGTAACCTTCTACGTCGACAGCGATACAGTGCTAAAAGCTTTGAAGGGACACAATGTCAAATCGAAAGTTGTTAGTGACTGTAGGAAAGCCCTCAAATTGCTTATGGAAAAGTATAGTTTCAGACTATGTTGGGTTCCTGGCCACAACAGTGTTGAGGGAAATGAAATTGCCGATGAGCTGGCAAGAATAGGGTCGGTGTTAGATGAGGGAATGTCGGACAATTGGTGAAATTACCGCTAGGTCATTACTATAAACAACTCAGTAATTGGGTAGAAAGAAGGACCAACAGTTCATGGCGGAATAGGGAGAATTATATAGTCTCGAAGAGTTTTTGGTCAAAACTTGACTCAGGAAGATCTAAACTGCTGCTGGAAATGAATAGGAAGCTGATGCGAATCATAATAGGCGCGTTGACAGGGCACTGCTCGGTCAGAGCAAGAACCAGCATTTGGGAGATTGGCAGTCCAGATTTTTGTAGGATGTGTGGGGATGAAGAGGAATCAGAAACCGTTGAACATATTATCTGTCCCTGCCCGAAGCTGCAACGTCATAGGCTTAGATGGCTGAGCAGACGTTTCCATGAATCGGAAAGTGTAAACTAGAGGACATCAGGGGCTTCTTCATAGGAATTCGGTGTCTTTAATGATGGATAATAGGGTCACTTCTGGCTACAAATGGGAGGGAAAATATTACTTTATGGGCAACAGAAGGGAATCACATTGGACCCAATTGGGTCTCCGAGTGAAGGTGCGGTAAAGCACCACCCTTCCTAACCTAACCTAATTTAATATAAGTTTTTATAAAATGATAGTATCAAAATTTATCAGAAAATCGCCAAACAAATTTTTCTCATCCAAATTCAATACACATTAATGACTATAATTAATGTAAGAAAAATCATCAAAATCAAAATTTTTTTTTCTTGCAGACGAGTTTTATCTTTGAAACTACTCATTCAGCAAACTAATTTTCCTGACTTAGAAAAATTTTGAAGTTCAATTTTGTTAAAAAAATAGCCATGATGATCAAACCAACAAATTAAAATCGCCATGTCGCCAAACCGAAAATTTGTACGCCAAACAAGTTGAAAAATCGCCACATTTGGCGAGAAATCACCATATCTGACAGCCCTGGTCAACAATATAATTCAAAACTGGTGAATTTTTGACTGTCTCTCGTGTTCTATAGTGTGTACTATACTTTAGTCTAATTAAAACCAAACCAAGAAACAAAAATAAGTTTGAACAGAAATTAAATAAATAAAATGTTGCCTGTTTTTATGTTACACATCTCTAGACCAGCATATATACATATTTATATAGATGTACATATGTTTGTTAGCAGATACCGTCAATATCCATGTTACCTCTTATGTACACCCATCCATTGCAAGCGCCTGCAATACATGTTGCAATAATTGTCAAACAATTTTCTTTAACAATTATTTCTAACATGAAACGTTAATCCCATTAATTTCCCAGCAAAAAATTTCAAAAAAGGTAATCGGGTTTGGAATTAAGCATTTTTGGTGGAAGCTCTTACCTACTGTATTACAATTTTAATAATTTTAACAAGGCGTGAGACTAAAATAATCGATTCTTGAGAAGTACTTACTTTTTTTTTTATTTGGCAACATGTTCACGTAATCTATTTAATCTAAACAAATCATTCTCCTCATTTAGCAACTTCTACATTTTTTTTGAAATTTTAGGTAATGTGATTTGTAATCGGGTAATGACATTTGGCAATCAGAAAAGTAAGTCATTATGTGGCAAGCAGTTTTGATGGTAATGTGTAATTTTTTGCTGGGTTGTGTTAGATAGACTTTTTTGTATTGTATTTAACATTTGGATAATATGAGTAATGATAGAAAAAAAGAAATTGAACAAGCAGATAATTTATTTAAACCTATTGTAAAATAATATATTTAGTAAATGTTTTCGTTTAATTAGATACTTAAATACATATGCATGTACATATGTATGTATTCCAAAGTGAATTATTTTGTTTTTTAATGAAGCTTCTCTGTTGACTTTTTACATATTAAAATAAATACATGTTTAACAATATTAACAAAGCAAGATTCAATATAGTGCCGTTACTCTGCCAAAGTTTTTAATATGTATGTATATTGTTAACATGTTAATTACTAGTCTAGACGGGGGTTACCGTTTAACCCCTAGTTTTTAACTTAAAAATTAAGTACGTAATTAGCTAATTTTTATTTACAATTAAGTTGTAATTAAATACGATTTCATTTTTTCAGTGCTTAATTAAAGTTATTATTTAATTATGTTGAAAGTACTGCAGCACTCAAAAAAACAAAAAAGTTAGGTTATCAAAATTCAGAAAATTAAAATTGCATAAAAACACATTTTATGAAACCAAAGGAGCATCAGAATGCATTTTTCTATTTATTTATACCATGATATGAAACTATGAGGGCTGATGGCCAAAGTAGCCAATGCCTATATATATAAATTTAGTCTTAGAATTTATTCTGTAGATTAAATAAATTAATAATAATAATAACATGAAACTATGAATTTTTTATGTTATGTATTTATGCAAATTAAAACGAAATTCGTCCTAATACGACCACACACAGTGGACCAAACACAAAAGAACGCTGATGATGAAGGTTTAGTGGCCTTCGAAAACGGCTGGCTGTTCCGTTCAACTATGTGTTGTCAGAATATTTACAACTAACTTTGGTGTTATTTGTTCATTAATAATTATCACATGTAATTTGGCTTAAAAAGCGATACGAACTTTAGCCTATTCAAATCATAAATATAGAAACAAATGGAGTTCGAATAATAATTAAAACTAGATATACCAAACGGACGACACACTCGTCCGTATTCTAGAATCAAAATGTAAATAATTTAAGATTCAAAGAAAATGTATCTAAAGTTTAGATACGTTTAGATTCTAAACGTCATAAAAAATTTATTAAAACACAGCCACACACAAACTTACATACATATGCAAGCATAATTAAATAATACATGAAATTAAAAAAACATAAACAAAATCCCTTCAACCAACCTAATTCAATTTATTCAACTCTCTTACTTTAAGTATTATGGCTTTGATACAACAACAAATAAGAGAAAAACAATTGTAAGGTCAAGAGAAATACTACAAACACACACACTCATGTTTTGTTTTTTTTTATTTGTAAGCTAATAAATGCGTGTGTAATATGTGTGCATGTAGTAGTAGCAACTTTAAACGCTTATAGCTCCCAAAATACTAAACCGATTTCAATAAAATATAGATTCCGCACATCTGTATAAAAAATCCTTTAAAACCATATAAATCTTTTTAAAATCGGTGCGGTGGTACCAGCGTAAAAGGGATTACAAAAAACATGTTCGCCTATTAATTATATAGATTAACCAACCACATGATGTTCATGTGTATGTTTGCAATAAACGCACACACGCATAAAAACATATGGTGCGCTCATAAAACTTAAACACTACTTAATTACACAAGCACAAAACATACAGAAGTGTCACGAGACGGAAGATACGGGTATTTTTCAGTTTGTCTCGTTTTCCCTCAAATTTTGTCGTCGGTTTTGCTTTGCTACGTCTTTCTAGTGCAATACATTTTTATTAGCTGTGTTAATTGGTAAGTAGTAATACACTACAGTGTCAAATACATTATACTTTTCTCTTTCTTCCACGAATTTTAACAAAAACCTGATTGGAGCTTTTTTTACCTGTCACTTTCTTCACTTCTGTGTATTTTGTGACACAAGGTTGGGCATTTAATTATTATTTAACAGCCTGTTTTTCGAAAATGAATAAGTGTATACGTTCTTTAAAATAACGAATGAAACCATGTTTTCGTTTTTAAAACATTTACTTATTTTCATGTGTGTGACAACAAAAGAGATTTTAGTTTTTCACACTCATAAAATTTTTTATGTAAAATTTATTAAAAATATGTCTACATATTTTTCATTTGACTTTAACGAAAATGTTTTTTAATTTTTAATATTAGAATGTGAACTGACTTAAAACAGTGGAAAAACTATTTTTTCCTTTTATTTTTTTATTATAAATTACAAAGAAATTAAATAAACAAAAAAATCTAAATAGCGGATTGATTTAACTTTCACAAGAACGAATCTTGACTTCCGTACAAAGCAAAGATGTTTCCCTTGCTTCTATAATTTTTCTGTGAAAGATTCAACACCAAATCCAGTATAAACGAATAATTTTAGATTTATTTTCCACAATTTAACTATCACACAAATCACAAAAAATTTAAGTATTGAGTCAAAATAAAGTAAAGGTTATAAGGAAAAAAAACTTAGTTCTTATAAACAAGGGAAAATACGAAATGCCATGAAAATCTGTTTTAATGGGTAAATGGATTTCCAATTGAATGCTAAAATCAATTAAAAATTTAATTGCTTACCCCCTTATTCATAAAATTTGAAATTAATTTTATTTAAAGTTTCTCATAGAAAAATTTTTATATATATATTATTTTTTGTATTCCTTCACTGTAATAATTTTGTGAGTGTGAATTTTTGGTTATACCTAAAAAGCTCTTTTTATATCAAAACGAAAGCTTTAGAATATGTTTTATAAAAATCAAATTTCAAACGTTATTGTTTATAAACGACACATAAAAACGAAAGTGCTTATGTTTTCTAAAAACAGGCTGTAAATATGCACTCAAAAACACAATTTCGTATTTAATTAGAACTTAAAAATAATTACAGTTTGATTACCAACTGAAAAAATGGGCATAAGTTTATTTTGTAAAATAAACCAGTATGTACGTTAACAGCCCATGTGAATGTATAGCCGAATTTTTATAAATTTTTAATGAAATTTATCTGTTTTTAATGTAATTAATTTTATGGTTTTTAATTTCATTTGATTTTACACAGAAAGGAATTTCTACATCAAAAAAAAATCAGTTGGGGTATTCAAAACTAAATGTTTTAAAATAATAACACAAAAGAATATGACTGCTGTGCGCAACCCCTCTTATTTTAGTGTGATATTTGAAACATATGCAATATGATACAAAACAAATGAGAAAAATATAACAAAAATAAAATAATATTTTGTACAATGAAAAATTATGTGAAAATAACTCAACGGTTTCTATCTGGATTCGAATATTATTTGCGGATTTTGTATAATAGTGTTTTCACACTGACATGACTTTAATGCAGGTTGGTTTTAACGTTAAAACCAACTGTTAAAAGCTGCTTTTACCATACAAAATTGTTTTGTTAAAACCAAATTACAACCATTTTTCGTCTGTTTTCGCTGTGCTAAATTCAGTGCTGCCAAGTTAAAGTAACCGGAAGCAGCTGATAATGTTTATGGCAGTAAATAAGAGTACATATATACCAATCGATACCAGAGAAACCAGCAGTCTAAGTCTGCAGTGGCGGCTTAGGAAAAAATAGTCGACGGCGGCTCATAAGCCGGCTGACATTGACATCTGCTTTTTATAAGTTTTTTAAACACATTTCTATAAAAAAATTTCAAACACCTCAAGACATCATCATATAATTTTTAAGCTGTAGTACAAATTTGCAACTACACAAATCAATTAGCCGGCTGCAATTTTGAGCCGAGGTAAGCCGCAATCATTCGCGGCGGTTTGAAGTTACATTAAAAGTCGGCTGCGGCTCTCGAGCCGGCTGTGACCCGATCGTGTTGTTTCTCTGATCGATACATTTTCAACTGAAAAATGGATACAGCCTAAATAATAATCAAAATTTTGCGGAAAAAATAATCTTTTGGACTGAAAACAACGGAAATATTTTCATTGATCTCTGGGAAGTGAAGATAGACGATATGATTGACATCGATCTGCCGATAAAAAGATTTATTTTGTAATGTACATATATGTGCATTTTTATATACAATAACTTGATTTCCAAGCACTTCATCGCTTTGTGGAAGTATTTCCATAATTTTAAAATGATTATTTACAAAATATAAAACACTCGTAATTTTCATTTCAGAGCTCATTTTAAAATTTCTGTTGTACAGTTTGCCCAATTAGTATTATAAAGAGCAGAAAAATACACGTATTTCTACAGGAGATTTTTTTTACAAATTTATTACAGTCTGTGAGTTAAAATCTGAATTTATCAAACTTGCAGTATGAATGCAAAATCTGCTGTTTATGGTTTTAACGTCTGGTTTTAACGTTTTAACTTTAGGTGTGAAAACACTATAATTTTTGCAAAATGTAAAATCAAATTTTTTTGAGCATTTATCATTTTAAAATTTTAATGCTTTAATAGTTTATTTTCAAATATTGGGCCAACTACGACGATTTCGTATTATAATAAAGAACATTGTAAACTTTTTACTTTAAATTATTTCAAAATCGTCGTAGACGTGGTCGAAATACGACACTCATAATTAGGCCCATTAGTAAGCTTTGC
This sequence comes from Tachina grossa, assembly GCA_949987645.1. Taxonomy (NCBI): domain Eukaryota; kingdom Metazoa; phylum Arthropoda; class Insecta; order Diptera; family Tachinidae; genus Tachina; species Tachina grossa. The sequence continues at coordinate 27,766,355 of OX465276.1, read as the reverse complement.
GAAACAGGTAATTTTTAATAAAACTTATTGTTCTTGAGCCTAATTTTAACAGATTAGTTCTGAATCATAGAAGTAATTATTTTGGAAGTTTTTGGCATTTTTACTGCTCCGCCGATTTTTAATTAATAAATAACACACTATTATTATGAATAAAATTCCTCGTGAAATTTCTCCCTTTTCCAATTAGAATTTTTGGTTTTCCCTATTACTCGCTATTAGTTGGAATTGTTCCCAGGAAAAATTTTCACGCGGAATTTTATTCATGATAGCCCTGATTTCGAATAAAATTCCGTGAGAAATTTTGCTCGGAGAACAATTCCAACTACCAGCAAGTAATTGGAAAAGGGAAAAATTTCCAGCGGATGTTAGCAATTTTTTTCATTTTCATCTTCGCGAATTTTTCCCAAGTTTTTGGCATTCCTTAAAATTAAAATTTTACAATTTTTTGATTGTTACTGGTTTAATCGGAACAGAAGAGAACGAAACAGACAATAAATAAATAAACAAGACGCATCTGATTCGTAACAGAACTGAAAGTAAAAACTAACATACCATTTACACATGCCACTATAGTGGCATGCCATTTCGAAAAACTCAATACACTCACGATTTTTCACTAACACACTCAAATTTTTCGCAATGGCAGCCCCAGTGGCAGCAAAATTTGCATGCGAGTGAAAATTTGGCAGTTGCATGCCATTGAATGTCAAAACGAAGAAAACTGTTACCCTGTTATACATTTGATGCAAATTTATTGGATTACTGTGAAAATTAAATTAATATTTTAGCTTGTTAAATGTGTTATTATGATTTATAACTTGATTTGTGTGTGAAAAACTGGAGTTTGTTAATTATAAAGAACTAATATTATTAAAATAATAATAATAATAATAAGTGTTAATAGTTTCCTCAAGAATGTGACTTTGTGACGTACTAGGTAACTCTATTCTATAAACAAAAGGACAAGTAAACATGGAAGCGAGACTGAGCCAGCTCGCTTCGACGACATTTTTAAAATGAAGTGGCAATGGCATGTGTAAACAGCAAAGCAAATGGCAAGAGATTCGACTTTTTCGAACAATTTTTCGTCGATAATACGTACACAACACTGGCATGCCACTAGTGGCATGTGTAATTGCAGTGTAATTCGGCCTTAATTCTGCTTTTATGCCTTTAACCTCTAAAAGTCAAGTCGGCTCTGAGGCAATAAATTTTATTACTGTAAATAATTAATCGAATATAAATAAATATGTATGTATGTAATTAAAAAAAAATACAAATTAAATGAAAAAGTCATTAACAAAATGTTTCACTGCTGTTCCTATTTTTTTTTTAATCTGCTTGTAGTCTCTTTTCAAAATACATATCTAATGTGACGTTTATATTTATGTGTGTGTCTGTGCGCATGAAGATTTTGAAGTTAAACAAACACCTGTATGTATAAAACTTTTTAAAGTTAATGTTGGTTTAACAAATTTTGTTTGAGAATGCTTCAATGTTAAAAAACGTTTATCAATAAAGGTGAAGATGTTAAAAAGAAATGCTGCAGATTTTATTACATAAGATTTTTCCATACCTACATCTGTACATATAATATACAATATGTACATACATATGTATGTATGTACATACATATGTACAGAGGTATATTAACTAAGAGCTCATTGAACATTACCGAAGAGGGTTATTTACATATACAATATATGTATGTATGTACATAATTACAGCCTTATTTATAAAACTTACGAGTATTTCATACAAAATTTTTTTTAAAACCCTTTATAAAGCCTTGATAATTATTATAAATAAGGCTGTTTGAATTTAAGAATGCTGTAAAAATACTTACGCAGGGTTTAATCCAATTAAATGTTCTGATATTTTGAAGATACGTAGGTATTTGTTTTATGAACTTAACTGATGGATGTGGCACTTTCTTTAATTTTTTTTCTATTTTTCTCGTTTCTTTATCTCTGTATTTTATTTGTTTTTAATTATTGTGTTATTGTTTATATTTATTAATGCATAAAAATTTGGTATTGATCTGTTAATATATCCAATAATATTTTCGGTTTTTACAAATCTAATGGGTTTATAAAGTAATATATACATAGAAATAAAGTTCGCGGTTTTTTTCTATTAATTTTGTTATGTAGTAAATTCACAACAACAAAAACAATTAGAGAAGTACAGATCAGTTTTAAAACGCAAAAGAACAAAAACATGGAAATGAATGGCAAATAAAAAATAAATAAAAAAAACCATGAATTAAAATAATAAACGCGTACCCCAAATATATGTAAGAGATAGAAATAGCAAAATAAATAAAATAAAAGGGGGACAATATTCTGCGTCAGGGATGGATAGTTTATTACAATTATAAAATATTTGTAAGTAGGTAAACATTAGGGTATTCTCAAAAAAAAATTTCGTTTGTTTTTCTCAGAACCAGGTTTCAAAATTTTGTTTAGGTAAAAAAATAAATAAAATAAAAATAAAAAAAATTTCGTTTGTTTTTCTCAGAACCAGGTTTCAAAATTTTGTTTAGGTAAAAAAATAGGCCCGTTAAAATATCAGCTCATAATATTGATAGTGAGATGGTGCGCATCGTACTTTACGATTTCCCATACGATTTACATGGTATAAATTGATTTTATTCATTCTGATTGTCATAAGTAAAGAACGGAATGTCCTAAAGTCAACTTCTTGGCACGCTTTTGTAGAATATTGAACGACGCTCTATAAAAAAAATTAAAATTCAAACTAAAGCTGAAAAAAAAAATATTTTTCTTTTTCATTTAATTCACTTATTCAGCTATGGCTAAATTATATTGAAAAATGTATAAAAGTGTTTAATTTTTTTCTATTACAACGAAAAGCTAATTTTTGGCTCTTTCTAAAGGTGGAAGCACATAACACGCGTTCAATGCGCTAATGCGATACACACGGCTGTCAAAAAACTTGAAATAGTGTGTTTTCATAAGGCAAGTTACATAGAGAAGTTCGCGACGCGCGTACCTCGCGAAAAGTTGAACATTCTTCAACTTTCACGCGTTGTATACAAAATGAAAGCTAGTGTTGCCAGCTAACATACACAAAAATGATTAGAAATTAATTTTTCATTAAACAATGGATAAAAAATGCATTAAAGATTTAAAGAAATATGAAACGTAAGTGCAAGACAAAAAAATAACCGACAAAGGCTTTAAATTTTACAACTAAAAAAACCTCAAAAGCGTGTTGTGCATGTAGCTTTCCATTTGTATAGCGTTAAACGTTTAAATTTTCTGTAGGACATTCCGTTCTTTACTTATCACAATCAGAATAAATAATATCAATTCATACCATGTAAATCGTATGGGAAATCGAAAAGAGCGATGCGCACCATCTCATCATTAATATTATGAGCTGATATTTTAACAGGCCTATTTTTTAACCTAAACAAAATTTTAAAACCTGGTTCTGAGAAAAACAAGAATTTTTTTATAGAACCACCCTAATGTATATTTGTACATACATATGGTCGTCGAAAATCCAAAAGTACATAACATAACTTTTTCTAATTTTACAATAGAGTATTTACTTGTTAGGTATCAAATTAAATGAATAAAATCGGTATTTTTGAACATACATATGTGGGTAACATTTTAAGGAAAGATGTATGTTGGTTAATCACACCAAATCAATCAAAAGCACGATTATGAATTTTTTGATGATACGTACTTATGGATTTACGACACACGATATATGTATATGTATATATATACTCGTATTTACTAAGTTTGTACGTATGTCCATCATAGGCGAGTAGTATGGAAGAAAATTAATAAAGAATATTAAGAGAAATAACAAAAAAGCCAACTAAAAATAAAGATTAAGTTCAAGTTATATTGCGAAAAACAAAAGGGGAGAAAAACCAAAACAGAAACTGCGAAAGGGGCGGAGAGGATGAGAGAATATTTTATTAATAATGCAAAATTTATTGAGAGACTGATGTGGAGAGAATATTAAGACAAGTTTATTTTGTATAATTTTAACTATTCATATAGTACCCATAAATTGATATTGTTGTTGCAATTTTTTGTTTTTGAGCAGCCGTAGTCAGCCATTAAAAATTTAGAAGTTACTCTTTTTTGAAATAATTACTTATACTACAACATCTTTTTTAATTTAATGAACCCAACAGCTGCTATAATGTATCGATAAGGTTTAACCACTTTTTTCCCCTAAATCGTGCCAACATTTAAAATGTTTGTTTAACAAAACTCATACTCGTACACAAACATTTTTATTACTTTTTTACTTAATAGGTATTTGTTATTAAATTTGTTTTAATTATTCACGTTAATTTTTGGTATTTCCTACATCGTATTTTTTGTATTTGTAGATTTACTTCTCATATCCACTTTTTATTTTTCGTTGTAGCAGTGTTGACAAATGTTGAAGATGTGTACGTTGTTACGAACAAAGTTAGTTGTACACTGAAATAAAAAAAATTCTTAAAACAAGAATTTTGCGTTTTCGTTTTAAAAGTTCTGCATTTTTAAAATAAGAATATTTCTTATAATTCTTACTTAGACATTTTGCTAATTGCAAATTGAACTTCTATTCATTTTATGTATTTAAAACATTTCTTTTTACTGTTTGTTAAAACAAAATAATAGTCCATTAAGGCTGACACGATTAAGGTTGATTTCGCAAACATCTTGTTCATTGCGGCAGACATTGAAGTGCTTTTTTTAGTTAAATACTTTGTTACACTTATACAAATTTTTCTTGCAAAAAATTTCTTAATTACTTAATTTCGACCGAAATCAGGAAATTACTTAATTTGGCGTTAGCCTGAATGGGCTATAATATTATTTCAATTTAACAGCATGAGATTTAGAGATTATTGCTCAGCAATGTATTTTAACATTTGTTCCTATATATATATATATATATATATATATATATATATATATATATTCGAACACATATTCATACGGTCTGTCTACACGCTAATATTTTGTGTTAGGAATCGAATTTGACAATTGCCAAGAATAGGCTTAATTTATTAATACGTCCAAGGGTATTTTAATTTCCATTACCATGTATGATTCTTGAGGACGAAATCTTAATATTATTGTAAATTTTAGAAATCACAATGAGTGATATTTATACTATAATTTTTTTATCGAATGCTCGTCATAACCCACTATAGTCGAAGAACGAAAATTGCTCGTAATAAGGGTAATAGTGTATTTTAAGTATGAAGTAATATAAAATTTTTAATTTTAAGACGAACCATCGGTAATTTGAAAATTCTCCTTTATTGATTATAAAAGTTTAATTATAAATTCAAAAACTCTGTTATTATTTCAAAACGTTCAATTTTTATTTTAAAAATAATTAATTTTAAAATATAAATGCTTCAAGAATATTTTATTCATAACTCAAAAATAGAAGTTTTTAATTTGAGTAGTTCACCTTTATGTCAAAGTAGTTATCGTTTTTAAACAAAAATCAAGAAATTTTCATATAAGGTATTCTCAGCTCAATTCGCTTTGAGAAATTTATACTTGAAATGTCAGAAAAATGTACTGAAAAATGTGTTTTGACATCCAACGTATATTCAAATTACAAGCGGCGAAAATAGTCACCTGAGCCCTTGCGGTCACCTAGTATGGAATCGCGTTGACAAAAATATTTTTTTTATTTCAAAACAGTTTTCATTTTTAAACAATAATGAAAATTTTTATATTTCATACGATTTATAAGTTTTACAGCCTTATTTTGAATAACTTCTCCCGGGAACACACACGGACAAATTGCGAATTTAGTGCGGCAAAAGTATTAACTTCATATGGATTCAAGAAATTTTAATAAAACTAGGTACCTCAATGTTTTAAGGCTCGTTGATTACGAATATAATGATATAATGTCAGTTTTTAAACATTTTAAATGGCGGATCCAGTATAGCGGACAATTTTTAGAAAATTGATCGAATTCGCTTAAAACTTATTGCACGGGAATTAGGTGTACTACCTTTATTGAAAGGGGAAACGGGGGCACAACGACTTGACTTTTTTACACTTATTAGTAGTTGTGTTTTTTTTAACTTATAAGGAAGAGTCATGGAACTGTTTGGAACTTTTTTAAAGCTCTTGCTAAAGTAAATTTTTCAATATATTTCATAATAAAATCAGTATACTATATCTACACTACATATAATTGTTGTTTTAATAATAACTGCAAATTATATTAGATACCTGATGCTTAAAAATGTGTTTAAAAAACTTTAAACTTTAAATTTACAAAAAAATTGTGGAGTGTAGCAACAATAAATGGTATAGATGTTGCTGATAGGTATAAGTGAGTATAACAGATAATAATACTTTGCATGCAAGTAGAGACTAATGTGATGCGTTAAAAAAACAAATACTTATAGGTTGGTTGAGTACTGGTATATAGAATATATTAAGTGCAAAAGTGGTTTTCCCGGGGAATATTTAAAATTGGGCTGTTAATTTTTGGTATATCAAAAGTTTATAGTCAAGATTTGATTTAAATCATGCATCTCCATGAAGTAAATTCAAAAATATGTTTATATTTAGGTAGGTATATGTATCTGAATTTAAAATTGGCATTAACACATAATGAGCTTTTATTTTAACAGTTGTTGTAAGTTTCTTTTAAAGTAATTATTTTACGTTATGCCCTACATTATGTACTAGTGCGAAGATTTTTCTTTATTGGTGATTAATGACGTCTATATGCATTTCGTTTGTGCTTAAAAACTCATCAGTAGACTCTAACGAAAAAAAAATCTTTGAAAAAGCCAAAAAATTTTCATGTTTAAAGAAAAGCTGTTAAAATATTCTTGATAATATTAAGCTAAAAAGCATCAAACATTTTAAATCCATAACAAACATTTATATTTGACGATTTTCTTAACGAGAAACGACATGCATATATGTAGACGTGCTTAACCAACAACAACGAAACATTCTTTTTGTTTCTATTTATATTCACGATGAAATTACTTTAACGGAAAGATAACGCCGGCCATCTTACCTATATTATAGTGTTGATAGTTAAAGGCTCAGTTAGCCGACTGTAATGTAATGCAACTGCAACAGTAGGAAACAGCTTATCGATATTGTTATATGAAAAGTAATGAAAATGGTTATAGGGATGTAATGTAACGTAACCTACTTTTCATAAAAAAATTTCAATCAGCTGTTTCCTACGTTACAGTTACTTTACATTACAGCCTTAAGGCTCAGTTAGCCGACTGTAATGAAATGTAACTGCAACGCTGGGAAACAGCTGTTCGATATTGTTATGTGAATAGTAATGTACAAGTTCTTACATTCCATATAGCAATATCGATCAGCTGTTTCTTACTGTTGCAGTTACATTCCATTAAGGCTCAGTTAGCCGTCTGTAATGTAAAGTAACTGCAACAGTAAGAAACAGCTGATCGATTTGTTATGTGAAAAGTAATGAAAATGGTTATAGAGATGTAATGTAACGTTGCCTAATTTTCATATAAAAATGTCGATCAGCTGTTTTCTACGTTACAGTTACATTACATTACAGTCGGCTAACTGAGCCTTTATAGTCGGTCGTTGACAGAAAAGCGTAAAGTAAAAGGTGTATGACACAATAAAAGCCCTGATAACACTCACTGTTTGAGTCACTGTACATTTCATCTTAGATGATGTATTGTGTCTAAGATGTCAAACCGAATCTACAACACAAAGTGAAGCAAAACTTTTATCTGACATGGCATTTAAGGTCTTTCTACTTGAGAACATAGCTATGTACTTTCTCGCACGTATTCTGTGACTAACGCAACGCTCCAATTTTTGTTTGGCTACACGTACATATTCCACATATTGACAACACTGCTCTATCTCGAATTTTGTTTTTATTTTCTGTTTTATAAAACGACAACCCCATGTAACCGATTGTTCAAAATCTCTGCATAGAAAATTTTCTTGTGACAGCGCAGCACATATACAATGCTCCTGTGACCTCCTTTTTATTTTGCTTTTGTTTCTTCTTTTTTTGTTGCTACTTTTCCAATATTTATTCTGAATTATGGGTAGGCAATAAAATATTTCGGAAAAATTACATCTAATCAAAAATGCATAATTTAAAAATATCTTCAAATCAATCTTTATAAAAAAATACGTTTTAATGCGTATTGTTCACTTTGTTTTTATGAAAATTTTTCCAATTTGCTTGCTAGGTAAATATGTAAGTATGTACATAAGTATGTGTAAACTTTTATTCGCAATTTATAATTATTCTGTACTTTATTTTTGGTTTTGATTTTTTATTTGTTATTGGTATTGCTGCTGCGCCGAAGTGCTTCTTCTGCTCTTTTAATTGCATTTCTCTGGTGTTGTGTATTTATTGTAATGCACACACAACATTCCTTAACTTGAACATTTAAATGTACCTATATATATACATACATACAAACATGCATACACATGCATATGTATGTAAATGTGTATCAACTCTTGCAAACACTCATTGGCTCATAATCTGCCTGCTATAAAAAAAAAAAAATTCCTGTACTTTTTTTACGAAAAATAAAAAATTAATAAATTTTATAAATAAATTTAATTTATTTGCATTATACTTTCTAATTTTTGCTGGAATATTTACTATTTTTTTATATTTATATTATTTTTTTATGTGTATTTTACTTTTATTTTCATCACTTTTATGTCGTCGTTCCGTTTTCTTTTTTAATTTTTTTGTCTATTTGGCCCCAAAAAAAAAATCTGTTATGCCTGTTCTTTTTTTTGCTGGTTGGGTTTTTATTTTTTTCTGTGGAATTCCTGCTAAAACTACACAGTTACGTTTTATTTTTTCAAAAATTCTTTGCAAATTTTATTTTATTGCACATTTTTAACACTTTCACTTTTCTTTTTACGTTTATAGGAATTTAATTGTTCAAAAAGTTAGCTCTTTTTGCGGAATAAAATATTTTTCATCAATCATTCCTCCAGAAAAATATTGTTCTGCAAAAACACGAACTGTCACTCGGATGTCAAAGAGACGACTGAAAAAATGTCAAAAAAATTTTGAAGTGGCTGTGTTTGCTGTTAGGTTGTGTTCAGTGTGCATAATTTTACTTAGCCGAGACACATTTATTTGCTTAGTACCGATTAGCAACGCTAGAGTTCGTCTTATTGGATTAAACATATTCTGGGTTAACAATTAGCAGTAGCTGGGTGGTGTGCAGTGATGCCAACTTAGCGCGTTTCGCGCTAGATTTAGCGCGTTTTAACTATGCCAACCGCGCTTTTTTCCGTCTTAGCGCGTTTAATAAAAAAAGCGCTGAATTAGCGCGTTTTGAATAAAGTCAGTAATATCATTTCAGTTCAATATTTTTTAACTTTTTTTGTATAAATTTAACAATTTTCTAATATCCGAAACTCCGATAAAATTTTTTAAATTAGTTAATGATTCAGCTGTCGCAAACAAAATTCGCTTGGCTGTGGTTAGAATAAAATTAGAAGCATTTTAATACTGTAATGACAAATATTTTGAAATTTCACAAATAAAAATATGTACTACATACAATGACCCAAAAAATGTATGTACATAACGTACAAAGCATCTATTATAGCTGAAGTACAAAAAGCATTTGAATCGCAAAACTATTCGACAATTTATATGCTGTTACAAAGTTTTATAAATATATTAAAAGTAAAAACTAAGGATTTCGATTATTTGGAAGGCGATTCTGATTCTGTATTAAATGATTTTAGTTGATTAAAACGTAATGTCAAGGAAGCAATATTGCATAATCTGAAAAATTAATTGTATATCCGAATACTAATACATACATACATCGACTTTCATTGAAATTTAATTTAGCGCGTAGAAAACAGCGCGTTTTTGCTCTAAATATTTGACAATGCTGTAACTAACTAAGCGTGTTCTAGCGCGTTTTGAGAAGGGTAGTAGCGCGTTTGGGTTATAAATAGTTGGCATCGCTGGTGGTGTACCTTTATTTCAAATAACTTAATTCATTTCTTTTTTTCAATAATTATTATAATAATTTACTAAATTTTTATGCATGAGGTCTATTTTTTTATTTAACAATATTATTATTTTTGTATAAAAAAGATTTAATAGATTATTATTATTTAGATTATTAATAAAAAAACACATAATAATAAACATATATTTTATATTATCTATTTCCTCTAAGTCCCGGATCACACACTTCAACTTTTGTTGATAAACTCGTAATTCAGCTGCTAGAAAAACAGAAATTTTTGTATTTCCTTCTCCGGCTTTCTTACAGCTGAATTACGAGTTGATGAATAAAAGTTAATGTGTGTAAACCGGGACTAACGCGTACAATATTTTAGTCCCGGTTCACACGTTTCAACTTTTGTTGCTCAACTCGTAATTCAGCTGTAAGAAAAAAAGAGATATTTGTACTTCCGTCTCCGTCTTTCTTACAGCTGAATTACGAGTTGAGCAACAAAAGTTGAAACGTGTGAACCGGGACTAACTTGAAAGCCCCGGTTCACAAGAATCTATTTTTTTTCTACCAGCTGAATTAAACATTGGTTAGGAAAAGATCATGTGTATGAACCGGAAGTAAATAATAAAAATATGCCATTTCTTCTTCTTCTCATAAAAAATCAAAGTGCGTTAGTAACAAAATGACTATTGGACGCACAGAAAATGTTGCTTATGGGGAATAAAAGTTCACGTGAAATGTGTTCCCTTACCCTAAAGTTTATATCGTTAATTTTTGCATTGTTGTTGTCTCAGTGTACTATTTCCTAATTTTGTTTACCATTTTTTGTTCATGGGAACTATTTCACGTGAACAAAGTTGTTCGCCTTTTATTCCCGATAAGGGTAACTATTTTGTTCCTCAGTATGGTAATGCTACATACAAAAAGAAGTTTAAATTACCTTTCAAAAACATCAAACTCAATTAATGTGAGATTAAGTTAATTTTCGGATTATCTAATTAAAGGAATAAACTGAGTTTAGTCTCGAAAATTGGCCCCAAGACGCCAAGTCAAAATTTAAAAATTTTTAGTAGAGGCAAATATTGTTTCTTTTATAAAACCGTTGATTATATACGGTATTGAGATAGAGGAGTAAAGATAGAGTAGGAATGAATATTGTGCAAATTAATATATAGGATACATTTGAAGAGGTCGGGTAAAAGTTTGTAGTTTGTACTTTGGATACTTTTTCTGTTTTTGCTAAGCTTGCTATAAATACAGGGGCCAAATTAGCGCATTCCGTATAGAGTAGGCTAACGTATCATATTCAATTTCGACACATATCGAATAGATGGATTACTGAATTTGTCATGGAAATTTTAAAAGATGTAACAAGTTTCTTCTACATAGGTTGTTGAATACACAAGCCAGTTTGTATTAATTTAAAGAAATTTTTTTCTTTCAGATACTACAATAACCGAAATCGATTCGAACACTGTAATAAGATTTCTGGGTAATTTTTTTTTTACAGAACAAACAAAATAAAAGAGAATCAAATAAAAGAAAATTAATAGTCATTGGCTTGTGGCAAAAATTAAATAAATATACTTAATAGTAACAAACCGAAAAAGTTTGTCTTAAGTAGAACAAAATAAGCACATTAACTAACATGTGTATAATTAGTAAAGTACAAACGACAATGGTAAGACTGTTGTAAATTTAGAGATGGTAAGGTGAGCATTCATTACAAAACATCTTTCAGCAAATTGAAATACGATGAATCAAAACAATTCACATATTCCATTTGGAAAAAAGTTTCGTATATAAAGCAGAAATCTACATCAGCTGACACCACACACAGTTGACCAAACAAAGAAGAACGCTGATGATGAAGGTTTAGTGGCCTTCGAAAACGGCTAGCTGTTCCGTTCAACTATGTGTTGTCAGAATATTTACAACTACCTTTGGTGTTATTTGTTCATTAATAATTATCACATGTAATTTGGCTTAAAAAGCGATACGAACTTTAGCCTATTCAAATCATAAATATATAAAGAGAATCATACCTTTCACATCTCATTTGTTTTATAACCGTTGGATGTTCTATCTTAAAATCGTCGGTACAATACAATTATACGGCCCTGTTATCTATTATTGGAGTTTATTTTGTAAAATCGTGCGATTCCATATTGGTTCGGTTTACAGAACAGGGCCGATAGTTTATTTTACTGTTTTAAGCCTGGTACTCTATTCAAAGTTGTGAAAAATTTTCAGCACCATTGATTATTTCGCGTGAAAAATTTGACATGTAGTAAATGCAGCCCAACTCGCATTTTTTTTATAAATTTCTCGCTTTTATTGCTTCAAAGTATGCAATACTGTTAAAATTCCGTGCGAAAAAAGCACTGCTCATGTTGTTTCGCAGCTAAACTAAAATGATGCCAGACTAATTTTGCATGGAAAGACATGATTTTACGTGTTTTTCACAACAAGAACAGAGTACTACTATTGCGAATTTATTTCGCAAATATTTCATACCAAATACTTTTATATGTAGTTTGACAGCATTTCGCACGAAATTGTGAACAGAGTACCAGGCTTTAAGCTTTAAATATATTTATAAACTTAAAATTTTTAATTTATGTATACATCGGCCTATCGTATTGTATATACGACAGGCTCTTACCTATCGAATGAAAACTGGATTGGTATAGATCTTTGTTTACTCGATGTCGAATGCTATGATCATAAATTATGATACATTTTATGTCTCTTCAAATACATCGCAAAAACTTAAAAGTAAATTGGAATAAAAGATAAAATATGTAAGTCAATGCTTCTTATGCTCTATTATCATTAATTGTAATTACATACATATGCATGTACATACACCCAGAAAAAAGATTGGTTGGAAAACGGTTAGTCCAATAAAATATCATTTGCATTAACTATATTTCAGTTCACGCTATCAATTTTCTGTTAATCCAAAAAACAATCCATGTTCATTGCCATAAGGGCATAATTATAATAAAAATATGATTGTGACAATACTTAAATTGATTGCATCAACCGAGCGTATGCTTTTGTCATGACTAATTAACTGATTGGTTAACCCAACCGAATAATATATTACGAATTGGATTTTACTACCAACTTTTGGTATTAGCAACTAAAAAATTGTCGTTCTATATTAAAATTAAAATAAAAACTTTCAATCAGTTGCTGCAACTAACTAGAGGTTGAGTTTACTATCATAGTTTATAGCAGTAAATTAAAAAATTAACTTTTGTGACTTTCAAAGGTATTATGATTTTTGAATTCTCAAATGGTTTTTGAAAGTCTGTGCATAAGATAACAGGTTTGTGGCTTTTCAAAATGTGTGGTTGAAGAAATGTATATAGACATGCTTCACCATTAGGAAATAAATTTCAATTAAAATAAACTTATGACAATATGTCAAATAATAAATTTCTTAAATTGTGTATTTTTATTTGCGTTTATTGTTTATTTTTATTTCAGCAAGGAAGGCCAATTTTTCTTTTACAGGTACCAATTATGATATTGTTTTAATTATAGGTATAAACCAAATTTTCGGTAGCAAGAATAACATTTATTTAAAATTCCATACTGTCAACCAATTTTTTCTGTTGCTGCAACTATTGGGTTTAGGGTTATAATTAAAATATAGTGGTACCACAAGAAAATTTCAGTCGCTATAGCAGAATTCTATGATAGTTGCTGCAACCGCCAAAATTCAATTGGCAACAAATTCGGTTGTCACAACGAATCTGTTTTCTCTGTGTACATATATTAAAGTGGCTCTTTTTATATATTACCAATATTACCAGATTTCAATAATAATAATTATCCCTGAAGATGTTCGAAAATCTCAACTAAACGTCGGATACATTAAAAATGAAATAAAAATATGTCTTGTATTTACATTTTAACGAAATTGAATGACCTTGAAAGCCTGTATAGATACAATATCTATAAAACCACACTAAATGATACTTTTCATTCGATATCGAACGCATTGATGCCAAATTAAAAATTTTCCATAAATTTTACCTATGCGGAAATTTATTTTGTCGCTATTTACACCATGCAAGTCTTATTGCTAAGCTGATTAGTTTATTAAGAGAGAGAGACGCGGGGAAAAGAAACGTTGCTGTTCCCCTCTTCTCTCTCTCCCTGAAACTAATCAGCTTAGCAATAAGACTTGCACAGTGTGATTTGGGACTTTATACAATTCTAGTTTCTTTCTAGATGCAAACAAGGTCGCGGGAAGATGCAAGTACATACTTTTTATATAAGAAAGAGGAACACAACAAAATGATGTAAGATTTTTACAATGGGTAAAGTGAATAAAAAGAAGCATTTGCTTTTTACTTGAAATTTTGTTAAAAAAACAAAAGACGCATACATATTTTAGGCTTAAAACAAATTTTTAAGTAAATAACAAAAATTAAAAATTTTAAAAACCCCCGACTTTTTTCAGAAAAGATGTTATATCTTCTAAGCGGCTGGACCGATTTTCTTCAAACATAGCTAAGAACCCTCTCGATCAAGTCATCTTTCAAACAGAAAAAACTAAATGAAAATCGGTCCAGCCGTTTGGCCTGTACGTGGACACAGACATACACACAGATACACAGACACACACTACAAACTTATAACACCCCTTTTTTTAGTCGGGGGTTAAAAATGCTTTGTTTTATTCACTTTACCTAACTCTACTACTCGCAGGTCCCAAATAAATTAGAAATAAAATTGAAAATTGTATTATTTTATAAATAACATTTGTTAATGAAAAATATCAACAAACCTTGTATTGTACACGTAGCACATAATACAATCGATACGACATTACAAAGGGGCTTGTGTACGGAACGATTGCTGTTTTCATTTGCATCTAAAAATTAATGAGAAAATTTTACTTATAGGGCATTTATACCTGCACAAACTACGATTTAAAATCTTAACGAAAACCTTTAGCGTTGTTTTGACATTTATCCAGACTTTTTTTTATCAAAAAAAAAAAAAAAAAAAAAAAACTCATCAACTGAAAATTTTCCAAAACTACAAACAAATAACTGCAATTTAGCCAATTCACACACCGTTTTAAGAAGACCATAGCTAATTCAATCATCTTTTATATAAATATGTTGTACAAGGCAGTATAAATAAAATAAAAGTATTAGATTTTGATTAGATTGCCAACAAATCTACGCATAAACTAGATTTTGTTTTATACGGAAAATCTAGTAAAAAGCAGCTGGTAGTAGTAAGTACTAGATTTCGAGAAATGTAAATGCCCTATTAAATTTAAGTTACTACTAATTACATTAATTATTTATTAAAATTAAAATTAATTATTAAAAGCACATAAATACCTTAATTAATATATTTATGTGCTTTTAATTAACTTTAAAAGTTATTGGTGTATTATTACCTAAAATCTTTTTCTAATTATGTAAATGTTTTAATGTCTTGTTTTTTTTTTAAACTTGAAAATACATAATTTCCTTTTTTTCATATTTAAATAAAAATTTCCATCCGTAAAGGCAAACAATCAATAATCTTTAAATTACCAACTTCAACACATCGACTCGCTTCACCGTCTGTCTGTCTGTCTGAGGGTCTTCTAACATGCTGTATTTTCGAAATATTTTCTGTAATCCTAAACGCTTTGCATTATAAATGCTTTCATTATTTTGCATTAAAATTTTATTAACTCAACAAGCTGTTGCTTTGGCTATACCAAGTCTAGCAACATACTCTTCCTTCACCACTGGCGAGTCGTTAGTAATGATTTTGCCAGAAGTTAAGGCGAGTAGTAACACCAAGAGGGCAGCGCAGCTGGGACAGCAAATTGCTTTCAAGCAGACGTTGGATGTTTTAACACTTGGCTAACGGGTTATTAATGCAATACCTGATAAAGGTAAGTTTCTAATTAATTTCAAATGGATTTGCTTCCATTACACATTTATTGTACTACTATTACTATCACTCCCCCTCCCCGGCTCACTCACTCTGACCATTATACAAACTCCAGTATTATCATACTTTGGAATTTATACTAATGAAATATAAACAATTTCATAATGATGCCAAAGTATCAGTTTATGTTTATGAACGAGATAGATATTTTATTCTCTTACTGGAGTTTTAGTTTAGCAGCAGTTGTAATCCCATTATAATGCAAATATATGTAAAGGAATTATGATTTTTTTTTAAACAACTACGTAGTTATTGTTTTGTACTTATTTTAATACATATTTAATTAGAAAGTTAAACATACTCTGTGTTGTTATTTTATAACACGGAAAAGTTCTCTTCAACAGTTAAGGAAACAAATTGAAAGCGCAACAAGTGGTCGGTCAACTTGCTTGTTCATTATTATATATTATAAGGCGCTACAACATGTTGTTTCACCATGACGTACATAGCGCACATTAAATCATAAACATTCACAACTAAAAACAGTACCTTTTGGAAAAAGTACTTTTTGAAAAAAGTACCTTTTAGAAACAACACCTTTTAGAAAACGTACCTTTTAGAAAGCGTACCTTTTAGAAAAAGTACCTTTTAGAAAAAGTACCTTTTAGAAAACGTACCTTTTAGAAAAAGCATATTTTTCAAAGAGTACTCTTTACAAAAAGTACCTTTTAGAAAAAGTACTTTTTGAAAAATGTACCTTTTAGAAGAAGTACCTTTTTGAAGAATTATCTTTTATAAAAAGTGGCTTTTAGATAAGGTACCTTTTTGAAAAAGTAGCTTTTATAAAAGGTACCTATTTGGAAAGGTGCCTTTAAGAAAAAAAGTACCTTTAGAAAACGTAGCTTTGAGAAAAAATGAATTTTGAATATACAGCACGGACTGACTGGCTGACTTTTTAGACAAATTTAAAAAAAAACTCTATAGTTGCGTCACTAAGTTCTAGCAGATTTTAAGCAGAGTTTTGCAAAGTCTTGTGACGAAGTCGATTTATTTTTGTATGGGAAATTTAATAGATTTTGCTCAAATGTAAACGCACTATAAAAATTAAGAATTTTTTAACCTGATTGGCGCCAAAGTAATATTGTTCAAACTACAAACGTCTTCTACATCTTAGGTCGAACAAGTTTGGAACCGTCCTTGCATTTCTTGTGTTAGAATGCTAAAGCACTTGTACAGTTTAAACTAATCGCACTCCTTCCTTTCATTTATTAAGCTGAGTTATTGATTTTCAGCACAACATTGTCTAATAATCTCTAAATATGCAACTCAGCTTTTCTTTTTATATGGTTGTATAAACGAGTTTTTTAGGTAACAGTTGAATATAAAAGGTATCATCATGTCTATTAAAGCAAACGACTTGACATGCTTATCAACACACAAGTCTGGCAGATGGACGACGTTGACTTTGAAATCCTAAACTTATATTCAGCATCCCTAAGCCACCACTATAATGGCATTAAAATATCTTACAAATTCATTGAATTTTACTCTATTATATTGCATTCCTTATTTTCTGGAGTGGGCAAAACTATCTATCAATAAATGTCTATCATTCAAGTTTGCAAGTATTTTATCAGGCCATACAATTGTAAAAGATTAATCGTTACGTTAATATTGAAAGGCTCTAACACATTATTTATTTAAAATCGAGTTTTTTTTATAAATATCGATAGAAGAACATCTGACGTATCGAGAAAATATTATGCGTTATAGCCTTTCTATATTGCAATAACGATATGTATGTATGTATGTTGTCTAATAAGGCTCAGCAATAAGTAATGAGCAGAAAATATAAGATTTATGCACGCCTCAAAAAATTTAATTAATTAATCTTCAACTTCTGGTTAAGATATTATATATATATTTATATATATATTATATATTATTTTTAGCAAATTTATAACTTTCATTCAAATTTAAGGGAGTTTATTGGACCATTTTAAATTACAAATCAAGATAATTAGGTCTTCATAATGATGTGTTTCAAATGCAGAAATTATATTTTGGGATAAAAAAGATAAATATTTTTTTTTTTTTGAAAAATTACACTCTTTTTTAGAAAAGGTACATTTTAGAGATAATTAGCTGAGAAAAATTACCTTTTAGAAAAAGTGTTTTCGAAAAACGACGAGTCGTTTTATGAATTAAAATTACTCTAACAAAGAGTACCTTAAAAAATACCTTTTAAAATAAGTACCTTTTAGAAAAAGTAGATTTTAGAAAAAGTACCTTTTAGAAAAAGTACCTTTAAGAAAAAGTACCTTTCAGATAAAGTACATTTTAGAAAAAGTACCTTTAAGAAAAATCACCTTTTAGAAAAAGTACCTTTTAGATAAAGTACATTTTAGAAAAAGTACCTTTCAAAAAAAGTACCCTTTAGAAAAAGTACATTTTAGAATAAGTACCTTTTAGAAAAAGTTCCTTTAAAAAAGTACATTTTAGAAAAAGTACCTTTTAATAAAAGTGCGTTTTTAAAAAAGCACCTTTTCGAAAAACTGTCCTTTAGAAAACCTAGCTTTAAAAAAAGTACCTTTTAGAAAAATTATCTTTTTGAAAAAGTACCTTTTTGAAAATGCACCTATTAAAAAAAGTACCTTTTAAAAAAGTACATTTTAGAAAACGTACCTTTTAGAATAAGTACCTTTTATAACAAGTACATTTTAGAAAAAGTACCTTTCAGAAAAAGCACCTTTTAGAAAAAGTACATTTTAGAAAAAGTACCTTTAAGTAAAAGCACTTTTTAGAAAAAGTTCCTTTTAAGAAAAGTGCGTTTTTAAAAAAGCACCTTTTCGAAAAATTGTCCTTTAGAAAACCTAGCTTTAAAAAAAGTACCTTTTTGAAAATGCACCTATTAAAAAAAGTACCTTTTAAAAAAGTACCTTTTAGAAAACGTACCTTTTAGAATAAGTACCTTTTATAAAAAGTACATTTTAGAAAAAGTACCTTTCAGAAAAAGCACCTTTTAGAAAAAGTACATTTTCGAAAAAGTACGTTTAAAAAGTTCGCTTTAGAAAGAGTACCTTTTATAAAAAGTGCGTTTTAAAAAAAGTATATTTTCGAAAAATTGTCCTTTAGAAAACGTACCTTTAAAAAAAGTACATTTTAGAAAAATTATCTTTTAGAAAAAGCAAGTTTTAAATACAGTTGCTTTGAAGAAAGTTCCCTTTAAAAAAAGTACCTTTTCGTAAAAAGGACGTTTAAAAAAAAAGTTATTTGTAGAAAAACAACGTTTTGAAAAAGTACATTTTGGAGAAAGCAGAAAAGGTACCTTTAACAAAAAGTGACTATTAAAAAAAATCCCACCAGAAAAAGTATCTTTGGGAAAAGTACTTGTTAGAAAAAGTATCTTTTAAAAAAGTGCCCCTAATATAGGAAACGTTAGAAAAAAGCTTCTTAAAAAAGTATCGTTTAGAAAGAGTACCTGTCTCTGTTCCCCTTGTCTCTCTCTCTCTCCAACAAACTAATCAGCTTGAAAATAAGTCTTGCAAAGTGTAAACTAGGACTAAGTAAATTTTTTATTATAAAAAATTTTCCGTTTGTGTGATGAATCTATCATTACTGAATTTATTTTTTGTTGCGATGTACGAAAGTCCTGAGAAAATACAAAAATAGTAACTTCTCCTTCTTTGTTGCTGCAAATAATTCATGAGACGATGATGATAGACATTTTGACGTTTAATGGAAACTTGTACAAAATTCTTTTAATATATTACAAAACCGCCAAGATTTCTAACGTACAACAAATAAGCTGTTAAAAAAGTTAAATTTCAAATTTAAGAATGTCCCATAACTCCAGATTACCAAATTTATAGTGTGTTCACATTTAAGCAAAATCTAGTAGATTTCCCATACAGAAAAAAAATCTACTTCGTCAATAGATTTTGTCAAAATCTACTTAAAGTGTAATATAACTTATGGGGCATTTAGATTGTTCGAAATGTAGTACTTACGAGATTTCGAGCTAAATCTGATTGCTTTTTACTAGATTCCCCACACAAAAAGAAATCTAATTTGCCAGTAGATTTGTAGGAAATCTGCATAAAATCCAATGTTTTTATTAATTTTTTACTACCCTGTACAACATAATTTATATAAAAAAGGTGAGTGAATTAGGTAAGATCTGCAAAATTTTCTATTCAAGGTTTGTGAATGAGCTACAAGAATCAACACTTTTTGGGTTACAAATTATAGACAAAATCTTGAAAAATTTCAAAAAAGATTAGTGTAAATGATATAGATTTCTATAAACATTTCAAATCAAATCAGCTAGATTTCGAGACAATGTAAATACAGTATTATAGCTCATTGACATGGCCTCGAAATCTACTACTTACGAGATTTCGAGATAAATCTTGTTGCATTTTACTAGATTTCCCATACCAAACGAAATCTATTTTGTCAGTAGATTTGTAGGAACTCTAATCAAAATCTAATATTTTTATTTATATTTTACTACCCTGTACAACATATTTATAAAAATGATGAGTGATTTAGCTACGACTTGTTTAAAAAAGTGTGTGAATTAGCTAAATGGCAGTTGTTTGGTTGTAGTTTAGGAAATTTATGAGTTGATGGGTTTTGTTTTGGATAAAAATCTTGATAAAAAACTTGATATAAATGATAAAGATTGTGATAAAGATTTCAATTGAAATATGCTAAATTTTTTTTGTTAGTTTTAAATTTTTGTTCGAAAATATTTTTGGTTCGTTGTTTATTTTGATTAGGTCCAGGTTCGTATATGTGTTGGGAAAGCCAAATTACATGTGATAATTTTAAGGAATAAATTTTATTTTATGGTATTTAAAAAATACCGAATTATATTATTTATCTGACCTTAGGTCTGTAGTGTATTAACATGAAGAATTTTTGTTTTGTTTGGTTTGAAGAAACTCGTCAGTAGAATTCTCCAAATTAAATTAAAAACCCGAGAAAAACTAAAAAAAAAACTCTTTATATTTATAGAAAAGCTCTCATAAACTCATTCTTCTTTTCCTTTCCAAATATTACATACTCGTGTATAGAATTAAGTTAAAATTCATTTCCTGTGACCATTAAATGAAACAATAAAACATCATATTCTATGATAAACTTGATGCTGATCATCAAATAGCTGATTAAATATAAAAACATTCTCGAATACATTTGTATTCAGAAATTACACAGCACAAGATACGAGTGTGAAGAAAATATTCGTTAAAGCAACTAAAGATAAATTACACGTAATTAAATGCTGCGAATAGTAAAATAAAAATAATAAAAAACTTGCAACAATTGTGGCTGTTAGAATGAAAAATAAGATCCTGACTTCAGTTCACACATAATTGCTGAGAAAACTTAAAGATGAAACTAAGAAAAAAAATTTTCGAGGAAATTCATACTTGAGTGCTATTACTTCCCTGTCGGTGTCGTTGACTACAAAAATAATAAACTTTTAACTTTACTTAGACTAAGCTAAAAGCTAACTACAATGTCATTCACAACTGACCCAAATTCAATTCTTAAGTTGAGTAGGTAATCGCATTTGGTGGAAGCCAACAAATTTGCTCTCAGCTACTCTAAAATTCATTTCAATTTTATATTATCATTTTGCTGTTATTATTTTAGATGGTACCTTAGCTGGGTAGTAGAGCGTTGATGATACATAGTTCGAACCCCAGCAGCATTTTTTGTAAATTTACTGACTACCAGGTGACTTAAATACAATCATTTTTCAGTTAGTTGAAGAGTAATGCAGAAATGTCCGCCTAGGACATGGCAATGTTAAAATAGTTAGTTGTTTCCTTTGGAAAGTATTATAGATGTCAGTCAGCACTAGTTGCGAAAAAGTCAGCTTAAAGTTAGTTTAAAGTTCACTTGGTTTCCGACAGGGTTGGTCCTCTTGTTTTTGTGCGTTAACTCTAATAATGTTTGGGTATGTAACAAAGCAGACATTTATATCCAGGACTAATCGACTTGTACATACAAATATGTATGAAAGCTCAAAAGTAAAAAACTCTTAAAATCTCTAATGAATATGAGTGAGTGTGTGTGCGAGTGTGTGTGTGTGTGTGCTTTTTTTTGGAAACTAGAGATGAAAATAAAAATCCGACAAAACCTTGTTTTTTATAAAAGAAAAGTCTTCATCTCTACTACACTCATTTTAAAGCAATAGTCATTTAAGGTCTGGCCATAAGAATAAAAAAAATATATAAAAAAAAAAATTATAAAAAAAATTCAGAGGATTCAATTTAGTTGTAAGTTTAATAAGTTTGCTACAATTTTTTTCTCTCTTCCAAGATTTAATTTTGCTCATTTTATCTTTCTTTAATCTCATGTTGGGTAATGCTTTTAAAACGGAAATTTAATGTGTTAACATTGTTAAGGATATACACAAATATTAGAAGGGATTTTCAATTGTTTTTATTAGCATCCTGAGTGATAAGTGCTGCTGGAAAATAAAAACACTTAAATTAGATTTCTTTTAAGCTCAAATGAAAATAAACAATTTTATGTTTCAATTTCTTTTTAATGTAACATATTCTTATTTATTTAAGATACACACACATACATAGAAGAAAATGTTTTTAAATTTTTTTTGGGAAAATTTTATGAAATAAATGAGAATAAATAGGTTTTTGCTTTCTTTTTATTATTTGCTTTCTTTTTATTATTCTTTGGGGGGTTCCTGGAACTTTTAACTTTTTGACTTCCAGCGAAAAAAAATATATAAGGAAGTTGTATTCTTATCTATATTTGCTCATGAAGGGCCGTGGGTGTGACCAATTTTTGGTGGCGTCTTCCTTTTATTCTAGAAAGTGAACGTACCAAACTTGAAGAGCTCTGCTTGGGTATGAAAAGTTGGGTTTAATTGCATGGGCGGTGGAGTGTGGGCATGGCCGGTGCATCTTTCATTTATTCTACAAAATACTCGTACGACATTTGAAGACTTCTGCTTGGATAGGGAAAGTTTTATGGAAAAAAATCGGTTTGGATTTCAGAAGCGGTGGCTGGTAGGCGTGGTCGATTTTAATGGAATTCAGCATACGTGTCTTTTTTACTCGTATTCTCGAAAGTCCACATACCAAATTTAAAGACTTCTGCTTGAACAGACAAAATTGTATGCGAAAAAATTGGTTTAGATTGCAGAAGCGGTGTGTGGTAGGCGTGGTCGATTTTGATGAAATTCCAATATATTATTTTTTTCAATTTAGTCAATGTAATGCACGGTGAAAATTTTAAATGATCTAGAAACACACTGTTGTAGTTTTTGCTTAAAAATGTATGAAGCCATCCCATTGTGCGCCGCTCAGTTTCTTTGCGTTCACAAAATAAGACAAACAAATATAAAAATTACTTGGAGGCACCCTATTGTTTTAGTGTCAAACACGTTGCTATTTTTATAAATGAAAACAAGCGTTTAATGATAAAATTTAAATATATTATATTAACTGCAGTATAACTGTTGAACACTCATCCATTTGCATTTACAAAAATATTATTATAAATAAGACTAATAGCACTATCTTTTTATTTATAAGCTGCCTCCAGCTCTTCTTAAATGAAACTTTAACATTCATAAGAGTTTTCTCTAACAACAGCCGCAAGATGACATTAAAATCACTCGTTGTTGTTGTTTTATTTTAAGGAAGCAACATTTATTTTACATGCATAAATATAGTCCTGCTTCAAGGACACCATCACAATTTGGTTTACTTATGTCATGATACAAAAATCTTAAGAAACAGACAAACAATTTTTAAATATTTCTTAACCCACTAACCTGGTAAAATGGAAGAAAATAATTTGTGTACTCGTATATATATATGAAATAAATAAGAAGGCACAACAGACTCTTAAATACCCTGCTCTGGAATCTGAAACACTTGACATTTTTTTTTTGTATGTTCTAAGAAAGAGCTTTAGTGAGAAAAATCATTTCATTTTTAGCGTTCCGTACACCAAAGGTGTCCGCCTGTCCGTTTGTGCGACAGAGGTTGTTTTCTTCAGAACTGTAAGAGCTACAGACCTAAAATTTACACGGAATGAATAAAACTACCGCTATAAGAACTATGAAATTAAAGGGTATTCTTTAATTTAATGTTATTTTGACAACTTGCTGTATTTTGGAAACCGTAAAAGGCAAACTCTTGACATTTTCAATAGTTTGAAAAATATATGAAAAAACATGTGTTGGGTATAATCTTTGGAACAAAATCAAAAAAGCAAATACAGGAACCTTCTAGCATATACAATAGGTTAGGTTAGGTTAGATTAGCAGGCTGCTGGTAAGGAAAAGTTTAAAGAGTCTAGCTCACTTGGGTCCAATATAATGATCCTTTTGTGCTGACTGTAAGTTGAAAGAAGAAAGAGAGAGAGAGAGAGAGAGATAGAGAGAGAGAGAGAACAAGAGGAGGGTGAGAATTGTAGAGGTAGAAGAGAGATAGAAGATTGTTCAGGGCAGTGATGGGAAATGAGATTTACATTTCGGCATCAATAAAAAAATTTTGAATACTTTTTTGGTCCCGAGAGTACCAAAAACTATTATTTTTTTTAATTTAAATTTGATTAGCAAAAAATTATATAAAATTTATTTACAAATAAAATAAGGAACACATAGCATATACGTATGCATGTTCATCAGAGATGGGTCTTGGAAATCTTGATTTCTTGCCGAGTCTGTTTCTAAATATTACCAAAATCACTTGAATAGTGCCAAACCACTTTTTATTCAATTTAAAATGTTTCAATAATAATTAATTTAAGAATTTCCAAAATTATTTGTTTACAAAAAGACATATACATATGTATGTATATGTATAATTTGTTAATTCTTTGTACTTATTTACAAGAAATACAAATACCTGTGATCTGTTTACTTATTATTGGAATAAGAAAAGTTTCCATATTAATACGAGCCATAACCGCCAAAGAGCTTAAGCAACATAATTTTCGAGCTTAATTTTTTCATGAAAATCGTTTAGTTACGATCGCAGATAATCGATTTTCGTTAAAAAACGAAGTTAAAAAGATATGCCGCTTAAAGTTTTTTTTGGCGGTTATGGCTCGAATGGACAAAAAAGTGCCTGTGCCATCTAACATCCAATAGGGCCAAAAATGGCACAATTGCGCCACATTTCTCATCACTGATTTTCACAGGTGCAAATCTTAAAGTTATAACAAGAAGAGTTTTTAGACTTATATAAATTTTTGGCCTGGATAAGACTTGATACTGTTGAAACATAAAGTCTGTTCCTATGTTATGTTTTCATGAGATTTTGGTAAGAAAAAATCGTTTCGACATTTGCAGAGAAGTGAGGTACTTTCGATATATCAGGAATCATGTATTCATCTAATGCGTTTTTAATGTTAGACACTCTAGGCCAGAAACTGCATGTATTATTTTGTTAATGGTTTCAGTTCTTCCATATTAGCCAATGATCTATATTGGTTGTTAATATTTTCAAAATTTAGCCTTTCGCTGGGAGACATTTTAATTAAAAGTGGTATAATGCTGTTGGTTTTACCAGATAAAACATTTTCAGAGGAAATCTTATTAATCCAAACTAACATTTTATTGTCAAAGTCCACTTTAGAACTTGACAGAATTTAATATAAAACTATTTACAATTTTCTTTAAACTGATTTAAAACAGTTGTTTCAACATGATTTCTGTTTATATATAGATCAACTTCTGTGCCGCAGAAAATATCATTTGTTAAAATATTTTTATTAATAAAGTTTCATGCCATTTGTCGAAAAAGAAATTTAATTCTTGACAAAAATATATGCAAAAGCGCGTCTTCTAAAGCATTTCTAAGTTGACCGTGAGAGTATCAAATGCGCTGTGGGAGTACTACGGTACTTTTTCATGTCAAATAGTATCAAAAAAAGTACGATCGTACCAACTTTCCCATCACTGGTTCAGGGGGTATAAGGTGAGAGTGGGTCAAGAAGTGTGGCTAGGGTAGGTTAGCGATTAATAATATATAGGCTTGGGCATATACAATAAATAATAATTGTTTTAAAGAATCAAAACTGCGGTTTTTTGTCCATAGACAAGACGATACAATCGTCAAATAGAATTAGGGCATAAAAGCATGGTAATGTTTTTATTTTTCATTATCAAAGACAACAACCAACTTTTTGAAGAATATGAAAACAAAAGCGTCCCAAATCTTTTTACTGAATTAGGGCATTAGGCAATCTTGCCTATAAAATTTGCAAAGCATCCGAAAATTTAATTTGTTGGGTCGCAAATGAATATTATAGAAATTGCAAATTGAATGCCAAACTTATAGCGCTTCCATTTAATGTGAAGGGTATAATAATAAAGAGCTAAAAATGTCTAAACATGACATAATGACATGGCTACAAAGACAAAAACTAAACATAAAGAAATATGCAAGTGTAAAAGATAAGTAACTAATGATAAATATATACTAAAGGGTGACTTATTGGTGTTAGCACATTCATTGGAAAAACAACGATTATATTCGAGTGTTTGTACTCTATTTGTTTGTGAGCCGAGTACTCTCTTTGAAGTTGTGAAAAATTTTCAGCAACATTGATTATTTCGCGTAAAAAGTTTAGCTCAATTCGCGGTTTTTTTTTATTAATTTCTCGCTTTCATTAGTTGAAAGTATGCAACTTTGTTAAAATTCCGTGTGGAAAAAGTACTAAACTACTAAAACTGAAACTAAAATGATGCCAGAGTAATTTTTCATAGAAAAACATGCTGCCAGCTAGATTTTACGTATTTTTCGCAATAAGAATAGAGTACTACTTTTGCGAATTCATTTCGCAAATATTTCATACCAAATACTTTGAAATGTAGTTTGACAGCATTTCGCACGAAATTTTGAACATAGTCCCAGGCTTAAAAATATAATATTACGGCTAAATACTAACTGCCTCACCCTACGTCTCCA
Source organism: Tachina grossa (assembly GCA_949987645.1). Taxonomy (NCBI): domain Eukaryota; kingdom Metazoa; phylum Arthropoda; class Insecta; order Diptera; family Tachinidae; genus Tachina; species Tachina grossa. Next base: position 27,739,466 of record OX465276.1, on the reverse strand, counting down.
CTAGCCATCGACTTGGACATCACATGGACATGACGCCGGCAGAGCAACTGTGAAAAATTCACCAACTTCCTTGTTGTGGTGAACACGTGCGATGTCCATGTTCAGGCATATCAAAGTATTTTACGGTAGTGCAACAGAGATGGAATATTTACCAATTTTGTTCTGTCTCTTTTCTTTCTATTGCAAATGGTTGCGGACGCCAAATCTCATGGCGAACATTGTTGCTCAGACATATGCTCGGGCATTGATGAAAGTTGGACATGAGCGGTCTCCATTAGCCATTTGCGATGTCCGACATGATGCCCATACCAAGTTCATGGCTAGTGGCGACCGCTAGTCATACATAAAAAATATTTCTATTTTATAAGAGGTCAACAAAACAAATCTTTTATGGAAATTTGATTAATAAACCTTTTATAAAACAAAAATATTTTTTGTGAATTAGGCCCTACGAGTTTATATTACTACAGATTGCAACAATTTTATGTAATAAATTTCCTTTTTATAATAATTAATATATAATTTTTTATAATTTTTGTTCTAAATCTAAATTAAGGAATACCTATACATTTGTACATATATATCGAGCCATAACAGCTAAAATAGTTTAAGAGACACATTTTTCGGATTTCGTTTTTTGACGAAAATCGGCTATTTACAAAAATTTAGGTTTGAAAATTATGTCGCTTAAGCTATTTTTGCGGTTATGACACGATATATATATATATACAAATATGTATATGCACTGGTCAATTTGAGGACATTTATTTTCAAATGTACTGAGAACTGTTACGGCAACACGAGTTTCACTAAATATTACGAGGTTAGGTTCGCAAACAGTTACTGAAATGTTTACGGCCATTTGAGAGTCGGTTACTTAAAATTCGTATTTGCGATCACTAGTAGTTTTGCGTATCATGTTGTTTTAATATTTATAAATAGTATTATGTGCAGTCACGCTAGTCTGCACAATCAATGTCATCTTGCTTATGTTTAATGATACTTAAAGAAAACTAAGCATTAATGCAAACAAAACTCTCTGTCTCTCGAAACAATTGTTGTTTGGATTTGAAGTGTTTGTTTACAAAATATATACAAGACTAGCAAAGAAATTTAACATAACAAATGCAACACAAAGCATATTTACATGAACTGTGTAATCTCTTCAGTTCTGGGGCATAAAATCTCATCACATATTTTACTTAAGGTACACTTAAGGTTAAGTGATGAATAAAGTCACTCTTTGAGGTAGTAATTTTTCCACTTTAAGCATTTGCATATCGGAAAAAAGGCAAACTATTGTAATCATCCAATAATAGATTATTGAGAATGAAAGTGCATATGCATTGATATATCCGAAACTGCTGGGCTGGACAAAATTTCTGTTAAATATGGTGCTGTATCATATATACAAATGAACGTTGCACAGTGAATCAAATAAGTTTTACTTTCGAGGAAATTGTGAAAAACGTGCAGGAAAGGAAATTCTATAAAAATTCCCATTATGGACAAATTTGAGGTTAGGAAGTAAATTGGCTGCCAAATGATGAAATTTCAAGAATTGAGCTGCCATCTTTTGACATTTATTTAATAAAAAGTTGGAAAATTTTAATCAGGGAACGATACACTCTTCAACAAAGAATTTAAATTGTGAAATTTGCGAATTTTAATTTGAAAGAACAGATTTACGTGAACTAAGCAGAAACAACTGAAATTCGACGCTGCATTGGTGAGAGGTGAGAGGTAAGCGAAGCTTGGTTGCTAAATGTGGTTAAAAATTTTGTGAAAAGAGGTACACATTTGCCCGACATCATATTATATTATTAATTTCCATTTACATTGGTATCAATAATATGCCAGTTTACTTCTTAACCCTTTATCTTGCCCACGCTTTAAATACATACATATACATAATTATATAGAAATGCCGTATCAAATTGCTACCGCAAAAGTAATCTGGCAATACCACATTCCTAAATTAAATCAGCTGGCATCAGCTGTTTCGTCACAACTAGAGTTTGTGTGTCTGTAAAAGTCACTGTCGTTTGTAAATTGGCAATTTTGATGAACATGCTAAGCTACTGACAAATTAGATATAACAAAACAAGTTTTGTGAAACTATCATAAAGAGTAGACATTTTAACATTCATGCTATAAATAAACTGATTTGCTTATTTTTGAAACACTGTTTGTTGATGACAATGACACCAAAACAGCTTAAAAATAACAAGAAGAGCAGCAGGGTTGGAGAAAAATAATAATAATATAAAAAAACACCGCAAGACACTTTCATTTTTGTCACAAATTTCACTTGGAACAGGAAAAAGTATTTTTCGTTTACATCACTTGACTGAAGAATAGTGAAAAATATATACGAAAAACTACTTAAATCTTTGCAAAAAAAGAGAAGAAAAAAACAACAAAGTTTCGTAAAAAGCACATAAATTGTCAAGTGTTGAAAAATTGTGCTTAAGAGGTTGCAGTAAGTTGGATTTTGTTTTTGTTACTGTGTGACGTATTACGTATTCATGGAATGGGTGGATTTTTTTTTGTGTTACTTTTACTACGTGATAATATTAGACAAGTGCTTTCAAAAAGTAGTTCGTGGACACAATATTCATATGTATAAAGTTTTTATGGATATAAATATAAATAGAAAATCAAGCATGCGTTTTATATCAATGTAAAAAAAACATTTTCTGCTTTAATTAATTCACAGAAAAAGGTATTCACCAATTAATGTGTTCAATTAAAAATTTAATGGATTCAATGAAATTTTTAATTGTATTAATTAATTTGAGAGGAAAAACTTAATTGATTATTCAATTAATTGATATTATCAAGTTGTTTATAGGTGAAATTTTAATTAATTTTTCAATTGATATAACAAATATTTTAATTGATATTACAAAATTATTCATATTACTTTTTTGCGTGTTGCTTTAATTTCTATTTGGCAAAAATTTATAGAACACACAAAAAAGTAATATGAATAATTTTGTAATATCAGTTAAAATGTTTGTAATATCAATTAAAAAATTAATTAAATTTTCACCTATAAAAAATTTAATAATATAAATCAAATTTTTCCACTCAAATTCACCACAAAATTCAATTAAAAATTTTCTTAATTGAAAAAATTAATTGGCGAATGCTTTTTTCTGTGAAAGTTAAAATAAAATAAATTAACTGAAGATCAAATTTATTATAAGGCCCACTGAACTGTCATCAATGTTTCGAACAGCTGTTTTGCATTTTATTTTATTTTTTTTTAAAGTGAAAAACACCTAGTAAATATTAAGTCATATTTATTGTTTCTTAAAGAACCACACATGCACATTTTATATTTAAAAATTTCTCTAAAAAACTACATCATCCTATTACTGAAATTAAATGGTCGGCTAAAAGTTTTTTTTGACACCAAACGCCCAATGTGGAACGGTATAAGGCTCCGTTAACTTCATTTATTTTTGGTAATTTTTATGAGCTTTAACTACCTCTGTGTCCCAATAAATTTTCAATTCAATAGAAAAAAAAAATCCAATGTTTCAACAGCAGAATATATAACAAATATATCGTTACCTTTATAGGAAGACCCAAACTCAATTTTTTGCGATACATTACTATCTGTTTTATACTGTTTATACTGTTTTACTATCGATATATACGAAAAATAATAAGTTAGGGCCTTTCTATATAAAGGCAACGATATAAATATTTTTTTTCACATTTGTAGCGTACTTGCAGTTCCACTACTATTTGCCTGCTCAGCAATTTACAAGTATGTATATTTATTGTATACTTATGTCCTCTTAACATCACAGTTACCATAAACTTGCTATTTTGCATCTTTTACAGGTTTGCAAACTATATTTGTGTAACAAAAGAAATAATGCAAACTGTAAAAGTTTTATTTGATAATTCAAGCGAGTGAACTTCTTCAAAAGCCATAAATAATAAATAATTCTGTTGCAAACTGTTGGAACAAAAATGGTTTGAAATAATTTAATTGTTAAGAGATAGAATTTCTGTTGAGCGGCTGCATTTTATTTTGCTTAATGCTCAAATACTTGCAAATACATTTTATTTTAATTTATATAAGAAAAAACGAAATTTTCAAAGATAATTACTTGTTCTTTTTCTGTGTTACAGAACGTGCTGATTTCATTATGTACGAACTAACGATGGCATTTAAACAAAGGTTTAGTAGCGAAACCCAAAAATTGTGTTGGTTAAGGAGTTGGAAGAGCTTATAGAATTTTACAGCAGCAAACTGACAAAATTGGAGGCAAGAATATATTGGAAAACTAAATTTTATCACTCTTAAATTTACATTTTTTATACAAAAACTAATCTGCAGGATGAAAGCTACAAGTTTATTTTATTTAATATACATAGATATACATACTTGATTTTTAAGGTTTAAATAACGAACGAGAGAACAACACGAATTTAAAATATATAAATATGTGCACGCCAATTCAATTTCTCTTTTCGCTCTCGCAAAGAATTAAGGCCCTTATTATGAGTTGCATTCGATTTTCGATGTTCGATTTCGTTGACCAACGAATTTTCTATCGAACAGAATTTAGCTTTCGATGAAAAAAAATTTTATAAACGACTGTTTCTTATTTTTTAGGCATAGTTGTTGAAAATTTTAAAAATCACTTTGAGTGATAATTCATAATAAGGACATTCTTTGTCGAATGCTAGTCATAATACCAAATGAAAATTCGTTCAATCAGTACTTTCGACTACAGCCGAAGATCGAAAGTTGCTCATAATAAGGACCTAAGACTTGCTACAAGAAAAATTTCACTATCTAAGCTGACACAACCACACACAAAAATATCCGCGTTTTTTTTTTGTCTGGCCAGTCAGTTGGTAATTGCCAGCATAACACTGAGGATGTTAAATTTAAAATGACGGAAATAAAAAATTCGGAAACACTCTACAAGAACGAACAGTTGGCAACACATAAAGATATATACTATACCACTGATATGCTGTTAATCTACATTTTGAAAATAATGTTCAGCTCTAGTTCGTTTTCAAACCTTCACGGTGGTGAACAAAGGTCACTAAACAAAAAGCGAAGAACTACCTTATGATATTATCTTGTTCACACATAGACACAAACCAAAATATCTTTTCAATGACTTACAATATGCGGATGTTGCCAAAATGTTTCAAAAAGTCTTGTGTTGAATATAAAAAAGGTAATGGTGTCGGCTAAGAAGTAGTAGATATTTTAACAGCGAATAATGGAACGTTGTAAATGTTGCAACATTGTTGAGTAAATCAAGTGTTGTAATTTATTTAAAAATGTATAGGGTTGATTTTTATTTCATTTGCAATTACGAACTTAAGAAATACTCGTAAGCGTTTTAAAAAGTAAAAACGTAACATTTTGAAAATTTATGAAGGCTTATTAATTCATAAAAATATTTTTGGTTTATGAAATGCTTATAAAACAGTTGTCCATACTAAATTTTTATTATTAAACTTTTAAAAAATAAAAATATTTTTTTAAATACAGCTGGTAAAAAATAAGGGTATTTGAGCCTTCATTTTAGGAGCATTAAATAGATACGTGCTAAGTGTTTGTAGTGAATTGCAAAATAAGAATTTATTTCACTTTCGCTCAAATTCTACAACATTATAAAAGCGTATATAATTAATAAAAACTGCATTGATGTCTTATTATTTAAACTAAAAACATTTTATGAGCCGTTCATGATTAAAGTGAGCTGTGTTCCAGTTGAAAACTTTATTTAAATATTTTATTTTATTTATTAGATAAGCAAATTCACATCTCCCCCCAACAAAACAGTCTAATGGCATTAAATCACACGAATGCGAAACTATGCGGTTACCAAACGTTTTCTTCAATAAATCAATTGTGGCACGAGCTGTGTGACATGTTGCGCCGTCTAGTTGAAACCACTGCTCCTGAACATCATGGTTTTTCAATTGATGAACGGAGAAGTTAGTAATCATGGCTCTATAGCCTATAACGTTCTGACCAGCATCGTTTTTACGCTACGCTCTACAGCAGCAATGACTTCTTCTGTACGTACTGTACGTCGTCTCTGTGGATGTTTATTATCATTTTTAGTGAATGTGCTGAGAAAAAGTTACATAGTTAATCGAATTAATTGCTCTGATGAACGATTATGTTGACCGTAAAATGGATGTAGTGTACGATACGTATTTCGAACAGAAACATAATTTTCAAAATAAATTTGCACAATTTGGAAGTTTTGTTCAGTCGGCATTCCATTATGTTGAAATGCCAAACCCAACTAAACTTAAATCATTTAACTGCTGACAAAATGGCTACTCAGTTAAAATAGTGTTGGCAACTTTAAGTTTTATGCATCTATAAAAAACACCATTTATAAGTCAATTTTGGCAAATGAAAAAGAATTTATTTGGCTCATTTTCAAAAAGAAGGACTCATATATTAGTTTCATCTCCAAGTTTTTATCTCATCCTCTATGAACAGTTAAAGCTTGCAAAAAAATTCAAGTTAAAAATTTTCGTAGGATGAATGTGTACTTCTTATATAATTTTTTTTCATATGCCTTTTTTTTGCTTTTCAATTATAATTTTTTCATTGGGAAATTTCCTGCAATTAACGAAACTTCCCTTATATTAAGAAATTTACTTTCTTTCCATTTGCTCATTTAAAAATTGTTTAACAACATTTTTTTTCTTACCAAATCTTATGCAGTTGATAGAAAATTTATTTAAATTGATAAAAAAAATCAAATATTTGCCCAATTTAGCTGTTTGTTGCTGTTCAGAATTTTAATTTCGTTTTTCACTGCATCTTTGAAACTGACCATTGTTTTTTTCTTCTTATCATTTTAGCTTCATAATTTAAAATTTATACACTGTCATTTTCGTTTCATTTTCGTTGTAGTCATTAGTTTTTATTTTATGCGAGAAGTATTTTCCTAATTAAGGACATAATTTGTAAATGTCTTGTAGTTATTAAAGCTCGTCAACGCAACGCTCACTCAGCTGAAATAAAGTATCTGACTGTTTAGACAAGATAATCTTTAAACAAGAATGATGCTGGAGGAAAATAAATATTTATTTTATTCTGCTTCATTATTTCGTTAAGAAAATTTCTGAATTTTCCTTTTGTTCATTAAAAGGCGACAAACGTTGATTTGAGCAGTCGTTAAGATTTAAAACAGTAAAAATAAATTAAGTATATTTGTTGTGTTATTGAAATGATTAGCACAGGTGGTAAATATGTAAATATATATTTGGGGTATTCAAATGGTACTCAAAATTAACACGTTTTAAAGTTATAAAACGAAAATATATGACTGCTGTGAGCAACCCCTTATAATTTACAATTATAAATATTGTACTTATTTGTATTTTGGTTTTAATACCTTGTACATTTCTTACTCTCTCTCTCTCTCTCTCTCAATTCCTTTGGTAAACTCTCACGCATTTCTACATGTAGTTATGACAAACAATAAACATAGCTGAGAAAGTCTTATTACTTTATGACCTTTTTGTTTGAGCCACAACAATTTTTTTAAACTATGTTAAAATTTTAAGACATTATGACACTTAGGACACTTAAGACACCCTTGTGAATACCCCAATTGTAATTTACAGCCACCAGGGATAATTATTTACTTTCAAAAGCGTCAAAAGTATATATCGTCATGTGAAAACTTAAGTGTCCAATATCCAATAGTTTATAATGGCGTATTGGACACTTAAGTTCTCGCATGACGATATGTAGTACATCTAAGGGTTTAATTAAAGGTGCTACAACCATAAGTATAGAAAACAGCTGTTCGAACCAAACTTATGGGCAACACTGTATTTGATTATAGCTTACTCGCTATAACGCCATAGCCATAACCATCACTATAGAAACCAATTAAATTTTGGTTTGTGGCTGTAATCAATAATAGCTGTTTGATGGTTAGATAAGTTTATCTTTGCACTTTTAAAATGAATAAACATATGGAAACATTAACAGCTGTTTATAATTCTGGCAGTACTAAAGCTGGGGTCACACGATTGGCACAATGTACCAATTTTCGTCGACTCACTGCAATAGAGTCATAAGTAATAAGCCAAAATGACATTATTACTTAATTAATTCTTCAATAAGTCTATATGGCTTTATTGCTAATGCAGTGTGGTACAGTTATGTAATTATATTTCAATTAGTTGAGAAATAAGGCAAATTTACTTTTGTAGTGGTCTGACATACGGCAACTCCGGTAATGCACCCCTGTCTTGTTTTTGACATTTTTAAGCGAGTGCAACCTTGCCTACACACTTCCGGTAAATGACATTATAAAAAATATCTTTGTAAGAAAGAACACTTTTATGCAAGTTGATATAAATAAAGCCCTTATAATAATCAGGTGTGGGGTTCAACTTAAAATTAAATTAAAAATAAATAAAAACTACGCAATGGAATTAAGGCCGAATCGCCAAAATCTTTTGGGTGTCTTGGATGCAGCAGGGTTGGAGTATCCACCCACGGCTACATTAAGCCAATTGCGCACATTATGGGAAACAATTCCCAAGGATGCGAATGACCAGGTGCAGCAGAATGACCATGGTAAAGATGCCGAGAAAATAGACACCAAAGTTGCTACAATGCCAACTGGTGGAGCTCAAAATCTATTGTCATCCGCAATAGAGCCTACAGAAGAGCTCAATACATCCGATGCCCTTAGGCCTGACGTACCTGCTGTACCGATGCCTGACGTACCTGCTGTACCGATGCCTGCCGTAAATAGCGGTGCTGAGAAAGCACTCGCAGAGCAACTAGTTGCCACTAACACTGATGCTACCGCTCCTGCTGTACAAATGATGACGGAACAATATGCCACGATTCGCCCTGGCACTACTGCTGCCGATGCGGCAACAGACGAAATAAAAAAATTGCAGATGCGGTTGCAGGTACTGCAGTTAAAAGAACAGATTCGTGCTCTGGAAGAGGGTTTTGCTTCCCAACCTCTTGGGCGACGCATTGACTTTATGGAGCTAGACGCAGCAGTTCCCCTCTTTAATGGGGATGACAACCAAGACGTTTGTCGATGGTTCTTGCAGTTCGAGGACTATGCAGGTAGGTTCTCGGACAAAGAGAAATGCGTGGCGATCCGTCGGCGCCTGAAGGGGACGGCAAAACAATATGTCACGAATCTGGGACTGATTAAGTACGAAGACCTGAAAATAAACATGTTGAAAATGTTTAAACGTGTGATCTCGCGGCAGATGTACAATCGCTTTACGTGAGTACCTGCCATTACGGCCTAATCTCACGTGTGCCAAAGCACCGGGTGTGGGTTAGACGCCAGACCAACGCCCCCATGCACCCCTTTAGAATGAACCTATGGCCCACTCACAAGGCACATAGGTTGCAATCTTTGAATATAGTTATCCCTGTATTATATTCAATTACCTTGCTGAGGTAATTTGAGCTATCTAAACTCTGCTGCTATGTCCGTGCCCATAGCAGCTCTGTTGAATGGCAACAGCACCTAGAACAGTGTCTGGCTGACCGCGTCACACCAACCACTAGCATTGATTTAACACTGGGAAGCCAAGACTATTCTCCCAGCGATGTTTGGTAGCAAACCACAGCCACCACGATAATTCTCCGGCTTCCACGCTTAGGTGTTGTGTATACACCTAAGCGAGGTCCCCAAGAAAATTGCTCAACCATTGCCGGCACAGCTAACCACTCATCCATAAAGAACGCATGCCTGTGTCGCCAAATAACCAGTGCCTACTCCACACTTACCAAAATCATCCATTTAACCCCTTAGGGGTCTACCCCTTTGGGGTAGGACGAACTCGGCATTTTAGCAAAGGAAACTGACGACCGCTGTGATCTCGCGGCAGGAGGTGCACCGCCAACTGCAGTCCAGAAAGTTGAGTCCTGGTGAGACATGCCTTAGCTATGTGGTGGCCATGCAATCCATCGCAGCTAAATCTGACATAAGCGAACAGGAGCTGGTCGATTTCATTATTGAGGGCGTACCTGAAAACAACAGTGCCGTTCATTTACTTTACGGCGCCGCCACCATCGATGAACTAGTTCGCCGCCTAGATAAGTATGAACACCGCCGTCAACAGATGCGTAGTAACACAGCAAAGACTGTGAACAAAAAACCGACGTTACCGATGCCTGATGCCGATGTCCGCTGTTATAACTGCTCACAATATGGGCATTATCAGAGCCAATGCCAGAAGCCCAGACGCCCACCAAATTCTTGTTTTATCTGTGCAGAGGTGGGACATTTCCACAAAAATTATCCTAAAAAGAAGTCAGTAGGCACGGTTCCAGCAATAACTACTAAGGGTATGGATGCATTCCAGTCGGTAAGTGTTGCCTTCAAAAAACGAGATAAGTGCACCAATGTTATTAATTTTATTTCACTATTCGATACGGGTAGCCCTATTAGCTGTATAAGTGAGTCGCAAGTACCGTTTATAGTGCCGGTTTCCGATGAACATCTTTGTAAGAAAGAACACGTGTATGCAAGTTCATATAAATAAGGCCCTTATACTTTGTTAGTTATGAATTTATTTCAGTGAGCCGACGAAAATTGGCACATTGTGTCAATCGTGTGACCCCAGCTTAATAGGTGAAGCAAATACATTTATGGTTATGGCTATGCCGTTATGGTATGACACGTCTGATTGAACTTTAACCCGCGATATTCTCAATTAAGTCTTGCACCAAAATTACAAGTAAAAGCTTCACTTCCAGTTTGGCATATACAATTTTTCTATTTATCTTAATAATTCACATGCTCACTCTCTCTCTCTCTCTCTCGCTTTTTTAAGATTTATGTAAACAGAAATAATTCGTGCTTTAAATGAATAAATTCTTAATAATTTTAACACATGTGCTCGAAACATGCTTTACTAGTTTCATCCCTTGACATCCTGTGAAAACATTTAATCATCTAATGTTTGTTGTAAGTACTTTGTTATCTGCATAAAATTATACAACTACAAATAAACAACAATTCCTAAATTTTCCACTCTAAAAACATGTTAAACATCCTCAAAAATAATTCAAAGACTAAAAACTAAATTAAGGATGTGTGTGTTCTTTGAGTGTGTGTGGGAAGTGAGATATTATTAGTGCGAGTGGTTTGTGTACTTGTTTGCATATTTAAGATGTTCAACAACATCGTTTATTTTATTATAATAGAGTTGAAAATTTATTAATACAAATTTTGTCATTTTGTTATTTAAAGTGCTAAGGCTTTTGTTTCTCTTGTGCTGGCAGTCTTGTCAGAGACAAGAGCATAATTTTCCAGTGACATGCTTATGTTAAAAATTTAAAAATAGTAAATTATTTTTGTAAAGGTTGAATCAGAATAAGAAAACCCAAGTCGGTAGTATTTTAAGCAAAAAGGTTACCTTTATGTGGTGGCATGTCCTGCCAGCAGGAAGGATCATAAATTTTCATATTCATAAAAATGATATGTATGCTTTTGCCTCCTATCTCATAAATAAGGAATTTAAAGTGCCCAAATTTGAATGGTGCAACCTTAATCTACATGGATATGGGTTGGAAATTACTTAAGTCTGAAGAAATGTTTTCTTTGTGTTGCTTGCACAGCAAAAGAAGATAAGAAAAGCAGGAGTTAAGGGGATGTTAAATACAGACATAACCTTATGTCATGATGTATTTGGCGGGATACAAAAAACTCTGAAGGTTTTTTAGCCAAGACATGAATTTTATTTTAATTAACCTTATGATGAGGTTATACTTAAGTTGATCTGAGGATTAGTCAAAATATTTTAAAGCATTCTGTTTTTTTTTCCTCTAAATAATAAGCCCGTCTCTTGGAATATGTTTGCCAGCGAGTTGGCTTTGTAGAGCTTTTCTATACCAGCACCTTCGTTCAAACTGCACTTTCACCATTAACATATCGACCCATAACTGCCAAAAAGTTAAACCGACTAATTTTTGAACTTTGTTTGTTTTTGATGAAAATGGATTATTTATGATCGCAAATAATCGATTTTGGTAAAAAAAATCAAGTTCGAAAATTATGTCGCTTAAGCTTTTTTGGGGGTTATGGCACGATATGTTTAAAATAAGCTTTACAATGGTTCCGTTCACCACATCGACGGCTTCATTTTAAAACATGCTAAGTCAAAAAAGCTAGTTTATTGATGATATCTCGGGAATGTTATGAGATAGAAACTTGAGACTTTTTCTAATCATATAATAATTGCAATAGAATTTTTTCAATTTATTTGAAGTTTATAAATTTGTCGTAGATCATAGTTAAAAGTCACTTAGAGTCACAAATCTATATAATAGTAGGGTTCTTTCTCATCTACAATGATCATCTAAGTACATATAGCATGTTTTAGCTTGGAGAAAAATTTAAATTAATTTTTTTTTTTGACTACGTAATTCCAAACTAAATTATGCTAAGTATACTTAAAATATTTAAAAAAGGGATTTTTTTTTTAACTTGACATATTATGCTAAGTACATTTTTGCTCATAACTTTTGATAGAATAGTCCGATTATTATCAAAATTTTTACAGAATCTAAGTTAATAAACGATGAATTCAGAAATGCTACTCCCAGCATAACATGTTATGTCGACTTAGCATGTCTGGGAATGGGACCGTCGACATGTGAAAGGGAAAACTCATCAAAAGTAATATAAATCGCTAAAACGCAAAAATATCACCAAAAGTAAAAAGTTCGCAAAAAAAACTAAAAAAATACTAAAAACCGAAAAAAATCGCCAAGGCTAAGAAAATCGCTTAAACTGAAAAAATTGCAAGAAACCAAAAAAATTCGGCAAAACCAAAAAAAGCGGTAAAACCTAAAAATAACTCTAAAACTATTTTTTTAATGTCTACATCAGTACCTGTACCTGGTCTCAGTAAATTTTATTACGATAATCGTATCGCTATAATAAATATAAAAAAAATTTATCGACTTTGCTGTTCAGTAGAATATTTTAAAGATATTTGCTGCCGGTCGAAGTAAAATAGCAAGCTCAAATTCATTTAGTTTTTCTTTAATTCTTCTTTGTGCTTTTCGCTTATTTTGACATTTTGTATGCGGAGATGCCACATGATATACAATTAAATGGCGAACCAGACGCAGATGTATACTATCGTAAGAGAAAAAAATTACACAATCACAATATCGTTACCGCAAACGGATAAATATATCGACAAATATTATGATTTTCGGTTCGCAAAGTTACAGAATCCAGGTACAGGTAAGATATTCGATTACTTAATATACAATAATAATACAATATATTATGCTAAATTTCTTAAAGTATTATATTATTGTCGTTGGTAACAAGTAGAAAGGCCCTAACTAAAATATTTGTAACTTTACAGGAGAAGGTAAAAACATAATAGAAATTGTCGAACTGTTTATACAAATGCTTTGTACAACTGCTTGTAAAAGCAATAAATTTTTTTTGACGATGTGTATTTGTGTGAAATGTACTCGTATTGGAATTACTGAAAAACTCAGTTTCATAAAAATACGAGTTAGGAACTTTCTATTGGAGAACATCGATATGTAGTGTCCGTACAGAACCTTTCACTTGCGAGTCAAAGTCACACTTTACTTAATTTATTTTTTTATATTTAATATAATTTAATTATATTTTATGAATTTAATTTTTTTTATATTCTCTGCCTTATTAATGCAAATGCGAGTGTTTGCTGACTAGTAGATGTATCCAGGCATAAGCTTTCAAACCTAAAACAATTCTGGAACATTTTTCTTTACTTCTACTTAACATGAAGTACACGTTAAAGTAATAAAGTCACTTTTCTTTACCTCTGTTCCTTATCATTAGCAACTGCACTTAATTATTTACTTTTACCACTCAATCTGTAAAATGGAAAATTAATTTTCTATTATCTATTATATTTTGTAGAACGTGCCTATTTATGAAAACTTTCTCGACAGACTTATTACAATGGCTGGAGCAGAAATTTAATTTAACCCATCCGACTGCTAATGCTTAACTAAGGAGTAGATCTCCCTTTTTGGTGCACAGCCCAGGACATTCGTTATGGCTTCAGGTGATATCGGTTGCTTCTGCTGTCCATTTTAAAGCACAGCAAAAGAAAACACCCCATAAATTGTATACTAAATTAAAATTATTGTATTTTGGCTAAAAATATATGTATATAAAATAAAAGCAAAAAAGAAAAAAAGTCCTTAATAATATTTATGTATTTACAAGACAATGAATCTAAATAAAATAACAGATAAACATTTGTCCTGATTTACATTCATGCCAGAGAATTTATTCATGAGGAAAATGCTTACTTAAAGAATTTATGCAGGTAAAAGGAAAATTTACATAAAATTATTTGCTAATACGAAATTCGTACTTAAGTATATAAGAAGTAATTTATGTATGTTTATCAGCATTCAAAAGTGAAATACGAGCACGAGTACGAGTAAAAAAAGTTATAATGATTTTGGAAAAATGTTTAGGGAATTTTAAGTATTTGCCCGAATGTGCTGAAAAGATTCAGTTCTATAAACAATTCATACATGGTTCCAGAAATTTGTTAAAGTCTTGATAAGGTTTAAAAAAATTAAATTGTTCCATAGAGGAAGCTTTCACAAAATAAATGGCAGTGATTATATTTTGAAGCAATGACTGACTTTGAAACTTGGAATATCAATAGACTTGGAGCTGGGCTATTAAATTAATAGTATATTTTGATATTATTATAAAAATTTATGCTAATTCGGTATTTGATTATAATTCTTTGTTATCATAGAAAAACAAGGAAGGCATGCTTTAATGTGCTAAGCAAACAATAATTATTTAATCACTATGCAGGCAATGAGCGCATTTATCAGACGTAGCTGTTGAGCTCAACAGCTGTGAAACTGTTAGCAACTGTTTGTCCCAACAGTTGCGTCTTAGAAACGGCTTGATGGATATAATTTATTTTTCTATCTTTATTTCGTTATTTCATGGCATTTGTAATATAAAATTTAACAAATATTAGCTACTGTCACCTGACAAAGCATGTAAATGACAAAGCTTTATTCGATCAGCTGTTTATGCTGAGCACAACGTGTTGACTATAGGTAGCGAAAAAATTTTATGATGGAAAATTACTCAACTGTTTAGTGGAGCGGAATTACTCAACTATACGTTTCTAAGACAAATACTCAGCGGTTGCGCAAACAGCTACGTCTTATTAATGCACCCAATTTTATAGTTTCCTGACTATTTGTATTTCTAGATTAATATCTTTAAGTTCAATATGACGCCGTTAACTGTCATCTAAAGCAAATTTGAGGTTAGGAAGAAAATTGGCTGTCAGCTGATGAAATATCAAGAATTGAGTTGTCATTCTTTGACATTTATTTAGTAAAAGTTTTTTTTTCTTCAACAAAGAATTTTAATTGTGAAATTTGAATTTCAAAGAACGGGTTTACGTGAAAAAAACACTGAAAGATGAAATTCGGTACTGCTTTGACGAGTCTTATTGCAAAATGTGCTTCAACATTTTGTGAAAAGAGCGGACGTCTGCCGACGCACAGTGGGGTGAATGATAGA
The DNA here is from genome assembly GCA_949987645.1 of Tachina grossa. Classification (NCBI taxonomy): domain Eukaryota; kingdom Metazoa; phylum Arthropoda; class Insecta; order Diptera; family Tachinidae; genus Tachina; species Tachina grossa. The sequence goes on along the minus strand of OX465276.1, from coordinate 27,723,864 downwards.
GAAAGTGGCGATTAATTGATAGAAGTCGTAATTTTAAAGTGTTGTTATTTTTTTATTGATGACTATTAATAAATACTAAAAAACCAGCATTTAAAAAAATTTGTTTGAAAAAAAAATTTTTAACCTTTTATGGGGTTTTTCTATTTTGGAGAAAGTTATCTAATTTGACTATTTTTGCTGTAACTTTGGAATGAAAAAAGATAAATTAGTAAATTAAATTGGAAATTAGAGCATACTTTATATGCCTTTAAAAACAATATTATTTATAAAAAAAATAAATATTTAATATGTATTTTTCACATTGATTTTTAGCAACTGGAATTCTGTCACAAAAACCTTCATAACTAAAAAATCGCACAAATGCTCCAATAGGTATTCTGGAATTTATTAGCTAAAATTTTATATTTTAAGAGTATAACAGCATTTTTTTATGGAATCATCCGCAAAGTTGTTGAAACTCAATGTATATTCAAAAATGCCACATTTTTAGAGCAATTTAATTTTCTTTTTAAATATTTCTAAAACATTTATCTAAGCAAAAAATAATTTTTTAAAGGCTCATATACCTGCAGTTGACGGTTCCATTATACAACATTTACTTATATGTAGAAGTCTTAACAAAAACTACAATCACTTGAAATATCAAAATTTTTTCTTTAATCAATGCGCGCAAAAATAACTAAAATTATTGAACTTTGAATACACACTGCAAATAAAGTAAACTGCCAAGAACTTTTATTTTTGCAGTTAGTGATGTAGAATTTTATCTACTTTCATATGTTACCAAATACGGTTGTGAAAGTTAAAGTTCATCTTTTGAATTAATCGCTTTCACCCCACAGTGCGACGTGCCAGAGTTCGACATTTGCCCGACATCATATTCCATTATTAATTCCCATATTTTTGCTCTATATTGGTTCCAATAAAACTGAATTTGTCAAAAAAGTATGTTTTAAGCAAATTTACTTCTTAAGCTTAAATTTGCCCACCTTTTATTACTAGACTACTGTCAAATTTTGACAGCTTTAAATTTTAACAAAAATTTAAAATATGTGAATTTTATGTGATGAAATTCAAATTAACTAATCAAGGAATTCAATTCCTCGCGAATAAAATACTCCTTTTCTAAACAGCAGGGGAAGTAAACAACATAGGATTAAGTATTCGGAACTTTATAGTTCATCACTTTAAAAGCTAATTACATAAAAAAAGAATCTATTTCCACTGGTTGCAGCAGCTCTTACAAGAACACTTATATTCATTTCACAATTTTCGTAGCAAAAAGTACAACTAACTACTCCTAAAAGATTTAAACACATTTTCTTAAAGAATATTTATACCTATTTTATATGTGGATGCCTTATTTCTCTCTTCAAGTCCTTTAAGGATGAAACACACAAAAGGCAACACTTTTAAAAAGGCAAATGCAAAAACTTAAGATAATCTCGGGAAATGAGAAAAGAAAACCAGGAAATCTTTAATAAACTTCTAATGATTTATTTAAAACTCTACAGCTAGATAGAAGAAGTAAACTCGCCTAGATATGTTTTTATGATTTTCATGATTAATAATAACAAAAATTAAAAATTTTAAAAAACCCCCGACTTTCTTCAGAAAAGATGTTACATCTTCTAAACGGCATGGACCGATTTTCTTCAAACATAGCTAAGAACCCTCTCGATCAAGTCGTCTTTCAAACAGAAAAAACTAAATGAAAATCGGTCCAGCCGTTTGGCCTGTACGTGGACAATGTCGGACACACGGTTGCACAGATACACAGATACACAGACACACACTACAAACTTATAACACCTCTTTTTTTAGTCGGGGGTTAAAAAAAATAAAATAATAACAATGGCATTGTGAAATATCCCTTTTGAGTACTTATGGAAAGTTTTTTATGTTTAAAAAATTATTGAGCATTTTTCTCTTAAATAGACCAAGGCTGTTTATTGTCCTTGATTAATCACTTCAAGCAATTAAGTCCTTTTTTCTCCTCGTTTGTTATTTTATTTTGAGTTTTTATTGTGTCTAAACTTTTTATTAGACTTCTTTTGCTTTTGTTATTGTTGTTGCTTTAATTTGCTTTACATCTCATTTAACAGAATGTTGTCATCAAAATGAGAAGGGTAAATTAATTAGGATATTATGGCTTCATAATAATCGATTGGGTCACAAAAACTATTTTATGAAAATGAAAACATGACATTAATTAATGAAACCATATTTGAAGTTTATAAAACACTGCATTGAGTTGGTTTACATTAAAAAGTGAAAGTGGAACTAATAAATAAATTGTTATAAATATTTAAACTAATTCTAAGCTTAAATATACACAATGTAACAATTTGTTAAGTACTACCACTTTGAGAAAAACTTGTTTGGACGGATATTAATTAATTAGCTCATTTTTACATTTAAAAATCCTCTATAGATTAACAGCCATATAAGAGCTTTTATCTAACACAAACTTCAAAACTAAATACATATATTTTAGAAGAAAGTTCAGCTGTAATATATTAAGTTTAATGGGCGCTCATTGAAATGAACTACATGTTACTTATACGAGTGTCTTATTTGGTTAGAGCCTTAATGTGTTTATAAATCACAGGGAAGTATATTTAATATTTATTAAAACACAGAAAAAATAATCATATAAAAATTGGAATTAAATTATTCGAATAAATTTTATTCGAACAATTTCTATTCGAATAATTTTTATTTGAATAATTTTTATACGAATAATTTCTTATGAATAAATTAATTCGTATAGTTGTGTCACAGTAAAATAAATTCGAAACGACCTTTTTAAGAAATGTTTATTCGAATAATATCGTTCGATTAAAATTATTTAACACATGTATATAAAAAACAATTTTTAGATTAGTCTTGAAAGAAAGAACTGAATTAACACTATCTTCTTACTAATAAGTTAAGGCAGTTCAGCTTTTAGAGATTATTTAGTATTTAGTTTATTCGGTTCGAACCTTACTTTTTTTCACATATTGCTCCGACATAACAGTAAAATATACTTAAAATTTATTTAAACATTTGAAATTGTCAAAACACTTTCATTCAAAAAAATTATTCGCATAATTTTTACTCGAATAATTTTTATTCGTAAAATTTTTATTCGAATAATTTCTTAAGAATATATCATGTGCTGCAGTAAAATAAATTCTAATGTACTTAGTAAAAAATATTATACGAAGAATTTCATTCGAATAAAAATTTTAAGATTATATTTTTAACATAGAATTTAAATGCAATACCATTTTGAATAATTTTAGTTGAATAATTTAAAATAGATTGAATATTATTCCTATCGTGATAAAATTTTTTATTCGAGTGATTTCATTTGAATGGAATCCTTTGACATATGTATGTATATAATGAAGATCATGTTTAGAAACAATTTGAATCGAATAATTATCCCTGAAATAATTTTAGTTTAAAAAAATTACTTGATATGCCATTATACATATGTATGCACATATTAAGCCTTTGCTGCAATAAAGTCGTAACTCAAAAAACCTTATTTTGGAGTTAATATGGTTCTTCATATTGTTTTAAAATTTCATACAAATATTTTGTATTAATTCAAAACTTCAGTCGTTTTATGCAAAAAAATTTTTTTTGAGTTATGACTCTATTGAAACAAAGACTCGATATGTATATTATTCGCATAAAATTTTTCGTATAGACATACGAATGAAATATTTGAGTTTTTTCTTAACTTTGAATGATTACTCAAATAGCATTAATCTAATATTTTTCCTTCGCTTAGATTTAATAAGAGAATTTGTGTTCGAATTAGTTCACGCAAACAAAATCAATTCGCACAAGACTGTTAAGAACTAGTAAACAAGTTTATTCGAAATGAATGAAAATTATTCGAATAATTTCACTCGAACAAAAATTGCCTGATAAAAAAAAACATACATACTTGCATGTAAATTATTCGTAAAATGTAATTTTAGAAAAAGTTTTGAAATCTCCAAGACTTTAGTGGATTCAAATTATTCGATTGATAACTATTTTAATAGAAAATATTGATGAAACTAGTTTCCGCATGGGATCACTAGAAGAAAATGTGTAAACAATTTTTGAAATAATTTCTGTTTGATAAAACTACTTCTTTGAGCAACTTGATAACTTTCTCTGATTAAATATTTAGTCGAACAACCTTTTAAGGTTCTTTATTATTCGAATAACCTAAATGAGTCATTAATTTTTTCTGCAAATAATATTCTTCGAGCAATTTTCTAACCACACTCGAATGAATTTCTACACGAACAAAATTAATCGAATAATTTTTATTCGAAAAAAATTATTCGAATAATTTTTACTCGAAAAATTTTAGAGAAAAATTACTTTATTTAATGTTTTCGTACTAAATTCCAACAGCCTTATTTATAAATATTATTAAGGTCTTATAAAGACTTTCTAAAAAAATTTTGTATGAATATTTGTTTTAAAAACCCTTTACAAAGCCTTGATAAGTTTTATAAATGAGGCTGCAAGTGTTTAGATCCGAATTACACTGGCTGTTGTAAACATGCGACTACGGGGCAATATTTTATTTTTTTTGGACCTACGAATATTATTTAATTAATTTTAAAGCAAATAAAAGCAAAATTTTCAGCAAGAAATTTAAATATAGTACATTCTCGAATGAACATTTTTATTGTATTTTTTTTTAAATAGGCATTAATTTTTTATTACATGAAAATTTTTCCACAATGAGAAACCATAATTTATTTAGAAATAAATTAAAATTTCAGTTTCTAATTTGTGTGTTAGCTCAAATTTATGAATGCTTTAATTTGCTAGACTCTGTTAAATGTTTTATAGAATCGCATTTTTTTCTTCTCATTAAGCATTTCGTTTCTTAACTGCTTACATAAAAAAAAACTTCCATCAAGATTTCAATTACAAATGCAAGAAAAATTTCATACAAAATATGAAAAAAGCTAAAAAAAATTAGCTTTTCTTTAAGAATGCAAAAAAGTCAAAAATAAAATATGTAACACGAAATACTATATTTGTTAAAATGAAAGAAATAAAAGGGTCTTGTGTAACAAAAACATTTTTCTTTTTGAATTAGTTTTTTCCTGGTTGGCAGTTGTTAAAATTACCGGAAGTTTTGTTTGTTTTTTCTTTTTTGCTTTCCATTCCTGAAGATATTTTTCAAATTCATTCACATCTTATAACAAGATTTTTCTCGTATTTCTGGTTGATTCATTTCATTGTCGAGCACCATGAGCCGAAAATGCGCCATTTATTAACAAATATGCTGATGTAACAAAATGTGGCCGTTAAGAGAGGATTTGATGTGTTTCTTTGGTGTGTTTTTCCTTTATTTTCTTGGATGCTTGAATGACACCAAGTTTTATTTCACTAAAACCACTTTGTGTCTTGTATTTTTATTCTAAATGCGTTAGAATAGTCATGTTGTTCTTTACTTGTTTTTTTTTTTCTTTTCTTTTCAAATTTGTTCATTTCCCATTGTTGTATGTTTTTTAGTTCCTTAAATTTTTCTTGTTCCCCAACTTATTGTTATTGTCTTGTAACTTTGCCGCCATCAACGGATGTATTCATTTCATTTATTTTTCCCCGTCATTTCTTACCGCCGCTGTTCAGCAGTAATGAAATTTGGTTGCGCATAAAAGTGAGTGTGAAGTTTTTGGTGTTTTGTGTTTAACTTGTGTCTGGGTGCAATTGGTCGACACTTGTTTGTTAACAATAGGAATAACAGACAGACTGACAGACAGACGGACAGATGGACTTTGAAACAAAGTGGTGCATGAAGAACGACAAGAATTCGCTGTGCTATTTTTGTGTAAATGTAAAATGCTTTCCAGGGAAGCTGGAACCATGATTGTAATGAAATGAAATAAGCTGAGTGTGAGCTATTCTTTTATTTATGTATGTATGTGTAGAATCTCCGCAAAAACTATTTCTTGGCACGAATCGGGTGTGTAAGGCCGAGTGTTTTATGTGCCCAAAAAAAGCGTAACCACTAATTACTAGTGAGAAACTTTTTGATTCAGACACGTATTTATTAAGTTCTACAGTTTCGTACATAACTAATAGACAATTTTGTAGAATTCAACATGATTGAAAACTATTTAAATCAATAAATACATGTCTGAATCAAACATTTTTTCATTAGTAATTAGTGGTTACGCTTCTTTGGACACGTGGCACACAGATGTAAGCTCCACCCAAGTGAGGAAAGAGTGGCCTCCTGCTTCAAAACTCGCTTCCATAAAACAAAATTTTTGTTAAAGTTGTCCCATTTAGGCGGCCTTTTTAAATTAAAACCTTGAAGACTCGTATCAATATTTAGACACTATATCGTCAATTGCAGTGATATGGCTCCGACCACTAATGGAGAAGATAATATTAAGCTTCTAAACTAAATTTTTGTAGAAAAAGTCATCCAATTTTAAAGGATTTGAAAAGAAGTCATGCCAGACCTCAGAACTTTTTTTCCCATGCGAAACAAAATCCACTTCGTCACTAGATTTTGTCAAAATCTACTTACGATACTTACTTACTTACTTACTTACGAGATTTCGAGCTAAATCGAACTGCTTTTTACTTGATTTCCCATACAAAACAAAATCTAGTTTGGGAGTAGATTTGTAAGCAATATACTCAAAATCTAATATTTTTATTTTATTTTTACTACCTTGTACAAAATATTTATATAAAAGATGATTGAATTAGCTACGGTCTGCGTAAAAAGGTGTGTGAATTGGCTACATTGCAGTTGTCTGGTTGTAGTTTTGGAAACTTTTCTGTTAATGAGTTTTGTTTTAAATGTCAAAAAAACATGGTGTATAGATTTTCGTAAAGATTTTAATTAAAATATGCTAGATTTTGTGCAGGTGTAAATTCCCTATTAGAATTAAGTAATGCAACTTCGTTTTTTTTTCAAATTTGTACTAAAAAGTCAGCCTGTGTACATAAGGTGAATTGTTTGGTTGTTTTGGAAAAATTTCAGTTAATGGGTTCTTTAGTGTGCTATGACAAAATCAACCATATTTTCTACAAGAAGAGTGTGCCATCACATCATTGTTGTAAATAAGAAGAATGTGCCTTCACATAGTCAAAAATCATTTCCATAAGAAGAGCTGACTAGGTGATAGCACACTCTTCTTATAGAAAATATGGTTGACTAATTAAGAAGTGCATGCATTCTTAAATAAAATATTGTATACTATATGAGCGAACACTCTTCGCCGCTCTTGTTCTCAGTCATTCATATGATATTTTGAAGTTTAATGGCAATATTTTAAAAAGTTCTCGCTATTGATATTTCATTCTTGGCATATTATTTTTGCTTGTCACTGTGAAAAATTATATTTTTTGTCTCCATGAGCAGCCAAATCGGCATCTACAAGTGTGAAAAATTACAAAAAAAAAATACTTTTTATTTTCTTGGTCAGACAATATTTAACATCTTCATTATTTGTCTTTAATGTTTTTTGCATGTTTTTGCTACTTTTTTTTAAATTGTCTATCAGCCATAAAATCTTTTTGACAGAGTCTCAATAAACTTATTTGTAGCCAAGTTGAAAGCAGCGGCAAGAAGACATTGTTAATTAACTTTTGCTGCCAGTTTTAATATGGGTAATTGTTCTTTGTTATAATAAAGTGATTGGAAAAAAATTAATTGACTGTCTAAGATATGTTTACATTATTATTTTTTCTTTCTGAAGAGGAATTTTTATTTATAGAATAAAAGGATAATATTCCATAGTCAAAAAAAACAAAGAAAACTTTAACAGCTTTATTTATAAAAATTATTAAGGCTTTAAAAGGCTTTTTAAGAAAAATTTTTATATAGAAATTTATTTTAAAAACTCTTTATACAGCCTTAATAAGTTTTATAAATAAGGCTGTAAGAGTTTAAAATCAGTAATACTGGTTTTAAATTCTAAAAGTGTACTTTGTTTTGACTCTAAATATGGGCTAATGTTTTTAATTTTGACTTTTAAATATTCTTATTGTTGGCCAACTAAGTTCCAGTCCAGACTTCTAATTTTTGTTGCCGCAATTCTTGAATATGTGGGAGAGTGTTGAAATAAAAATAAATACATTTTGTATATTTACGATTTTATTAGTCTAAAGTTCGCATCGCTTTGTAAGCCAAATTATATGTGATAATTATTAATGAATAAATAACACCACAGTTAATTGTAAATATGCTGACAAACACGTAGTAGAACGGAACATTTAGCTGTTTTCGAAGGCTACTAAACCTTCATCATCAGCGTTCTTTTTGAGTTTGTTCCACTGTGTGTGGTGTCATTTGATGTAGATTTCTGCTTTATATATCATTTTCAGTTCTCGTTGAACCTTCATAGTGAAGAGACATTAAAGCGGATTTTTTTTTTACATACATACATACATACGAAACAAATATAAAAAACAACAAAATCAAAAATCATACAAAAAATATTCGTAATACATATTCACCTTGATAAATAAACTTATTGGCTTTACTAATATTTTTTACATAGCAAGAAATAGCAAAAAAAAAAAACCGTAAATACAAACAAAGTTCCCTTGAGGAATAATACTCTGTATGAGTACCTCAAAGGAAAAAAATTTTGAAGTGAGTTGTAACGGCAGAAATTCTTATTTTACTGTGAGTTCTGAAACTCTTAATGAAAAAAATATAAATAATAAATCTTTTTTTTAAGGCCAAAGCCAATTTTTCGTCAGCGATCAACTTCGCTTTGTCCAATGCCAACTAGTGAACCGTTAACATTACCATTGCCTAGTACTTCTTCATTTAAGTCTGCGATAACATCCGCATCGGGCTCGCGTTCATCACTAAACCAAGTTATCACTACAGATAACAGTAGCTCAAAACCCAAGGTACAAGTGGGAATGGACAGATATATAACAGTGGTAAGGCGTGGGCGAAGCCCAAATTCTTCAAAAATTTCATCTGCCCCAAAGATGTCTAGGGATAACAGCGCATCATCTACCAATCGTCAAAATCGTTTTTAGTTATTGCAAGACACCGACGACAAGCCCTCTACATCATCGCAAAAGTCTTTTAAGCCACCACCTATTTATCTGAGAGAAAAAATTCTAACGCGCTTATAAAAAAACTACTGTCGACCATTGGTGAAAATACTTTTCACATCGTTCCAATTAAACGAGGTAATATTGATGAAACTAAAATCCAAATATATAATGAAAAAGATTTCCGAAAAATTGTTAGTGAATTCGAAAAAAATAAAACAAATTTTTACACATACCAACTTAAGAGTGCTAAAGGCCTACAGATAGTATTAAAGGGCATAGATTCATATGTTGAACCCGAAGAAGTAAAATGTGCACTTGTCGACCAAGGATTCAAGGTAAAAAATGTTACCAACATATTTAATAGAGAAAAGGTCCCCCAACCCCTATTTCGGGTTGAACTGGAGCCGAATGACATACAATTGAAAAAAAAATAAAACCCATCCAGTTTATACGTAAAGTATCTCTTACATCGAAAAATCACAGTTGAAGAGCCACGTAAGCGTTCAGGTCCCGTACAGTGCCATAATTGTCAAGAATATGGCCATACGAAAACTTACTGCAAGTTACCTACAGTGTGTGTTATCTGCGGTAAATTGCATGGTACTGCTAGCTGCACTAAGCCAATAGATCAAGCAGAAAAAAATGTAGTAATTGTGGAGGTAATCACACAGCTAACTATAGAGGGTGCCCTGTATATTCTTTCGTTAAACAGGCTATGGGTCAAAAACCCAAGTTAACTCCAGCTCTACAAGTAAACGCGAACTCCGACACTTTTGCTCAAATCAGCCAACCAGTTACTTCACGTGTATCGTATGCTGATGCTGCTAAGACTAGTTCAATTCCCACGCAAAATGTTCCACCGCCAAATAATTCAACGAATTCAAGCTCAAGCCTTAACTTTAGTCGCCTTGAAGCTACTATTGAGAAACTGGTGCTAACTATAAACAACTTTACTACAAATATGACAAGTATGATGCAAGAAATGCTGCGAATGCAGAATACACTGCTTCAAGCATTAGTTAATCAACCATGAACACGTTAAAAATAAAGGGTGTTTTTTATTGAGGTATAGAACTTTAAGTTGGCATCACTTTTTTAACTGGCGGCCATTTTGTCAGCTGTCAAGTGATTAATATTTAGTTTGGTTTGCCATTTCATCATTAACAGGTTGACAAAAGAACAACGCTTGCAAATCGTGCAAATTTATTTCGAAAATAATGGTTCAGTTCGCGAAGTTTACCGCAAGCTCCGTCCATTTTATGGTCGACATAATCGTCCATCAGAGCAATTAATTCGGTTAACCATGGATCGTTTTCGCACTACGTTTACTCTATGTGATGATACGCATCAGCAGAGACGTCGAACAGTGCGCACCGAAGAAACAATTGCCGCTGTAGAGCAAAGTGTTGAAGAGGACCCGAATGAATCGATTCGCCACCGTGCACAGCAATTGGAGCCGACTAACCGACTATTTTGTTCTCGAATTGGATGGCATGAATGTGGATGAGTTGTGGTTCCAACAAGACGGCGCTACATGCCACCCAGCGCACGTCACAATCGATTTATTGAAGGAAACATTCGATGAGCGCATAATTTCGCGGAATGGACCTGTCAATTGGCCACCAAGATCGTGTGATTTGACACCATTGGATTATTTTCTTTGGGGATATGTGAAGTCGCTCGTCTACGCCAACAAACCAGAAACGTAGGGGACTTGGAAGCCAACATTCGTGGCGTTATTGCCAACATACGGCCCCATATGCTCGAAAAAGTGGTTGAAAATTGGACCTGTAGAATTGGCTTTATTCGAGCCAGCCGCGGTGGCCACATGCCCGAAATCATATTTAAACATTAATTGCATAAAATTATCCTTCCAATAAAGCCAAATTGATGGACATTAAAACGATTTTCTTGTGTTTTATTTCAGTTCAAAGTTCTATACCTCTTAAAAAAACACCCTTTATGTTTCCGGAACGCAAACGGCATTCGCCAACATAAAAATGAACTTAAGCACTTCCTCATGGAAAAAAATATTGATATAATGTTGGTTTCTGAGACTCATTTGACCTCAAGAAGCTTATTTAAAATAAATGGTTACACTTTATGTGATACAAAGGACCCGAGAGGGAGAGCATGTGGTGGATCAGCAATTCTGATTAAGTCAAGACTCAAGCACTATGTCCTTGACAACGTTAGTGAAGAATATTTTCGTAGAAAATTTTTGTGCGAATTTCGTGATATCATCAATTTACTCACCTCCCAGATTTTCAGTTACCGAAGATCAGTATGAGAAGTTCTACAAATCGCTTGGATCTTGTTTCGCGGCAGATGGTGACTACAATGCAAAACATACGTACTGGGGATCGCGTCTTGTTACACCTAGAGGTCGAGCCTTGTTCAATACAATTTCAAAAATGGGCTTAGATGTATTACAATTTGCAAAAAGAATTTTTTCTAATCAAAGCTCATTGAATATATCGAGCTATAACCGCTAAAATAGCATAAGCGACACATTTCTTGGACTTGGTTTTTTTTTACGAAAATCGACTATTTACTATCACAAACAATCAATTTTGGTCAAAAATTGAAGTTCGAATATTATGTCGCTTAAGCTATTTTGGCGGTTATGGCTCGATATGGGCTTGAAGGCCAACTTTGAGGGCCAACTTTGGGGCCGGACGCACCCCCTAAAACACAACTTATCGGTATGAAATTTTTTTGTTTTTTTTTTTTTTTTTTTTTTTACATAAAACTGAACCGATTTGGAGGGTGAGAGTAGAAGAAATAAAAAAAAAATAACGGCCACCCTAATGTACACATATACATACATATATATATATATATATATATATATAAAACTTTACAAAAACTTCACATAAGAAGCATCTCTTCTACATTTGAACCCATAACACCTTGATAGTTTACAAAATTCAGTGTAATTGCTTTTGTAATCAATAAAAGTTTAACAAAAGAACACTTGCTACCTGAAATATCTTTTTCAATCTCCTGGTTAATTTATGAATCCCAGTGGAATACAAGTGTATGTACGTGTTTGTATTCATTTGTTTAACTTCGTTTTTATACACACTTACATCAATGTACACATGAGAATCAGCATGGTATTTTTATTAAATATTTATCATAATGACACACGTACTTAGAACACAATTAATGCTTGCTCACATTTATTTCTAAGTGACAATAAGGACGTTATCAATAATAATGACGATAATGAAGCTTACAATTAAGATGATCAACAAAATGCGATAACAAAAGAAAATCTCCTTAGCAACTTATTATTAACAATAAGAGTCTTATGAAAACAAAACACATTGGACATATTGTGCTAGTTGATTTTAATGTAATGTTACACTGACAAAAAAGGATACATGTGCTTAGAACGAAACTCATAGTGACACACTCGTAATTAATAATATTTATGATTTTATCAGGCTAAAGTTCATAAGCCAAATTACATGTGATAATTATTAATGAACAAATAACACCAAAGTTAATTGTAAATATTCTGACAAGCACGTAGTAGAACGGAACAACCAGCTGTTTTCGAATGCCACTAAAACTTCATCATCAGCGTTCTTCTGTGTTTGGTCCACTGTGTGTGGTGTCAGTTGATGTAGATTTCTGCTTTATATACGAAACTTTTAATGAAAATGGAATATGTGAACTATTTTGATTCATCGTATTACAATTTGCTGAAAGTTTTTTTTTGTAATGAATGCTCAATTTTACCATCTCTAAATTTACAACAGTCTTGCCATTGTCGTTTGTTCTTTACTAATTATGCTTTTTAAGAAGCTACGTTTATAATAACGCAAGGCTAATCTTTCAAAATTTGACCTTTTTAAACATTATTTTTTTGCATAAGTACCTTTTGAAAACAAACTTTCATTAAAAGATGATTCTTTTTAATGCGACATTTTGGAAAAATAATTGTTTAAAATAGTAACTTCTTAAAAAGATAGATACTTTTTCATAAGGATATTTTACCAAAGAGGTACTTTTTAAAAAGGAACTTACAAAGAGGCACTTTTTTAAAAAGTTAAAATTTTTATAGCGTCCTTTTTATTTGAAAGGAAAGTTTCTGAAAAGGTATTTTTAAGAAGGCACTTCTAAATCAAGGTATTTTTTGAAGAAGGTACTTTTTGGAAAAAGGTACTTTTTGTATAAATGTACTTTTTGTGAAAAAGATAATTTTTGTAAAATATATTTTTTGGAAAAAGGTTCTTTTTGAAAACAGTAATTTTTGGAATATGGTCCTTTTTTGAAAAAGCTACATGTTAGAAAAAAGGCACTTTTTGAGTTGCTTCTTAAAAAGATACTATTTAAGAGAGGTACTTTTTTAAAAGTACGTTCTCCAAAAGATTCTTAAAAATGCTGTTAAAAACGTATTCTTAAAAAATTAAGGTATTTTTGGGAACGTACTTTTAAAACGAGATCATTTTTGGAAAATAATATTTCTTGGTATGAGGTACTTTTTAGAAAAAATGTACCTTTTAAAAAACGGTACTTTATGGAAAACGGTGCCTTTTGGAAAACGGTACTTTTACAAATATATACATTGTAAAAAATGTACTTTACAATTTTAGGGAGGTACTTTTTTAAAAATACACTCTCCAAAAGATTCTTAAAAATGCTGCCTTAAGCCTGGATCAAGCTATCGGCACAATGTACCGATTTTCGTCCGCTCACTGCATCAAGATCGTAAGTGATAAGCCAAAAGTTCATCATTACTTAATTAATTCTGGAATAAGAGCAAGTTTATAGAAGAGAAGTAAAAATTCTCGTGTGTCTATTTATATTGAAAATAAAAATAAAATTTAGTGCTTTGTTTTTATTTCCAATATAAATAGGCAGACGAAAAATTTTGCTTGCTTTTTAACCTCCGTTGCCACATGCCAGTATTTACTTACAAGTAGTGTATATGTATTACTAACGAAAATCAGGAGAAATGTAAAAAAAACAACAACAACAATTTTTTGAGTGGCTACACAGCACAGTGCAAGTTAAAATATCGTCAACAAGCTAACAGAGTTACTTCAACTGTTACTGCAGTGTTGCCAAGGAGTCAATATTGAACTTTAATTCTATTGTTAATATATTTCTTTTATTAAAACATGAAATTTATGTTCAAACTTAGCTCTAAAATTAGTCTATGCCATTTCTCAATATCCTTTTTAAATATATAAAAAATCCGCTATAATACTAACCAAATTAATAAAATAACTCTCTACTCGGCAACACTGTGTTTCGTTTTGTCACTTTACTTGCGACAAGTGTGAAAACTTACTTGCTTCAAAATTTCATTGCAAGCTGACTCGCAAGTGGCAAAAGTGTGGCTGTGTTAGTAAAAAATGTGAGTGTATTGAGTTTTTTTCACTTGCACTTGCATGTGGCAACGGGGGTTATGAACTGGCGGTAAGTCTATATGGCTTTATTACCAGCGCAGGTTGGTGCAATTATATTCTTATATTTCAATTAGTTGAGAAATAAGGCAAATTTATCTTACTACTTATGACTTTATTTAAATGAGCCGACGAAAATCGGTACATTGTGCCGATAGTGTGATTCAGGCTTTAGAAAGATATCTTTTTAAAATAACCCCCTATTTTCATAAGCCATGCAGTCGACTAGATTAGAAAATTTTCATACACACTTCACTCACTTAAAAAATTTTCATAAATTTTCTACTCAAGTCGATCGTCTGCATTGTGGAAACAGACGGTAATTTTTTGGAAAAGTAATTTTCTAATAAAATAAAAAAAAGTAAACTAAACTTTTCTAGAAAAATACTTTCGAAAACGTACTACCTATGTGCAGTTTTTACAAATCAGGCAGACGAGTACTTTAGTACTTTCCATATAAATTTTATACTCAAGACGACCGTCTGGGTTGTAGAAATAAGGGGCTAATAAGGGAAAATACATAATAAGGCAGAATTGTGAAACTGGTTTTTTTTTATTTTTCCTATAACACAATTAATTTTTTTCTGTGTTAATAAGTGAGTTTTTTTCTATGTAATACAATTGCTAAGTGGAGTAACAGCATGCCACTTTATTATCAAAGTTATTATAAGAAGAAATATTTGTGATTAATGCAAAGGATATAATGAAATTAGTTTCACAGCATAGAATAGCAAAAACAGTAGCAGTTAAACATTTTTTTCTTAAATTAAAGCATGCAACAAAAAGATTATTGTAAACACAGAAAAAAATAGACAACAATTATTTTTAATAAAACCATGCTATTGAATAAAATTTTAGTTTCAATAATATTTGTCATTAACTTGAATATTGTATTTATCAATTCCGTACATTTTAAAATATCATTTAATGTCATTTATTTGTGTTGGTGTTTTCCTTGCTTGTTGATTGACTAAACCTGGTCATGTGCTGATGATGTTGTTTATTTTGATTGTTGTTGTTATATTATTGTGCATTCGGACAAGAAGCCGAAAAACGTCGTGGCTTGTTTTTTTTACTCAACAAAGTTATTTTTAGATTAGAAGAAACAAAAGAAATCATGTTTTGCGTGTATTCATTACTTGCGTATGCAAAAACGATTTGCTCTTTAGCTGAGTGGTAAGTACGTTAGTTTATTGGTCAAGAGATTGCCGGTTCGACTCATCCCAAACACATTCAGTCTTAGTAGCAGCCAAGCAAAAGCAAACAAAAAGGGGTTGAAAAATGTGACATTCATCCACACACACACAACAATTATCACTGAAAATAAAATTTCAGTCAACAACTTTTTTCTTTGATTCATTAAATTTCTTTATTGGCTGAAAAAAAATATATTCAATAAACGTGCCTACAATTTTATTTATCAATAATGCAAAAATCGTCATCACAGAAAATTCGAAAGATTTTTTTATTGAATCAACGATTTTCGTATTCAAATATCAAAATAATTTTTTTCTGTGAATATATCAAGCAATTAAATATAATTTTGTGAATGAATTATTCTTTGCATGGGGGTACCAAGTCTCTAAAATAAATTTTCAATACATTTGTTCTGGTTTGGTGATTGATATTAAATTAACTCCAAGTGAGTAATGCCGCGAGCATAGGAAGTCATATCGCTCATTTACCTCAACAATATTATAATTCAAGAGAAATAGTTTTACACAAAAAACCAGTTTAAAGTTTTCAATTTACACACAACTTAATGCAAAAAGAAAATTTTATTGGAATTATGACGCTGTTGAAGTAAATTAGCGATGTATAAAATTTAATTCGACCAACGCACAGTGGATTCTAGGCAAAAAAAAAAAAAAATAAAAAATTGTAACACATTTATATCTTTTGAACTAGTGGTGCGACTACAAAATTATGTATTTTTTATCAAAAAGGTGGAAGAGGAAAAATAACCTAAAATTTAATCATTATTTGCCCTTTTGCATTTGGTAACGTATGAGTGAGTAATAATGATGAAAAATAATTTATTACTCATACGCAGTCATATGCAAAAGGGCAAATGGTGAATAAATTTGATTAAAATTGTGTACAAAAAAATACATATGGACATGTTATATATCATTTAATAGGCAATTAAGTATCTTTTTCAAATAAAATTTAAGTCAAATGTAAAGAAATAAAATTAATTTTGGTACTAAAAATATTAAAATGGTATTATTCATGTCATTTCCCTTTTTATTTTAATTTTGAATAATTTATAAAAATTAGTTTTGGCAAGTACAGTTTAGTTTTGAATTTTTTAATTAATTACATAAAAAAACTTTAACTATACATAAAAAATTAAGTTTGATATAAGTATCATATGTTTATCCTTTCTAAAGCGGTCTACAAACTGGCAATATATTTGTGCAATTTTTTGTATTGTACAGTAATATCGCCAATGTACGCCATATTCGAAGGTGGCACAATATATTGGCAAATATCAAAGGACTTTTGATTTTTATTATACAATTAAGGCAATTGTTGTTTACTTTTTCACTGTCAAGAAAATTGGGTAATATTTTCTTTGAAAATATTGTGCCATTTATTGCATAGTTTAGGTAAAAACAACAATAATATGTACCACAACATATGCAATAATATTGTGTAATGGGCGGGCCGGGCCGCTTATAGCCGCTGAATCGATTTTGAAAATGCTTTCACCAATGGAAAGCTACGTTACTAGTGGTTCGTAACCGGTTTTAATATTTGGTAGATAAGGGTGCTTAAAACGCTAAAACCACTTAAAAAATTCTTTCACAAATGGAAAAACATTCAAACATGGCCTATTTTTTTATCCGGTTCGGAACCGATTTTTTTTTGTATTTGGTACTGATTTTTCCGAAAAAAGCATTTAAGGGCTGGTTAGGATAATTTTCGTTTCGGGTTAACTTGTTTAACCAGTTTAAAACCGGTTCTTATCCGGGTTTTTAATTTTTTCGCCTTATTGTCGGTTTTAATAGATTTTTTAACATTATCAGTGAGTAAATAATGACAAAACATTCATAAACTTTAAGTATAGTTTTCAAACTATCAGATAAACTCGAGCGGAGCTACGTGCAAAAGCTAGTACAGACAAATCTCGGTATAGCGAATCTCACTTTAACGAAAATTCGATGTAAGGAATATTAAAATTTTTTACATTAACAACCTGGATATAACGAATGATACACCTTGCTAGTAACATATTAATAAAATTTTGTGCCTTATATAGCGAATGTTTTGATATATATGTGCTGTGTATAACGAACAGCAAAAAAATTAAACAAAATCTACAACAGCATTGACATTGCTGCAATTAAAAGTGTGGTGCTATTAGTTTGTATTCGATAGTTTATTTGAAAACAAATTGCTGTTATTCTTTTTATCGTATCGTATCATGTCTACAATAATAATAATTAAAATAACCTTAAAAGAGCTGCGATATAACGAATAACGAATGGGTCTGACATTATATCGTTCGTTACACCGCGATTTGCCTGTATTTATACAAATATTATAAAAATTGGATTTTCAGTTGAATCTTTTATAGCAAATATATATCAGTCTTTTTTGAAGCCTTTTCTTTTTCTATATTTCTTTCAAAAACCTTTAAGAAATTTTAAAAATCAATTTTTTTTTCACAAATTTTAAAACGTGGAATTTAGACAATTCTCGTAACTGAAAAAGTATAAATACATATTTTTTTGTATAGTTTTAAAATTTCTGAAAAATTTAAATTATTTGCTAAATTATTGTATAAGATACCACTGAAAAGCTAAATTTAGTCAAGGTCAAAAAATTAAATTTTTTTTATAGAAATGCCAATATGAAATTAAATTAATTGAATATTAAATACTAAGGGTCTTATGCAAAAAACTTAAAGCTTTGCCAAGCAATGTTAAGTAAAGTTGTATTCTAAAAAAAATTATTGTATAAAAATTCTAAAGTAGGCACCCACGTTTGTTAAGACTACTTTAAGTTGATATTTCCAAAATGTGTGTTTTGACCTCAAATATTTTTATTAATATAGCACATACTGATTTATGTTACATCTGAAAATGAAGCTAGAAGTGCCTGCCCTTATCTTAAATTTATTATTTCTGTCATGTAATGGGAAACATCACCAAATTATCCAACTGATTCGAAATACATAGCAAAATCCATAAAAAAATATTAAAATAAATACAATTATACAAAAATGTTTTAGTGATGTACATACAATCAAAACAAATCGAAAAAAGCTGGATATTCAAATACTCGTTTCATTCGAATAAAACAAATTGTGATAATTTTTCACATTTTTTTACTTTTACTTCATAGTTGTGTTTATCTGTTTTATTACCATGTCATAAGCTCATATTTTTTAAATTAGGTTGCTTTACTTCAAGATAATGAAAATTTATTTAATAAAATAAAAATTTATTTG
Organism: Tachina grossa; assembly: GCA_949987645.1. Taxonomy (NCBI): domain Eukaryota; kingdom Metazoa; phylum Arthropoda; class Insecta; order Diptera; family Tachinidae; genus Tachina; species Tachina grossa. The sequence continues at coordinate 27,704,931 of OX465276.1, read as the reverse complement.
AATACCCGAATGAAATTGTATTAGATTTTGTACATCATAAGCTATGAAGTGGTTGTTGAACACGGTGGTGTTACCAGTATTCATTATTAGATAAAAAAATAATTAAATTTGTCTTTTGCATATGATTTCTTAACAAAGCTATGTTAGCCTTAAAGTGCTTGGCAACTAATATGAACTTTAAAGCTAAAGTAAAATATTTTTTTGCATAAGGGGGTAAAGACACAAGATATATTAATTATTTCACAAATTTTTAAGCTATTGCATAGCTTTGAGGGTGTCGGCCAAATCAAGAAATTCCGTAACGAAAAAACCTAAGACTATTTTTATTTGAATCACACAGTGTATGTTAACCCCTAAAGTATGCTATTGATTTTATTAACATACAGTATTGCTAGAACAGATTTTTACATGTAGGAAAACACAATGTGGCATACTTAAGAGCAATCAGGTTGACTAAAAATGATAAACACAAACAAACAGACAATTCCTAGGTTTTTTATTTTAAAAAATAAATTTGCATAAGTTGATAAAAAATGCTAACCAATAGCTTTACTGCGGCAGTACCCGAGTGTCACACGTACTTTTTTTTTAATTTCTTATTCGATCAGATTTCGAATAGTTATGAGCTTCGAAAATTTGCTATGGCCAGAGGTGGCCAACTTTGACATCCTGTACCTCAGATTATATTATAACAGGGTGTCCATGGAAAAAAGTTTCAAAAACCTTTGGTTCTCTTCTACCTTTTTGGTTAAAATTAAACATCCTTAAAATCGATTCAGATCTGTAAGAGTTATGAGTTTTGAAAAGTTTCCATAGCCAGAGGTGGTCAACTTTGATTATATTATAATAGGGTGGCCAAAAACATATTATTAAAAAGCTTAGGTCTTCTTCTAGCTTTTCGATACACATAATTTTGTATTTGATCCCTATTTCAGAAATTATATACTAATTACTACCTTTTATTGGTTTCGGAACCATATTTCTCAAAAACGTACTGAAATATTATTTTAGTCAGATCAATAAGAATAAGAAAATATAAATTTATGTAATAATAGCATTATGAACATTCGTTTTAATAGCAGCCAAAATGAAACTTGTTATTTTAGAAAAAGTTTGATCATGTTTGTGTGTATGTATCATGTTTAGCACCTAAAACTATGCAACATATTTCTTGTATCTCCTCCCCTATAAACCCTTTTTGAATTAAAACTGTAAATCTCTTTTTCTCGTTCATTTGAAGCAGAAGAAAAATAAATAAATCCCAAGAAGAAAGAAAAAAAGGCGACACCAACAAAAATCTTGTCAACTTAAGTTAATTACTTGGAAGTTAATAAATTATGCAAAGAGTTCAAACATGCAGAAAGTGTAATTTATTTACATGCGAGCAGGTAAGAATCTCGTTTTTTTTTGCTTACCTTAGGGAACAAATCTTAAGTTTATTTATTATACTGGTGTAATGATTTTTCCATATATGATTCATGTACCATTCCGCAAAAGAAATTCACAAGAAAAACAGAAAAGAATATTTAAAAGATTTGTTATAAATTAGATAAAAAAAAGAAAACAAAAAATAAATGCTTACTAGCCAAAAATTTAAGATTAAAGAACATACAGAATAATACAAAAGAAAACGTGTCGCTCAATTAGCCACAGCTATAAATACTTGTTAGTGAATGTTTTCTGAAGGCAACCATCAATTAAGTCTTTTGGGTTTTATTTTTATAATAAAATAAATTTGTATTTTTACATTCTGTTTGGCCTACAGTTTAAGCATGAAAAAAACTATCATACCACGTATAGATTTATTACAGTGATTATTGCACATAAAATGGAATGGCAAGTACAAGTGACATTCCACTTCTCATTAACGAATTTCCTTAACAAAGAATTGATAGTAGTAAATCTTAAACGAGAAACTTCAATATAGTATTTGCTACATCTGATTAAGGGCCAATTTCACCAACTCTATTTAAATATCAATTCATATTTAAAAGTCATTTTTTCCCATACAAAAATTAATGAAAATCGTTATTTAAATATGAATTGATATTTAGCTAGAGTTGGTGAAATTGGCCCTAAGTGTCATTATTGCATGCTTCTTTACAATTTTATATTTATGTATTAGTCACTTTATGCCTTTGTGCATACATATCAATGAATTAATATAGGAAAATCTCATAATTGTTTTTAAATCGAGTTTTTTTTTTTTTTTTTTTTTTTTTTGATTTTAAAAATATCATGAGCTAGGTCCTTTCTATATTAAGGGAATGATATACACTTTTATTTATACTCTTAATGCCATTGATAGCTTTTTCATTTCTTCCATTTAATGTCTTAAAGAAAAAGGCAAACATTTTTTTCATTTGCAATTTCAAAAACAAATTACACTCAATCATTCTTGGCAACAAATCAGTAATAATCTCCAAAAAAATATTTGTATATGAAAATGCACAGAAAATTTTATGACATGAAAATAAATTTCAAAAACATTTAAGAGCTTAAAGAAGAAGATAATAATCTCACTAACTTACTTCAATCAATTTCAATTTTCCACACATTTGCAAAACAGAAGTATTTTGAAAAGAAAAAAAAAATGTGAAAAACAGCAGATTTTTTAAACTCATATTTTCCACTTCATTGAGTTTAGTTTCCCCTTGGTTGAAACTATAGAAACAACAAGGAAAAATAAACCATAAAAATAACAAGAAAGAATGCAGTACTTTTTAGCAATGAAGAATTTTATATACCCTTTTCCATGAAAATGGCGAAAAAAATTGTGAATGAGAACATTTTCATCAACTTTATTGTTTTCGCTACGATGTCCGCCTGTTTGTCAGTTTGTCACGGGCTGTTTTCTCGAGAACCGTAAGAGCTACGGACCTCGAAAAAACAGGATACAACAACAAATATATGACAATTAATGCAGTGCTCGCGTTGGTGTGAAAGCACAAAGCTGTTTTATAAGAGATCTCATATTGTGCAAATGGCTCCAACGTGGCTGCTTTAGATTCATATTTTGAGGAAGTGAAATGGCATTTGGGAATTTTTTTTTGAAAATATTACACGAAAGAAGATTGTAATTATTTTGTCAAATACTAGTAGAATGGATAAACTTGCATTTTTTTCAAATAAATTTTCGTTCTCATTCAATTTTTAGTTGGTCGGCTCTTTTAAATTTTAGGTGACGATAAGCACCTGTACTTAATTATATACCCTCAAACATATGTATGTCTTTCTTCAAACTTTATTTATTTCTGACAAAGCAATATCTTTTTCTTAAAAAAAATTATAAAAAAAAATTTTAAACATTTTTAAAAATTTCAGTAAAATTAAAAATTTTCTATTAATTCTCAAAATAAAATGGCAAGAAATTTGTCGTCTTTAGCCGTTAAGCATCTGCTGTTGTTGTATAGGCGTTCTTTTGGTACTGAAGCCGGTGGCCGTTTGAGTGAGTCTTTGGTATGCAAAGGACGTAAAATGGCCGAACCAGAAGAAAAGAAATGTCACCTCAAGGAAAGTAACTATCCGGGAAATTCAACTGATTGTCCTACAATAGATTGGAACAAATGCAGCGAACCGGACATAAAACCGCCACCATACCTATCCTGCTGCCATGATCAGCGTCTCAATGAGAATATATGTGAAAAACCAAAAAATAAAACGCCACCTAAGCGTGAAGAAAAACCTTTCATATCAATGTGGGAAACGTGTGGCATACAAACTGATTGCCCCAATTTAAATGAACGTCTTGATGAAACCCACTACAAGTCTTCAGATAAAGTGAAACGCGTTTACACCCAAACCTGGAAATCTTGTGAGCCAATACGCATAAGAAAACGTAAAATTTGTCCACTTAATAAAATAAGCATGTTGCCACCTTTGAAAAAGAGAGCGAGGGAGGAGTATCCCCAAACTGCCAGAGAAGAGGATAGTGAACAGTTAAAGTTGGAATACGATATTGTGAGAAAGTGTTTGGATAATGTAGTAGAAAATCCCAATACGAAACGTATAAATAAATGTCGCAAAGTTGTTATGCCTTGCTGTCGTAAAGTGGCGAAAAACTTGAAATGCCATCGTCATCGGCGGCATTCTGTTTGTGCCAAAAATTGTTGCCCACAACCCAGCTTCTCGGAATGTGATCATTTTGCTCTTAGACAAACACCTCCAGTTGAATGCAGCTGTTTACAGTTCGTTAATCAATGTGAAACAGATCGTTTTTTGGCACGCAAGAAAATGTTTCAACTTCCCCCCGCTCTGCCAGCTTGGCCGCCTAAAGAGAGACCAAAGTAAAGCAGTGAGACTTGTTGTTTCTTTCCATCTCCAAATAATCTAGTGTGAAAGATTCGATAGTGCCTACAACTGATGTATTTTTATTAAACTGAATTTGAAGAATTATATTTAATAATTTCTTGTTGGCTGCCTGAATTCATATAGATTTGGATATTCATAATGATAAAAGTTCTTCAGCTGTAGACACTACTTTAGGAATTACAAACTCTCCGTCATTTTATATTGTGGAATTATATCTAATGTGAAATTATAAATAAAAAACATAAGTGAAAAATAGCAGAGGCAAAAATATCCTAAAAATTAACTGTTTTCTCTCGAAAATATAGAATTATGGGATTAAGGCAAAAATTAAACAAATAACCAAAAAAGTTTTTCTTAAGTAGAATAAAAATAAGCAAATTCATAGGCATATGCATATAATTAGTATAAAACAAACGACAATGACAAGAATGTTATTAATTAGAGGTGGTAGAATTGAGCTTTCATTACAAAAAAGCTTTCACTACATTGTAATACGATGAATCAAAATAATTCTGCTAGTGTTTGTCGGAGTATTTACAATTAAATTTGGTGTAATTTGGCTTCCTAAAAATACGAGCTTTACACGTATTAAAAACCAAATAAAGCAAAATATAATTAAGCTAGCGGAGTTATTAAATTTTTTTCTGTTCCTACTTATTTATCAAATGCATTTTCAATCGTGGAAGAGTGTATTGCGAATCTTATGAAGAACTTTCTTGATCGTTGTACTCCCGTACTTGAATGCATACACAAATTTTCATTCAAGTCGTTCCGACCGTTTAGTTGCAATATAGATAAATAATCTAGTTATCGACTTCAGCGCCATCTGCGGGCTGATTTGTGAGTCTAAACCATTCAGGGCGCCACCCAAACGCACGCAAAAAAGTTCATTCATATCGATCCAGCTGTTTAGGACGAGTTCAGTCACATACACACGTACAAACAAGTTATACATCGCTACCTTAATATAAAAAGGCCTTAACTTGATTTTTTTGAAATCTAGTTTTTTTTAATTTTACTTTACTTTGTATATTTCGATAGAAGAACATCTAATGTATCGAAAAATGCAAAATTCTCATTTTCAAAAAAAAAAAAAAAAAAACGAATTAGGGCCTTTCTATATTAAGGCAACGATACATAAAGATAATAATGGTTTAAAAAACATTTAATTTACCAAAAAATTTTCCAAAATGTATATCCAAAGGCAATCGTCTAACAAGCAGCCTATTCTAGCTGGGGCTATTTAAAAAGGCAATACGATATACTTTTTTTAAGCGAATCGAAAAAAATCATCAAATCAAAAAAGCTTCAACGACAGAATTTTCCAACTACATAATTTTTTTTTTACCAAAATCTATTATTTGAGATCGTAAATAGTAGATTTTTGTTTTTAAACTATATTAGCCGGGTATGGCTCATATTGTAGGAGGCGTATTGTGGGCAGCGTTGCCAAATGTGCAGTTTTAACTGATTTTAGCAGTTTTTTTTAAGCAAAGCAGTTTTGCAGTTTTTTTTTTGCCTAAAAAATAAGCTTTTGTATAAATTGTGCGGTTTTTAGATTTTACTTTATCTGAAGTTTGTTATTTTAGTTCCGATATCTGAAGCCATTTTGCTTACTATAATAGTGAAGATTTATTAGCACTTTTTTTTCAAATAGCAAGAGAGAATTCACACGAAAGTTGTGTCTTTCTTTATGGAATTTGGTCTTATATGGTTCATACGGACGTAACAATTCCTTTATTAATATTAATTCGCCTTGCCTTATTAACAAAAAAAAAAACAAGTTTCTTCATTGAAATAATTCGATCCCTTATAGATTAAAGAATAAATTAAAGAATAGACCCATATAATTTGAAGCCATACACATTTTTCAGAACTCTTCACAGAAAAAAAAAAACATTTTATTTTGTCTAAGCAAGTGTATTAAATAGATAAATCATTGTGCACTTCAAATAAAACAAAATCTTAAAAAACACAAGCAAACATTTTAGTTATCTTATTTATTGAATTTTTGATCCAATTACTTCTTTAGGTTGATTCGGAGAAACATAATTTCCCTGTGTAATATTATGCGGAAAATCCCATAGTACAACTAAAACACTTCCATTTCAATTAATTAAAAACTTTATAAAGTTTTAGAGCCATATTTTCTTAACTGATGCCGATGAAGCTTTCGAGATGGTAAAAGTAACAACTTGACAAACATTAACAAGTCATGATATAAAATATATCAGGTATAGACGTATGGTTAACAACCCTCTCCATAAAAAATATGAAATACTGAAGAATTTTTTATGAGTAGTATTTTCACATGAAAATCAGTTTCTTTATAACAGATTTTCAGTTTTCCAAAAAAAAAAAAAAAAAAAAAAAACAATATTACGGCAACGCTGATTGTGGGTCATACAAACGTTGTTATTATATTGCTTATAAACATTTGTTTACAAACAATGTTGTTAATCAAGTTAACAACAACTGAACAACAACATTAAGCTTCAACTTAGTTTGTAAAAACAACAAATGATTGGAAGTACTTAGAGTTAGAGTTAGGAGTAAGAGAACAACACCAAAATTACTTTTACTGTTCTGTAAGGACTAGAGAATAGCAAGATTCGTTGCTTTCTTCTATACTAATTATATTATCTGGTATATGGATTAGATTAAGCATGTTTATAGTTTGCGATTTAGAGCCATAATATGTCTAGGCCAGTGTCCCGCAAAATAAAATGTGTCTGTATTGGTGAGAAAAATGAGAGTAAAATAAACTTGCACTTAAAGAAAAGTTTTGTAATATAAAATACACGATGTGGTTATTAGTTGTTTGTATTTTTTTTTTCTAAATAAGCAATTTAATAAAAACTTAAGTAAAAACTAAAAATTTAATAACCATTCAACAATTTAGTGTATAAATTCAAAATTAAATTTATTCACAGCTCTGTGGATACTATTAAAATGCCTTTTTAAACCATTTTCCCTATTATTTTTTAATGTTTCATAACATAAAATGCATCGCATATTGCGAAAAGCATTTTTCATCACGAAATATTTCTTAGCTTCCATAATTATATTATCAATTTTTTGTTTGTAGAAATTTATTAAATTTTAACTTTAATTTCGTTCCGTGTGCTCAAAAAAACTAAACAAAAAACCAGGAAAAAATTAACATATGCGTGCACAACTTAATTCGTCGCTTGCTCAGTGACGACTAAATTAAAGAGCATAAGCATGTGTGTGATTTTCATCCGCACAATTGTGCTATGGCTTGTGGGTTACTGGTATAGGCATAAGCTTAACAAAGGATTTCCAAAAAATCTTTAATGTTTTTTGGTTGGCGACAAAATACGACGAGTTAATAAAATTAAAAAGTTATTGTGTTGTCACTTCAACATCTAATACACTCTTTAAAGCATTTGCTCCAGCAAGAAAACACAGATTATTTTTTAACAATTATCGTTTACATACATACTATGTCTACCTTAAAATATTGTATTATATGAACATGTTTTGTATAAATTGAAATTGATTTCGAAAGTCATTAATTAAAATCAAGCTTTCATGTGCACATTTACAAATGCAATTTATTGAATTTTTAAGTTCAAAATTTTTGAAAAGACTTTAAAAGTTGTTTAAATAAAAACCAAACTAATAAAAATGATTTAAATGACTTAAACACTTGTACAACCACAAAACTACTAATAACAAGTCAGTATGTGTGTGTGTGTGTGCAGAAACGTAAACATACACATACCCACACACACTTACACTAGTGCGTGCTGTGGTATGCAGCTTAAATGAACAAATACACTTGCAGTAAGGAAACTTACGTAGTGCAAGATGATGACAACATTAATTAAAATTGTGAGTGGTAGAGCAAGCAAAGAAAATTTGGCTTAAAAAGCGATACGAAAGACTGGTTACAACTGAAAAGTAAAGAGTGAATGGAAGGAGAAAATAAGAAAATTACACAAGAAAATCGCTAAAAACTTTTCAAATATTAATTAACAAACAATATACGAGTATGTATGTATGCATGTAAGTTTATGAGCGTTTTTACAGTGAAAGAAAATGCTAGCTGTGGAAAAGCTCTACTAAATACAAAAAGTGGAAATGAACCTAAGAATTAAGTGTGGTAATATTTTAAAAAGAACAATACTTCTTAGCAGCATATGTTAAAAAAAATGTATTTATAAAATTTATTAAGCTTTCTAATAGCCACTGTAACATCACTTGGTTTTAGGTAAAAGCAGTTGAAACGTTTTCACCTTGAAGCCAAGTTTATTACCACAAGGCAAAAATTTGTACATTCAAGTATAAAACATATGTATGTACATATGTTCTTGCTTTTACAATAGAAGGGCTCAAAATATATAAAACGTGTTTATAACACTTTCTAAATGAAAAAGAAAGTGGTGTTATTGTAACTCGAATGAGAATATTGCCAGGTATACAAAAAAATTATTATAAATGTTTTTTCCAGCAATAATCTTTATTCCAGTTGCCAACTTCGACGTTACGTCAATATAATATGCAAAAAAATGGGGATTTCCATTCGCTCTAGGAACCTTATTTGTGATTTGACAGCCTATTTCGATTTTCTAGGATCTAGAAAATATCATGAGCCTGTCAATAGTTGTTCTCTATATATCGTGCCATAACCACCAAAAAAGCTTAAACGAAACACTTTTCGAACTTAATTTTTTTTTACCGAAATCGATCATTTGCGATCGTAAATAATCGATTTTCGTCAACAATAAAGGGGGTTAAAAAATGTGTCTGTTAAGCTTTTTTTTTTTTGCAATTATGGTTCGATATTACTTATGCCCTAATTCAGTGAGAAGATTTAGAACGTTTTTGTTTGCAAATACTTCTGAGTTCTTGTGTTTGAATTCTCTAAATTATTTTCTTCCATAATGGTTTTTGTCTTCGATAATGAAAAATAAAAATATTATTACCATGATTTAAAAATAGAAAAATTAAATGAAAGTATTATACAATAGTTTGAAAAATATCTGAAAAATATGTGTTGGATATAATATTTGGAACAAATTCATAAAGCAAATACAAGAACCTTCTATCATAGACAATAAATAATAATTGTTTTATAGGGCATTTACACCTGCCCAAAATCTAGCATATTTTAATTAAAATCTTTACGAAAATCTATACCATTTACACCATGTTTCTTGACATTTATCAAGATTTTTTTTTATCCAAAACAAAATCCATTAACAGAAAATTTTCCAAAACTACAAACAAACAACTGCAATGTAGCCAATTCACACACCTTTTTACCCAGACCGTAGCTAATTCAATCATCTTTTATATAAATATTTTGTACAGGGTAGTAAAAATAAAATAAAAATATTAGATTTTGAGTAGATTGCCTACAAATCTACTCCCAAACTAGATTTTGTTTTGTATGGGAAATCAAGTAAAAAGCAGTTAGATTTGGCTCGAAATCTCGTAAGTACTAGATTTCGGGATAATGTAAATACCCTATTAAAGAATCATAACTGCGGCTTTTTTCGTCGAACAGAATTAGGGCATTAAACTTATATATATCACTCCATTTTTTTTTTCTATTAAAAAAAGTTATTGGGTCATAGTTTGACTTCAACTACGACGATTTTGTACTACACAAAATTTTTTCTTTAATCTATTACAAAATCGTCGTAGTAGAATTAGAAGTGCCGACACTTATAATTAGGACCATTTATAAGGTTTTTTCAATTAACTTTTTGATTGAGTTTTAAATAACATTCAATTAATATTATTAAGTTTTTATCTTCTAAAACGTTGTTTTTGCAAGTTCGAAAAATTTCAATAAAATAAAAAGTTCCTTTGTAAAATTATTTTCAAATCAAAACACTTCATTTACTCAAGATTAGTATTGAAATCTTTTAAAACACACAATGTTAACTAGTTCACTGCTGGAATACCACAATGTTAACTTCGCTGTTCTTTACACAAGACTGTCGACTGACTGTTTAGCAGATGCAACACCCTTTTCATACTTAACATAAAAATAACAGAAAAATGTTATTAACATCCAGATACGCTCAGCACATTAAAAAAACTCTAAATTTTTGTTTTTGAAATCGTAATTAGTTTGTATTGGTTTGGAAAATGTATTTCTTTAGCAAATCTGATGTGCTATATCGAAAGCGATATAGTTTGAACTTGTGAGACCTTTATGTTGCATTTGGAAAGCATGCTTTTTGAATTAATATTATAGAGCACGAGGTCTTCTGTGTAATTCGAAACGAAAGAAAGTGCTTTCAAATTTGTAAGTATATAACATGTTAATTCAAAGGCATTTTCTTTTGTTTCCAGTTATAGAGTAGACCTTCAGATACTATTTTGCTACATCTTTTACATTATTGAGCCCTTGTATTACCTGAAACTGTTTTTTTTTGTGATTCAATTTCAGTTGCTATGTGTATGATTTTTCCAAGTATTTTCTCATCCGTACATAAATGTGGCATATAAGTATGGCTGTGCATTTAAAAAAAAAGTAACCTTAAATGTTTTTGCCTTTTAAGTCAACTTATAGTTAAGTAGTAGTGCTTTTAAGTGATTTCAGTAATTCATCTTAATTTGCACCATACGAGAACATAATTGCACACACACACACACACACACACACACAGAGTTACACACACGCGCAGCTATTTATGTGAAGCATAAATATAAAATGTTATTTGCTCCATTAATACATACAACAATTGGTGTTGACAGTGAAAACATGCAACACATTTATTAAAAAGGAAATAAAACCCATACACACACACACATACAAGTACACACACACACACACACACACCCATATGTAAGCACCTAGAACATTACACTCCTTGCAGATAAATATTTAACCGAAAAGGAAATAAACAACATTTAAGATTTTGCTCGAACGCATAAGAAGTGTGCAGAGTGCAGAAAAAAATATTCCGAAAATAAGACCAAAAATCAATTAAAAATCAAATTCAGTCAATTCAACTTTGTAATTAATTAAATTTTTAAACAAAATTTTAATTGACTTAAATAAATGTTTAATTGATTTTCGGTTTCATTTTCAATTAAAATTGTTTATTGCAGGAATATTTTTGTTTGTGTGACGAAAATTGATTAAGCACATGCTTAGTAACAAAAATTTTCAACACCCAGAGTTTTGTTACCTAGGGAAAGTTTTGTTCAAATTAAAAGCTGTGGTTGTACAAAAGAAATTCTAGGAACAATTAAAATTTTATAATTACGCTTTTTACAAATGCATTTTAAACGAAGAATGCAGGGAACCCACACCCTGTAATTCGAAACGAAAGAAAATCCTTTCGAATTTCTATGTCAAGAGCACGCAAACTCGAAAGAATTTTCGTTTGTTTCGAATTGCAACTCCATTCTCGAAATTTATTTGGTTTGTCAATTTTTAAATTTTTTTTGGAAAAAATCGTTTTTTAAAAAGGTTTCCTTAAAAAACTTAATTTTCGAGAATAAGTATTTCATTAAAGCTTTTTTTTTAATAAAAAATTTTTTTTTTGAAATGACTAAAATTTTTATTAATTAATTGATATTTTTTTTTACAATAATTGCTGGTGGTCAAGAATACTCAGTTTGAAGCTTTCACGTATGTACAATTATGTGTATATGTGTCAAAAGATCTTTAAAAGCTTAAGAACGCTCTATATATTGACCTACGACCTTTGCTGAGCTTTTAAGGTCATCGATACGATATTTGTGTGCTTGTTTCCTTCTCAGATCAAGGGTAATATTACTGTAAAGACCTCTTATTTAAAATGTGAGCGAATACTCAGGATATTGATTCTTTTCTACTTTCTGTGATTTGTTAGATCACTTTTTGATGTGTAAACATCTATACGCTAGGGGGTAAAAATCTTTTGACTTTGATTTCTTTGCTGAGATATCTTTGCATTGTCAAATCGGTGTGAGCTATGTATGAGTGTATTAGTGTTTGAAAGAAGCAATACCAAGCAGAGAAACAAGTCGACCGGCTCAAAGCCGACGGTGCGCCGCCGCCGGTTATTTTTCTGTATATTTCCATACACCAAAGGTGACAATGAACCGTAAGAGCTACGGACTTGAAATTTGGACACAAAGTGTAGACATTTGGCCACTACAACAATAAATACATGAGAGTTAAAAACTAAAGGGTGTTCCAAAACGAGCAAAGAAAAATGTTAAAATCCCTTGTAATATACATATAATTGTATGTACATATATACACTTGAAATTTTAAAAGTTAGTGTATTTTTATACAGACTACAACAATTAACACTAAATTTAAAAAATTTAAATCAATGGGTGTTCCATCAGTTAATGCAATTTTGACTTTGTAATTTTGACAACTTGCTGTATCTTGGAAACCGTAAGAGCAAAACTCTTGAAATTTTCAAAACGGTAAAACTAAAAAATCAAAAAAATATAAAATCGCCAAATATAAAAAAATCGCCAAAACGAAAAAAGCACCAAATTAAAAAAAAATCTCTAGGACTAAAATAAATCGCGAAAAACCGCAAAAATCGCCAAAATGAAAAAAAATCCTTAAACGAAAAAATCGCCAATATGAAAAAATCGCCAAAATGAAAAAATCGCCTAAATAAAAAAAAACCCAAAAACAAAAAAAAAATCGCCAAAATGAAAAACCCCAAAAAACAGAAAAAATCGCCAAAATAAAAAAAATCGCCAAAATGAAAAAAAATGCGAAAATTAAAAAAAAAACCCAAAAAGAGCAAAAAAACGCCAAAACGAGAAAAAAGCGATAAAACTGAAAAAAATCGTTTAAACTAAAAAAACTTAAAAAGGAAGAAAGCTAAATCAAAAAAAAAAAATGATCAAAACCGAATGTGCGCTAGTTAAAGTCGCACTTTACTGAATTTATTTTAATTGCAATGCGTACACAACAACAACAACAGCAACAATAACGATGAAACGATGAACAACAGGAATTAAAAATTAAAAAGTAAAAGTAAAGGCATTTACCATAGATGAGCACTGCAGTACCACTAAAGTTTCAGTAAAAACAATAAAAAATGTTTAACAAGTAAATTTTTACTGATTACTAAAATATTTTACTACAATTTTTATAAATTGCCTAAATGATTTGTTATATGATGAGGTGCATTGAATTTTCAGTAATCAGTAATGCCCGTATTCATAATGAAATTCTACCAAGTGGCCAAATGTTTTTCATACAAAGGTTTCAAAATTTTAATGAAAAAACTTTGCTACTTGCTACAATTTTATTATGATTACGGCCCTACGATTTTACTGGTAATGCAAATTAAATTTCATTAGCAGTAACAATTTACTGAATTTTTTTAGTAATCAGTAAATTTACTGCTTACTGCAATTTTGAATGCAGTACATATAAAGGGTGTTTTTTATTGAGGTATAGAACTTTAAGTTGGCATCACTTTTTTAACTGGCGGCCATTTTGTCAGCTGTCAAGTGATTAATATTTAGTTTGGTTTGCCATTTCATCATGAACAGGTTGACAAAACAACAACGCTTGCAAATCGTGCAAATTTATTTCGAAAATAATGGTTCAGTTCGCGAAGTTTACCATCCATTTTATGGTCGACATAATCGTCCATCAGAGCAATTAATTCGGTTAACCATGGATCGTTTTCGCACTACGTTTACTCTATGTGATAATACACATCCGCAGAGACGTCGAACAGTGCGCACCGAAGAAACAATTGCCGCTGTAGAGCAAAGTGTTGAAGAAGACCCGAATGAATCGATTCGCCACCGTGCACAGCAATTGGAGCCGACTAACCGACTATTTTGTTCCCGAATTGGATGGCATGAATGTGGATGAGTTGTGGTTCCAACAAGACGGCGCTACATGCCATACAGCGCACGTCACAATCGATTTATTGAAGGAAACATTCGATGAGCGCATAATTTCGCGGAACGGACCTGTCAATTGGCCACCAAGATCGTGTGATTTGACACCATTGGATTATTTTCTTTGGGGATATGTGAAGTCCCTCGTCTACGCCAACAAACCAGAAACGTTAGGGGACTTGGAAACCAACATTCGTGGCGTTATTGCCAACATACGGCCCCATATGCTCGAAAAAGTGGTTGAAAATTGGACCTGTAGAATTGGCTTTATTCGACCCAGCCGCGGCGGCCACATGCCCGAAATGATATTTAAGCATTAATGGCATAAAATTATCCTTCCAATAAAGTCAAATTGATGGACATTAAAACGATTTTCTTGTGTTTTATTTCAATTCAAAGTTCTATACCCCTTAAAAAAACACCCTATACATATACTGCAGTGTACCCATTTACTAACCAAATAAGTTTAATAAAACAAACAAAAACCAACAAATTCATATGTATTTACAATGTTGAAAGTTTTGATACTTTTAATTAATTAATTTTAAAAAAAGATACTAAAAGCATAAGTACTTCCAACTTAAAAAAAAATTTTCATTACTAGATGTTTACACATCTCCTCTGTGATCGGACTCACATTTGCTTTTTTTTTTGACAGGTTCACAATGATACCTTCAGCAAGCTCGTATGGAAAAAGTCCAGAATACCAGAATTCAACACGAGCAATTATTTTGGCAGCTGTTAACAACAAATATTGTCTATGTCAGGCAGGCAGGCGTTTGTTTTTCTTTTTGAGCGATATTTGGACAATATTTTTAATTGAAATTACGAATTTGATTTGATCACTTTACATAAATTAGTATTTATTTAATTTGTCTTCTCTGCAAATGGATTGCTAAAAAGCTTTCCATTTTGTTTTTTGAATTGACAACTTTTGACAATTGGTCAATTTAAATTTATTCATCTTCCCTCTATGATATTGTAATAACTTCCCCTTGTATTTTGCTACTTTCTAATGCTAATTCTATTACATATCTTATTCGTGTTTCTATTCGCACATAAATTTTATATTTTGTTCGTTGATTTCTCTAAACTATAAAACACTTTTGCTAAAACCTCAACACTTCCCTTTGGCATTCCGCTCGGTGTGAAAGATTCTTTTGTAAGCTTTTTGCGAATTTAATGGACAATAAACAAGATAAATTGTTGATTTGTGGTAGCCAGGTGATTTTTGCCAGAGTTTAGTGTTGTTTTCAGCGTTTTTGTGCAAGAACGGAAGCAAGTGAAGCAGGGGATAGACAAGCTAAATTGTTTCTTTAATAATGGCCACAATCGCATTATATAAGACATTAATTTTATTTTAAGATAAATGAATGCTAGGAAAAAGAAATTCGTTTAACAACTATTTATGTGTTCAACAAGATGAATTTTAAAACATCTTTCACTTGATAAAGAAGATTACGTGCACAACAAGAAAACAATGGCAGGATTTATGAGGGGAAATAATTTTAATTGCCAAAAATTTGGAATAATGGTCGTTGTCAAGATATTTTTTTTTTGCTGCATCCTATTATACTTAAATATGGTGGAGGAGGGCTTTATAACATATTTTTCCATGCCATTTGGAGGAAAGTCTTTATTATGTTTATTCTTGTAGCTTAATCAGGTGAGTTTTTTCTACAATTAATTATATGTTATTAATTAATATGACAAAACAACAAGAGCACAACAAAGATTTTGTTTATGCTTTATTTTATTTTAATATTTTTATCGCACTTTTTGCGTAAATTAATACATACATATTAAACTTGTTCAGTATAATATAAATTGTTTCTTAAAAATACATTGAAATTGATTATTGAGTGATTAGCTAGAACCTGTGTTCATTTCACCAAAAAAGTATATTATAATAATAGAAAGTTTTCATTTAAACAAACGAGAACCTCAACTAAATTTATAAATTTTTTGATTTTCCACCAGGACAAAAAAAAAAAAAAAAAAAAAAAAAAAGAAAAATGGTAGTAAATATGTGTATATCTTTTGAACTAGTGGATCTGAATTATTTGAAAATATATTTTTTAGACACCTTGTTAAAATATAATATAAAATACAGGTTGCCAAAGTTGGTCACCTCGGTTTATGGAAAGAAACCTTTTGAAGCTTATAAGTCTTACATATCTGAACCGATGTTAAAGAATTTGAATTTCAACCAAACAGGTAGAAGAGTATCTAAGCTTTTTGAAAATGTTTTCCACGGGCACCCTATTATAATATAATGTGAAGTCCAGGGTGTCAAAGTTGACCAACTCGGCTTATGAAAACTTTTCGAAACTCAAAAATCTTACAAATCTGAACATATCTTAAGGATTTTTAGGTTTTTAAAAAACGACTACAAATAAAAAAAAAAAAAAAAAATAATAAAATATAAAGTTTGCGTGTTTTTAAGGATATTTGCATTTTAAATAAAAAAATTAGTTTTCGATCTTGATTTAATTTAGTTTTTCACTGGTATCGTATATAATAGGTGCGTTCATTTACTTTCCTAGCAGAAATATACAACAAGAGAGCCAGGCAGAAATTTAGAAATTTACTCTCCCAGATACGAAGAAGTAAATGAACGCTTTACTAGCAAAAACTTGCAAGACAATTTTATTTATACATGGAAATCATGTTGCAATTGTAGTTTTTCTGATGTACTTTTCCTTAATAATATTTTAAATTAGCAAATTTTAAAAAATCGAAGTTTAATACTTTTACATGCTTACTTTTTTCATGCGTTTTTCATTACTTTTTAGTTCTGTTCTATTAACAAGTACAAAAAAAAAAGAAGCAATTTTCCAACCCTGATCAGTATTATAAACAAGTCTTCAAAAATTGCATTCCTTGACCATAAAATTGTCTTTATGCGGCTTATTCAAAGAAAATTAATAAATACACGAAATAGGCTTTCTTTTTACATATCGCTCATTTACTCAAATAACGTCATAACTCAAAAAATGTAATTTTTGAATTAATGAGGCATAATTAAACCCCCTTTTCTTTATTTCTTTATTTTATTTATTTTCTTTTCGATGTCCCATACACAAGACTTTAAGTCTCATATTTTAGTATGGAAATCAGTACAAGTACATACAAAAATATAATTAATATACAATGGGATACACATAGATAAATTGGAAATAATTATAAACAGATATAACTTACATAAAGTGAAGGTTAAGAAAAGGAATGAAGTAATAAAAACATAATTATTAAACAAAATTAAATTAAGTTAATCTCAAAGTCAAATAAAATTAATTTAAAAATTCACAGATAATATTTCTCCTGAATCGATGTGCGTTACTAATTACTTGAGATGTGTAGGGTATATTGTTCCAGAGACTTATTGCATGAATAAAGAATGGGTATTTGGATATCTGAGTGCTATATCTGAAACAAAGCAGTCTATTACCTCTATTAAGGATTGAAAAATTTAATCGTGCATAAAGATGTTCGGCTTGACAGGTGTATATTATTTTATGCATAAAAATTAAAATCTTTACCTTCAAATAGTCAGCAAAACAAATACCATAAAGTTTCTTAATGTACAAAGAGACATGTACGTAACGAACTTCACCCCCCCTACTGTAAAATTGGCATCAGATTCCCAGATTTTAATCAACGTTTACAATCATAATGGGTTTACTATTTTAGGTTAAGACAGGATTATGATCAAGTTTAAATAAATTCTTTTTCATAATTAAACATTCGGATTTAGTAGGATTAATCTCCAATCCATTAGCCGTAGCCCATTCAGAGATACGATGCAATTCTTCATTTAAAGTTCTCACACATCGGTCGACTGATGCACTGTTACAATAATGTGAAGCAGCACGTCGTCAGCATACAATCTAATTTTACAATGCTTGAGAATCCTCGGCAGATCATTAACATTTAATAAAAACAATAGAGGGCCCAAGATTGAACCCTGAGGAACACCTCTACTAAGAGGCAAGGACATTGATTTTGAGGCACCTGATTCAACAAATTGATGTCTGTCAGTTAGATAAGAAGAAATCAGATTAATGAAAGAGGAAGAAAACTAATGGACAAATTTCAGTTTATTACATAAAATGTTGGGATTGACAGTGTCAAACGTCTTCGAATGATCAAGAAGTACTAAGAACGTAAAATTTCCACAATCAACTGGTTGTCTAATATCTTTCGAAACATATACTAGGGCAGTTATGCAGTTGTGCTCTTTACGAAACTCAGATTGGAAATTTGTGAGAATGTTGTTATTTTCAAGGTATCGACTCACCTGATTATGAACCAGTCTTTCAAAAACTTGAGAGGAACGGTAGGATTGCTATCGGTCTGTATTCTGAATTTGATTTCATTATTGGAATGATTCGAGCAAGTTTCCATATTTTGGGATAACAGCTGGTAGTGAAAATCTTGTTAAAAACAAATGTAGTAATTGGAAGAATTTGCGGTATTAGAATCCTGAGAAACCTAGGATCAATGCCATCAGCTCCTATTGCATTAGACTTAACTTACAACAGACTAGAAAATAAATCAATCTGAGTGACATTAGTGAAATAAAAGTTATTGTTTGGTGTATCATCGGTGAAGCAGTAATAGTTGGAGGTAGGTGTGACTATAGGAATATTCAAAAATTTCATACAAAAATTTCATACAAAAATTTCATACAAATATCTTGTTTACTCAACCGTTAAGAGAAAAATAAAATTTTCTTTTTCCCTTAAGTTGTGTGACAACTTTAATCTCGTTTTGTGGCCAACTAGTTTTTTGAGTTGTGACGTTTTTTGAGTAAATGAGCGATATATTCGACAGCAAATTTTTTTTCCATCTTTTATCCTTTTGCATATTATTAAGTATGAGCAATACATTATTATTCATCAGTATTACTCATACGTGTCCATTAAAGGTGGAATATTGTACGAATTTTTGATTTCGATACGCTACAACCTTTAAATTCGTGACAATATGTCAAATAATAAATTTTCTTAAAAAAAAAAAAATAAATAAAAAAATGCAAGAGCCAAAAAAACTGGGGGGGGGGGTGGGATATGGGTACATGGCTCCTTATCGTGCTCAGATCTAGAGGAAAAGGAAGCAAAATCTACGAAAAGCTTCACAACCGTCCCTGACTCGCTCCCACAGGCGTAAAATATTCGACAGACCCCTACTAATATTTTCACTCCTACAATTTTTATGAGCTCCTTAAGGGGAATTCCATACAAAATATAATTTTTTATAAAATTACTCCCCCGTCCCTCATCATAACTAGCCCCTAGGGGAGTCAAATATATGACCAACCCACAATATTTTGGTTGCCCCAACATTTGTTAAGAACACACCTAGCCTCTCATCTTTTCACCACAGTCGCTTGACAACTGCTAAGGATACGCGACTCACTACAAAATAATCTTAATTAAATACAATTGATTTAAAATAAATAAAAACAATTAGGAGAATTAATCATAAATCAGCAAACAAGCTCAAAGCTATAAAAACTCATATTCATATTTAACCTTTTTACTGCTTGCGTAAATACATTTCATCAAATATTTCCATCTGGTATAATTGTTCATTAAATTATCCGTCAAACAACAGCAGCTCTATTATGCACATCAGCCATTTGAAGTCATCAGTCAGTCAGTCAGTAAGTCGATGTACATATTTCCATCTCAATTTGTCTATGTGCCATTGTGTGTGCAATGGTAAAATATTTTTATGTTGTTCACGGGTAGATTTTTGATATAGATAAATTTTAATTGCTGTTTACTCGTTTATTTGATGTTCACATATTTGATGTGCACATTTCTAGTTAATGTGTGTTTCTTTCTACAATTTATACTGCTTATTTGACAAATAATGTGCAAAGAAGATGAAAAATTGTAGCGTTAATAATATTTTATCATTTTTATCATTTGAAGTCAGTAAAGTGATGCTCATTTAAATGTCGTTAACGTTGACATTTTGCAAATTCACTTGTGGTGGTGTGTGGTGGTGGAGAGGTTGTTTTATATGATTTTATTATTTTTCTAACATATTTCTCAAAGGAAATTTTTTACAACAACATTTGTGTTTTTCTTTACAAAAAAAAAAAAAAAAAAAAATAAACATGAAAACACATATGTGCTCATGATGATTATACAGCAGCTATCGTCAAACGTTTGAGAAAGTGTAAGTTTTCGAAAAGCAAGCTGCAATTGGGAATTAGTTATTTTTCTTTGTCTTAAAAATTCGTTAGCATAGAGTTTAAGGTTCAATTAAACGTGCCATAATTAATAACCATGCAAAACAGTTGTTCGAACTTAACTTATGAACAACACTGTATTTGATTATAGCTGACTCGCCATAACACCATAGCCATAACCATAACCATAGATGCCAATTGAGTTTTAGTTTTTCTCTGTAACAATAAAAATCTGTTTGCTGCATAGACATATTCTACAAAGTAAATTTGCAGAATATGGTTGCACAAAAATGCACAGGGTGACTGAGACCATATGTCCATTATGTTATTAACAGTATTCTTAAAAATGTTTTTGTGACTGACTATACCCGACCTACATATGCCTACACATAGGAAGTAGCAACGTGGTTGTCAACGAAATTCCACAAAGACTATACGGTTATCCGTGGCCAATCAGTCAAGCAGTGCGAGCGAGACGAATAACTCGCGAAGGCCAAACAACACACACACACGCCTGATCGCACTAAATAAATAATTAAGATGACGCGAGACGCTGTTCTTCTACCTAGAGCTGCTGCCTCAAATTCAAATCTATTCTCAGTTTTTATCTATCACGTACAGAGTTTTTTAAATGGGCATGGCACGCTCTTCCCAAAGTCACGCTAAAATTACCTTCATGTCAATCTAATATATTTTTTTTTTATATTTTCAACGGTTTCAGGGTTATTCAGAAATTATTGGCGAAAAAAAATATTAATCAGCAATAATTTCTTAATTGGGCTTAAGTTCAGTATTTTCAATTGCTATTGAATGAAATATTTTTATTAATTCATTGATTTTCTAAAGAAGAGAAGAAAAATTTAACTATACTTTATTAGCTGGGGCAATGCGCATTTTTCTGTGCAGCCACGCATTTCTTCAGCACCCATGTCTACCAACTTGGGCAGGGATTGTTATTAGCATCAGCTGTTTAACGCAAATTTTTAACGAAGTGGAATATGGGAAATGATTATTGTGTATACAATTATTGATTTACCATTGATAAATACATTTGTAACTACCAATATTCATTTTCTGTTTTTCCATTTTTTCATTTTCTATTTCATTAGCAGGAAGCTATATCAGTCTACCGAAGTATGTTTAATTATCTTTGTTCATCACATTAATTATTTCTACTGATTCGATTGATGACCGTCGGTGCATGTAGGTATTATTGAAGTGTATATTATACGCCAATCCCACGATGGCGGGAAAGTTCTATTTGTCGCACACTTACATTTAGAACAAGAACAAAATATTAAAATTTATTTTTGTTTTGAATGTAACCTCCATTTTTTGACTTGATAATTCAATATTTAATTAGCTAATTTTAATTTATATTTAAAATGCATTTTCATAAGGTTTAATTTTTTGAGTGCTTAATTAGTCCTAGTTTACACTATGCTAGTCTTATTGCTAAGCTGATTAGTTTGCAGGAGAGAGACACGAGGGGAACAAAAACGTTTCTTTTCCCCTCGTCTCTCTTTCAATACAAACAAATGAGCTTAGCAATAAGACTTGCATAGTGTAAACTAGGACTTGAACTTTTTTATTTCATTACGATAAAAGTATGGTAGCACTAAAAAATTTCCAAATATTATGCAAAGCTCTTCAAACAACAGCTGTTTAATATAAATAAGAAAGTAAGGTTATCAACGTGTAGAAAATTAAAATTGCATTAAAACACATTTTATAAAACCAAAAGAGCATCAGAACATATTTTTATATTTATCTATCTATCTATATAATTAATAGGTGAACATCTTTTTTGTAATCCCTTTTACGCTGGTACCACTGCACCGATTTTAAAAAGATTTATGTGGTTTTAAATGATTTTTTATACAGATGTGCAGAATCAATTTTTTTTTTGAAATCGGTTTAGTATTTTGGAAGCTATAAGCGTTTAAAGTTGCTACTACTAAATGCACACATATTACACACGCATTTATTAGCTTACAAGTAAAAAAAGAAGCAAAACATGAGTGCGCGTGTGTGTTTGTAGTATTTCTCTTGACCTTACAATTGTTTTTCTCTTATTTGTTGTTGTATCAAAGCCATAATACTTAAAGGAAGAGAGTTGAATAAATTGAATTAGGTTGGTTGAAGGGATTTTGTTTATGGTTTTTTAATTTCATGTATTATTTAATTATCAGCGTTGTCAACTTGGTGCGTTTCGCACCATTTTGGGTGCTTTTTGAAATTTTTTGTGCGAAAAATTCCTTAGTTGGTGCGTGGTGCGCTTTTTTTAAAATTTCGGTGCGTTTTTTAATTTTTGGTGGCACCAACGCAAATTTAACACAACAATGGGCTAAAACTGGAAAATTCTTGTTGTAAAACTTACCAACTTCCTTATAGTGTTAATTACCATATTAATACTAATGATGTTTACAAAATATCACAATTTGGAATGAAATCTGTTTTATGGCCCAATGATAACAATAATGATGAAAATATTAGCTTTATTTATTTGGAATAATTAATTTTTGGTCACTTTTTAAAAAGTTTTAAACCGAATTTATAATTTCAATATACAAAAATGTATCATCTTGTACAAATGAATTCAAAGATATGTATGTGCCCTTAATTATGAAAGTTGTATAAATCTTATATTTCTTTGGTCTAGATATTTAGTAGATTACATTGGAAACAATCCAAAAATAATTTTTTGTTATGCCACAGTTTAATGTAGAGTTGTACTAGTCTGATCAAAATGTACTATATCGAATCAAAAATGGTATGACCTAGACCACTTTCATATGTACACTATGTATGTACGAATTTGTTTATTTTATTTTTTTTTTGTTTTTTAATTATGTACATATGTATATTGTAAAAAGCTGTTAATTTTTATTGTTATATTTTTAATATGGATATACATATTAAACTTCCGATAAAAAATAAAAAATAAAAATATTTCAATAAAATGATAAGTAAAGAACTTTTATTAGTTTTGAATCCTTTCTATTAATCGTTGATCTCTTTAAAAAGTTTTGTACAGAATTTGTGAAATTAAAAAAAATTATTATCTATGTAATACAATAATATAATATAATATAATATAAACAAATTTGCTAACTGCCTCTTCCACTATTTCGAAAGAAGGTTTTCGTGCGCATTCTAAGCGAAAGAAAGCTGATTTTCATTTCTTTATCTTACCTCTGTACGAAATTTGACTCGAGCGGCAGGTCGCAAGAAGACGTGTTTTCATACAAATTTTAATACCACTAGTTCGAATGAATTGTCAACAAAGCGAACACCATGTCAAAATCAAGCACTTGCTATTTTGCTTTCTGCTAGCAACATTTATTTGCAAACAATCAGATAAAATTTATAAAATTAATATGTTATCATTTTATTTATTTTTTATTCAAATTAGATGAATTTATTTTTTATTTGTGTTATTTTAACTATTATTATTGTAGACAAGATAGAATACAATTAAAAGAATGAAGGCAATTCTTTTTCAAGTAAGCAACCAAATACAAATTAACGGTATCACATTTTTTTTGCATTTACATTGCAGCCTTAGATTGTGTTTAATATATTTTTTTGCCGTTCGTTATACAGAGCACACGTTTATAAAGTAGAACGAAATGCTAGAAATATATTCTTAGCAAGTTTTTGTTTTTTATTTTGTCATTTTTTCTTTATCATTCGTTATATCCAGTACAAAATTGGGATAGTATTCGCTACATAAGGTTGTTAATGTAAAAACTTGGACGTTTCTTATATCGAATTTTCGTTAAAGCGAGATTCGTTATACCGAGATTTGCCTATACTTTGATTTATAAACACGTAAAACAAAATATTGACAAACGTAATCCTAAGCAAAAGAAAACTAACGACATAATGGAATGAAAATTTATTAAAGTTCGAGCGACTAGTTTTCTTTCTCAAAGGTTTTCTTTCCACATAGTGAAAGAGGCAGTAAATTGTTTTAGGTTTTATTTTTTTTAACGCTGAACTGTAAAATCCTGTTTTAGTGTTAAATTTTTAACACAAAAAAAAAAATAATGTACTTTTATGCAAAATTAATTCAATAAAGATTTTAAACTAAAAAAAGAAATTCTATGATTGTTGCGTTTTTTTGTAAATGGCGCGTTTTTTTCTCCATTTTGGTGCGTTTTGAAATTTCAAAGTTGACAACGCTGTTAATTATGCTTGCATATGTATGTAAGTTTGTGTGTGGCTGTGTTTTAATGAATTTTTTTATGACGTTTAGATACATTTTCTTTGAATCTTAAATTATTTACATTTTGATTCTAGAATACGGACGAGTGTGTCGTCCGTTTGGTATTTCTAGTTTATAATATGAAACAATATATTGTTTATGTTAGATGTATATGTATGAAAACCACATAATTTTCATTTATATATGTTTTCAATAAGCACACACACAAGCACAAAAACACATGGTATGTCAGCAAAATTTGATATTTAAGTATTATTTAAATATGCACTGAAAAATATAATATCGTATTTAAATAAAACTTAAAAATAATTACAGTCTGATTACCAAGCCAAAAATTGGCCCTAAGTGTGCGACAAGTCGAACGTTATCGACATCGTGGGATTGGCCCTATGTTGTATTGTTTTTGCTTTCTACAGTTGGCTTTACGTTCAGTATATTAACTGTGATTAACAAGTGAACATACATATATATTTGTCACGTGTCCATGATGATTTAAGTGATATATATTAAATTTAATAATTTTTTAGTCGGGCCTAAGTTCACTATTTTCAATTCATATTGAATGAAATATAGAAGATATTATTTTTAAGTTTAGCTTTTTTCTATAGGCATACAGACGTTACGAACTTAATAGCAGCTATTCCTTTGTCTTATATTTACTTAAGGCCTGGAAAAGTGTTTGTCAAGGGAATTACCCTTATATAAAGTTTAGGATTCTCTGGTTTTATATTCGAGATACAATAATGTGCACAACATTCATAGAGATGTTATATAAATATTTACGTTAATCGACACACGCACAAACAAGTGTTCGTGTATGTGAGTGGGAAAGCATCACACTGTTGTTGGGTTTGTTGGGAGTAAAAGTCTCATGTGTCACCATTAAGAGCTGTTTATTTTTTTATTTAAGTTTACGCAAGTGAATACCTGCATAAATTTGAAATTTTATGTTTATTAAATTTAAAGGGTCATAAGATATGATAATAATAGATTCTTCAGATAAGTTGCTCAGTTCTAGAATTTATTTATAGTCGCGCAAAATTTTTGCTATACAGTTTTGCATTTCAACATGCACAACGAACTGCAGCTTAAAAGTGGTAAGTATTAGAGAGCTGCGTAAACAGTCTTGAAATGTAAAAACGTCATGATTTTTAAATGTATTCACGTCGCATGTATTATACTAAACCAATAATAAATGCTGTCGTACTATAAGCGAAGCACGATGTATGTATTGGTGTATGTGTATATCAGTTGTAGCAAGCGATGACGTCAATACAGCTTGTCTGTAACAAAAAATCAAAAGAAGTACTGTTGATTAGTGTATGCTTGTTATTTTTCATATTGTACGTTTGAGTGTGTGTGTAATATGTAGATGGTAAGCTATTATGTGATTAACATCATAAAACTAATGTTGATGCGTGTGTGTGCCTTTGCATGTGCGCAGAAAAATAAAAGAGCATACACACATACATGCATGACGTTTGTACACGCGCTTATGCGTAGAAAGAAGCTATTATTACAAATTCTTCCATCACGAAGTGTTTTTTTCTTTACTCTTATACCTACAATACTCAAATAAATTTCTTGCAAACAGTGTTGTTAAAGTTTGTTTTATAAGATTTCGCTGTAGCAAAGCATTTGAAAAATCCCTTATGTCTTGAAAGTTCTTATAAGATATCTTGTGCAGGAGACTAGTAAGTATAATACTACATACACATACATGAATATACATATATACATTTATATAAACAAGATCCTATTTGTAAATATATATGTAAGTAATTGGCATAACTTTAAACATTTTTTTAAACACTTTAAATGAACTAAATGCCATTTAAAAGTTGTTATTCCTATTAGTATAATTTTTTATTTATATATTACATCCTTTGTCAATTTTTATGGCTTCGTTGAAAGCTCCTTAATAATGTTTAAAAAGGGGAAAATAAACAAATGTAAAGATATCCTTCGGAGGTATAAAATAAATTTTATATCATTTGTGTGCATTTAACAGACTATGCACACACATAAATACATAAATACATACATACATACGTATACATATATATGTATGTATACATATACACACAAAAAACTCCTCAGCGGTTTTTATCATTTACTCTGCAGCAATATTGTTAAGAACAAATATTAATAATAAATAAATAAAAAAAGAAATAATATAAGCATATAAAAATGTTGTAATTACCATTTTATTTTATTTTTGATTACCATTTTGCTCGATGCTTCCGTAAAAAAAATAATTAAATTTTATAACAAAAAGTATATTTATGCTATTATAAATATCAATATACATAAATGTGGATTTAAATACGTAACGATAGCAGCTTTTAAGGAAAACAAACTTATAACAGTGAAGGAGAATTGAAAAGGGAAAGCAAAATTTAAATTTTCAACAAACATCATGGCGAATGGAAGCGTTTAGTAGCTTAATTAAATCATAAATATGGAAACAAATAAAGTTCGAACAATAATAATTAAACTAATTAGGGGGAAATTGTACTTCACTTTTGCCGGATACAAGTATTAGTTAAATTTTTCAATATAATAAAGGCAATAAAGGAACATTTATTCACTTATTTTCAAAGCCTTCTTTAGTTTTTAGTGAAAGACAATTAGCGATACATATGTACGTAGATTCTACTTTTTAGCAGCACAATTATATTTTTTAATACTTGTTTGAAATATACTTTTTGTTTTAAAGTTTAATCTAAGAAAATCTACTTTCCCTAAGAGCTACTTTCTTAGAGTGCATTTTTTATTTCTTAAAAGGTACTTTTCCCTAAATCTACTTTTGATAAGAGGTATTTTTTTCTTTTTATTAAAAAGAAATTTTATATGTAAGCACTTTTTCTTAAAATATTCTATTTCCTAAAGTATTTTGCTACAAAAAGCTTTACCAGAATGTACTTTTTTCTAAAAGTACTTTTTTGATAATTTTTTTTTATATCAAAGTAATTTTCCTTAAAATATTCTATTTGACAAAGTACTTTGCCAAAAACTGTTTTTCCAAAGTGTATTCTTTTTCAAAAAGTAATTTGTTTTTCTACAAAATATTTATTTTAAAATGCACTTTTCCTGAAAAGGAACCTTTTGTAAAAATAACTTTTTCCACAAGTGCATACATACTTTTTATAAAAGGTACTTTATATAAAAGAAGTTTTATAATTAAGTACTTTTTCTTAAAATATTCTATTTTTAGATTTTTTTAAATTGAACTATAGTGAATTTTTAATCAGAAATAATTTTTAGTCTGGCTTAAGTTCAGTAATTTCAATTCTTTTTATTGAATGAAATATTTTGTTAATTAATGTGAGTTTCTAAAGAAGAGAAGAAAAATTAAATTAGACTTTTAAGCTGGGGGAAATACCGATATTTTTCTGTGCAGCAACGCACTTCATCAGCACCCTGGTCTATCTACTTGGGTAGAGATTGTTATTAACATCAGCTATTTAACATAAATTCTAATGAAACGGAATGTGAGAAATGATTGTTGTGTACAATTATTGATTTACCTTTGGTAAATACATATGTAAGTATCACTATTTATTTCCCCTGTTTTTCCATTTTTTCATTTTTCTATTTAGGTTAGCACGAAGTTATATTACTCTACCTACGTATGTTTAACTATTCTTGCTTATCTTTTACGATCATCACATTAATTATTTTTACTTATGGGCACGTGACAAAAATATGTTCACTTGGCAATCACTGTTCACTTGGCAATCACTAATGTTCGAAAACCAAATAAACGGGAGAATGCAACAACAAAAGTAACATAATATCCACTACTATAATACTTATATGCATGTACCGACGGTACATCGAATAAGTAAAAATAATTAATGTGATGATCGTAAAAGATAAGCAAGAATAGTTAAACAAATAGAATAGTTTTGAAAAAGTGCTTGTTTAAAATTTTTGGAAAAAAGTAGCTTTTAAAAAAGTACCCTTCGAAGTATTAACAGTTCAAAATAAGGTCTTTTACTCACAAGCAACTGTTGTCGAAAGTAATTGTAACTTTGGAAAAGAGTACGTTCTGCAAAAAATACCTTCTGAAAAAAGTATCATCTGAAAAAAGTACCTTCTGAAAAAATAATTTTTGAAAAAAGTATCTTTTAAAAAATTACCTTTTGAAAACAGTAAATTTTGAAAAACGTACCTTTTGAATAAACTACCGTTTGAAAAGAATATCTTTTGAAAAGAGTACCGTTTAAAAAAGAACCTTTTAGGAAAGTACCTCTTGAAAAAAGTATTTTTTGAATATTATCTTTTGAAAAATGTATATATTGCATAATGTACATTATGAAACAGGTAGCTTTTAAAACATGATGTTTTAAAAAAGTATCATTATTTCAAAAACGTATCTTTTTAAATAAGTTCCAGAAACATGTATATTTTTAAAGAATTTTCACTGGAAAAAGTACCTTTTGAAAAAGTGCCTTATGTATTTTAAGAGTTTTGAAAAAGGACCTTTTCAAAGAAGTAACTATTATTGAAAGTACATTTGGAAAAAAGTATGTTTTGGAAAAAATAAATTTTGAAATAGGAACCATTTGATAAAAAGATGTTTTGTAAAAAGCAACATTCGAAAAAAAGTATATCTGTATGTATATTTAAAAATAATACATTACACAGAGAAAACAGTGCCTAATAAATACCTCATAAAATAGAACAAAATTAATAAGAAATCTCTATGGTTTTTTTTTCAATAAGGAAATCTTATTAATTTCATAGAGAAAACCTTTTTGAAAAAATCAAGAAGAAATCTTGTAGTTTTTATGAGGTTATCTTATTGATTTTTTTAATAAGGTTTTCTTCTTGATTTTATGAGGCGAACTCATAAAATAAAAAAAATATGTCTTTCTTTATTCTTTGTGCTTTGCTTATGTATTTTCATTTAAATTCTATACCACATACTTATGTATGTATGTAGTATATGTAGATGTTATTTATATATACTATACATTACATATTATACTGTATTCTTAATTAATTAACTCACCATACATATGTACATATTATTACTTGAAAGGAGACAAGTATTGGACCAGCAAACTTCTGACTGATAGACAAACACTCTAACCAATATGCTAACAAGCAGTCTGAATAACCATTGAAATAATTTTGCAAACATGCTTATACAAAAACGAAAAAGATCATGAAAAAAATTGTCTGTGTCTATTTTTAGATATGAAATAACAAGACACCTCATAAAATCAAGAAGATTTCCTTATTAAAAAAATCAATAAGATGTTTTACACATAATCATATAGGAATCTAATAAAATCAAGAAGAAAACCTTTTTAAAAAAATCAATAAGGCAACCAAATAAAATCAATAAGAAATCCATATAGTTTACAATTTATAAGAAAACCTAATAGAATCAAGAAGTTTTTCTCTATGGATTGTTTTTTTGGTGCCAAAAATAACGGAAATTGAGTAAAAAAAGTTGGGAATAATAAGATTTCTTCTTGATAAAATTAATAAGATTTACCACATAAAAACAGTAAGGAATCTCTATGAAAAAATCTTCGCTTCTTTCTGCTGGGATACCCCTTAGCCTAAAAACGTTTCATAGAGAAAATCTTATTGATTCTATGAGGCAGTTTTTTCTCTGTGTATAAAAAAGTACTACTAGGTCCCATTATATTCGTTCGAAAGAAACTTAAAATAAAATGTACTGACAATAAAAAAACTTTTCATAATATTAATTTCATTAAATGAAATCAGTTTTTAATAAATTTTTCTCTTACAAAAAACTACTATTTTATAAGGGGAAAAAGGCAAAAGAAAAAATTATGTATAAAAACACAAGTAGTAATAAAAAAAACCCTTTTTTAAAAACAAGCTTTTAACATATTATACTAAACAGTTGTTTTTATGATATTAAAATTATTCAAAAAAAAATTATGCGCCATCATCAGATCAGCTCTGTGTCATAATATGCAAAATTTCAGCTCAATCGGAAACCGGTAAGTGGATCAAATTTAATTTGCAAGATTTCTTTGGAAATTGAAACTAAATAAAAGCTTCTAAAAAAGTTAACGAAACGGCGAACAAAAGCTTTGAAAAAAAAATTTAATTGAACCTATACAAAAAGGTCGAAAAATAAGATACAAAATTTTTAAAAGCCACTCATTTCAAAGATATTTTTTGAATGAACGTACCACGTCTGTACTCGTATTCTATCCTTTTAAATGTGTCTTCGACTGTAATATCTTCGAATGCTTGCGTTCAAGCAAACAACGATTCTTTGTAGAAAATTTACAAAATGTGTTCACAAAGGAATCAGAATGAACATGTGTATTTTAAATAAGCAAATACTCATGGTTGGTTTTGTTTGCGTTCTGGAAAAAAGAACCAAAAAATAAAAATAAAATAAACTTAAAAGTGTATTTAACTGAAGTTTATTAAATTGTAAAGAAGGGTAAAAAACAACGCACACAATACAAACTTCATTTAAAACCATTTACATCAATAAAATAATGATACAATTTCACAAGGGCGAATAACTGCCAGGCAGGTAGAATGAGCAGCAAGGAACGCTTTATCATATTTTGCATTTCATAACTCAGTTATTCTGTTCCCCACAGTTCGTAGAATCCATTGTGGACAATAGAATGATTAAAGTATTATAAGGAATACAATTTAATGCATGCTTACAAATTTATATATTACTTAGGTAATAAGAGGAAAGGGCTGTGCGCAAAAGTTGTTGGAATATGCATAAAATTGCTCCTTTAAATACACACGGCCTCATTAATAAAAATTATTAAGGCTTTATAAGCAAAATTTTGTAAAAAAATCAATTTTTTTATAAATAAAGCTGATACAATATAAGGAATCAGTAATATGATTGAATCCAAAACCTGCTGTATTTTTGAAATCGTTTGCGGTACAAACATGACTACTATTAAACTAGATTATCAGCGAACTTGTATTGAATTTTAAATTAAAGTTTGTTCGTATAATGCAGACCAGTGATGCATTCATAAAATTTCTATGTCATTAGTCCTTAAAACACTGCAAGGCATTTGATTTTTTAGGGCACTGCTACAACGAACTAGCGTGGTTAATTTTAGCCATACTCTCTCGTATGTACATTAAGATTAAGTGCTTGTTGCGGTTGGGTGTGGCGCATGAGTGCTGTAATTAAATTAATTGCCATTTCGTAAATAACATTTAATAATTGCTTAATGAAAACGAGTTTGTGAAATTGTAAACATTATTTATGACACTTAAATGTTTAATAACAATATCGCTCCAGTTTTGTTTAGCTGCATGGTACGAAGCTTTTGTTACAAATTTTACAATGTAGAAGAGTCGCAATTGTGTGAAAGTGTCAATGGTTGCATTGTAAGCAAAAATATTAAGTGCATTTTCAGCACAATTGCTGGGCTCATTGTTAAAGAGGAGAATATTTATATAAATATTTAACATTTAAAAATGCTTTTAAAAGGTTTTGTATCAAATTTTTAAAAATAATTTTATTTTCTTAAAACTTATAGACTGACTAATTTTTTTAGTGATTATTCTTGAGGATTTTTTAAGGTAACTTTTGGAAGGATATTTTTTTAAACAAAATTTATATCCCTGCAAGCATTCTTTTTTTTTCGAAGAAATATTTATTCTAAAAACTACACAGGGAATAAAGAACTTTTAATATTTCTAAAACAAATCAATTAAAAATTTTATTGACTCAATTAGGCTTTTTAATTCATTAAAGCCGCAAATTAATTGACTCAATTAAATTTTTAATCCATTATTTAAATTTGTTTCAATTAAAAGCAATTTTTTATGTACTTATGTAAAAATTCCATTTTAATTTTTTCTAATAGATATTTTTATAAAAAATTTTTTGTATAATTTTTCGACATTTTTTATATATTCAATTAAAATATTCTTCAAGCTTTGTTAAAAATAATTTAAAAAAAAAAAAATTTTTTTTTCATCTATTTTTTCAAAAGGAAATTTTTCCAGAAGGTACTTTTTCAAAAGGTACTTTTTATTTTTTTTTTCAAAAGGAAATTTTTCCAGAAGGTACTTTTTCAAAAGGTACTTTTTATAAGTTTCTTTTTCCAAGAGGTACTTTTTCAAAAGGAACTTTTTTCAAAAGGTACTTTTTTCAAAAGTTTCTTTTTCCAAGAGGTACTTTTTCAAAAGGAACTTTTTTCAAAAGGTACTTTTTTCAAAAGTTTCTTTTTCCAAGAGGTACTTTTTTCAAAAGGTACTTTTTTCAGAAGTTATTTCTTAAAAGATCCTTTTTTCAAAACTTCTTTTTTAAAAGGTGCTTTTTTTAATGTTCTTTTTTCAAGCGACACCCTTTTCAAAATGACTCTTAAAAAGGTACCTTCAAAAGATTAGTTTTTCAAAAGGTACTTTTTCCAAAAGGTACTTTCAACAATAGCTGCTTGTGAGGATTGGTCCTTGTTTTAAACTGTTAATACTTTGAAGGGTACTTTGTCAAAGTAAACGACTAAAGGTTCCCTGATGATCTGCATTAGCAACAGTGAAATGGGCATAGGATCCAGCTGAACTCCTAAATAATCAATTTCAATGTATTTTTAATAAAAAATATTTTACTGAACAAGTAAAATAATAATTTGGGACTATTAGTGCATTAACAAATGTTAAACTTAAATAATAATTTTTGTTTGCACTATAGATACCCAAATGAAAATTTGAGTTTGGCTTAGAAAAAAAAAACAGGCAGCTTACATTTAATTTAGTTGCATAAATGTGATAGCTTTCTTAATAATTTCTATCAAATTATTTATTACTTCATCGCTGGTCTGTATCGAATGCAAAATTACAGAGTACGTGCATATATACATACAATACATATTCACATACATATACACATACATACATACATACATAAAAATATGTACATATATAGTCCTTGTTCCTCTAAAGGAGGTCAACTTAAAATATACATACAAAAAACAATTTTTTTTGATACACTTTTACATCTCAAAGAGTAGAAGATATGACCACTGTAAATCGTTTTCTTTCAAAAAAAAACTATTAATATTGCAAAATTTCTAATTGACTCCTTTTTGAGACACAAGTGCGATATGTATTTTTAATGCACTCAGTTCTACTTAATTCTGTTATTTACGATTTTCTTCTATATTTTTCTATGACATCAGAGATGTTAGCAATTTATTTAATGAATGGCCGGCCGGCCACATTTTATGTTTCAATGCATTGTGCAACATCATTGCATAAATATGTGTACAGCACCACACACATGTGTCTCTGCCTCTTGTAAAATTCTCGATCTTGTTTTTTATTATTCATTTTTTTTTGTTCAATACAATGTCGATATTTCATTTCTTTTTATCTTTACTACTACAAAACTTTCAAAACTAAAAGCCTTTCAGTTATAAAACAGAGATAAAAAGTTGAAAATAAAAGAAATATTTTTTGTAAGAAGAAAGCAAAATTTGATGTTTTGTACGAAGTCAAAATTTATTGCAACAAAGTAGTGGATGTGATGTAAAATATTTTCAATTTAATGCATCTTACTTATGCTTGTTTGAAAGATCTGCTTGCAATGGCAGCCCAAAGTGATTTAATGTTACTTAACAAATTCGGCATTTAATTTATTATTAAAAAAATTGGCATTTTGTTAATGTAATTGTATTTTAAATGTCATACAAATGTTAATTTTGGATAACAAATTCATAAATTTGTAATTGCATTGAAATGAGAGATATATAGTTGCAGGATAAAACTGATACGAGGGCTACTATTTATATTGCGGGAATAGCAAATAATAACAAAAATTTTTAAATAAAAATGGCTTTATTGTTTTTCGAAATATTCCCCTTGATGACCAATACACTTTTGCATTCGTTCAAACCATTTGTCATAGTAGTTTTTCCATTCCTCTTGAGACACCTACAAAACATGATTTTTGAACGCAGTTTACCTTTGATATTCGGGAACAAGAAGAAGTCATTGGGTGCCAAGTCGGGACTGTATGGCGGATGAGTCATCCATTCGATGTTTTGACTGCTCAAAAATTCACTTGTTTGACGAGATGTGTGAGAGCTCGCATTACATGATGAGGAATGATTCGTCTTCGGTCATTAGTTTTACGAATTTCTCCGAAGACTTCCGGTAAACAAATTGTCGTATACCACTTATGCAAAATCGAATGTACTGAAGTGGAAATAATTTGCAGGGATGCCTCTATAACACAATATGTCACATGATGATCTTGCATTATCAGTTTATGCACTGCATCCAAGTTTTGTAGCAAAACTACTGATTTTGTACGACCTTCATGGAATTCTTCGGCGACGGAACTACGACCAAGATAGAACTCACTATACCAGCGATATACTGTGGTTTGATGGTGTTTTATCTGAGTTTATCGATACATTCTTGTTGAGATAGTTCACCCCGAAAGTTGTGAAAAATAATCCAACGAAAACCTTCTCTTGAAATTGTCCATTTTTAGGGTTCCGTACACCAAAGGTGAAAAAGAACCCTATTGTTTTCGCTACGCTGTCCGTCTGTCCGTCACACGGTATTTTCTCAGGAACCGTAAGAGCTACTGACCTGAAATTTGGCAGAGTATGTAGAACCTTAGCCGCTACAACAACAAATATATGAGAATTAAAAATTAAGGGGTGTTCCAAAACGAGCAACGAAAAATATTAAAATCCCATGTAATATACATACAATTGTATGAACATATGTATATTGAAACTTGAAATTTGTAAAATTAGTGTATTTTTATACACTAAACCAACACTAAAATTTAAAAAAATTTAAATTAAAGGGTGGTCCATCAGTTAATGCAATTTTGACTATGTAATTTTGACAACTTGCTATATCTTGGAAACCGTAAGAGGCAAACACTTGAAATTTTCAAAAACGGTAAAACTAAAAAACCGAAAATTATAAAATCGCCAAACCAAAAAAAAAAATCGCCAAAACGAAAAAAAAATCGCCAAAACGAAAAAAATCGCCAAAATTAAAAAAAAAAATTCAAACACTAAAATAAATCGCTAAATTCGAAAAAATCGCCAAAATGAAAAAACGCCAAAATGAAAAAAACGCCAAAAATCGCCAAATCGCCAAAATGTCGCCAAAAATAAAAAAAATTTTTAAATAAAAAAAAAATCGCTAAAATGAAAAAACGCCAAAAGCTGAAACAAATCTCTAAAACAAGAAAATAAGGTGTCAAAACTAAAAAAAGAGCCAAAACTTCAAAAAATCGCAAAAACCGAAAAAACCCAAAAAAAACGCCAAAACAAAAAACCGAAAAGACCCCAAAAACGAAAAAAAATGCCAAAATTATATAGGATGAAGTTTGTATTAAATTACATATATAGTGTTCGTACGGAACCCTTCGTGCGCGAGTCAGAGTTGCACTTTACTGAATTTATTTTTTTTTGTAAAATTGATTTTCTGAACTCACTGTAAACAAAACAAATATCACTTGTATATCAAAACGTTGTATATGCTAAAAAAAAGTTAAAGTATATTTTGGTGTTGCCAGATTTTAGATATTGACATTGGTGTTGCTAGTTCCCGAAATATAAATCGTAGCCCTCGTGCTTCAAAAATAGTTCAGGGACCAGAGAAAAAATATAAATATATGATTTTTGTCCATCTTTTTTATGAAAGTCTATACTATTGACTATTACATGAGTGGCATTGTAATTATTTCGCCATATTTCTGAAGTTTTATAGCTGGAGTTTTTTTTTATAAGTGGCACCAGTAATAATGTGAAATTATATGAAACAAGTAAATGCATATACGAAATGTGAACAATGTTCGGGTAAATATGTAGATATTGTTTTTATTGATGACCAACTCTAATCACCAATAATCCTCTTCTCAGCATGCAAAATCTATAATGAAAGATATAAATATATGTATATATGTATGTACTTATTATATATTTGTATATACTTATACATATATAAGCCTAATTATACGGTAGGCAGTGTGTTTTATAGTTTTTGTTTTCATATTTTCTTTGATCCATTGAATAGAGCAAGAAAACTAAGACACACGTAAATTATTATTACATTCCTCTTTGACATGAGATGACACTACGTACAAAGACAGTTTTTGTAATCATTTGTAACAGAACTTAATTGCCCTGCAGTTACTTCGAGAAAATGAAAATAAAAGAAAAATATTACAACTTATGATTTACAAATTTAACCTTAACCTACAAAATGTTTGCAGTAATAATGAATAGAAATGTAAAAAATACACTTTTATTAAGATGGATTAAACACAAAAATTGCCATGTATGCTCGCAGTGCTTGATAACGTAAATGTGCTTCGTTTCTGTAAGGAATGCAGAAATTATACTATTATAGATTTTGGGAAATTTTTTCAACTGCTTTACATTGCTTAGTTTAACCAATTTCATTGGTTGTTGCAGTTTCAATCTTCAAAATTGGTTACATTTACCTGAATATTTTTAATACTTACGTAGAGTTTTAGCACATGGTGTAATGTAACACAAAATTTCATTTATATTTATATTTAGATAATTTAAAAATAAGTCATCAACTCAATGTCAATAATTTTTGAATCTTGTTTTCAACAATAAATTAAAGTTAAATTCTACAAAATATTTCTGCAAACAAAGTAATCATTTTTGCTGAAACAATAAGATAAAGACTAATGCAAACAATTGCATATTGCAAAAATATACATGCAAGCGCACACACACACACACACACACACACACACACACACATACACACACACACACACACACACACACACACGAGCGCGTACACATCCTTGAACTTTCCCAAAACCACATAATATATAGACTGCCTCACACACACATACACACACGCAATCATATAAAATATTGAGGCACGAAAAAGAGAACAACTTGCAGCACCTTTGGTATCACATGTCAGACATGCATAATTTATATTCGTAAAATAGAAAAAAAAATAAATAGAAAATCTAAAAATAAAACGACTGAATTTGCATAAAATATTGAAAACTGAATTGAAAAAAAAACAGAAACGTAAGCATAAATAAAATAAATAATGCACACTACAAGAGTACAATACAACATGTGTTCTAATACCCAAATATACATACAGATGTCTTTTTGCATTTCTATACAATAGAATGCTACCAAAAATAATAAAAATGAAATGAGTATATATCTTTTTATTTTCGTTTGTGAAAGGATAAAGACACAGATGACATTAGTACATGAGGATGGAAACCAAATTTTTATACATATATAATGCACTCAAAATTCTAGAATGTCAATAAAAGCGATGAAACAATTTCAAAATGCATAAGTGTAAGAAAATAAAATTATGCCAAGGTATTAAATGCAATTTTATTTATATTAGAACTCCTCAGGGTTTTCTTAAGCCTTCACAGCTGCTTTTTTTATTTATAGGATATGTTCAGAAATTTTTTGTAAAATCTTACGAGGAACATATATATTTATTAAATATTTTGTATGTAACTCCTCTCATACGGGTCTTTTTGTCTCGTATAACTATTTCTTAAGTGGAACTATAATATTATGCCCATTCAGACTATTAATTTTAAAAACCTGGCACTTCATGGATATGCAAATTACAAGGCGTGAAAATAGTCAGCTGCCCAGTTGAGAGCATCTAATAAGAATTCACCTTGATTCACATTATACGTATGTACTCGTATATAAATTAATATTTTTGCTAATGAATCATAGATAAGAACGTGTTTCTTTTTATGTTCTCTAGACTTTTTTTCTACCTCTCCCTAACAGAGTAACATTTTCTGCGAGAGAACTTTCATCATCTAAACAGGTGCAGAACACACTAATAATTTAAGAAAAAATGTCAAAAAAGGTAATCAAGTTTGAAATTAAACATTTTTAGTGTAAGCTTTTCCTTACTGGATTACCAAATTAATGATTTTAACAAAGCGCGAGATTAAAATAAAAGATTCTTGAGAACTACTTAATTTATTTGGCAACAGGTTCACGTAATCTATTAAAACTAAAAGAATCATTCTTCTGATCAATTAACTTCTACACCCTTTTTTTAGTTTTATGTAATAAGAGTAATGAAATTCGGCCATTCGAAAAGGATTTCATTATGTGGCTAGTAGTTTTGATGGTAATGCCTAATTTTTTTTTAATGGCAAGTTAGTTAATTCAAACTCAATAATTATTTCCACTAAAAGATGAAAGTAGTATGTTTGGGGCGGTTTCAGGCCATTTCTACTGAAAAATTGGCCTGGAACTCCCCTAAACATACCACTGATGCACTCGCCTAAGATTTAAGTAGTAAATGCATTTGTTTGTGTTTCGTTGTACGAGTATATTTCAAGTATCCAGGTATTACTTGTAATTCGAAGCATCATCGAGCTTATTGTTTGGCATTAGAATGTAAAATGGAGTAGAGGAAATTGAATTCTCAAAGAGTGTGAATTTTTGAGTGTCAGTTGTTGTTTGTTATGGGTTAATGCATGTATTTCATTTTCTCATGATGTATGTGTTTGTATTTAAGTACATATTTTGTAATAAATAAAATAACTTATTTGATTTCTATTTTGACGGCGATAAATCAATAAATTCTATGTTAGTCGCTAGGTCTTAAAATAAATTTTAAGTTAAATGTTTAATTAATTTGTATTAATCGGGCTTATGGCTGTAGAAGTAGCAATTTCTGTGTTTTGGGAGGAACAATTTTTTTTTCATTTTAATTTTCTGGCATGAATGCAAAAAGTTTGTATTTTTAAAGTCGAATAACAATAACAATATTTGGTATAATGTTGACATATTTGGTTGAAATTTTTTTAACCTGTTTAGTTCCCTTCTCCAGAACAGAACTCGAATTTTTTAATGGGAAAGTACAAGAGCGAATACAAACGGTTTATATATATATTTACCTTATCTCTCTGATACCGTATCCAGGAGCCAAATTATGGCATTCGACATCGAATAAATTTTTATACAATTTTAGTTGTGTTTATCTGGAAACTTCGATCAATATCGAATGCAGTAATTTGACCCCAGCCGTATAAACATAAGGATATTGTTTGCGTAAAAAATAATGTTGCATACGCAAAAGCACTAAAACTAAAAATTTAACATAAAACTTTTATAATGAGTTTGAAATGTATTTTATTTAAAATTTTTCATTTAAAATTTTCTTAAAATGAATTTTAAATACATTTTATTTTTTTTATGAATATCAAGGTATATTTCACAACTTTCAAGGAAATTTATCAATGCTGTTCGAGGTACCTCTAGTTCTACAACAATTCAAAAATCATATTTATAAGTATAAATGACTATGACTATGATTGTTAGAGTATATGTCTATTGAAATAAATGTTAGGCCAGCGCCATACAAAACTGAATATTTGTAGGGTATTTTGTTAATAACGCAACTGAGAGCATAAATTTAGGCTTGTACTTATATAAACCATTAAATCGCTATAAAAACTATTAAATAAATGCAATTATTGATTTTATTTCAACTTCATTAAGTTGGCTACAGTACCTTGTTTCAAACTGTAAAAATCATTTTTAATAAAAAATTTTATCTACTATAGCAAAACTGATTTAAAAAAACCCTACGCTTTTATTAAAAGAATGTTGCCGTAGTACAATTTTTTTTTAAATTTATTTTACCCGAGTTTTAGTTCATTAAATTTTATGAATGTACAAGTCTATTAATGTTTTTATTTCTACAACATTTCTACAACAAATTATATTTAATTTTAAAATTCTTATCGCCAACATATTTGATGGTCTTCGCATTTCTTTCTTTACCAATTTGCGCCACAAAAAATAAAATTAAAAAAGAAGTCCTTGAAGAATATTTTTTATTTATGCTACGAGCTTTCAAAATCTTTTAAATAAAATAAGTTTCACGATGTTGAGTCATAAAGGGTTATGATGCGCCTATATATGCTATAAGATATTTGCATTGAAATCAATTTTGTTTCGCATAGTTTTTGGAGATATATATTTTCATCTAGTAGAAACGGTTCAGTTAGTTACATATGTACGGACATGTCTTACACACTCACGTATGTATATATGTATGTATATCCAAAATAGTCTAAAATCTGTTTATGACTGAAAAAACGAGGTTTTACCCCCTGTTTCTAGAACCCAGGCATTCAACGGAAACGAAACGAGATATTTATTTTAATTTGAAACTCTATATGTCGAGAAAACTTAATGTATTAAGCAAATTTCTTAAGCTATGCATAGAAAATGTTTACAGTATTCTGTCTCTCCTGTAAAATTTGGTTAAAGTGAGTTAGCAGGTTTATACGCTAAAACGACGATATGCTTAAAATACTGTGCAGTACTGGCCGTAATAATTTGCAAAATATCTTAGAAAATTCCAACAAGAAGGAATGCTTTAAGATATAATTGTAAATTATATTTGATAAATGTACCATCTAACTCTTTATGATACATAACTTTTTATATTAACAATTTACATAAATACTTATTGTAAGGAAATATTATTTTTACATTATAAAAATAGGCCGTTCGATATTTCGCTGCGTATCCACATTTTTTTTTATTCTATATTAACATATTGTGGCATGGGATAATTTTTAGCAAAATAATATTTATATTTATATTTCATTTTCTAAACGCTCAACATTTAGAGGCTGATATATGCACATATTTAAATAAATGTGGAAGTTACTCCCTTGCTTTAAAGCAGCCTCTAAAAAAATATTAAATTGAAATTTCTCAAAGGCATAGAGCAGCACTCAATTTGAATAAAATAAATCGCAAAACGCCCACCGCTAGACATGAAAGGGAATTTTAATATGTTAAACACAATCAAGGGAGTAAGTGTGTTTAAAAAATCGCATTAGTTTTGCTTAAATTGTGAGTTAAAATAAAACGTGCCATTGTGAAGAAGTTGCTCTCAGCGGAAATGCTAAATATTTTAGGGATAAAATTAGCGATTCAAATTTTATTTACTTTCACTTTAATGTCGCTATCGATTTTTCGTTTTATGAACGCCCATTGACAGTATAAGTATGATACTTAAAATGTGTTATTTTTATTTATTTTTATTGGACTTTGATTTGGGTAGTTTATTTGTTGTGTTTCTTTGAAATTTATTTAAAAAGGTTAAACATTTTTCAAAGAAAGAAACTTTTTTTTTAAACTTATCTTACATAAAATATTTCATTGAGATTCTTTCAAACAATTTGATTATTTTCATACGTTCTCTAATAGAAAAACCTTTTTCAAAACTAATACGCAATTTACATTGAGTCAGAAAGACTTTTTTAATTTGTCGTCGAGAGGTGTTGAAAAGCTTGAGGAGTAAAGCAAAAAGCACATAATGAAAATTTTTGACATTTCTCTTCGCTACTTTCGTACTGACGAATGCTAAGTCGTGTATGTAAAC
This sequence comes from Tachina grossa, assembly GCA_949987645.1. Taxonomy (NCBI): domain Eukaryota; kingdom Metazoa; phylum Arthropoda; class Insecta; order Diptera; family Tachinidae; genus Tachina; species Tachina grossa. The sequence goes on along the minus strand of OX465276.1, from coordinate 27,662,896 downwards.
GTCAAAAAGGGATGAAGACAAAGTCTTTAATGTAAATGTGCGCGAATTTGTGTTACCATACAAAATACTTGATGTAAAATCTTAAAATATACCTTGTTTTGACTATGAATATGCGCCAAACTCTTTAATAGTTATACTTTAAATGTTGACGCAAATTTTTTTTCACAATTGTGCGCAAAGTCTTTGCAGGTTTACAACAACAATAATTTAAAATGAGTCTTACTATTTCCACACATCCTTGTAACTAATACCATTTAATATAATGTATATTTATAAAAGCAAGCATTTTTCCAAAGAATTTTGCTCCACCTTAGTATGACAACAATTTAAAGAAAAAAAAACATGCTCTTATTCCTACTTCGATTTCATCTTAGATGACAATCATTTAATCCAATCAATTATACATTTAAGTTTAATTTATTTCAGAAATTGTCTCAACAACTTCCTTAGCACGTTGTGCTGCGATATAAAATTTTCTTAATCTGACATCATCAAAACTTTGTCACTATTGCATCATATTCGAGATTATAAGGATGTGAGTTTATTGCATTATTGCCAAGATGTAATACGCTTATTTAGCATTTATTACCTTAATCAACAATTGCTATTTGCCAGTTGTTGTTGTTGTTGTCGTTGCTAACTCCTTAATGCTGATATAATACTATTACTGAGGAGAATATTTAAGAATTTAATTATATGTATGTATGTCAGTTTTTGACTACAAGAAATATATAAAAGTTTTTCTTTTGACTTTCTACTTTCATATCAAGTCTGCCGCTATACTAGAGTGAGAAGTAGTGGGTACCATACAGATAAAATAAAAACTAAAAGTACACAAACATACATAATTATCCAAACGAAGCTGTATGCATCCTGTCGGAAACTAGGTTAACTTTAAACTAACTTTAATTTAACTATTTAGCAACTAGTGCTGACTGACGTTTGGATTACTTTTCAATGGAAACAACTAACTATTTTAACTTTGCGATATCCTAGGTGGTATTCAATTGTCCCATTCTGCACTATTTTTTTTTAAACTTAAAGTTGACTTTATTTAAGTCACCTGATAGCTAGTAAATTTATAAAAAAAAAATTTACCTGGAATTCGCACCATGTATCGCACGTTATATAGTCAACGCGCTCTCTACCTAGCTAATGTACCATCTAAAACGTTAACAACAAAATATTAATATAAAATTTTCAATGAGCTTCAAAGTAGCTGAGAGAAAATTTGGTAAAAAGGAAAAATCCTGAAGTTTTCAAAAACTAAAATATTAAAAAATTGCTGAGGCGAAAAATCGCCAAAATGAAAAAAGGGCTTAAATTAAAAATATCACCAAAATTTAAATAAATCGCTAAAATGCAAAAAAAAAATCACTAAAATTAAAAAAAATTTATGGAAATCGAAAAAAACGCCAAAACTACAAAATCGCTAAAACTTAAAATGTGTATTGTAAAACAAAAATCGTAGAAAATCGCCAAAACGTAAAAAAGACCAATTGTAAAAAACAAAAAATAAAAATGGCCGAAAGTCGAAAAAATCGCCAAAACGAAACAACCGCCTAAACTAAAAAAAAGCGTCAACACTAAAAAATTGCCAAAAATCTAAAAATCCGCCAAAGCTCCAAAAAAAATCGCAAGATATAAATTAAATTATTTTCATTTATATATTTTTTTTGTAATAGTTTGCAATATGAAATAAATAATTTATGGTAAGAAATCTTGATTCATAATACATACTAATTCAACAATAATTTACAGCCTTATTTACAAAAGTTAATTAAGGCTTAATAAAGGGTTTTTAAAACAAATTTTCATACAAAATTTTTCTTATTAAGCCTTTAGAAGGTCTTAATAATTTTTATAAATAAGGCTGTTAATATATGTATAATGAAAACTAAGAATATATTAACTCACCAAGACAATACTGGTAAGACATCATTTTTGGGGTTTTAAAATAAATATTTTATATTTGTGGGCAGGCAATTTCTCTTTCATAAAATACACATTTTATTGATTTTTATTTTAAAGTAAATGTTGTTTTTCTTTTATAAATTTTAGCTGATTAGGCTGCTGCTTTCGACATATTTTAATACACCTTAATATTCATGATGCTTATAAAGGGTGTCCCAACAAGAACGCCAGATTTAAATTTGGCGCCATTCGAAGTGTCATTGTTTGACATTTGAACAATTGTTATTGTTTGCTAGTAGAAGGTACGAGGTTAGTAAAAATGGAGAGCTACACGAATGAACAACGCATTCTCATTGTGAAATTGTTTTACCAAAATGGTGAAAGTTTTGCGGCTACAGTTCGCAAATTTGCCATCAATTTGGGGTCACAATAATGCTCCAAAAGAGTCAACTGTAAAGAGATTAATGGATAAATTTGCCGAAACTGGGTCTGTTAGTGATGTAAAGACAACAACGCGCCTTCGACCAGGTCGATCGACCGAAAATGTCGCAGCTGTACGTGATGACACAGTCAATGGTGTTCGGTATCGTGAAATGATAACCAGTTTTTTCGTGCCTAGAATTGAAGAAATGAATGTGGAGGGCATGTGGTTTCAACAAGACGGCACCACATGTCATACAGCCAGAGAAACAATTCAATTGCTGCATCAGTCATTTCCCGGTCGTGTTATTTCGCGTTTTGGAGACCAGAATTGGCCGCCTAGATCGTGCGATTTAACACCATTAGACTTTTTTCTTTGGGGTTTTTTGAAGTCGATGGTTTACGCGAATAAGCCGACGACGACTCAGGCCTTAAAAGAGGAAATTGGACGCTGCATTAATAAAATACCGCGGTATTTATGCAAAACGGACATTGAAAATTTCATTAAAAGATCGCGTGTGTGCCAGCAAAGCCGCGGCGGCCATCTGCCAGATTTGTTGTTCCACACATAACCTCATTTTGTCTACTTTACGATATAATAAAGTTTCACGATTTTTTTTTTAAATATCTGTGTTTTATTTAAAATTTAAATCTTGCGTTCTTGTTACCCTTTATAAGCACCGGCTTTGTTTTTTCTATACAATGCAAACAAATCACATTAATGATTTGTTTGATTTAAGACATTTTGCTTTTTTCAATTAGTTCTTTTTTTATACCTGTGTAGCCTTGGTATACAAGTAATAAAAAGTTCAAGTAATGTTTTGATTATCTTCAAACAAAACATGAGTTGTTTTCCTTAAAGTATTTCTTGCTTTTATTTGATTTGTTTTGCTTTGTACTTTGGCAATACTGTGTGTGTAGTTGTTGTCACAATATGCTGTGATTTGGAAAACAAATGATTTAGTGCTGCCCGCGGTATTGAGGATTTCATATTCTACTAAAAAAATTAGCGTCAAATTTGAATTTCTCTGACTGAGTATGCGCCATGGTTACGGGGAACTTGACATTTTTATTATAAGTATTTTAATAAATTTCTTTTTAGCAAGTTGTTTAATTTTTAGGGCCTGTCCCACGATGTCACCAGCAAATGTTCGATCAATAACTTGTATTGCAAACAACAACAAAAATTTTTCTAATGCTATTGTTGTTTGCAATGCAAGTTATCAATCGAACGATTTCTGATGACATCGCGGGACAGGCCGTTAATTTTAAAATTTTAGTACTTCTTACGTTCCTTTTCACAATGTATGATTAAGACTTAGCATGAAGTTTAACTGACAGTTCTTCATACAAAACTTGGCGCTAAAGTCCCGGTTAGCTTTTAATTGTACATTGTGAAAAGGGCCGATAATAAGTTTGTATAACTGGGACTTTATTTGCGGCGCCTAAAAGTTTGCCATTTGATTTAAAATATTTTCTGTTTTTATTAAATTGTGTATGTATTTGTTTCTTTTTTAATCGAAAACATTTTAATTAATATTGTTATCTGTTTACTTGTGCCTCTCTTTTATTTCTGGCTTTTATGCTGCCACTAAAATACATCGCTTAACACAATAAAACCACTTGAAACTTTTATATTTTATATCCTTTTTTTTCCTGAATTTTTTACCATTATTTTTTTACTTTTTATTTTTTTCTTATAAAGATGTAGAAAAAAGAGTTATTGTGGTCATACAATACAACACGTCTGGTGAAGTGGTCAACCAATGCGGACAACATTCAACCAACAAATGCAATTACAATGGCAATGTTGTTATAGCGACAACATTGCTGCTAATAAAAAAATCATCTACATATATATGTATGCATATGTATGTATGTGTGTATATGCATGTGTGTATATGTATGTATAGAAATGCTGTGGTGTTTACATCAGGAGCAACAAGGAGGGATTTCAAACTGTGCTTGCGGTCGAATATGAAATGCTTATGCATTTTTTTGTTATCTCTATGTTTTTGCATTTGTATTTGTATTTTTTTTTTTTTTTTTTTTTTGTCTAACTTTAGGTCAACCAACTTAATATTGAGTCTTGGTTTGTTTGTATATTTATTTGGCTGTGCATTATTTATTTAAATCCATGCGAAACGTAAACAAGTTCTCTACAATTAAAACTATAAATAAAAGGGAATTAAATGTATAAAAAATAAATAGACTTTTTGGTATTTTAAAAATGTACTAAATTAAAGAAGTGGTTGCAGTTAAGGGTTATTAGTGTGATGGGAAATGTAAGGTAACAGAAAAATACTGCTGCAATAGGCTTTGCAAAAACTACTCGTATCACAGGGTATTGTAAAGCAAAATCCTCCTGCTGCATTTGAATGGTGGTCTGCATTCAATTAGCTCAAAAACTAATGAATTATTTTTTATATGGTTTGCACTAATGTACGGAGTGATTCAAAAGGAAGGTTTAATTCATTAATATTGTGTTTTATTCAAGGAGTCTTGCCATAGGAACTTGCGAATTTTGCTAAATCACCATGGATGGATACAGCGTTAAAAAACAAATGTAAACTATAGGGTCTAAAAATAGAACGTTACAGTTTGATATATAAAAATTTTAAGTTTTTAAAGCGAATGTAAAAATAATAACTAAAAATTATATGCCAAATGGCCTTGATGGCTACCATTGCAGGATTATATTATCTTCATGAAAGTTTCCATCACTAATTCGCACATTTGCAGGTGCATTTCCTACATAAACTCACAAATTCCTTTTTTAGGTCTTAAATATTTTTTGGACTGGGACTAGGCCTTATTTTTCACGTAATTTTAAAGAAAAAAATGCTAAAAGTGTGAAATCACAATATGTCGCTTGGTCAATTGTGATCGCTTTTTCCAGAAATCACATTTTACTGATGCCATAATCATCCTACCCAGTCCTCTCGGTAGGATGATTATACACTGTACGCCGTGTGGTGAATAAATAAGAGTCAGTTACCAGTACGTTGACGAAACGTAAGAGATTTAAAAAAAAAATTGCCGCTGTCTGCGAGAGTGTTCAGAAAACTGTTTCAGTTTTTTTTTTGGCAAACTCTTTATTTTTGGCGATTAGTTTTTACATTTATGGCCTGTTTCACAATAACGAAACGAAACTTTCGACTTACAATTTATATTGAAAACAAAAACAAATTTTCATATTTTATTGTTGTTTTCAATATAAATTTTCTGTCGGAAATTTCGATTAGTTTTTTTCGTTATTGTGAAACAGGCCATTAGTCCCAAATCACACTATGCAAGTTAAGCTGATTAGTTTTAGGGAGAGAGAGAGACGAGGGGAACAGAAACGTTTCTTTTCCCCCGCCTCTCTCACCTAACAAACTAATCAGCTTAGCAATAACACTTGCATGGTGTAAATTGGGACTTAGTGATTTATTTTATTTCTGGTGATACACTCAAAATAAAAATCAATCCATCCGTACTTAAATCAATCCAAAGCGGTGTCATAAGTACGGTAAGTACGGATTTACTTAAATCAAGTACAGAAGGTTTGATTCAAGTACGGATAATTCAAGTGGTAAATACTTACTTTTATCCATATCTAATCCTGTATTCGTACTTGAAATAAACCCAAAACTTGAATTTAGTACGGCTTTTTTCTTTCTGTGTACTTTTTATTTAAATGTTTTTTTATTTGCTTGTGGCGATTTTTCGTTTCAGCATTTTTTCAATTTGGGGGTTTTTTTAGTTTTAGCGTTTTTGGAAAGTTCAAGAGTTTGCCTCTTCTTTGCGGTTTCCAATATACAGCAAGTGGTCAAAGTTACATAGTCAAAATTACGTTGTCTGATAGAATGTATTTTAATATTGATTTTTTTATTTCACTGTTAATTGGTAAAGGCTGCATACAAATACACTAACTTTGAAAATTTCAAGTGTCCTGTATGTATTTGTCTGTATATAAAATTAGAATTTCAAATTTCTCGTTCCTCGCCTTGGAACACCCATTAATTTTTAACTGTCATTCATTTGTCGTTGTAGCGGGTAAAGTTTTAAATTTTAGGTTCGTAGCTCTTACGGTTCTCCAGAACAGAACAGAACAGTTTGTGAGACAAACAGACGGACGGACATCGTAGTGAAAACAATAGGTACGTTTCCACCTTTGGTGTGCGGAACCTTAAAAAGCATATGTTTTGAGCCTTTCATCCTTAATTGAAGGTAAATATGTTTTCATTTTCAATTTGGTTTCTGTAATTCAGCTAATTCGATTTTTTTACCTATTAAGACATGTGCCTGCAGGCAAATGCCGAAACTCCAACAATTCGTACCATATTTGCAGGAAAATTAATCTAATTAACTTTCCATTTAAAAGAAAAAAAAAAACAAGGGATGACACCTTAAACAATCTTGCAACTCTCCACAACATATATACTTCATTTACAAAAGAATGTCCGATTTTATTAAAGCTCTTACTTTCGAAAATTAATTGCTACTGATTAATAACATTTCTTATCATCTGCCTTCAGTCAAAGGCAATAATCATTATTATAAACTAAACAATACACAATTGCAAAGCAAAAGAAACTAGCACACACTCGCACTCAAACATAAACTGTTTGATTATTTGTTTTAGTTTCTGCTTGAATAGTTCTGCTCAAAGCAATTCTACTCCAAAAACAAACTTGTGTGTTTATTTCCTGTTCTCATAAACAGAGTTTTAATTTGTATTCTCAATATGGTGTAAGTGTACAACAAAAAGCTTTTGTTAATAAAAATGGCGCAAGTATGAGTAGTATGTGTTTTTGTATTTCCTATTAATAGAAAAATTTAGCAAGTAGGCAGAACTTTTCTTCCCCATAATATATAAAATAGTTTTTAATCTGTGTTTTGTTTGCTTTTTTATAATAAAATAAATACTATAAAAAAACCTAAAAGAAAATAAAAAGCAATAAAATAATCAATACATGAAACATACAAAAAGAAAAACTATTAACTCTTCCCGATTCTTGTTTTATTTTATTTAAACTTTGTAGAATTAATTGTATGCAGCTTTTTTGAAATACAAGCAGATATTTGAAATGTTGTTGATTATAGACGACCCTTCGTAGTGTCTCAATGATGATAGAAATAAAATGATGAACCATAAAACACTTACACTTTCGGTAAATGATAAGTTCATGCTGAATAATATTATATGTTGCTTTTAAGAAAATTCTTTAATTCTCAATAACTTATTGAGAGCTTGAGAGCCACCCTATAAACATTAGGGCAGTGACAAGTAAAGCACCGCCACTGGGCACATGGTTATTCTCTTATTTACACGTTATTAAGCACACATACGGAAGAAAACAATTCATTGCCTCATACGCATTCAAACAAGCATGCATTTTACTCTCTTTCTAAGTTAACTTTAAACTAACTTTAAGCTTACTATTTCGCAACTAGTGCTGACTGAAACTTGGATTACTTTCCAATGGAAACAACTAACTATTTTAACATTGCGATGTCCTAGGCGCTAGTAAATTTTCTCACTGTGCGCTACTTTTCAACTAACTTAATGTTGATTTTATTTAAGTCACCTGCTAGTCAGTAAATTTATAAAAAAAATGTTGCTGGGGTTCAAACCATGTATCATCGCACGTTGTATAGTCAACGCGCCATCACCCAGCTAAGGTTCCATCTAAACTAATAACACCAAAATCTTTATATAAAACAGAAATTAATTTCAAAGTAGCTGAGAGTAAATTTGTTGGCTCTCACCAAATCCGATTACGTACTCAACTTAAGAATTAATTTTGGGTGAATTCTGGATGACATTGTAGTTAACTTTTAGTTAGTCTACGAAAAGTTAACTATAAGTTGACAATTTTTCTATTGTTATACACTAATACCTGATTTACATTAAGCGTTTTTTCATGAAATTTCATGAATTTTGTTGCATGCAACTTTTTCTATTTGCTAATTGTAGCGCTATAAAAGAGAATTTTAAATAAAAAAGCGCGTAGATTGAATCTCTGATGAATTTTTGACAACTTTTTTGATATAAGTTGCTCCTCGAGGCCTCCTATTGACAAATAAAAAATTTTCATGCAACTAATTTTATGAAAAAAAAAAAAAAAAATACTTAATGTAAATTAGGTATGATACATAAAAAATAAATAGATGTATATATTTACCTGACTTTGCATTAGGGGGTTGTTAGCCTTTTTTGAATTGTGGTTGAAGTTTACTAAAATGTTGCTTAGTTGCAACAAAATGCAAATAGGCATGCTAAGCCACCAACAAATAAATTTTTAAAATAATTTTTTACTACTTTCATTAAAATTTGTCACGACTATCGTTTAATTTTCCTATGTGCATTTCAATTTGAACTTACTTCAATGTGGGTGATATCATTCCCGCTCTTGGAAGCGACTTGCCTCAAAAACATTAGTAAAAAAATTATTAACACTAAAAATTGCTTGCTGGGGATGCACTTGACGCTGTGCACACATACACATGAAATTATATTTGCATACTTGCATTGGTCTCTATTGATTAACATACATACACATATTTATGGAGCTGAAAGAGGTCTACACGTTTAACTCATTCAAACATTTTTGTTGTTGTTGTTGTTGTTTTTATTGGTGCTTTTGTTTCTTTTGTTTAAAGTTTTAGTTGGTAGTAGTGGCCATTAGACTAATACGAGGACGGTTTCAAAAGTAGCACGAGCAAAAGCCTCATGTATAGTTTGGTAACTTCAAACTACAATTTTATATTGCAACGCAGTTCTATTTTCCAGCTGAGGGTGGGCAAGAACTTACAAAAAAATTAATGTAAATATTACTCAATTGACAGATTATTATTTATTTACTTAACTTAAGAATATAGATTTTTAACAGCAATCAGCGATGCCAATTTAGTGCCTTTCGTACTAGATTTATTGTTTTTTTAGTCATAGCAACTTCGTGCTTTTTTAGGGTTCCGTACATCAAAGGTGAAAAGCATCCTATTGTTTTCGCTACGATGTCCGTCTGTGTATCCGGCCGTCACAGTCTGCTTTCTCGTGAACCGGAACAGCTATAGACCTTAAAATTTTACAGAGTGTGTAAAGCTACAATAACAAATACATATTCATATGACAGCTAAAAATTAAAGGGTGTTCTCAAGCGAATAACAAAACATGTTGAAATCCTAATGTCCCCGTCCATACAGTGAAACACTTGCTGCAAAGCTTTTGAGTTTGTTAATGAACAAGGAAAGAGCAATGGAAAAGGATACTTTGTTTCATGTACATGCAGTTATTGTTGAGTACATCGTTCTCGCTTCATTCTCTTAAGAAATATATAAGAAAATGTATTAATTTGCAAAAAAAAAACTTCAGTGTGTACACGAATGCAGTTTCAAAAGAAAAATCAAAAATGTTTCGCAGCAAATGTTTCGCTTTATGGACGAGGACAATGTAATATACAGACAATGTGTATTTGTATAAAGACTACACCAATTAACACTAAAATTAAAAAAAAAAAATCAAAATTAAAGGGTATTCTCTATCTGTATCTTTTAAAACGGAGCAGCAAGCTCTAAAATTTTCAAAAACGCTAAAACTAAAAAAAACCCATAGTTAAAAAATTGCCACAACTGAAGAATTCCAAAATTGAAAAAATCGTCAAATCAAAATAAAAAACGTTAAAACTGAAAAAAAAAATCTAAAACGTAAATAAATCGCTAACAAATCAAAAAATCGCCATAACGAAAAGAATACACAAAAACTGAAAATAAATCCTGAAAGCGGAAGAAGCGCACAAAATTAAAAAAAGTCCTAAAAAAAATTGCCAAAACGAAAAAGCGCTAAAACTGAAAAAATCGCTTAATTTTTTTTTTAACTCAGGAAACTAGGTGTTATATTCTTTAAGAAAGGGATAGTGATATAGAAGACAGGGAGAGATAGAGGAAAGCTTTATTCTTTTACAACTCTGCCTAAATCTGACTACTTCAGCCACCCTTAAACTAAAATAACTCGCAAAAACCAAAAAATTGCCATAACGCAAAAAATAAATCAAAAATAAAACTAAAAACATACCAAAATTTAAATCGAAAAAATACTACCTACCTAGTGCTTAACATTTTTTTAAAAAATATCTACATTAGGTAAGATATTCGTTTATGTGGGCTAAAGTTCGTATAGTATACATATATATTGGCCGTACGGGATCCTTCGTGTGCGAGTCAAGGTCCCACTTTAGTCCATTTATTTTCTAAATTAGTAGTTTGTTAATTTTTATTTGAGTGAATATATTTCAACTCCACTAAAAATTAATTTATGATAGTCTGCTAGCTTCATACATAACAAGTGCCAACTATGAAATTTCCACTTTATTGCAACGCTATAAATTTAATCACACAAATTCATATTTAATAATAACGAACACATGAACAATTCGGAGCATGAGGTGTTTGGCTAACTACGGTTATCAATGCACAACAAATGCAGACGATCAAAGACTCAGTTAATAACTTGACCAAATGCAAAACAAGATGCGTCTAACTATTTCGAAGCAAGAGACGTGCATACAATATCGTGTATTGTTCCCGGATTGATTTAAAAACTTTAAGCCTCATACACTTCCACTCAATAACTGAATGAGAATTCTAAGGTATATTCTTCAACAACATCAATGTCAGCAAAAAATGTAAACAAATGTTGTACCCTACACGCAAAGAAAAAATATGGTTGAGGTAACCATAATCAGACAGCAACATACTATGATTAAATTATATGGTTGCAGTCAAATCATATTATTGTTAATAAAAAAGCGAACTTTAATAATATTACTTTCTGAGTTAATAATGATATTATCTACAAAAACAATGAACTTTGTTATACCTAATCTTAGTATTGTAAATATGACAACACTATTGTTAGATGTGACTAAAATATAATTGAGACTCACCATACCATGTTCTAATAATTATAACATTAATATTGCTAAATATGACCACATTATTATTTAATATAATAATACTATTTTGTTTTTTAATTATATTTTTATTGTAGAAATAGCTGTGCGTTAAATTCGAAATAAAAATAATTTAATATTGTTGAAATAAAATGTATATATAGAAATGTATACTTACACGACATACAGACATGTCTGTATAAAGAGATACACAAATGGTTATATATCTTTATTGGTCTACCCTTATGTTTATACTTTATTTATTTATTAATTTAGTAACTATTTTATTGAGCTAATAAAAATTAACAGCTTTTATTAAAAAGACCTCAAGCTCAATAAAATAGTTACTATTTTTAAAACAAAAGGTCAAATAAATTTTCGGAAATTATTTATTAATTTATTTAACACCACCCGTGCACTACTGATAGCTTACAAACGAAATACTGAACTGACAGATGTTTCTGAAAAATATTTTTTTCAAAACTTAACATAGTATGGTTTTGGATAACACTATATTGTTATTTACATCATATTATTTTGAAATAATAATACAAATTATGTTGTTGTCATAAATTTTTAACAAAACTGTATTGTTAAACTCTAACCATATCACACTTTTTTATGGATGTGATAATGTAATTATTAAATTCAAACATTACTCTGTTTATCTTAACGAAATAAATGTTCGAAATAGAAATAACTAGTTTTCAACGACCACACATTTGTTTCAGAGAACATAATATTGTTTTCTCAACCATTCTACAACCATATCTTTTCTTTGTGTGTACTCTAGTTGAAATAGTATGTACCCCTAAGTAATGTCGTGTATAACTTCTAATATAACATAATGAACTTTTTTTAACGGCACATTAAAAAATGCTATGTATGGCCGCAAATTAAAACTTCGACTTCCTTTTAAGTTCGCCTGCGTTTATTGAATATTTTGTTTTGCTGCTGCTACTCGTATTTATTGTTTTTGTATAACCAAAGTTGTTGTTTATTTGTGGATTACAATGGCGTGAATACCCATTAACATGCACATGTTTGCTCATGTATTGCAGCCTGAGAGTTAGACCGTATAAGTGTAAATACAAGTATGTGTATGTGCATGTCTATGTGTGTGTGTGTGTGTGTATGTAAACAAGATGTTATAGAAGTGTTTATTGTGGTCGAAAAAAACTTAAATTCAATTATATTTAGTTTTTATTTTTAAGCATCCGAAAACCTTTCACTACGTATTTAATAAATTCGTTTGCTTTTACAAAATATTTGATTTTGATTTATTAAATTTTTTATTTTTATTTACAAATTTTAATTTATTTTTCTATAAATGTTATCAAATCATCTTTAATTTGTGTAAGTGTTTTGTATTACTTTTGAGTTTTCAATTAAGAAAATTGAAATAATACAAAGTTTATAGTAAAATGGGCAAAAGTATGGTAATATAAAAAGATTTTCTATGAATTATTTTTGCGAGAGAAAGTTTTTAAAAATCTTTGCTATATATTTGTTTATGAACTTCTTTTTTGTAGAGATCGTATTACAATAAGAAAATTGTGCTGTTGCATAATCGAGGTTATCTATGAGAAAAGTCTGTTGTGGCACTGATGTTGATGTTTTCTATAAGAAAAGTTTTTTGTGACATATTGGACGTTTTATATCAGAAAAGTGCGCTGTGACACACGTTTTCTAATTATAAAAGGAGTGTAATGTGCCACAATTGAAATTTTCAATAAGAAAAGTTTGCTATGATACAGTCGTTATCTTCTTTACGAATAGTGTACTGGGACATACGTTTTTTAGTTAAAATGCGTGCTGTAACACAGTAGATATTTTTCTATAAGAAAAGTATGGTATGATATAGTAAATGTTTTCTATAAGAATAGTTTGCTGTGTCACAGCCAAATTATTCTATAAAAAAGTGCGTTGTGCCACAGTCAATGCTGCCTGTAAGAAAAGTGTTCTGTGGGACAGTCGACATATTTTTAGTTATAACACAGCGAATTTTCCAAGAGAAAATTGTTTTGTGACGTGTGTTTTAAAACAGTGAAGTTTTGTACACGAAAAGTTTTCTGTGACACTGTCGAAAATTCTATAAGAAAAATGTGCTGTGATACAGTCGAGGACTTGTTTAAGAAAAGACGTTTTCTGTAAGAAAGTTTGTTATAATGAATTTTTTGTCAGAAAAGTGTGTTGTTACGTTTGTTTTAAAATAGTGAGCTTTTGTATATGAAAAGTTTGCTATGACACAATCGAAAATTCTATTAGAAAGATGTGCTCTGAGAAAAGGTTGTTATGACACAATCGACATTTTCGGTAATACAGTACACTTTTCTAGAAGAAACTAATTTTATGGCACTGAGAACTTTTCCATAAAAAAATTTTGCTCTGACACAGAAGACTTTCCCATAAGAAAAGTGTGCTGTGCTATAAGAAAAGTATGCTGTAGCACAGTTGACTTTATCTAGAAGAAAATAAGTGATTTAGGTCAGTGGGCTTTGCTGTATAAAGATAGTTTTGTTGAACTGTTCTTTTATAAGGCCCTTTTTTCCAAGGGTGCTTTTGCAAAAGATACTTTTTTATATCGTTGTTTTTGTAGAAGTACTCGTATATTTTTCAAGTAACTTTTTAAAATGTACCTTTTTCAAAGGATATTTTTTTCAAAAGGACTTTTTTCATAAGTTACTTTTGTAAAAATTTCTTAAAAATTACTTTTTTTAAAAGGTACTTTTCACAAAAGGCACTTTTTTCAAAAGGTACTTTTTTCAAAAGGTACTTTTCTAAAAGGTACTTTTTGTAAAAGTTACGTTTTTCAAAAGAAATTTTTGGAAAAGTTATTTTATTCAAAAGGTACTTTTTTCAAAAGGAACTTTTTCAAAAGGTACTTTTTGTAAAAAGTAATTTTTTTCAAAACTGCACTTTTTTTTCGAAATATGTATCTTTCATTAAAAAAATTATATCTTCTTAAAGTAGTATACTCAGAAGCTCCTTTTTTTAAAAAGTACTTTTTTAAAAATATTTTTTAAACTAAGTTTTGAATTTAAAAAGAAAATATTTCATACATTTTCTTCTGCTTGAAGGTTACGTATACATTATATTATGATATTGTGTGTCACTTACCGTTCTCACCAACGAATCTGAAATGAAAAGACATCATTATTAGTAAACATTTTTTTATATTTTAAATGAAAGCTAAATAAATTGCTGATTGCGGCGGGAGACAGATAAATGTTTTTTATAGAAGACAAAGTATAGATTGAGATATCTTGAGCTTAACCTTATGGCATAGTTCGTTCTTCCAAATCAAATCTTAACAAAATAAATATGAATTATGAATGTTCTGTTCTTATTAGAAATATTGCTATCAAATAACTTAGAGACTTCCCTTGGTAAAACACATGAGACTATTTGATTACTCAAACTTTTAATCGAAATTAAATGAAACCAATTAAATGTTTTATATTGCAAATAAATGATCAATTGTCTTTCACACAATTTTCATTTAAAACAAATTACAATCTTTTCCTAAAATCTATTTATCCCTTGATATGAAAAGAGAAACACAAATGTGCTATAAACTTTTTCATAAGCGACATAAAAAGACACATAAAGTATTTGTGAAATATGTACTTTTGGTCATGAACTACACATTAAGAAAGGATACAAAGGCCTTATTCTCACACATACATCATCGACTCGTTAACAAAGAAAAAGGATAAAATGTTTATCCATGTTAACGTTAACAGACAATTGATTATAATCAATTTAGCTGACAAGTCAAACAACACTATAAAGCAAACATAGTTGAAAAAAATGGGAAAAATTTTGGTAAGATATGTTTCAAGGTAGAATTTAATCGTATATATTTATACCTAAATAAAGGCTACTCAGTGATTGCAGGCTTTTTCACGTGTACTATCGCTACAAGATACATTTTAGAATGAACCGAATAGTTAGGAATTTCCTTTTTATCCAATGAATTTCTTTTATTTTAAGCACTATGCTAAGATACCATGTGCCGAAGGGTACAAATATTATTTTCTGTTCACATCAAGTATAAAAAGCCACACTGAAAAAATTTTCTAAATTGAATTAATATTTTTTTTAAATTTCGCAACTATTCCGCGTACCAAGATAATTTTTTCTTTCAACTAATGGAATTTTCTTTATCTAGCTGATGTATAGCCGTCATGAGGGACGCCAGATAGGATTTTACCAAAGGTCTGCTTCGTTTGTAAATAACAACACGAAGATGTTGGTATTTTAATATTTTGAAAACACATTATTTTTGAATTATGACACTTAGCTTAACCTACTTCGGAGCAAGAATCATGGAAGGTCTCGGGTGGCAGTTCAAGCGGCCTATCGCCGCACATAGGGGCCAACGGCGATCATTTTACGAGTAAATTTTAAAAAAATTCGACTAAAGTGAAAACTGAAAATACTCACTTAAAGTGTATAAAAGTCTACATCACTGGGCAAAAAATAAATATTAAACAGATAATGGTGCATTTATAATGACGTGCTTTAATTAAGCTTTGTGAGAGAAATTTGAAAAAAATTAGCTAAAAAAAAGGCAAAAACTTTGCGTAATTAAAACTTATTTAACTTAACTTATTTAATTGAAAATAAGACCAAAAATCAATTTAAAATTTAATCGAGTTGTTATTAATTAAATTTTTGAACAAAAGTTTAATTGACTTAAATACATTTTTAATTGATTTTTGATTTTATTTTCAATTAAAATTGTTTATTGCAGGAATATTGTTTTTTGTGCAGTTTTGAAAAAAACTAATAAATCTAGCCTTGAAATTATCAAGTTCAGGTATTTATTCAAATGTTTTACTTAAATTTTCTGTCAAAAATTATTTGTGGAAGTATTTTTGCTTTGCAAGACAAAGAAATGGATATTGTCATTTGAAGTGGACCTAAAGTTATTAATTGGGCTCAATTAAGCAGAGATTTTAGTTTTACTTCAAAGATTGAATAGGTATGCATTATTTTAGAAAAATTTATGAGGCTTTTTACGAAATAGTAATAGCCTGACGTGATTTTTTTTTACCAATAATAAGCGTTCAACGACTTCCGCTAACACTTTTATAGTTGTCGTTTTAGTCATTGTCTTGTGTGCTTTTATTAGAAATGTACAAATTACATGATTTATTACGCGTGAGTAACGCATTAGTCACGTATGAGTCATGCGTGATCTTGGTTGTATTTATATAATTATAATAATGACATAAAACAATAACATGTGTGAATTTAGCTAACTTTCTTAGGTTTGTAAAAAATATATATTTTCAAATAATTAGTTTCCGAAGCCATTCAATGGCAGGTGATTAATTCATCAGCAGTGTGCGTACCATCTTGTTCTAAGAGCTACTGGAGTAAAATTTACTGACTGCCACTTGTATTTGTAGAGCTGGAAACTGAACTGCGAAAAAAGGGCCTTTGGCCCCACTGTGCCCCTAATTGTGTGCAAAATTTCAAAACTTATGCGATTCCACTCTACAACTGACTGAGAGTTCCAAAGTATATTCTCCAACATAAATGTTGGCAAACATGTAAACAAAACAACAACTATGTTGTACCCTATATTAATTGAGTTGGTATGTACCCCTTACTCTAAGAGTTTGTAACCCAATATTATTAATTATGTAGGAGAAATTTGTAACAAAACTTTAAAATTTTTACTATATTTGTGATTTGAACGGGCTAAAGTTCGTATCGCTTTTTAAGCCAAAATTACATGTCGCTCATTTGCTTCAATAGTGGCATAACTCAAAAAATGAGTTTTTTGAGTTAATAATGCAGAAAGATGCGGCATTTTGTATTTTATCTTGTGTAAAAATTTCATATAAATAGCTTGTACCATCACCTCCTGAGAGAAGAATTTTTTTTCATTTCTCCATTGAGTTGTATGCAAAATAAAAACTTAAAACGCGTTTTCTGCAAAACTGGTTTTTTTGAGTTGTGCCACTATTGAAGTAAATGAGCGATGTGATAATTATTAATGAACAAATAACACCAAAGTCTGTTATAAATATTCTGACTAACAACACATAGTTGAACGGAACAGCCAGCCGTTTTCGAAGGCCACTAAACCTTCATCATCAGCGGTCTTTTGTGTTTGGTCCACTGTGTGTGGTGTCAGTTGAAGTAGATTTCTGCTTTATATACTAAGCATTTTATTGCAAATGGAATATGTGAATTGTTTTGATTCATCGTATTTCAATTTGCTGAAAGCTTTTTTGTATTGTAAGCTCAATTTTACCATCACTATATTTACAACAGTCTTACCATTGTCGTTTTGTTCTTTTTATTAATTATACACATGTTACTTAATTTGCTTATTTTTTGTTCTACTTAAGACAAACTTTTTTGGTTTGTTACTATTAAGTATATTTTTATTTAATTTTTGCCGCAGGCCCATGGCTATTAATTTTTAGTTAATTTTGGCTTAAAAAGCGATACGAACTTTAGCCCGTTCAAATCACAAATATAGAAAAAATGGAGTTCGAATAATAATTAAATTATTTAAAATTTTTAGTTAAAAAAAAACAATCTGTAGGATTTCTATTAAAGTGTTCAAATGAATGAATCAAAAAATGAATTAAATAGCTATTTGGGTAACCTCAACAAGCCTTAATTTTTTTAAGAACAAAAAAAAAGTGA
Organism: Tachina grossa; assembly: GCA_949987645.1. Classification (NCBI taxonomy): domain Eukaryota; kingdom Metazoa; phylum Arthropoda; class Insecta; order Diptera; family Tachinidae; genus Tachina; species Tachina grossa. Next base: position 27,644,951 of record OX465276.1, on the reverse strand, counting down.
AGAAAGGTTTGGACAAAATGTATAAAGCGCAAACCTGTGTTTCATGCAGAAAGTCACGGACTTATTGACCCGTTTTCTTGCCACAGAAGAAAAGCAGGCAAGTGTGTCTTCTATATAGAATTGCGTCTCCCCTTGTATGCGCCAGGTGATAAAAAAAATGCATTCATTTTAAGACTCATGGAGATAAGATTTTGAAAATCATCAATAAAAGCTATAAAAGACTTAATTGCACGCAAGTGTGCGTTTGCTTGCTGGCTTCCTTTTTTTCATAATAAGCAAAACAAATCTGTCAAAGGTTCTAGTGTCTGTCTGGTTAAATTTATATTTCAGGGATCCTTAGGAAAAAAACAAACCCAAAAAAGCAGCAGAAAATATCAACAGGATGTTAAGAGAAGTAATCTGTTTTAAAGAGCATTTATTTATGCTGTTTTTAATTTCGGAATCGTGGCAAGTTCAAGCTTTTCATTCATAACTTCAAATGTTTCGGAATAAAAGTTGTGTCATGCGCTCTCAGGCTTAAACAAAAATTGTTTTGATTTCAAATATAATTTAATATTCAACAGCTCTTTAGTTCAGTTTCAATTTGGATGGTTTTAAAAGCGGTTGTTACTTAAAATAATTCGCAAAAATAATACGAGAGTGTTAAGTTGTGATTAAGCAAAAAAAAAAAAAAAAAAAAAAAAAAAAAAAAAAAAAAAAATGTGCTGTAAAAAATTAATTTAACAAAATAAGCCGGTTAGTAAGACCTTTAGCTAATCGCATTTAAATGCAAATCATCGTTGTGTTTTATATGAAAAGTTTCTTGTTTTTACTTTTTCTAAGGTCTTTTCAGACAATTCAAAAAGAAAAATAAGAAGTGATAATTGGATTAAACTGTGTTGATTTAATGAAATGAGTTTTAATTAAAATAACATACATACGAATACATTTGTTGGAAATAAAAAAATGCCTTTGAGTTGTTGCTTTACATACATTTTTTTTTTAGAAAATTCTTGGTAAAATGTAGTTTTAGAAAATCTTTAAAAGATAAATGGAAAATTAAATGAAAAGGTTTCCAGCAAATATTATCAGCCGTTTGTTGTCTATTTTTTATTTGTTTTTTTTTTAGCAAATGATGTCAAATTTGTGTGTTTAACTGCTGCTTGCTGGCGTGGCTGTGAATCCGTTGAAAACTCTGGATTAATTAAAATTTTTAGAATTAAATATAATTGAATGACATTTTTATGAAATTTTACAGCATGATATTTTTTTATTTACTAGCTAGAAGTGCGGAGCAGATATATGATTAAAACAAGAAATGAAAAACCTTTGCAGGACATACAATTTTTACGTAATTATTATAAATATGTTACTTTTCAAAAAATGCTGTCATCAGTTTTGGGCCAACAGCTAATTTAGACTTGGTGATAGGGCTTAACTTTATATGGCAATAATGTAGCTAAGAGTCCACTTGCAAAGCTGGATAACTTTCGTGAGCATTTCAATATAATCTAAACGTGTCCAGGCACCGTAAAATCCTCTTAAAGACCACGTTGTAAAAATGTTTCCCAATTTATGTAAAGAAAAATTCAGTATAAAAAAGACACTCCAAAAAGTCATGAAAATGTAGAGTTTGTGATCCGGAAGTAGTGCGAATTTGGATAATTTCTAATGATTTTTAAACATCGTTGTCATTTCAAGAAGTTCTCTTTTTCGATGTTTAGTCACCGAATTGGAAGCGATTTTAAGAAAAATTTTCATTTTAGCTTTCTATAACAATATATTCATAAAGTAAAAAATTTTAAAAAGTTACACATTTTCACATTTTGTTTCTTTTTATACGAATTCAATCGCGAAAAGAGCGTTTTCATCTAAATTTAAGTATATAACTTTTTAAATTTTACACAAAAACTAATGGGTGTTTTTTATTGAGGTATAGAACTTTAAGTTGGCATCACTTTTTTAACTGGCGGCCATTTTGTCAGCTGTCAAGTGATTAATATTTAGTTTGGTTTGCCATTTCATCATGAACAGGTTGACAAAAGAACAACGCTTGCAAATCGTGCAAACTTATTTCGAAAATAATGGTTCAGTTCGCGAAGTTTACCGCAAGCTCCGTCCATTTTATGGTCGACATAATCGTCCATCAGAGCAATTAATTCGGTTAACCATGGATCGTTTTCGCACTACGTTTACTCTATGTGATAATACGCATCCGCAGAGACGTCGAACAGTGCGCACCGAAGAAACAATTGCCGCTGTAGAGCAAACTGTTGAAGAGGACCCGAATGAATCGATTCGCCACCGTGCACAGCAATTGGAGCTTTGTCCATCAACTTTATGGAAGATTTTGCGCAAAGATCTTGGCTTGCGACCTTACAAGATCCAGCTTGTGCAAGAATTAAAGCCGCGAGACCATGCAATGCGTCGTGATTTTGGTGTATGGGCCGAAAATGAGATTGATCTCGATGCTGATTTTCATCGCAAAATTTTGTTCAGTGATGAGGCTCATTTTTGGTTGAATGGCTACGTCAACAAGCAAAATTGCCGCATTTGGAGTGAAGAGAATCCACATGAGACCCTTGAGACGCCATTACATCCACAAAAACTGACTGTTTGGTGTGCTCTATGGGCTGGTGGAGTCATTGGGCCATACTTCTTCCGAAATAATGCTGGAGAGTCAGTTACCGTTAATGGAGACCGGTATAGAGCCATGATAACCGACTATTTTGTTCCCGAATTGGATGGCATGAATGTGGATGAGTTGTGGTTCCAACAAGAAGGCGCTACATGCCACACAGCGCACGTCACAATCGATTTATTGAAGGAAACATTCGATGAGCGCATAATTTCGCGGAATGGACCTGTCAATTGGCCACCAAGATCGTGTGATTTGACACCATTGGATTATTTTCTTTGGGGATATGTGAAGTCGCTCGTCTACGCCAACAAACCAGAAACGTTAGGGGACTTGGAAGCCAACATTCGTGGCGTTATTGCCAACATACGGCCCCATATGCTCGAAAAAGTGGTTGAAAATTGGACATGTAGAATTGGCTTTATTCGAGCCAGCCGCGGAAATCATATTTAAACAATAATGGCATAAAATTATCCTTCCAATAAAGCCAAATTGATGGACATTAAAACGATTTTCTTGTGTTTTATTTCAATTCGAAGTTCTATACCTCTAAAAAAACACCCGTTAGTTAATAAATTTCTTTAAAAAAAATCAATTTTTTTTTAAATTATTTTAAGTATCACTAAAATAAACTTCTACTTGCTTTTCTGCTTATTATTGGCACAAACTAAAAATATATATTTTTTAGAATTACTTCCAAATTTTTTTTCCACAATACAAAAGTTAAAATTTCTCTTTTCAACTTAATATATTAATATTCAAGAAGTTATGCTTTTTTTGCCAAGACCTATCTAACACTAGCACTAAAGACGCGTACAGTGGGTCCAAATATAACTCAACGCATGTGTAAAAACTTTCGAGTTTTTTATATTTAACAAATGAAAGGTAGACGCAAACAACGTTGTAAGAGACAATATTTACAAAACTATTTTTTTTTCAGATTACCGTGAATATTACACTCTTGCGTTGTTCAAACATCGAACCATCCAAAATGATGCATCTTATCGTCATCAAAATATAGTTATAAACAATCAGTTAATGGAAGAACTTTGTAAGTAACTGAGAAAATCATTGATAAATGTAACAGAGATATAAAAAGAAAAGTCAATGCTAATTATCATTATTTTCGATAAGCTAAAAAATGTTAAACGAAAAAAAATCTTACTTTAAAATACGTTTTTTAGCTCTCCTGAAAATCTATTATTTTGTCACTTACAACGTTATTCGCAGCTAACCCTCAAATCTCAAAGAAGTTTTAAAGTTTTAAAATTTTTGGACTTTGATAGGCATAGTAAATATACTTAAGGAACAGTTTTCCAACAATGCAAAAGAAAATATTTCCTTGCAAGCAGCATTTTACAATAAATTTTTATTTAAGATATTTTTACTTTTTATTTTTTTTATTTATTTATTTTTTTTTTTGAAAAGGAAGTTACACTGAGACAAGTTGTCGACAATACCAAAAAATTTCTGCTTGCTAAAGGTACCAACAGACGACATGTTTTTTACATGTGTTTTTTAAGTTTTCGACTCGTATGTTTTTCTTTATGCTTGTCAATATTGGTTAATTTACATAAGGTTTATAATTGTTGGTCACAAACGTACATGTAGTATCACTTCTTCTTAAGTCGCTCTCGAGAACAGTTTTGTGCTACTGACAATCTATTTCCGTCCTTTAAGGTGTAGAAAATAGTATTAACCTGCCAAAAGGAGTCAGTTGTTTTCGACAACAGGTGCACAATCCCAAATTTGTTGGTATTGTGTTAAAGTGACTGGAATAAGAGTGAATATGGAATTGGGAAAGGGATGGTGTAGATGAGACATATCTTGAAACATTTAATTATTGTGCGTTTTTAGCATTGTGGCAGTGCTTCTGGTGTTAAGTAGGCGCATTACTTTTACGCTAAGTATTCGTTTTATTAGTTATTTTATTTATGAAATTGTTATGACTGAATCTGGCCAGGACATTGATTTCACAGCATCGAAGACCATCATTTGCTTTTTAGTCAGTGCCCTAACTACTTCAATCAACATCAGCCACCGATTTAGCAATTTTGTTTACTGATATTAATTTTTTTTAAATCTTATTTCAATTCTTATATCCTACGTTTTTTCAAATAGAATGAATAAAATAGTTTGTGAAAACCATTTTTACAACTAAAATGTCACCAAATTTTTAAAAAATATTTTTCCATATTTCCACACATCTCTTCTAAAAATTTTAGACGAATACAGTAAAAAATAAAGATTCTTCTCAAAATTCAAAAGACTGTAACTACTTGATATTGCCAACAAATGTGTTAGCTAAAGAGCGACTTTTGCACCAGTGCTGGCCAACGAGAGAAATGTATTCGAGTCGGCATTCTCGTGCCACTCTGGCGAGCAACGATTTACACATTTATAAAAAAAAAACTAGAACAAAGGTGGCATCCGTTTAATTTAACAAGTTCGCATAAATGTCTTATATGTTGTCTAATCGTCTAAGTATACAATACAAGCCTCTTCACGTGAATTCGTTCGCATCCAGAAAGAAACTGAAATTGTTATATAAACTCTATTTATATCAAGTTTAGAAACAGAGAAACGGAAAAAGTACCAAAAGTACAAATTTTTATCTATTTTACCTTCTTTATTTTAATTTCTTCTCAGTAGAATAGAACGAGCCTGCAAACTTTTACACTTGTGCCCATAATTATGTAAGTGGTCTAAATCATGTAAAGGGGCCGCCATCTAGCGTTTTTTTTCAACTAGTGCTTATTTCGTGAATGGTAACACTTAGCTCATGTCTGATTTGACAGATAATTAGTTTTATCCTTCCGCTGAACGAGCCAACTGACCATCCAATGCGTTTTCGATTCGCTAAGTGGGCCTGCGATCGACTTACAGAAGATGCCGATTTTGCCAAAAAATCATCTTTTCAGATGAAGCTCATTTTGATCTTGGCGGGTATGTAAACAAGCAAAATTGTCGCATTTGGGGCACAGAAAACCCGCACGCATACATTGAACAGACGACGCACCCAAAACGAATCACTGTTTGATGCGGTTTTTGGTTCAGAGGCATAATTGGGCCATTGAGCAAGGAGTGGCCGTTACAGTCAATGGCGATCATTATCGGGCCATGTTGAATGAATTTTTGTTCACAAAAATTGAAGAGGAGTATATTGGCAATATTTGGTTTCAACAGGACAGCCGAAGCTTCAGTAGTTTTTTTTTTATCTGGCGGACCCTTTACATGGTAAACATTTTGCGATTTTCACCTAAATTTTTGTAAATAAATGAACTACTGTTGATAATGTGGGAGTTATATTTGGGTTGTAAGCTGTTTAGTGAGATATCTAATGCTGTTTTCTGTTCTAAAAAAAATTGAAACATTTTTTAACTTTTTTTTAAAACATATTATTTTTATCAAGCACATATACAAATAAGGTCATTCGTCATTGTTATAATTGAACATATTCAGGGAATACAAAAAAATACATTTCAATTTTTCATATGAAATTTTTACTATTAATTTTTTTTTTGTATTATAACTGATGCACTAAAAATAGAATGAGTGACAGCACTGTAACCTATTAAACTGTCCGCCGTGTATGAGTTCAGCTATAAAATCCAAAAAAAAAATTCAAATGTGCGTGTGTATATGTTGATGCGTTTGCGTGTGCAGGCAACTATTGAACCACGAAAATATTCACTTAGTTGGGCCGCTAAAACATTTTACTAACTAAAAAAAACCACACACAACGAAGTCAACTTAAAGCTCAATGACAAACTAATTTGAATAAATAAAAATGGGAAAAAGTTAAAGTAAAAACCACAGGTGGAAGCTTTTTGTCCGTGACTCAAAAAAAAAAAAAAAAAAATCAATATAAAAATAATTACTTTAGCTTTGTATAAATAGGGAAAAATAATTAAGTAAAACTAATAGACAAAGTACTTAAATATTTATAAAAAGTTTAACAAGAGTATAAAAAAAGTATTGAAAAAAAACTAGAGAAACGCATGAAAGTAGGCCATACTTTTCTAAAGCACAACTAAAATCAATTAATAACTCATTCGAAACCAAAGCGAAATTAAAAAGATTTTTCCCTGATCAATAAACGTTATCAATATACATAAACATTTTGTTAATGATTGGTATCATTTAAAAAGTTTGTTACATCCGTTATTGTATGTTTGCTAAAAGTTAATGAATATTAACAGCCACATTAACAAAAAACGCCAACAACAACAGCAGCAGCAGCCAGCAGTCACAATAAAATCTGTAACATCGTTTGTTATACGAAACAGAGAAAAAAAGCCAGAAGAAAATCTATATTTTTATTATTAATGGATTTCATAATATTTGCTATTTGTGTGTGAGGCGGCACGTACAACCAACAAACCTTTAGGCTTACACGTGCATGTGTGTGTGTATGTGTGTGAATGTGTGTTCTTCTAACAAACTAAAGTTTCCTTCTAAATGAAATTAAAAATACATTATTTCAAGGTATAAAGTGCTGCCGTTCTTGTTATTATTATGATTGGAAAAATGAAAAAGTTGTCATAGAAAAAAAAAAAAAAAAACAGAAACAGGAAAATATGAAAAAAGTTTGCAGGTTTCTTTGCCAACTTGTATACAAAAACCAATAAAGGCACAAAAGCAAAAACTTTTATAAAAGTAAAGCTAACAACAACTTACAAGCCAGCCAGACGTGTGAAAAATTCGAATTAAGTGCGTGTGTAAATGCAAACAAATATTATAAAAGAACCATCAACCAACAACCTAATGTTGAAAAATTCTATTAAAAGTTAATTTATTGTCTACTTGTCTCGATGTTTTACAATTTGCCGTTTTAAACGATTTAATGGATGAAATTTTGTAAGGCATAATTTTATATTTGGTAAGTAGAGTTTTAATACACGTACATATGTATATAACTACCATACACTACAGATATAAATATATCTGTATGCACACATAGATATATATATATATATATATATATATGCCCTGTAGGAAGCTTGGCATTAAGTGTCCCCAAGTCATTTACTTTGTCGACTATTTTGGTGACAGTGTTAATAAAATTCCCTTGTGATTACTGTTATGCATTAGTTACTTTTTATATTTTATAATTTTTTTTTAATAAACCATCAAATGCACTGTGCAACAGTAAAAAATCCACACGGACCTGCCAAAGGGTCGTAAAACCCTATACCGACTTTGGCGGTTTTGGTGACCAATTTTTTTATGGGCCTGCAAAGAATTCGAAAATCACTGTAGCCTCAAATAACTGGTGTCATCCGTTTTTGGCTAACAGCTAATTCAGACTTAGCGATAGCGCTTTACTATATATGGCAATAAGGTAGCTAAGAGTCTACCACACAAATCTTGTTAATATCTTATGCCAGCACTTTTTTTTTGCAAAAGTAAAGGAAATAAAATTTTTATTTTCACTTTATTCAGACTATATATTGGATCTTTGCATCATTCCTTTATCTTGTTTTTGGCTCAATTAATAGTGTACGAATATCACATCCATTATCCAGGAATTGCCTATATAGAATAGGGGAAGATCTGGTCCAAAGACTGGCACTGCGACACCTGATGTATCTTTTGTACCATAGATCTGTAAATTGAATTAAATCAATCTCTGTACAACTCTCCTTATGAAAGTCGGTGCAGATATTGGAGAAGCCCACCTAATATCATCTGAATACAAAAACTCGGAATGAAAAACACGCCTTCTACTATCACATAAAACGATACACTCACAAAGAATGTGTGCCGTCTTCTCGTCATCTTTCAAGCATAAACGATACAAGGGTGAACGAACTTGGTTACTTTTCCACAGAGGATAGTTCAGTCCAAAATTACCAGAAAGAAAATCAGTAACAAGCCGTAAATTATTCCTGTTGAGATACAGTATGCCATTACATGTAAATGGCTGCATTAAAGCTTTGGCCTGCCTTAAATCAGAAGAAGACAGAAATATTTTCTTAACGGTCGAAGTGTCATCTTCTTTAATTAAAGATGTTACAGTCGACCGAATTACGTCACATAACAGCTCTAACCACATAAAAGGAGAGGCAGAGGCCCTTTTGGCCAGTTCATTTGCTTCCTCATTCCCGATGTGGCCAGGTATACAATAAATGGAAACCTTGTTCCGTATGGACAGCTTTTGTAATGAGACAAAGCGCTCTAAAACTAGCCTTGAACGAAATTCCCATGAAAGGAGAGACATAAAAGCTGCCTGACTATCGGAAAAGATAGCTATATGCGCACCTCTAGTTCCCCTATTTAAATTAATGTCAACACAATTAGCAATTGCCTGTATTTCTGCCAGACATACCATAGGCTGTGTTGCTTTAAAAAATTTGCTTGCTAACAATTTTTGGAATTCTTTAATTCAATTGGAATCGTAAAAAATAAACTCTTTCTTTGAAATTAAAATTTTATGGGGATACCCATAGTTTAGAATTATCAAAATTGCAAAATTTTTTACAAGTTTTAAAATACAGGCTGTAAAATTTTATCGTAAGCGAAAATTTACGTATGTAAAACATATTTGAATATTATAAAAAACGAGAAAATCGAAAATAAAGCTCGATATAATGGATCATCATTCTAAATTTTTTCAAAATATTCTTAGTGTACATACGTTAAGCCACGTTAAAATAAAAATTTAAAACATTACCCTCGTAATGGAGCATTCTCATAAATTTCTTAAAATAACTTACCCAAAGAGTAAAAATGTAAAAAATTAACAAAAAATTAATTAAAGTATTAAAAAAATGTGCAAAAAAATTACCAAGAATTTTTTTTTATTTTATTTTTTTAAAGGAAATCCTTGATATGGCATTTCTGTATGTACAGCAAACTTAAAAACAACCGCACAAAATAAGAAGACCTTTCATCGAAATCCGAGCCCTGGTCATTATGCGGCCAGTATCTAGTAGTTTTTAAATGACATGCACACGTATAATGTATAGAACAAAAAGCATTGTCTGTAATATAATTCGTCAGTAGTACTGGTTACAAAATCATTAGTTTTACTACTGACACTTCCCACAATCAATGTATGTTCTCTTATATCCCGTTTTTTATTCGTCTGAGTAATCTGCGGCGTATGAGTGTTATTTATTTTAATTGTTAATTAAATTACTCATACGTATAGGCTTCAGAATCGTTTTAAAATATCGCTCATTTACTCAAATAACGTCATAACTATATAAAAAACAACTAGTTTGCCAGAAAACGTGTTTAAAGTTTTCAATTTACACACAACTTAATGGAAAAAAATTATTCAAGAGTTGAGTAATATTTGTATGAAATTTTTACACAATATGACTAACGATATGAAGATTAGTTCTGCGTTATTAACATGCAAATTAAATTTTTCGTATTATATGAATGACGTTGTTTCAGTAAATGAGAGATATTTTCCTGTCAGTTCAGAGGTGGTAAAGCACATAATCATTTAAATTAAAAAAACAAAAAATACAAATCAATAGTATGTGTTCTAGCAGCCAAATTCTGAAGAAAAAAAAATTAGAAATTTACGTTTAAAATTTTTTAATGAACAACAAATAAAAAAGTTGAAATAAGAACTCATTAATAAAAATGTTTTCTATTTTCTTAATTTGCCATTGCTATAGTGGATGACTTTTTTTCAGTTTCAAATTGTAGTCGTAAGAGTATGTAAAGGGAAAATAAATGTAAATAAACAACAATAGCTGTTCAAGAATAGAGTGTTGCCACACAAGTATTTTTTTGGCCGGGTGTAGTCAAGTTAATAATTAGTTTTTTTTAATGTTTTTTTAGGATTTTCTAGTTGCATTTTGCTTTCACAAGACTGAGTATAAGTGAGAAGAATGCGAGTTTGTTTTGCTGCAAAATAAAAATCATCCAATTAAAATTTTTTCTTCTAAATTCTGATGCGAGAACACATAATATTAAATTGTAGTTTTTGAATTTACACTTAAATAGACCACAAGAAAAACGATGAAAACTAGTTAAGCTGATGTAGGGTTAATATACACTAATGGGAATTAGAAGACTATGATTTAAACAAACAGGTTCTTATTCAAATGGTCTAAAGAATAGAAAATTAACTTTAAATTAAATCAAACCCATAATTGATTATACAACTTATATTTTGATTTGATATAAAACCTTTTCGCGAGATTTTCTTCACTGCATATACATACGTACATTAGAGTATACGTTGTTTATTCTTTTGTTTTTTGATTTCTTATGCCGTCTTCCCCCAAATCGGTTTAGTTTTAGTTATGTAAAAAAAATACAAAAAAATTTCATAGCGATAAGTTGCGTTTAAAGGGGTGCGTCCGCTCCTCAAAGTTGCCTTTCAAGCCCATTTTTCAATTTGACATTTTTCACGGCAATAGTTGATAAACTTATTGTTCTTGTGGTTGGGAGGTAATGGATTAGGTTAGCATTGATTGACCTTCTTTTAAACCTAACCTACCTAAACTACTCGTAGTAAAAAATAACAATTAAGAAAATTTATTATTTTAAAATTTATTTAACGTTAATTGTATGTCAAATAGTTTTGTAATTGCGATATATGTACATTCGATCCGCTGTATTAAACTTATTTGTCGAAAAATATAAATAAAATCGTCATTAAAAAAATTAAAATGAAAATTAAATTATTTCATATTTTATGCAAGAATATAGGCATTTTTTTTTATAAAACTTTCCATTGTGCTCTGATATGACATTTAACCTGCTGTTAAATGCAGTGCTTTTGAATATTTAAAAATTCACATGTTTTAGAAAGGATTATTACAATAAAAAAATCATACGAAAAATGTCATGTGATAAAATCACGTGTATGTCATAAAACTATTTAATCAGACAAATACACACACAAACACACATGCACACATTAACAAGTTTACAGTGAAAACCAAAAAAAAAAAAACCGGTTGGTGAAGAACAAAACTTAAACTTGATTTTTGTCATAATTTTTCTTAAACAATTGTATGTAAACGAAAATTTTTAATTGTAGGAAAATATTTAGCATTTTGTTGCCAATATTTGAAGTCCTCACTTCACTTGAGCACTCTTTAAATTCTTGTACATAAATGCTTAAACCTATCAAGTATTCGTCGTTCGTTGTATGTGTAAAAAATTTACTGGATTTAAAAGAATCACATGCTTGGAATGGACACTTAAAAGCACATGTTTCATATACACTGCAGACTGCTTAATGTGATTTAAAAAATATTTATATTCTTCTATGGCAGAGAGTTTGCAAAATGAAAACAAAAATGAAGAAAGACACATACATGCAAGCATACACACATGCATAATAATTGTATATGCAACAAGGATAAAATTTTCATTTTCATTGTTCTTTTGTTATTGTCCTTCATCATTATCTTTCATTGCTGGTTACTTATATCCTGTCATGTCATTATCATCCCCCTTATTGCCACCGCTGTCAACACATACAACCAGACTTGAATCGCTGCCAATGAAGTTGGCAGTTGGCAAAGTTTAATAAAAAAATTTTTCTTTGCATATTGTGAACGAGTTGCAGATGATGTTACGAGAGTTATACGGAAAGTTTTAGGATGTAGAAATACTTTTCGTTGTTTAGATCATAAAATAAAGTTTATTTTACAGGAATCAAATTTCATGCTTAAGTGCAAAATCATTTGGCTCAAAAAAAAAAAATTAAAAGCGCAAATGCTTGAAGCCCTTAACTCCATTGTTGAAAAGAAAAGAAAAAGTTTATAAAATCGTTTGCATACAATTCTGGCAGTAAGAAAAAAGTGCTTAAGTCGATATAAGATAATTTTGTAATTTCCAGATTCAAAAGTACCTCTGAGCATTTTTTTGTAAATGTTATAGCAAAATTTAAAAATTTTATCTAAAGGCAAGTAGCAATTTTTTTAATATCGTCACCTAAAATCAAAAAGGCGGTAACAACCAAAAAAATTCAAAATATATTTCTCGATTGATTATGATGTGATTAACTAACATAAATCTTTCCATGAAATTTTACTCACATACAGTGTTGCCAGAAGTAGGGGAAAATCCTAAATAGAAGCGTAGCGATAACCTGACAGATTTTTTATATTCTCCAAAATGTAGGGATTTTTTCGTCATGTCGCATTATTTATAAAATAAATGCAAATACCTAATTTACATTAAGCATTTTTTTCATGAAATTAGTTGCATGAAAATTTTTTATTTGTCAATAGGAGGCCTGGAGGACAAACTCGTATCAAAAAATTTGTTAAAAATGTATCAGGGATTCATTTTACGCCCTTTTTTATACAAAATTCTCTTTTATAGCGCTGCAATTAGAAAATAGAAAAAATTGCGTGCAACAAAATTCATGAAATTTCATGAAAAAATGCTTAATGTAAATCAGGTAAAACATAACGTTTTTTTTTATTAATATTTGCTTTTTCAAAACGTTTCCAAAATGTTCGCTTAAAAATGTATTTCCAGAGCTGTTTGTGGTTTAAAATGTTTGCGACACTAATATGTGTATATGTACATATATGCCAAGGCAAATTCATATACCAAGTGGTGTCAACAAAATCTGCTTTGTTACTTTATTGCAATAAATATTGACAAATCCAACTTCCTACAAATTTTATTGCAATGAAATTTTACAAGCCAAACTTCCTAAAAAAAGCAGCTGTTAACTTCGCACCACCTCCCACATGAATTCGCCTTGTTATATGCTTTTTCTAAGATATCATTCTATGTTGCAAGATGACTTGAACTTATGCTTTAAAATTTTATTTAAAAAGAACTATTCATGTATTTATTGTTTGTTTTTTAATTAATTTTTATTAAAGCTTTAATAAACATAAATATTTTTTTTAAACTAATGGTTTTTTCTATTTCAAAGACGTAAATGCGTAGGGATTTTTGTGGGGGAAATTATTTCAACTTGTAGGGAAAAATTGGATTTTTTTTTAGTATGTGTGGATGTTTTTCGAGAAATCTACTGGCAACACTGTTCACATATGTTCAAAAAATACCAATTTTATTCATTTGTCCCAAATCACACTGTGCAAGTCTTATTGCTAAGCTGATTAGTTTCAGGGAGAGAGACGAGGGGAACAGCAACGTTTCTTTCCCCCCCGTCTCTCTCTCCTAATAAACTAATCAGCTTAGCAATAAGACTTGCATAGTGTAAATAGGGACTTGCTAGCTACACCCGGTGTGCTTAGCTACCCCTATTGTCTTTTCAATTTGATTTATATTGATTTGAAAGTGTTGCGCGTTGATGGTGCAATATGAAAATTGGATTTTGCCACGCCCCTTCGCCCGCAGACTGAAAATAAAAAATCAGACTTCACAGTGTCACCCGCCCGAATATTCTGAAGATTCCCTGAAAATTTCATCAAAATCGGCCCAGCCGTTTTGGAGTCCATAAGTTACATACATACATACATACAAACATCATCTTTTATATATATGCATAGGTAGATAGATTCAATTTGGCACCTAACAAATACATAGTTTTTAGTTTATGAGGTTTTGGCTTCTACTGTAAAATGTAAAAATGTACATACGGCCGTTTGGATGAAAGGGTGACGATATACTTATTTGTCAAAAAGAGAAAATTATGTAAGATATTTACAGAGGACGGAGATGTCCACTGTATATAGTTTAAAAAGAAAAGTAAAAATTAAAAAATTTTGATTTTTTTTAACTCTCTTTAGAGAAACAAGTGAGATGTATTTAAAATCAAACTCTTTTGGAGGCTTCTTAAATGATGTTTTGCATGCTGCAATATCTTCTTAAGTCACAAATCACACTATGCAAGTCTTATTGCTAAGCTGATTAGTTTATTAGGAGAGAGAGAGAGAGACGAGGGGAATAGAAACATTTCTTTTCCTCCCGTCTCTCTCCCCTAATAAACTAATCAGCTTAGCAATAAGACTTGCATAGTGTAACTAGGGACTAAGCACCATTCTGCTTGCACATATCGAGACATAACCGCAAAAGAAATAGCTTAAGCGACATAATTTTCGAGCTTCATTTTTTTACGAAAATCTATTCTAAACTATCGTAGATAATTTTAATTTGAAATTTATTTGCTGGTGGTTCAGCGTTGTCTATATGCATTTCATTGTTGCTGTAACAAATCATCAGTAGACTTCAACCACACATTTTGAGTAGTCACAAACCTCTTATCTTATGCACAGGCTTTCAAGAACTATTTGAGAATTCACAAATAATAATATAATAATAATAATATTTTTTTTTGGATTTCTAATTGTATAAAGGTGTAGAAAAATAAAATAGATTCAAATCGAATATAAATTATTTGCTGGCTTTTTTGTGTTAGTTTCTAAGCCTACTACGCTTATTTTTCTTGTGATTTACAAAAATATTATTATTTGTGAATTCTCAAATAGTTCTTGAAAGTCTGTGCATAAGATAAGAGGTTTGTGACTACTCAAAATGTGTGGTTGAAGTCTACTGATGATTTGTTACAGCAACAATGAAATGCATATAGACAACTCTGAACCACCAATAAATAAATTTCAAATTAAAATAAACTTCTGACAATATGTCGAATAATAAATTTCTTAAATATCGTAGATAATCGAATTTCATCAAAAAAAAAAAAAAAAAAAAACGAAGTTAAAAAATATATCGCTTAAGCTTTTTTTTTTGGCGGTTATGGCTCGAAATGCGATATACGATCGTAGGTAATTGATTTTCGTCAAAAAACAAGCTAAAAAAATATGTCGCTTAAGCTTTTTTGGCCGCTATGGCTCGAAATACAACACATTAGACGTACATATGCAGATTTGTTTGCTTTTGCTTCTGTCATTTGTTCTATGTGACTTAAGTGCAGCAGTGAATAATTTATTTAATCTTAAAATGTCAAGGATTTATTTTGTTACTCACACTCTCCTGCTCCCTCCCTGTCTCTCAAACTCTCTTTCTCATCTATAACAATATTTTCATTCTTTATACCCACACTTTATTTTACTTTTCATTATGAAAGTTTGTTGTTTTTGTTATTTTTGTTTGTTGTTTGAATGCGCTACAGACAAAATACTTCGTTTTATTGCAACAAGGTCATATCAGAAATTGTATAAAATTGATTTAATCATTAAATTTTAATGTTATTATTTGCATCTGTGGCAAAAAGGAAAAAGTGCTTAAGTCGAGATAAGCTGAATTTGAGTTAATGGTAGCTCCGTAATCTGTATATTTGAAAGCATACCTGGGCAAAATGTTAATTAATTTGTTCGATTTTTCACGAAGTTATAGCACTATGACTCGCGACTTATCTTTTCTAGACTTCTAATCTCATTTCTGTAAATCGACTTGAACGCTTAAAAGTGAGCTCTCCTGCAAAACAGTCAAACATGACTTAAGAAGTTTTTCCTTATTGCCACAGATATTATTTTTTACAATTCGTAGCACAATATTTTAGCGCTTTATTTTCGACTGGAAGCCAACGTATGTTGTTCACTAATTATAACATTACAAAAAATTAGTTATTTGTCCTATTTTTATTTTTGGAGTATATACAAAAAAAAAAAATAAACGTTAATAGCAAAAATAGCAACAATTTAACAAAAAACTATATGCAAAGGCAAGAGCACAGTATTGTAGTGCAATGCAAGGTCACCTCTGCTATTTGTCAAATATAAATAAATTTAACACAAGGTTAGATTTTAATTTATTAAAGCGAACAATAGTAAAGAGTGTGTGCTTTTGAGATTTAAAAAGATAAAACATTGAAAGAAAAAAAATAAATAAATTGGAAATGCTTGATGAAAAAAGAATACGAAATCAAAAGGTGTTTTAAGTGAAAGTTTAATGGGCAAAAAATGTAATAATAAAAACATAAAATAAAAATTTATTTAAAATGCAATCAGATTATCTCCATTTACTTATAACACTTTTTCAGAGGTACTGTTTTAAAATGCGAGTACTTTACTAAGAGATATTACCTTTAAAACGTACTCTTCTTCAAAATGTACTTTATCAAAAGGTAGGTTTTCGAAAAAAAACATTTTTTAAATGTCCTTTTTTAAAGGTATCTACTTCTTGAAATAAGTTCTTTCTAACAAGGCGCTCGTTTTAAAAGTAATTTTAAAAGAAAAAGCTTTTTCAAAGGTAATACTTTAAAAAGTACTTTTTTTATTAGTACTTTTTAAAAGAAACTTTTTTTTTTATAAATTTTCCGATTTTAAATGTATGTATGTATGTGTGTAAATTTATAAGTACTTTTTATAAAAGATGTATTTTTGAAAGGTACTATTTTAAAAAGGTACTTTTTACAAGATTCTTTTCCCAAATGTTTTTAATTTAAAGGTATTTTTTAAGATCTAATTTTCTTCTTTTTTCTTAAAAAAAAAGTTGATTTTTTGTATTAATTTTTTTTTAGTTAATTCCTTAAAAGGTACGTTTTTAAATGGAACTAAAAGAACTTTCTGAAAAAGTATATACTTTTCAAAAGCTACTTTTTGAAAAGGTACTTTCAGAAAAGTACTTTTTAATTTCCCTTTGTTATAAGGTATTTTTTAATTTTTTTTTATTAAAAAGTATTTTTTTAAAAGGTACTTTTTAGAAGGTATTTTTGAATAAGTCCTTTTTAAAGGTGCTTTTGAATAAGTACTTTTTTAAAGGTGCTTTATTAGAAATTACTTTTTTAGAAGGTACTTTTTTTAAAAGGTACTTTTTTAAACGGTATTTTTTAAAAAGGTACTTTTTAAAAAGTTATTTTTTGTAAGGTACTTTGTTTAAAAAAAACTTTTTTGAAAGGTAATTTTGTAAACGGAACTTTTTTAAAAGGTACTTTTGCAAAACGTACTTTTTTAACAGGTACTTTATTAACAGGTTCTTTTTTAACAGATACTATTTTAAAAGGTTCTTTTTTAGAAGGTACTTTTCTTAGAAGGTACTTTTTTTAAGGTAATTTTTTAAAATGAGCTTTTTTAAAAGGTAACTTTTTGAAAGAAACTTTGTTAAAAGGTACTTTTTTAAAAGGTACACTTTTTTCAAAGGTGCTTTTGTAAAAGTACTTTTTAGTAGCTGCTAATTTAAAAGTCACTTTTTCCTAAAGTTTTTTTCTTTAAACACTAAAAAAGCTCTTATTTAAATAATGCATTAATTAAAATTTGCTTTTTTTTTGAGGGAGCATTTGTAGAAAATTATTTTTAAAAGGAGGGATTCCAAGTTTTTTTTAAATTTCTTTTTAAAGATGTCTTTTTAAAAGATATATTTTTTTAAAATTCATATATTAAGCTTTTAATAAAAAATGAATTCTGTAAGGTATTTATTTAAAAGGTACTTCTCCTAAAAGTTAAGATATATTTTTTTTAAATGTTTCTATATAAAACTTTTAAAAGCAGCTTTTCTTAAAATTTACATTTCTGGAGTATTTGTTAATGAGTATTTTTTCAAAAGTATTACATTATGCAAAGGGTACTTTCCAAAGATACTTTTTCTAGATTTAATTTTTTCGAAAGGTACTTTTTAAGAGGTACCTTTTTCAAAGGAACTTTTAAAAGTTACTTCCTTTTTTTTCGAATAAAAATTTTCTTTCTGCTTATCAAGTTGGATTGGTAAGTTTGAGTCAGACTGAAATTACATTTTAAAATTTTTGATAGCATCTGTTACATGAAACTTTATTTATTTATCAATAGAAGACGTGTAGAAGCCAATTAGGTGAGAAAGCGATCATAAAAACTTTGGAGATTCATGATTTTTTCCATGTGTTGCTTTACTCTAGTGTCGCTAATAATATTTTCTTTGATTTAGTAAATGGAAAAGTAACAATGTGTGTATGTATGTATGTAAGTAAAAATAACATTTACGAATGTATTTAAAATCTATTTGAAGAAAATTTTGCATGAAAAATAAAATACATATCAAAGGCATTTTAAATTTTATTAACTTCTGAACAAAAGAAGGGGTGTTATGAGTTTGTGTTGTGTGTCTGTGTATCTGTATATCTGAGTGTATCTGTGTGTCCGTGTCCATGTACAGACCAAACGACTGGACCGATTTTGATTTCTGTTTGAAAGGTGACTTGATCGAGAGGGTTCTTGGCTTTGTTTTAATAAAAATGGTTCAGCCGTTTAGAAGATATCACATCTTTTCTAGATATATTAGGGGGTTTTTTAAATATTTAATTTTTGTTATGAATGTTTAGAAAAAAATGTGTTATTTATATTTCATCAAGACATTTTGCCTCCTGTTCTAATTTTTCTTCTTCTTTAATGCAATTTAAGATCTTAACTTAGTCATGAAAAACCTACAAATAGCTTAAATAATTGGCTTGCCATCATAAACGACAAAAAAAAAAGCTCATCTCTTTCGAGACAAACAAACTATTAAGAAAAATTAATTATTTTTTATGTTGATACAGAGACTTAAAATTAAATGTTTTCGCCAACTAAAATCAAGAATAAAAACAAGCACAAGATAAAGACGAAGGAATAACTAGTAAGCGAAAAAAAATTTTTTTTATAAAGTTTATCAATGTTGCTAGTGCTACAAGGCCTATGGAACATTTTTTTAAGGTTTCTTGGCTTTTTTTCTACAGACTTTTTGTAAAAAGAAGGAAAAAAGTCAAAATTAAACATTAAAAAAATAATTAAAACCCTCCTCAGATTCTGCTTTTATATCTCCCTTTATTGTCGTATTGTTTAGCTGCAAGACAGCATCATTTTTCATCTTAAACAAGCTTTAAAATTTATAACGAAACAGTTTAAAAATTGATTAATTTAGTTTTATTAAAATTTTAATTTTTTTCACTGACATTTTTTTGTGTGAATATGTTTTTGGGAAGGAAAAATTTTGAATATGTTGAAAGATTGATTTTTTTAATTATTATTCGCATATTCATTTAAGAAGAAGATATTACAAACAATATTGTTAAATACATAATTATTTTTTTAAATTAAATTTTAACTAAAAAATACTTTTTCAAGAAATAATTTTATAAAACGTTAATTTTTGCAAAAGCTACTTTTAGCAGAGCAGTGCTTTTTCTGGAAGCTTTTTTTTAATCGACTTCAAAAAAAAGTAGGAGAAAGAAGGAGAAGGGAAGATGTTACTTCTGTGGCAATAAGGAAAAAGTGCTTAAGTCATATTTTACTGTTTTGCAGTAGAGCACTCTTAAGCTTTCAAATCGATTTTCAGAATTTTTTTTCTTTTTTCTAACCTAATTTAAGTTTCATTTATATTTAGTATAATAATGAAATGTTGTCAGGAAAACGGTGAATAATTATAAAGGCTAATTTCGGGCTCATATAAATATTTCAAAAATATCCATAAAGCCACAAATGAGCACCACATGATGCTTCATAATTACACACTGTATAACATAATACTAAAAATAAATTTAATGAGAGGAAAAGCTCACAACAACATAACTTTAAAGATAACCCAGACACATTATGACAATGAAAATTATTACTGCTATTGTTGAAGAGAGGTTTCTAATTTTTTGTTTTTCATTAATACTTTGCACATATAATTAATAAGATTTAATGAAATTTTACCATGTGGCAAGGAGACAAGAAAGGACGAAATATATTATTAAATATGTGTTAGAAAAAACTCCTAAATTTATGGCATAATTTTAGTCAATAAATATTTAATTTGAAAGCCTTAAATTGTAATTATTCATACACATCCTTTAACCAACCAATTCAGATACTTTTGTACAAATAATTTTATAACTCATGGCAACACGAAGTTAAACACCAACAATAGAAGCTGGGAAGGTGCAGAGGAAAAACATGCAGGACCACAAACAACCAATATCCATGAATATTATTAAATTATCTTATGGAAATTAGTATTGAAGATTGTTTTTTTTTCCTTGTACAAATATAAATAATTCATAATATGAGAGAAAATCTAATGCAATAACAAGTAATCTTGATGTTAAGAACACCTATACAACTGCAGACATACAAAAGCGAGATAAACACACAACAACAACATGATAAAATAATACACAAGATACCAATCAATTTATATACTCGTATTATAAAGCGCTCACTCATCAGGTTATTATTATAGAGTTTTCCATACCAAAAACCATTAACTCATCTAAGGAACTGTGATGACTATGGGCTGTTTAGTTACAAAATAAGCTTAAATCTTTATCAAATATTTAAATACTCGTAACTTTAAAAATAATAATAATTCACTGTTTTCAGTCGTGCTTTAATGGTCTTGAAGACGACAATAGAATTTAAATTACTTCAGGCTGGAGCAACTTGCATATCCTGTGCCGGCAGTTTCATCATCAGACAGCAACTATCGTTTAGTCTACGTGATGTAGATTTACTGGGAAAGTACATTTGCTAAAGCCAACAATTGACATAGAGGCATAAACGGAAGTTTCAATATATTTATATGATTTTCTTATTATTACGTACATATATACCATTTGTTTTTTAAGTTTTCATTAGTATTTACTTTCTGTGCTGTGCCGTTCTGTTGCTAAATTTTAATTCTGACTTCTTTTGTAATAACTAATCCTCACAAAAATATACATTTGAAAAAATCTTCAGCAGTTCCTATGCAAAATTTCGGCCCTCAAAAATAGTGAGTTAAATATTTTGGCCAAGTTCTTGTTTGGTCGTCGCTTTAGATAATGAGCTGATTCGATCACGTTTTTCAGTTTGAGATTATGGCATTCGCTGTCGAACAGTGTAATAATATGGCTCGATATCGAATCCCATTATTTCATAATCAAAAATT
This sequence comes from Tachina grossa, assembly GCA_949987645.1. Taxonomy (NCBI): domain Eukaryota; kingdom Metazoa; phylum Arthropoda; class Insecta; order Diptera; family Tachinidae; genus Tachina; species Tachina grossa. Next base: position 27,623,608 of record OX465276.1, on the reverse strand, counting down.
TAGTTCCAATCAGTACGGGTGGAAAACTATCGATGGCACTATCGATAGCATCGATAGTTATTTTTTTTGTGACTATCGATGTTTTAATTCTGCCATCGATTAATACTTGAAAACAATCGATATTTTTTAGTCACTATCGATAGTAAATGACTAAAACCAAAAAATGTACATAAGTTGCTTTTCATAAACAAAAATAACTGAATGACGGGAAAATTTCTTCCGGTGATTTCACTTATTTTTCATACTATTATTATAGTTTTGTTATTTATTGAACTGACAAATAAAATTCTGGGGGCAAATCTATTTGAAATCTATTGAAATCTATTGAAATATTTTTAAATTACGAGTTGTATCGGATGCAGTAATTTGCCCCATGTATTTTGTTTTGGTTTGTTTTAAAATATTTTGTTTTTAATTTTTAGTTCGTATAAATATGTACATAATACGAGAACCACACAACTTCGATACTATCACGATAGTATCGTCGATATATCGATAGTTTTTCTAAATTTCGATAATCTTGAATCGATATATCGATAAAGTTTTTTAAACTATCGAAAACTTTCGATAGTGACACTATCGATAGTTTTTCACCTCTACCAATCAGCTCGTTATCGAAAGCGACGATTAGAACCCAGTCTCTACAATCTGCTATGCATTGTATACATAAATTTGTCATCTTTATGGTGTCATGTCACTGCTAGGCAACCTGTTTATTTGACAATATAAAGAACTCAAAAAATTTCCATTATTCTCTCTGTTATCAGAAAGATAAAAAATTTTAATGAAGTAGATTTTGTTTTAGTGTTTGCGTTTTCCGATTCTTATTGTAGGTAATTCACTTAAACCTATTTGTCTGCAAAATTTAAGCACTCTTCAGTACAATATTGCATGAAAATTTTATGGGCGTCGTGCAGCCTTGCTGGTTATATATTTTTTATTATATATTTTTCCTGTTAGTAACTCACCTACTAGCACTACTTGTGTCTCAATTTCAAGCTCTCTAGCGCAAAATGTAACTTAAAATTTTTATGGGTCGTGACCTCGCCCACTTTTTACATACATGTTGCCTACATATATTATGTACGAGTATGTATACTACATACATCTGCTGAATGTCAATTTTTGATATTCACGAATTCGAATTCGAATATTTAAAATGATATCCGCGAATACGAATATCTATTGTATGTGAAATTTATGGACATTTAATTGGTGATCCATTTTATTCTGAAATATTAAAAGAACTTCATAATCCTGTCCGCGCACATTAAAGTTTATGAAAACTATCCAAAAATTTAAATAACATTTGAAAATTATACAAAGTTTTTATAATAAATTAAATAAATTGTAGTCAAACTGAACATAATACATGGTTCTGAATTCCTCATCTTTCTTTATCCATTTACATTTTTAAATATTCTTAATATATGTATGTACATAAAAACTTCTTTCCATATTAAACTGCAACATATATTAACATTAAATCCACCAAATACATAGAAGGAAATGGTATTTGTAGAAGTTTAGGAAAATATTTCTTGTAATTCTCATGGACAAAAAAGTGTACTTTCAAAAAATATATTCTTCAATATATGTACATGACAATATCAAATTATTTAGTTTTAACATTTTTGTTGCTCAACTTGAGGATACAATGTTTAAGTAATGAGAGATATGTTAATGGAAACTTGCATACATAGACGTATTTTCATAAGGATACTAGCGAACCCCTGCACACTTCGTAGTGCAAAAAAGAAAATAAAAAAACAAAAATAGCAACATCATCCATTGTGGGCGCATTAAATCGTCTGACATGTTACTCAGGAGGCGTTTTATCTGCTCGAATCAAAATTGCATATTCATCAGATGGCATTTGATCGAGAGCAGTTTGAAAAAGTCGCACTAATTCATTTTCAGCATGCAACATATTCTGCAAACGCTCGATAATATCCCTCCTCAAATTTGATGAAATAATACAACGACAATCGGCTTCCACATTTGAGTTACCCACAAAGTATATTTGCAAAAATTGATAGCTTTGATCAGGAAAGGATAACAAAGAACCACGTCGATGGTAAACTTGGCCTTGAATCTATTGAAGATTGAAATTTTCACAATAGTACTTTTTGCGATCATCTAAATAAACATCAAAACAAACAAAAATACCTTGAACGTTGGCATAAAAATGTCCCGAATAATATTTGTTGCTCCAAATGAAGTCATTTGAAATCCGGAGTTATACGCTTGTATGTTTGCCATAAAATGCTTTGAAATTGGTGTGCCACCAGTTATCAAATTATGCAAGGGCTCCGGTGGTGGATTCAAGTCTGGTAATTTTACTTGTCTTTTCGAACAACACAATCCAGATACCTCATGTATAGACTTAAATGCCTTGCAATGATTGCAAAACAGTAGTCATTGGTGCAATTGAAACCTTGCCATGAGAAACGTAATCAAAGTTTGCATCAGAATTGAATGCAGCACGCTCCAAAGTACGTCGCACATACGGACGTGGAGCTGGATTTCGCAGAGCCCTACCACGTGCCATGGCATTTCGAGCAGCCAAAGTATTATTTACACGCTGTTCGTCACTTTGAGATGCTCTGGATGCTGCAACATTTCTAGCATTACGTGATTGACGCCCCAAATTACTGCGCGTACGTACCATTTTGTATTAAAAAATGTGGCTACACCAATTAAATATGAAGTAACTGAAATTTTATTTATTCGCGAAATTCAAAAATTGAGATACATATGTCAGTTGAATAATGTAATTATTAAGAAGGCTTAGGTCGTGTATAGTCAGTCACAAAAAATTTCTAAAATTCTGTTAATAACATCTTGGGCATATGATCTAGTTACTCCGTCCATACTTGTGCAACCATATTCTACTAAATTTACTTTGTAGAATATGTAATCAATAAATAGATCAGCTGATCATTAAATGTCAGTCTATGACTGCATTCAAAAGCTTGCACCTGGGAGAAAAAGTCCGTTACAGCATTACATGTATATATAAGCTGTTTGATTGAATGTTTGAAATATCCGTTAAGTTAACATATAAGAAAGCTCATTCCTGTTCATAATGTATTTAAATATTTACCCCCTTATGCAAAAAAATATTTTACTTTAGCTTTAAAGTTCATAGTAGTTGATAGGCAGTTTAAGGCTAACATAGCTTTATTAAAAAATCATATGCAAAAGACAACTTTAAATATTTTGTGATTTAATAATAAATACTGGTAACACCACCGTGTTCAACAACCACTTCACAGCTTATGATGTACAAAATTGAATACAATTTCATTCGGGTATTCAAATATTTTTTTTATTTTATTAAATAAATTTTTATTATCTTGAAGTAAAGCAACCTAATTTAAAAAAAATGAGCTTCTGACTTAATAGGAAAACAGATAAACACAACCATGAAGTAAAAGTAAAAAAATGTGAAAAATTATCACAATTTGCTTTATTCGAATGAAACGAGTATTTGAATATCCAGCTTTTTTCGATTTGTTTTGATTTTATGTACATCACTAAAACATTTTTGTATAATTGTATTTATTTTAATATTTTTTTTATGGATTTTGCTATGTCTTTCGAATCAGTTGGATAATTTGGTGATGCTTCCCATTACATGACAGAAATAATAAATTTAAGATAATAGCAGGCACTTCTAGCTTCATTCTCAGATGTAACATGAACCAGTATGTGCTATATTAGTAAAAATATTTGAGGTACAAAATACACATTTTGGAAATATCAACTTAAAGTAGTCTTAACAAACGTGGGTGCCTACTTTAGAATTCTTATACAATAATTTTTTTAGAATACAACTTTACTTAACATTGCTTGGCAAAGCTTTATTAAGTTTTTTTGCATAAGACCGTTAAGTTTTTAGTGATGTGCTTATATGTAATTTATTTCATAGATCCCCGTAGTTGTGATTTACAATAGCTAAGTATATAAATCAAATTAATGGTTTGACTAAAATTGAATTGTAATGAAATTAAAAACGAATTGTATTTCAGTTTTTCAAAAAATGAACTCAGATATTTCGAAATGAATGAAGTAATCACTAAAATATAGCTCATGAACCAATACACATACAGATACTGTTTATACATAAAACCCTTGGTATTGACGTCACCTTTCATATAAACTTTGCAGAAACAAAATCCGTTCACGCATTCCAGAGAACATCAATTACTAACACAATGCAACTTATTTTTATATATATATATATAGATTATTTGAATTTTTTATGCAACAGAACTTAAAAAAAATATTATGAAAACAACAGTGATTGTGTGCCCCTCTAATTTTAAGGTATTTTTAAGGTATATTTTTTGAATGGGCAAATAAATATCTATTGAAAATGTAATGTTGTAAATGAAGAAAAGCAAAATTTGCATATCTTTCGTAATTGACATCATTTTGAATCATTTGATATCCCAACAATGTGTATGTTTAAAGCGGGTGAAAAATGTTCTCGTTTAGAGAACATTTATTGATGCAAAATATAATTTTTGTTTTTGTTTCACTCACAAAAATCGGGGAAAACAGCGTTACGTAATATATGGATAGCCCCTAAGTTAAGATTTTATGGGTGAAGTCACGTTCACTTTTAAAAATAAGAACTTTTTGCCTTTTAACGATTCAATTTAAATTCTTAATTTTCAGTTTTCAAGGCGTGTCCCTGCCACCGTGATTAAAATATTTGTATATTAACTTTCGTATCACTAGTGCGAATTATAATTTGTAGGGCGTAGTCCCGCCCTTTCTTGTTAAATTTTTTGAGTTTTTAGATATTTCTTGTTGGTTTCTCATCTATCCCGACTTGTGTATCAAATTTCAGCTCTCTATCACAAATCTTAGTTTTTAATTTTTGTGGGCGTAATCTCGCCCACTTTTTTGAACTCAAGATTTTTCTTGTAGCAAGTGTTTTATCATTCATGTTAAGTGTTGCTAGAAACGGATAATAACAAATACATAAATAGTATATTGAAGTGAGCTTAGCCGAAGTACATACATGAAACAAGGGGCTTAAGTTTAATGGTCGTGTTTACGCCCACTTTTTTAAACGAACATTTATAACCTTGCATTATTGCAGAATGTATAAAAAATTTCAATGAAATCGCTTGCTTTAAACGCTTAAGATTTAATTTTTAAATCTGAGCTTTATGGGCGTGATCGTGTCTCTTTCTTAAAAGTTCAGAATTTTCAGATTTTTCTAGGTGGTTGCTCGTCTACTTGTGTATTTATACTCAGGCTATGAATGTTTAACCAGTAAAAAAATACAGGGATACTCATTTACTCGAACATCATCATAACTCAAAACAACCAGTTTGCCAGAAAACAAATTTGAAGTTTTCAATTTACACACAACTTAATGGAAGAAACAATTTTTATTTTCCTCTCAAGCGCTGAGTAGACGACATATTTGTATGAAATTTTTACACAATATGAGATATGAGATTTAATTTTGCAATTTTTGAGTTATGACGTTCCTTGGATAAAATTCGCCACAATATACAATAAATTTTTTACAGAAAATGGAATGGAATATGTGTAGGTGTGTGGCTATTTGAAAACATGCTTTATATCTGTGTGTAAATACAATAGCTCTGTATATACGTATGTGTAGCCTGTATAGCCGATTAATGCTCAGAGTATTTTTATACTCATGCGTGTAATTGTAGCTCATAGTCTATAAATTTTAGTTAAACTGTTTGTACTGCGTAATTTAAGAAGTGTGTATAAACATAGTTGTTGAATATTTATAGTTATACGTATTTGAATTAAAATTAAAGATTGTGTTTGCATTTTGCGTGTTTTGTATTCCTAGCTGCATGCATTCATAGTTGTTTGGCGGCTAAAACTCAAAGAGTACTTAAGCGATACTTTTGTCATTCTCTGCTCCATATCTTATGAATCTTTCATAACAAAAATGTCAAACTTCGCATATAAGGTCACCTCTTCGTATGTTTTAAGTTTCATCATTTTACAATTGAGGAGAAAAAAGTTATCAGCGGGTAAAAACATACTGCGTGCAGAGACCGGAACTTGCCCTGGTATACTACCGTGCGCTTAGATGTTAAAAAAAAATTATCCGAAAATCTTATAAAAAAACTTTATTTTTAAACAAATTTTTGCCCACCGTGCGTTCGAAATAGAAATTTTACAGCTTATTTAAAATAAAATAACACATTTTCAGATCCAACAATTCTCTCGGATAATAGACATAAAAATGCAAATTTAATTCTATCGCAATTTTTCTAGCTAAACATTTACAAAATAAATGTATTTTCTTTCCTTCTTTCTTGCTTTCTTTCTTTTCTCAAGCCAGTTAGATAAAAGTATCATCGATAATAAATCATAATATCGGACGTGAATTGCGTGCAAAAAGCCATAATAAAAAGAAATAATAAATAAATAAAAAAACACCAACAAGACCCGCCACAGACATCAATATTTGATGCCGTTAAAAAAAAAGTAGCAAATAAAAGGAAGAATTTGTACGTGTATCTAGTGAATGATAAGATCTATTTATTTACAAATAAGTCTGTGATATCAAAACATAAATAATTCCTTAACAACCAGCTGCCTTAACATAATAAAGCGAAATAAAATCTCAGCAAGGCCACCAAAGCACAAAAAAGATACTTGAAATAACATTAAATTAAAAAAGCCACCAATTAATAATAATAATAGTAATAATGAATTATGTAAGTAGACTTAAGGTCATGGATCCCAAATATAAAGTGATAGATATAACATAACGAATAGATAAGAAAGGGAGATATAAAAATTCAACAGACCTAAACTTAAACAAAGTTAAAAACAAAATTAATGATTTATTGCTGTTTTTACCCTTTTCATTTAAACAATTTTTTGCTTAAAGATTGTGAAGGATTTGTGTTTGCATTCTCTCTCTTAACCATCCGGCATTTTGGAGGCATAAGCCTAAAAGTAGGCAAACAAAAGTTCGTGCAAACATTTTTAAAGAGAGCAAATACGTGTGTGGGAGAATTAAAACAAAGCTAACGGTGCTTAAAATTGGCAGAAAGTATACAAGAAAAAAAAAAAAAAGAAAATATCAAGAAGAATTTTTTAATTAAACGGCTGAGTGCTTGTTTTTATATTTAATGGATGGGAAAATCAGAGATGGGCAGTGCTTAGACAAAGGCCACAAATCATGCATGATCATACAAGATTTGAAAAAATCGCAAACAAATCCCACAAGTACTTAACATTTTTTAAAATATTTCTATATCAGGTAAAATATTCGACTATATATAGATTAATACTACATTTGTAGTGTCAGTGCGGAACCCTTCGTGTGCAAGCCAAAGTCCCACTTTGCTGAATTTATTGTCTTTTTTCAAATTTCTCTGAAGCTTAGAGTTCAAAGATTTTTATACTTTTCAAAATGTTAATGCAAAGACTTGCAGAAAAAACACCACCGGAGACATGTTCTAATACACAAAAAAACTTTCAATTTAAAACCTACGTAAACAAGGTTAATTTAATCTTTTTTTTTTGCAATGTTTTTTCTTCATATGTTTTTCATGTTAATTTAACATGATTTATTGTAATTTCCAACGAAAATTTATGCTTTTGAAATAACTTTATTTCACGTTGTTTTAACATTTACGTACTGTTAAAATCAAAATGAAGAATCATGTTTAATCAAAGTTATTTCAAGTTGGAACAACATGAATTTAATTTAATATAGTAATTGTATTTTATTGATTATTTAGCTTACATTTGTTTGGAACAGGCATAAGAAAAATTTTTGTTTGTATATAAATTGGCTTCCCCGGCTAAGATTTGAACTCGGAACTATTCGATTGGTAGTCAACGTGCTTACCTTTGCAGCCACAAAAACTTTAAAGATTCTTTAGATACACATAATTCAACATTATTTAATTCGTGATTTAATATACAATTTATTTTAATTTGGTTTGACTTGTTACCACGATTTGAACCTACGATCCTTTGACTATAAGACCTGCACACTGCCTACCAGCCAGCTCCAGTTTATCGGCTATTGACAAATATCAAAATACACAACAACAATACAAAAACCACTCAATAAACTAAGCAAAAAAGTGTCTTGCAGCTATGAATAAAGCAAATAAACGCCAACACACTTAAGCAACATATTATTTCTTGTAAATTTAATATGAGTTGAAATCAAAATTTCTGCATAATGATTTTACATTGGTAGCTTTTGTTTCTGTGTGTAAGCCAAATAAGTTTCTAAGAACTATCTTACAACGCGAAATAGATATATAATATTACCAAAATTTAGTCTAATTAATTATTTGATTAATTTTACTATTTTTTTTTTTTAAACAAGAACTTTAGTAGGATAATTAAGAACAAGAGTCTAGAATGACTATTTTACTATGCTCGTGAGCTTCAAAGAGTTACTCACGTTCTCATCACTGAAATAAACTTTTAAATATTTATTGAATGGACAAACGAACGAACGAACGATGGTCATGTGTACACAAATCAAAAAGTCTGGCGAAAATTTGCTCTAAAACAATAACTAAAACAAATTTACTATTAGCCATTTCCACTATTGCAATAAAATGCTGTGGTATTGAATAACCATTTAACTTCTGAGCAAAGAGCCTAAAAAATAGCAACAAAGTAAATAAATCTTTGTCTAGAGCACATTATTTTTTGAAGTGGAGTTGGTGTTAGCCTTAAAGCACAAATGCCCACAAGACTAATGAGTTTTTACTATTGATTTTATTTGCTGGAAGTAAATCTTACAAAAAATGCAATAAATTAATTTTATTTTAACTTCAAACATTTTCTATTCATTCAATGGGAATATTTTCATTTTTATAAATTTTTGCTTGTACTTAAATTCATTTATTAAAACTGCAACAAATAACTTTAAGTTTAATTCAAGTCTACTTTTTAGTGCCTCTATTGGTAAATTTATTTTATGTTTATATTTTTTTTTTAAATCAAAATTTTCCATCCCATATTATATTCTAAAGGCATTCGTGTAAAAAACGTAAATGTTTTTTTTTCACTTGGCAATAAATGTCTAAATAAATTCTCAGTTCAATGATTTTATAAATTTTTGTAATTGGCAAATATATTCATATTTTAATTGAAATTTTTTCTAGCCTTTAACTTTAAATCATACAACCAGAATTGAATATAAATTGTAATGCTTAATTAAATCATTAATTAAATCAGGCTTATCAGAAATAAAATTTCACATGGAAATTTCCGAACGTGTGAACAATTGGTATCAAAAAACTTTATAGGATTGCGAAATGTTTTGAAAATTTATGAAGAAATTTATTCACAAAGATTTGTATATTGGAAAAAGTGCAAATACGTGGGGTTTTAATTTTATTTTAATTATTTATACGAAACTAAAATTCATGTGAAACTAAAAATTAGATTCCGAAATTTTCACATGTGGAATTCATCATAAGGCTGAATATGTTATTTTTAGAGCAGTTTGTATTTTTTATACATATATTATTATAAAATTTAACATGCTGTCCTTTGTTTGGGTTTAATTAAGCTAAAGCTCGGATTTTTAGGAACCCAGGTGATAATTTTTAAAGAATATGAAACACCCCAGATAATTGTAAATATTCTGACAAACACAACCTGCTATCCTTACATCTATAAAAATGTGCCTTAGATATGTGGTTTATTAAAAAGGGAATCACTCTATGCCATATAAATTAAATTACAGATGCTTTGCTAGCAGTATTTCCGGGTCTTAGGGAAAAGAAAATTATATGAAAACGGCTCTTAAAAAATTAAAAAAAAGCTAAGCCCAATCATGAAAATTCCCTCGGAATTTATTTCTCACGGAAAATAATTTTGTCGTGAAAATATTCTTCAAATCATAAATTCTTTGGGAACGAACGAAGCTCGTTGTTTTGCTTGTTGGTTGACATTTGGTTTCTCCCTTCTTTTTTTATTTGAGTGAGAGACTAAACACAATTATCAAAATTAGCCAACTTGAAACAATATGTAAAAATAAGTTAGTAAATGATTTATTTGGGTATTATTTGTGTTTTTACACATAAAAGAACTATAAAATACAAGTTTATCTACTATATACATTTTTTTTAATGGAGTATTAAATATGTTTTTATGTAAACTTTTTAGTGAAAAAGCAAGTTCAATAGCGTTCATAATACTTACTTTGTTTCTCGCATTTGGTAAAAACTGGGGAAAAAAAACAAATTCATATAGGAGAAGAGGAAATTTTTGTTCATGATTGGGCTGACTGTTAAAATGCATGAAAAATGAATAACCTTTACCTTCAATTTAAAGTTTGTTGAACGTTATTGGCAAATTTTTAACTTCTCGAGAAAATTCCATACGGAATGCTCATAAAATATACTGAGCCTCTTATTAAACCATTCAATAAGGAAAAGCAGCTAAATACCACCAAAAATCTCATGTGTTTAAAAATTATGAATAAAACACTACTACGGCAACACTGTTCTGTCATGCTCAAACAATAAAAAAAACAACAACAAAACAATCACTGAATAAGACTACATGCACACAAGCTCACACTTGCTCACATCACACACACGCGCGCACGCACACACAAGGCCAACTATTAAGTTAATTATGAATAATTCAACTATTGTTGCTTATTCTAAGGACTCAACTAAATTATGTGAATTATAGTTGTGAAATAAAGGAAAACAAAAGCACAAAATAGTCACACAAATAAAAAATAAAAATATATTCTAAACAAAGAGTTGAATGAAAATGCAGTCAAAACAGAAATATTTTTCCACACAATATAGCCTCGTTGTGAAAGCAACATGCTCATGCATGTAGAACCATAACTCAACTTTATTTTCGCCACAAGCCTTTTCCTTATAGTTTGTACAAAAATAAACACACATAGAACAGACAGCGGCGAAATTAGCAGGGTGAATGAACAAAGTTATAAATATAAAACAGTCAATATTAAAATTAAAAATATTCTCTTTTTTAAATGAATTTTTTCAAAACTATAAATATAAAATAGTATGTGGATTTAAAAAAAAAGTATATTTTTATCATAATTTTAAATAATCTTTTTGAAAAGGATTTGGAAAGATTTTGTTGAAACATATCTTAAAATAAAAAAAGCATACTGTGTATTTCTTCAAAAAGGAATTTTTCAAAAACTTATTTTTCAACTCTCTTAATAGGTACCTTTTTCGAAAGGTACCATTTTTTAAAGGATTTTATTTCACGAAGTAATTTTTGAGGAGCTTACTATATCTCAAAAATAATTCTAACAAAAACGAACGATTTTTTTTTTTGTAAAATAAGTTTTTTAAAAGATTAACTGCGAGTTTATAGAAGACAAGTAAAAATTATCGTCTGCCTATTTATATTGAAAACAAACAAAAAAAAAAAAAAAAAAAGCACTCAAATTTTTTGTTTGTTTACAATGTAAATAGGCAGACGAGAATTTTTACTTGTCTTCTATAAACTCGCAGTTAATCTTAAACTGGCATCTGTGGACCTTTGATAAAAGAACTTAACTCGAGTTATGAAAATTTGCTGGATTTTTTATTATGCGACTATATTTTCAAGGCGCGTCTTTTGGTCTTATCGGCACGATTTTACGCTTTTTAGTTCGAAAAATACTATATGCTAAGAATCAACATATCTAAGTTGTGCAAACGGAATATTTATATCGAAGTAAGTTGATTTTGCGTATCATATTTTATTGCGACAACACGTCTTATACTGAAATAAGTGCTTTTGTAAAATTTAAAAACTAAAAAATTTAGAGAAGAGTTGAATTTATTTCTAAAAGATCGTTTGAATAAACAACTTATTTTATGTATTATTTTTTTCTTCTTATAAAAAAGAATAAAATATTTGAATAAATCCAAAATTCGACAAAAAAAAATTTTATATTACAAAGTTTTTACTTTTCCTTAAATGTGTACCCCAAAAACTTTTTTCAGCATTTTAGCAGTATTTTCGCTCTCCTGAAAAATTTGAAAAATAGACATACATATGTGCTTTTGTCAAAAGTCCACAGATATTTTCAAAGAAGAATTCTTCAAGGAGTACTTTTTCCGAAAGGTACTTTCTTTAAAAGATACTTTGTTTTGAAAGTTACCGTTTTGCAAAACGTAAATTTTTTTAAAGGTAATTTTTTCATAAAGTACTTTTCCGAATGGTTCTTTTTTCAAAAATTACTGTTTTACTCTTCAAATGGTACTTTTTTCAAAGGGTACTTTATTATAAGTAGTTTTCTCACAAGGAACTTTTTTAAAAAGCTACTTTCCTCAAAGGTAATTTTCTAAAAGGTACTTTTCTGAAAGGTACTTTTTCCCAAAAGGTACTTTTCTTAAAGGTACTTTTTTCCCAAAAGGCACTTTTTCCAAAAAGTACTTTTTACAAAAGGTACTATATCCAAAAAATACGTTTTTAAAAGGTCCTTTTTTCAAAAGGTACTTTTTTCAAAGGGTACTCTTTTCAAAATGTACTTTTTTCAAAAGGAAATTTTTTCAAAAAGTACTTTTTTCCCCAAAAAAAAGGACTTTTCCAAAAGGAACTTTTTTGGATGCGTAAATATTCAACTTGTGCTTTTGTAAAAGACACGTTTCTCAAGGATACTTTTTCAAAGGATGTTTTGTGAAAGGTATTCATTTAAAACGTACTTTATCTAAAAGTATTAATTCAAATGACATATTTTGTAGAGAACTTTCTGGTAAGATATTTGTTTGTATCGTATGGTGCACTTTAAAAAAAATATTTTGCAAAGTAACCGAAGTATACTTAGTTGACATTGGCGGCGGTATTTAAAAAAAAATTATTTATATATCAAGTGTGTTTTTAGTCAAAATTTTTATGGATTTTTTTATGAAACACTTCAAACCTAATTAATCTTTAATGTATTCGGAAGTTATGTTTGGTTGTCTGTTAAGCGACATCTATATTAATGAAAGTTTTTCTATACACATATGCAGTTCTTTTTAGCTTATTTCAAAATTATTTTGTTTCAAGCCTACTGACGAGATTCTTATATAATTATTGTTATAATTTTAAGTTTTAATGGGCATAGCCTCACCAATTTCTTTAAGCAGAATGTTATGCTCATTCTAAAACCACTACCTGTTTGCCAAAATTCGCGAGAATCGGTAAAAGTATATTTAATTTAATACTAAAGTTTAACGCTTTTTAAAATTAACTCTTATAAATTTAAATAGTTTTAAAATGATCTCATTACAAACAATTTGTATGCAGGTTGTGAAAGTGTTCTCAAAATTATGGATAGTTAAATCCACGTTACAGACTGTTATAGTCTGGCTACAGATGTTTTAAATAATCATAAAATTTTTATTGCAAAGTAATGTCAGCATTTACCCGTAAAGTTGGTACCTTTTATAATAAAACTAGATTATTGTACTTAATTTTTAATCAGCTACTGTTTAGATGTGCGAAACGCTATAAAACAAAAACAAAAGAATTAAAGCATATGTAACAGCTAGTCGTTATTTCCTCCATATATGTACATATGTATATTCATACAAGTTTTTATATGTACGTACATATGTGTAGCTGCCTGCATACATGTATGTACATACATATTTACTAGCATGTATACATTCATAAATGTGATCATGGTATTGTATAAAATAGTCTTTGTTTTAATGCATATTTTATGTGACCCTTGTGTATAACACATAAAACCTGAAACATCATTAAACGTTCTTGTTACTTGTGTGTGAAGAAAGGTAACGCAGACAAAAAAAAAATATATATATATATATACTTCCTCACACACGAGTAATATAGTCAAGAGAGTGAGTGTATGTATGCACAGACATATCCTTGCTTTGCTTGTATATAACTTTTTTTTGTTGGTTTTTTTTTCAATACGAATGTCTATGTAATGCTTAAAACGTTTACGTGCAAGGTGAAAACATATAAAAGACTAACATACCCTCGTACTATACACAATTATAGAAATATAAATCTGCAAAATAACACAAACAAAAAAGTACATTAAAAATATTCATAAAACAAAACATACTCATATACTGTAACAATAAATACAAGTTTTTCTTTCTTTCGTTTAATTTAAGGCAGAAGGCTGAAAAGTTCTTTTGAATGAAAGAGTTGTTTGCTTATTTGTTTTTTCATTAGATACATATCTTGCTTATTCGGTTTATAATTAAATTTCTAAATAAAGCTGCATGATTTAATTAAAAATTTTTAATTGAGTTGCATACGTGAAGAATGAATGAATAAGTTTATCTCGAAGTTGTAGGTAAGAAACAGCTAAAGGATTTATTTTCGGATTTGTTATTAAAGCAAAACATCTGACAGACAATTTAGGGGCAATATAAAAGTCCAGGTTTTAATTAAAAAAATTCAATTCCACAGGAAAATCATACTGTTGTAAAAAATAAAATACTTTGAATGACTCTACGTAGTGTAAAATTATTTCTTTAACACGTTAGTATATAAAATGAATAATTTACTATTCGTTGAATAAAATTAATAATTTACTATTCGTTCGTTATATTCGTTATATTGAAAACTAGCTGACCCGGTCCACGTGGCTGGCCCTAAGCAAACAAGCAAACATTAGTGTTGTATTACCACACGATTTAAATTTAGCTTTCAACGAAATTTACGGCCTTAAAATATATATATGGCATTGGTGCTGCAATATGAAAATAGGATTTTGCCACGCCCCTCCGCCCGAGGACCGAAAATCAAAAATCAGACTTCACAATGTCACCCGCCTGAATATTCTGAAGATTCTCTTGAAATGTCATCAAAATCGGTCCAGTCGTTTTAGAGTCCATACGTTATATACATACACACATCCTGTTTTATATATATATATAGGCAACGAAAAATTTTCTAATGCTATTGTTGTTTGCAATACAAGTTGTCGATCGAACGATTTCTGGGACAGGCCGTTATTTTTACGCTTCTTCTTTTAAACAATTTTTTGTATTCTCTTGACTATCCGTTATTTTGGAGGCATAAGCCTAAAAATAGGCTACAAAATAAAATGTTTTTTTAAAGAGAGCAAAAATGTGTGTCTGTGTGTGCGTATTAAAATAAAGTTAACTGTGCTTAAATTCAGCAGATTTCTCTCATCCACTGTTGCCAGATAGTTTTAATACAATATCAGTAAAATTAAATTACAAAAATCTGATAAATCAGCACTTCATTTTGAATATTATCAAAAATTCGGCAAAATAAAGACATACATTTTCAAGATATTTTTAGTTTTTTAAATAAGAAACAAAAAAGGTTTTATTCTGAAAAAAATATTTTGGTTTAGCAAACAGATTTCCATACAAAATTAGTTTTGTAAACAAAAATAATATTTTCTCTTAACACGCTTGTAAAAATATATATTTTTTTATTTCGTTTAAGAAAATCTTTTATGTTAAGGATTAATCCCTTCCAGTGGCTTATTTTCTAAACCATTTTTTTGTTTCGATTTGAGAGAATTTACTAAAATTTCTTACCACGTTGGCTGATGAGTGTGAAATATATAAAAGTTTTTGTTAAGATTCGTCATCTTATTAATTTAATATTATTCTTATGAGGGTGGCGTTGGCTGAAGTAGTTAGCACGTTGACTACTAATCCGAAGGCCCTGGGTCCGAGCCCGGTAACCGACAGCCATTAAATAAAAATACCACCCATTTTTCTAATGTGCGTTAGTGCCAGTTTGTATTAGTAGTTGTAGGAAAGTTCAAGTGATGAAGGCATAGTCACTGGTTACTGAACTATACCGACTTCAGCAGATACTAATCGTAATGTAACATCAGAGCACCCTCCCCGTCGTTGGTATTGTGTAGTAGAATCATCGGGGATGTAAAATAACCAGTAAAAAATGGTTTAAAAAAAATTAATATGCCTTATTGACACCAGAGGCGCTGCAACTCTGCATTATAGCGTGAAAAACGCAGAGTTGTAAAATATTGAAGCATTCCTCTATCTCTTCCTTCACCTTCTGTCTTCTCTATCACTATCACTTTCTTAAAGAAGATAAGACCTATAAGTAGTAGTAGGCATTATTTGCTTGAGTGTTACTTCTCTTAAAAAAATGTTTCATTTCACAAATTCCCTTCCAAAAATTTAACAATTTATAATTTTATTTAATTGCAGTTTTTTTGTATGCAACTTATAAGTTCTCTAAATAATGAGTCTAAAGTAAAAACAGTTTTTTGTAATATTGAAAATTATTACAGTTTCAGCGTTTACTAAAAAAATTTGGGTTAAATCCTCCATTCGATTTTAATTAATCAAAACGATTTTAGATTTAATCACAAAACTCAATATAAATGTTAATGTAGTGTTGCTGAATTTTGCAACTTTCTACCTTTACGTATTTAATAGTAAATGTGTTTTTTATTTTTTATTTAAACCAATATTGCAGCGAAAATTTTAAGAAGATTTCAGGATTGCCTTTATAAATGTACCCATACAATCGTGCGAATGATAAAATATTATATTTTCTTTTTCGTTAAATATATACAAGTGCCAGTGGTACATTTACACAATTGTTTAAAAGTTAGTTTTTTTCCTTGTTTTCTGTAATTTTTTTTGAGCGTGTTTTTAGTTTTATTATTTTGTTCAAGGAAGTTTAAGTTAAAGGTAGTTTCAGTTTTAGTAACAGAAAAAAAACTATAGTTTTTCTTCTTTTATATTTTTGTTTTGTTTTTAGTAGTATGAACATATGCACAGTAGAATAAATCCTAGCTGCACTTGCCAGCTAACAAGAGCGTAAATGTAATACATTTATAATTAACAAACTAAGAAAAAAAGGAACAAAACACTGCACTAAAAAAGTTCAGTTTTCATTTGAATGTGTAAATGAGTGGCCTTAACATAGGCTTTGATTTAACAATTTAATAACACCGCCGGAAGGTAGACTTTAAAATATGTTTCATGTTTTTTCTCTTTCACTTTGCATTTGTTTGTTTGTTTGTTGCATTTTGTAACACTCTTTGATATATTAATTTTTTGTGTAATTAATTTTTTTTTTGCTTATTTCTTTGAAAGCCTTCCATTGGATCAAAAGCTTAAGCAAGTAGCCTTTTTTTTGAATGCATAAGCATGTTCTTTTTTTTATTTTGCTTCAATTTTTATATTTTTCAAAGTACATTAAATGCTTTCTGGTGTTATTTTAATTGAATTGATTAATATGGAATGATGCCAGGTTTTTCTTTTTGACAAGAAATTTATAAAAGCAATTAAAAGTCTGCAAGAAAAGCTTCATTCGTCAAAAGCTATATATATCCGACCATCGGGTGAATAATTTTCATGTTTATCACTTACAATAGTCAGTCTTAATTATTTGCAAATAGTTATAAACATTTGGTATCGAATATTTTCAGGTTACTCGTTTGTAAAAATTACACGGAATAAATTATCATCTTTTTTTGTTTCCTTTTTTCATAAATGAAAGAAAATCATAAATTTGCTTTTTTTAAATTAATAAATATTTCAAGATTTCATTTTTTTAAAACAGATTATATAATAAATATATTTAAACAAGTAAGCACACGTGGTCATTTAGTCAACTTCAATTCTAATAATCCGAATTGTAAAGGTATTTTTAAAACAAAACTAATGCTCCGCTACTACTAAATTGCTTTTACTTTTTAGAAAATCTCTGCAATATCCAATTGGTATTACTATTTTAAAATTAACCTCCTCATACTTTAATAAATACTAAAACATTCAGGTCACATTTCTTTGGTAATATTTTGATTTTTCAATATAAATAAATAGAAGTTTCTTTAAATAAAATCTAAATAATACACAAGTTGATCTAATTTTGGTTTTTTTTTCTTCCTGCAGCAAAGCAATTCCGACCGAAAAGTCTACAATCACTAAAAGAGATATAAAAAAAAAAGACAAACTAAAAAAGGTAGGAAAAACATATTCAAATGTATTTTTATATGTTTAAAGGATAATTGTGACAAAGTGCTTATTAAGCAAAACCACACATGGACACACAAAAACAAACACACATATGCATACAAAAAAAGTACCCAGCGGGAAAAATCAAAAGACTTTCTTACTTTAGGCCTTATTAAATGTCTGGATAGAAACTTTTTTGAATCAACTACTATTCTTATCTAATTGCTAAAGAATGTCTTATAGAAGTTCTCGACTCTTTCGCATAAAAATAAGATAGACATTCCACACTCCTTTCTATGAGAAGGGAGAATACAAGGAGTAACATTTTTTTGTTTTAATTTTTAGCAAAGCAAAAGCAAAATACATTATTTTTAAAGGCCTTTCAGAATCTCTGGCGGAAGAAGTGAGAGTGGAAGGTCTACCACGCCATGACAACACGCGTAAAAAAGATATGAATGGAATGGAGCAAGCAGACCTTGTACATGAAAAAAAGGAGTATACAGGCCTTCTACAAGGTATTCTCACTTCGTCTTTTTCCTGCTGGGTGTATTTAAACAAATGATATTAACCATAGATAGAGCTGTAATCATAGCAAAAAAAATACTATTTCATTTGCTAATATATGTATATATAGACGTTAAAATAAAATACCAAGAAAAAGGCAGAGAAAACAACAAAACTTTACAGACAGACAGCTCGCACTTTATGACATGTCACATGCGGCAATTTAAAAGCTTAAAAAAAACTACAAAGAAAATTTCATACACATTACACGTATTGTAAACGTCAGCAGCTCTTGATTCTTTGGTTTGCTGTGGACTGTTGTAAAGGGTCTGCCATCTAACGTTTTTTTTCAACTAGTGCTTATTTCGTGAATGGCAACACTTAGCTCATGTCTGATTTGACAGATAATTAGTTTTATCCTTCCGCTGAACGAGCCAACTGACCATCCATTGCGTTTTCGCTTCGCTAAGTGGGCCTGCGATCGACTTACAGAAGATTCCGATTTTGCCAAAAAAATAATCTTTTCAGATGAAGCTCATTTTGATCTTGGCGGGTATGTAAACAAGCAAAATTGTCGCATTTGGGGCACAGAAAACCCGCACGCATACATTGAAAAGCCGATGCACCCAAAACGAATCACTGTTTGGTGCGGATTTTGGTCCAGAGGTATAATTGGGCCATTGAGCAAGGAGTGGCCGTTACAGTCAATGGCGATCGTTATCGGGCCATGTTGAACGAATTTTTGTTCACAAAAATTGAAGAGGAGGATATTGGCAACATTTGGTGTCAACAGGACGGCGGTACGTGTCACACAGCCGAAGCTTCAGTAGTTTATTTTTATAGCATTTTCAAAAAAAAAAAAGTTATCTGGCGGACCCTTTACCAGAAACATACGTGTGGATTTTTGCTCACGAGTCTTATGCGTACACAAACACATACATACACGTACCTATACATATAAATGGAAAAACAGTTAACAAAGCCAAGCGATCAAGCATTTTTAAACTTCCAAAATAATTAGAATTTAGTATCTTAAAGAGCTACTAAAAGGGTTCGGTACAAGTCTACTGCAGATGGAACCGTCTTCGCTTTATTCGTTGGCGATTTTCATATTCAAGTACACTCCTTTGACCATATCTTTTTGTCATACGTGGAATGGTGAACCAATGTCTACCTGCGTGGCTACGAATTTGCGCAAAGCCCCAGCTTTATTGCGAAGAAATATCGTCAAAAATTCTATTCGAAAAACTGCAGGATATTGTTTTCGTTATATTGTGAGCAAACGGCGCACTCATCTGGCGCACAGCTTTTCTCACCTACAATGTTCGGTCAATATGCGACTCATACCACGTTTTGCAATAGCTATAAGTTTAGTTAGATCAGGCTACTTCAGCCGACTATCAGTAAATATCATTTTGTAGATTTTCTTAACCGCTTTTGGCGTGGGCACCTCAACGAGTCAAACATTACGATGTTCGTCTTAGCAACTCCTACAGCCTTGCTAAAGCTCTGCCAACCAACATTTTATTGACGTAAACGAATCATTAGACTCTACCAAAGTAGCGTCCAGCTCGGCTTTAATATTGCTAAGACTGAGTGAGACCTTTCAAATGAAAATATTGAACGAAATAACAATAAACAATTTTTTCCGCGCTTATAAATTCACTGGGGTTTATGTTTTGGTGGCTAAAACTTAAAACACATGCCACTTTGCACCAAAGTATTTTTTTTATATTCTTATTACTGACTGCCTTCGTACCTATGTCTGGTTTTAACATTCTGACATCCTGTGGCGGCATAAGTCAATAGTAGGATTTTTCTTTTCCCGGGCCGATTTTTCGGGAACGATTTTTCGGTGTCCCGGGAATTCCAGCCCAATGCAAAACAATACAAAATATTTTTTAATTTAATCTGTTCCAACAAAAAACAAATTATAATTCATGAGATCGATTAAATAATAATGTTTTATAAACACATTTATATTTATATTGCCGCACAGTATATTTAAAATACATTATTACAACGGCAAACCAATAACTACCCGACGATTAGTCAAAAAAAGTAATACAATTTCAGTTCTTTATATATGTATGTAATAGTAATGCATAAATACCAATATTTTATGTAAATGCAAAGCCAAATGCATTTATATAACTAAAAAAAAAAATTATATTATATAAAAAATCTTACAAAATATTTCTTTGGAAATAGGGCTTTCGTACAGCATAAGCATTAATAGAATCGTTATTTTTACCAAAGACAATTTGTAATTATTGTGTAAGTTTTCTTTTATTTCCTTGCGCATTTCTGTTTTTAAGTTTACGAAATGTGGTAGGATTTAATTTTGAACGTCGCGTTCGGCTTTCGGTAATTTAAGACCTCTAAGTCTCAGAGCATATGCCTGCCAGATGCAAACTCGGACTTAGTTGTTGTACAGTTTTAGTTATATAGCTATGTACATACAAACTATAGTTTACATAACAAAATAATAAAAAAAAAAAAATCGTGGGGATTCCCGCACAAATTATCCGGGATTTCTTTCCCGGAAAATGTGCGTGATCCCGGGAAATTTTTCCCGGGAAATCCCGTATGAAAAACACTAGTCATTAGGAGTTTGTTTTAAGTAACTCTATTGTTTTCGCTACGATGTCCGTCTGTCCGTCACGGGATTTTTTCTCGATAACCGTAAGAGCTACGGAACTGAAATTTTCACAGATTATGTCAGACTTTGGCCGCTAAAAATATGTTGAAATCCTAATTTAAAATACAGACAATTAAAACGAGCCAAAATAGCTTAACCGACACATTTTTCGGACTTCGTTTTTTTTTATTTTTTTTTTGGCGAAAATCGATTTTTTGCGATCGCAAATTATCGGTTTTGGTCAAAAAATTAAGTTCGCAAATTATGCCGCTTGAGTTTTTTTTGTGGGGGGGGGGGGGGGGGGGGGTTGTGGCACGATATATACACACTTGAAATTTTCAAAGTTAGTGTATTTTTATACAGAATACAACAACCAATTCTAAAATTTAATAAAAATCAAAATTAAAGGGTATTCCATTAGTTAATGTAATTTTCACTATGCAATTTTAACTCACCAAAGCTAAAAAAAATCGCCAAAAGCCGAAAAAATCGCCACAAACGAAAAAAAAGTACCCAAACTAAAAAAGTGCCAAGAGCGCAAAAAATCTCAGAACCGAAAAAACGCCAAAAATAAGAAAAAAACGCCCCAAAAGTAAAAAAAAATCGTCAAAAATCGAGAAAAAGTATACTGGGTACTTGAAATTTTGTAAAAGAAAAATGCTAGAAAATTCACTAGCTTTCAACCAATATATAATGTTAATTTAAAATATTAATTTAATTAAATTGTTTACAATTATTGTTGTTTAAATTAACGATTATGTTATTCACTAACTTCTTGTTAACAACTTCTTTACAATTTGATATCAAGTGCCAGCTGTATATAAAGAGAAAGCACAAATCAGAATAGAAAACGAGCGTATCACTCATTTACTCAAAGAATTTCTAACTTAAACATTGAGTTTTTGAGTTTATGATGCAGAATTCATCCTCATATCGTTCTTCATATTGTCTAAAAATTTCACAAAAATATCTTGTTTACTCAACTCATGGGAGCAAAATCAAATTTTTTTGTGTAAATTAAAAACTTCAAACGAGTTTTCTGGTTTTTCCGTTAAAATAAGTTAGTGAAGATATTCGATTACATAGGCTAAAGTTTGTAGAGCAGAACTGTCCACAGAGAGAAAACCGAGAGAAATGTAAAAGCGTATGTATGTTCATTTGTATAAAAAGCCTATTGATGTTCGGCACTCTGGTGCCAGTTTGAACAGCCTGGTCGTAGAGTATTACATAAGTACATACATATGTAGTGTCCGTACCGAACCCTTCCTGTGCAAGTCAAAGGTGCACTTTACTGAATTTATTTATGTTTTTCTATGTTGTAAAGTGATTGTGTTGCATTCGAATTTCAAGTTCCGTTAGCTATCGAACATCAATTATCGAATGAATTAAAACATTTGGCCCTGTTCTGTAAATCGAATCGATATGAAATCGTACGATTTCTGAATTTACAAATGGTTTTGCAGACGAGTTCCACATCATATACGATAATTTTCTTTCAGATATGATATTTGAGAATACGTACATAATAGAAGAGAATATATATGTACAATAGAACAAATAAAAAAATCTTAATAAATATTTCCCTTATTGGAGCTCCTTTTATAAAATCATGCGATTTCAAATCGATTCATTTTACGGAACAGGTCCAATTATATATACATATGGCAAGAAATTTAGCTGCCGTGCTATTGTTGTGGTTCAAATTAGAATTTTTTGCTCAATCTTAATATAGCAAATTCTTTTTACCTAAATATCATTCTTAATGTTTGCTGGGTTATAAAACTTATGGGTCAATACTTATGAATACAAAAAGAAGTTTTTATGTTTGTATAAAAATGATGATGTCCTTAACCCACTAAAATAAAGAAGAAAAAAGGCAAAAAGAGAAGATGATGGACCTTTTCTTAAAAGAAAAAATAAATAAATACTCTTGAAACATGCCAAAGCATAATATTTGCATAACAAATGTTAGCAAAGGTTAATTTAACCCTTTTTCATGTGCATGTGCGTAGGCATGTGTATGTGAGTGCGAGTGTGTGCATGTGTGCTCTATAGACTCTAAACTAAATGACAAAGGATTTGAGCTTATTTAAAATTCCGTCTATGTCATGGTTTAACAAATGGCAAACAGTGGAGCATTTTTGTTTCAGAGCAACAAGCATACAGCTTATATTTTTTGTAATTTGTTTTTTTTTTTGTTGCAATTTCTGTGGCTTAAGGGACATTTATAACTTTATATATGTAAGTATAATTTTTTATTAATTACTTGCCAATTAGTTTTCATTAAGAGTTTTAGGATTTTAATTTTGAATAAAACATTTGCTATTTTTTTTAAAGAGAATTAACATTCATGCAATGAATGCCTAGCTACTATCACTAGTTTTTGCACTTTTTTAATAATACACTGTTGCAGCGCCTCTGGTGTCAATGAGGCACATTTTAATTTCCAAACTGTGTTTTAGTAGCCATTGGCTGTTGGTTATTGGTTATTTTACTTCGCCGAAAATTCGGCGAATTGTGATCATTTGGCCTCAGTTGTTGAGTCAATAAGACCGTACACAATATTCTCCAATTTTATGAATGTTTCGACTTCGACCATCGTTAAATCGTCACGCTTGGCTCATCGACAAGAGTGTCATCCCCACTACCCTATCATAAGCCATTTAATGCTACAATAAACATTCTATGTGAGTTTGGAGGCTCCATTATACATTTTTCCATAAAAATTTTAGTCATTTGATCTGTGGTTGCAGAGGTTACACCTTGCAAACATAAAAATACAGCAAAATACATACTAGAGCGCTGCGTTAACAGTCCTAAAATGCATATACGTTTTGTGTTTTAAATGTATTGTCGCATCATGCATTGTACTAAACCAAAACTAAATGATTTCATTTAATAAGCGAAGCACGATGGATGCATTGATGCACAATGGATGTATTGATACATAAGTGATTTTAAACGATGTCACTAAGACTTCTTGCTGTTAACAAACACTTAAAAGAAGTAGTGCTGATGCGTGTATGCTTGTTATATTGCATATTGTACATTTGAGTATGTGTGTAAGATGTAGATGGTATGCTATTATGCAGTGTGGGTTTTTAAAGCAAGCGAACACAACTAATGTTGATGCATGTGTGCGTTTGTATGTGCGCAGAAAAATAAAAGATCATACCCACAACGTGTGTGGAAGCATCACAAATTCTTCCGTCACGAAGTATTTTCTTTTTTACTCCTATACCTGCAATAACTGAAACAAATTTCTTGCAAACAGTGTTATTTAGCGTTTGCTTTAGAAGATTTCTCTGTAGTAAAGTATTTTAAAAACCCCTCATGTCCTAAAGGTTATTGTAAGTGGTGTTATGCAGGGGTCTCGTGCATAAAATCCTTACCTCTTTCTAATATTAAGTATAAAGAAAGGGTTCGTTTAAAAAAAAAAGGGAGAAGAGAGCTGCGAATGTTTTATTCTCAATTAATAAATTTCTTAAAGAAAAAATTAATTTTAAAGATTCTTAACGTTTTGAATAGAATTTCACTATAATCAAATAAATTTAATCAAATATTTAAAAATAATTTAGCTACTATACCAACTGTCATTTAGCATCAGATGCCCGTCCGTCCCACTGTGCTATACAACGTTATTTTTCCTTTTTTTCTTTCTTTATTTTGGTTTTTATGCCATTTTAGCATGAAACATAACAAATATATACTTATAAAGACTTATTAGAGTAAACAAGGCTATAAAATCCATATTTTTGCAAAAAAAAATTATACAAAAGAAATAAACAATGCCTTAGATGAAACTGTTCAAAAGCAAACTTTTCTTAACATATAAAAACTATATACATATATATATATATAAATTCAAAGTTCATTGGCTTTCGAACGGATTTTCCTTCAGCATTCAAAAGTTTTATCGCATAAGAATCTATTGCAGGGTGTATTTGGGAATTTTATAGTCTTCTATTTACATTTTTGAATATAAGCGTTGGTTGTATTAAAAGGAAACCAAAGATTAAGTGCCATAATTTGTGTTTTGTATACATAGATGAAATCTTCAAATAACATGAAGATAAAGAGAGAAACCTACAATACAATCGCACCATGATTATGTAATGTCTACAACCATATACAGATATATGTACATAAGTAAAAGCCATATAATCCAACAAACATTTGCTTTTACACCAGTAACTAAGAAGTTACAATTATACTTATTATGTACATCGAAACGTTCTCTCAATATTTAAAACTTACTTTCGTGGGACTGCGGAAAATATTTAGACCGGTTGCTCCCTCGGTGTACGTTATAACCGAACTTCGTCGGTATTGTGTAGCAGAATAATTGGCGAAGAAAAATAACCAATAAGAGGGTACTAAGCACAGCTTCAAGATTTAATACGTCTCATTGACACCAGAGGCACTGCAACACTGCATTATTCAAAAAAAAAGTGTAAAAAAGTAGAGTTTTAAAAGAATGAAGCTTTCCACTATCTTTTTTTTCACTAACTGTCTTCTCTATCACTATCCTTGACCTATCACCCTCTTTCACTATCTTCTCTTCAACTCAAATGTGGCATAAAGGGATCATTGTATTGAACCCAAGTGAGCTGGACTTTAAATTTCAACCTTTCTTACCAGCAGCCTGAAAACCTAACCTAAATCAATCTAATATACGCTATTGATAGCAGTCTAGTAATAGACAACACTTATTAGATTTAAAGTTAGTGATCTGGAACTATCAAATAGCTTACTTAAGCATATATCTTATCATATATCATTTAATTTCGGTCATTAAATTACATGGGTTTGATCATAGGTTTGTGTCCAAAATTACCGACTGAATGAGTTTGACCCAAGTCTACACAGAAAAAACTAAATTTCGTTTTCAGTAACCAAATTCATTGAATCAGTAAATTTTTTGTGTGAATGCGGACCTACAAAGAAATTTGTAGATTCTGATAACAATTTTGTAAAAATTTAACTGAAAAAAAATTTTTTATTTTTACTTAACTTATTATGGCATTAGAGAAAAAAGTTAACTGAATCTCAAAATATTTTCAGTCAAATTTATTAATAGGAACAGAAAAACATTTTTGCAGATTTTTTTGTATTATTCAGCAAATTTTTTTTTATAATTTACAAACACATTCACTAAAATTTTTCGTATTATCAGAAAATAAATTAACTGAATCAATAAAATTTGAAAAAAATAACTGAATCAAATGAAAGGTTAAACTATTTTTTTTACTTTCAAAAATTGGCTTGTTTTTATGGTTAAGCATTTCGTTCCCCCTTTTGGAACTCGTCTGTAGACTTCAACCCAAAAAATTTTTGAATTTAGCTAACCAACTCCGTATGTTTATAGTAAGACTCTTAATACTATATTGAGAATCACAATATACAAACATAATAAGTTTGAAAACCGCAAACAAAAATCTTTAAAAAAAATAAAATGTTTTTTATATCTATAAAACAATTTGTAGAAATAATTATAAAAATCAGAAAAATTTTTTTACAGTATATAAAAATAAATTTAACTGAAAATAAGAAATTTAAATATAAAAAAATAAATTTTAAATTTTTTTTACAAATTTTACTTTATATAGATAATTTTCATTTTATACAGTTTTTTTTACATAAAATAAAATTGGAACAAATAATTTACTGGAACAGTAAAAAATATTTACTGAAACTAAATTATATTTCAAAACACACGTTTGTTTGAAAAGTTTTTGGGAATAATTTTTTATGTGTAGATCTCAAGCTTAGTGTGAAACCCGCTTCATTTAAGAACTGGCTTCCAAATGTTTGCTGGTTTAAATGACTGCCACTGCTGATATCATGAATACTTATGTGCAGCATTCAGACTCCGGCATAGTTGTGCACCAACGTACATATGTACGTTCATTTGTTGAGATACAATACAGTCGTTTAGTTTGTATAGTTATGTATTTTTATGGGATATTTTGCCCATGTTCTTTCGAAATATGGCAGTGGAAAATTTATTTTTGTAGAAGGGTTTTTAGTATCATTGGTTTTTTATGTATCTCGTACTCATTCGTATATTAATGTTACAGCACATTTACGTCTCACCTATTGACTTCAATTTGATTATTATCCCACACAGGCAAATATTCTTTTAAAACGAACGGATCATTTAATAGCTCTATTATGCATAACAGTCAAACTTTAGTTGCGCTGCCAGTTGTTATTACTTATGGCAACTGACAACTAACAGATGTTAATTTTAGTTGCCAATGGTATTGGAAACCACAAGCTTTTAATTGCTGTATAATTTTTAAGGCGAAAGGGCGATTAAATTACAAAAAATTAAATTTAATTAAATAAACTGCTCATGCTTTGAGAAGGCTAGCGAAAATATGTTTTAAGCCTAAACAAGAAATTATAGATTAAAAATTATTTTAAGCCAGAACATACAGTTATACGAGATGCGTTAATTTTAAAAGATTTGTATTGTTCCTCCAGCGCTATCCAATTAATGCCACATTGCGTACTTCCTTTTTTTTATTGAAAAACAATTGCATTGAATTAATCACCTTTATTTTAAGTAATTTTTTAAGAATTTTTATAATTGACACTTATTATTCTTACATTTGGAAGCATTCTTAAAAATTTTCGATAACTTTTAGGCAAGCTAAAAAAATTATTGAGCCCGTCCGAAGGTCGAAAATGTGGGAAAGAAAATGTATAGAAAGCAAAACAAGTGTTAAACATGCCACAGACGATAAAATACTCTTTGAAAAGTGAAGCTTGGTTTGTAAATATGAACCTCAGAGCAGAAAATCCTTGAGGCTGGGGCTACCAAATTATTTTTCGTTTCGTTACTTGTTTTTGGAGAGTGAAATAAGTCCCAAATAAAATTAAGTCCCAAATTTTCCAAAGTTTTCATTTCTTCTATAACAAAATAACTCCAGAAAAAATAAACGAAATTATTCCCAAAAAATTTAAACAAATTTCATAATTTTTGGAGTTATTTCATAATGCAATAACTTCTAAATTGGAAGTTTGGGGAATTACTTCACTTTTTTGGGAGTTATTGCATACAACCTAATCATATTTCAAAAAACAAACACATGTTTGGAGTTAATTATGCAGAAAAATTGTCGTACTTGAAGTCTATGACCCAATGTTTTTATATTTTCATTGGGTTGTATGTAAATAGAAAGCTTTAAAAGCAGAGTTCCCCGATGACAATATATAGGGCCTGTTTGTCTAAATGCGAACGAACGTTTCGATCGAACATTTCTATTAAAAACAAAAACGAAAAAATTAAATTTGTTTTTAGTTGTTTTTTATGGGAATTGTTAAAATTTAAGTTTAAAATTTTTAAACGCACTAATAATCCCAAATTAATATTTTACTTATTAAGTAAAATATTTTTTATAAAAAATACATTGAAATTGATTATTGAGGGGTTTAGCTGGATCCTATGCGCATTTCACTGTTGCTAACGCAGATTATCAGGGAACCGTTACCCGAAGTTTCTTAGAACAACTAGAGTTATTATATTATAAACTTTCATTTAAACAAATGAGAAGCTCAATAACAAATAACAGAGTTGAAACAAGAACTCAATAATCAACATGTTTTTTATTTTCTTACTTTACAGCTGTTGTTGTTATTTACATTTATTTTCTTTTTACATACTCTTACAAATAAAATTTAAAGCTGAAAAAAAGTCAGCCAATGTATTAATGGTAAAGTAAGAAAATAATTATTATTATTGAGTTCTTGTTTCAACTTTGTTATTTGTTGTTGAGCTTCTCATTTGTTTAAATGAAAGTTTTATAACATAATAACTCTAGTTGTTCTAAGAAACTTTGGGTAACGGTTCCCTGATGATCTGCATTAGCAACAGTGAAATGCACATAGGATCCAGCTAAACCCCTCAATAATCAATTTCAATGTATTTTTAATAAAAAATATTTTACTTAATAAGTAAAATATTAATTTGGGATTATTAGTGCGTTTAAAAATTTTAAACTCAAATTAGTTTTTGTTTCCAATACTAATGTTCGATCGAAACGTTCGTTCACATTTAGACAAACAGGCTCTAAATGTTCGATCAATTAATTATATTGAAAACAAAAAAAAATCTTTCTATATTTGTGATTTAAACAGGCTAAAGTTCGTATCGCTTTTTTAGCCAAATTACATGTGCTTAATGAACAAATAACACCAAAGTTAGTTGTAAATATTCTGACAAACACGTAGTAGAACGGAACAACTAGCTGTTTTTGTAGGCCTTCATCATAAGCGCTCTTTTGTGTTTGGTCCAGTGTGTGTGGTGTCAGTCGATGTAGATTTCTGCTTTATATACGCAACTTTTTTGCAAATCTAATATGTGAATTGTTTTGATTCATCTTATTTCAATTTGCTGAAAGATTTTTTATAATGAAAGCTCAATTTTACCATCTCTATATTTACAACATTCTTGCCATTGCCGTTGGTTCTTTACTAATTAAACACATGTTAGTTAATTTGCTTATTTTGGTTCTACTTAAGGCAAACTTTTTTGGTTTGTTACTATTAAGTATATTTATTTAATTTTTGACACAAGCCAATGACTATTAATTTTTAGTTAATTTAATTGTTATAAAAAATATTTTTTTGTTTTGAGTATATTCAAATTTATTTGTAGCTTTTGTAGAACTAATATGCAGTCATCTATTCCCCAACAGAACTTTTAAAATTAAAAAATTTACAATTCTATCCCAAAATTACTTTTAGCTTGCTTGTATGAACGAAATCATAATATTAAGTTATTTTTTTTTTCTTAAGTGATGTAAAACAATTTAACAACATCCATTTTAAATTCTTATGAAATCTTTTTTGTAACTTCTTACAACTTTTAAAACATTTAAACTATCATAAAGATTTACTAAAGTCGTGTAAAGCCTCTGGGCGTTAAGGATCAAATTTTAAAATAACTAGACGGAACAAAAAGTTACTTGCATTGAATTTCGTTCTTTTCTTCTTCTTTCTAATAGTCATTTGGGTACGTTCTTTATGGAAAAAAAACTCAAACATGAAAAATAAAGTGAAATTTGCATTTAAATGTTTCCTTTTATATGGATGCTTAGCATACGTACTTGCGCAGTATTGATGCTTTGTGTGTGTTACAAAGTAAAAATTCTTCAATGACTTAATGTTCGGTTTGCTTTAATACAATCAAATACAAATCCACCTACATATGTATGTAAGGAGCAAGAATCATGGCCAACACAAACCCATATGAGTATCTAAATTATTATGAAACCATACTCTTACACAAGTGTTTTATGTGTTCGTATTAGTGTTGGAGTTAGAAGATTTGCAAGAACATGTTTAACTCTATTGCTGGTAGTTGATATAACATTCGTATTATGCTTGTATTTTGTTTGGTTTAGGCAAATTAAGATTTGTGGCAGGTAGTTTGGTTGTTGGTGTTTTTATTTAACATTAGGATCAATAATGATGCTGCCTGATACAGGAATTATGTGAAACCAGTAGCTATAAATAATAGGAGTTAAGAATATAAAGGTGTTTTTTTTTAAAGTACCTTTCAAATGTAATTTTTAAAAAAGTACTTTTAAAGAATTACTTTCGAAGAGTATTCATATTTTTAAGCAAAATATAAACCTTTTAAAAGTACCTTTTGAAATGGTGTTTTTTAGAAAGTACTTTTTTACAGACATAAATATGCTTCTGCAGAAAATACCCTTTAAAAAGTATCTTTCAAAAAGTAATTTTTAAAAGAGTACTTTTAAAGAATTACTTTAAAAAAAGTACTTGTGAAAAAATTATCTTTTGCAATATTACATTTTTAAAGAAGTACATTATAAAACGTACTTTTTTAAGACATAAAGATGCTTTTAAAGAAGTACCTTTAAAAAAGCACCTTTCAAAAGTAAATTTTAATCAAGTACTTTTAAAGAATTAGGGTCTTATGCAAAAAACTTAATAAAGCTTTGCCAAGCAATGTTAAGTAAAGTTGTATTCTAAAAAAATTATTGTATAAAAATTCTAAAGTAGGCACCCACGTTTGTTAAGACTACTTTAAGTTGATATTTCCAAAATGTGTATTTTATACCTCAAATATTTTTACTAATATAGCACATACTGGTTCATGTTACATCTGAGAATGAAGCTAGAAGTGCCTGCTATTATCTTAAATTTATTATTTCTGTCATGTAATGGGAAGCATCACCAAATTATCCAACTGCTTCGAAATACATAGCAAAATCCATAAAAAAATATTAAAATAAATACAATTATACAAAAATGTTTTAGTGATGTACATACAATCAAAACAAATCGAAAAAAGCTGGATATTCAAATACTCGTTTCATTCGAATAAAACAAATTGTGATAATTTTTCACATATTTTTACTTTTACTTCATGGTTGTGTTTATCTGTTTTCCTATTAAGTCAGAAGCTCATATTTTTTAAATTAGGTTGCTTTACTTCAAGATAATAAAAATTTATTTAATAAAATAAAAAAAATATTTGAATACCCGAATGAAATTGTATTCAATTTTGTACATCATAAACTGTGAAGTGGTTTTTGAACACGGTGGTGTTACCAGTATTTATTATTAAATCACAAAATATTTAAAGTTGTCTTTTGCATATGATTTTTTAATAAAGCTATGTTAGCCTTAAAGTGCTTATCAACTACTATGAATTTTAGTTAGTTAAAAAGTACATTAGTTTTTAAAAAGTACATTTAAGCAAAATAGATACTTTGAAAAAAGTACCTTTTACAATAGTGCCTCTTTAAGGAAGTACCTTTAAGAAAGCACTTTTTTAAGCAAATAAAGATGCTTCTACAAAAAAACCTTTCCAAAAGTAGTTTTTAAGCAAGTACTTTTAAGGAATTACTTTTGAAAAAACTACTTGTGAGCAATGTACTTGTGAAAAAAGTACCTTTTGAAATAGTACTTTAAAAAGTATATTTTTAAAGACAGAAATATGCTTCTACAAAAAATGACCTTTAAAAAGCAACTTTTAAACATTTTTTAAAAAAGTACTTTTAAAAAATCACTTTTAAAAAAGTACTTTTAAAGAAAATGTATGCCTTTGAAAAGTACCTTTTGAAATATAAACCTCTTTATAGAAGTACCTTTTTAAAAGATACTTTTTAAAAATGTACCTCCTAAAATATTATCCAATCGAAAAATTCCTACACAAAAATCAAAATTTTTTTTCTCTTATGCCCAAGCCATATACACAATGTAAAAACTTTTACAAAAGAGCTTTTGTGCTTTCACATGGATGGCGACAACAATGCTTGTCGCAAAGAAACAAGAACAAATTTGAGAGCTTTCAAAGCTGTTAACCTCAAATGCAAATATCAGAGTATGTGTGCTTAGACGTAGCTGCTTTAAATTTAAATATTTTGGTCAGCGTTGCCATATTTTTTTCTCAAAAACCTTCAAGTCGAACAAAAAAAATCTTTTTTTCTCATTAAAAATCTTTTTTGTTAGTGATTTTACCCAAAATATATTAATATGCATTGATTTTACTGAATTCGAATTCAAGAAAAATTTATTTTGTTTCAAATGAACTAACAAACGTAAAGGTAAATAACATAAAATATTTACTGAATAGAACATGTATAAGATAAATATATATTTATGCACATAATTCATAGTTTTGATGAAGGAAAGCAGAAAATATGTCAGTACTTTAGTCAAAAGGAAATATCAGATTCTTAAAAATCTTATTTTTAACAAAGAAATCTTTTAGTCTAGTTAACATCCCGAAAAACTTTGAAAATAAGATAAATCTTCACATATGGCAACGCTGATTAATAGTCCTAGAGAGAGCTGTATTAATTTTACATTTAAGATTTTTTCAGTTAGCCGACTGCAATGTAATGTAACTGCAACAGTATGAAACAGCTAATCGATATTGTTATGTGAAAATTAATGAAAATGGTTATAGAGATCTAATGCAACGTAGCCTACTTTTCACATAAAAATATCGATCAGCTGTTGTCTATGTTTCAGTTACATTTCATTACAGTCGGGTAACTGTACCTTAATTCATCTCTAAGCCAATATGAGTCATTAAATATTTCTATTTGACATATTTACATATGTATGTGCATATGTTAAGCCGTTTTTGTTTACGCTCTCTATTGTACAAATTTACATAAATGTCTCATGGCGCGTATTTTTTAGGAGAAAAAAAAACAAAAATACATAAAACGAAAACATGTTTTTAAGCTCTTTCATGCCACATGACATCGATAATTTTATTTTATCTTCATCTGTATTCATCAATACGAACAATATTTCAGTGTCATTGTGGCTGCAATTATTTTAGAGGATTTTGTCATATTGATGTTTTATTTTGTCCCTGAAATTTGTAAGCATTTGCCTGCATAAATATTGGAGGTATTAATGACAATTTATATGCCAACGAGTCTGGGTACTAAAATTTACAAAAACAACAAATTTTTCATGAATAAATATCTGTAAGGTTTATTTTTTTTTTTCGTTTATATTTTTGTTGTTTGATTTTTTGAATTATTTCAAATCTCTAAGTAATATTTTTTGTTAGTAGCATTAAAAACGAAAATAATTTTATTGGCTCTGGGAAATAGTTTCGAAATTTGATATGCAAATATCATGTTAATTAGGAAAGTTTTTCTTCAATAGCTTATTTGTTCTAAGAACTGATGGAGAATGTTTTTGGTTCAGCATGTGATTAGTTAGTTTTGTTTTTACAAATATTGACGATGCTTTGAAGACGTTTTAGATGTAATAATATTTGCTTTAACTCATAAAAAAGTGTTATACATCCCTAGAAGTTTTATTTATTTTGGAACAAAAGTCCTTTTTTTTTGTATATTTAGTTAGATATTTAGAGATTTGAAGTAATTAATTGGTGTAGAGATGTATTTATTTAACAGCATGCCATTATTGTTTGCAAAAATGTTTCTTAATAAAAAGAAAACGAAAAGAGAGCTTTCAACTATGAAACTTTTTACAGATGTTCTGGGAAAATAATTGATACTCATGTGAGATTTTATTTCTTTCTGTTTATATGCATAAATTCTTATACAAGTAGTAAAAAATTTAACAATATTACAAGAAAAATACGTTTCCAAAGTGATATTTATATGAAAACAAAGGCCCAAATTTTGTAAAACGCAACGCCAAGCGTTGACAAATTTTATATGTAAAAAATTTTAATTACAAAAACAAAACAAAATAAAAAATTTGTCAACGCTAAGCGTTGCGTTTTACAAAATTATGCCCAAAATTTAAAAAATTCCTAAAGAGATGAAAAGCAAACAAATTCAAGCTTTGCTTCGTGGCCTTGGCCGCTAAGGATTACCTTATAATTTGTATGAAAAATAAATATTTAAGGTCTTATTCATAAAAAGATATTTTTGATTTATGAGAGGTTTATTAAACAGTTTTTCACACAAAATTTGTTTTAAAAACCCTTCATAAAACAAAATTATTTTTTACAAATGAGGCAGTTAATATGTTTTTGAAAAAGAAATATAAGTTTTTAAAATGTTGTTTTTATGTTCATGTAAATGTCACGTTGGCAAAGTGACCATTAATTAGGTCGGCCATAAGTTTAATTAAAGCACTCATGTTTAAAATTTTTTTTATCCAGAGTTTCCAAACATTTTCTGAGAAATTTTGAATAAGTTTGATGTAATTTAAAATGAACAGTCAGGAGGTAGTCGTAGAAATGTAATCGTCATGCAGGCAGACGTCTGTTTACTTCCGTGCAGAAAAGTAAGAGGGTAAATTAAGATATTCGATATCTATCGAACTTTCCATACAAACACACTTAAACTTGAACAAAAACCTGTTCGTTATCAAATGTCGTATTTTGCCCACTGTATTGTATGGCGTTCTAAAAAATTTGCATCAGTAAAGAATTCATATTTTTCTCTCTCACGCAAACATATTTTTTGTTCAATATATTTTCCAGCTTTCGTCTTGGTAAACTCTGTTGTAATCATGCCCACACATACTCACATCGGATCACTTACATATGTACACTCACGCTTACGCACTCACGCTCACTAAAAAATTTCAGATCTATTGAGATCAGAAACATTAGTTCTGTTTTCTAGCTTTGACTCATTGCAAATTTTTGTCGGTTGTACTAATGCTAAATTATGCTAAATGCTGTTAAGATTGCTTAACTCAAAATTAATATTCTCATTTTCACACAAATTCCTGTTTTGTCACGTTCTAAAAGTTTCTCCCATCAGTACAAATTCTTATTTTTCTCTTTCACGGAAACTGTTTTTGTTCAATATATTTTCAGGCTTTCATCACGACAGCTTTCAGAAGCTTTCAATAACGCTAAGCTCCTTTGTACTCATGCTTAACATCAACTCACACATATCCACTCACGCTCATGCACTCGTATTCAAGCTCAAATTCAATTCCGCACAATCATTGCACGATTGCGTTATAGAAAAAAAAATCAGAATTCTCGAGATCAGAAAGAATCGTTCCCTTTTCTAAGTTTGACTCATTGAAAAATTTTGTTGATTTTACTCATTTCATGCTAAGATTTCTTAACTCAAATTTTATATTCTCATTTTCAGACAATTTCGTGTTGTGTCTGTCACGTTCCAAAAATTTCCAATCAGCACAAATTCTGGTTTTCCCCCTCACGGAAATTCTTTTTTTTAATATATCTTCCTGCTTCCATCAGGGTAGCTCTCAAAAGCTTTCAATTACTCTAAGCTCTTTTGTATTCAAGCTTACATATAGTCACGTTAACGTTCATTCAAAGACATGTTCAGTCACGCTCACGTACTTTGCCTCAAGCTCACTTATAGTGCAAAATTTCAGAGTTCTTGAGATCACAAATAATCATTCCCTTTTTTAACTTTAACTCTAAAATGTAAATTTTTGATTGCACTCACCCTAAATTATAATCAAATTTTTTTTTTTACTAATTTTTTTTACAATTTGTGTTCTCATTGTCAAATAAGTCTCTATTATGTCGCGTGCTGAAAAATTCCAATAAGAGGTCGTTAGTTGCGGTAAACGCTTTTGTACTTATACTTACACATACTCACGTCAAGATGTTCAGTCACGCTCAAGTACTTGCACTCATGCACGATCGCATTATTCCAAATTTCAGAGCTATTCAGTTCAGGCGGAATCATTGCCATCTTTAACTTTAACTCGTGGAAATTTCTGCTGTAGTCATGCTAAATAGTGCTAAATTATGTTAATTAATGCTAAATTATGATAAGCCTTCTTAAATCACTTTCACATGTCACAGTTTAGTAACAATTACGCGCAATTCCATAGGTTCTTAAAATTGTTTCACAATGTAAATAATTTAAATGCTCAAACTCACACATAAATTTTCAAATAAAAAATAATCCTATAAATTTTCTTACATCCAAACCCTTACACAAACAGGCGATTTAAAAGAAGAAAATTTTTTTTTATGAATTTAAGATTCTAGTGCTCCCATCTCTGTTATTAATACGCTTAACTGCATGCAGTCTGCTTTAATAAGCAAATTGACAGCTTTGAACCTACATTCCGTTACATGCAGAGATGCATATTATGAACAAAGAGAAAAAAGTAAACTGTGAGGAAATTTGCCAACAAAAGGTTTAAGCATATTTAAGAGAAATTTCTATTCTAATTTGTATTGTATTCAAGTTCTTTGTTTGATTCCTTCAAAAGCAAAAATTCAATAATAATTAAACATCACACGAAAATATTTTCTTCTCATTTCATTAGTAGCTTAAATAACCTTGACCCGCTTACATATATATATACATACCTTTCATTCTATTATAAAACATACAGCGGGAGACTAAAGTTTAACTACACATCTAAAACTGTAATTTAAGAAAAGCTAAGGTTACTCTGAAAATTGGACCTATGCAATTTTAATTATCTTCATTGGTTGGTAATATATAATAAATAAATACCTATAACAAAAAGAAGAGATGTGTCTTAGATTGATCGGTTGGAGCTATGCTGCTTAGCTACTCGTATATAAAACAAATTTCCTGTGTTAAATAACAATGCAATAAAATATAGCTCCTGTGTCTGACATAAAGAGCAAAGCTCTAAAATATATTGCATTAAGTTAAAAAATAATGCAAATACATTGACCAAAAAGATCATATTGTAACTTTAATATGAAGGGCCCTAACTCATTATTTTTTTGAAATCAAGATTTTCGATACATTAGATCTATCGAAATATACAAAAAACTCGATTGCAGAAAAATAATGAGTTAAGACCTTTATATATTAAGATAATGATAATGAAACT
The DNA here is from genome assembly GCA_949987645.1 of Tachina grossa. Classification (NCBI taxonomy): domain Eukaryota; kingdom Metazoa; phylum Arthropoda; class Insecta; order Diptera; family Tachinidae; genus Tachina; species Tachina grossa. The sequence continues at coordinate 27,586,231 of OX465276.1, read as the reverse complement.
AAATTTCATAAAAAAATTTTATTTTGAAATAATATTTTCGTGCTTTGTTAACCCAACGTGATTCTTTATGATGACACCTTGTAAACCACGTCGAACTAACATCATAAAATCTGCCGTTTCAGGTGTTATTCTCTTTTAAAATAATATTTAAGCGTTTCCCAGCTAGTTTATTTCTTTCTTTATTACTTTGAGATGTGTGTATAAACTTTAGTCTCTAACTGTATTAAGCAAGTCTGTCATTAATTTATTCATCTGTTGTGGCATCACAGCTCTAACTCAGGCTAAAGAAAACATAAACTTAAATGTAATGCAAATTTATTTTTGATAGAACTTTAACAACAACTTGTATTAAGAAAATATTACACAAAAACTTTTCGCTACGTAATTTCGTTTTCATAAGTCTTTTATGATTGCTTTCAAGTATTAAAAAGAAGAAAGAAAATAATGTTAGTAAAACTTTCTTAGCAAAATTATTAAATTTCCTTTTCTTGGCTTCACAACAGACTAATGTTAATATCTCCCCTCCTCTCCCCCCCCCCCCCAAAAAGCTCTCAGCCATCACTTTCCTAAAAAATTAAGTTATTTCCTTTTACTCTTAACAACTCTGTTATTGTTTGACTTTTCAAAGGTCAATGACAAAATAATTATTTTTTGCGCTTTTCTGTCTTTTAAAGAAGTATTTATAGTTGTAGTGGTTTATTAAATTTAATTTGAAAATTAATTTTGAACTTAATATATAATATAGTTCGGCTATAACGAAAAGTTGTAACAACTATTTCGATAGATTTGCTTTAATTTTTATAAAAATAGTATGCTTATAATGAACTGAAATTGTAGCATATTTTAGCATAAACCGAACTCTTTTTAGTCCTTTAATTAGAACATAGACACTGCTTATCCTAATGCAACATCAGAGCGCCCTGCTTCGTCGGCATTTTGTAGCAGAATCATCGGCGAAGTAAAATAAACTATCAAATGGCTACTTAATACAGTGTTGAAAATTTAGTACGCCTCATTCCCACTGCAAGGCAATGCAACACTGTCTTATTAATAAAAACCTGCAAAAAAGCAGAGTTGTCAAAGAATGAAGCTTTTCTCTATCTCCTCCTTCACCACTTGTCTTCTCTATCACTATCCCTTCCCTAAAGAAGGTAACAGCTAGTAATAGTAGTAGGGCCATTCATTGCCTGAGTGTTAATTCTCTTAAAAAAAACAACTTGAAAATGTATACGCTTATGATGAACAAAATAAAATTTGGCTAATTTGGCTTTAGTTTAAGCACCAAATATTTAAAAACAAAACAATAAACTTTTCAAATTGCTAATTTAGCTTTCTGGAAAAATATTATTTACTCTATTTATAACGAAATCTTTCTATAACTAACAAAAGTACACAATTGCACCAAGTTCGTTGCATCCGAACTCTACTATACTTGCAGTTTTGTGTATTGCATTGAGATTAAGGTATGTAGCATTGGTTGCAACTGCGACATTATTATTAGAAATGAGTTGAAGGTGGACTGGGCTCTAAAGGTGTTTGTTTTGTTGCAAACATATTCTTCGTATGTGTGATTTGCACTTGTACACATGTAGTTATTTGTGTACTTTGTATGGAGGCATGCGAAGGTGTGTTAATGCATATTTAATTGCTTACTTGAGACATGTGAACAAGCGAGAGAGAGAGAGAGAGAGAAAGAGTGAGAAAGTTCATACGTGTTTCTAATATGTTTGTTTGAATTTTAGATTTTATAACAAGACTATTGGGAACAATTCAAACACATTTCATATTTCAAACAATTTTTAATTAAAATTTAGATTAAAGAAACTCGCATTGGGTTGCTCTTATTTCATTCAGCTGATGGTTATGGCACAATAATATTAAATAAATGTGGAAGAGGGGCAAAATTTCTGTAATTTTAATTAATATTGAAATGCGTAATAAGTATAAAATGCCAACGTTTTAAAATTGTAAATGTATTTTAATTAGTTGCAATTAAAATATTTTTCATGTGTTAGGAATATAGAGCGAAGGCAAGCATTAATGAGGCTATCAGTGCAGAAGTAGTGTAACCCACATCTAGTTATTTAAACAATTGAGCTTTTTAATTATTTAATTGCTTTATTACTTTCAAATATTATGATCTGTGCAAAAACAATTTTTCAGCTCCATTTTCTTTAGAATACCAAAATATGGCTGACTCTACTTTTTTTTTTTTTTTGATAGTTGGTAATGTAAATAATGTGTTTATTACGAACATGGGTTACACCACTTCTGCACTGATAGTCTCAAATATAAACATACATTTTCGTATACATACTGGTGTGTATATAAATTTAATACATGATGGTCGTAATAGTGGAAGGCTAATGCACATGGAATGCGGCCACGAGCAGGAATTAGCTGTTAAGATTTTGGTTTGAATAACTCGACATTTTATTTTTTACACTCATGCATTAATTTCAAAAATTAGTTTTTTATCGTCTATTTTTTCCTATTTTGTTTCTAATGAATTTTTGTTTCGTGTGCCAAATTATTCAGGGCTATCATGAATAAAATTCCACGTGAAATTTTTCCCTTTTCCAATTATAATTTTTTGTTTTCCCTTTTAATTGCTATTAGTTGGAAATAATTCCACGGAAAAATTTCACGTGGAATTTTATTCACGATAGCCCTGATTATGTATTTCAGTGCCTTAATATAGAAAAGCCCCAACTCATTATTTTTTTCAAATCGTGTTCTTTGCATATTTCGTTAAATGAACCTCTAATACTTATTAGAAGGCTGCATAAGAAGTCTTGAAATGTAAATACATCATATATCATCGTATAATAAGCGGAGCACGATGGAAGGATTAATGTTTGTGTATATGAGTGTTTACAAGCGATGTCGCGAAGACTTCTTGTTCGTAACAAACCCTAAAAAGAAGTAGTGTTTTTGATGCGTGTATGATTATTAATTTGTATATTGTGCGTTTGAGTGTATTTGTAAGTTGTAGATGCCCTCTAGTTAGCCTAGAACCATATGTCTCTATGTCAATACTCTTTCTCCAGCGACAATTGCACTAGTTAAAATGTCGACAACTTTCCTTTTATGCGTGAGTAGAGATACGTTAGAGACAACAGTTCCAGTATATTTCTGGTGATATTGTCAATGAACGCGTCAATAGTTTGGTTTTCTTTTTTATTATGTTGTGCAATAATATTAAAAAAAATATATGTAGACGAGGGTCACTAAAATCTACGAGTGAATCTTTGGTTCAAATATCTACATATGGTCGTAAGAGAACTACCTTCCCAATAGTGCTAAAGTCTACTGGCAGATTTTGAATGACAACCCTATTGTTATGTGTCAATAGGCGATTACATTGGCTGGGGTACACCTAGTCAGTAGCACTATTGACAATGTCACTAGAAAATTACTGTAATTTTACTATTGACAACGAGACAGGATATATCGATATTGTAGAATAGAGCCCCTAAAATTTACTAGTGAATCTTTAGTGCCAATGTCTCCATGTGCTCCCAAAATAACTACTTAGTCAGTAGTGCTACAGTCTAGTGGTGGATTTTCAATGACAAGCTAATGTTAAATGTGATGATTATTACGTTGGCTTGGGTACACCTGGTCAGTACTACTACTGACAATGTCACTAGTAAAACACTACAATTTCACTACTCGCACTTTCTGCAGGGTGGTAAGCTATTATGTTTGCGTTTGAGGGCGGTTTTTTAAAGCAAGCGCACACAACTAATATCAATGCATGTGTGCGTTTGTATGTGCGCAGAAAAATAAAAGATCATACACACAACGTGTGTGTGTATATACATGCATGACGTTTGTATACGCGCCCATCCGTATGAAGAAGCAAGCATCACAAATTCTTTCGTTTCGAAGTATTTTCTTCTTCACTTTTATACCTGCAATAACAGAAATAAATGTCTTGCAATGTTTTTTAGCGCTCGTTATAGAAGACTTCGTTGCAGTAAAGCGTTTAAAAAATCTCTCATGTCTTGAAAGTTGTTTTAAATGTTCTTTTATAGGGGTCTGTTTGTATATTAAGGTAACGATATGAATGTTTTAGTTCTTTTCTATAAAGAGAAGTACTACTCAGCCAGTGAATGCCTAATTCTATTATAATTAGGTGTTACCGTCTTTAGGAAAGAGATAGTGATAGAGAAAACAAGTGGTGAAGTGAGAGATAGAGGAAATTTTCATTCCTTTACAACTCTGCTTTTTTAAACTTTTTTAATGATACTGTGTTGCAGCGCCTCTAGTGTAAATGAGGCGTATTGAATTTTGAAGCATTTTATTGATTATTTTACTTCGTCGATGATTTTGGTACACAATGCCGACGAAGGAGGGCGCTCTGATATTTCATTAGGTTAAGTACTCGCTGAAGCCGGCATAGAAAAAACTTGCACAAAGTTTAATTTTGTCGCTTGGCCGCTTTTTACAACACTGCCATACTTACTATTTAATTTTAAAAAAGTCAAAATTTCCTATGAATAATTTTGTTAAAAAATCAATTTTTGATTCACTGGTAATAATGACGCAGCCGCATGCCGCGTGCATTTTGACTTCCACTATGAGGTATATATTAAGCGGCCTGGAGACGATCAAATAAACACATCAACGTTCTGAGTGTGTGCGTATAGGCGAGATTTATCGGCTACACGTACGCGTAGTCTGCCGTGATTGATTAAAATCAAAAGCTATTGATACTTTTGTTGTGAAAACTAGAAAATAATTAAGCTTAATTCGTTTAATAACTATGCTTTTGTGAATTTTGTAAACTTTTAAAGCAGCTAATCTGGTTTTAGATAGAGTGTGTGGCAAAAGTAGTCACCCGATATTCTTTTGACGTAATTTATTTATTTTTACTTTGTAAGAGAATATTCTTTAAATAATTCACCAAAATTCTGCACAGGGGCCGCCGGCTAATTTCCACATTGTCCGGTCGATGTTGCCGTCTATTCTTCGACATCTTGGGCATTATCAGCAGAACGGCTGCTCCATGGCCGGCCACACATGGTTACATCTCGTGTTGCCCAATTTTTTCAAAGCGAGTAGGCAAATGCCACAGTTTTCATTCACTTGGTATTGGACGGCCAGGAAATCTGTGACAGAATCGATAGTTTCTTGCGCAAAAAAAATTAAAATTAATAAACACTGTATTGAATTAGTAAGAAATATTAACGAAAGTCTAGTCATGTTGAAATTTCTTATTTCAATATGGAAAAATATTAATTAACATAATTAATTTATTAATTTTATTTATTTTTAAGCATCTCAATATACATTTTCTATTATATTGAAAATTATTGAATTAATGTGACGCGTTCTTATTTTTTAGTTGCAGCTTTTCCCTGAATATACTAATCTCATATATAAAAAAAAATCATGGTCTTGTTTTAATTAGTTCTGGCCAGGCAATGAACTCCGGTCTCATTTGCTTTCCACTTAACGCACTAACTACTTCAGCAACGTACTTGTTTTTTTTTTTAAATTAAGATAAGATATAAAGATAAGACATTAAGATGACAAGTTTCTACGTTTTTGAGCTACGAAGTTCTACATAAGTACAGCACGAAAATTTTAAGCTAAGAAATTTAAATTAAAAACAAATACGCTTCAAGGCATTTTTAACACTTATGCAAAAACAAAACAAACACTCAAACTTAAGTATGTGCTATCTTGCCATTTAGAATGTTACGAATTCATGAACATTTATTCACACGACATTCTCCTAAAAATAAAAGAAAACTTATTAAAAAAAATAAAATAAAAAGCATAATAACTGTCAAAACAAACAAAAAAATGGAAATCATATGTTGTTCTTTAACATATTTTATGAGACAAGAAGACATGAAAGGTTAAGCAACTTAAAACAGAAGAAAAAGGAGAAGAAGAAGCCAGAGTATTAGTGCCAAGGTGTATCTAACTAGGTGGCAGCGCTACTTCAGCTGATAATTTTTTGCTCTGTGTGCTTTGTAGCTGAAGAATGTCAAAAACTTCGATTTTGTTTTGGTTTTAGTACAATTATTTTTGTGATTTTGACATTCTTCGGTTCTTTACACAGCTATGGCTGCCGTATTTTTGTATAATAAATCCTTACGCAGTCACCTGTATAATTACACCATGATTAGTGCGTATGGAAAATGTGAATGATAATTAAATAACCTTTGAGAGCAGTGTTGCCAGAAGTAGGGGAAAATCGCTACATGTAGAGGTATTTTTGATACTAAAATAGAAGCGTAGGGAAAATCGGACAAATTTTTTATATTCTCCAAAATGTAGAGATTTTATGTATGTATGTATGCAAACATAACGTCTTTTTTAGTAATATTTTCTTTTTCAAAACGGTTCAGAAATGTTCTTTTCGTTAAAATCGCTTTAAAATATATTTCCAGAGTTGTTTCTGGTTTAAAAAATATGTATTAGAGCGTGGCACAAGCCCTAAAAAAAGGCTTAAGGCCGTGATACACTATCATACAAAGTCGTGCGATCTACGAAAAAGTACAACGCTGGTGTGATGGAGTTTATGAAAATTTTCAAAAGACAATAACAATTCATCACACCAGGGTTGTATATTTTGGTAGATCGCACGACTTTGTATGATAGTGTATCACGGCCTTTACATGCACTCTCATTAATTTCAAAATGTGTGTGTATATTGCTCCGTTATTTTAAAACAAAACTTTCAAAACAGATTTGTTCTGCTTTACTATAAGAATACTACAGTACAGAACAAAACTGCAATAGAAGAATGTTGAAGTAAAACCAAGCCTTTCACAACAAAAATGAAATAGAACATCAAAATTCACACAGAACATTCAAAACATGTTTGAATGTTTTGATAGCAAAGATAATTTTCCATATAAAAGAAACATTGCGCTTAGTTAGGAATATGAAAGCTGAAATAATATCATACATACTTATGTACATTTATATATAATAATTTGTTAATTTTTATTTTCAATATATGTATACATATATATATACATACATAGCTTGCATGTTTGTGCTCGTGTTCTAGTGCACTCGATGTTTCTGCTATGATTTACTGTTGCTTTATTTCATTCTCGCTTTTCGTTTTGATGTTATACTTGTTTTGAGAACAGAAGCACTAACAAAACTGCAGAGAAAAACTATTCGAATGATGCTTGATTGATTTTAGTAAGAGTCATGTTTTGTTAGTTTTGCTTTGTTATTTATGTTTGCACTAAAACAGACTGCTTGGCAGTAGTGTGAAATAGAATACAAAACTTTTAGAACGATTTACGCAGCCCTTTAATATGTGTGTATGTATATGTCAAGGCGAATTCATATAACAGGTGATGTCAAGCTTGCAACAACAAAATCTGCCTAGGGCTTTATTGCAATGAAAAATTACAAATCAAACTTCATACAAATTTTATTGTAATGAAATTTGACGAGCTAAACTTCATAAAAAAGCAGCTGTTAACTTGGCTCCACCTGGTACATGAATTCGCCTTGGTATATACATACATCACAGAAAAAACAAATTGTTAATATTTAATTTAAAAATTAACAATCATCATTGTTGATATAACAAATTAAAGTTTTTGTAGTCAATTAAATTACTCAACAAAATTATTTGTTAAATTATATTATAACGAAATGCGCACATGTACAGGGTGGGCCAAAAGAAACCAAGGGGTGTAAAAGTTTAATAACTTTTTTGTTTATTAACTTTTTTTTATTTTTTCTTTCAGATTATATAATATACAAAATGGAAATTTTTTTACAATAAGTATGAAAAATTATGTCTCTTAAATGACCACCGTTTTCAGCTTCGCACTGATGGGCTCTTTTTAGAGCATTTTCCATAACATCTTTCAAAACTTGTGGCTGTAGCGTTCGAATTTCTGCAACAATGTTTGCCTTGAGTTCAAGGATTGTCTCTGGCTTGTTCACATACACTCGCTCCTTCAAAAAACCCCAAAGAAAATAGTCGGGTGCTGTCAAATCTGGCGATCGCGCTGGCCAAATAATTTCCGAATTTCGAGAAATTATTCGCTCTCCAAAAATTTGACTTAAAAGTGCCATTGTGTCTCGGGCAGTATGGGCAGTGGCTCCGTCCTGCTGAAACCACATACCAGGTCTGTTTTCAAGAGCAGGACGTAAAAAATTTTCTATCATAAACCGATACCGCTCTCCATTTACGGTTACAGCACTTCCATCTTCATTCTCGAAGAAGTAGGGCCCAATGACATTTTCAGATGTGATCCCACACCAGACTGTACACCTGATGGGGTGCAATTGGCGTTGATGAATGGCTCTTGGATTTTGAGAACCCCAGAACCTACAGTTCTGCTTATTAACAAAGCCATTCAAATGAAAATGAGCTTCATCACTCATAATCAAATTTTCAATAAAGTTGATTTCTGGTTTAAATAATAAAATTCTATTGTTCTGGTTCTCTGTTCAGTTGTGAACCTCTCCATTATAAATTCTCCAAGTGTTGTCTATATAATCTGAAAGAAAAAATAAAAAAAATTAATAAACAAAAAAGTTATTAAACTTTTACACCCCTTGCTTTCTTTTGGCCCACCCTGTAGAATAAACAAGATATCATGTTTTGTGTGTATTCATTATTTGTGTATCTAATAAAGTGTTGCTCTTTAGCTGAGAGGTAAGTGAGTTGGTTTATCAGTCCTGAGGTTGCTGGTTCAACTCCGCCCAAAGACATTTAGTGTTTTTCGCTGACAACCAAAAATCGTTTCGAGGATTGTGATTGTGTATGAAAAGCTTGTTAATATAATAAATATGATTTGGAAATTCAACAATTCACATTGTTAATATAACAATAACATTAATTGAAATAACTTTGAAATCTAACAAAAATAAATGTTGAAAAAATAAATAAATTTTAACAAACTATTTGTTGATATATTTAATTCAAAATATTTTTAAGATTTTCCTTTAACTTACAATTTCGTTAATTGTATTTACAAAAATCGTTGTAGGTTCAAAATCAATTAATTATTTAATTGATATAACAAAAAAATTAATTGTATTTGCAAATCATTTTTTCTGTGATACATATTAAGGCAGAATTAAGCCAGAATTAGTTTTTACTTTCTGTTCTGTTACGAATCAGCTGACTCTTTTTTGTTCATAGAAATCTAATACAAGTCGTTGGTTTTTCTGTTTCGTTCTGTTCTGTTTCAGTTCAACCTGTGAAAATCAAAAAATTGTTAAGTATTTATAAGTGACAGCATAAATTAAATAAAAATATTTTGAAACAAATTGTGATTGTGATTTTAGAATTAAAAGATAATAATTTTTGAAAGAAAAACATAAATTTATATTGAAACTTGACAATGGATGTGGCAAAACTCATCGCTTTAGTGGAAAACTGCGACCTTTCTGGTCCGAAACAGCTGATAAGTTACTATAGAAAAAGTAAGTACTCAAATTTAGAAGCAGAACGACACAGCACAGAACAGCAACAGAAAGTAAAGACTAATGAAGCCTTTAGTTTTTACTTTCTGTTCTGTTACGAATCAGCTGACTCTTTTTTGTTTATAGAAATCTAATACAAATAATTAGTTTTTCTGTTTCGTTCTGTTTGTTAAGTATTTGTAAGTGACAGCATAAAATAATAATAAAAATATTTTGAAAGAATTAAAAAAATAAATTTTTAAAAGAAAAATAAAACTATCTTAAACTCTAACAATAGACGATGCAAAACTCATCGCTTTAGTGGAAAACTGCGTCCCTTCTGGTCAGAAACAGTAAATAAATTGTTACAGAAAAAGTAAGTACTCAAATTTAGAAGCAGAACGGCACAGCACAGAACAGCAACAGAAAGTAAAGACTAATGAAGCCTTTAGTGTCACCATTTTTTTTTAACCAGAAACAACTCAGGAAGATATTATTCAATGTTGAAAGATGACTTGAATTTATCCTTTAAAATTTTATTTGAATAAACTATTCATATTAATTTTTAAACAATTTTATGCTGTTTTAATTGAATTTAATTAAAAATACAATTGTTTTAATTTAGTTTTCTACTTACTTGTTTACCAAAGCTTTAATAAACATATAATTATGTATATTTTTTATAACTAATGGTTTTCTTCTATTTTACCTACCATTTACACATGAAACTAATTGCAAGAAAGTAGCAATACAATCACATTTTTTTCACTACCACACTCACATTGTTTTTAATTTCCAGTCAGCTTTCAACTATTTTTTCAAGAAAGTAAATTTTTGATGTTTTCAGAAAGTAAAATAAGAAAAAAGGTTTACAGTGTTACCCCCTTTAAAAATTTGTTCAAATATACAGGATTGTGGTAAATAGTTATTATAAATTATCCTTATTTTGTATAAACATTTAAAGATTTATAATATCGTCCCTACCACGTCAAACTATCCAATATGCAAATTTGAAGAAATTTTAAGAAGAGCGCGAAGACCCATCAATTATAAATTTAAAATCAGCTTGTTCCTGAAAGTGCCAGGCTTAAAAAATTTCTTATTGAGTTATCTATCGTCCGTGAGAATTTCAGCATTTTGAATCGAGTCATATCGTAAAAATTAGGGTACCAAGATAAGGAATCTAAAATACCAATTTTGCATATTGGATAGTTTGACGTGGTAGGGCCGATATCTGATGTTCAAATATACATGGAGAAGACACTTCATGCCTTTTGAAAACAATAATATTATTACAATATCAACAATAATATTTATTCCCAATTTATTGCCTTATAAATTTGTGTAGGTGATGTTCTGGGTAATTCTAATTAAGAAGTGAACAAAACAATTTTTTTCAACTTTACTTTTCGTCGACATTTTTAAAATGAACTTTCCCTTTCCTATGAAAATTAACAAGAAATTTTCATGAAAGTCATTTATTTCATTAAATTTTTTTATTCATAATATGTATACAGAAATTTCAAGAAAGTACTTACATGTGTAAATGTAGCGTTAATGACAAAAATGCTTAGGAATTTTTGTAGGAAAAATCTAATTTTTTTTAGCGTGTGTAGGTATTTTTTCGAGTAAAGTACTGGCAACACTGCTTGAGAGCGACGTCTGATTAATTTTTAGGGTTCCGTACACCAAAGGTGAAAAGGAACCCTATTGTTTTCGCTACGCTGTCCGTCATACGGTATTTTTTCAGGAACCGTAAGAGCTACGGACCTGAAATTTGGACACAGTATGTAGAACCTTGGCCGCTACAACAACAAATACATGAGAATTAAAAATTAAAGGGTGTTCCAAAACGAGCAACGAAAAATGTTAAAATCCCATGTAATATACATACAATTGTATGAACATATGTATATTGAAACTTGAAATTTGTAAAATTAGTGTATTTTTATACACTAAACCAACACTAAAATTTAAAAAAATTAAAATTAAAGGGTGGTCCATCAGTTAATGCAAATTTTGGCTATGTTATTTTGACAATTTGCTGTATCTTGGAAACCGTAAGAGGCAAACACTTGAAATTTTCAAAAACAGTAAAACTAAAAAAACCGAAAATTATAAAATCGCCAAACCAAAAAAAAAAAAAATCGCCAAAAATTAAAAAAAATCGCCAAAACGAAAAAAATCGCCAATATTAAAAAAAAACGCCAAAAATCGAAAAAAATCGCCAAAACGCGAAAATGTCGCCAAAACTAAAAAAAAAATTTAAATAAAAAAAATCGCAAAAATGAAAAAAATAGCCGAAAATAAATAAAATCGCCAAATGAAAAAACGCCAAAAACCGAAAAAAATCGCCAAAACAAGAAAATAAAGTGTCAAAACTAAAAAAGGAGCCAAAACTTAAAAAAATCGCCAAAACCGAAAAAACGCAAAAACCACCAAAACAAAAAAACCGAAAAGACCCCAAAACCGAAAAAAATGCCAAAACTATATATTATATAGGATGAAGTTTGTATTAAATTACATATCTAGTGTTCGTACAGAACCCTTCGTGCGCGAGTCAGAGTCGCACTTTACTGAATTTATTTGTGATTAAGTTTAAATTCTAACTTTCGTGTATACAAAGATTTAAAATGAAATTTAATGGCACTTGCTAAATTTTTCTTTACTGAAGAGGTGAAAAAGAGACCCTTATGAAGAACACCCAGCAAAAATTACTGCTGCCAAGAAACGTTTTTGTAAGGGAGACAATATGACAGACTAGCATGAATAAGGCATTTTTTTTTTGTTCGAGATAAGTCAGCTAGGTGGGTAATAACGATCAAGAATAATTTTTAATAAGGTTTAATGAAGTTCAGTATTTTCAAATATTATGAATGAAATATTTTTATTAATGAACATGAGTTTCTAGAGAAGAGAACAAAAGTTAAACTAGCCTTTTTAGCTGAGGGAAATGCGCATTTTCCTCTGCAGCCACGCGTGGCATATATATACATTCACTTGGCAATCACAGTTAAAATACTTACTGCCTTACTCATAAAAAATAATTCTGTTTTATAAAGGCTTTATAAAACACATTTTGTATGAAAATCTGGTTTTTTAAAGCTTTTATAAATCAAAAATATTTTTATGAAGGTCTTCAAAGCATTATTGGTTTTTACAAAAACCAAATATGCAGTTATTTGCTTTGATATGTCATTAACAAAAACATTATTGTTGGCCTAGATTTCGGGTCAAATTGACTACTGTGCGCTGTACCTATCAACAAGCAAGATAAACATCAAGACACTTAAATAAAAATTCCCTCAGCAGAACTCTGTTATATGCAAATTTTTACAAATTATTTGTAGGTCCGCATTCGTACAAATTTATTCACTGATTCATTGAATTTCGTTACTGAACATTAGATTTTGTTTTTCTGAGATCATTATATCTTATTTCTTCAAAAGTGAGACTGGAGCTTAACCCAAAGGACATCATTCCCATGATCAATTGTATTATTATTTGTTTAATATGGATCATATTGACAAGGGCGAGATGTTGTTTCAACTGGATGGCGCAACCGAGTTATTGAAAACAAAATTTGACGATGAGTTAATTTTGAGAAATGACCTGCTACTTGATACCTCTCAATTATTTTCTGCAGGGCCAACTGAAGTTACTAGCTTATGCTGACATACCATGTTCGCTATTGGGAACATACGACCAGTAATGATCGTATTAGTGGTAAAAAAATGGACGTGCAGAATGAGCTTCGTTAAGAAAAGCCAACAGGATCGAACTCGTTTTCAAATGATCTACTAGTAACATTTCCCATAAAAAAATGTTCAATTCACAAGCTCAATCTTATGGTTTATTGTTTAAGAAATTACGAAATTTGTTGTATCGCTATTTTATGGTAATTTTAAATGTCATTCATTTTATTTGAAAATATGGAATTAAGCCAGGTATGGGAGTTTCAATATGATGCGAAGTAATTAAAAGTTTTTCTCTATAAGGAATTTTAATGAAAATAGTTGGAAAATTAAATTGAAATGTATTAAATGTATAATTATCAATAATAATTTATTTTCTGGTATAATTTATCACATATTTAAAAGATTTTTACAAATCTAACAAATCGAATATTCCCAAAACAATAAACACAATATTGTATCATTAGACGATTTGACAATGAATACGAGGTTAACGCGAGCTTGTGAACTAAACAAAATTTTTTGGATTAAAATTAAATTTTTTGTAATATTTTTTAATTTAAAGTTCTAACGGTCTTAGAGGAAACTCGCTTGCTTTACACAGACACGTCCAATCATAAAAACTGCTGAACTTTTTCAAACAAGTTTTTTTTTCATTTAAATTTAAAATTTTTCTTTTCTGCTCATGATTTCTAAGGAAACTTAAAAACATGTTGTTTATTTTTCGTTTGTGTGTTAATTACATAAAGATGATAAAAAATTGTCATGGTGTTTGTTGTTAGCAGAGAGTGTAATAAACACATAAAATATAAGAGCAATAAAAACTCCCTACTTCTCGACACATAAAAGTTTACCCTACGAAACAAAAGAAGTATGAACCCTGCAGTCAGACTGGGGCCAAGTGTCTCTATGTCAACACTAAAATTCTAGTAGTAGTTACATTGTCTACAATTTCTCTTCTATTCGTCAGTATAAAAGAAATGGAGAAAACAGATGTGGCGTATTTCTGGTGGATTTTGCAACAACTTGTCAATATACACAAATTTGTATGTACGTAAGGTATAGAAATGTACAAGTAAATGTGTGGTTGGTATGTCTCCATGTTACCATAAGAACTATGAATTCACTACCTAGTCAATTGTTTTAATGTTGCTAGTAGATTTTCAATGACAAGCACATGCTAAATGTCTATAGCATAAAGTATTGTATGGGGAATAATTGTAGAGTAGTACTGGTGACAGAGTCAAAAGCGACTCAGTACATTTTCACTATTCGCACTTTCTGCAGGGAATGTGTGAGTGTGTGTGTGTGTGAGTGGAAGTGTAACTTGAATGAAAATTTAATAATATGCTCCTGGTAGTTACATAACCACGGCGACAAATTTAATAAAATATAAGGCGGATCTTACACACTACAGCAGGCAATAAAGTAAATGAAATTTTTTTCGTTCTCTGGCAACTGCTTTTTGAAATACATATATGAAGCAGCATTTGAAAATCATTTATGATACATATGTTCATATACACATGGACTTCCTGCACAATAGCTTATTTTAGTCGCTTCAAACTATAATTTTCCTAATGTCTTCGTAACAACGACGCGTAGTTGTTGATGTATGAAACGTATTTATTTGGGCGTAGGTGCTTGTGACTGTTGAACATTTATAAAAAATGTCACTAAAATGTTATTAAAAAAGAAAATATTTAAACAACATTGGAAGCCAACCAACAACAATAACATTTTAAATGTGAAAATATTTAAAAATTTACAACAAGTTTGGGAATGTTTTCTGTTATTATTGCTTTTATTTTTGTTATTGGTTGGCTGGTGCATACTAACAAGCTGCTTTGAGTTACGTGGCAATAAATATATATTTAAATTTTTATTTATAGGAGATTTATTTTTGATATATAAACATACAATCGGAGGGCATAAATTATGCGGCCCTGTTCTTCAAATCGCGACGTGTATAATCACGGTGATTTCCAAAAATTAATTAAAGCTAAATCATTGTTTTTGTAAATTTCATAATTTAAAGCGATGGAAGTTGGAGTAAAAAATATTATATTATACATGACAAAAACTTAAAATACTGGTACAATAAAAACCCACTAACAAGTCACCTACTAACAGTTTGTTTTTCAAATCACCGTGGATTGATTTTTGAAAATCCAGGGATTTCGGGATATTCCAGGATTTCGGGATCTGACATTTTTTTTAATTATATCTATTATTTTTTTAAAAACTTGTATATTATATCCAACAAGAATATTATAAGTCAATTTATCGGTCATTTGATCGCAAGTCATGCCGGATATATTCGTCATTGCGTAGAACAATTGATAAAAACCAGAGCTGTTAAATTTCGATTACAATTAGTAATCAATTAGATTACATTTTAAAAAGAATTGTTCTGAATATATAATTCCCTTTTAAAGAATGTCTGATAAATAATTGATTATGATAACAAATAAGCGAAAAGTAATCTAAATTACTAGAAATTACAACAAATAATCAAAAAGAAGCAAAAGTAATTAAAAAATAATCCGACTACTTTGAAAGAGTACTTTGGATTGTTAAAAAATAATCGAAAAGAATTAAAAGTAATCTTTAAAAGATTACTTTTGATTATTAATAAATAATCAAAAATAATTAAAAGTAATTTTTAAAAGTAATCGGATTATTTTTTGATTACTTTTGGTTCTTTTGGATTTGTAATTTCAAGTAATTCAGATTACTTTTCCATTATTAGTAATCGTGCAAAACTGAATAAAATCGTAATCTAATCATTACTTCACCTTTAAAAAAAGTAATTAAATTAGTAATCAGTACGATTACTAATCATTACTTAACAGCTATGATAGAAACACATTATTAAGGGCAAAATGAAAAATGTGATGGAAACTTTTGTGTACGTGTGATGTTGCATCTCACTATAACGACTATAAAACATATCTGTGGCAATTAATAATAATGGCTTAAGTTGATATAAGTGCTTTTTCCTTTTATTACATATTCTTATTCTCTTCTTCAAGATCTATCATCACTCAACTAAATTTCAATTAAAAAATGTCATTATTAATAAAACTATACGCATTTATATTTTAACTTAAGTCTTCTTGGAAAATAATACGTAAGCCATAACATCTTACCTCAAATTAATATTTTTTTCGGTAGCTACATCAATATTAAAATATTTGAGCATAAAAACGTGTATACACTTAAGTTCAATAACTTACATCCTATCCAAATTATTCTACATTAAAAAAAAACTTATATTTAATTAAGCGTTTAAAAAATTATCTTATCTCAGGTTTTCCGCATTTTTCAATTTAACCTAAAGCACTTATCTCGACTTACCATCAATAAAAATAATTTTGACTTTCAATATAATAGCTTAAGTGCACTTTAATTTTTATTTTTCTAACAATGGATTTTTTGATAACATCTTAACTTAAAAACAGCGAATATTAACTAATAAAACGATTTCTTTTTTTTATAAAATGGACAGTTTTGTTCTAAATAAATCAACACATAAATATGTTCGGAAGCTAAAAATTTTATATAAAAACCAAACACAATTAATTTTAGACAAAACCCTTAATATCTCAAAATATGAAATTTCGACTTAAGCCATTATTATTTATTGACACAGATATTACCGCACTGCTCACTCTACTGCTTTTTAGTAATCAATGATAGCATAAATACTAGTCAAGTTTGAGTAATATACTGAAAATAAATATTATTTTAATTATTTTAGTTGTGTTTGTACAATTTGTACATATCTAAAATTTTGAAAAGAAATATATGTTAAATTATATTTTGTAAATTTCTTTTATTCAGTATTGTTTTTACTTCACTTTTTTAACACTTATAAATTTTAATTTTCACACACACAATAAATTGTATTTTTTTTTTCAAACAAAACTCGATGTTCTAAAAGTTTTGGGATATATACATTAGATGTTTTAACTAACTCACCTAACTAACATTTTAAAAATTTAACAGAAATCAGAAATCTTTTTACTTATATAGGCACAAAAGTTAAGCTTACAGTCATGAAAATTGTAGACAATGTGTATTATAACTTATAAAGTCTAGTAGAGGACTTAACTCATTTTTCAAAAAAATTTCAGTTAGGTCGGTTAGTTAAAAAAGCGACGATATATGCTAGAGTATATATATATATTATATATATTTATTATAATTAATAAATAAATATAATAAACAAAATAATAAATAAAATTATAATAATATTTATTATAATTAATAAATAAATCCATCATCAATCCCGATCAAATGACTAGTCAATTGACTGTCACTATTGAATTCAATGTAAAATTATTGCAAATGTGTTAGTGAAAAAATTTTGTTTGTGTTAATTTCCGTCACTCATTTCTTGTAGAAGGTATTTTAGGTGGCAATTGTGTTTGATATTTTTGAAGTCGTTTAAATTTTATTTAAAAAATAGTTTATGTCACCAAAAATATTTCCATACAATATTCATTGCATTAACCTCTTGTAAACCAAAACTCTTTTTTTATAAATATGGCAGTAAATATTTTTTAAACAACAATTTACTCGTATTTGACACTGAAGCGTCATTAACTATTTGGAATAGTCAATTAGAAACTTTAATTTAATTTATTTTTCGTAGAGCGTAACTTTATTTTTTTTTCTATCTTTCCTTGTCTTAATAAGCAAAATAATAGCCTACTCAGAAGAAACTATGCATTTAATTTAAATAAAATTTGTAATTAATTAAGTTTTTAAACAAAAGTTTAATTGAATTAAATACATTTCTAATTGATTTTTAGTTTTATTTTCAATTAAAGTTTTTTATTGACGTAATATTTTTTTCTGTGTAGAAGTCAGACATTTCTTGCCCTTGTTTTTGCTTTCAGTCTCAGTATATATCAAGTGTATTTCGTTGAGTTTCTATAGCAGCAACAAATAAATATTATAATAAAAGCAGCAGAGTTTCCTTGACATTTGTAACTTGTTATTTTGCAACAAATAAAAGCCCTTTCTCTGACACATGAAATAAATCAAATACAATTATTTAAATTCATATGAATAATTTTTGCGTGTTTGCACACAATGAGCAAAAGTATATTCGTTGGTAACAAGTAGAAAGGCCCTAACTCAAATAACTTTAACTTTATAGGAGAAGATAAAAATATATTAATAGACAGTAAAACTGATTGTGCAACTACTTTTAAAAGCGTTATTTTTTTACAATAAATAAATTTTTGAAATAAATTGGAATCACTGAAAAACTAGAATTCGTGAAAATACGAGTTAGGGCCTTTCTACTTGTGACCATTGATATGTATGTACGTGTAAATGAACATGTCTTCACTTATTCAAAATTTTAACGACATAAAAAAACTCTAACTTCACCATAAATACCCTGCAGAAAGTGCGAATAGTGAAATTGTGGTGATTTACTAGTGACGTTGTCAGTAGTACTACTGACCAGGTGTACCCCAGCCAATGTAATCGTCTATTGACATTTAACATTAGCTTGTCATTGAAAATCCACCACTAGACTGTAGCACTACTGACTAAGTAGTTCTTTTGGGACCACATGGAGACATTGGCACCAAAGATTCAATAGTAAATTTTAGGGGCTCTAGTCTACAATATCGATAGTGATTTTCTAGTGACATTGTCAATAGTGCTACTGATAAGGTGTACCCCAGCCAATGCAAATGCCTATTGGCATATAACATAGGGTTGTCATTGAAAATCTACCAGTAGACTTTAGCACTATTGAGAAGGTAGTTCTTTTATGACGATATTGAGATATTTGAACCAAAGATTCACTAGTAGTATATTTATTTGATATTATTGCATAGCATAATAAAAAAGAAAAACAAACTATTGACGCGTTCATTGACAATATCAATAGAAATACACTACAACTGTGGTCTCTAACGTATCTTTACTCGCTCATAAAAGGAAAGTTGTCGACATTTTAACTAGTGCAATTGTCGCTGGAGAAAGAGTATTGACATAGAGACATATGGTTCTAGGCTAACTAGAGGGTATAGAAACACATACACATACACACTGGCATTCATATAAAAGAATTTAACAAAGAACGCATTAATGGAAAAGTTTCCTGCACACACACACACACACACACACACGCATACAAAAATTTAAAAGAAATAGAAAATAATAATTCAACGGCATTTTCGTGTTCGGTTTTGTTCTGTGTTTTTTTTTTAATATAATAAACATGACTTTACAACCAATTTTCTTTTTTGTATGTATTTATGTATTTGCAACTTCCTTTAGAAGTATGTTTATATGTAGATGAAGTCGTTTAAAAAAATAAGCATTATATTTCTATGGGTTTAAGAGAATTTTGAAATGTGTCAGAATTTCCAAAATAATGCATTAAACCCATTCATCGCAGCAAGCTACACGAACACATGAGTTCAAAAGCTAATTATTTTTTTTAGAGACGGCAGCAGCATAATCAAAACCTGATATTGAAGTATATCAGGCGTTCGCTGAAGTAGTTAGCACGTTGACTACAAAACTGAAGATCCTGGGTTCAATCCCTGTATCCGACAATCATTAAAATAACAACACCACGCATTTTTCTGATGTGCATTGGAGTCCCTTTGCATCAGTTGTTGTAGGAAAGTTCAAGTGATGAAGGCATAGTCACTGGTCACTGAACTATACCGACTTCAACAGATGCTAATCCTAAGGTAACATCAGAGCGCCCTCCTTCGTCGGTATTGTGTAGCAAAAATCATCGGCGAAGTAAAATAACCAATAAAAAAATTTAATACGCCTCATTTAACACCAGAAGGCATTATTAAAAAAGCGTGCAAAAGCAGAGTTGTAAAAGAATGAAGCTTTCTTCCATCTCTTCCTTCACCACCTGTCTTCTATCACTATCCCTTTCCTAAAGAAGGTAACACCTAGTAATAGTAGTAGGCATTAGTTGCCTGAGTGTTGCTTCTCTTTATTTAAAAAAAAAAATATATATATATATATATATATATATATATATATATATATATATGAATGAAGCCCCACTTTTTTATTTAAAATTTCCTTACATCACGTAAAAATATAAAAATGAATCAATTTATTTATTTATTTTATTTATTCTTTTCAGTTTTGGCGATTTGCAATCAATATTGTGGCTTTTTTAAATTTTTGCAACTTTTCGCAAAGTATCGTGTCTTTTGCTTCATTAAAGTAAAATTATTTTTGTAATTAATATTAAAGTTTTGTAATTTTCTTTTTTATTTTGCAATAAAAAATCTTTCTAATCGCTAATTTAATTTACATAATTTTGTTATATTGTCCACACAGATTTTCAAAAAAATCGTTCTCATATAAATATGTGTATTCTATCCTGGACATTTTGTAGTCGGTACCTTGTTGCGGTGAATGGGTTTAATGCATAAGCAGAAAAAATTGGCGTTATACCAAAAAAAAAAAAAAAAAATTTACGCAATAACTTCTTTCTACACAAAGGGTTGCGAAAGCTAGAAGCAAGAACTTTAAAATTTGTTAAGTGACATGAATTTCTGTATAGTTAATATTGAAAGACATTAAAGGACTGCATTAACAGTTTTGAAATGTAAATACGTCCTTTTTTATGATTTTGATCAGGATAAAGTTCGTATCGCTTTGTCAGCCAAATTACATGTGATAATTATTAATGAACAAATAACACTAAAGTTAATTGTAAATATTCTGAGCACTAGTTGCGAAATAGTTAGCTTAAAGTTAGTTTAAAGTTAACGTAATTTCCGACAGGGATGTTTGTGTTTAAGGGTGGATTTTTAAAGCAAGCGCACACAACTAATGTCAATGCATGTGTGCGTTTGTATGTTTGCAGAAAAATAAAACATCATGCACAAAACGTGTGTGCGTATGTACATGCATGACATTTGTATACGCACCCATGCGTAAAAAGAAGCAAGCGTCACAAATTCTTCCGTCACAAAGTATTTTCTTCGTTACTTCTATACCTGCAATAACTGAAACAAATGTCTTGCCAACAGTGTTGTTTGGCGTTTATTTTAGAAGATTTCGCTGTAGTAAAGCATTCAAAAATCCCTCATGTCTTAAAAGTTCTTGTAAGTGGTCTTGTGCAAGGGTCTAGAAGACATGACGAGGTAACAAACATGCCCGTACAGTACACGGATTAGTGAGCAATGAGCCAGAAAAATCTGAAAACCTAAAAATGTTAACCAAGGGGGCGGGGCTACGCCCATAAAAATTAAAATCTGTGCTAGTGAGCTTAAATTTGCTACAGAGCTAGGGCTAGGTGAGCAATAAACCAAAAAAGTTTTAAAACCTGAAAATGTTGGCCAGGAGGTCGGGGCTACGCCCATAAAGGTTACAATTAAAAAAGCAAATCTAAGGCGCTTAATGGAAGCTATTTTATTGAAATTCGGCATACATGCTGCGATAAGACAAGCCTAAAAATTTTTCATTAAAAAAGTGGGCGTTGACACGCCCATACAATTTCAACCTAATTTTCGTGTACTACGGCTCAGATATACTATTTCTGTATGTATTATTATCCGTTTGCAACGGTGACCGAAAAAAATCTTAAGTTTGGAAAAGTGGGCGGGGTTACGCCCATTAAAATTATAAATGAAAAGTTGTGCTACGGAGCTGAAATTTGATACACGAATAGGTATTGGAGAGAAAACAACAAGAAAACCCGGACATTTTAGTCAGAGGGGCGGGGCTGCGCCCATAAAAATTAAGAATTAAAAGTTGCGCTTATGAGATGAAATTTGATACACAAGTAGGTCTAGGTGAGAAACCAACTATAGAAATCTGAAAAACAAAAAATTTTACCACAATGGGCTGGGCCACGCTACTATTGTTTGAACCTGAGAAATTAAAGCCTTATTTATAAAACTTATTAAGAAATTATTAAGAAATTTGTCTTAAAACCCCTTTATAAAGCCTTAATAAGTTAAATAAATAAGGCTGTTAATATACAGCATTTAACTTAAGCCATTTTAGTGAAACTTTCCATATACGTTACACGTATACAATACTTTAAACTATAACCTAAAAAAGTGGGCGTGATCACTCCCATAAAATTTTAGCCTTGTATTTAATCTACTTCGGTCTAACATGTTTTAGGAGAAAATTAGCATGAATTATAAGCGCGGCTCACAACAAAATTGTGAGTTTAAAACAGTGGGAGGGGTAATGCTCATAAAATTATAAGGTAAAGTTCACGCTAAAGAGCTGAAATTTTATACACAAGCAAGTGTAGATGAGTAAGCCAATGGAAAAATCTTAAAACCAAGAAGTTTTATCCGCTAAAACTCCAATTCGAAGTAGAGTGCTGAAATTTGGTACACAAATTAATCTAGATCAGAGATCACTTAGAAAAATCCAAGAAACCAGAAGTTTCAATCAGCGGTTGGGAACAAGCACTGTTAACTCAAAATTAAGTTCAATTTTATTGAAACTTTTCATCCACATTGCGCTTATCCAAAGTAAAAATTTCCTGTTTTGAAAAGTGGACATGACTACACCCATAAATCGTAGTTTTTTCTTTCATGTACTTCGGCTTAGCAGTTTTTAGTCTATTACTCATGTATTTCTCAATAGCTTTTTCATACAAAACTTTACATGAATCATAAGCACTAACAGATATAAAAGTCGGCGGGGTGAGGCTCATAAAATTTTCAAGTAATATTATACTGTAGAAAGCTGACATTTTGTAGACAAATAGTCCTAATTGATATACTCAGTCGGAAAATCCAAAAATTAAAGCACCACCTACCCTATTGAAACTTTGTATGCACATTGGGCATATCCTTTTGATTTATGTACTTCGGCTAAGCAGACTTTAATATGTAAATATATTGAGAAAATAGGCAGGATCACTCCCATTAGAATTCACGCTGTATTTTACATATTTCTTTTTAGACGACTCTTAACAAATTGCGTACACACTGGCGACCCGTTGTAATAGCACAATAATTCATTTTTAAGGTTCCTATCAAGAAATTATATGACACCCTTACGATTACAAATGTATATAATGCATAGCATATGTCAGTGAAAGGTATTGTGCCAAACAAGAACTTGGTCAAAATTTATATCTCACTGCTTTTGATGGCTGAAATTTTTGATAGGAACTTGGCCTTTTTTCACATTGATGTTTTTGTGAGGATTTTTTTTAAATAATCCATTCTCCTAATAAAATCTTATTGTTTTTTAAATAATACTTTCACCGTTTGAAATTAAATGTGTTTTATTTAGTTTTCAGTTTGATTAATCCACTGAAATAACAATATGAATGGCATTGGAGGTAGAAGTTTTTCTTTATGTCTGTAATTGAATTTATATTTACAAAGAGAGAGAGAGATTCCATTTATTTAATTTTATTTATATACAAGTACATGCTCATACATACATACATCCATACATACGTTTGTAGTCAGATAACACATATCGTTGGGCGAAATGTCTTCGATTAAGAACACCTCTAAAATTATAAAATTGTAAGATAAAAACATAAGCTTGGGTGTCATTTGGATATAGTGTTCAATAACACATGCAAATGATAAAATTATTTTAGCAAAACTAACTAATTTTCACGCACAACAAATGCTTCATTCAGAGCACATCATTTTGTGGTCGATTGGCCAATAAATCGCACTAAGGATTACAGAGAGAATTCCTTTTTTAACCGTACTGTTCGTGTGTAGAATAAACTACCAGCGGAAAGACTTCCGCCAATCTCACTTTCAACGTGGGAAAATTTAAATCGAATGTCCACATATACTACTCCTTCTATACTCCTCTCCGTAACCTATTTTCCTAGTTATAGCACAATGCATTGCATGCGCAGGGGTTATACCCTGAGTCCTGGTCCTATTATAAAAAAAAATGTTCGTTCTGTTCAGGCCTTGTTCCTTACGCTTCGCTCAATTTCAGAGATGAAGAGCATTTATGGATGAATGCAAATGTCAACAAACAAAATTGTTTTCACAAGACAAGCAGTTGGCGCACTTTCGAAATGAGTGATTTTCATATAAATTTCCTGCTCCAGCGTCTGGTTCCAAGATTATTTGCATTAGCAACAGTGAAATGCGCATTAGGATCCAGCTAAACCCTCAATAATCAATTTTAATGTATTTTTAATTTTGCTAAACAATTTAAATTTTTTGGGATAAAATGCAAAATCAAAATTTGGAGACTTAATATAAAGTGCGGTTTGTGCAACCGACTTGCTGAGAAAATTTAAATTATTTGCCAGTTTATAGAAGACAAACAAAAATTCTCGTCTGTCTATTCATATTGAAAACAAAAACAAATTTGAGAGATTTGTCTATTTATATTGAAAACAAAAACAAAATCTCTCAAATTTATTTTTGTTTTCGATATAAATAGTCAGTCTAATATTTACTTATCTTATATAAACTGGCAGTTAAACCACTTATAAAAATGAGTGTATTTCATATAAACTTTCTACTCAAGTCGATCGTTTGATTTATGTAAACAGCACTAAAAATAATTGCCTCTTATTTTTTTCTAACGCTGAGTGGTATTTTGAAAATAACGCTGCAAAGTATGATTAATTTTTAAATGCAGACATCTGTATTGTTTATTTGAGTGAAGTGAGCCTTGCATGATCACTCATGGTCACTCCAGACATTTAAATAATTCAAATTCAAATTTAAATAATTTTTTTTAATTCCTTGTGACACATTTCCACTTTTCACAAAATTTTCGATACGCCAAAAAATACTCCTTAAAAAATTATCCGTTTTTGGAGTTATGCTCTTTATGGCGCGATACTGAAGATAGGACGAGATTTTCGTAACAAAAATAATCGACTTTTTCCATCATGTGATCGTGCACAACACTGTGAGTGCATCAATGTAACTTTGTCTTTTTTGCTCTTTTCTGATATGATATGTAGCGCAACGTGAGCGTGAATAGAAGTGACTATAAGAATTTTTTAATGCGAATGAGTGAAACGCTTGCACAATTGCTTAGCGCTTGCAGTATTCCAAAATGGGACTCAAAATTTTTGTAAAAGAAGTCATGCTTCTAAAACACAAATATAAGTTGAAAGTGCACAAGCATGACTGCGAAGTATTTCTAGCTTAAATTTATGTTTTTTAGTAAAAGCTTTGCACATTTCTTTATTTGCATATCGATTTGCAACGAATTCAAAAAATCAACAGCGTGAGATATAACATTGGTTGGCGTGAGCAAATGTAAATGAGTAAAGCCTTCACTAATTTATTTAATAATTCAAAACTTCTATAATGTAACTTAAAGTTTCTTAAGGACATATACTTAGATATTCCGGAGTATAAATGTAACGTGAGCATGAACAAGAAAGAGTCAAAAATAGTTTTATAACACGCGAGAGAATTTTTTTATGCTTATAAGCACTTGAAAAAACAAACAAGAAGTCTTGTTAACTATTTTCATTTGACGAACTATTTTGTAAATAACTTGAACTATGATTTTAAGTTTATTCCTTGTAGCATAACAATCAGACCAAAGCAAATTCAATCAGTTCATCTGATTGCAGTTTACAGCAGATGATCATCCACTATCATTTCCTATAATTCGCAAATAGTTTAAACAGCATGAAATTTTACATAAGCTTAAATACAACTATACACAAATATTTTCTGTAGTGTTGCATTTTATATCGACACGGCATCACCTGAAAAAATTAAAAGTAGTTCAACTTTGTCCGAACAAATTATAAAATAAATGAGTGTGAATCTCAGAGTGATCCGGAAGAAATCATTTCTATTGCGTTCCCTCTAGAAGCGAAAAATCCGGACATAAATTTTTATAAAATATTAGCTTTGCACTTACTTGATGTATATTTGTTTAAACATAGACATTGCACGATCTGCAAGTAAATAAAATTAAGTTAGAATAATTAGTATAAGTTTTTCGCAGAAATAGGTTTTATTGTTTTAATTTAAGACAGAAAAACATTCATGCGTTGAACAAACAAATTTGTACAATTTGATTTTTTAAGCTTTTATGAAAAACAACAAACAAAAAGAAAAAAAAAAAAGAAAAAGAAGAGAGGTGTCTTAGGACACCCGGTTAAAGCTGTGCTGCTTTTCAAGGCGAATTAAAGTGAGAGGTGACAGTAATCGTCACGAATCCATATCAGTTAATCTTATAATTTGCAAATCCTTTACATGTCCGCAAACAGTTTTCAGTATTTTTTTTTTTTTTTTTTTTTTTTTTTTTGAGACATCCCAGTTATAAATTTTTTACAGAAAATTCTGCATTTCTGTGCACGATATATTAAAAAAATCAAAAAAAAAATCAGCCTCATATTGCTTTATTTATTATCATAATAAAAGAAATTCTAAAGAACAGAAAATTTTTTGATTGATTTGAATTGTGCAAATACCTGTTTTGGGATATTTTATTGTTGGAATATTCTGACACGAATGTGCATGCGAAATATGAAGACAGCACGCTGTCAAACTTTTGACATATTAAAGGTATATACATAAATCCGATACGTATGAGTATTTTATGCTTTTATATTAAATTGTTTGAACCACAAATATTAATCATACGCCGTGGCAACGTAACAATCAGTTTGAAGCAGCAAAGAAACTTCACACTCATTTCAAGATTTTAAATTTAAACGGTTTTATATTTATAAATTTATTTTGGAATTAAATTGAGTAAGAGATGTTTTTGTTAAATAAGTACACGCATCCGTCATTAGCTTTATTATCTGTAGCAGGCTGATTTCCTTTTGTTAACGTTAGACTTGTTAAGAAAAGCAATTCAGAGTTATTTTTCTTTAAAGTGAAAGGAAAATTAAGATTTTCCTTTTAATAATGTGTTATTTTTAATGTTTTCAGGTGAATATTTTAGGGTAGTGAATGAATGAAAATATTAACAAAAAAGATAAGGTTGAGCTCTTTACATACAACTCACGAAAGTATTTCAATTGAAATGTGTATTATGAAATGTTTTAGTTTAGCAAATAATAAATAAAAAAAATTATATTTTCTTTAAATTACTTCTAATTTATTGTTAAGGAAGCATGAATTCCTTCTGCAGATTCTTAATTTAAATGCTTGAATAATACAACAATTATTTACATACACATCTGTTGTAATATGGAATAAAAGCTCAAGTCGACATAAACAAACAAATTTTTTTGGAAGTTTTGACGGTTGTAATTCAGGATTATGTTTTCATGTGATACTTTCCTTTCCTATGAAGCATTTTAACCACGGCAAAATTTCAACACATAATACAGCATCATAAAGCTAAATTTCCTTGAGTCTACTTAAGCTAGTCTTCCATATTGCCACAAATACTTCGGCAAAGCTGCTCGAAATTACTCATATCGATTCTTAACATCCAACGCTTAAGCGACATATTTTATCAACTTCATCTTTTCTGAGCGATGTGTGGCATTGGCAGAAGTAGTTAGCACGTTGACTACAAAACGAAAGGTCCTGAGTTTCAGCTCGATCTTCTGCAGGCATTAAATAACAACACAACGCATTTTTCTGATGTGCATAAGTATCCCTTTCTATCAGTTGTTGTAGGAAAGTTAAAATGATGAAAGCATAGACACTGGTCACCGAACTACTCCTGCTTCAGCGGATACTAGTGCTAATGTAACATCAGAGTGTTCTCCTCCGTCGGTATTGTGTAGCTGAATCATCATCATAAAACGGTTCGAAACTTAATACGCCTCATTGACACCAGAGGCGCTGCAACACTACAGTATTATTAAAAACGTGCAAAAAGCAGAGTTGTAAGAGAATGAAGCTTTCCTCTATCTCTTCCTTTACCACTTATCTTCTCTATCACTATCCCTTCTCTAAAAAAGGTAATTCTTAGTAATAGCAGTAGGCATTCATTGCCCAAGTGTTACTTCTCTTAAAAGAAAGTTAAAATATATTTTAGTAAGATAAATTAAGCTAAATAATTATGTCGCTTAAGCTTTTTTGCCTCTTATGTCACGATTAGATCAATTATCTAAATTAGATAATTTTAAATAAATATATTGCATAATATACAAATATCAATATATGTTAATGCACTCTATTAATTCATATCACAAAAAATCATAATTATAATTAATTAATTATTAATTTATTATTATGTGCACTTAAGCTATTTTCATTCCTAATGAAAAGGTGAGCTCGAAAAATTCTTTGGTTGCTATACTTTGGAAATTTTCATATCGCATGTGTCTTAATAAGCCTGTGAATTTCAGCACATGTTTCTTTTGATATTTGTATTAAATAATATCCATTATTATATTGCCATGGCATCCATCGCTTATTTCGAAAGCAACTCTTTATAATATTTCCTAACACTTGTAATAAATAAATTTAGTTATTACAGCTAAATTGAATGATATTGGGAAGGCATTCACTGAAGTTACAATGAAGATACACACACACACACACACACATTAAAAAAATGTAACCTCTACAAATTTATTCAACTCATTTCAACTGCCACAATGCCAGCCGAAATGACTCATAGATACTTTTGTAACTGTTTTTCCCCTTCTTATTGTTTAATATGCTCTTTATGTGATTGTTAGCTGTAGATTGAATGTAATGGCTTTAAGCCTCGCAACAAAATGGAGAAAGAATTTCAAGTACAAACATTCTAATGCGAATATTTCACAAGCACATGGCTGGCTGTTGAAAAATAAATAAATAGAACAGCCCATTTTAGTAATAAGTAATAGAAACACAAAGTGAAAAACAGCTCATGCAAACACACACACACACAAATACACACACACACACACTCACACACAAACACAGAACAAGTCCATTAACGAACACGAACTTTTACACATTCCAGTCAAAGCTCAATTTGAAAGAGTGAATGTGCATGTGTTTGTATGTGTGTAAATACACTGAGCGAAAAATAAATAATGCAATTTTTTCAAAATGACTTTGTTCTGCCCACTGATTCTTATAGAGGGGACTAAAAAGATATGATGTAATTTACATCTGAAACTCATTTTACGGCCTTGCATCCTTGTGCAGTAATAATACAGAACATCATATGATACTTAGGTTTTTGGTATATAGTGTGCTCAGAACATTTATTCAGCACATTACCACAAACATTTTGTTGGTACACATTAACCCTATAATTCTTCTGGAAATGGGTATTTTTTTGCAATTTTTTTGAAGGAAAGCAGAAATCAGCTTTAAAACAGGGTTGTATGCGATTGAAATATTCTTCGAAAATATTTGTAATGAAATTCTACTATAGAACTCAGAATTGGCTTAAGTCGAAAATTCAACTTTAACACCAGAAATCAGCAAAAATTTTAACTAATACTAATTAAAAAAAATCACAAAACTAGTCGACTGCGGCCAACTTTGAAGCGTTTAACATCATAAATGATCATTCGAAATAAAAAATCATGAGAGAAGCCTAAATATGATTTTAAAATACCTGTCGAATGATACCCATTTTGATATAGTTCGCCGACTTTTTATTTTTTTCGTATTTACAAAATGGCGTCAGTTGGCGGACCTGAAATTTTAACAGAATACGTAAAACTTTGACCGCTACAACAACAAATATATGACAGTTAAAGAGTATTACAAAACGAGCGCCGAAAAATGGTAAATTAATATGTAATATACATACACTTGAAATTTGCAAAGTTAGTGTATTTTTATACAGAACATATTAAAAAAATAAAATTAAAGGGAATTCTGTCAGTTAATGTAATTTTTACTATTTAATTTTGACAACTTGTGTTGTTTCTGCTGTTATGTAAGAGGCCAAGTCTTGAACTTTTCAAAAACGATTAAGCTAAAAAATCTCAAAATTAAACAAATCGTCAAACTGAAAAAAATTGCCAAAACGGAGTAAAGGCCAAACTGAAATAACAAAAATTAAAAATTTAAAAAACCCCAGACTTTTTGCAGAAAAGAAACTGTTATATCTTCTTCTGGTCCGATTTTCTTCAAGCATAGCTAAGAACCCTCTCGATCAAGTCATCTTTCAAACAAAAAAAACTAAATGAAAATCGGTCCAGCGGTTTGGCCTGTACGTGGACACGGACAGACACACAGATACACAGATTCACAGACACACACTAAAAACTTATAACACCCCTTTTTTTAATCGGGGGTTAAAAATAAAATCTCTAAAACTAAAATAAATCGCCAAAAATCGAAAAAAACAGCTGAAATTAAAAAAAGCGCCAAAACTAAAAAAACGCCAAAAACCGAAAAAATGCCAAAAACGAAAAAAGCGCCAAAATTAATAAAAAAAACCGTGAAAACTAGAAAAATCGCCAAAAAAAATCGCAAGCATTAAAAAATCGCCAAAACTTAAAAAAAACGACAAAAACCGAAAATGTCCAGAAAATTAAAAAAAAACGCCGAAAATAAGAAAACTGCCAAAACTAGAAAAATCGGCAAAAAAAAAACAAAAAATCGCTGATATTAAAAAATCGCCAAAACTTAAAAAAACGACAAAAACCGAAAAAGTCCAGAAAATTAAAAAAAACGCCGAAAAATCACAAAAAACCGAAAAAAATTACCGGGTGCTTAAATTTAAAAAAAGTGTACATCAGGTAAGAAAACTTCAGCTCCACGGCTATCAAAAGTTCCAGAGATCGTGCGTTAGGAACAAACACACACTACGATTTTATATATTTAGATGTAGTCTCCGTCCGAAACCCTTCGTGTGCGAGTCAAAATTGCACTTGACTGTATTTATTTTTGACACGCGCTAAATAAAATAAATAAATGTAACTAAAATGATTTCATAACATTTATGAATTTCATTAGATTAAGGAAACAATTTTTTTTGATTCAATAAAGACTTTAACGAGCTCATTTTCAATGTAGAAACTCCTTTCGTGAACGATAATTTTTCTTTCGGTGTATGTACATAAGTGCTTGTGTTTTGAGTTGGTGCTGGTCTTTTTATTCGTGTTATGTGTCTGCTTCACTAAATCAGTGTTGTCAGTTTAGGGGATTTGTCCCTAAATTGGGGATTTTTTTCGAGATTGGGGATGAACATTTCGTCTTGGGGATCTGGGGATTTGTTGGGGATGATAACTAAAAGTAAGGGGATTGTCTGGGACTTTTTTATAACTGATGGTAACAAGAATGAGCTTTGACCTAAGAAACGTGTGTCAGGCAAGTCTAAAAATTTGTGTTTCTATTCAGAGTGAATGAATTCTATAGATAATAAAGAAGAAGTATCAAGGCAGATTAACCAATATAATGAACACTACCAAAACAAGAATACGTAACAAAATGAAATATGACTTGTTGGAAGCACTTCTTAGAATAAACACACTTTAAAAATAATTCCATTTGTTGTGACAAATTAATCCTTCTGCTGAAATGCTAAAGCTTTTTAATACAAGTACTATGTACAACAAAATTTCTGAGGCTGATGAATCGGAAGATTTCGATTCTGAAATATTTGAAATGATAATCTTTGGTTAAAATTTTTTTTAAACTTGTGTATATTAAACTATGTTATTTTTTCTTTGCAAGTTTTATAAGTACAAATTAAATTAATATGAATGTAAATATAGCTATAGGTATAAATGAATTTTATTGAATAAATATATTATTTTTGTCTATATTTTAAATAAAATTAAAAAAAAATTCATCTTTTTCACAAAACAAAAAAAAATTAATAAAAAAAATTCAATTTGCGGATTTTCGGGGATGACAAATCAAAAATTGGGGATAAGCTCTAGAAAAAAATGGCAACACTGCACTAAATATGCCTGCTGTTTATTTAATTCTCCTAATGAACTTGGCAGCCAAATAAGCAAAACCAAAAAAAATGTAGAGGAAATAGCGAAAGAAGGATAAATAAAATGATAAAGAAAATCTTAAGGTTGCATGTTTAAAGTAAATTTTACAACGAAAAACTAAAAAAAATTAAAAAAAAATCAACTAAAAGCCTACGAAGGGATATTTAAAAAAATTCTTTGCAAGCAGAATTCGAGTTTAAAATAATTTATACAATGGACATGAGCTACTCCAAGTATTATGAAGCCAAATGGAGTGTATTGCAAAACATTTAATGAACTTTAACACAAGCACTTTTTATTTTTAGAACTGCCCTCGTTGCCCAAAAAGACTAACCTTTAACAAGGTTTGAAGTTCGCCTTTTCTTTCCGGTATTTATGGCCTTAATACATTACACTATTTCAGCCATGTACATAGCTGTTGGTGTAATTTGGTATAAGTAAAAAAATTATATTCAACATTATGTTGAAGAATAAAGAGTATACAAAATAAATAAAATGAACTAGAAGTGAAGAAGTATATTGCTAAAAAAAAAAAAAGAAATAATAATTCAACAGGGTTTAGAACCTTGAATGAGATAATTTGTTGTACCAAGAACACACACAACACAGTGACAAGGTTAAAGGAATGTAATTGGGAAAACGCTTGGAATTGCTCATTATTAAAATAAAAAAGAAATAACCACTAATTTGTTTAGAGAGTTTAGGGGGAAAGAATTTGCTTTTGCAAATACCAAAATTGTTAGCAGACTCTTTGTACATTTTCATGGAACTTGTAATCAATTTTATAAAAAAAAAATAAAAAAGTAAATGAACTGGAACTTTGTTTATTCTTAAGCTGAGGCTTTTAGAGAACACTTTATGGTTGAAAAAGTTTTACCTGATTTAATCACGTTTTGTTGGCTTGCTTACTTACCAGAAATGTTTTTTTCTTTTTTTATAAATGATAAGTTTAATTCGATTTTAAGTACTACGCAAACACCAAATCATAGATTATTTTATATTTGAAAATTTAATAAATTAGTTAGCAATGAAAATAGTTTTATAAAAAGCTTCTTAAACCCAATTAATATGTTTAATTTCCTAAATCAAAAAAGCCTTTAATTATTCATTGGCTATTTATTATCAATTATGATTATAATGTATTAATACACACGAACACACACAAACGCAAAACCATACATAAATTTATATGTACATATAAATACATATGTATATACGAATATTTGTATCGCTAATGAAATGCATATGGACAATGCTTAAACATCAGCAAATAAATGTCACTTATAATAGAATTATAAAAATATGTCAAATAACAAATTTTTTTCATACATTTTCTTTCTTTAATTAAATTGATTTTAATGGAACATATAATTACGCATGAGAGTGACGAAAGCCCCTTTTGCCATTCTCAACTAAAGTCAGTTTGGTTTTCCTAGCAGTCCACCCAACTTTGATACAAACCATTTACACATTTTAGTATTATGAATCACAATTAATATTTACTTAAAAATGTTATGACAAAAGACAACTACAAACTCAAAAATTATTTAGTCTTATTCCAGTTGTCAAAATTGACGTTTCGTAGGTACAATACTAAACAATTGGGATGTTATATACTCACTGTCGAGACCAATTTTGTGCTATTGACGGTCTATTTCTCCTCCCTAAGATTTGGAAAATAGAATAGGCCTGTTAATAGCAGTAAGGTGTTTTCGAAAACGGGTAGAAAAGCCACAACTTTTTGGTATTGTGTTGACGTGGCGTCGATATTGACAGCTGGAATAAGGGTGATTAATTTAGTTGTGAACGGCAATACCAATGTGCAAGTTGGGTCGACCCTGACACAATCAAATTGTGGTGAGTTTAGAATAGTGTAATGGTAGAAGGTTCAGGATCGCTATGTAATGGTTAAATGGAGGATCGCCAAGTAATGTGTTAAGTGCGGGAATGTATAGTTTTAAAGGATATCATGTAAATGTGATCCTAGCGTGTGGTAGTGTGCATGTATGGCCCTATAGTCCCTTGGTTATTTTATACACCTGTCAGGGAGACCAGCTCAAACAATAGGCGCTCAAAAAAGGTGCCAAAAGATTCGAGAATTTAATTGAAAACAAGGCAAGTTATTGCCGTTTTACGTTAACAAATTAAAGTCTGATTTATTGAACATTTTGGTCTGCTTATATACTGTTTTACATTTTAAAATTTTTGTGTTTCTTTATTTCTTTAACTTTGCTATAATAACATAAATTAATAATAAAAATAAAAGTGTGTTATTTAAATTTTATAAAGTAAGCGTTTTGTTAATTATTACAATGAACTGTGTTGCAATGCAATTAAACTATGATACAGTGTATTACAGTAAGTGAGGTACACTACAATGGCAATAGGGGCTTAATACAACTTGTTCATAAGCAATAATATATAAAAGGCTGATAGAAAGTGTCTGGTGCGATCATTTCTGTCGCCGAATAAGCAGAATCAACACAGCAGTAAAGCACATAAAAATACCTTGAAAAATAAGTTACACATAAGATCAGGGTACGAATGTTTACAAAACATTATGCAAACATTGTCTGTCAAAATAAAAGCCTTTCAAAGCGAAATCAAAACAATTAATTTTTCACCATAAAATAATGCAAACAAGACCATTAAGAATTTATCCGTGTTGTGAGTGGCCTTGCTTGCAAGAGTTTGCAAAACGTATTTGTTTGGAAAGAATGAAATTTTGTTGTCAGCAGCCCGGGGGATTATTTTCAATTGTAGTGTAGAGTGGTCTGTGGACACCATGATGATCCCAATGAGACTATTGATTAGTTTTTGTGTGTGATTGATTGCAAACTTTATGATGACTATCAACCATAAGAGAATAAGACAAATTGTTCATAGGAAATAATACATATGTATATCAAAGGCTTAGAGAGAAGGACTTATGACATCATGCATATCGCTGAATAAGCAACATTAACACAGCAGTAAACATACAGAAAAATACGTCAAAAATGAATTACAAATAAAACTAGGGTACAAAAAGTTATAAAATATTATGCAAACGCTGCCTACCAAAGTAAAAAATGTTCAAAGTGAAACCAAAACATATACTTTTTCAGCATCAAATGCGGCAAACAAGACCATTAAATATTTATGCGTCTAGTGTCTTTGCTTGCAAGCGGTTTGTTTGGAAACAATAAAATATTGATTTCATTACATTACAGAAGGACGTCACAAAAATTTGGTGTTACAACTTATTTTAAAGGGCAGCGTATACGTAAAACATTAAAGCACAAAATTTATTTCTTTTTCAACATATACAGAGGAATGATTTTGAATATTAAATTTGTTTTTTTATATGTATTTTGGCAGCTTGTGTCTTAACATTGTTGCTGAGAAATGTGTTATAACATTTATTTTCTAATGTGTGTTAAAAAGCAAATATATACAGTTCACATCAGTGTCATATTGCCGATCACTGATTCAGTGATCGGCAATGAATCGTTTTTTCGCTGTTCATAATGACTCATTAAATTTTGAATATAAGTGAGTAGACATCATTAAACTTAACTACTCTAATTTACGCATACTCACGATGACAGTATAGGCTGCAATAAATATGAATGCGACGTCGACGTCGACATTAATTTCATGAAAATAATACAAAAAATACTACAAAAATTGATTCAGCTCACTTAACTCATGCATGTTTATTTATTTGAAAGTTTAGTCATTAAACAGTTTGCCAGTAATATACAATAGTAGTAAATAGATTTATTTTTCAATTCCTGCAACAAAAAAAAAAACGAAAAAAAAGCAACAGAGAAACATATAACTTTATAGTGAGTACTTTAATGTTCGTATGCGAAGTTCGCATTGTAAATCATACTTATTTTGGATCGTTCATAGGCATTGAGTTGAGGAGAGTCAAAATCAACAACGTCATAAATGTTGATAAGTATGATTTCGATGCGCACTTCAAACTTTCGAGTGAATAAGATTCATAGACAACATTGCAGTAAGTATGAGTGTGCATAATTAAAAGAAACTATAAGTCATGATTCAACTATACTCTCTTTTTCACTACTCATGGCTGTTCTCTGGTCCACATGCAAATATCTGCTGTTAGAATATAAATTTGACAATTGCTACTCGTAACACTGAAATTACCAAACTTATGGCTCGTCAATACCGATGGTTGGGCGTCCATTTAAATTAATTGGTATTGAAACATGCCTTGGTTCGAATGTCAACGAACCAGTTAAAAAAATATGCAGGACTTAATTCTAATTAAATTGAATATTTTGCCTTGACTTTTCTCTAACAGCTCATTTCAGTTTAATAAATCTAAAAGGAAACATTTTATTTTGTGTATTTCCGTACTCTGCATAAAAATAAAACATCCTGTCTTTTTTATGTTTATTAGTTCATTCGTTTGTTTAGTTAATTAAGTACATACATTTGATGCTTTTAGTTTATTGTTTGATTCCCTTTGGTTCTTTCTTTTGTTTTACAATTTTGCAAGTAATTGCATGCGTGTGTGTGTGTATGAGAGAAAGCGTCCCAGTTGTCCAAATCGTCCTAGACAACATTGTCTTCGACGATTCATGTACGACATGTCGTCTGTAGATTAAGTTTTCTAATCGACAATTTAAAAGAAATCGGCGTTCATGACTATCTGAAGGACAATGTCACACGTTTTCTCTTCAATAAAACTTTGTTGGGGACCATCTGAGCGACAGTGTCATACGTTTTGTCTTCAATAAAGCCTTGTCGAGGACAATCTGAGCGACAATGTCCCTCGTTGTGTCTTCAATAAAGCATTGTTGACGACAATATGAGCGACAATGTCCCTCGTTATGTCTTCAATAAAGCCTTGTTGATGACAATCTGAGCGACAGTGTCACACGTTTTGTCTTCAATAAAGCCTTGTTGAGGACAATCTGAGCGACAATGTCGCTCATCTGGTCTTGTGTGACCTCGCCGCCATTTGTATGAAAATTTCGTCAACGATTTGTATGGAGTTGTCTTTAATATGTCTTCTACGACTTACCATTGTCTTGTACCCGTCGTCAAAGATGTCTTAAAGACGTGGCCAACTGGGGTGAGTGTGCCATTTGTGTGTGTGTGTGTGTGTGTGCACTTGATTGTGCTTAATAGCTGGAATGTAAAGAATGTGTATTTGCTCGTGTTTTCAAGCTTCTTTCAAAGTTTTAGCAGGCTAATTATGTCCATACACACATGTATTTGACCATGATGATGAAACGATTCAAGGCACTCGTGCGTAATTTTTCGAATTTATTTTCTTATTCTAAATGCTTCTTTCACGTTGTAATTTATTGTGGCAGGATATAATGTTTTTAATATATTTTGGAGAATGTTAATAAGAGATTGTTACTGAAATTAATAAAACAAAACCAAGATAATTGTGCATGGGTTCATATAAGCATTTAGAATTTCAGGCCGCTTGAACTCAGACATATCTTAGTTTTTGAGGGTGATTTCTTAAGGGTTTCCTTTGTGGTAAGCTTTCCATGTAAATTACGCTAAAATTTATACCTGCTCTTCGCAATCAATAATCAAGTATTATTTTAATACCAGGAAGCTTAAAGTTGTTTTTATTTAATTCTTATTTGTTTACATTAATAAGATAAAAAAACCTCATCAACAGCTTTTAATAAGTGAAACAACATACAGCAAAAAAAAGTTCCATGTGGTTTGGCAGGAATCATATCTTTGGATTTATGTTTTTATGTTTAATGGGGCTATTGTTTTCCTTCCATGCTTCGATAGGACTAAGGCAGATAGAAGAGGAATTGAATAAAAAAAAGTTGTTTCAACAGAAGCATATAATAAAAAAATAAAAAAAAAACTTCTTTCAACTTTGTTATTTGTTGAGCTTCTCACTTGTTTCAATGAAAGTTTAACGTAATAACTATAGTTGTTCTAAGATATTTTTGGGTTCCCAACAGTGAAATGCGCATAGGATCCAGCTAAACCCCTCAATAATCTATTTCAATGTATTTTTTAATAAAAAAAAAAAATGTTTTACTGAATAAGTAAAATACAGTAGTTTTCCGATTTAACGAACATTCGATTTAGTGAACATCGCATTTAACGAACATTAAATTTTTTTCTACTAAGTACCTTATATAACGAACAAAAATTCTATTTTGTGCTCTGTATAACGAACAAATGTAAAATAAAATAAGAAACATAATTGCTATCAGAAAGTTACTAAGACCGAATATAAATAAAAATGTACCGTACATAGTTATCTTCTTTTGATGGTTTTGTTTGATATTATATGAGAGTAAGTTGTGTGAAGTAATTTTTGCTACGAACATCAAAATGGATAAAAGAAATTGATTGTTCCTAAGGGATAAAGTTAAAATTATCGATAATCATCGAAATGGTCTGCGGGTTACAGATTTATGTGAAAAATATGGGCTTCATAAATCCACCATTAGTACAATCCTAAAATCAAAGGAAAATTTTTTAAGGAATGTTGAAAACAGTCATTTTGGGCATCGCAATAGAAATGCTGTAAAGCAAGGTGAGGTCCCGAGAATGGAAAACAAACTTTTTCAACGGTTCCTCATGCAACGCAATTGCCATTTTGTAATACAAAGCCAAAGAAATTCACAACAAAATTTATGGAAGATAGATTAAAGGAAGCCATAGTTGGCTAACAGATTTATAAAAAATTTAATTTAAATTTGAATAGATGGATTGAAAATAGCCCTTTACCCGATGAACAAAAGGAAAGTGAAGAAGAGCTGGATCGCACTGAAATTCAAGAGCCCAAAATAAAACACGAAGGTGTCATTAAGCATTTCGAAATTTGTATTAAATGGGCTCCAACAAAACAAAATTATTAGCTCAAATTGAATGCTTTTGAGAGAGCTTCAAGAAGATGCCACTAAGAGATGGATATCAATTCCAAAACAACAGACCAGTTCTTTTAAATAAATTATTTTTGTATTATATTTCTTTATGAATTTTTCTTTTACTGATATTTTGATAAAATGCGTACATATGTTGTTTTAATAAAATATTAAATATACTACGAGTACATATTCGTTGAGTTTTGAATAAAACAGCAGGACGCTTTTCCTTTTTAACTTAGCACTGGATATAAATAATAATTCACTTTGACGAACAGGCCTGACAACAATTAGGTTCGTTAAATCGGAAAACTACTGTAATAATTTGGTATTAGTAGTGCGTTAATAAATGTTAAATTTAATAATTAATAACTTTTGCTATATAATTTTACTTTTTAATATACATATTTGCTTCGGTTTTTTTAACTTTCGGAATAAGTAATGGATTTTGTATAAAATATCTTTATTTTATTTTTATTTCAATCTTTTTTCCCTGATATCTTGAGTATCAACTTATCAAGAGTTTACTATATTTAACAAAAACCACTACCACCAAACACGAAAACTTTAAGTTAGAGATTTTATTTAACTCGATATTTTAAGCATTTCTATTGCCACATAACAGTGAATCAGCGAAAGTATTACTCACAGATTTTTTGCTAAAGCTTTTTATTTCACCGCACAATGAGACTTTATGTATGGCATTGTAAGCAATGCCACACACACACGCACACATCCACACGAATTCACTCCTAGAAGTACTGAATAGTTTTAGAATAAAAGTTTGATGTCTACAAATTGGCAAAAAAAGCAAAGTGAATTTAAACGTTTATAACGAATTTTATAAAGCCTACAAAAATAAGTGCCTAGTCCAAGATGTCAAAAGAAAAATACCATTTATAATGAAAAAGTAAGCAGAATATGAAAATTATATACATGATTTGATTAGGCTAAAGTTCGTATCGCTTTGTAAGCCAAATTATATGTGATAATTATTAATGAACAAATAACAACAAAGTTAATTGTAAATATTCTGACAAACACTTAGTAGAACGGAACAACTAGCTGTTTCGAAGACCACTGCACCTTCATCATCAGCGTTCTTTCTGTGTTTGGTCCACCGTTTGTGTTGTCAGTTCATGTAGATTTCAGCTTTATATACTCAGCTTTTCAGTGTAAATGAAATATGTGAGTTGTATGTTGTAATGAAAGCTTAATTTAACCATCTCTAAATTTACAACAGTCTTGCCATTGTCGTTTATTATTTACTAATTATTCACATTAGCTAGTTGGCTTATTTTTTGTTCTACTAAAGGCACACTTTTTTATTTCTTTTTTTTATGAAATTTGTTTGTTAAAAAAGTAGGCAAAAGTTGGTGTAGGCTACTGTTTGTAGTTTTAAAATTCTCAACAATTTATTGGGAGTTTATCTATAAGCATTCAAATTTTGTTATCGTTTTTGAATTGTGATTGAAACTTATTGATGCCTAAGCAGCAACGGAATGCACCTAGACGCGGTTAAACAACAACAAACAAATTTTTTTTTATTAATTTTGTGTAAACATTTTCGGTTGTAAGTTTTTTTTCCACATGGTAGAACAGGCAACAATTGATTATTGTCACACAACGTTGTGTTTTAATAAATATGACAAATTTCCGAAATGCTTTTGATGGCTTAACGCAATTATACTTAAGGTTAAATAAAACGTGCCATAGTTATAAACATACAAAACAGCTGCTCCAACCAAAATTATAGGCAACATTTTATTTAATTATAGGTGACTCGCCATAGCGTCATAGCGCCATAGCGATAGCCATAATCATAGAAACTAATTGAATTGTGGTTTTTTAATATAAACATAAACAGCTGCTTGCTGGTTAGACATTTTTGTTATTGCACAAATGAAAAAATAAACAGCTGTTTATGGTTATGGGAGCACTAATAAGAGAAGCAACTTTATTTATGGTTATGACGATGGTTATGGCCATGGTATTTTGGTATGACACGTCTAATTGAATCTTTAACCAAATGTCACTCATCTTTGTAATAACTTTATAGTCTTGGGTTTTTACCTTTTACAAACGTTAAGATTACGATATTGCCAATGAAATAAAAACGCAATCGTGTACTGTTTTAAATCAATTAGAACACCTTATTTACTCAACAATGCTTTTTCATTTGATTTCACTATTCTTAATAAAAAACCGTCTTCAGTGTGCACTTTGTAAGATAAGAGAAAATTACTTTCATTATCTTTGCCCTTCTCTCCAAAAAAAAAAACTGAAAGCTTTGAAAAGTAAGCTTTGCATGTGTAAAAAAAACATCCAATTAAGTTCTTTAGCTCTTTTGGTTCTTAAATTTATACCAATGCACTATGGGAAATTTTACCCATTCTGTGGCCATAATTAATTACAGCCAAACGGCAAGGCCGATTTAAATGATTTAAGCAAAAAATTTTTTTTAAGTCCCCCCTTCTATCACTTAATCTTACGAAGAAAATTTTTTTATCACTCACGTTCACGTCCTCTCACGCTTGAGTTCTTTTTACTAATATTAGGAATACACTCACTTAGAACATTATTTTAAATTTAAATTTTTGTTATGAAAACCTTTACAACACTCTATCGTTATTAGAAATCAAGAACAAAACACTTGATAAAGTGTCAGTAAATCAAAATTGCCGAAAACTTTTTAAACAAAATTATCTTTTTTTTTTTTTTTGTTAGTCCTTTTTTTAATTTGGTTAAGTGTGCACTAAAAAAAGCCAACGTGGCAACGTGGCGGGCAAATGTAAACAGAGACGTTTAATTTGTTATGGTTTAGATATTTTAAAGCAAAACTAATTACGAATTTTCATTATTAAGTTTTTTTTTAGTTTTGAGCAAAAAAAGTGAAAAATTTCCTATAGTACCAATGACTCATGGTGCTAGTGTTATTCAAATTACGACTGTCCTCTGCCAAAGAAATTCTCCTATCAATTGTAATTCATATCCATATTATTACATTATTCGATACCGAATGCTATAATCTCAAACTGAAAAACGTGATCGAATCATTTCTTTCGCGAATCGAAAGAATGGTTCCATCGTCTGTAATAAATAATAAAACATTATTAGAAACACATGTTTCATAACATGTTCCCTAGTCTGCGGGCACCATGACGTTCAATTTCCATTATTCTGAATTTCACAGCTGTCGCACAAGGTAAAACCGGCCCCCACATGCCGCAGTGTTGTATTTCCGGCTGATCGTGCAACTCAAAGCCAAATTTTAGTTTTGTCAATGGTCAAACAAACTAATATACTCTTACAACATAAACACCCGTGGTGAAGGTTATCATATTCAAAAGAAATAATAATAGAAAAAAAACTTTTAACATAAAAAATGAACGTTCGTGGCTGTGTTGTAACATTCAAACTTGCAAGCATATAAACTCAAAGTGTTTGATAAGAATTAGCTGTGTATTTTTCGATTTTTTTCTCCCCTATTTTATTTTTCAACTGACAGCTGACGTTTGAATACACAAGTTTTCAGTGTTTACCATTGCGTCAAATTTTGCCACGCACAGCGCACAGCGCAAAACGTAGCGTAGTTTTGTAAAGTGCATGGCAGTAGTGGGCTTAGTTGGTTGTCTGTCTTTTGAGAAAATTAAAGAATGTTTTTGTAATGTTTGAAAGAAAAAAAAAACTGAAGTAGAACAAGAAGTTAGAAACAATATATTGTTATATGTACTCGTACACACATAATTGTTATTTATACCAAATATAGAGTAGATTGTTTCTTATTTCCTGGATTTTTTGTGTTCAGAAAAGAGAGTTGGTTTTATTACAATACTTTTCATACAGGAGACAAGATGCCTTAAAGCTTTTACAGGAAATTAATATTTATTTCAATTTTCTTGGAACTCATTGCCGGCAAATAAAATGCAATTGTGATTTTGTTACTAGGCAATAGGGAAGCGTGTATATTTAAGGGTTTTTAATTTACTACCATTTTTATTATAATTTTTTAAGTGCTTTTGTCAATTCAATTGTACCAGTTCTTATAAACGTTTTGTGATTTTCTCACTAATATATTATCGCAGTCAGATGTGCGATTGCTTTACGTGAGTACCTGCCATTACGGCCTAATCTCACGTGTGCCAAAGCACTGGGTGTGGGTTAGACGCCAGACCAACGACCCCATGCACCCTATTAGAATGAACCTATGGCCCACTCCATAAGGCACATAGGTTGCAATCTTTGAATATAGTTATCCCTGTACTATATTCAATTACCTTGCTGAGGTAATTTGAGCTATCTAAACTCTGCTGCTATGTCCGTGCCCATAGCAGCTTCTGTTGAATGGCAACAGCACCTAGAATATTGTCTGGCTGACCGCGTCAGACCAACCACTAGTATTGATTTCACACTGGGAAGCCAAGACTATTCTCCCAGCGATTTTGGTAGCAACCACAGCCACCACAATAATTCTCCGGCTTCCACGCCAAGGTGTTGTGTATACACCCATAGCGAGGTCCCCATGAGAATTCCTCAACCATTGCCGGCACAGCTCAACCACTCATCCGAGATGAACCCATGCCTGTGTGCCTACTCCACACATACCAAAATCATCCTTTTAACACTGTGAGGTAGGACGAACTCGGCATTTTAGCAAAGGAAACTGACGACCGCTACATGCACTCAACTCTAAGCAGCTCGGCTGTCGGGCCACCGGCACCCGCGGCACCAAAAGTAGCCTCTGGTTAGACCTCGAAGTTCCACCACAAGGGCTTCACCTCTATCGTCTTTTGAACTCAGGGGCAGTTCTAGGTGACGCTGCACCTAATTGACATCAACAGGACCTGTCTTCCTTTTGTTATAAATATGTGCACATCCTTTGCTCTGTTTGTGTTCAGAGATCGGGTAGTAACAAATAAGTTCTATGGGTAATGTACCAAAGGTACGTCAATGGAAAAAGCCACATCACCCCAGCTGGGGCCCCGGGGTTGCCACACCCGTAGTCTATAATAGACTCCCCTGGGGGGATATTATCGCAGTCAAGTAAGATTTTTCTAAAACATATGAATGTAAATTTTCAAAACGGTGTCATCTAGATTCTACTTGAATACCTGCGTGAAGTAGGCAGCCACGTAAGCCAGGGTAGTATAAGTTGGAAATAGATTCATAAAGATGACCGAATACTATACGCATATTATGTGCTAAGACCGATGATGTGGAATACTCCCATAAGAACTTAGATCGGTCTCGCCAAGACACCCGACTAGGGTGTATTATTTTATTATTATTCTAGGTATTCTCTTAGGTCGCTCCAAACGGAGTCGCTAAGGCATTAAAAATCTGGTACGTTTTCTGGTACGTTCTTCTAATCTGACTAAACGCAGATAGTTTTTCAATGCTGCGTCCTCTTCCTTGCTTGATCTACATGTGATATCTTTTAAAAGTGAAATGCGAGGT
The DNA here is from genome assembly GCA_949987645.1 of Tachina grossa. Taxonomy (NCBI): domain Eukaryota; kingdom Metazoa; phylum Arthropoda; class Insecta; order Diptera; family Tachinidae; genus Tachina; species Tachina grossa. The sequence goes on along the minus strand of OX465276.1, from coordinate 27,541,979 downwards.
GAATTAGATGAGACCTCATGTCCCTGTTGCCGGTTACTATGCTAAGAAATCCCCTGAGTATTGGACTATTTAATCATAAGATTTTCCAATAGGATTTTGGTTACACAGAAAAAAAAATTACCTGCAATAAACAAATGCAATTGAATCCATTAAACTTTTGCTTAAAAATTTAATTTAACTAAAAGTTTAATTGACTCAACAAAAATTTTAATTAATTTTTTTTTTAAATTAAATGTGATTATTGCAAGAAAAATTTTTTCTGTGTGCTCTTCGCACTGTAGTATTTTACCAAACTATTTCATGTACTTCAATCGCCAACGACAATTGTAAGCAAAACAAAGTGATTATCATTAAATAAAACTCTTTAAATTTCGAACTTTAGCTAAATTTTAAGGAAACTAAAGTCATTTAGGCAAATTTCAAATTTCTGCAAGAAACTGATTATTGTCGAAGGGAAAAAAGAAAACATTTAAATATCTGTAAACTTTATAAAAGAATCAGAAGAAGAAAACAAATAGTTAATTTTGATGTGAGCCTTTAATGAGATCCCTGGAGGCACATATTGCAAACCATGAGTCTAAACAAAACAATTTGATTTAAAGGGTTACAAAAGAAAGAAAATTAAAAGACCTTACGAAGAAATTTTATTTTAAAAATTAAAGAAATTTATCATTTTATCAATCGTTTGAAATATAGCACTATATGGTAATTTTTTCAGGGATACTTTATGCATTCTTTGCTTGTATTTTAGCTAAGAAATGTCAAAAGAAAGATTTACTGCCACTTCCACTATGTCGAAAGAAAAACTCTGCGAAAGAAACATAGTCGCTCGAATTCTAATACATTTTCGTTCCACTATGTCGTCAGTTTTCTTTCGCTTGTGATAACGTATGTCATTTTTTTGTGTTTTACGTGTTTATAAATTAAAGTAGTTCCAATTTGTATATTTCAAGTATTTCTAGCGATTTTTTTAAATTTATTAACATTTACATGAAAATAAATACAACCATATTGAACAACGAAAAATAATTCAACAAAATAGTCGCACAGCAACAGCAAGTTATTGCTGTTTTGCTTTACAACTACATTCGTTTTGTTTAAAATGTGCGAGTACTTTTTATAACGAACATAAAACAATAATCAAAACAAAAGTGTTCAATAATATTTTTATGAATTATTTATGACTTTTTTCCTATAAATAAAAAAAAATTAAGAAATGTGAATTAAAAAAATAATAATATGATAAAATAACAATTTTACAAATTTATTGAATTCTTCGCAAATAAATTTTAGTACACGAAAGCAAAATAGCAAGTGAGTGATTTTGACATGGTATTCGCTTTATTGACGACTCACTCGAATTAGTGGTATGAAAATCTGTATGAAAACACTTACGTTTTCTTGCGACTTGTCGTTCGAGTCAATGTTCGTACAGAAGTAAGATGGAGGAATGGAAATCAGTTTTCTTTCTCTTAGAAGGCGAATGAAGACCTTCTTTCGAAATAGTGGAAGAGGCAGTTAAAAGATCAGCGTCAATAAAAAATATTGAAAAACTTTTCATTATATTTCCACGTCTGTCGAATTTCCAACGCTCATAATGAATTCGATTTTTTTTATTATTTTTCTGTTATAATGTGCAAAGATTTTGTACAAAAAATGTAAAATTGTTTGCTCAATACTTGGTTGGACTAAAAAATTGTTTTGTTTTACAAAACTTGGAACAAAAAAAAAAAAAAAAAAAAAAATTAAAATTATTTTAAGAGTATCAAATCATAGGTTATCGAACATCAATTAACAAAACTACGATTGTAATAAATTTTCCACCCCTGAAAACAGCGTACACAGAAAAAACTAAATTTCGTTTTCAGTAACCAAATTCATTGAATCAATAAATATTTTGTGTGAATGCGGACCTACAAAGACAGCAATTTTGTAAAAATTTAACTGGAAAAAAAAATTGTATTTTTAGTTAAATTATTATGGCATTAGAGAAAAAAGTTTACTGAAACTCAAAATATTTTCAGTTTAATTTATTAATAGGCACAAAAAAACATTTTTGCAAATTTTTTTTTGTATTATTCAGCAAATTTTTTTTATAATTTACAAACACATTCACTAAAATTTTTCGTATTATCAGAAAATAAATTAACTGAATCAATAACAATTCTTAAAACTTTTTTTTTTAAAACTAGTAAAAGTTTTATCTGAAAAAAAAATAACTGAATCAAATGAAAGGTTCAACTATTTTTTTTTTTTACTTTCAAAAATTGGCTTGTTTTTATGGTTAAGCATTTCGTTACCGCTTTTGGAACTCGTCAGTAGACTTCAACCCAAAAAATTTTTTAATTTAGCTAACAAACTCCGTATGTTTATAGTAACACTCTTAATAAATACTATATTGAGAATCCCAATATATTTACAAACATAATAAGTTTGAAAACCGCAAACAAAAATCTTTAAAAAAATTAAATGTTTTTTAAAATTAAAAAAAATCAGACAAATTTTTTTACAGTATATAAAAATAAATTTAACTGAAAAAATTAAAAAAAAATCAGACAAATTTTTTTACAGTATATACATAAAAATAAATTTAACTGAAAATAACACATTTAAATAAAAAAAATAAATCTAAATTTTTTTTTTTACAAATTTTACTTTATATAGATAATTTTCATTCTATACAGTTTTTTTACATAAAATAAAATTGGAACAAATAATTTACTGGAACAGTAAAAAATATTTACTGAAACTAAATTATATTTCAAAACACACGTTTGTTTGAACATTTTTTGGGAATAATTTTTTCTGTGTACTATGAGCCATTTTCATGCCAAAGCATGAAGAGCAATCTCTAAATGAATGACATGTGACACATACATATGTAACTATAAAGGTACCAACAGACGACATGTTTTTTACATGTGTTTTTTAAGTTTTCGATTCCTTTTTTTTTTATGCTTGTCAATATTGGTTAATTTACATAAGGTTTATAATTTTTGGTCACAAACGTACATGTAGTACCACTTCTTCTTTTTCAGTACATAAATATCCAAGTAGTTTGTTTTATAAATAGCTTGCAGCCGTCGAAATATTTTTGGTTCCGTGGCGACGCAAATGTGTTTTTTTAATTTTTTCTTTTTTAAACAAGACGTTGAGGTTGTATCTAAAAATCTATACATTTTTGGACTCATTTTAATAAAACGACAACGTTAAATAAAAAAAAAAAATATATAATTTTGTTGTCTTGCAAAATACTTCATTCAGACGGCTAATGATAGTGCACATAATCCACTGTCGACGAATTTGTTCGCATGACATAGACATAGACATTTGGAGCTGTATGTTTAACATAACAAAATAGATCACGCTCTATTTCAAATAATGTCTTATGTTTTTTGTCATGTTTTTTACACAAGCAATGTTTTAAAGGTAACACGCGACATGTTTTCGTTTACATATGTAAATTCTGGCACATACAATGTGAAAAATATGTCGTCTGTTGGTACTTTAAGACTGTGTGTAATTATTTAAGACTGCTTGCAAGTGCTTTAACACAGAGAACCTTTTAAGTATAACGAATTATTTCTGTTAAAATCCTCTCTAATTAATTTTTTTATTTCATTTTAAGATAGAAAATATTAATAATGTAATACGACATTTATACCTGTACAAAATATAATACATTTTTATTAAAATTTTTAGTAAAATCTAAACCGTTTACAGCAAGTTTTTTTTTAAATTTATCAAGATTTCTGATCCGAAACAAAAACCATCAACTGAAACTTATCCTAAGCTACAAGCATACAACTGCAATGTACCTCATACACACACCTTCTTGAGTTCAAAAGTACCACAATTTTTTTTCACCAACTCTATTTAAATATCAATTCATATTTAAAAGTCGATTTTCATTAATTTTTGTATGGAAAAATTAATTTTAAATATGAATTGACATTTAAATAAGTTGGTGAAATTGGCTTTAAGTTCCACTAGATTTTAAGTATATTTCGATAAAATCAAGTGACGAAGTACATTTTGTTTTGTATGAGAAATCTACTTAAAATCTAAGAGATTTTGTTAGTATAAGACCTTACTTAGTTGGTCACTATAAATTTTAATAACTAAACAATCTTTCAATATTTCTTCTTCTTTTAATTACAACAATCTTTAATTTTATTAGGCTTAATGTCTTTTGTTTTCATATAAAATAATTTTGCCAAAAAACCGACTTCAATGCAAAGATCTGATAGAATATTTTCGAAAAACTAAACTCTTTCATGCCAAAAAATTTTTTAAAATCTGTTGGTTAAGAAGCAGTATGTGAAATATAAAGCTAAATTTTAATGGGCGTAACTTGGCCCACTTTTTTAAATGGAAGATTGTGCCTATTTTAGAGCCCATGGTGTGCGTCAAGTTTCGTAAAAATCGGTTAAGTATAATAGCGTGATATGTAAAAATAAATTTTAGTGGGCGTAGCCCGCCTATTTTTTCGAGACCTTAATATTGTATAATTGCAAGAACCAAAGGTGTTTGCTAGGTTTCGCAGTAATCACATAAAATCATTTATCATAAAATCAGTTTAAAAAATTCGTGGGAGTGTTCCGCCCACTTTTTTACAATGATACTAGTTAGGAGCTATAACCTCTCAGACAAAATAAAGTAATAATTTTTATAGTTGGTCCGGTAACCATGTCAAAAAGAAAATACAGAAGAATTGATGACGTCCTACTTACTTTCACAAAACAATTATGTGTGTTCTAATGTATTTTTGTATACATGTTAATAAATGTATATAACTAATTTAATATAAGAAGGAATTAATTAACTCATTCTTTTTTTAAAATAGAGTTTGTTTAAATTTTTGTATACATTGTAACGTGACGTTACATTTACTAATACACTTATACTCTTATTCAATAAAAAGTGCAAATGCACGTACCTTTTACCGTACACTGCAATGAAATTTCAGGTACCTTTTATCGTATACCTGAACAAAGCACGATATACACCCACAGGCAAACACAACCACTGATTGGAACCGAGCCACAACATGCCAACGCAAGTTATGATTCTCACTCAGTTCATATTTTAGTTGGCATAAGTAATCAACGTTTGTACACAACATAGGCGTAGCTAGGCCTTTCTGGGGGGGGGGGGGGGGGCAATGCCCCCCAGACTTTATTTTGCCCCCCCCAGGATTTATTACAAATTATTTTTAAAACATATTCTTTTGCCTGTAATATTAAAAAATTCTATTTTTTATTTATTTATTTATTACTCATGAAAATCACCAGTAATTTTTATACAAACTTTTCGAATAATCACTAAATATGCATACTTTTATTAGATAACAAATACCCAAAAAACTATAAGTTTACTACAGCACTTCAAAACATCACAAATAGTAAACTCCATGTGAATTTATAATGCATGTGTGTAGATATGTATGTGTGTATGTAGCTTTCAACAAATTCTTAATAAAATTGTATTAGTGTACGTAGTTAGTAGCAAAACAAGTTGTTTTAAGGTGTTCTTAAGATTTTCTACTGTCAAATTGTTTGTAACAATAGCCACCAATTTTTATTTAGAGTAAAATTAAAAAAAATAGCGAAAAATTATGATCTGCAAATACCTTGTATATATTCATATACTATATATACTCGTACACACATGTATGTATGTATGTATGCATATTTATGGTTCAATCCAGGGCTGCCAGATAAAATGATGGAAAAATCGTCGAAATCCCGATAAAATATAAAATAATCGTCATTTCATGTCCGAAAAATCGTCAGAAAATCGAACAAATCAAAATTTCCTCTTTAAACATGTCTACATATGTTTTATTTTTATTAGAAAACAAAACAAAACAATTCATGTTCATATACAACTTTGTTAGACTAGTGGAAAACTTGTGAAAAATATTCCTAGGTCCAAATTTTGGTATCAGTACTTTTGATGACCGAAAGTTTTGATAGGATATCAACTTACACAGGTCAATATATCGTTGGTCTCAAATGGAAAGGCCCTAACGCAAATAATTGTAACTTTACAGGAGAAGGTAAAACATAATAGAAAGTGTATTGCAATAAATGTTTGTGATGAGGTGTATTAGTGTGAAATTTATTGAAATCACTGAAAAACTCAACTATCGATATGTATGCATGTATATATATGCACATAAAATTTTTTTCAATTGAACACATATACATACATACTTGCATACATATGTTTGTACTTATTTATGTATGTATGTATGTTCATTCATCGCAACAATATAGTATTGATTCGGAACTTTAATATTGGAAGGGTAACTAAATAATAAATGGCAATTTTCTATTTTTATTTATGCACCAACAGATACATTTTTTTTTTAAATTAAATAATAAGTTATTAAGAAATGAAATCATGAATGATGAATGAAATCATTTCTTGCTTGTATCTTTTCAAAATATTGTATTCAAATATAGTATATACATAAATAATTTTTCCATATGAGCATATAAACCTGTTGGAAACGAATATTAATTTTATTATTATTTAGTTTATTATTATTAGATTATTATTATTATTATTTAGTTTTTTTCTAATACATACTTTACTTTTTGTCTATATATTGTTTTTGTTTTGAATGTTTTGTTTTTTTAGTTTTAATTATAACTTAATTTTTGTTATTGAAACTGGACTGTTAATTTATGTTTTAACTTAATAAAAAAATGTTAAATAAAAAAAATCTGTATAAAATTTTTTAAACGCACTAATAATCCCAAACCAATATTTTACTTATTAATATTTTACTTATTAAGTAAACTATATTTTTTTAATTTCCAATTTCAATGTATTTTTAATAAAAAATATATATTTAACTTAATAAGTAAAATATTAATTTGGGATAAAAAATTTTAAACTTAAATTTTAACAATTCCCATAAAAAACACTAATTAAAAAAAAATTGTGTTTGCCCCCCCCCCCCCAAGAAAAATTATCTAGCTACGCCAATGGTACACAATGATGAACAAGTTGCGATACCCTACGAACGACAATTATAAGCAAGCCACTTAAAAGTGTCGTCCGAAAGCTTTACCAATTCTTGTTCTAAGTATTTAACCCGTAGATTAACCGTATTTTAGTGATCGTAAGGTCTACCGAATTTAACTTACATTAATTCCCGTATTATTAATATTATTTCGTAGTCTCTCGAATTTACTTTATATTCGTAATAATATTATTTCGTAAATTAGCCAAATACGAAGTCTCCCAAATTTACTTTGTGCTCATCGTAGTTAGCTGCACGGTAGCCAAATATAAAGTCTCCCGAATTTACTTTATATTCTTATAAATTGTATTTCGTGAATTAACCGGACATAGTATCACCTCTCGGATTTACTTCATACTCTTCACTTTTAAATAGTGTAGACGTTAGAAGTCGTGAGTTCGTATATTAAATTGTTTTTGTGTTAGTTATAACAACATCTACATACTATTCATAGGAAGCAGACCTTTGACTAGCCCCTGGGCAGACGGAGTCATACCCCAGCTGGAAAATAAACTGCGTTACAACATACCATGTTCTTCAATTGAAGTTTATAAAAAACTCAATTTCAAATACATAATGAGTTAGGGCTTTTTCATATTAAGGAAACGATAGATATACTCTATACGTATGTCGGTTTTGAAGGGAAACTAAGATTCGGCACAGGCGAACACATCAGTCTTACTGATTTTTTTATATCAAATTATTTTTTTTTTGTGTGTTGAAGGTAAAGGCATGAATATATTTTCTATAAACAAGTTGCTTGGAAAAGTAAAACTTGTTTTCCCTTTTTTTTAATACTCGCACTAAAATAAAAAAGAAAGTTGTTTTTGAAAGAAAATAAACATGTGCCATAAAGGTGAACTAAATGCTGAAATAAAATTTATACTAAACACTTTTTTTTTGCCCCAAAAATTTTGTTTTCTTGCTTGCAATAAAGTTAATTTAATGTCCAATGTTTTTCATAAAATTCCTGACATGTAAGCTTTTATGAGGAATAGTTTTCTACCAAAAAAAAAACTTCATTTATTTACACTTTTTTCAGCAAAAGAAATAAAAACTTTAGCTCAAGATTTTCCCTGTTAAAAAAGCAGGGCTTTGTCAAAATAATGTACGACAGCGTTACTTATTTCTCTTCTTAAAAAAAACTCTAATAACTCTAAAAGACAAAATACAATTCCTTACCAATACCTTAAAAAGTTTCTGTTTATTTAAATATGAGGGTCACGTTTTTTATTCAGTTATGACAGCTCCTGATGGTTTTTCTTGTTTAACAACAAAATATTGTCAGAGGTAAAAGAATTATGCTAAAAGGGAAATTTACAAAAGTTATTCATACAGGAAAAAGAAAAATAAATTTTGTAAAACAAATTTTCATGAAAATGATGAGTTCGTACCAGTCAATACGTTTTTGCTTGTAAATTTAACTTTTAAATGACACAAGTTCGCATGAACTTTGGAAATTTATTAATCGAAAATTAGGGGAATACAAATGATATTTGCTGGCACATGCTTTTCTTAACAACTACCAAATGAATTATGCAGATTTTTTCAGTTATTTGTTAACAAGTTTGTAAGTTGTTTTGCATAATTTTTACTTTTATATTCTTTATCACAGTTTTATGAAAACTTTGCCAAATATTATTATTTCGTTTGCAGATTTTTAATATATTTATTTAGCAGTCCCATTAGGCATGAATAAAGTTAAGGAAATGTTTTTGTTTTTTTGGAATGAGTGGACAAAGAATCTAGAAAAATCCATTCTCTTTGCCTCTCTCACCACCATCAGGCTTTCATTTTATGTCAGCAATTTTGTTTTGGTTCAATTAATTTTTTCTTTCAAGTCGTGTGGCAACACAGCAGTTGAGTTTAACAGCTGATTGCAATTCCTATAAAAAGAGTATTCATTTATGCTTCCGATTATAAATATTCTGGGTACAATAAAATTAATGAAAATAGCTATGTGCTATGATTTTAGGAACAAAACAGAAGCCATATGTTCCATAAAATTACTTCAATACAAAGGCTCATGATTGATTTCTGCTGAAACAAAAATGTCTGGGAAATATAATTATTAAGGCAGTCGTAAAGCAGCTCTTGGTTGAGGAACATCTGTCGCGTCATCGTAATTATTTCTTAAGTGCGGTCAGGCTTGTGCATGTTGTTTGGCCTTCGAGAGTTTTTCGTCTCGCTTGCACTGGTTGACTGATCTGCCACGGATAACCGTATAATCTTGCGGTTTTTTGTGGTATTTCTCTAACAACCACGTTGCTACTTCCTATGTGAAGGCATAGGTCGTGTACAGTCAGTCACAAAATCTTTTAAAATACTGTTAATATCATCTTGGGCATATGGTCTAGTTACCCCGCCATATTTGTGCAGCACCATATTATGCAAATTTACTTTGTATAATATGTATAATAAATAAATAAATAAATTATTAAGGCGAATTTATAACAGGTGACCTCAACAACCCTTGTAATTTGAATCTCCCTCAGACGTCAAAATACATTTTACAGTACAAATTCCAAGTCTGAATCAGGACTTAATTTATTTGTGTGTTTTTTTTTTGGTTAAGTTTTTCATAAGAGTTTTAAAAAACCTTACGTGACTTATTTATCAATATATGATTTTATTTTTATAAGAATTTGTCTGTTTTTATCAATATCTTAAATTTCCAACGGCAACACTGCTTTTCCATCTTAAGTTAGACTACAATAACAAAATACATTTACCCAAAAAAAAACATATTAATTATTATAATTTTGTTTTATTTACTTGCAGATCGTGCCCTAAATTACTAATGCAACGTATAGATTTAAATAAATTAACACCACGTAAGTGTAAAGAAACAAATCAGAAATGTATGTCATCAAATTTCAGGCCATAATATAATACAAAATACTCAGTAAAAAAAAAAATCACCGCAAAATGGCACTAACGACATTTTTGTAAACGACTTCAAATAGAAATTTGGGTTCATTAAAAATTTATTTGCAATGGCATTTAACATCATCTGCAAAAAAATATATAAGGAAAACAAAATTTCATAAAACTCACAAAATTTCTAAAATTTTTATTTTTTATATTTCAGAAAATGCTTAGAAAATCGGTATTTGAACAAAAATTATTTTTTTTTCTAGAATTAACACTTTTATTATAAAAAAAATCACGCGTATTATCCAGGAAATAAATCCCGGAAAATTTGTGCGGAAATACTCAGGATTTGTTTTATATTTTGTTATGGCAAATTTAGTTTGCACTCACAATTTATTTTGTGAATGCAATGGGGCAATACGGATTGTCCCACGATGTCGACAACGTTCGACTTGTCGCACAGTTACATTGGAAACAACGGCAACATTTTAAAATTTGTTTGTGTTTTGAACGTATGTAAGTGTGCGACAAGTAGAAAAAAAATATTCTAATATGTAATAAATAATTGGTTTAAATACATCAAAAAACTATAACAAGACTACTTGAATTGGTTTCCGGAATTTTTTACAGTTTATATATGTAGAAAGGCCCCAACTCGTATTTTCACGAAATTGAGTTTTTCATTGATTCCAATAGAATTCACACAAATACAGTTCATCACAAAAATTGACTGCAATAGTGCAAAAAATAACGCTTTTACAAGCAATTGTACAAAGCAGTTGTACTGTTTATTATTAGCCCAATTCACAATCTTGTGCAAATGGTCTTGCATCATTGCATGTGCAAAGTGGTATGATATATTGATACTCACCACTAAGAATTTTTAAGTGGTGTATATCAATATGCTATACTATTTTGCACATGCAATGATGCAAGACCATTTGTACAAGATTGTGAATTGGGCTATTATGTTTGTACCTTCTCTGGTAAAGCTGCAATTATTTGAGTTAGGGCCTTTCCACTTGTGACCCACGTTATGTATATTACTTTTATAATAACATACATACATATGTACATTAGTATTCTATTACATACATACTTATATACATATTTATGCTAACTTTATTTAAATTTTTTGTTGCACTATATTATTTTATTTTTATATGCAATACCCAATTTTCGCAGTATTTTTGTATAAAAAATTATTTTTACAGAAGCTTTGAATTTTTAAATTTATATAAATTGTACTTTTATGATACGAAACTTAGCAGGAGCAAATAAATAAATCAATTAATATTGCCTTTGAACAAAAAAAAGTCAAGTGTCTTTCATTTCTTAAATTTACATACATACATACTAGTATGTATATATGTATGTATGTATGTAACTAAATATTTCTCTCATACTTACATTTTCTTAATATTCTATCACTTGTTCTTCTTTTAATTTTTGATTGCTCTCAATTGTTACATACTTTGATCAAAACATAAACAAACATGCTTACATACATACATATGTACATACATACAAATGTAACACGACCGACCGAACGCGACGAAGTTATCTATTAATTTATTGCAGCTACGATGATGAAATTAATAAAACATTTTTTTAACACATAAAATTAATAATTAATATGAAAACTGCTAAAAATATTTTATTAAACACAAATAAAACTATTGTTGCACTATATTTTTGTGCAAAAATTTCATACAAAAAACCACATGCAACTATTAAATATTTAATTTTAATTCACTGACTTACGAACGTCCACGCGCTGTTTGAAATAATGTAAGAAACTGATGATGAATTAGGAAGAAATCGTGTCCATATTGTTTAGTGCTGCCACACGGCACGATTTTGTAACAGATTAATGAGGTGTGAAAAGGATTGACGATATTACATAATTATATTTTTAAATGAAATTTATGGGCAAAAATTACTTTGTGCAAAGATAAAAATATACTATTAGAATTATTCATCATTTCTTCGAAATTCATACAAAAATCATAAAATGTGTTAGAAACAGCCATCATTGAAAAAAATTTTCTAATAAGAAAGAGAATTTAATGCTTAGTTAAGGCTCAGTTAAGGCTCAGTTAGCCGACTGTAATGTAAAGTAACTGCAACAGTAAGAAACAGCTGATCGATTTCGTTATGTGAAAAGTAATGAAAATGGTTATAGAGATGTAATGTAATGTAACCTACTTTCGATTTTCGATCTTGGCTGGCAATCGTCCATCGAAAATCAAAGGTTCAGTTCATATTATGAGTAGCGAAAATTTCGTTGAGCAACGAATTTTCTATCGAACAGAATTAAGCTTTCGGTGAAGTATTTTAATATGAAAACTTATAAAAAACGATTAGTTTTTATTTTTAGGTAAAATTGTTGCAAATTGTAAAAATTACTGTGAGTATTTTTTCTATATATATGTGAATTTCACTTTGATGTTTGGCTTCATACCATTAGGTCCCAATTTAGACGAAAGAACATTTGGAAGGAAAACCTCTGGAATTCTCTTTTGTTATTTCCTTCGCGTCCACACAGACGAAAATGCTGCCGGCGACATTCCAATATTACTGCATAAAAGCAAGCATATTTGTACATGTATGCGTATATATGTAGCAAAGAATATGAAAACAAAGCGTGTCGCCGATTACCGAACACAAAAATGATTCTCTCTTCCCCACCCGTAAATTGCTGCCAAACTAAATGTTTCCCTTCCAAATGTTTTCGTGTCTAAATACGGTCTAGGACTTTAGAGCTATTATAGAAGGCCAAACAATAGATTAGTGACTTCTTTAAAGAAAAGATGTAGAAACTTGCATCCTTTTGCAAATATTCTCATGCCCCTATTTGTCTTATCTCCTTTTGTTTTCTTCAAATAGGATTAGAAAAAAAAACTTGCTTATGTTGTTTTCTTTTGTCAAAGTGTTTGATGAACAGATCTCATGATAAACAAAATGCAAATAATTGAGTTTTAGCAAATACTATTTCTTTTATGAAAACGTATTTGTATGTTTGCAAAATGTATAAAAAAGCACCATAAGAGATAAAATCTTTTATGTACGAGTAATTGCATGTGTACATAAATATGTGACCTTAATTATGAAAGTGGTCTAAGTCATGTGCATTTTTGCTTCGAAATTCTAAATATATCTTACAAATACTTCCACAAATATTTAATGAATATTAAATAAATTTAAATTAATCGATACTAGTACAACTCTTAATTAACAATTTTCATAATATAAAAATTATTATTGATTTGTGCAAACGTAATCTACTATATGTATATCTCGACCAAAGAAATATATGACTCAGACTACTTTCATAATTACACATACATATGTATGTATGTGTGTTAATAAGCCTCAAAGTTTTATTTGATATGACATTTTAGCAACTGCTGCTTTGGCAATACTAATAAAAAATAATATTATGTGACATTAAATTCAAAATTAGAGAAGAAGACAAAGGCTAAACAGCAAAGAAAGAGAAGAAGATGAAAGGCAAATATAACTAAAGAAAATAATTTCTCATTGCATCACATATAACATACATACATACATATGTACATAAGTATGTCTGTACATATCGTCGCCTTTCTTCTGAAACCACGTAAGCGCCAACGACTTATTTTTCAGAAAACAAAAAAAAACTTAATATCTTTGTAAATATGTGTTTAAAAAATTTTTTTTTTACAAAACAGGTCTTTGCGACCCTGTGGAGGGTGTAGAACCTTTTTGGGATTTTATTTCTTATATCGAAATTTAAAAAGTTGGTGGGTAAGACTTTAATATTTCCAACTTTAGATACGAAAATCATTCGTTTTTCATGCAAATGTCATTTTGTATGGCGCTTACGAGATTTTGGAAATGGCTTTAATTTTTGTTTTTTCATACAAAGTTGTCAAGGTGAGAATGCACTTGGGTGGAAAATGTTATTTTCTATCGTAAAAACCAAAAAAGTCAATTTTGAAAAAATAGCGCTTACGTGGTTTGAGAAGAAAGACGACTATATATTTATTTGCAAATAAAGCAGCTTAAAATTTGTCAATTCATATCTTTTGCAATACTTGAGTAAAAATGCATACTCAGACATCAGTGTTGTACAATAAATGTAGTTTTTAAAAATAGTAAGTAGTTAATTAACATTACTTATATATTTGTGATTCGAAAATTTTTCCTTTGGATTGAAATAATTCTTAAATTTCACTGAGTGCTGAAATACCAATAATTCGACATTTTTTTTATTAAAAAAGAAGTATATTTCTATTGCAATTCGCTCTTATATGCTGTACTCGCAGTTTGTATACTAATATAGGACTATAATACTATTCCTGTTTGATTGACATCATAATTAGTAGAAGTATTTTAATCTTATAGACAGTTTGTTACCGATTGTCATAAGTCTGGAGCCTTACATACGGAACCAGTCTAATTTTGATACAGTACTAAGCCTTTCGTTCAACTATTACATGCTCAATTACAAAATTTAATTTAAAATTTTTGAACGATTTTCAACCTACTTAATACTAATATCAATGTCTAGACCAATCGTTATGTCTATCCCTATGCCCATGATTATGTCCACGTCCATGTCCATCATTAGTTCCATGACCATATCCATATGGCCGGGTTTACATCTGTGTTCCATGTACCACACAAGCGTAAAAAAGCGTAACCACTAATTACTAATGAAAAATAGTTTGATTCAGACACGTATTTATTAAGTTAAACGGGTTCATACATAACGAATAGACAATTTTATAGAATCTAACATGATTGGAAACAGTTTAAATCAATAAATACATGTCTGAATCAAACCTTTTTTCATTAGTAAGTCCCTATTTACACTATGCAAGTCTTATTGCTAAGCTGATTAGTTTATTAGGAGAGAGAGAGAGAGAGACGGGTGGAAAAGAAACGTTGCTGTAACAATATCCATGTCCGTGTCCATATGCATTACCGTGGATATATTCACCTCAATGTTAATAGGCGTGTCCATTTTCATGTTTATGTTCATGTCAATTTTCATATTCATGCCCGTGTCTAGAGTTTTGTTTAGGTTCACATTCATCTCTATGTGTAGGTCCATGTCTATGTACATTTTTATATTCATGTCCGTATTATGTCCATATTATATCTAAATTTATGTAAGGTTTATATCCTTTTTCATGTTCGTGTATATGCGAATTTCTGTGAATGTGGACATGGATATTGTTAAAGACATGTTTATGTTCATGTTAATGTTCATATTCATATCTAGATACATATTTAGGTTTATATCTTTGTTCACGTCCGTGTACTTGTGCATTTCTGTAGATACTGTCAATGATATGACTATGTTCATGTCAGTGTTCATATCCATGTTTAGGGTCATACCCATATATATATCCACATTCATGTCTAATCAAATTATCATCTTCATATCCAAAATTATTCTCAATTGCACAAGTCAAAACAAATTACAAGAAGGTTTTTATGAAATCAAATTTGTATAGAATTATGTGCATAAGTAATGTCAATGTTCCAAATCCTTCATTTGAAGTTTTATTCTTACGCACTTTTGTCACTCTGTTGGCAAAAAGAAATTAAAAAATTGAATATGAGGAATATAAAAAGAATTTCATAGTTCAAGCTTAAATAGATTAAAACTTTGTGGATAACAAACAAGAAAAGCAAACTGAGGAATGAAATAAGGATTAAAATTAAATTTCACCTGTTACTATAAAGACAGAAAGTCAACCCGTTCGGATCATTTACTTACTTTTAAAGATTATACAATTTAAGATGTTTTTTTTTCTGGGGGTTACAAAAATGTCCTGCAATACTCCTCAACAAACAAACATGCGTGTACTTTCAAACAGTAGAAATTTTCAATTAAAATTTTAGCCCCCCAAAATACATATATTTCTCAGAAAAAGTATTTTTAATGCCTAAAGGCAAAAGTACAACATTTCAAACGCACGTCCTTGTATTTGTGGATCTGTACAATGCTTAAATACTTTTTGTTTGAACAAATACTACATGTTTGTTTTACATCCTTTTTCTATGCCTGAGTCTTTATTTCGGTGCAATTTACTACATATTCGTTTGTAAATATCATTTGTAAATGATAATGCTTTTTGTTGAAAAAAAAACACTTTTTAATTTTCAAATTAAATTCCTTTCCAGCTTTTGAATTATTAGTCGTAGTGGAAAATCTTTTGTTTAGGCATAAAAGGGATTTAACTAATTAATAAGTTTCGTGTTATATATAGACCTTCTTTCTCACATCTCTTTTAACATGATTGTTTTTCATTTTGTTAATATTGATATTGTAACTATGCCATTAGTCAAATGGCTTCATGGCATTGAAAGTTTTGATACTTTTGCCTTGGATTCTTGGCAAGGACATTTATTAGCATGTTTCTTTTTATCTTTCCAGGTGCTTATAAGAAAACGAACGAAAATATATATGTACATATGCATTTGTTTTACAGAAAACGAATTTAAAGTTTTATATTTAGGCATCTTAGTTGAGTGAATACAGCACATATTACATTTTACTTGAATGTATTGATATATTATAAATAAATTCGACACTCACACAAAGGATTCCACACGGACACTATATAATAGTACATATTATATAATAGTCGTATTACATAAACTTTAGCCTATATAATCGAATATATCGAGCCATAACCGCTAAAATAGCTTAAGCGACACATGTTTTGGACTTAATTTTTTTTTGGCGAAAATCGACTATTTACGATTGCAAATAGTCGATGGTCAAAAACTTAAGTTCGAAAATTATGATGCTTAAACTATTTTGGCGGTTGTGGCGCGATATGCTGATGAAGAAATTTTTAATTTTTTGTTTGTTTTGGCGTTTTTTTTAATTAAATCGCTTTGTGTCGTTTAGTCCAATTTTGACGATTTTTTGTTGTTTTTTTCGTTTTGGAGATTCTTCCCTATTTGGCGATTTTTCTCTTTTTGACGATTTTTTAATTTTGGCGATTTTTTAGTTTTGCGCTTTCTTTAATTTTTGTGACTTTTTCTGTTTTTTTTACATTTTCTTGTGTGTGTGACGATTTTTTAGTTTTGGCATTTTTTTTTTTTGTTTCGGCGATTTTTTCGTATTTTGACGATTTCTTTCGGTTGTTTTTTAGTTTTAGCGATTTTTTTTGTTTTATGTTTTTTCATTTTGCTGACACTTGAGACTTCAAATTTTCCAAGTTATACCTGATCTACATTAAGCATTTTTTCATGAAATTTCATGCCATATTTTTTTGCATAATTTTCGTTTTTGGCGATTTTTTTTAGTTTTGTGTTTTTTGTTCGTTTTGACGATTGTTTCGGGTTTAAATGATTTTTTTTTCGGTTTTTTTAGTTTTAGCGATTTTTTTTGTTTTATGTTTTTTCGTTTTGCTGACACTTGAGAGGGTATTCCATCACTTAATGTAATTTTAGAAACTTGTATTTTGGAAACCGCCAGAGACAAACTCTTGAAATTTTCAAAAACGCTAAAACTAAAAAGTTTCTGTATTAAAAAATGACCAAACCGAAAAAGTTGCCAAAAACTGAAAAAATCCCCAAAACGAAAAAAGCGCAATAGAGAAAAATTCTTAAACTCAGATAAATCGCAAAAAAAAAAACGAAAAACGCCAGTATGAAAAAGTCAGCAAAATTAAATAAGGGTTCCGTACGAACACTAGATATGTAATTTAATACAAACTTCATCCTATATAATATATAGTTTTGGCATTTTTTTCGTTTTTGGGGTCTGTTAGGTTTTTTTGTTTTGGCGTTTTTTGCGTTTTTTCGGTTTTGGCACTTTATTTTCTTGTTTTGGCGATTTTTTTAGATTTTTGGCGTTTTTTCATTTTGGCGATTTTTTCCATTTTTGCATTTTTTTTTTAATTAAAATTTTTTTTTTAGTTTTGGCGACATTTTCGCGTTTTGGCGATTTTTTGCGATTTTTGGCGTTTTTTTCATTTTAGCGTTTTTTTCATTTTGGCGATTTTTTCGAATTCGGCGATTTATTTTAGTGTTAGAAATTTTTTTTTAATTTTGGCAATTTTTTTCGTTTTGGCGATTTTTTTTTAATTTTTGGTGATTTTATTTTTTTTGGTTTGGCGATTTGATAATTTTCGGTTTTTTTAGTTTTACCGTTTTTGAAAATTTCAAGTGTTTGCCTCTTACGGTTTCCAAGATATAGCAAATTGTCAAAATTACATAGTCAAAATTGCATCAACTGATGGATAATTTTTTTTAAATTTTAGTGTTAATTGTTGTAGTCTGTATAAAAATACACTAATTTTACAAATTTCAAGTTTCAATATACATATGTTCATACAATTGTATGTATATTACATGGGATTTTAAAATTTTTCGTTGCTCGTTTTGGAACACTCTTTAATTTTTAATTCTCATGTATTTGTTGTTGTAGCGGCCAAGGTTCTACATACTGTGTCCTAGCTCTTACGGTTCCTGAGAAATTCCGTATTCACCTTTGGTGTACGGAACCCTAAAAATAACCAAGAGGAAAAAAAGCTTAATAAACCAAAAAAAAGCCAAAACGAAACCAGCGCCATAGTAAAAAAAAATCTTAAACTTAAATAAACTGCCAAAAAACGAAAAAAACGCCAATATGAAAAAAATCGCCAAAATGAAAAATATCACCAAAAGAAAATAAAACCCAAGAACCGAAAAAATCCTTATAACGAAAAAATTTCAAAATTATGTACATAAATATATAGGCTAAAGTTCGTATAGTATTACATATCTGGTCTGTGTACGGAAACCTATTACGATGCTCCGTTTTTGGGGTGGCAGGAAGGGCTGATGTTAAGCACTTGTTCCGGTATAGAAAATGTATGCTGAAAGTTTTGTTAAAAGCTGGGCGGGTATAAAATCTCTGCAAATTTCTTTACGTAATATGTGAATAGCCTCGAAGTCGCTTCCTTGCATTGTGGAAACTACATTTCGCTCTATTTTTAATAAGATGTCAGAAAGTACTAAACATATTTTTTCTTTCTTATAAATATTCTCCATAAGAAAATATAAGTCACCAAAATATAAAATAACCGACAAAACACTAATGTCTGACTGTATCAAAAAAAAAAAAAAATTGAGGTTCAAGTATTCTTTTGCCAAAATTTTTATGAAAATTTCGTTCTAACGTAGACTTCAAGCTTAAGTTATTATTTTTTGGACACGGCTGTAATTCTTTTTTTGAAATAAAAATATAATAAAGCCAATTTATTCATCAAATGTCATTAATGAATGTATTTTCTTATTACAATATTTACTTATCTATTTTCCTTTTTATTCATGTCCCTTAAGTATAAAGAGCTTTAAAAAAAATTGGCATAATTTGCTCAAATATTATGGGGATACGAGTACATATATGAAGCGTAGCTTCAATATAGGCAAGTGCCTATTCACAATTGCCATCCCTGCAAACCCTCAGGGGATACTTGTTATTTTTTTTTTCCTCTACTTTCTATTTTATTTTCTTTTTTTAAGCTAATATTGGCATTAAGTATTTAAGGAGGCAAAAAGCACACATTAGCAATAAAACATACAATTGTATAGTTTAAGCATGCAGAGATCGACCCAATAAAAAAAAAGGAACAATCAAATAAGTACATGGGAAAAATTGATTAACATCTACTTAACTTATAGGAAAAAAAAATTGGCAAATTTTATGTCATTATATTTACATACATCAATTTTTCCTTGTCGTTTTATTTTCTGTTAGGGGGGGAATAATAATTTGTTAGAACAGTCAACTCTTGATAGCTAACATTTAAAGTATTTTAAGGTTGATTTATAGATTTAAAGGTGCGGTCACACTTGGCAAATACTCGTATTTGGCCAAATAATATAATGAAAATCCTGTTTTTTTAATTTAATTTAATTCAGTTCTAGTGTATGGATAATTTCCTTACAGACTATTTAAATATTACAAACTTCTTGAATTTGAATTTTTGTATAGGATTAATTTAAAATCATGTGATACAAAATTAAAATTATTGATGTAACAATAAAATGCCATTTCATTTAATAACATCAGTGTTCAAAGAAAATTCTATAAAATTATACATTTCATTTTGTTTTGTTTGCTTCAGACACATGTTTATTAAGTTCTTAATTTTACCTTTGATTCGTACATAAAACTAAGAATGAGTAAGAGAGCGTCAGGTGTTCTGGAGATGCCTAAAGGCTCAGTTAGCCGACTGTAATGTAATGTAACTGTAACGTAGAAAACAGCTGATTGATATTTTTATATGAAAAGTAGGTTACGTTACATTACATCTCTATAACCATTTTCATTACTTTTTACATAACAAAATCGATCAGCTGTTTCTTACTGTTGCAGTTACTTTACATTACAATCGGCTAACTGAGCCTTAACCCAAATATTTGACACTTGTGTTTAAAAATGTAGATGATGATGATGGCATTCGCCATACTCACACCAAAGTTCTGAGTTTTTTTATTAGCGGTTGACTGTATAATCAATAAAAAAAACTTACATAAAAGTAAATATCTATTAGTAGATGAATACAAGCAACCTTACGTCATTTAAAATTTTGTGGCATTTTAGCGCCAACAGGGAATAATATGTACAACAACAACAAAAAAGCTTTTTAAAAGACATTAAAAAAATGAAAGTAATCCAATACTTAAGTATTAAAAAGAAAAATGATAGATATGTTTACATGCTTACACATCTTAAGCGTGTATACACCCAGAGAAAAAACAATTTTAAATCAGTAAAAACGAAATTGAAGCAATAAGAATTATTAACGAAAGTCTAGTAATGTTGACATTTTTTATTTCAATGTGGACAGTAAAATTGAGTGGAAAATCGCTCAAGGGGTTAATTTTAAAGTTGCCATATATTGATAACTTTAGTAATGAAAGAATATAGAAATAATACTTTTCGGTATTGCTTTAATAACCCTTATGTGGAATGTGGAATGTGGAATATATTGCCTTTAGAGGTGCCAGTATAATATTTAACCGACTGCGCGACGCAAAAAACGATATTGTGTTTATCAGACTAGGTATGTATTTATGCATGTATGTATGTGTGTTGCTAAGCCGAACGCGTGGACCAATTTTGATATTTTTACATCAATCGATTTGTCTTAATCCTGGGAATGTCACTAAAGACAGACGCCATTTTGTAAATACGAAAAAAATTAAAAACCAGAAAACTATATCAAAATGGCTTTCATTCGACAAATATTTAAAACTCATCTTTAGGCTTGTCTCATGATTTTTCATTTCGAATGACCATTTGGGATATTTAACGGTTCAAAGTTATTTCGCAGTCAGGTTTTTTGATTTTTTTTAATTACTACTTGTTTCTTATTTTGTTCACAATTTTCTGTTCATGGGAAATATTTCACGTGAACAACATTTTTGCAGCTTATTTGCGATAAGGGTGAATTTTGAATTCTTATAGAACAATGTCAGCGTCTTATTGACATGATATGGTTTATGTTATGCAATTTAGATTTCATCTTAACTAAAGAACTAATGAAATAAAAATTTTAAAATAACATGTTTCAACTTTTAAAAAATATTGATTCAATGTAATTCTCGAAATAAAGCGAAACTACATTAATTCAAAAATGGAAATTATTGATTTAATGTATTTCAAAATAATTTTATATTATATTGAAAATTATTGATTTAATATGACGCGTTCTTATATTTAACTTGCAGCTTTTCCCTTGAGTGTATAATAAAAATTTGCTTTCTAAGTCACGGGGGGTCAGGATAATTCATGCTAGCTTTTATAACACAGCATGTAAAGTAAAAGTAAAACGATGCAAATGAAAAAGATCAATAAAATAGATTTAATAAATTTAAAAAAGAAATTAAATTAAATTAAATTAAATTAAATTAAATTAAATTATTATTTTCTTTTACATACTCTTACGACTACAATTTGAAGCTGAAAAAAGGTCAGCCAATGTAGCAATAGTAAAGTAAGAAAATAAAAAACATGTTGATTATTTAGTTCTTGTTTCAACTTTGTTATTTGGTATTGAGCTTCTCATTTGTTTAAATGAAAGTTTATAATATAATAACTCTAGTTGTTCTAAGAAGCTTTGGGTAAAGGTGCCCTGATGATCTGCATTAGCAACAGTGAAATACGCATAGGATCCAGCTAAACCCCTCAATAATCAATTTCAATGTATTTTTAATAAAAAAATATTTTACTTAATAAGTAAAATATTAATTTGGGATTATTAGTGCGTTTAAAAATTTTAAACTTAAATTGTAACAATTCCCATAAAAAACACTAATAAATTAAATATAATTTAATAAAAAAAATATAATTTATTATAGCACAAGAAACAGATATTTATGTTTACCCATAGCCATAATTTTTTGGAGATTCATACTCTTACCATATATTCGTTATATCGTCTACGTGTAGCTTCACGTATGCAGACTCTTGTTAATTCGCTTTGAAAAATTCATACTAGGAATGTAAGAAGTGCACTGAAAAATGCGTGTTTAGATCCCAGCGATTCACAAATTACAAGCGGCAACACTAGTCAGCTGAGCAGTTGATACCACCTGATTCGCCTAATGCATATTAGAGGGCTGCGTAAACTGTCTTGAAATGTTTTTTAAATGTATTGTCGTAGCATTGGTATTATAATAAACCAATAATAAATGATGTCGTTTAATAAGCGAAGCACGATGGATGTATTGAAGTACGTGTATATTAGTGATTTTAAGCGATATCGCGAAGATCTCTTGTGCGTAGCAAACACTCAAAAGAAGTAGGGTCTTTGATGCGAGTATGCTTATTGTTTTGTATATTGTACGTTTAACTGTGTGTGTAAGATGTAGATGGTTTAAAGGCAGCGTTGTCAACTCGGTGCTTTTCAAACCGTTTTTAGTGCTTTTTGAAATTTTCGACGCGAACAATTTTGAAGTTAGTGCTCGGTGATTTTTTAAACTAATTTTTGGTGCTTTTTATTTCTTGGCGGTGGCACTAAACCCAAAATTCAAAAAGAATTTTCCTTATATAATATATATATTTTTTTTTTGAAGAAGTCTAACATTTGAAAAACATAAGCACTGAAGTTAAATGGAACATTTCAAAATATTCTAATAAGATTGTACAAAACTTGGTTGAAGAAATACGTGCATTTTATTCTCAAACTTTCACATTTTAAGCACAATTAATGGAAACAGTGTTTTGCCACACAAAGAAGACATAATGCAAGTATAGTCTAATAGCGAAATATTTTCTAGTCAAACTTCAATGTTTAAAAGCACAAGTTGATCACGTTTTTGCTTTTATTACTTTATCTAAGTCTTAAATACGTAAAAAATTATCCTTGCACTTGGCTTTATATAAAAGCGGTCTGAAACGAGAAAATTGTGTTGCTAATAGAGCTGCCGTTTTAGGTTACATATTTATAACCTACTTCGTTCCTTTTCTCTATTATAATAGTACATATAATTTAAGTTTATATAATTTGGTTAACTTGCAAATTACTTTTTTTTAATTTTGTAACTTTGTTGTGAATATTGCATTTGCTGTGAAAGAATGTTTCCACTGCATTGTTTAATAAAAATCAAATTTCGAAAGTCTTGATTTCAAAAAAAATTAACTACTACTCCCATCGAGTTCAAAATCTAATCAGCAAGTCAAAAAGACTTGCCAATTGCTGCTAATTTGACTAATTTCAGGTGATTTGTTTCTTCGTTGACGAAAAAAATTCAATTTTTTATAATAACTTAAAAAGGTTTCGTCAAATTAATTTTAAAATCAAAATGTGTATCGGATGCTTCAAATTTGAAATTTTAGGGATAAAATGCAAGGTCAACCGATTTCTCTATTTTTTTTAATATACAAAATTTTTTTCATACAACAAAAAATTTTAATTTAGTGCTTTTTTATTTAAATTACGCGTTTTTTCCTGGTTTCAGTGCTTTTTGAAATTCAAAAGTTGACAACGCTGTTTAAAGGTGTTTTTTTAAAGTAAGCACACACATATAATGTCAATGCATGTATGCGTTTGTATGTGCGCAAAAAAAATAAATAAAAGATTATACACACAACGTGTGTACGTATGTACATGCATGACGTTTGTACATATATTCGTCCATGCGCATGAAGAAGCTAGCATCTGTCGTCACCAAGTATTTTCTTCTTTACTCCTATACCTGCAATAACTGAAACAAATTTCTTGCAAACAGTGTTGTTTAGCGTTAGTTATAGAAGATTTCGCTGTAGTAAAGCATTTAAAAAATCCCTCATAATTCAAAAGTTCTTGTAAGTGGTCTTGTGCAGGGGTCTAATGCGTATGCAAACATTTCCCTTAAAAAAAATTTTAAGAACTATTTTAAAATTGTTCAATCATTTTGCACATAAGCGAAACCAACAAAAATTCTTTTTCAACCGTAAGGAATGCAAAACTAGAAATAATTAATTGCTCGCTTTGATATAAATAAACCAAATATGAAACGTGCTTTTTTAGCGAATCATTTACTTTTTATTACTATGTAAGATCACGAGAGCACATTTATGAAAAGGTTTCGAATTGTTTTGTTTCTGATACGCTCTTTTTAGGGTTCCGTACACCAAAGGTGAAAAAGAACCCTATTGTTTTCGCTACACTGTCCGTATGTCCGTCACACGGTATTTTTTCAGGAACCGTAAGAGCTACGGACCTGAAATTTGGAAAGAGTATGTAGAACCTTGGCCGCTACAACAACAAATACATGAAAATTAAAAATTAAAGGGTGTTTTAAAACGAGCAACAAAAAATGTTAAAATACCATGTAATATACATACAATTGTATGTACATATGTATATTGAAACTTGAATTTTGTAAAATTAGTGTATTTCTATACAGACTGAAACAACTAACACTAAAAAAATTTAAATTAAAGGGTGGTCCATGAGTTAATGAAATTTTGACTATGTAATTTTGACAACTTGCTATATCTTGGAAACCGTAAGAGGCAAACACTTGAAATTTCCTAAAACGATAAAACTAAAAAATCCGAAAATTATAAAATAGCCAAACCAAAAAAAAATCACCAAAAATTAAAAAAAAAATTGCCAAAATGAAAAAAAAATCGCCAAAATAAAAAAATTTCTAACACTAAAATAAATCGCCAAATTCGAAAAAATCGCCCAAATGAAAAAAATTGCCAAAATGAAAAAAAACGCCAAAAATCGAAAAAAATCGCCAAAATGCGAAAAAGGCGCCAAAACCAAAATAATTGTTTATATGAAAAAAAAAATCGCCAAAATTAAAAAACGCCAAAAACCGAAAAAAATCGCCAAAACGAGAAAAAGGCGCCAAAACTAAAAAAAAATCAACCAAGCGAAAAAAAAAACGCCAAAATGAAAAAATCTCCAAAATGAAAAAAATCGCCAAATTGAAAAAACGCCAAATAGCTGAAGCTTGTATTAAATTACATATCTAGTGTTCGTACGGAACCCTTCGTGTGCGAGTCAGAGTCGCACTTTACTAAATTTATTTTATTTAAACTCTGTAGTAACCTGAAATGCGAATTGTTAAAATTAACGTGTTTTGCAAATGCCTGAAGACAGCAACTTAAATTTATAACAAAACAAACTTTAACTGCTTACAAATCAATAGAATTTAATTTTTAATGCAAGCAAATAAATAAAAGTTTTAATACGATTTGTTATACTCGTGCTCTAGATATGAGCCTCCATGCATATTGTATGTTTCTTTTAAAGCGTTTGCATTACATATTTCTTTAATTTTTTTGTTCCTATTTCCATCCAGTGTCATTTTGACAGACTTTTTAAATAATTCAAAGGCTGCAGTTGTATTTGAACATGACAGAATTTCTTTATAATTTAAGTGCTTTTTATGAGAGTATTCTGCCACTATATTGAAAAAAAAGTTCACACCAAAAATCAGGGCAAATTATTATATTATTCGATATGAAACGAAATTGACAAATAATACAATTCAATTTTGATAAAAATGCTTTTGTTCTCTCTTAAAAAGCCGTAGTTTAACTCCTGTTAATTCTTTTTTTTTTAGTTAAACTTTTAAAATTTACAGCATCTCTTGACAGCTTTGCGACAAGCTTTCTAGCAAAATGCAATTTCAAATATATTTTTTTATTTTCTGTAACATTTTAAAATAATAAATACATCAGTATGAATTTCGAAGTAAACATTTTATACTCAATGACTTGCTAAATATTCACAACTATTTATTTATTTTATTTTATTAAATTTTTTGTCCAAAATATGCAGGGATTATTTTGGATTTGCGAGTTTGTAGTGAAATTTATTCATTTTATCTGTTCTATATTTTTAGATGTACATAAAACTTTGTTTGTTAATTTCTATTGATTTAGGCAAGATGTACATACATACATATGTATATTAGTGTGGTTCAAAAAAAAAAAAAAAAAAAAAAAGATTAAGAAATCAGCTCTAAGAATTATGTACAATAATATCAAGAACGATATTACAGAGAAGAGGGAATACGGAATTTTTGAATTTGCCGTCTCTTGATTGTAATCGCAACACTGCTCCTGTCAAGAGTCAACTGTCAGTTGACTCCTGTCTAAATTTGAACAAGCTGTATCATTTAGTTTGTGTCTGGCAGTCGTTGATTACAGACTACCTCACTTTTTGTGAAAATAAAAATGGAATAAAGTGAATTTTATGTGATCATTAAACATTATTTTATGCAAAAAAAAAACAATCAATCAAGCCAAGGAAAAGCTCGATAAAACTATGGGGACTCGGTACCATGGATTTCAATGTTAAAAAAAATGTTTACTGACTTTCGTTGTGGTCGCACAAGTACAAATGACGCTAAACGTTCTGGACGGCCAATTGAGGTCACTGTACCCGAAGATGTTGAAAAAATCCACGATATGGTGTTGGCCGATCGAAGAGTAAAAGTGCGTGAGATTGTTGATGCCATAGGCATTTCACATGGCAGTGTGGTTTTGATTTGAAATGATCAGCTGATTTTAAGAAAGTTGTCTGCAAAATTGGAGCCACTTTTGCTCTCAATAGACCATAAACGTAAACATAAGACAACTTCAAAGGATTGTTTGGAGTTGTTTAACCACAATTCGAATTAATTTTTGTGGTGTTTTGTAACTGTGGATGAAACATGAATTTATTACTGTACTCCGGAGACCAAGCAGCAGTCTAACCAATGGGTTTCTCCGGGTCAACTTGCTCCTAAGAAGGCCAAGGTGAGTTTTTCGGCCAGTAAGGTGATGACAACAGGTTTTTGGGATGCACGTGGGTTAATCCACACCGATTACCTTCAAGAGGGAAAAACAATAAGTGAAGAATACTATGCCAACTTATTATATGATTTTAATGAGGATTTAAAAAGAAAACCATATTGACCATATGGTCAAGAAAAAATTTGTTTTTCATCAAGATAATGCACGAGTGCTCGCGTGTGCAGTCTCAAAGGCAAAATTCTATGAATTGGGCTACGAATCGGTACCCCATCCACCATATTCTCCGTATTTAGCCTCTAGTGACTACTTTCTATTTCCAAACCTCAAGAAATGGCTCGTTGAAAAGAGATTTAGCTCCAACTATGAAATTATTGACCAATTTTAAGGACCTCGAAATATCCTATTTTTGGAAGGGATAAAAAAACTGGAGAAACGTTGTACTAAGTGTATTGAGTTAAAAGGAGATTATGGTGTTTAAATTTTTTTTTTTGCAAAAAAAACTGTGTTCCATTAAAACAAAAAAAAAAAAAAACACAGACTTATTGATCCGCCTTCGTATAATGTTAACCTGGCGGATACCATTTACAACATCAAAGTTTTTACTCAGTATGTTTTAGAGATCTACTCAACATCTCACATGACTGTAGAGGGCTTTAAATAATAATTAATAATATTTTTTCAGATACTTTTTAGGACAAGAACGCTCCATTATGTTTTTTTTCTACAAAATCTACGAAAGAAATTTAATCTCACCTATTCCACAAACGTTTAAACATATAAGCGACAACAATACGAAACAGAAGTTTTTTTCCCCAGGAAGGAACTCCCGACAACAACAGAGCTGTACAACAACAACAACAAGAATGGTTACTAATGCCGAAAAAATTATCTTTTATTAAAATACGAGAATATTCCTGATTTTCATCTATCCCACTCGCATATTATGTATTTTTAAATAAATTTTCTAAACAGTCTGTAGCATTTCGGTCTAAAATTATATTCAATGTTATTTCTCTAAAAATTTGCTTAACTGATTCAGTTTTAATTTTATGTAACATTTCTTTTGTGGTAACTTGAATACAATTTGAAAACAATCAGCAACACCTTGTTCCACCCAAAAAAAAATTAAAAGAGAAAAGAAAAACTGGAACAAATAATACAAAATTACATTATTTTAAATATTAATAAGAATAGTACAATGTAAGTAAATGCGAGAAAAAACTACAGGGGAAAAAACAACTTTAGTGAAATAAAGGCGAAATTGTAGGAAAAGCAAACATGTTTAGCAAATGAGTGTGTATTGCAAAATCATTAATTTTAATGAGCAACAACATCCTTCGCCCTGAGCAGCACAATGCTCACACTCCCACTCACACTCACACTCACATTCACATTCATACTAATACGTACATGTGCATTAACATCTGTGAAAAGAAGAGAATTTCGTAACCAAACTATCTATGCAATGTTTAGGTATTAGTTAGTATGTGTGCACGTTTGTGTTTTTATGTATGTTTGTTTGTATGTGTGTGTGTGTGTAACTGCCACCAAATTGTTAACAACTGCTGTTTTCTTTTAATGTTAGTTTTTGTGCTGCCATATTGTATCTTGTTTTTTTTTTCTTCTATTATCTCTCTTCCTCTCTTGAAATTTGTCTGTTATTTGCTCAATTCGAATTTAGTTGCTTAATTGTAAATATGCAGTTGTGTATGGGTGTGTGTGTGTGTGTGTATGAGGGAAGGGAGGAGGGAGAAGGAAGATCTAAGTGCCGCATTTGCATTTTAATGAAACATTTTGTGTTCTTCATGGCATTCATTGTGATTTTTGTCGCGTTATGTTTTTATTTAGTTGTTTGTGTCTTGTTTACCTTTAAACACCCTACACTCGGGTTATTTATTTTAAAGACCAGTTAACAATACTATTTTGCCCGTGTATGAGCTTAAAAACTTGAACTTACGGGCCTGAATTTATTGCATGTATCGTTACTTTAATATAGAAAGGCCCTAACTCATAATTTCTCTGATTATGAGGTTTTTGTATATTTCGGTAGAAGAAGATCTAATTTATCGAAACGTGCAAAAATCTCGATTTCGTAAAAATTACTACTTAGGGAATTTCTATATTAAGGTGACGATATACATAAATATAACGAAATTAAACGTTACTGAAATTTTTTTCTTTTTCAATTTCTGCGTACAACTAATGAGATTTTCTTAAAAAAAAACTTCAAAATCGTTCGTTAATAAAATGTTGGAATATCAAGTATATAGATACATACATATGTATGCATAAAAATTTTATAAGAAAATGTATTGAACATTACCTTGATGAAGTAACGGTCCATAAATTTTTGTAATGTTATTTAAAAATAAATTCAGTGAAGTGCGACTTTGACCCGCTCACGACGGATTCCGTACGGACACTAGACATGTAATTCAATACGAACTTTAGCCTATATAATAAATAGTTTTGACTTTTTCTCGTTTTTGGGTTTTTACGTTTTTTCTCGTTTTGTCGATTTTTTCGGTTTTTGGCGTTTTTTCATTTTGGCGATTTTTTTTCATTTTTGCGATTTTTTTTCATTTGGGCGATTTTTTTTTCATTTGGGCGATTTTTTAGTTTTGGCGCATTTTTCGTGTTTTGGCGATTTTTTTCAGTTTTTGGCGTTTTTTCATTTCGGGGATTTTTTTTTTAATTTATACGATTTTTTTCTCATTTTGGCGATTTTATTTCATATAGGAAATTTTTTAGTTTTGGCACCTTTTTCGAGTTTTGGTGTTTTTTTTCGGTTTTTTTTTATTTTAGCTATTTTTTCATTTGGGCGATTTTTTTCGAATTTGGCGATTTATTTTAGTGTTAGAATTTTTTTAATTTAGGCGATTTTTTAAAATTTTTGGCGATTTTTTTTTTTTTTTTTTTGGTTTGGCGATTTTATAATTTTAGGATTTTATAGTTTTACCGTTTTTGAAAATTTCAAGAGCTTGCCTCTTACGGTTTAGAAAATACAACCAGTTTTCAAAGTTACATAGTCAAAATAATATTAACTGATGGACCACCCTTTTATTTAATTTTTTTTTTTTAATTTTAGTGTTAATTGTTTAACGTCCCTTTTCACAATGTATGGTTAAGAGTTAACGTGAACTTTAACTGCAAGTTCTTCATACAAAACTTGCCGTTAAAGTCTCTGTTATCTTTTAACCAGACATTGTGAAAAGGTACGTAAGTCTGTATAAAAATACACTAATTTTACAAAATTCAAGTTTAAATATACATATGTACATACAATTATATGTATATTACATGGGATTTTAACATTTTTCGTTGCTCGTTTTGGAACACCCT
This sequence comes from Tachina grossa, assembly GCA_949987645.1. Classification (NCBI taxonomy): domain Eukaryota; kingdom Metazoa; phylum Arthropoda; class Insecta; order Diptera; family Tachinidae; genus Tachina; species Tachina grossa. The sequence goes on along the minus strand of OX465276.1, from coordinate 27,511,482 downwards.
TAAATTTTTAGCTCTCATATATTTGTTGTTGTAGCGGCCAATGTTCTACATACTCTGTCTAAATTTCAGGTCCGTAGCTCCTACGGTTCCTGAGAAAATAGCCTGTGACGAACAGGCGGACAGACGGACAGCGTAGCGAAAACAATAGGGTTCTTTTTCACCCTTGGTGTACGGAACCCTAAAAAAGAAAGCAAATGTCTTTAAAAGTTTAGAAAAAACTCACAAAGAATGTTAATAATCATATCAGGAAAAAAATGCATAAAGCCTGTGAAAGAAAATATGAGGGGCTGGAGGGTAACGTGCACTATACAAATTTTGGTTGGAGCTGAAGATCTATATATTATAAAATTTATCTCAAAGAAATTTGTTATTAATTTTGGGATTTTTTTTTTAATAATATAATATAATTTTAAAAGCCTTCGCTTTTAAATCTTCTAATCGAGTAGTAAAATTCTCAGCATATTGTAGACCCTGTGACGGCTGCCATTTTCAATATATTGGTAAACTGTTTTACATGGAAGAGCATTTAATATTCGCCTAGTGCCGTTGCTAATTCATATTTTATATATTTTTTTTACCATTTCTTTAGTCTGCAGCAAAACACTTGTTTACATCTATTGCAATATTTAATAAAAGATTACATTACGGTTTAGTTTTTATTTTTTATGTTTGCCTTTTCTTTACATTTCGTGGGTGCCCCAACTGAATGTTTAAGTACTCGTAGCTTTTATATTGCAAAATAGTTGTCATTAAAAATAATTGCTATGAAGACGAAATTATTTTGCTATTTTAAGTGGAAAATGATTGTGGGCAAAATGTAAATTTTATAATAACTTTAGAGCAATTATTGTATTGATTGAGCGTATGCTTGATATTGAGAAATAAATTTGAATAGTGATCATACGCCATAAGTGAGTGTACATAAATTTGAGAAAAAAAAATGAGAATAAAAATTTCGCCCAATATGACGAATTCGCCAGTAAAACTTAACATAATGCTAAGAACAGAACTCGGATGAATGACGAATTTCTGCCATTACTACGAATTCGCAAGTAAAAATTAACATAGTTCTAGGAATATAACTGCGACGGGTGGTGAATTTTGCCCACCAAGACGAATTCACCGCTATGAATTCGCTGAGCAAATTCTTTATATGAAGCATAACAAGGGCGAAAATAGAAAAGCTTTTAAGCGCATTATTCACGGTGAAAATGCATGACCTGCATTATAATAGTATTAATGACATTTTTGTCTGTGTGAGTCACACCGTCGCGACGATGCTTGAAGCAAAATCAAAATTTTTTGATTTTTACACATACATGTATGCAATACAAATATAACAATATAAGCAACTCAAAACAATAGGTTATACATCGACCAGTCAAATTCTAAACATAAAAAGTTTTTGTATGTAGTTTCACAATTGTGTTGCATGCACACGTACACGATGCTTGTGTCATGCATTTTGACCGTGAATAGTGCGCTTTATAGTTTTTAAAGATGTATATTGAAATAAAAAAAAATAATAATAATAATAATAAATAAAAGAATATCGCTTGCCGAGTTCTGGCGTACAGCGAATTGGGACCGACAAATATTCGTAACCAAAAATTTTTCGTTCGTCTTGGTTGTGTTCCTTTCATAATGCAAGTCTTTTTTTATAGGTTTATTACTTTTGAACCATAAAATAGCGACTGCTATACAATTAAGAAACGCTTGTAAAGCGTTTTCTCTCAAAATAATTCAAATTTGATCCTCTTTAGTTGTGTGTATTTAAAATAAGGCAAACTAAAATTTAAATAGTATAGAATAAAAAAAAAAAAATAGGGAATAAAATAAAATAAAATAAAATAAAATAAAATAAAATAAAATAAAATAAAATAAAATAAAATAAAATAAAATAAAATAAAATAAAATAAAATAAAATAAAATAAAATAAAATAAAATAAAATAAAATAAAATGAAATAAAATAAAATAAAATAAAATAAAATAAAATAAAATAAAATAAAATAAAATAAAATGAAATGAAATGAAATAAAATAAAATAAAATAAAATAAAATAAAATAAAATAAAATAAAATAAAATGAAATAAAATAAAATAAAATAAAATAATATGAAATAAAATGAAATAAAAGAAACTTAAAATAAAATAGAATAAAAAATAAAAGAAAGTAAGAACATATAATAAAATAAACATAAATAAAATAAAAGAAAATAACAAATTAAATTGAATAAAATAATATAAAATAAAATAAAAAATTACATAAAGTAAAACAAAATAAAATAAAAAATAAAACAAAATAAAATAAAGTAAACTGAAATAGAAAATAAAATAAAATAAGAAAAAATAAAATAAAATAAAATAAGATGAAGTAAAATGAAATATAAAATATAATAAAATAAAAAATAAAATAAAATGTAGTGAAATGAAATAATAAATAAAATAAAATAAAATAAAATAAAATAAAATAAAATAAAATAAAGTAAAATAAAATAAAATTAAATAAATTAAAACAAAATAAAATAAAATAAAATAAATTAAAACAAATATAACAAAATAATATAAAATAAAATAAAATCAAATAAAGTTAAATAAAATAAAAATATAATATAAAATAAAATAAAACTAAATAAAACAATAGTTCAAATTCTTATTAATTTACTCAATGTCATGGGTTATGGGTTCGATTCCCGCCATAGACCCTGAGTGTTTCCGCAGACAAGCAGAGTTGTATTTGTAAAAAAGCAATCGTTTTCTTCAAATTATGTTTTTTCTTACTCAATTTAAAATTATGAAACTAGTGATTCAACAAAAATATTTTATTTTTATATAACACATAATTTTTCTCTTCCTTCCATTTAAAGCATAAAAATGCCCCAAATACAAAACTGTCACAGCCACCCCAACCAAATTTGCTTCAATTAACTCCTTTGCTATTGTGTAAACACATCATTACTATCTATGAACAATTAAGCAGCATCCCATTTTTATAACTTTTTCTTTTGTTTGTTAAACTCAAGTTTTTGAACAACTTACATCTTGACCTTTAAGTGTATGAGTAGCGAGGAAAGGGGAAAGTTTTTTTTCTTTCCCAGCACTTAAGACAAAATCTCAGCGAAAAAGCGACACCTAGAAATAATAGAATAAAAATATAACTCAAGAAAGAAAAGCATAACAAAACTATAAAACGCAATAAAACAATTATTTTTATTTATTTTTTGCTCTTCATAAAAACAAAACGGTTCGTTGCCTAAATCAGAAAAAAGGGGAAGTGAGTAAAAGACTGAAGCATTATAAGAAAGTAAAGAAGAAAAAAAAAGCAAAACAAAACAAACAGAAAAGTTTGTTCTTTAACACAATTTCCTGTTCCAGTAGTTTGTTTAAATTTGATTTGTTGTTGTTGTTGTTGTTGTTTTTGTTGCAATAGAGACTGGCAAAACTAAGGTGAATAGCAGCAGAATAACAAGTTGAAGTTGAATTAAAAAAAAGTTTGTTTGCTGTTGTTGTTATTGTTTTCATGGTTGTTGTTTTTAAGAAGTTTCTTAAATTATTAAGAATTTGCTCAACTGTCTAAGTGTAAACTTTTGAATGATGTAGAACAATTTTAATAACATTAATTTAATTCTTGATGAAATCTTAAAAAAGAAATTTAAATGTTTGAAGAAACATGTATTTTATGGAAACACTTTAAATTGTTTAATATATGCCAAACGAAGCTCTGTTAAGAGTAAAAATCCAGCAAAATTTAAGTAATTTAAATTTACCTCAAAATTGTCTGTTAAACGATTCATTAAAATACATTCCATAGTTTTTACTACAATAAACTACGAGTATTGCACAATAGCGCCAAAACACCACACCGTAAGTCAGGAGAGACTTTAAAACTCGTAAGAGAGTGTAACTATACAAACGCCAGTGGCTGTGGAAAAGCGTTAACAAAACGAACTGTGGCATCAACGAGATACGTGCTAAGTACCGAAAATAATTGGATAAATTTGTTAAATATTTATACAGTATTAAAAAAGAAAAAAAAATCAAACATTTTAAAGTATTCTAAAAGGTTTTCTTTAGATCGTTAAAGAGAAATTTATGTCAGTTCTTTAAATAGAAAAATTAAACATTATGCACGATTTTGTATTTTTTTTTTTTTTTTTTGTAACAAAGAAAGTTTGTTAATGTTTGCTTGAACAAAAAGGTAAGGAAGGGATGATGTTTATGTGTAGGCTCATTTCACCAAATATTTGTATCTTAAATGAGGTGTTTATGTATTTAAAATTTATCAAATGAAAAATATATTTAAATTTAAAAAAGGGTTAAGCACGAACTTCCCACTAATTACTAATTAATATTAATTTGTTTCTTTGTAATTATACGAATACAAGTGGAAAGTAGAAAAAGTTTAATTGTTATTGACGTTATTTTTGTAATCACAATTGAATTTAATAGTTTAAAATTAAAGATTCTTATTTTATTTTTATAATATTCCTTCTCTTTTGCAGAAAATGCAGATTGTTGCAGTACCTGTGTTGGGTATAATATTAAATCTTCTCTTGCAATGCATTGAAGCCAATCTCACGCTAGACTTTAAAGTAACCAAGGTAAGTTTTTCCAAGAAGCTATTTCTAGTCTTAAGAGTTAAAAACCATTAATTTGTTGCACGCATGAACTGACGGTGCGAAGGACAGCTAGAGGCGATAATCATTTTTGTAATTTAATAAATAAAATAAATTTTTTTTTGTGAATTGAATTCTTTTTATTATTTAGCTGGTGAGGCCTATATTGTTTTATGTCAATAAAAACTCAATTTTTATTACATATTTTTCCCGACGTTTCATGAATTTTATGTTCACTTCTTCAGGGGATTTTGTCTGTTTTATTAAAATTTAAAAAAAATTAACATCAAAAGTGTATAGAAAATAATATACATAATAAGATAAACTTACTAACAATCGGGTTGTGTTGTTGTTAAAACATCAAAAATAAAAAATATACAAGTTTACTTGAACTAAAAATTACAATATTAAGAAAGATGGCTTTAGCTGTTCCTTATTATCACACTGTAAATGGCGCTTAAATTGTCAGTATCTTCTTTTTTGTTCATTGTTTTCATTATTTTCTGTTGTATTCGTAAGCTTTCTGTTGTGAAACGTTTTCTTGTATTGTTTTCTACATTTAGAATTTTAATATTGTCAAAATCAGGTGCATGATTTGTTTCTATTATATGTTTAGATAATGCCGTGCTTTCTTTGTTTTTATTTATGTCTGCTTTATGTTCCTTCATTCTAGTTAGTAAATTTCTTTTTGTTGTGCCAATATAGACAAGATCACAGCTGTTTGCATTATCTCCTTTACATGGTATTTCATACACCACATTATTTTGCTGTAGTTTGTCGACAGGTGTTTTTGTGTTAGTGAAAATGGTACTCAATGTTTTATTAGCTTTATATGCTAAGGCAGTGTTGTTGTTGTTTATTGTATATTGTATGTTTCTAAATATTATCAGTTAAGCCTGGTATGTATTTGACGCTGTAGTACTGTTTATTATCATTAGTGTTGCCATTTCTATTGTTTTGGGAGTGTTTTTGGGAATTTATTAGAGTTTTTATTAAATATGGGGGGAAGCTATTATCTATTAATATTTTAGTGATTTTTTGTATGGTGGGTGAAATTGTTCGTCACTTATATCCAAGACTCTATGTATGAGATTCCTTGCCGTGTTGATTATTTGGAACTTCGGTTGAGTTGCATTAAAGTTTATAATTCTTCCTGATGAAGCATTTTTTGTGTACCAATCAAATAATATTTTATTGTCCAATCTGTGTAGTGTGGTGTCAAGATATGATATTTTCCTTTCCTTTTCTATTTCGATAGTAAATTTAATGTTAGGATGATATGAATTTAATGAGTTCAAAATCTCGTTTTTATTATTGATGTTGATCACCGCCAAAATATCATCTACGTATTTAGTTACGTATTTTATGTAAATATTTTTGCTGCTTAGCTCGGCTATTGCTTTGTCTAATAAATTGTCTAAAACGATATCAGCAATAGTTGGAGAGAGGGGATTCCCCATGGGCATACCAAAAATTTGATTGTATATATTGTTGTTGTAAATAAAATAATTGTTGTCGTAGAGGCAAAATTTGAGTATATCAAATGGAGTTCCATTTGTCCATTATAATATTAATGGCTGTGTGTGTGGGAATATTCGTGAATAGGGAAATAACATCAAAATATAATAAATTTTTTTTCTTCGTATTCATTTTGACACGCGTTAAATAAAACGCGATAAAAAAAATATTGAAATTACGTAAAATTTTCCACAAAACTTCCACACTTTTTGAAACCGTGCGAAAAAAAAGAAAAAATTAGATTTTTAACAAAAAAGAAATTTGTGAAGGCAAATTCGAGTTCAAAAGCAGAGACACCAACCCTATGCAATTTTAGCACAGCACAATTTGCCGCTAACAGAACACTGTTTATCCATTAACAGCAGTCTTTTAAACAGGATAAATGCATGCGATAAATTTTAATTTTTTTTTTTGTCTTAGGTTCATTTTGATAGCAATTATCAAAAATCATTTTCATTCATAAAATGAGATGAGCAAAAGTGAAAAGAAAAAAAATTTATGTATATCATTTCATTGAAAATGAAATTTTGGTTTTAGCTTTTGTGTAAAATATCTGTAAAACTTGTTTCATACATACATATATGAAAATGTCAATGAAATCTTTTAGGCTTGTTTCACTTTCAGATTCTTTAAGCCAACATCAACAATCGTTAAATCGTTTTTACTAATTTATAGCTTATAAAAAAGTCAGCTTATGAAAGTAGAAAAATCAAGCAAAATTTCTTAAAATAATATATTAGACTTGTTTGGATTATAAGATCCTGTAATGGAACTTTTAAAGTTCTTAACGCTGATTGGTTTGAATATTGGGTCTGTTCATAAATGCATTACTACTCTGCATCACTACTGTGCATCACACAAAAACAATTTTATTTAAAATGCAATGCAAACAAGTTCGCTGATGATCTTTTTCATCATGCCATATTTTCCAATTACTTGTATATTATTTACTTGCTCTAAAGTAAAGTAATTAAGGATACTTCAATTTATATTTGCAGTGCACTGTTGCGAAATAAGATAATTTAACGTTTAAATTTAACAGACAAATTAAAAGAAATTTGAAATTCAAAATAACGAAAACACGACATTAAGAGAATTTATAAAGAAGTATAATTTAGCAAGACAAATTGTTTGAAGTATAAGAAATTTCCATTGATATAGTGGAGTATAATTATGTTGTGCACACAACATGGATGCTGGTGGAAGTCTATGATGACTATAGCGCTTTACACATTTAGCTTATTCTCGAACCGTCTGGTATAAAAACGTAGCAACTGCAAGATCACATTCTTAATTTATATGTTATTAGCTTGAACACACATACATTTCAACATCAGCTGACAAAATGAGTTCCGTATTAAGAGCAATGTAGAGCTTCACCTACAAAGCAATTTATTCGTATCCTAACAGAGTGAATAAAGTCAGTTAGTTGTTTGTGTAAAAGCTATAAATAAGTGTTGACTAAATTATTTGCAATTGCGAGGTTGCATAAATAAACACTTTTAAGAGGCGACAACGTAACAATGTTCTAGTGGTTTAAATAAATATGGTTTGTGTCTCTGCTAATCGTGTGATATACAACTAAATTGATAGTTGTGTCGTAGTTGCCAAGTTTTTATTATGGATAACAAATTTTTTTCAGCATGAGACATCTGCTTTTTATAAGTTGTGTTTTGGTATTTATTTCGACTATTGTGTTACGGTTTGCTATATTATTTCAGACGCCAAACTATCGGATTTGTCAACCAATAGTGTCTCCATGTTCATAAAATATAAAATCTCAAGAAAATTGGTAGAGCCAAAACTAAAAATAATTAAAATGTTTTGTGATGGCTACTATGGTTTCAAAAAACATAACATAGACAAGAAACTCTTCTTTTAGCATTTTTTTTTTCGAAGACAACTAAGATTAGTAGTAATTCGTAATACCAAAAAACAGTAATTTTTTTTTAAACTAACGTTTGTAAACCATAATAAAGCCTTTAATTTATCTTAACATATATCACGTGACTTATTATTTCAATGCGATTTATATGAATACGATATAAAGAAAATTTTATTAATGCAAATATTTCTCTCTTGCAGATATCCGCCAATCACAAGCCCGGTAAGTATGAAAAACAACAAAATCACATTCATTTAAGCGAAACAAATATAAAAGAAAATAATATTAATAATAATAAAATTGAATTGCATGTTGTTTGTTTGTGAACTCGTAAAATCAATTGAAACTTATGAATAAAACGCAAATATATTTGATTTGCCACAAAGTGCTTCAATTTAATACTGCATTCAAAACTTATCGCATGTGATGATTGGAATACTATTATAAAACCAAATTTAATCAGTAACTTTTTGCCAACTTGCCAGTAATAAAGTCCTATATGAATATTTGTCCAGCCGCAACCATTCATTCGCAACCAAAAATATTCAACCAAATAAAATATAATTTTATTCTGTTTAAATAAAATTTTATTATTGATTTTTAACAGTTGTTCTATTTTTTATTTTATTTTTTTATTTGTTATTATTTGCATTTTCAACAAATAAATTTTAATGTAAAGTGCAAGAGCATATATGAAATGGGTTCGTTCGTTCGTTCATTCGTTCACTCACTTCCATTGGCACTATTTTCATCACTAGAGTTTAGTTAGTTGTGTTGAGCAAACTTTTAATGAATATTAGTTAAATAATTTTAAACTTTGAAATTAAATTCATTAGTATTATTACATACATATTTTATTTAATTATCAAATGGAGAAAAGTTTTAATAAACCCCAGTGAATTTGTAAGGAAAAGTTTTAAGTAAATTTTTGATATTGGTTAAAAAAAATAAAATAAATTACAACCTAAATTAGAAAAAGTTTTTTTAGCCACTAAGTTGCCTTTTCTTTGTGTAGAGCAACAAATGCACTAAAAACTTTTAATTGATTATAATTAATTCATATATCTTGATCTTAATAGCCAATCATTTCACAATAAAAGGACCGGTAATAATATTCTGTATTTAGGAGCAAAATATTTGAAGTACCGCGGAATGAAATGTGTGGAACTAAAAGCGGAACCCGATAAGAAACACAAATTTAAACTTCTATGTCTAATAGACATAGAATAGGCCAAAGTTTTTTTAATGCATGCTGGAACCAACTTAAGAGCTCTAAAAGCGGAGTGTTTAAAAATTGTCACGCGTGAGAGTGCGTGAGCGTGAGTGAAAAAATTGTTATTTTATGCTTTAATATAACTCTTTTTGACCATTTTAGAAAATTTTTGATTTACTGTCAGTTTATCAAGTGTTTCGTGTGTGATTTCATATAACGAGTGAGTGTAGTAAAGTTGCTAATAATTAAAACTTTTAGTTTCTGAATACTAAAAAAAAATTCAATATTATGTCGAAGATGAGTGTATTATTAATATTATTAAAAAGTTGTCAGGCCTGAAAGAACATAAGTGTGATGAAAATTTTTTTCTTTGTTATTTTAAATTATTAAACTCTTTAAGAACGTTAAGAGGGGACTTCTGAAGTTTGATTTCACAAAATCATTTCAAGCGGTCCTGCCGTTTAGCTGTAATTAAATTATATTATATTAAAATGAGCAAAATTTCCCATAGTGCAGTGCTAAAAAACGTGGTATTAAGTAAAGCATCGTTAAGCAAAAGTTTGAAAAGTTTAATATACAATTTTTATAATAGTCTGAAGCTTTGAACGATCATTTGATTGTACTTGAATATCTGATCATAAGACTCTTACATTTCAAGAGCATATTTTTTTGAGCTATTGCAATCATTTTATATGATTTTTTGAATGTGATTCAAAAATGCAATATTTTCTTTTTTTACTTTTCTTCACACAATAAAATTATAAAACTCTCTTTCACACACAAACACAATTCAATTTGCTTGCTTGCCATGAGAATTAAAGAAAAAAATAAAGAGAAGAGAGATGTGCTAGGGCACCCGGTTAGAGCTATGCTGCTAAGCTATATAAAACAAATTTCAAGTGTTAAATAACAATGAAATAAAGTTATATCATATGATACTGTGTCAAATTCGCCGCAAATAATTCTTAGAACATTTTCATATAGTTCCCATTGTTTTCTTTTCTAGCTGCTTACGATTAAATCACTGTATTGTTTGAACAAATTGAGCAATAGTTCTCATTGGTTTTGTTTTATTTTTGCTTCACTCACTTCAAAGAACGAAAGAAAGTTCCACTTCACACTATGCAAGTCATATTGCTAAACTGACTAGTTTGTAGGGGAGAGAGAGAAACGAGAGAGAGAAAAGAAATAAGCACACAGCTTTATGTACATTTTGCTTCCTCATTCGTAATGTTAAAAAAAACACACACATGCATACACAATAGACACCTGCACAACTTAACTTACAAAAACTTTTAAGACATGAGAGTTTTTTCAAATCCTTAACTACAGCGAAATCTTCTAAAACAAATGCTAAACAATAATGTTGGCAAGAAATTTGTTTCAGTTATTACAGGTACAGGAGTAAAGAAGAAAATATTGGTGACGAAAGAATTTGTGATGCTTGCTTCTTCATACGCATGGGCGCGTATACAAACGTCATGCATGTACATATATTTAAAGAAAAAACATCCTTAAGCACATAATAGCTTACCATCTACATCTTACACACACACTCAAACGTACAATATGCAAAATAACAAGCAACACGCATCCACACTACTTTTTTTGAGTGTTTGTTACGAACAAGAAGTCTTCGCGACATTGCTTAAACACACTCATATACACGTACATTAATACATCCATAGTGCTTCGCTTATCATTTATTATTGGTTTAGTATAATACATGCTACACCAATACAATAATAAGACGTATTTACATTTCAAGACTGTTTACGCAGCCCTCTAATACACAAAACTATGCATAAAATATATGAGCTGAAAAATAAAACTTGCATTGTGTGTACGCTGATGAAAGTTCAAAGAAGAAAAAGTGATAAGCTTAGCAATAAGAGTTGTGTAGTGTCAACTGGGAGAAAACAAAATCAAACATTTTGTTTCGCTTCCTTTCGCACTCTGGTTTTAAGTAAATACAAAGAAATCAAAACAAAAATAAAATTTATAACTGTAATAGTGTCGATTATTTTTGTTACGAAAATCAAGTCTTTGCTTCTGTGTTTGGCGTAAAAAGCATAACTCTAGAATAAGTTATAAAAAACGGTCCTTTATCGATAACGCGCTGTCGCTGAGATACACATGTGAGATTATTGTTCATAGCCAATTGGCCCAAACAATTATCTGTAAAAATTTCATTTTATTTATTTTCTTTGTTATTGGTTGCATATTACGACTGACATTTCTTATGCTGATAGTTGTACAAAAATTAAAAAAAAAACGAAACATTCCATCCATGGTACAATTATACTAGGTACATGCACAACTACAACAAAATTACAACACCAAAAACACATTCATTTTGTTGGTATAAACAAACGAATAATTGTCAGAAACACATGCCGTTTGTTTTTAAAAATAACAATTACAGGGTAACTAAAGTACAATTGCAGACGCGGCATTCATGAATGATTATAGTTGTGATTATAGTCATTCAGTGTTGCCAATAGGTGTGTAATTACATAGAGTGTGAAATTACTCTCATTTGTAGGCCATGTAATTACATTTATGTATAATCTGTGTGCAATTCTACTTTGGCTTGTATTTTTATTTATTTTTGTTTTAATTTTAACCTACACAAAAGCTGTGTAGTGTAATTTTCTTTAACATATAACTGGAAACACAGCCATGTGTAATTTCATTGGCAACACTGTAATCATTTTATGCACACACATACACTAACATTTTTGCAGCTTGTAAACAAAGTTTGACAACTGTAGGTATTGTATACATTAACAGGCTGGGCTTGTGCATGTACCTGTTATAATTGTATCATGATTCCATTCATTTAACAAAAGAGTTGTTTGTTCTTTCACAAATTTTTTTCTAAAAGATTTATATTTCATTTATATGTTTGAAAGTATATGTGTAGTTCTGTGAAATGTTATCAATCATAGAGTTACACAGCATAAAATATAAAAATAATGATGGCAATCGTTATCAACATCATCAAAAGAAACATCGTCATCATCATCATCATCATCGTCAACATAGTTGTCGCTTTTATCAAACATACTGTTTTCTGAGATATGCGAAAATTTTTATGTAAAGCTCAGCATTGTCATTTATTGCGGCTATAACACGTACAACAATAACTTCAAAGCCAGTACTTATTATTTTTTTTTATATCAACTATGACAAGCTAAAAGGCAGCATACATATTTATTTCTTTGTGTTTTTATTTATTTATTAATTAATTTATTTGTGTATAAAACAAAAAGGGGAACAGGCACAAACGAGCCCGTCATAGTGAACAGCAAACAAAAGAAAAAAAACAAATTTAAAATTTAAGGTTTTATAATTATAAAAGCTAAAGTATTTTTTTAAAAGTATCAAATTTATCTTAGGTAAAATTAACTTATTAACATTAAAAATTTTTTCATCAATAAGATTTTGGAAAAAACACTTCGGAAATATTTTCTCCACACTTTGTTCTAAATACTATTTCAAAAAAATTATTTACAAATTTTATGGTAAAATAAAACAATTTGAAATTAAGGCCGCAGAGTTAAAAAATCCAAATTTCCCTTACAATATTCTTGTTTTTCAACGTTTCAAATAGACTCAAAGGCCGTTATTTCAGGGTTTATTTAAAATTAAGAGTTCAGGTACCGAAAAAGTGATCGTTATGCTGCGCATAAGATTCACGCTTTTTTCTTTTTACCAATAACAAGCGCTCAATGACTTCCCCTAAGACACTTCTATTGCTGTTGTTTCTGTAATTGTTTTATGTGATTTCATTAGAAATGCACAAATGTCCTTATTTATTGGGCGTGAGTAACGCACGAACACTCACGTGTGAGTCACGCATAAGCCACATGTGAGTCACGCATAAGCCACATGTGAGTCACGCACGTGTAATGTTTGAGTCACGTGTAATCTACGCATGAGTCACAAGTGAGCTACGCATGAGTCACATGTGAGTCACGCATTAAGCATGAATTACATGTGAGTCACGCACGTGTAATGTGTGAGTCACGTGTAAGCAACGCATGAGTCACAAGTAAGCCACGCATTAGTCATGTGTGAGTCACGCATAAGCCACATGAGAGTCCCGCATGAATTACGTGTGAGTCACGAAAGAGCAGTATGTGTCACGTGTGAGTCACGCACGAGTAATGTGTGAGTCACGTGTAAGCAACGCATGAGTCACAAGTGAGCCACGCATTAGTCATGCGTGAGTCACGCATAAGCCAAATGAGAGACCCGCATGAATTACGTGTGAGTCACGAACGAGCAGTGTGTGAGTCACGAACGAGCAGTGTGTGAGTCACGAACGAGCAGTGTGTGAGTCACGAACGAGCAGTGTGTGAGTCACGTGTGAGCCACGCATGAATCACAAATGAGGTACGCATGAGTCACACGTGAGTCACGCATTAGGAATGTATTACCTGCGAGTCAGGCATTAGACAGGCATTACGTGTGAGTCACGCATCATTAATATGTGAGTCACGCAGGAGTAATGTGTGAGTCCGGCACGAGTAATATGTGAGCCACGCACGATCAATGTGTGAGTCACGCACGATTAATGTGTGAGTCACGATGAGTCACGCATTAGTAACAAGTGAGCTACGCATGAGTCACACATTAGTCATGTGTGAGTCACGCATGAGTCACGCCTGATCGTAGTTGTTATATGATAATGAAAAATCAATTTTTGGATAATTCGTATCTGAAGTCTTTCAAGGGCAGGCAAATTCATCAGGGGTTTGAGTGAATAAAAAAAATATGAATTTTTGCTTGATTTGTAGGTCAATCACTGTTTATCTGCATTTTGTTTCTAATTCGTTGTTGTAATTAATTAATAACGACCCTGTATGGGGTTTAGCAGTCTTCCACTTCCTATACCTCCGATAATTTGGAGGAAAATGCAGTTTGTTTCAAGAGCTATCTATGTAATTACATCAAATTTAGTGTTCCTCACTATTGTAGTTCTGAAGATGTAAGAAAAATAATAACTACTTTGTAAGGGGGTACCCGTGTCCAAACATCCTATACCACCAAAATTTTGTTGGAGCATTTCATTTGTTTTACGATCTACCCATATAAAATTTAGTGGCCCTTACTATTATAGTTCTGGATATATGAAATGATTGGAGAAGAAAAAACGACCTTTGGCCGCTCTGTGCGACGTTTCTTTCTCTTTCGAATGTTATAAAAAGTGGATATACATATCAGGTTTACAACCTAAGCAGACGAAATATTTCACGTTTCTTAACAGATTCCAAAATATCATATTTCCCTTACATAGCGTCCACACCTGACGAATTCATATCATGATGAATGTCAAATTGATATCATGATGAAAATTCATCACGTAAAGACTCAATTTATTAATATTATAGCAGTTTTATAAATATTTACCATTTTCATCATGATGATATAATCATCGGAGCTCACTGCCTGATAAATTTATCTTGATATCATATGTCATTTTATGTGTTATTGTGCATTTGATGTTTATTTATTATACAATTTTCGTTTATAAAATGCGCCACAACAATTATTTGTGACCAAAATATTAAACAAAACGCAAAATAGATATTTTTGGCAAACAGTGATTCTTCATGATAAAAAAATCATCAACGTCTACTCCTTTTTGTTAATATTAATAGAAAAAATGACAGTTGCTCTGCCAGCATTATATTACAAGTTATGATATAAAATCACCAGGTATGGACACTATGTTAGGTAATATTAACGCATTAACATTAACAATTTTTTCATCAATCCAATTATGAAAAAAAACACATCGATAATATTATCTAAAACGTTGTTCCAATATTTGAAAAAATTAGTTGCAAATTTTAAGGTGAAATAAAACAATTGGAAGCAAGTCAGCGGAGTTCAAAAATTTAAAATTTCCAAAAAATATTCTTGTTTCTCACCGTCTCTCTGAATTTTTGCCAAATATATAGACTGAAATGTGAACAATGTTTTCACAGATATCAGATTTTTTAGTAAAAATAAATCTTAAATATTCTCACACAGATGTACATACATCTAGTGGCACTCTGCCCAGAGAAGCGCCAGAGTGCCGAACATCAATCGGCTTTTTATGCAAATAAGTACATTACTCTCGGTTTTCTCTCTGTGGGCAGCCTTGATCTAGTGAAATTTTACAGTATTAGAAAAAATTTTCATACATATATTCTTTTCGCAATAGTGATATCACAAAAAATAAAATTTTTATTAAAAATGTAAAATGAAATGTAATTCAATATAAATGTAGGGATTGGTAAAGGTGTTAAAAATCATTATGTAAATATTTTCATTTTTCCATGTAGTAAAAACTAACTTAATATGCTTTTTTATTATTATTATTATTATTTCATATTTAATAAATTGGCTTAAAGAAAATGATATTTTCAGCAACATTAACTTTTTTTCTGCATGTTTATTTTATAACACCATAAAAATCTTTATTAACAACCTTAATATAACCCTGATTAACATGGCTTGGACAAATATTATAATAATAATGATGATGATGATGATGATGATGCTCACGTTGTTTGGTGGTTTGATGGTTTGATGAATACATTGCTCTTTCTACCTGCTTGAAATTCATTCACGCACTACTGTGCTAAAAAAAATTAATGCTCTTTTAGGACGTTAAAGCCATAAATAGATTTATCTTTAAATAACTTTTTGGCTTATGTTGAGCAAAAGAAAAATAAAATAAAATGATTTTCTTGTTTGCTGTCTGGATAGTTAATATTTTAACAGATTTTTATGACAAACATTTACTAAGTCGTTAACAAGGCAAATTGTATTAACTTTAATGACCAATAATTATAGTAAAGAGAAATGAAATTTATTAAGTTTAAATTGAAAGTTGTAGCAACAACTATATTGAATTTGTATATTAATATATATATATATATATACACACACACACACATATATATATATATATATATATATATATATATATATATATACATATATATAATTGGATTTGTAATATTAAAGATATCAGCTACAAATTTATATAAAAAATATTATAAAAGTGTTACCAAAATGTACACGCAAAAAAATTAGTTTGAATGATTTTGTAATATCAATTTAAAATATTTGTAATATTATTAATTAACAATTCAATTCAATTCAATTCCAAAATATTTGTAATATAATTAATTAACAATTCAATTGAATCAATTAAATTCTTAATTAAAAATATTAATTGGTGAATACTTTTTTCTGTGTACTTGAACAAATTTAATATCGAGTACACATTATGGCATTTAGTGGCATCGCAATATTGTGGTAACCTTTGTCATTTCCGATATTTTTCAGTGTACTTTCCATATAAAACACATAATGTGAACGTGCGTTGCACACATTTTTAAAATGACAACACTAGAAATGCCAGATGTGTACTCAGCATAATAAATATATTTTTTAAACAAGAATAATCCAAAAACTTATTAGCTAAAGAACATATATATATATATATATATATATATATATATATATATATATATATATATATATATACACTAGAGAATGATAGAAGTATCGTTTTAAGTACTCTTTGAGTATTGGCTGTCAACCAAATAATAATTTTGCCTACAGTTTAATACAAAACCCACACACATACTCATACCAGGAACATACACATATATATATATAAATACTCACAGTATTTATTCGGCTACACTTGAGTTTATACAAGCGTATTTTTTGGATACACTACAAACACAAGTGCTGCCAGAAAAGTTAATTAATAGAACGCTAAGATGGCAAGGATGACAAGTGCAATTTATTACTTCTCAACTGTGATAAAAACATTATTAACTAAATATTTACTTGAAATACATTTGTCACTTTACAAATTAAAAAATATCAGTTTATAAAAATTAAGAAGTAAATTCAGCTATTTAAAAGTTATATTTATTTTAATCAGAAATAATTTCTTATTCGGGCTTAAATTCAGTAATTTCAATTTTTATTGAAATTCACATTAATTAATAAAAATATTTCATTCAATAAAAATTGAAATTACTGAACTTAAGCCCGAATAAGAAATTATTTCTGATTAAAACTCATTACAGTTCAACTAAACCTATAAACGTCTCAGTTATATTTATTTTAATTTTTACCATGTGGATAACCGATTAATCGGGAATGTTCTGTGAGCCACGTGAAATTAAAACGTGGGGAATCGCAATAGAATTATTCTTACAAATATGTATTTATAGCAACAAGATTATAGCGATTTCAAATTTAATTTAATTTTACGTGAAATACACTAAATACCCGAATGTTTACCAACAGCATTCCATTCCATTTCATACATACGGGGGCATATGATGAATAAGTACTCTGAGTATCATGCGTATATTTATTTTACCTAACTATCCATACTCTGGCTGCAAGCATACTCCGTCTACAAGTATGACAGACACTCAATACGCACAATACCAATTTGTATTTATATTTTTGGTTATAGACTATTTTAATTTTGGGCATAAATGAGTTGGAGATGCTCTTATGGGGTTGGAGTCAGCTATAGCCATAGACAGTTGTGGTTTAGTTAGGAGTATATGCAGTATTTAAAGTTAAGAATATTAACTTAATTATATTATCGTTTGAGTAATTATTGTCATCTTCTGCTGCACACAACTATAGAAGACGCTGTTGAAGTAAACTCTCAAAACATCACAACAAATTTTATGCTAAAACTCCTGCTAGTTAAAGATTCAGTCAGACTATTATACATTTATGAAGACTTTCAGGAAATTTAACAAAAAAGAAATCTAAAGACATTTGTTTCGAGTGTCAAAAAATCTAACGTAAAGTGACACTTTGTGTTCACACTATTATACATTAAAAACACAAGTAGAAAGCAAACAGCTGTTGAGGATTAACATGCCTACACTAATCGTTGACTTCCGGCATCAGAGCAGTTTCATACAAACTGTGGTCATGCCGGCCTTTGAAAATAGACGGCGGTTAAAGTAGTTGATTTAAATAAGATAAAGAAAATACAATAATTTCTTAAATTTTCAGACATGGCTTACACTAAAAATTATGCAATACGATAAACACATTCATTATTCAGAGCCGGCTTAAGGCGAAGAAATATACCATAAACGACGGCACCGCATCGGCTTCGAAACAGACGACTTGTTAGCTTGCTTATTGCTTGATTTTGTAATAATGCAACTCTGATCAGATGAAAAGTCTTATCGTTTAGAAAAATTTAAGAAAATAGTAAAGTCTTATGGTATGTCATATTTTTATAGCATTATTTACCATTCGTCATGACATTTTGCATTCACAATATCGCAATATTGCACATTTTATTTGACTGTTTTACATTTATTAATACAAAGTATAATAGTCCGAACATCCGTTTAGATACATGCATCAAAAAACACAAAAGCCGATGTAGACCAAAGATACAAAAAAACAAAAACCATTATTGCTTGAAAATAGAACATCGTTATAGAGATGTTCTTTTTTCAGCTCCCATACACACAAACCAACAGCACGAATTTTATTACGGATCAATGACATGTTCGAAAGCTGGTATTTAAGAAGCTGTTGAATGTGCCGAGACTTTTTGCATGTTTGCTCAAATTCGTCTGAAAACTGTAAGTCAAATATTAGAAGGGCGATGCACTCGCTAAAAGTCAGTTAAGTTAAGTCAGTTGAGTATTATGCAAAGATAAGCGAACTTAACATCGTGGTATCCCAGCAGTGCATTATTTAACAATGTGTGTTTAAAGGCTCTTTATATCAGTTTTACATTAAAAAAATGGTTTGTTATTTAATTTCAAATACTCAAACTTACAAAAATAATATGGTTAAAAAAACTCAAAACGTAGCAATATTTGTACCTTAAACTTTTTTTTTTGTTAAATTACTTCATGAGCTTTAAAAGCCTTATTTAAACTATTTAAAAAAAAATTAAAAACGCAAATGTTGCCAATATTCTCCTCTCCATTGACTGTAACGGCCACTCCTTGCTCAATGGCCCAACTATGCCTCTGGACCAAAATCCGCACCAAACAGTGACTCGTTTTGGGTGCGTCGGCTTTTCAATGTATTCGTGCGGGTTTTCTGTGCCCAAATGCGACAATTTTGCTTGTTTACATACCCGCCAAGATCAAAATGAGCTTCATCTGAAAAGATGATTTTTTGTTTGGCAAAATCGGCATCTTCTGTAAGTAGATCGCAGGCCCATTTAGCGAAGCGAATACGCATTGGATGGTCAGTTGCCTTGTTCAGCGGAAGGATAAAACTATATAATTATCTGTCAAATCAGACATGAGCTAAGTGTTACCATTCACGAAATAAGCACTAGTTGAAAAAAAACGTTAGATGGCTGACCCTTTATTAAACAGGATTAAGAAAGCTTTTACTTGTTTCTTATAATTCTCTTAAGCAAATCACTTAATGACCATTAAGATTATTCCAGTCATTGACCAGCATCCATTCACCTGCCATTATAACAGCAATAACCTTTTTGCCAATACATCCATATTAACGGCTATAAATAAATCCAGCGTGAAGTGTTTATGAGAACTTTACAGCAGAATGAATACAATAAACTAAGAAGCAGAGAAATAAATAAAGTAATTTGTAAAGAAAAATATCACACATCCTCTTCTTTATGAATCGTCTCTGGTTAATGCACTTGCAGCGATATTTTAAGTTTTTACTGATTTCTATTGGATTTCCTTATTTATTGCATTCGTCTTGTTTCATTGGAGGAAAGTTTTATCCTTGGTGTAAGAAAAATGAATGCAATAAATACATACTTCTATACAGAGCTGGCCAATGTTAATGCGAGGGAATGGTTTGACTAATTTGTTGGTTAAAAGTATATAGTGCATATACATATGTATATAGTCAATTGCTAAAACAGTGAGATATCCTCCCTTGAGTTTTTTATTGCTTCATTTTGTAATCATGCAAATCTGATCAGACGAAAAGTCTTATCGTTTAGAAATATTTAAAAAAAAATGGTCAAGTCTTATGGGATGTCAAATTTTTATCGCATTATTTATTATTCGTCATGACATTTTGCATTCATAATATCACACTTGCGTGTAATATTTTGAATGTTTGACATGTACTAATACAAAGTATAATAGTCTGAATTACTCTTGAGTGGCAAGGACCAGGGTTACCAGATTTTTGCCGACCTATTTCACCAAATTGATTTTTGAAATCGCCAAATGTGGCCAAAAGCAATTTTATAAAGTTTTTCTAAATATCGATGGCTAAATATATATAAGAAAGGCGGAACTCAAAGGAGAAGCAAAAAACTTTAAAAAAATTAAAGCATTTACATACCGAAAAAATTTTTTAAGGTGCCATAAATCCTTGATTTGTAGCTGGAACGTACTAAGATCTTCAAGGAGGATGCAATTATACGTTGTGTCCCAGAAAATGTTAAAAACACGATTTCGAACAAAAATGAGATACGCCCTTTTTATATTGATAATTTTTTGTTTAATTAATTTATGCCACTTTCCGTAAAAACATTTAAGCTAAAATTGAGACTTTTCTAGGTTTTACCAAAAAATTAACTTAAAAAAACCTGCTGAAGCTCTTCTAAAACTTTCCATTTTTTTCAATAATGAATGATTGAGTGATGATGATGTTGATAATGAAGCAATAATGGTAATCATGCCACTTTTTAAGCAAATAAATAATTGATTGATATGCATACAATATTTCCTTAAACCTAAAACAACAAATTTCAAGTGGGTTATTACTTTAATTCACACTTAAGACCACGACATAATATTGATTGATTGTACAGACTGATTTTGCCACTACGAGCATTATTTTACTCTGCTTGCCAGAACATATAATAAGAAGAAAAATCAAAACAAAGAAGAAAGAAAAAAAATTAAGACAAGAAAACATTTTACACAAAATCGTCTAATCTGTGTTGGAATCCACGAGTTATGGCAAGAAGTGCTTTAGTGAGAGTACAAGTCTGTTGGCACACAAAATACACTCGAACATTGTTACTGATTTAACTTGCTCCTCAGCTGTTGGTTTATTTATAAACAAGCCCCATATGAACGTGTTCAGAGGAGTTTATATAAGTATGTACATATGTATGTGTGTACATAGTTGAAGTAAATAAACATGTAAGAATGATTGGGATGTTACTTACACACACACACACACACACACACACAGGCGCGCACACACATGTATATGTGCATATACATGCACAGTACTGCACAGTTATTGATATACTCGTCAATATAAAAGGGGTAGACAATAAAAAAAAACTTACACACAAACATTAGCGAGCATACGAGGAAAATCATATTTTCCTTAGTTCTGCGTATTCAGGCACATACACTCACACGTGTATGCTTAAAAATACATTTATTGAAATGTACTCAAACTAATGCAGTTAGGCCTCGATTACCCGTAATGGTCAGGACGTCGAGCATTCTGGATAATCTATTTTCCCGGTTAATATAATTATTAACATATTCTTGCATAGCAAAAAAAAAAAAAAAAAAACACACACACACACATCCATTCATGAAGACATCAAATGAAAATATTAAATATAGATTCCTCAAAACAAAGTCTAAAGCCTGGATCACACGATTTTCGTCGGCTCACTAAAATAAATTCTTAAGTTTTTTTTTTTTTTTGTTTTAATGCATGTATTTATTTATTGTATCTTCATATATGAACTAACAATAAGTATTCAAATCTTAAATCTATAAAAAAAATTTTATTAGGCCCGACCAGTGTCGGACATAAACTTAGTGATAGTTATAAATAATACATTAGTAGTGATAATCAAAAAAGGGGAAAAAGTATTTTCAAGTAGTCCCATCTGGAGTGTGTCCCTCTTTCTTAGGCGGATGTGTCCAGTAAAGCTCAAAATATTACGAGCAAGCGGATTAGAATGTGATTCGAGTTTTGTTAAATATTTGCCTGCGTATTTTGCGATTTCTTCAGTCACTAGTGGCATATTTAAATCACGATGTATAATAGAATTTTGGATGTACCATGGAGCCGATGTTATTAACCGTAAAATTTTGTTTTGCCTTCGTTGGATTCTCTCGACATTGGAAGCTGAAGCAGTGCCCCATAACTGAATTCCGTAGCACCATATTGGCTTCAAAAGCGACTTGTATAATAAAAGTTTGCAGTCTAAGCTGAGTGTTGAGTTTCTGCCAATCAACTAATATATTTGAGTTAACTTAAGTTTCATCTGAGTTAACTTAGAGTCAATATGATGTTTCCATGTAAGTCTTCGATCAAGGTGTATACCAAGGTATTTCACTTGGGAATGTTGAGGAATATTATGATTGTTGATTCGAATGGGGGAGCAAGTATCTCTTCTTAGGGTGAACGTTATATGGACACACTTTTGTTCATTGACTTTAATTCTCCATAAGTTCAACCATATTTCCAGCTGGGTAATATGTTCCTGGAGATTGCGGGATGCCTCATAAGGGTTTTCGTGCACACTCATACAGGTTGTATCATCGGCAAAAGTAGAAATATGGATATTATTGCTGACAGGCATATCACAAGTATATATTAAATACAAGACAGGACCCAGAATACTACCATGTGTCACACCAGAAGATATAGGTTCGGGTACACTCGTGAACTCTCCTTCCACAACAGTGAACTTCCTATCAATAATATAACTTTCCAAAAGCTTTTGAATGTTTATTGGCAGATATGTCTTTAATTTTAAAACTAGGCCTTCGTGCCATACTTTATCAAACGCCTGAGAAACATCAATAAAGAGAGCAGAACAATACTTCTTTTCTTCAAATGTTCTTCTTACAACTTGGACCAGTCTATGCGTTTGTTCAATCGTGCTGTGCTGACTTCTAAAGCCAAATTGATGGTCCGGGATGCACCCATTATCAGTCAAAATTTTGGACAAGCAGCTTGAGCTTGAGCAGCTTTTCGAAAAGCTTTGATATTGTAGATAGTAAGCTTATAGGCCTATATGACTCAGTCTTGGTAAGATCTTTGCCCGCCTTTGGAATCATTTTGATCTTGGCAAGTTTCCAGTTATGTGGAAAATACTGCATTCTTGAAATAGCATTACAAATAAATAGCAGGATTCTTATTGCAATATGAGGCAAGTTCATGAGCATTTTGTTACTAATACCATCAATACCTGGAGCTTTCTTCGGGTTGAGTTACTTTTTGTACTTCACGCATCTTAAACCTTAAGGGACGAGGGGGTAGAGAAACTACACTCGGTAAATCAGCAGCACCCGCACATGAATTAGGAGTGAATACAGATTTTAAATGCTCAGAAAATAAGTTACGTTTCTCACTATCGCTTCTTGCCCAGCCTCCGGTCGCAGTACGCAGTGGTGATTTAAAATCAACGGGTCGTTTAAGATTTCTAGTAGCGCACCATAAAAAGTAATTAGATGCGCACGTTACATCAAGACCTTCTAAATACTTTTCCAGTAGTGCAGTTTTTTCCGACGATAGCAGCTTTTTGAGTCGTTTAGTACATCCTTTAAGTCTAATTTTATTTAGGGGTGATCTGTGTTGTTGCCACTCTCTTCTAGCTCTATTTTTTTCACATGCAAGACGTTCAATTTCCGTAGAATAAATTCTTTTAAAGCTGGTCTGCGGATAGGAGGTAGTGGCGTATTCAGCAGCCTGTTTAATATTTTCGTTAAGATTGGCAATGTTAAATTCAATATCATCGCATGATCTAAGCTGAAAGTTTTCTACGCAGTGACTACTAAGATATTTTTGGAATGCCAGCCAGTTGATTCCATTAATCATCTTCACATATGAGCTAGTTAAATCACTCTTTAGTGGGTTGAAAATTGTAATTATTGTTGGAGAGTGATTCATAAGTAACAAGGTATATTTGCCTTATTTCTCAACTAATTGAAATATAATTACATAATTGCAACACACTGCATTGGTAATAAAGCCATATAGACTTATTCAAGAATTTAATTAAGTAATAATGTCATTTTAGCTTATATTACTCATGACTTATTGCAGTGAGCCGACGAAAATTGATACATTATGCCGATCGTGCGATCCAGGCTTAAGGCTGGTACTCTGTTCAAAGTTGTGAAAAATTTTCAGCACTATTGGTTATTTCGCGTGAAAAATTTGACATGTACTAAATGTAGCCCAACTCGCGGTTTTTTATAAATTTCTCGCTTTTATTGCTTGAAAGTATGCAACATTGTTAAAATTCCGTGCGAAAAAAGCACTGCTCATGTTGTTTCGCAGTTAAACTAAAATGATGCCAGACTAATTTTGCATGGAAAGACATGATTTTACGTGTTTTTCACAACAAGAACAGAGTACTACTTTTGCGAATTTATTTCGCAAATATTTCATACCAAATACTTTTATATGTAGTTTGACAGCATTTCGCACGAAATTGTGAACAGAGTACCAGGCTTTAAGGAAAAATTTTACTTTCGAAAATCGGAATGGAAGTCATTGAAACTTTATATGTTTGATAGCGCGTATACGTTATAATCGCATTAAGTATACGTATGTGCATGCAGTGAAAACGAATTAGAAGGCTGCGTAAACAGTCTTGAAATGTAAATACGTCTTTTTTTTAAATGTACTATCGTAGCATGTATGTATTATAATTACTAAATCAATAATGAATGATGTCGTTTAATAAGCGAAGCACGGTAAATATATTGATGTACGTGTATATAAGTGTTTACAAACGATGCACAGTGGGGTGAATGGTAGAGAAAGTGGCGATTAATTCATAGAAGTAGTAATTTTAAAATGTTGTTATTTTTTATTGATGAATATTAATAAATACATAAAAAACCAGCATTTAAAAACAAAAAATTTTAAAAAAATTTTAACCTTTTTGTATTTTGGAAAAAATGGTCTTACTTGACTATTTTCGCTGTAGCTTTGGAATGAAAAAAGATAAATTAGTAAATTAAATTGTGAATTAGAGCATACTTTATGTGCCTTTAAAAAAACTATTTTTGTTTAAATAAAAAAAATAAATATTAAATATGTATTTTTCACATTGATTTCTAGCAACTGGAATTCTCTCACAAAAACCTTCATAACTCAAAAATCGCACAAATGCGCAAATAGGTATTCTGTAATTTACTAGCTAAAATCTTATATTTTAAGAGTATAAAAGCATTTTTCCTGGACTCATCCGCAAAGTTGTTGAAACTCAATGTATATATATTAAAAATACCACAATTTTTAGAGCAATTTAATTTTTTATTTTTTTATTTCTAAAACACTTATCTAAACAAAAAATAATTTTTTAAATGCTCATATACCTGAAGTTGAAGGTTCCATTATAAAACTTTT
The DNA here is from genome assembly GCA_949987645.1 of Tachina grossa. Classification (NCBI taxonomy): domain Eukaryota; kingdom Metazoa; phylum Arthropoda; class Insecta; order Diptera; family Tachinidae; genus Tachina; species Tachina grossa. Next base: position 27,485,882 of record OX465276.1, on the reverse strand, counting down.
ACTTATAGAAGTCTTAACAGAAACTATAATCACTTGAAATATCAAAATATTCTCTTTTAATCAATGCGCGCAAAAATAACTAAAATTATTGAACTTTGGACACACACTGCAAATAAAGTAAACTACCAAGAACTTTTATTTTTGCAGTTAGTGATGTAGAATTTTATCTACTTTCATATGGTACCAAATACGGTTGTGAAAGTTAAAGTTCATCTTTTCAATTAATCGATACTTGTGATTGCTTTCACCCCACAGTGCGATGTCGCGAAGACTTTTTCTTCGTAACAAACACTCAAAAGAAGTAGTCTCATCACCTTTGATGCGGATATGCTTGTTTTCTTGCATATTATGGGTTTGAGTGTATGTGTAAGATGTAGATGGTAAGCTATAATGTGTTTAAGGGTGTTTTTTTAAAGCAAGCGCATACAGCTAATGTCAATGCATGTGTGCGTTTGTATGTGCGCAGAAAAATAAAAGATTATACACAAAACGTGTTTGCGTATGTACACACATGCATGATGTTTATATACGCGCCCATGCTTATGAAGAAGCAAGCATCACAAATTCTTCCTTCTTCTTTACTCCTATACCTGCAATAACTGAAACAAATGTCTTGCCAAAGTATTGTTTAGCATTTGTTTTAGAAGACTTCGCTGTAGTAAAGCTTTGCAAAAATCCGTCATGTCTTAAATGTTCTTGTAAGTGGTCTTGTGCAGGTATTTAGTACGTATATTTTATAATCTAAATGTGTTATTCACTATAGAGTTCCATGAACAATTCCATCCATGAAACTACTGAAATGTTTGTTTACTAAAGCTCAATTTCGAATAAATATGTTAATACTCAACAAACTGTTGCTTTTATCATCAGCGTGACCGTTTGACCGACTAAAATGGCAATTTGCCACTTTTTCGACTGCGTTTCCCCTTTTTCGACTGCCTTGCCACTTTTTGACTCCCTTTATTTAGAGTGAGTTATATGAAAATACATTAAAAATAAAAAGTTTAGTGCAGTTTTCTCGTTTTTTTTTTAATTTTGCCCCTTTTTTTGATAAATCCCCTATTTGGTGCCACTTTTTGAAAAATTTCATCGGTCACCCTGTTTATCATATTGTGAGTGCACACGTTTCGTTTCATACTGTTAACACAAAGAGATTGTTCATTGAAACGACTTTTGTTCATGCTGCTTTCTCTCATCTCATCTTTTGTTATTAATTCGCAATAGCAATGTTGCCAATATAGTGAAATCATGGAATTTTTTGTATGGGTCGCACATGTGTAATAGGTTTCACTTTTAAATTAAAATTTTAACTTTTACACATACATACATAACTAAGTACATATGTATATACCATACATATTAGTAATATATATTTTAATTTGTCATTTTCATATTTAAATAATATAAATCTTTAAACTATTTTAATATATCATATATTCTTGTAATGAACTGCACACAACCCTGAAATTAAATGCTATGGAAAGAAACACACACTTTTAGATGAAAAATGAAAAAAAGGAATTAGTTTATGAGAAATGAACATGATACAATAATATAAAGGTACAACCACATTTGACGTACAAAATTAATTATGACTTTTTCCCCGATTATTTGATTACTGTTTTTTTGTAAACAGAGAGGAGAACGTTGCCATGCTTTTTGAAATGTGTAATTTGAGTTAAAAAATTATGGTTTAATCCACACATTTTTTAAATGCTGTATTTATTGGACATGAGGATAACGAAATCTGTGTGTAATATAATCTTGAAAAGTTGGCAAATGTTTGATTTATTATTTATTTCTTAGTCTTATGGCTAGGCATGCAACATTATTTTTAAAAACATCATCTTTTGTTTAAGCAGTATAACACTAACATAAGAAATAATTTCGGCAGAATGACGTCACAAAAAAGTTTGTGTTCAAACTTATTTTTAAGGGTGGCTTGACGTATAATGTTAAAACCCAAAATTTAGGTTGTCGTATGCATACAAAGTGCGCGTTTTTCGTTTTGATTTTTTAGTACTTCTACCACAGAGCATATATTTGGTGCTTCTGCTTGATTTTTTTTATAATAAACTTATTATTTCTAGTTTCCCGCCATTATTTTCTACGGAAAAAGTAAATTTGACAGCTTGTGTCCTAACATAATTGCTCAGACTTGTGTTTGAGCAATTGTTTCCAAACATGTGTTCGAACACTAACATTGACGATTTACACAGTAATTTTTTGTGTTAGCAACATATTTTGACAATTGCCAACACAAAAATTTCCAAACTTATGTCTCGTGTAATCTCACTGTAACAGCAAAGTTTAAAATAACTGAAAACTGTTAGGAAGCAGAATACTTGAAAAAATTCGCTTACATGGCGAACATTGCAAAAATAATCGAGAAGTTGCAAAATCGGAAAAAAGCCTTAAACTTTATTAGAAATAGCTAAAACTGTTAAAAAGAAAATTAACTCGGAAATAACGCGAAAAAATTGCAAGTTCGCGAAAATTTCTAAATCCATTGAAGAAATAACTTACACTGCAAAGAAAATCAGATAAATCGCAAAAAAACCTAACATCGCAGAAATTGCAATGTCTAATAGACGTTTCTGTATAATATTGATGTCGTAATGAAACTACAATGGACATAAACATTCAAACAGTTGGTCATCGTTCGACGACGTAAGAAATAAACTATCACCAGTTAGTTACGCAGGGAAACTTTTGTCCAACGTACTGATTGTGTGTATTTTCATGCACACAAAAGTGTTTTTATATTTTAGGAAGAGTATTCGTCGTTGGTTACATTTGTGTTTAAAGCAGCTTCATCCAAACACACATGCTCCGACATTTGTATTCGAGGTAAAAAGCTTTGGAAGCTCTTGAATAAAAAAATGAGAGCAAGCGATGTGATCTCTTCTGCTCCTGTCGGTGTAAAAGCACAAAACCTCATTTTAAAAAGTTTGCACATTGTGAATATGCCTTCAACGTACCTGATGTAAGGCAATAATACAGTAAAGCACGAACACGAAGTCCCGCCTATGATTCGGAAGTGGAACAGATGCTGTCCAATTAGGAATTTCCTTGCAGCTGTTCATTTCCTTGCTGTTCTCTCTTTGCTGCAGTTGTTGGTGCCGCTGTACTTTTTTATATCCGTTTTTTATAATAAAAAAATTTAAATATTTTTCAATATTTTTAATTAAATAAACAACAAAGTCAAGCAATTAATCATAAACTCGGATTTCATAAATAATAATAAGGTAGCATTAATTTTGAGAGTAAAAAATAATCGGGACAAACGTCAGAAGGTTAATATGCCGACAAAAAGAGAGAACGGTTTTACCTTTATATTATTGTATCATGGAAATGAATATATTCTTAAGCAAATTTGATTATTAGTTGTGTAGGTGTCTAACGGTTTTGTCAGTTGCTTGTTTTTTTTTAATTTCATATGATATAAAAAAATTTAAATTGACAAAAATTAAACAAAACACAGCAAAAGTACTAGTTTCCAAGCGAAAATAAGTATTTATATTCTTCCAAGCAAAAATATAACTAACAATTATTTTTGAAATTAATATTTGTAATAAAACTCAATAAATTTTATGTAAAAATACGAAATTTTAAACAACAATAATATTGCATTGAAAAGAAAGATAATTATGTGTAATTTTTAACTTCCTTTTTGGCGATTATTCTTATATTTTCCCTTTTCCTACAACTGGCAACACTGATATTTAAAAGCATATTGTTTTTGCATGAACTTAATAGAGATTTACTAAACACATGTTCTCATGGTACAATTATACTAGGTACATGCACGACTACAACAAAATTACAACACCAAAAAACACATTCATTTTGTTGGTATAAACAAACGTATAATTGTCAGAAACAGATGCCTTTTGTTTTTAAAAATAACAATTACAGGGTAACTAAAGTACAATTGCAGACGCGGCATTCATGAATGATTGTAGTCATTCAGTGTTGCCAATAGGTGTGTAATCACACAGAGTGTGCAATTACTCTCGTGTGTAGGCCATGTAATTACATTCATGTATAATCTGTTTGTAATTCTGCTTTATGTTCTGTTTTTATTTATTTTTGTTTTCATTTTAACTTACAAAAAACATTTGTAGTGCAATTTTCTTCCATGTGTAATTGGAAACACAGCCATATGTAATTTCATTGGCAACACTGCAATCATGTTATATACAACACATACACTAACATTTTTGTAGCTTGTAAACAAAGTTTGACAACTGTAGGTATTGTATACATTAACAGGCTGGGCTTGTGCATGTACCTGTTATAATTGTATCATGCATGTTCTGTTTCACATTTGTAAATGTTAGTATGCTCTTGTATAAGTAAACAAACCAACATCATTTTACTGCGTTCTTAACTATTTAGTATTCATTGCTCTTGTTTCATAGTTATTCATCTGTATGAAATAGAAATGAAACGAATAAAAAATTATAGCGAAAGTTTCATAAACATCATTATTTAATTGCATGCAGATGTCTATTATTCACATTAACTATACGTATGCGTATGCAGTGTAAAAGAATAAATTTTCTTAAACTTTCTGCAGAACTTTATGCACAAGCGGTATTCGATGTTTGATACGAATGGTCGTGCGTAAGTGTAAACGCAAAATATCGTAGCTTTTCTGTGGATTGTGTGCGTAGTTTGTTGCTGAAATTTAAAGAACAACTACGATATTTTTCATTTACAGTTACACCAGAACATTTGCATACATGAACGAATACCTCTATGGTTTTCGTATATAAATATTTGTTATTACACTTTTTCTACAACACACAGTGCATATATTTTCCTGCAGATATTACATATTTTTCTCTTTTAGGTTTTTTTTTAATTATTTGTTACCTTTTTACTTCAGTTTTTATGGCTTAAATCAAAATTTATTTATTCTTGTATTTCTTTCTTTTCTTTTAAACAAACTGGCTGTGACAAGTTAATGAAAACACTGTGCTGGCCAAGTGTTAGTCATGGGTGTTTGACTTTTGGAACTTCATACTTTTAGCACTTATTAAAACAGAGAGTATATGAATGAGTGTGTTTTTTTTTCTTTGTAAATTGCTTAATAACAATAAAGCTGAGGAAAACTTCAATTAAAATCGATTGCTCACTGCAAGCAACTATATATATTTTGATACTTTACACTTAAGCTTGATGGTTACATTTGGTAGAAGAATAAAATACCTGGTAATTTGACTTACAGGTCGCAGGTAATTCCGATACCCGTTATAAATAGCTCCAACTTAACATCAATGCCCATACGGTGACGACGCAAGTTTTATAAAATAAGAAAGAAAAAACAATAATAAAATATCTAAAAATTTCACTGTAAGTCATAATTTTTCTATGAAAACTGCTTGACTTTTTAAAAATCCTAAATATAAAGACAATTTTAAGAAATTGACTTTGGTGTTATCAAATGTTTCCTGCATTATACTTCAGGATAAATGTCGTAAACTTTATATTTCTCCATAAAATCTCAAAAGATTTAAAAATTATTTTAAACAACTCAATGGTTTAAAAAGTTCGAAAAAAATTTCTTCTTGAACTAATTAAACTTCGTGTCAAAGGAAATGTTCAGAATCTTAGGTGGAATTTCCTAATGCAATATAATGCCATATGCAAATATCCTGCAGAGCATCTTAATCTTTAATATCAGGAAGAAAAAAATCTGTTTCAATAAAATTCCTACAAACAAACGTAACGTGTAACGCTCAGTATGGTAAATGTACTATTAAGCAAAAAAAATACAAACTTCAATAGTAGATTTTGATTTGCTCCTTTTACATTTTTTATATTGATAAAAAAAAAGATATCTATTTGCTTCCTCAATATAATCAATTTCCTTATAAAATATTTTCATTTCCTCACTTTACTTTATACTTCTTGCTGCTACAGGTTTCACCTGCAACGTGCAACATTTCTTAGAATGTTAATATATTTCCTATGTTGCCGTTGAAATTCATTAAAAATCAATTACATAAATTTTTAATTTGAACTAATGAAAAACTGAAAAACTACTGCAAATGAATAATAATTAATTGAAATTTCTTACAAATAAATTAAAAAAAACTAATCGATTAATCATTCAAGTGAAAAGGATAAAAGGTTGGAACGGATGATAGATAAAAAAAATTTAAATTAAATAAAAGAGATAAAGGATTTCTTTAAAACAAATAGATTAGATCACTTCTTTAAATATATGTACATATAAAGAATTAAAGAGATAAGAATGAATTTAATTTAAATAAAGCTTATGTTGTTAACTCTCATATACTATGTATTTAAAATAATAGGTGTGTTCATTCAATAAAAAATTTAACGAATTTATAACAATTGTTACAGAGAAAGTGTTATTAACCCAAAAACTTTGCAAGGAGAGAGCGTTATAAGAGAGAGTATAATAAATTCAGCAAAGCGCGACTTTGACTCCCACACGAAGGGTTCAGCACGAACAGTACATATGTAATACTTTACGAACTTTAGCTTGTATAATAGAATGTCTAATCGTCGCTTTATATAATGAGCTGATTCGATCCCATTTTTCGGTTTGAGATAATGGCATTCATTGTCGAACAATGTAATACTATGGTTCGATATCGAATCCCATAATCTCAAAATAAAGACACTTAAACGAATCAGCTCGTTATCGAAAACGACGATTAGACCCCTGATTAAGATTTTTTAATTTTAATTGCACGCTAAACTTTTTTTTCGGTTTTTGGCGATTTTTTAGTTGTTACACTTTTTCTTAGTTCTGGCGCTTCTTTCGTTTATGGCATTTTTCCGGGTTTTGGCGTTTTTTTGGTTTTTGGCGATTTATTTTAGTTTTAGCCGTTTTTTAGTTTGGATTTTTTTTTTGTTTTTGGTGATTTTTTTCGATTCTTTGAAATTTTTTTTTTTTTTGATTTTTTCGGTTTTTGGCGTCATTTTTCGTTTTTGGTGATTACTTTTAGTTTAGCGATTTTTTTTAATTTTGGCGCTTTTTTTCGTTTTAGCTAATTTATTTTAGTCCTGGTGCATTTTCCTTTTGGCGATTATTTTTAGTCTTGACGCATTTTTTCGGTTCTTGGCGGTGTTTTCGTTTTTGGCGATTTAATTTAGTATTAGCGATTTTTTTTTACTTTTGACGATTTTTTCGTTTAAGCGTTTTTTTAGTCTTGGCGATTTTTTAATTTTCGGCCATTTATTTCAGTACTAGCAATTTTTTTTAGTTTGGCGCTTTGTTCGTTTCGGCGAGTTTTTTCGGTATTTTAGATTTTTTTAGATTTTTAGCGCTTTTTTTCCTTTTGGCGATTTTTTCGGTTTTTGGTGATTTTTTCGTTTTGGCGTTTTTTGTTTGTTTTTTTTTTTGGATTTATTTAGTTTTAGAGTTTTTGAACATTTCAAGAGTTTTCCAAGATACAGCAAGTTGTCAAAATGACATAGTAAAAATTACATTTACTGATACAACACCTTTAATTTAGATTTTTTTTTTTTAATTTCAGTGTTAACTGTTAAGGATTTCAGAATGTTTCGTTGCTCACTTTAGAACGCGCTTTAATTTTGAACTTTCATATATTTTTTGTTGTAGCGGCTGAAGTTTTATATATTCTGAGAAAATTTCAGTCCGTAGCTCTTACGGTTCTCGAGAAAACAGCATGTGACAGACAGACGAACATTGCAGCGAAAACAATAGGGGTTCTTTTCCCGGAACCCTCAAAAAAGCTTGCCTCCTGAAAAATCCTTATTTTGTCTTTTACAACGTTTTTCGCGGCAAACCTACAATTGTATTTACTTGCTGTCGCTGATTGTTGCTACTACCCAAGTTGATTTTTCATATTATTTTGCTTTACTTCTCAATTTAAATTTAAAATCAGAAATTAACTTTAAGCAAAAAGAAACATACAAACTACACGTAAAAAAACACTGAACACTGAACAATAACAGAATGCAATTCAATTTCATTACTTTACATTTCACTTTAGAACTGCTCATACGTTTTTTTACTTTTTTTCTGAAATTTTCTTTTTTGATTTCAGCAAAAGTCATTGTATTCTCTGTCTGTGCCACTAAAAAAGTTACTTATTCTCTTCTCTTTTTTTTCAATTGTTTTTCTAAATCTTTTTTACATGATGTTGACTTCCGTTTTATTCCCTGGCTTGGTATTGGAATGCATTACAATTCTTTTTCTCTCTCCCTGAAAAAAAACAACAACAACAACAACAATAACAACTGTAATCGCGCTTCAATGTAGCAAACTGTAATGTTGCCAATACAACGTATGCACATGGAGAGACATTTAAATTGGATTGTAAAACACAATGTGTTTGCGAGGTAAGTTAAGTTACACACACATACACACACATACACACACATACACACACACACACACACACACACATCTCAATAAGAAATAAAACCAGCACTATAAAAATAAGCTAAAATCATTTAATATAAATATTAAATGAAGGCAAATGTAACATTGGACAGCATCAGTAAAAAATTATTTAATTTTTTTTCTTTAAATAAGAGCAACGCAAACCGCCAGATTCCTTTCATGTCTGACGCATAAATCAATAATTTAACAAACTATTTCCCATAATTATTTCCTGTTTTTTGAATTCATAGTTATTTTTCATTAGATAAGTAGAAGGTTTGTTTTCAATTGTACCTCTTTAAAAAAATTCAAAATGCAAGATTCATGCATGGAAAAAAATATTCAAGGGTTTGGTTATTGTCCACAGAAGTATTTAGTTGTTTTTTTTTTAACACCCTCTTTCATTGTGGTGATTTTGTAATACCCGTATTTGGTTTGGTCTGTGAATCTGTATAAATATTCTTTGATATCCAACCTTACTTATAGAACTAAATAAATAAATTGTATGCCAATATCACCCAAAGCAACGATTGGTATGACTCCCTTGTAAGAGTAAATGATTTTATGTTTTATTAACACTAGTTTTTTGTTCCTCAACACAATAAACAAACCCATCAGCACTTAAAACAAGTTACTGGCGTTCCAAGTACAATGTTGCATAATGGAAAAATACTTTCATAGCATGGCATTCTCATGCATATACTACATTCGTATTACATGACTAAAGTACACATTTATAAATAAATAGAAATGCTGCACGTGAATAGTTTTGTTTGTAGAAGGGAAATAAAGTTTCAAACTTTGTAAATTGATTTTTATATATTATTGCGACTTGAGTTGAGACTAAAGGCTAAAAAAAACGTGCCATAATTAGCACAAAATAAAAAAGATTCAAACGAATCTTAAGAGTAACACAGTATTAGAGTTCGACCGATTAATCGGCTTCGGCCTTCGGCCAAAAGTTGGTAATCGGCCAGCATTCGGCCTATGGCAAAAATCGGCCGATTAGCCGAAGCCGAATATTTTTCATTCCAGGCTTGAAAAATAAAATTATGTTTGGTCGTTGCTCGCCGACAGTCTCTATTGTGTTTAACGTTTTAAAAGGGTTGCTTTGAAATACAACCCTGTTGCTTTCTATTTTCTTTTGCTTGGACTTTCGTATGAAAAAGCAATCTAGAAATTGCAAAATACCCACCATATATTTGCTCTTCAATTTGGAAAAAAAAATTATAACAAGGTGAGTAATGTTTTTTTTCTTAATTCATATAAAACGTAAGTACCATTTTTAAAATTTAAAACATTCGGCTTCGGTTTTGGCCGAACTTTAGGATTTTAGCCGAAGTTTGGCTTCGGCTTCGGCTTCGGCCAAAAAAAAACGCCTTTGTTCGATCTCTACACTGTATTTGATTATAGGAGACTCGCTATAACGCCACAGCTTTAATTATAACAATAGAAACCAATTGAATTTTTAATTTTTCGCCGTAACCACAAACAAATGTTTAATGGTTAGATATATTTGTTGTTGCACTTTTAAAATGAATAAACAAATGAAACCTTATTTGTTATTAAATGTTTAAGCTAGATTTTTATATAAAAATTGGAAGGGTATAAAAACAATTCTTAAGGAATGAGATCTCTCTCTCTCTCTCTCTCTGAAATATAAAATATATTTAAACAATAAATTAATTAATTAATTAAGTAAATTAACATTTATAAACGCACTAATAATCCCAAATTATTATTTTATTTATGGCCCTTTTCACAATATACAATTATAAGCTAAGGTGGACTTTAACGGCAAGTTTTGTTACTTGCAGTTAAGGTTCACGTTAACTATTATTCGCACATTGTGAAAAGGGATGTTAGTCAGTAAAATATTTTTTATTAAAAATTCATTGAAATTGATTATTGAGGGAGGGGTTTAGCTGGATTTTATGCACATTTCACTATTGCTATAGTAGATCATCAGTGAACCTCTACCCCAAACTTTAGGTACAATTAGACGTGACATAGCCATAACCAAACCACAATTTAATTGGTTTCTATGGTAATAGCTATAGCGTTACGACAAGTCAGCTGTAATCAAATACAGTGTTGCCCATTAGTTTGGTTGCAACGGTTGTTTTCTGTAGTTATGGTTATGGCACGTCTGATTGCACCTTTTCGTAGAACAAGTAGACTTATTATGTTACAAACTTTCATTTAAACAAATATCAAAGTTGAAATTATTTGTTTTACTTTATTATTGCTACATAAGCCGACTTGTTTTCACCTAGAATTGTAGTTGTGAGAAGTATGTTTTTATATACCAAAACAAAAGCATAAATTGTTCAGCGCTGAAATCCATTTAGTTAAAATTTTCACACATGCGTTCTGCTGGCTTCAAAGCATCGATTTCCCGTGAAGACAGATTGACAGAAGGACATCGCTTATTTGACCAGTCTACTCATAGGGACTCTCATATACTTTATGGGGTCGCATATGAATATATTGAAATATTCTATAAGTGCCCTTAATTCTGTGGCAATAAAGAAAAAGTGCTTGGTCAAACGGCTTGACCGATTTTGATTTAGTTTTTTCTGTTTGAAAGGTGACTTGATCGATAAGGTTGTTAGCTATGTTTTAATAAAATCGGTCCAGCCGCTTAGAAGATATCACATGTTTTCTAGAAATATTCGGGGGTTTTTAAAATTTTTAATTTTTGTTATTAATATGGATATATTAAGCTTCTGACAAAAAAATTTTAAAAATATTTGAATAGAATGATAAATAATGAACTTTTATTAGTTTTGAATCCTTTCTATTAATCGTTGATCTATTTAAAAAGTGTTGTAGAGAATTTATGAAATTAAAAAAAAAAATATCAATGTAGTACAAATGAATTTATAGTAAAAAATTTGCCAAGTCTTTTTAGGTTTTATTTTTTTAACCCTGAACTGTAAAAGCCTGTTTTAGTGTTAAATTTTTAACACAAAAAAATTTACTTTTTATGCAAAATTAATTCAATAAACATTTTAAACTAAAAAAAATAAATTCTAAGCTTAGTGCGTTTTTTTGCAAATGGCGCGTTTTTTTCTCCATTTTGGTGCGTTTTGAAATTTCAAAGCTGACAACGCTGTATGAGGGTTACAGTTAAATTGAGAAATTCTCTGTTAACATTTATCTTTTTTAATCTAACACCATTCTACACACTGTAAATAATACATTCAAGTTGAGAAATACCAAAGTATAATCTAAATTAAGCTATTATTCCCAATGAAAATAGAAGTCTAAAAAAAATAAGTCGCAAGTCATAGTGCCTATAACTTCCTAAAAAATTACATAAATAAATTGAAATTTTAACCAGGGGTATTTTTAAGTATGCAGTTTACGGAGGTGCCATTAACTGAAAATCAGCTTATCTCGACTTAAGCACTTTTTTCTTTTTACCACAGAATTATGAAAGTGGTCTAAGGTGAATTTTAACTTCGATATTTTAAATAAATCTTAAAAAAAGCTTTAATAAATATTTAATAAATATTAAAAAAAAAGTACAACTCTAAATTAAAATGTTATATAATATAAAAATATTTTTTGATTTGTTCAAATGTAACTTAAACTGAGAACTACGCTTGTTGCTTGTGAAGCAACAAGAATAAATTACGAAAAGTAGAAAAGAAAAACAAGAAATGTCCGGTACAGAGGTTAGTACACGACACACTTTACCTCTTCAACCCCTCGCCAACAAACTTCGTCTGACTGCCTTTCAATTTCTCAATTGTAAAAGGAGACTAACAGATTTCAAAAAGTGAAACCAAAATGAAAAAGTTAAATAGTTTTAGTACCTCCGGAAAAATTAAAAAAAAATTACTTAATAAGTTTGCTGATTAAACCAACAAAATGTATAAGTTTTGCCACGTATGCTAATGCTTAGGAAAACCGCATATTTTGAAGAAGAAAAATTAGCGTATGTATGTCCGATCCTTTTTAACCGACTTAGAAAAAAGGAGGAGGTTATCAATTCGCCTGCATGTATTATTTTTTTTTTTGGCATTATCACTTCATAATTCGGTACATTTTAGACCGATTGTAAAAATTCTTTTTTTTTTTTGTCTGAGAGTGTACAGCTTCCCATTGCACTATAGGTCAAATCACCACATTTTCTGTGCGATATTAAATTCGCCTACCAAATCATGGTATTCAATGCAAATTCTAAAAAACTTTCTTCAAAATTTAATTTAACCCACTAACGACCAAAAATTAACCATTTAATAACAACAGTCAATATATGCATTAATAAATTTTAATTTTAACAAAACATTAGCTAATGGCTTAAATCTAGTTAATTCGGTAGATTTAAATAAAAAAAATTCTCTTAATTTTCATTAATTTCATCAACAATTCAGTTGTTTTCATACAAATATTACCTACTAAAAAGAAAGCAAAGATCGCACTTTGAAATAAATTGCAAATAACTCACTGATTATTATTTAATTTACACTAGAGCTGTGTAGCTCATGAACGAACGGGTTAAATTGAACGAATCACTTAATTGAACGAACTGATCCGGTGATTTTACTGAACGCTTTTGGATCAGTAGTGTACCGCTCGATGTTTTCGTTCATTCAGTTTGTGTTTCAAGTCTTTTATGTCAAATTTTCTTTCGTTCATGTTTGCTATTTATGTTATGTCTTTTTGTTTGAGTTGAGTTTTTGTGTTTTAAAAGGTTTAGGTACGTGTATACTAAATTATATTTAGCATCGCTGTGGCACTGCCATCATTCTTTTTATAATTTGATTTAATAGTCTTTTCATAAGAAGTATTTTTACCAGTGTTTTTTATAAAGTGTTTTCACAAAGTAAAGATGTTAGACCTTAACTGTATATATGTTTATACATACATTTCATTACCTCAATCTAAAATGAATTTGTAGTGCTTGAGATATTTTTTTTGTTTCCGGTTAAATATTTTTGAGGACAAAATTTTAACTTAAGCTTTGAGAAGTAACATTCAAACATTGATGCGCTTTTGATATATAAATAACGATAAAAGCGTTACAATGCGTTTATTAATTATCGGAAGAAAAAAATAGTAAAACCAAACAAAAGTACATTTCTTCAAATCTTAATATCAAACTAAATGTTAAGCCAAAATAAAATGTACAATATTCTAGTCGAAAGAACAAGAAATTATTTATAAAATGAATTTAAATATAATTTTTTAAATAAATAATTCAACTTTTTTTTAATAAATTCTTCAATTAATTCATTCGCATTATTTAAATATTCGTATATACAACCTATTTTATTATTCTTAGAAAATAGCATTGTTTCATACTGTCGTTCAAAAGTGAACGATTGAACGAACGGGCCAATTTTTTGCTAATTGAACGAAAATGACCGGTCACTGAAAAGAACCATTTGGCATAGCTCTAATTTACACTTTGAATTTGAAAAGGGTCAAATGGGGTCAAAACTTTTGAGGGCCTACATAAATTAGTGCTGATGATAAATTATGCCGTTTAAGCTATAGCTCATTATAATGAGCTTACTTGTCGCTTTATTTTCCGTTTCACAGCAATGAGTTAATACCAACATATTTCGAGAAAGACGCACTTTAAGTTGATCAATTTCTGCTGAACTCACAAGCTTATTTTCAGAAAAATTTAAATCTATTGAGTTTGATGCATAATTATGCAACAGTGTTTAACATTTTCCGAAAATTAAAATAACGTGTCTTTATTTTAAAGGGCCTGTGCCAAACGGTAGCAAAGTACTAGTGTAAGTAAATTTTTGACACTTCTGAGGTGAATAAAATTTAACTAGCCCTAGGGGCTAGTAGAAATTTTGACACAACAGGTAAATTTTTGACAAGCTGCAATAAAAAGCATGGTATCATAAAATTTAAATCCACCGCCGTCGCTTCGAGTCGTCGCCTAATACAAAGATTCTTGCGTCTTTTAAGTTTAATTAGACTGTGAAAAAATCTTTGTTTATTTTAGTTTGCGAAAAATGTTGCATCATATATATATATAATATTATATATTTTATTGCTTCTTGTTTTATATAAAAATGTCCTCTTAAAAATTTGTTGGTAGCCGGCGGCTTGTAGACAGGCGAAGCAAAACCGCCGCCGCAGTAATCGTTTCATCAGCTTCTATCTATGCTCAAGCGAACTTGTCAAAATTTTACATTGTCAAAAAATATATCATTTGGCACAGCAGAAAAATGAAATATTTTCCCCACAGGCAAATATTTTTTTTACCATAGTACTTTTCTACCGTTTGACACACGCCCAAAGTGCTGAAAATTGAAAACAACGACAAAAAAACTAAAAGGTCATTTTTGTTTTTATTACTTTTGCACAGAAAAAGTGATAATTTGACCTAATGTGCATTGGTACGATTGTAAAAAAGTAGGCGGGGACACGTCCATAATTTTTTCAATTCTACTTATTTGATTGCTGCGAATCCTAGCAAACACCTTTGGTTCTTGTAATTACAAAATTTCAATGTTGAAAAAATGCAGGGCTACGCCAATTAAAATTTATTATTATATTTCACGTGGTTCTACTCAGCCGATTTTAACGAAACTTATCACACACCTTGAAGTCTGAAACAGACACAATCTTCCATTAAAAAAATGGGCGGAGTTATGCCCATTAAAATTTAATATTTTAACACATAAAATTTAATTTTATATTTCACCTTCTTCTTTTAACCAACAGATTTTCAAAATTTCTTTTTTTTTGAAAGAGTTTACTTCCAGTTTCGTCCTATACAATTTTTCGTAAATGTTTTATGAGATCTTTGGATTTGCAGTCTGTTTTTCTTTGGCAGAATTATTTTTTGAAACAACAGCAGAACGTTTTAATATGAGCTTGTTGTTTATGAAAACCACAGAAATATGTAAAACTTTTACTTTATTTATTTCTTAATCATATTTTATTTTTTATTTTTTTAAGAGATTAGCTTATTTAAAAAAAACATTTCAATTAAGATTAATGACTCTTTATTGACTTACAACTCATTCCTTACAACCAACACTTTTTCTCAAATTGTTTTATTTACCACCAATATACTCGTACATTGGTGGTAAGTGGGGGGGGATGAACTTTTTAATGTGCCATAAATAAAAATAAAGCTTCCAATAAAATTTTGTTTTAAAAGCTCATAGTACAAGCAAACAGACTCGTACAGACATACATAAATATGCATGTATACATATTTGCAGTTAATGCGACAGACTCTTTTGCTTTTGAAATTCTTTTCTGTAATGTCTTTTAGTTTATTTATTATTAACATTCTTTGTCTCTTTCGTTATGCTGCCATTTTAATAAACTCAAATATTTCCTTCTTTACACTTTAAACATTTTTCTTTTGCTATACAAAAGAATTGAAGTCTTAATAACTCTTTGGGGGTAAAAAACATCAAGATAAAAATATTTTTATGTATTTGATGATATTCTTTTAAAATTTATAACTTTATGCAACAAGCTTGAGCATAAAGTAAAATCTTTTTATTTTTCTTATATAAGACAGAAAAGACAAGCATGCAGGTGGTCTACTCTGTAAGTCGAAGCCGAAGAAAAGGCTTTCAAATTTACATGTTATTAAGATACAAATTCGAAAGCATTTCCTTTCGTTTCAAATTACACAGTAGACCTCTAAGAATTTATAGCAATATAAAATTGAGCTCATAAAATATTGCCTTGCTTTAAAAAATTTGGTTAAAGTGAAAATAATGAAGGCAACGCACTGCGTCGCCGAAAAGGGAAACTTCGACACAAACTATTTCCCAGGGAAAATCATAAAACTTACTGTAATAGGGATCTATTGCTATACTAATCATTTTAAAACAGTTGGCAAACTGAAGATTTTCAAATTGATTTAGTCCATCGATAACCTCGTTTTATTGCTCAAACGGAACTATGAATGATCCCTGCGGGACTTGAAGTCACGAGTATCTGAGAGTCAATCTCTGCTGCTTGTTAAATACCACTATACTATAACGAGCAAAAGATGAAAATTTCCAGCCTTATTCAAAAAAATATTTTACTTTAGCTTTAAAGTTCATAGTAGCTACCAAGCTTTGTTAAGAAATTATATTCAAAAGACAACTTTAATTATTTTGTGATTTAATAATAAATTCTGGTAACACCAACATGTTCAACAACCATTTCACAGCTTATGGTGTACAACATCGAATACAATTTCATTCGAGTATTCAACTAATTTTTGATTTTATTAAATACATTTTTATTATCTTGAAGTTAAGCAACCTAATTTATAAAATATAAGCTTCTGACATCGAAGCAAAACAGATAAACATTTTTATGAAGTAAAAGTAAAAAAATATGATGAACATAGAAAAATTATCTCAACTTATTTTATTCGAACGAAATGAGTATTTGAATATGCAGCTTTTTTCGATTCGTTTTGTTTGAATGTACATCACTAAAACATTTTTGTATAATTGTATTTATTTTAATATTTTTTATGGATTTTGCTATGTATTTCGAATCAGTTGGATAATTTAGTGATATTTTCTATCACATGACAGAAATAATAACTTTAAGATAAGAGCTACTAGCACTTCTAGCTTCATTTTTAGATGTAACATGAATCAATATGTGCTATATTAACAAAAATATTTGAGGTACAAAATACACATTTTGGAAATATCAGCTTAAAGTAGCCTTAACAAACGTAGCTGCCTACTTTAGAATTTTTATATTATAATTTTTTTTAAATACAATTTTACTTAACATTGCTTTTCAAAGCTTTGTTAAATTTTTTGAATACGACCCTTCAACTTTTAGAATTACTCCTCTCTATAATAACAAGTTTTTGAAGTGGGCTAAATTTTTTTTAAAGTTCTCTCATTAAATTTTTAGTGCCAATTTTATACTTTTAGGGGCGTGGTCACGCCCGATTGCGCAAATGTTATTATCCACCCAATTTTCTAAATTCAACACAGTGTCACTTTCAGAGCTTAAGGTGTGTGCCAAGTTTCGTAAAAATCGGTTAGGTAGAAACAGCAACGTTTTTAAGCACAAAATTTTGTCATTTTAAAATGCGAACTCTTTGCCAAGTTTCATGGTAATCGAAGCAGTAGAAGTACATATAGTTTAATACCAACCTTTTATGGGCGTAGTCCCGCCCACTTTTTTGAATACATGAATAATTTTTGTCATAGCTCAAGGTGCGTGCCAAGTTTTGTCAGAATAAGTAAAGTAGAAGCACGTGAAAAGTGATATTTAATTTTAATGGGAGTGGCTCTGCCCACTTTTTTTAATGCAAAATTGAGCCTTTCTAAAAACTCACGATGTGTGCCAAGTTTTATAAAAATCGGTAAAGTAGAAGCACTTTAAATATAATATTAAATTTTAATGGGCGTAGCACCGCCCACTTTTATAAACGCACGATTAAGTATTTTTCAGAGCTCAAGGTGTGTACTTAGTTTCGAAAAAATTTGTCATATACAGGGTGGGCCAAAAGAAACCAAGGGGTGTAAAAGTTTAATAACTTTTTTGTTTATTAACTTTTTTTTATTTTTTCTTTCAGATTATATAATATACAAAATGGAAATTTTTTTACACTAAGTATGAAAAATGATGTCTTTTAAATGACCACTGTTTTCAGCTTCGCACTGATGGGCTCTTTTTAGAGCATTTTCCATAACATCTTTCAAGACTTGTGGCTGTAGCGTTCGAATTTCTGCAACAATGTTTGCCTTGAGTTCAAGGATTGTCTCTGGCTTGTTCACATACACTCGCTCCTTCAAAAAACCCCAAAGAAAATAGTCGGGTGCTGTCAAATCTGGCGATCGCGCTGGCCAAATAATTTCC
Organism: Tachina grossa; assembly: GCA_949987645.1. Taxonomy (NCBI): domain Eukaryota; kingdom Metazoa; phylum Arthropoda; class Insecta; order Diptera; family Tachinidae; genus Tachina; species Tachina grossa. Next base: position 27,467,662 of record OX465276.1, on the reverse strand, counting down.
GAATTTCGAGAAATTGTTCGCTCTCCAAAAATTTGACTTAAAAGTGCCATTGTGTCTCGGGCAGTATGGGCAGTGGCTCCGTCCTGCTGAAACCACATACCAGTTCTGTTTTCAAGAGCAGGACGTAAAAAATTTTCTATCAGAAACCGATACCGCTCTCCATTTACGGTTACAGCACTTCCATCTTCATTCTCGAAGAAGTAGGTCCCAATGACATTTTCAGATGTGATCCCACACCATACTGTACTCCTGATGGGGTGCAATGGGCGTTGATGAATGGCTCTTGGATTTTGAGAACCCCAGAACCTACAGTTCTGCTTATTAACAAAGCCATTCAAATGAAAATGAGCTTCACTCATAATCAAATTTTCAATAAAGTTGATTTCTGGTTTAAATAATAAAATTCTATTGTTCTGGTTCTCTGTTCAGTTGTGAACCTCTCCACTATAAATTCTCCAAGTGTTGTCCATATAATCTGAAAGAAAAAATAAAAAAAATTAATAAACAAAAAAGTTATTAAACTTTTACACCCCTTGGTTTCTTTTGGCCCACCCTGTATAAACACGCGAATTTTTATATTAAGTTTTAATGGGCGTGCGCCCATTTTTTTAACTTCGATACTTGTAGTTACAAGAGCTCAGAGTGGTTCTTGCTAAGCTTCGTAGCAATTGGACAGGTAAAATATCATAAAATGGAAGGAAATAAATTTGCGTGTCCATGGAACCAAATGAAAGTTATACCCTCTGAGGCAAAAAATAATTTTTAAAATCAGTCGAAAAGGCACTGAGTTATCAAGTAAGAAACATAAAGAAAAAATACAGACGAATTGATAATCTCTTCCTTTCTTGCAGCAGGTTAATGAAGTCGTTTAAAAATATAGAGAAAAAAGTGTCCTGTTCACTTACCCTTTGTTGCTACAATGATTTAGACCACTTTCATAGTTAAGGGCACATATTAGACTTGTGCTGTAAAAGAACGAACTAGTTCAATTGAACTATTCGCATAAGTGAACGATGTGAACTAGTTCAGTCTAGTTGTTCCTTTTTGTTCTTTTGGTCTTTCTTGTTCTTTTGGCCTTTCTTGTTCTTTTGGTCTATCTTGCTATTTTTTCCTTCGTTCGTGTTTGGTCTTTATTTCGTTTTATCTTATTCTCTGTTCCTGCCCAATACACACACATGCAAAACATTTCAATTACAAGAGACAAATGTAGTGTGCCTATTAAATTTTTAGAATAATCAAAACAAACAACAGAAAATGTATACTTAGTGAAATATACAAGCGAGTTTTACAAAATTAAAAGAAATAATTTGTAGTATTGAATTAAACATATTGTGAAAAAGATTATTAGAATTAAAAAAGTGATTAAAATTTGTTTTAAACTGACTACGGATTTCATTTAAAAAATTTTCGTTCAAAAATGCTAATTTTTAACTTTCACTTATTTGCGAATGATGACACAAAGTGTAAATAAAAATACTGATGAACAAGAAACATTTTTACTAAATTAAAAAAAAAAAAAAAGAATTTGTTGTGTTGAATATGAATCAGTATTAAAAAAGTGATTAAAATTTTCTTTCAAATGATCACTGACTTCATTTTAAGTATTTTCAATCAACAATATTAATTTTAACCATTTAGTTATAAAAACTACGCAACGAATAAGGTCACTAATAAGCACTAAGAAGAAAACATTGAAGAGGATTCGACGACTACAATTTCTGTTCTGTTGTTCACTGAACAACTTACCGAAAAGAACAACTGAACGAAAAGAACGAACTAGTTCTTTTTGTTGTTGGGAACAAAAAGGAACAATCCGCAAAAGGGACAACTATGCCCAACTCTAGCACATATGTATGTATGCATGTTGTGGCATGACAACGCAAAAACAGCAATAAAATTCTACAACATCAAGCTTAAAAAGTTGTTTTTCCTTTTACAATATTTATGAACCAGTATTTAAGGTTAACAAAAACAAAAATAATAATTTTTTTGCTGTGTTATATAATCTGAATAATCCTTCATTCTGCTGGAATAATCCTGTTTACAAAATCATTTAAAAATAAGAAATAAAATAAGAGCTACCGAAATAAAATTTACTGTAAAGTAATGAAACGCATTCAGGCACACAATGAATGAATGGATGGAATATGAAATACAAACAAGGTTGGAAACCGAAAATTAATAACGGTATCGGTATTGATACCGGTACAATTATTTTAAAAGTTTCGGTATCGGTAACGGTATTTTTTTATTTCGGTATCGGTATTACCGGTACATGCCGTTATCGAGTTTAAAATACCGGTATACCGCTATTACTGAGAAGTTTATTAATTCATACAGTGTATATAGCAAAAACCTCTTTTTATTAAGTTAAAAGTAAGTAATTTTACATAAAGTCTTTAGTAAACAGTAACATAAAAAAACTAAGTTTTATATCTTGCACAGATTATTTACACAAGTGTAGTGTAAACTTGTATGTTTGTCTAAACATACATACATTAGATCAGAGCTGCCCACAGAGAGAAAACCGAGAGTAATGTATAAGCATTTTTGTATTAATTTCTATAAAAAGCCGTTTGATTTTCGGCTCTCTACGCTTCTCTGGGCAGCCTGGTTATAAACGTTTATACTATTGTTTTTCAAACGGGATTTCCCGGAAAATGTGCAGAAATTCCCGGGATTTTTTGATATTACGGCAACTTGATGAGTGTCGTTATTCATTTTATGAATGCGATGGCGCAATAATAAGGTCATGGCACTAGCACAATAGCTAAAACCTTACAACAATTAATGCCGAGTTTACATCTGGCACACATGTGCTCTGAGACTAAGAGGCCTTTATTTGCAATAAGCAGAACGCGACGTTCAAAATTTAATGCTACAATTGATAAAAGTAAAAACAGAAATGTGCAAGGAAATAAAAGAAATATAACAAAATAATTTCAGATTCTCTTTTGTAAAAAGAACGATTCTAATAATGCTTATTCTGTACTTGTGATGCACGAATATTCGTATTAGAATGGCCGAATATTCGGCCATTTTTATATATTCGTATTCGCATTCGTATTCGTCAAATTCAGGCGAATACGAATACTTTTCCAAAAAATTAAATAAATAAATGCAGAAATCCTAAACCAAATTTAAATAAATGGATAAAAATATTAGTTAGTACGAATCCCTTGAATTTATATTATTATTATTAATATTATTTACTGACGATCATTGAAATTTTTGGGTAGTTTCATTAACTTTAAAGTGCGCCAAGAGGAGTATGAAGTTCTTTTTCATAACAATATTTTAAAATTTCATATTGCAGGCGTAAACAGAACCCCAATTTAATGTCTATAAATTTCACATTAAATACTCGTATTCGTATTCGCAAATATCGTTTCAAATATTCGTTTTCGCGAATATCAAAAATTGACATTCGTTACATTACTGTTCTGTACTAAAGTCCTATTTTCAAAGAAATATTTTGTAATACTTATTTAATAATATATTTTTTTAAGTACTTTCAGGCTTGTGTGTATTGTTTGGCCTTCAAGAGTTTTTCGTCCGTATAATCTTGCGGTTTTTTTGTGAAATTTCTTTAACAGCCACGTTGCTACTTCCTATGTGAAGGCATACGTCGTGTACACTCAGTCACAAAACTTTTTTAAAATACTGTTAATAACATCCTGGGCGTATTATGGTCTTGTTACTCCACCCATGTTTGTTCAACACCATATTATATAAATTTACTTTGTATAATATGTATCAATAAATAAATAAATAATTTTTTTTCGCATTTACATATAATATTGGTAAAGGGTGTTTTTTATTGAGGTATAGAACTTTAAGTTGGCATCACTTTTTTAACTGGCGGCCATTTTGTCAGCTGTTAAGTGATTAATATTTAGTTTGGTTTGCCATTTTATCATGAACAGGTTGACAAAAGAACAACGCTTGCAAATCGTGCAAATTTATTTCGAAAATAATGGTTCAGTTCGCGAAGTTTACCGCAAGCTCCGTCCATTTTATGGTCGACATAATCGTCCATCAGAGCAATTAATTCGGTTAACCATGGATCGTTTTCGCACTACGTTTACTCTATGTGATAATACGCATCCGCAGAGACGTCGAACAGTGCGCACCGAAGAAACAATTGCCGCTGTAGAGCAAAGTGTTGAAGAGGACCCGAATGAATCGATTCGCCACCGTGCACAGCAATTGGAGCTTTGTCCATCAACTTTATGGAAGATTTTGCGCAAAGATCTTGGCTTGCGACCTTACAAGATCCAGCTTGTGTAAGAATTAAAGCCGCGAGACCATGCAATGCGTCGTGATTTTGGTGTATGGGCCGAAAATGAGATTGATCTCGATGCTGATTTTCATCGCAAAATTTTGTTCAGTGATGAGGCTCATTTTTGGTTGAATGGCTACGTCAACAAGCAAAATTGCCGCATTTGGAGTGAAGAGAATCCACATGAGACCTTTGAGACGCCATTACATCCACAAAAACTGACTATTTGGTGTGCTCTATGGGCTGCTGGAGTCATTGGGCCATACTTCTTCCGAAATAATGCTGGAGAGTCAGTTACCGTTAATGGAGACCGGTATAGAGCCATGATAACCGACTATTTTGTTCCCGAATTGGATGGCATGAATGTGGATGAGTTGTGGTTCCAACAAGACGGCGCTACATGCCACACAGCGCACGTCACAATCGATTTATTGAAGGAAACATTCGATGAGCGCATAATTTCGCGGAATGGACCTGTCAATTGGCCACCAAGATCGTGTGATTTGACACCATTGGATTATTTTCTTTGGGGATATGTGAAGTCGCTCGTCTACGCCAACAAACCAGAAACGTTAGGGGACTTGGAAGCCAACATTCGTGGCGTTATTGCCAACATACGGCCCCATATGCTCGAAAAAGTGGTTGAAAATTGGACCTGTAGAATCGGCTTTATTCGAGCCAGTCGCGGCGGCCACATTCCCGAAATCATATTTAAACATTAATGGCATAAAATTATCCTTCCAATAAAGCCAAATTAATGGACATTAAAACGATTTTCTTGTATTTTATTTCAATTTGAAGTTCTATACCTCTAAAAAAACACGCGTTATATACATATGCACTACTATTATGTAAAGAACTCAAATGATATTATTATTTTTTACTAATGTGCTTATAAAACGTTTTATTTAATCGATCTCATGAATTATAATTTTTTTTTGTTGAAATAATGAAATTAAAAATATTTTGTATTGTTTTGCACTGGGCGGGAATTTCCCGGGAAGCCGAAAAGTTGTTCCTGCTTTCTCGGGAAATGAAAAAGTCCGGGAAAAGAAAAACTCTAGTTTATACATATGTATGTGATTATGGTGTGCTTACACTTTGTTGTCGATAAAAAGTAGTAAGAATAGAGATGAATAAGAACGTCCAAAGGGGGAAATGTTGTTTCTGTAATTAATTTCAAAAAAAGTTAATTGAAATTAAGTTTTGTAATTTTTTCTTTACGGAAATCGGTATACCGGTACGTACCGATATAGACATAAACCGTATTGTCGATACCGGTATTTTCTAACCGAAATGAGTTTCGGTATCGGTATTGATACCGGTACCTAATTTTAAGGGTATTTGAATCGGTATCGGTATTTTTACGATACCGTTTGCCAACCTTGAATACAAGTTTATTTATATTTTTAACATTACAAAAAAAAAACTGGTTCTTTGGCTTTTGTTTGTTATAAACTTATTTGTTGTTATCTGTAGTTATTTTTTAAACTAAAAGTATTTATTTTATTCAGATAATATACAAAAAAAAAAAGATACATATAAAAGCTAGAGATTAGGACTTTTGGTAATAAATTGCTAATCAAAATATATTTATAAACTTAAAGCTTTTTGTTTTAAACAAAGAGTAGACTTTTCTTAAATTCAAAGGGCAAGTGAGGTTATGTTCAACATTAGTGATAAGCGACAACTGTAGAAAAGTAAAATGTTCCCTCCATGATGGTTTTCAAATTGTAGCAAAGGATTTATTTATTTAACAATTTTTGCTTAAGGAGCCAGACATCTTATAAATGTTATCTCTAAGATATTAAACTAACAGCTAAAAAGTTTTTTAAAGCCTTTTTGTTCTTCGTTATCTAACCAGCAAGTAATTTTCTATGAATTTATAATTTGAATAGGACAACAGTTGCCCAGCAAAGAATTTATTAAAAATGTTAAGCTCTTCATAACTTATTCTTACAGAAGAAATAAAACTCAAAATTTTCCTATTTCAGCGCTTTGAAAGTTTACGTTTCAACAAGAGCTAAGTTGGAAATCATATTTCTAGCACTTCTTTATGGTGCTTCTCCATAGGAGTAAAGAAAAAGTCCACACCTTTTGTCTCAAATCTTACAAGTAAAATAACACATTTTTTTTTAAATAGTTTCTTTGTCGCTTGCGAATGAGGTGGGAAATTTATCACATAAAGGCTTAAAAAAAAATCCAACCACAAAGTCCGCGACTTTATTAAGACCCAAACTAACGTTAAATGCCAGAATTTAAGTGCTAATATTGGTACCTAAATATATCGTGAACGGACCTATTAAAAATGTTTTCTATAACACATTTTCTATAAAAACATTTGGAAAGAATGCAAACAAAACACACAAGCAAAACAAAAAACGATGTTGAAGTAAACATTCAAAGCAGCTTCAAGCTTTTAAAAAAGAGCTTTGTCCTTTCACACACACGAAAGCACAATATCAAATCAGATCTCGGCAAAAACAAAGCTTGCTGCTTGCTTTGCAAAGATATAAGAACAAATTGCAAGAGCTTTTAAAGCTGCTCACCTCAAATGCAACAAACATCAGATTATGTCTGTTGAACGTAGCTGATTCAAAGCATAACAACAGCTATTATATTATGTTATACCCGCACATTCTGCTTATTAAGAAACATACAACCACACAAAACCGTAAGTCAAAACAACAAATATAATACTTTATAATAGTTCGTCAATGATGTCAAAGCAACAAAACGAATTGTAGCGCAAACTAAAGCTGAAATTTTAGAAGCTGTTGCAACTCAAAGCATCTTCTACAAATATAACAATTCATTGAAATATTTTTAGAAGTTACAGTGTAACTCTAACATGCCAACCTTTTATTTAAATCGTATCTTTGAAGTTTATATTTATTGCACTTTTAAAGTTTTGGTTAAACAAAACATTTTACTGGTTAACTGAAGCGAAGCAGAGAAAATATGTACAAAAGCATTAACACTTAAATTATTGTTTTTAGTATGGTTGGCTTAAGAACAAACAGTTTGCAACAGAAAATAAGCTAAAAAAGCAACAAAAGAGAATTTAAGAAAACCACATTACTCGTACTTTGAATGTCATGACTGTTGGAATACATAGTTTGTTTTCAACTTTTAAGGTTAATATTTTGAGGATTTTGCGGTTGCTGGTGTTGAATCCTTTTTACTTTTATTTGCTGATGGTTTTTCCTTCCGTTGGATTAGTAATAAGACCAAACACATTTGTTTTCATTAATTTAACAAAAACAGAAAAAATAAATCATATTTTTTTTTTGTCTTTAAATTCTTTTTATCTCTTTTATTTCTTCGTTTAAAATTTTGTAGAATGGTCGCCATGCCTGCTCAACGTTGTGTCCGAAGGAACAATTGCCGGCACCGGAGGATACAATATCATGCAGAAGTCCACGTTTGGTAGAAGTGCCGGGTCACTGCTGCAAAATGTGGTTGTGTGAGAATCCCATAGCTGATGGTAAGTTGTACTACATGAAATGAAAAATAATTTTATTGGTCAAACCCTCAACAAGAAGAATGTGTGTTTATTTGGAATTCTGCTTAAGCACTCCATCCTAAATGAATATTTAACTACATGTTTGTCTTAAACACTGGGGCAACGGCCTTAATACGTACTTGTTCCAGCTATTTTTTCTTTGGTCTTCGCCATGATGAGCAGCAGCTCGAAGGCAGTTTTGTCTTGAAGAAGATATTCCTATAAAATTGGAAATTTTTTCAGAATTTATTATGCTTAATATGTTTTAACATGCATATGGTTACTATAATATAGAAAGGCTTTAAATCATTATTTTTTTTTAATCTAGATTTTTGCATTTTTCGATTCATTAGATGTTCTTCTATCGAAATATACAAAAACCTCGATCGATTTCAAGAAGAAAAAAATGAGTTAGGGCCTTTCTATATTAAGATAGCGATATACGTACTATATTTATTTTTAGCATTTTAAATGGTTTTAATTCGGACTTTTTAGGGTTCGGTACAAAAGTGAAAAAGGACCCTATCGCTTTCGCTCTGATGTCCGTCCGCCCGTCCGTCCGCTTGTCTGTCCGTCAGTTTGTCTGTCACAGGCTGTTTTCTCCAGAACCGTAAGAACCACGGACCTGAAGTTTTCACAGAATATATAAAACTTTGGCAGCAAAAACAATAAATATATGACAGCTAAGAATTAAAGGGTGTTCTAAAACGAGCAGCGAAAAATGTTAAAGTCCTAATGTAATATACAAACAATTATACATAGTCCCTTGAAACTTTCAAAGTTAGTGTATTTTTTATGCAGACAATACACCAATTAGCACTAAAATTTAAAAATCAAAATTAAAATGTATTAAAGGGTATAATTTTGACAACTTGCTTGTATTCTGGAAACCGTAAATCAAACTCTTGAAATTAAAAAAAAAACGCCAAAACTGAAAAATCCCAATACTAAAAAAAATGCAGAATCCAAAAATCGCCAAAATTAAAAAAGCGTTAAAATAGTGGTTTACATGCAAAAAAATATCGAAAGTAAAAAGGTCACCAAAAACTAAAAAGGTCTCCAAAAAAAACGCTTAAATGAAAAATATCACCAATAATACAAAAAAGTCGCCGAAATAAGAAAAAAAAATGCCAAAAACCGACAAAAATCATCATTAACGAAAAAAGCCACAAAAACTTAAAAAAGACGCTAAAACTAAAAATATTTATATTGCATAAAAAATAGAAATAAAACCAATTGCGATGAGCCTAAAAAATCGCCAAAACTAAAATAACCGAAACTAAAACAAGCTTATATATCGCTAAAAACTGGAAAAAAAAACGCCAGAAACCGAAAAAATCGCGGAAAAGAAACAAGCGCCAAAACTAAAAAAAAATATCTAAAACTAAAAATATGTATTGCAAAATACACAAAGCCAATAATCAACAAAAACATAAACAAATGCCAAAACGAAAAAAGCTTCTATACAAAAACAAAATCGCCAAAAGCGGGTAAAAACTCTAAATGCCGAAAAAATTGACAAAACGAAAAAATATCAAAATTAAAACAGCGTCTATACTGAAATTCGCCAAAAATTGGAAAAAATCGCAAAAAAAATCGCCAAACAGAAACAAGCGCTAAAACCAAAAAACAACACAAAAAAAACAAAGCCAATCGTCAGAAATCTAAAAAATCGCAAAAAAAAACAAGAAAAACTCCAAACTAAATAAGCTTCCATACCAAAAAAAAATCGTCAAAAACCGGAACAACATAAATAAATATCGAAAAAAAAGTAATGCGAGTCCGATCACAGAGGAGATGTGTAAACATTTAGTAATGAAAATTTTTTTTTAAGTTGGAAGTACTTATGCTTTTAGTATATATTTTTTTAATTATTATGAATACAGCCCTACGATTTTACTGATAATGCAAATTAAATTTCATTATCAGTAAAAATTTACTGAATTTTTTCAGTAATCAGTAAATTTACTGCAATTGTTAATGCAGTACATACATATATACTGCAGTGTGCCCATTTACCTACTAACCAAATAAGTTAAATAAAACAAACAAAAACAAGCAAATTCCTATGTTTTTACAACATTATAAATTTTGATACTTTTAATTGATTAGTTAATAAAAATATACTAAAAGAAAAAGTACTTCCAACTTAAAACAAATTTTTCATTACTAGATGTTTACACATCTCCCCTGTGATCGGACTCACATTGCTTTTTTTTATTATTTTTACTGAAATTTTAGTGGTACTGCAGTGCTCATCTATGGTAAATGCCTTTACTGTTCATCGTTTAGTTGTTGCTGTTCTTGTTGTTGTGTACGCATTGCAATTAAAATAAATTCAGTAAAGTGCGACTTTGACTCGCGCACATTCGGTTTTGATAATTTTTTTTTTTTTGATTTAGCTTTCTTAATTTTTTAAGTTTTTTCACTTTAAACGTTTTTTTTTTCAGTTTTATCGCTTTTTTCTCGTTTTGGCGTTTTTTTTTTCTTTTTGGGTTTTTTTAATTTTCGCAATTTTTTTTATTTTGGCGATTTTTTTCATTTTGGCGATTTTTTTCTGTTTTTTTGGGGGTTTTTCATTTTGGCGATTTTTTTCTGTTTTTGGGTTTTTTTTTATTTAGGCGATTTTTTCATTTTGGCGATTTTTTCATATTGGCGATTTTTTTGTTTAAGGATTTTTTTTCATTTTGGCGATTTTTGCGGTTTTTCGCGATTTATTTTAGTCCTAGAGATTTTTTTTAATTTGGTGCTTTTTTCGTTTTGGCGATTTTTTTATATTTGGCGATTTTATATTTTTTTGATTTTTTAGTTTTACCGTTTTGAAAATTTCAAGAGTTTTGCTCTTACGGTTTCCAAGATACAGCAAGTTGTCAAAATTACAAAGTCAAAATTGCATTAACTGATGGAATACCCATTGATTTAAATTTTTTAAATTTAGTGTTAATTGTTGTAGTCTGTATAAAAATACACTAACTTTTAAAATTTCAAGTGTATATATACATATATGTACATACAATTGTATGTATATTACATGGGATTTTAACATTTTTCGTTACTCGTTTTGGAACACCCTTTAGTTTTTAACTCTCATGTATTTGTTGTTGTAGTGGCCAAATGTCTACATATTGTGTCCAAATTTCAAGTACGTAGCTCTTACGGTTCATTTTCACCTTTGGTGTACGGAAATATACAGAAAAATAACCGGCGGCGGCGCACCGTCGGCTTCGAGCCGGTCGACTTGTTTCTATGCTTGGTATTGCTTCTTTGAAACACTAATACACTCATACATAGCTCACACCGATTTGACAATGCAAAGCAAAAGCAAAAGGCAAAGAAATCTCAGCAAAGAAATCTCAGCAAAGAATCAAAGCCAAAAAATTTTTACCCCCTAGCGTATAGATGTTTACACATCAAAAATCGCCAAAAAGAAAAACACACAAAACTTAAAAAAGCGTCTTTACTTACAACAAAATCACCAAAAACCAGAAAAAACGAAAAAAACGGAAAAAGTTGCCAAAAAAGAAACTAGCACCAAAACAAAAAAGTTCCTATAGTATTACATATTTAGTGCCCGTACGGAAGCTTTCGTGTGCGAGGCAGAGTCGCATTTTACTGAATTTATTATTTACCTATGAAATTTATGGTGAGAAGTCAATCTCTACAATATATATTAAGCTTAGCCTAGGATTGAGTAATGGCATTTTTCACCAAAAATATTCCCTAGAGTACAATCTAAATTATAGTCCAGTCTAAATGAACGCAACGCTTGACGTTGACGCCACAAAAAATTTCCCAGTGTAAGGCTACACCTGTGCAACATTTATGCGATTTATTTTTATTTAGTGATTTTAAAAAAATGTACAGCAAAATTTATTTTTGCTTATTTTATTTGCCTTTCGATCTTATACATATGTGCCCTTAATTATGAAAAAGGTCTAAGTCATGGTCATTTTTGTTTCAAAATATCAAATAAATCTTAAAATATCTTCAATAATTATTTAATAAATTTTAAATAAATTTATATTAATCGAGACTAGTACAACTCTAAATTAAGATGTTGCATAATATAAAAATATTTTTTGATTTGTTCAAATGTAATCTACAAAATACCTCGACCAAAGAAATGCATATGTCATATATGCATTTAGACCTCTTTCATAATTAAGGGCACATATTTATTTTTTGTTTATATTTAAGTTCTTTTAATTAATAATGTCCCGCAAAGAAGTAACATATATCTTTTAGAGAAATAAGAATAATTTTAAAGAGTTCTCAACTGCAAAACGGCTAAACTATATTACTATTAAGCATTTTTAAAAGTTTAAGCCTTTTGTACAGGATTAAAAATAGATTTAGATTTAGATATAATAAAGTTCCTTGAAAATTTTCTTAATTAAAACGCTTCAATTAATGACAGATTATTAATATTTTCAGTCTATGCCACCTGTCACAATTCATCGACCAGCCCATGGACACCGTGCAGTCGTATGTGCGGCCTTGGAATATCAACACGTTTTACCGCAACGACAGCAGGTTGTAATCAATTAAGTAATTTGCGATTATGTGAAAATCGCAAATGCGAAATACAACAACAAGACAATGCAGGCCAACAAAGAAGAGAATATAACTGGCAAGAAGAGAAGCCGGAAAGGGAAACGAGCGGCAAGCAAAGACATTTAATGGAAACAAAACAACTGAAATATAAATTAAAACGGCAGCAACGACGACAAAAATATCACAATGGTGATGGCAAACATCAACAGCAGTTGCAACATGAGCATAGAATAAGAGTAAGTGTTTGTCTAGCAAAATAAATAGATTTATTGCAATAATATTTAATTAATTAAACTAAGAGTAAACATATTAATTGACTTCATTGTTATTATTGTTATTTTTTATTATGAATGTGTATATTTTAATTCAATGCAACTTCCGTAAGCAGAAGGGACATGAATGCCGCAGTTTACAGCGTTTGGGACCAGCGCGCATACGTTTGGGACAGTGTGTCTCTAAGAAACTTTATCGTCCGAAAATTTGTGGACGATGTCATCAAAATACAAAATGTTGTGTGCCTTCAGTGTCAACCACAATACAGGTTAGTCGAAACTTAATAAATTTAATACGAGTATGCACATATATAAGCACATGCACTTAGAAAAAAAAAATTATTAAAAAATAATTAATTTACACTGCGAGAGAAAACCGCTCGGGCATGCAAGGAATTTTTACATGGCGTCATTGATATGCTTCACGGAAAGTGACATGACAAAAAGCTTTATTAGCTCAAGCAAAAACTTTCATTGAAATATTTATCAAACTCATAGTGTGTCACAATTATGCATTAGACACATTTATGGCAGCAGGCTACCGACTACACGAGTAAAAATGTCGCCAGCAACAATTAAAGCCATGTGGCAGGGACATCATAAGCATGTGTTATTGAAGTTTATACACATAATTCAGTAGTGCCACTTTCATATACTTCACATTTATTTAAATAAAGTTACGTATATAAAATTTATTCATGTCACGTAATATGAATGTGCGTGGCTGCACAGAAAAATGCGCATTTTCCCCAGCTAAAACATTAAGGGTTTTCATGAGAATGTTCAAAAGTCTCGCAAACTGTGCAATTGTGCATTTTTACACTCTCGTAAATAATATGTCAAAAATTGTATGGAAATTTATTTACACAAACCTTTTAACTTTGCCCAACAATTTTCACTCGTAAACTTAAGCTGTGCAATTGTGCATTTATTAAACTACAACTTTTTGGTTTTTTTGCTTTCTTTAGGCATTTTTAGGCACACACACACACACACTTTTTATTTTAATAGATATATATAAATATGTATTTAATTTAAAAATAGTTTAAAATCTAATTTTTTTATTTTTATTATATTAATTTTTTGACATTTCATTCAAATTTACTTAACTGTTTGCGCAAAAGTTGAAAAGGGGTTTCATGAAACAAGTCTCGCATATTTGCCCAATTGCACAAATGGGAATTTTAAGAGTTCTCATGAAAACCCTTATTATACTTTAATTTTTCTTCTCTTCTCTGGAAAATCACATTAAAGAAAAAATTTCATTCAATAAGAATTGAAAATACTAAAAAACTTAAGCCCAATTAGGAAACTAATTCTGATTAAAATTACAACGTTATCATGAAAGAATTAAATAAAAATTGTCCATTTATAGAGTGAATCTATGTTTGTTCCATTTATGAAATTGTTAAAGTTATTCAATGATGCGGCCGGCTTATATTTTACACATTATTTCCTTAAAATATTCTTTAAATTATTTAACTGGATGCCACTATTAATAAACATTCTTGCATTTTTTTATTTATTTTTTTTTTTATTGAATTCGATCAGGTGGAATTACTTTGTCCTTTAAATGCCATGGATCCAATTAGTTTTGTGCAACAGCAATTACAAACAGAACAACAGCAGGGTCAAATATTTTACACAGAAACATCAACGTCATCAGACTCCCCTGCTACATCATCATCATCTTTGACATCATTGTGGGACACTCATTCACTGGATGCCATCGATCAGGAATATTTGCAGTCACATCAGATACAAATTGCAAATAAATTTATTGCAGTCGAATGGATTTTAAGATGTGAATGTACAAAAACTGTGAGTATTTAAATATTGCAAAAGATTAATAAAAATGTGTGTGTGTGTGTGTGTGTGTGTCAAAAAAAAAAAAAAAATTAAAAATAAACTTAAATTCAACAAAGTTCTTAAAACAGATAACAAACAATTAAGATGAGAAATTGTGAGTGAAATTGAGCTACAGACAGACAGGAAGGAAATAAAATAAATTTGAAAAGGAAAGGAAAGGACATCAGTTTCAGGGAAAATCATTGAAAGGAAATAAGTATTTTTTTTTGTATACTTGAGATTCAAAGAAAAAAAACGTTAAAGAATAAATTTCATGGAATTATCTCAAAGTGGTCGCATTAGCGCAAAAATATTCAAATTAAAGGGGGGAGGGTATAAGATAAATTTATTTTAGGAAAATTTATTTATACACATCAGTGATTGGCAATGATTAATGTTTTCGCTATTCATACTGACTCATCAAATTTTAAATATAAGTGAGTAGACATCATTTAAAATTAACTACTCTGATTTACGCACACTCACAATAAGATTGATTGATAAGTATAAGTTGCAATAAATATGAATGCGACGTCGACATCATACTCATATCACACTCACACTCATAAATAAAATACTTATACTACTTAAATTGATTCAGCTCATTCAAATCATGTACATAGTACAACTACAACAGTATAAAGTGTATAAAAAAAAAACATTTGTAACCTCATAATGAGCAAACTCATAACCTCAAAATAAGTATTTTAATGTTCGTATACAAAGTTGGCTTTGTCATACAATACTTATTTTGCATCGTCTATAAACATTGAGTTCAGAAGAGTCGAAATCAACAACGTCATAAATCTTGCTAAGTATGAGTGCGATGAAAACTTCAAACTTTTGAGTGAATAGGTATGATTCATAGACAACATTGCAACAAGTATGAGTGCGCACAAGTACAAGAAATTATAAGTCATGGTTCAACTCTACTCAATTTTTCACTACTCATTGCGCTTCTCTGATACACATTACATTATATCCCAGCAAAAAATGGACAATGTCCATTGGACATGCTAATCATTAGTTACAGCAATGGTGATCTCAGCTGCAAATAGTTCTATTGCTGGTTAAACATCAACGAATTTAACACATGGTTTTCATAGGACGGAACTGATCCACATAACTAAATGGTATGCGCTTTAAAGGTTGTCTAGAACAATTTTTGATATAAACAACAGTCTTATAATATTAAATTCAGTACCTGTAGTGATTGGAATGCAATAAAGGTGGCAAACATTTGAAACTAGTTCCGGGTTTTTTTGCTGGGATTAATTTATTTATTTATTTTTTTTTTTTTTTTGAACAACAACTTAGCTGCAAAAATTAATTATTATCTAAGAATTTTTTTATCAAACCTTGTATCTCTCAAAGCTGGTGTGTTTCAAAAATAATAGTCCTCTTAAAAGCCCAACAAAATAAGAACTCCCAAAGAAGTCTATAACCCGAAAACAATAGAAACTCGAATTATTTCTAAATTTTTTAACATTATGCTTCCTTTTTTTTGAAACTAGATAAAGCAAAATGTATGTGAGATATCGTAGATATTTTGATTATGCTATATTTATGATATTATTAAGCTAAATTTCGTATCGCTTTGCAAGCCAAATTACAAGTGATAATTATTAATGAAAAAATAAAACCAGTTAAGTTAATTGTAAATATTCTGACAAAGCACTTAGTACAACGGAACAACTAGCTGTTTTCGAAGGCCACTACACCTTTATCATCAGCATTTTTTCTGTGTTTGGTCCACTGTGTGTGGTGTCAGTTGATGTTGATTTCTAATTTATATACTCAGCCTTTATTGCAAATGCAATATGTGAATTGTTTTGATTTATCGTATTACAATTTGTTGAAAGCTTTTTTTTATGTGTAAACATCTATACGCTAGGCGGTAAAAATCTTTTGACTTTGATTTCTTTGCTGAGATTTCTTTGCTTTTTGCTTTTGCTTTGCATTGTCAAATCGGTGTGAGCTATGTATGAGTGTATTAGTGTTTCAAAGAAGCAATACCAAGCATAGAAACAAGTCGACCGGCTCGAAGCCGACGGTGCGCCGCCGCCGGTTATTTTTCTGTATATTTCCGTACACCAAAGGTGAAAATGAACCGTAAGAGCTACGGACTTGAAATTTGGACACAATATGTAGACATTTGGCCACTACAACAACAAATACATGAGAGTTAAAAACTAAAGGGTGTTCCAAAACGAGTAACGAAAAATGTTAAAATCCCATGTAATATACATACAATTGTATGTACATATATGTATATATACACTTGAAATTTTAAAAGTTAGTGTATTTTTATACAGACTACAACAATTAACACTAAATTTAAAAAATTTAAATCAATGGGTATTCCATCAGTTAATGCAATTTTGACTTTGTAATTTTGACAACTTGCTGTATCTTGGAAACCGTAAGAGCAAAACTCTTGAAATTTTCAAAAACGGTAAAACTAAAAAATCAAAAAAATATAAAATCGCCAAATATAAAAAAATCGCAAAAAACAAAAAAATCGCCAAAACGAAAAAAGCACCAAATTAAAAAAAAATTTTAGGACTAAAATAAATCGCGAAAAAGCGCAAAAATCGCCAAAATTAAAAAAAATCCTTAAACAAAAAAATCGCCAATATGAAAAAATCGCCAAAATGAAAAAAATCGCCTAAATAAACAAATCCCAAAAACAGAAAAAAAATCGCCGAAATGAAAAAAACCCCAAAAAAACAGAAAAAAGTCGCCAAAATGAAAAAAAATTGCGAAAATTAAAAAAACCCAGAAAGAGAAAAAAACGCCAAAACGAGAAAAAAGCGATAAAACTGAAAAAAAAATCGTTTAAACTGAAAAAACTTAAAAAATTAAGAAAGCTAAATCAAAAAAAAATGATCAAAACCGAATGTGCGCGAGTCAAAGTCGCACTTTACTGAATTTATTTAATTGCAATGCGTACACAACAACAAGAACAGCAACAACTAAACGATGAACAACAGGAATTAAAAATTAAAAAGTAAAAGTAAAGGCATTTACCATAGATGAGCACTGCAGTGCTACTAAAGTTTCAGTAAAAACAATAAAAAATGTTTAACAAGTAAATTTTTACTGATTACTAAAATTTTTTTCTACAATTTTTATAAATTGCCTAAATGATTTGTTATATGATGAGGTGCATTGAATTTTCAGTAATTTCCGTAATTTCATTAATAATTTCCGTATTCATAATGAAATTCTACCAAGTGGCTAAATGTTTTTCATACAAAAGTTTCAAAATTTGAATGAAAAAACTTTGCCACTTGCTACGGCCCTACGATTTTACTAGTAATGCAAATTAAATTTCATTAGCAGTAAAAATTTACTGAATTTTTTTAGTAATCAGTAAATTTACTGTTTACTGCAATTTTGAATGCAGTACATATACATATACTCCAGGGTGCCCATTTACTAACCAAATAAGTTTAATATAACAAACAAAAACCAACAAATTCCTATGTATTTAGAATATTGAAAGTTTTGATACTTTTAATTAATTAATTTAAAAAAGATACTAAAATCATAAGTAATTACTTCCAACTTAAAAAAAAAAATTTCATTATGTTTACAATTCTCCTCTGTGATCGGACTCACATTGCTTTTTTTTGTAATGAAAGCTCAATTTTACCATATCTAAATTTACAACAGTCTTGCCATTTTTTTATCGTTTGAAAGTACCATCAATGCCATTATATATGGCCTCGATGGCCGGTTCACATCACATGTACATGAGATGACCAGATCCTCGATATCTTTCGTGAAGAATATCTAATGTGGCATAAGCTGTGTAGCACGCTGTGCCACCATAATGAGGTCACATGTCTTTATTGACCATATCATCCAATTCATCGATATTTAGCCCAAAAAAAAAAACAATTTCATTATTTTCATGTTGATTTGGCAAAGCAGGCTGAATTAATGACAGCCAAAGTTCGACAGTTTTAGCTTTAACAATACTTTCATTATACTTTCATTATAAAGTTTTTAAGTCCCTATGGGAAAACCATTTGCTAAGAAAACTTTCACTTATTTGATTTCTATACTCATTTGTGTTCATATAAAAATTATACCAAGATGCTAAGAATTTAAAAAGAAGCATCGCCAATCGCTCAAACGCTTTTGTAAAGAAACAGTTTTGATACATACTTGTTCCCAGATCTATCACAGAAACTTATTTTAGGCAGGAAAGAAATCCTAAGAGCCATTTCACACTATGCCTTTTTAGCCTGCTTGTATTGGCAATTTTCTTTTAAATCCCCTACGAAAAGTCACACACATTTAAATTAAGCCTTTTTTTATTCATGCCTTTTTGGCATTTATGTACACGTTTAATGCTGAGAGTACGAAAAATGCAAAGAGAAATATCATAAATCCCCTTCGAATTTTCATTTTGTGCCTTTTGTTCTAATCCACAAGCTTCTCATCCCCTCTCACCAATAAACTAAAAATGCCTGCCTACACAGGCAAGCAGAAAAGCACAGTGTAAATTGCGTCTAAGGTGTATTTGGTGCTTCCAAAAAATAAAAACTCAAAGATTTTGCTCTTCATTTTCAAATTCAAAATAAGGAACATTTATAATACTTCTATCAACAGTGATGCCAACTCAGCGATTTTTGCGGTAGACTTAGCTATTTTTGAAGAGCCGAAAAGTTTTTCGTTTCTATTACTTTGTATGTATTATTTTTCTTCTTTGTTCATAAAAAAAATAATTATGTTTTATAAAGAATTTATCGAACAAATTTTGTATGGAAATCTGTCTTGTAAACTTTTTATAAATCAAAAATATTTTTATGAAAAAGGCGTTCTCTGAATACGTACTTCAATATATTAGAAAACCAGCATAAAATCTATTCACTTTAAATGTAAAAAAAAAAATTGTTAAAATACGTCTAAACCCAGACAGCATGTGGAAGATTGTTTCACCAAACTGAGTCTTTTTCGACTGCCTTAGATGATCCAAAACTGGTTAATCAGTTCTGCGCTTAAAATATGATTCGAAAATTATTCCTAGAAAGACTTAGAAAGTGATTTGGTTAAAAAAAACAAACAGCAAGCTCGTGCATTAAAATCAAGAAAATATAAAAATTTAAAACAAAAAACTGATTGTAAATACTACCACAAACTGTCTCGAAAGTGAACCAAACAATAATTTTCGCACGGAGGAGTCGAAAAAGACCCGAATATGATCATTAATTTCATAAAATGCTGACTGTGAAGGCACAGCACACAAACACACCATTTTCCATTTTGTGACCATAATTAATTACAACTAAACCACAGTAGCGATTAAAGTGATTTTATGGAATAAAACATTCTTAAAGTTTTAATAAATAAATCTCACGAAGAAAAAAAATTATATCACTCATGCTCACGTCTTCTCACGAGTGACAAGTTGTGACTATTATTAATCATTTCACATTATTTCCAATTTCTTAATAAAAATTTGTAGTTTTTGAAAATTAAAAAACTATAAATTTTTATTTGAAAATTGTTATTTGAAATCACGTGCAAAACCCTTAATAAGGTGACAGTAAATCAAGAATGTCGAAACATTTTTGAAATAAGTTGTTTTCTTTGTTATTATTTGTATGTTAAAGCAAAAATTAAAAATACTCATTCACTCGCCCTTTAATTTGGTTTAAGGATGCATTTAAAAAAAAACTTTTAATTTATAGGGCATTTACAATTTCAATTAAAATCTTTATGAAAATCTATACCGTTTACAACAAGTGTTTTCCTTGATTTTTTTTCAGATTTTTTACCCAAAACAAAACAATATTTTATGATTTGAACATTCTAAAGTTCGTATCGCCTTGTAAGCCAAATTACATGTGATAATTATTAATGAATAAATAATATCAAAGTTAGTAGTAAATATTAACTAAAAACAATATTGATTTAGCCTTTGCTCACAAGCAAAATAAATCAAAATATATGAAAAAATTTTATCTTTAGAAGACACGTTGGCAAAATCTTTTAGTAATCTTCACATACTGGTGATGATTGCATTGCAACTTTAAATTTAACTTGTACGGAAACCTTCAAGTTACATAAACAATTTATACAGAGCCTTATAAAAGAAAATTCATCTTCTATTTTTCCACTCACAAGGAATAAATGTTCTTAAAAATATATTTAAAAGAAAATGTATTTATGAGTCTCGAGTGGATTTTATATTTAAAACGCTTATACAAAACACTCACGCCCCCCATTAAAATCTTGATCTAAATAATTCGTCTTGTAGAATACGTTTTTTGTTTTGATGTCATCATTAAAACGCCAAATAATTTCTTCATTTATTTGCATTTTATATCGAGAGCATTTAAATGACTTTTATTGTTTTCCATTATCACAACAATTTGTATGCATTGCGCCGCTGAGTGTTTTTTATTTATTTATTTTTTTTTTATTTGGAGTTTTATTTATGCCCGTTTACAACAAGAGATTGTCGAAACAATAGAAAATTTTCATTTCATTCAAGCATTTTAAATTCAATGCAATTTGTCTTCCTAAAGGGGAGAAACGCTGACACAAAAAATATGTCAATGCAAGTAATAACACTGTGCAACAGTGAAACATCCGCACGGTCTTGACAGTCTAAGTTCGATAGCAATGTGTGTAATTTTTTAAGTCACGCACGCAAAGAAAAAATATGGTTGAGGAAACCATAATCAAACAGCAACATACTATGATTGAATTATATGGTTGCAGTCAAATCATATTATTTTTAATAGAAAAGCAAACTTTAATTATATTATTATCTGAGTTAATAATAATATTATCTACAAGAACAATTGACTTTGTTACACCTAATCTTAGTATTGTAAATATGACAACACTATTATAAGATGTAACTAAAATATAATTGAGACTAACCATACCATGATCTAATATTATATTAATATTGTTAAATACGACCACAGTATTATTTAATTTAATAATACTATTTTGTTTTTTAATCATATTTTTATTGTAGAAACAGCTGTGCGTTAAATTCGAAATAAAAATAAATTAATATTATTGACATAAAATGTATATATAGAAATTTATACTTACACGACATACACACATGTCTGTATAAAGAGATACACAAATGTTTATATATTTTTATTGGTCTACCCTTTTGTTTATATTTTATTTATTTATTCATTTATTTAACACCACCCGTGCACTACCGATAGCTGAAAAACGAAATACTGCACTGACAGATGTTTCTGAAAAATATTTTTTTTTTTTAAACTTAACATAGTATGGTTTTGAATAACATTATATTGTTATTTACATCAAATTATTTTTAAATAATAATACAAATTATGTTTTAGTCATAAATTTTTAACAAAACTATATTGTTAAACTCTAACAATATCACATTTTTTTATGGATGTGATAATGTTATTATTAAATTCAAATATTACTCTGTTTATCATAACGAAATAAATGTTTAAAATAACAATAACTAGTTTTTAACGACCACAAATTTGTTTCAGAGAACATAATATTGTTTTCTCAATCATTCTACAACCATATCTTTTCTTTGCGTGCGTGATAAAAGACCACAAAAAAAGACACGTGTCTCCCAGTTTTGCCCCAAGTCATCTGCTTTTTTTATGGGCCCCCAAAGATTTGGGGCCTCAGTGTCATTTTTGCATTTTCTCTGGCTCATATCTTGCAAACCGTTCGGAATTTTTATTTACTTTATGAGGAAAAGTTGTAGCTCTTGTCATAAAGAACAAAAATTGTCCGCATATAAAATTAGAAAAACTTCATCTTGAAGACCAAAATCGCAAAATTTAAAAAAAAATCGGTGTTTTTACCTTTATTCCGCTGTTCAGGTCCATAGGTAGCAAACCGTTCAAAATTCGAGGAAAACATTAATGACAAAAATGTACCTAAGATCTCAATAAACAACTTTCTAGAACATATAAACTTTCTAGGAATGATTCTTAACACCGTTTAGGTAGCCGCAAAAGGTAGAAATTTCCAAACAAATAAAATTAAAAAATTTTCGGAAAATTTTTTCAATTTGCGGCTATCTAAACGGTGCTAAGAATCATTCCTAGGAAGTTCGTATTTTTTAAAAAGTTGTTTATTGAGATCTTAGGTACATTTTTGTAGTTAATGATTTCCTCGAATTTTGAACAGCTTGCTACCTATGGACCTGAACAGGGGAAAAAAGGTTAAAAAATCGAATTTTTTAAAATCTTTTGCGATTTTGATTTTGAAGATGAAGTTTTTTGGATTTTTTGGTTGTCTTTATGACAAGAGCTACAACTTTGCCTCAGAGAGTAAATCGAAATTCCGAACGGTTTGCAAGATATGAGCCTGAGAAAATGCAAAACTGACACCGAGGAGCTTTGAGGTAAAAAGTGGTCTATATGAGCTATTAGGGAGCCTAGACACTTTCAAATTGTATTGATATGTTTACAAAAGTTGTGCAACTTTACAATAGCTACAACTTTCCCAAACATTATTAGTAAAAAATCAGGAGTCCCTGGAAGTTATGATGAAAAAATTAAAAAAAAAAAAAATTCCCTAAGTTTTGCAACAAAAAAAGTGCACGAAGAAATTATTTTTTTGGCATCAAATGCTAACAAAATTTGTGCGGTAAACTCTTAGCTACATTATTGCCAAGTCTGAACAAGCTGTTGGCCAAAATCTGAAGACACCATTTTTTTAATGGCGCACTGCTTTACGAAATCTTTGGAGGCCCATAAATAAATTGTTCACCAAAATCTAAAAACGGAGCATAGGGTCTTACTAGACTTTCGTAGTATTATCGAACCTATACTGTCCAGTCCGTGTATTTTTTTTCAAAGTCTTTATTTGTTGCCTAGTGTAATAAAGAAATAGGTTTATTTTTTTTTCTCTACCATAAGCTGTTGGGAATAATAAAAATTTTTTTTTGTATTTTCCTTTGTTCAACCATGATTAAATATCATTTTCCAAAGCAGTCTATAGTATATATATATATGTATATATATATATGTATATAAGATGCCTTAAAGAAAATTCACTCTTGAAGCTCCCGTAACAAATTAATTTCCCTTTGAATTTCAATCTCTGATATTTGGCTGCTGTATGTACATACATATGTATTTATAAGGGCTTAAAGCATTAAACACATTCACCACAGCAGGCTACACGAAGACACGACTTCAAGTGCCGCTAGCAGCATTTGTCGCTTCGTAGCCGGCTACTTATTTATTTTGGAGACGGCAGCAGCACCATCTGCAGTTGATGTTCAAGTACAAATACATAGTTCAGTATTGCCACTTTTATATGTTTTGCATTTATAAAAATTAATTACTCTTTTGAAATGTACTTATTTCACGTAAAAGTACAAAAATTAATCAATTTATTCCTAAAATCAATTTTTGGATATTATTTCTGTTAAATAATATGAAATAATTGTACAAAATCATTCATTCAACATTTTGTATTATACTGGCAATACTGAATTTTCTCATTGTAGCCAACAAAATAGAAATTAGTTTAATTGGACTACAACGACAAAATCAGCATAGTCAACAACCTGCCGCCATGTTGCCTTGCTGTCTTCAAAAGAATTATTCTCATATAAAAATTTGTATTCTATTCTTGACATTTGGTAGTCGGTAGCTTGCTATGGTGAATGTGTTTAATGCTTAAATATCAAAATATTACATGTGCATGCAATGCAGTCAACTATTCAGTAGAAAAAAATCCTTGAAGAAATTACAAAATAAAACGAAAATAAGCAAACGATTATTGTTACGTTCTTAAACAGATATCAAAATAGTGGGAGAATAATAAAACGAAAGTCATAAAATAAAAAAATAATAATAAGAAAAAAAATCACTTAAAATCATTAGAATGTTATAACTTTATGAACAATACAATACAAATCAACACACACACACACATACACATACACACACACGCGCATAAATACATAAACACATAAAAATTTAATATCTTTATGTGCTGGTACGAATATAATCTGAAAACAATCAAAGAATTGTATGAACGTTCTCAGCTTTGCACGAAATTGAATGGAAATGTATAATAAAAAAAACCATCACAAAATGAAAGTGTATTTTCTTTTAGCAATAAATAAAAAACGTAGACGAAAAAGCAATAAATATTTGGTTAGATTTTCATTGCATTCAAATTCATTTCATTTCTCCCTTTAGTACTTTTGCTGCAGCTATAAAAATCTATTCAGATTTTCCTTAAAGCACCAGAAAAGAAATCTTCGTTAAGCGTCAGCTCACTCCTGTCAAGTGACAGAAAAAGATGTTTCGCCTCCCCAAACAGACAATAGTAACACATATTTTCGTTTGTGTTTCTCATACTAACAAAAAAAAAATAAGGCAAAACAACAATAAAAGTTGGAAAGAAAGAAAGGAAAACATAATAAACCTAAGAAAACTTAAGGCAACAAACAATGCAAAAATGAAAAGCAATTGTTTAATCGAGTACCAACCAGCACGCAATGAATTTGTTACGATTACTTTATCCAGAAAGACAATGGAATGGAAATGGAAAATTTTATATCTATTGAAATAATGTCAATTCAATTATTATTATTTGCGTAAATAATTTTTATTGCTAGATGTGTTATGTTCTTTGTTTAACTATTACCAGGATATGACAAGTAGGAGTAAAACATTTTTTTTTTCACAAAATAGGAGCGAAAAAATTAAATATGTAATTCCTAACAAAATTTAATTAAATAAGTCTTTAGAATAATAAATTAACTACTCCCATAGCGAAATAACTGTCAGCGAAAAAAATTAAATAATGGAACAGAAGCTAAAAAAAAATGAAATAAATTCCAAATGCATAATAATTTAAGGAGTAAGCCTATGAGACAGGCAAAGGGGCAGTATGGTCTAAATAAATTCAGTAAAGTGAGACTTTGAGTCGCGCACGAAGGGTTTCGTACGGACACTAGATGTGTAATACTATGCGATCTTTAGCCTATACAATATATAGTTTTGGCATTTTTTTTCATTTTGGGATTTTTTTGGTTTTGAATTTTCTTTCAGTTTGGCGTTTTCTTAGTTTTGGCGTTTTTTCGGTTTTGGCGCTTTTTTAAATTTTGGCACTTATTTTTAATTTTGGTGATTTTTTTTAATTTTGGAAATTTTTTTAATTTTAAAGATTTTTTCTTTTAAGAAATTTTTCAGATTTTGGCGATTTATATTAGTTTTAGAGTTTTTTTTTTAATTTGGCGCTTTTTTAGCTTTGGCTATTTTTTCGGTTTTTTGGCGTTTTTCGGTTTGGTGATTTTTTAGTTTTGGTATTTTTAAGTTTTACCGTTTTTGAAAATTTCAAGAGTGGGCTTCTCACGCGGTTCTCGAGAAAATAGCCTGTGAAGGACAGACAGACGGACAGATGGACAGCGTAGTAAATAATAGAAATTTGGCACTTTTTTCGTTTTGGAATTTTTTCGGTTTTGATTTTTTTTAATTTGGAGTTTTTTCGGTTTTTGGCACTTTTTTCTAGTTTTGGCGATTTTTTTTTTTGTTTTTTTTTTTGACTTTTTTCATTGTGATAGTTTATTTTTTAGGTTTGGAGATTTTTTTTCATTTTAGAAATTTTTTCGGATTTTGGCGATTTATTTTAATTTTAGAATTTTTTTTAATTTGGCGCTTTCTTCGCTTTGGCGATTTTTTTTTCGATTTTTGGAGTTTTTTTCGGTTTGGCGATTTTTCAGTATTGGGACTTTTTAAGTTTTACCGTTTTTTTTCAAGAGTGTGCTTCTTACGCAGCCTAGCGAACACATTAGGATTCCTTTCCACATTTGGTGTACGGAACCCTAAAAAAGCGAAGCCAGTGTTCGATATAGCTTAGAAAAGAAAATCCTTAAGCCAATCCAAATAGCGTTAATGCAAAAAGCGTTGTAAAGCAAAGCCAATGTTCGGCACACCTCAGAGTGTGTCCAATTATTGATTATTTTTGAGAACTTAACAAATGAAAAAAATTAGATTAGACTAAAAAAAATTATATATGAAGCACTCAAATTGTTTCGTTATAAAAACCAGCGCAATGAAATAAGGCCCAAGGAAATAACGTTCAAATATGAAAATTATATAAGGCCCCATAAAATTAAAGAATTTTTAATTATGCTTTATTTCATCTTGAGATTGGTTAGGTTTTATTTAACTTTTTCGAGCTTGAGTTTGGTACCATTTATTTCATTTATATTGGATGTTTTTTCATAAATGTTCCCTTGAGCCTTATTTCATTTTATTTGGGATTTTATTTTCATTCATTTCTTAGGGGTTATTTCCTTGAACCTTATTTCATAGCACCATAAAAAAACTACCAATTTTTTGGAGAACGAAATAAGTCCCAAATAAAATGATATAAGTCCCAAGTTTCTTTGCCGATGAAATAACTTTAAAAAAAAATTTTTTTTGACTTATTTCATTTTCATGTTTTTGGTAAAATGAAAAAGCTTCAAAAATTAAATAAAACTGTTCCCCCTCCCCCCAAAAAAATCAAGTGAATTTCAAAATTTTAGGAGTTACTTCATAATGCTAAAGCTTCCAAAATGAACGAAACATGTTGGGAATTATTTTTTTTGTTCTTGTTTTTGGACGTTTATTTTGGGCGTAATTTCATACAGCTTGCCAAAAATCAGTCAGGCTCAATATTAGGTAAGCAAAATATTAGCAAAACTTAGAGGGTATTGAAAGATACGAGTGTATAGTTCGCCATCACACTTTTATTACAGCACCGTCCTTGACATCCAAGACGTCATATAAGCAGAAAAAAGTTTAAAAAATTGCACTGAAATGATTTTCGGAATTAAAATAATCAAATAAAAATTTAAATACAAATTTTATCGAATAAAAATTATTCGAATGAAAGTTATTCGAATAAAACAATTCAAATGAAAGTCATTAGAATAAATATAGTTCGAATAAACGTTATTCGAATTAAAATTATTCGAACAAAAATTATTCAAATAAAAATTTTTTGAATAAAAATTGTTCGAATAAAAACTATTCAAATAAAAATGATTCCAACCAAATTTATTTGAATAAAAATTCTTCGAATAAAAGTTATTTCAATAAAAATTTTTAGTATAAAAACAATTCAAATAAAAACAATTCGAATAAAAACTATTTGAATAAAAGCAATTCGAATAAAAATTATTTAAATTTTAAATTAAACAAACAGTTCTCAAGAAAACGCTTCTTAAGAAATATAAATATAGGCCATATTCACATTCAGCA
Source organism: Tachina grossa (assembly GCA_949987645.1). Taxonomy (NCBI): domain Eukaryota; kingdom Metazoa; phylum Arthropoda; class Insecta; order Diptera; family Tachinidae; genus Tachina; species Tachina grossa. The sequence goes on along the minus strand of OX465276.1, from coordinate 27,439,942 downwards.
GCTCAAATTTAATTTAAAAAAACATCTCATTTTAGCGGTTTATTTTTGTGGCATAGTGTATGTAATTAACTATAAAGCACAACAAGGCTTCAAATAAATAGGTTTTTAAATGTGTCAAGGCCTCAAGACTCTAAATCCTGGTTTACACTATGCAATTTTTGTTGATCAGCTGATTAGTTTGAAGGAGAGAGAGGCGAGGGGAACAGAAAAGTTTCTTTTCGCCCCGTCTCTCTCTCTCTCTCTCTCTCTCCTAACAAATTAATCTGCTTAGCAATAAGACTTGCATAGTGTAATCTAGGACTAAGGAATTAATTGTTCATTCTACCGCACCATGAATGATTGATTGTATTGTATTCAAATTTCCTTTACTTGACAAATGGATTCGAATAAAACACAAACATTTATTTGACATTTATCACTGCTATCAAGCGTTAAATGTGCAACATCTAATTTGTCTTTTTCGATTTCCGTTGTAATGAAAGTCTGAATGACTTTTAACAAACTAAAATGCTAATAAAGCTTAAACAATAGACAAACAAAGAGACAAACAAAACCACACACACACACACACACACAAGTGCCACACAAACCCATAATAAAGACAACATTAAAGCAAACAACAACAACAACAACAGCACGAACAACTTTGAATTGTGGTGTTGAACGTACTTCGTTAAGTGCCGCAGCTGCCAGATTTACCAAAACTTGATATAGTTATACCTCTTTTACACACGCAAAGTTTACTTTGCAAACTCTTAATTCAGCTGTGTGAAAGACAGAGGTAGGAGTACTATCTATTTCTGTCTTTCTCCCAGCTGAATTAAGACTTTGCAAAGTAAACTTTCCGTGTCTAAAAGGGGTATTACTAATTGGCATAAACTGTTTTATTAGTAAAGTCCACATGAAAAAAAAACCTGAACCCGTTGCATTGTAGGTAGAGAATGTGTGCAGCGCTTTTATGTGCAACCTTACAAGGAAAATGTTTGTGGAATATTTTAACTTTCTAACTAACGCTTTCAAAAATATTTGGATAATTGGTTGGCTTTGAGGGTTAATGCGGTTTGCGACGCAAAATAAAGGTCCCACAATAAAATGTCTTGCGGGGAAACATTTGCACGATCTCGGTGATCGATTTACATCATTTGAACGTATTGTTGAATGCTTCATCAATATGGCAGCTATCAACTGTTAAAGTTTCGAAGCTCTTAGTGGAAAATCGGCTATGACACACTTAATACGCCGAATCTCAATATTAAACTTTAAATCCAGAAATTAGTACAAAATTTAAGTGCGTTAAGGGGTTAATTTCGCACTTACTCACTATTAAGTTTGAGGTATAGCACGCGCTCGGCACTTTTGTGTAATACGGCGACGAAAAACATTTTTGTCGAAAATTTTAACCCACTAACTCTTTTCTACATGGGCCTTTTTTAATTTGCTAAATAGGAATTAAATAAATAGTCTCTATCAACAATGTAACGGGTTAAAATAGTCTATACACTATATACCAAAAACTATTAAAATGTAATTATGTATTCACAATTGGTGGTGAAAAGTTCCATTAGTCCGGATTTTGCCAATTTATATTTAATTTCTAGCTTTTATTATGGAGAACAGCGCATTTATTTTTAATTTAATCTGGCAGCTCTATTAACAAAAAACAAAAAAAAAGGAAATACAAAAACAAAACATCATTCTCTTTGTTGTACATTTAACACTTCGAATGAGTGAAGTGCATGAACTCTTGTATTTGAATGTGTGCGTGTGTAAAAAATATCACCGTTAAATGGAAAAAGTACTGAATATTTTGCCGCCATGTTGTGTTGCTGCTCCTCTTTTTTTTTGCTGTGTGAATGCAACTGGCTGCATGCATTGAATTGCATCTGAGGGATATGAGGGGATATGCTATTGTTTAATTTGCATTTTTGGTTGCTTCTTCTATTTTTCGCATGAAAGAAGTGAATAAAATAAGCTTATTATGCAATTTTGCCCGACAGCCAGATGGCGAATGAAAAATAAATGTAATGGATATTAGATAAATAAATATTTTAAAAGACAGACAGACGGTTTGGGAAATAATACTGTTGTTAATGCTAATGTTTTAGTAAAACTACTTACTAATAGCATTTTAGTGGTTAAATCGAAAAGCAGACATTAAAAGGTAAAAAGTGAAGGAATTAAGACGATATTAGATGAAAAAGGAATATGCACATATACACTGAATTGAAATTTTGCACAGATTTACAAAAAAAAAGTAACTATAATATACGAGTAGGTATAATACTAAATATTAATACCAACATTGATTATTTAGCAAAAAGTTATGCCATACCAAAATTTTAAAAAATTAAATTTTTAAGGCAAAAATAAAATTCATTTGATATCGTTGGGCATCATGAAATAAATTGCAGAGAATTTATTACTAAAACTGCAAATTCAATTACTTTTATTTTAGGGCCTCATTCACAAAGCGTTTTAAAAATCATTATTTTTCATGGATAAGGCAGTTAAAGTTCAACCAACAACGAAAATTGCCTATCCAATTAGAAAATTAATACATGTATGTAAATATATGTAATACATATTTTTTTAGTTACTGGTTTTTCCAACCTGTTTGTGTAAGACATTGTCAATGGAAATCTTGACATTTGTCTAATAGATTAAAGGAAACTTGTGCAAGGCAACGCCAAGATTTCTAACGTCAACGTCTTACACAAAAAAAAAAAATTAATAAACTGTTCGATTTATATCACATACCTGATGAAAATAAATTGTTTAGAACAAAATATATTACGAATACCGATATTCCAACAATTTCATGCAAATCAATTTATTCTGACAAATACATACTAGTAATTATCTTCATTTGAATTTATTTGAGCAATTTTTTTTCGAAAAACTCATTCGAATAGTTGTAATCGAATAAATTTATTCGAATATTTTTTTGATGAATTCTATAAAAACTATTTAATTTCGAAAATTTCATTTGAAAAAATTATTAACATAATTTCACTCGCATAATCTTAGGCAAATAATTTTAATCGATTATACTAGTATAAATTATTAATTTTTCAAAGCATAAAAGGTATAAAATATAAGCTGAAAGAAAGTTGTTTGGAAATGATTAACCGAAAATATCTTTAAAAAAAAGGGTTAAATAACATCTTATTCGATACATACGTGTCTGTCATGACTTTCACATCCATGTGAAAGTGAATCTTTTCAGCATATTTTGGTGTCCTGACATTCACTTCCGAATAATTTTTTCGTTTCACTTTCGACTGCACCACGCAATGTAAAAGTAAATAGAATCGCCTTTTTTCCACATTAAAATTAATTTAATTTAAACGAAATCTTTTTTAAAATTAGGCTTGATATCTCATCTATCTAATCGGAAATTTAAACCAATATATATTTGGTTTTAATACATAGAAAATGGGACATGAAAAACATGCCCACATTAGTAACCAATTTTGCAAAAATATTTGGAAGTATGCAGACACCAAAACTTTTTTTTTTGCGATTCGGAAATTTTCATTCTAATTGAAAACGTTCGAAAGTCGTGACAGACACGATAGTAAATTTTATTTATATACATACTAAATTGTGTAAGCAGTTTTTCAATTCAGCCAATTCTTACCTCTATTAAATTACATTCAAATAATTTTATTCGAATAAATTTTTTGAGTAATTTGATTTAATAAAGTATATTAGAACTAATTTATGTGAAAAATTTTATTCAAAAAATTTATTTTCACAGTTAATTAAGATTATTCGAATAATCTTAGCCGAATAACTATTTTATTCGATACTAAAAATCGGGTAAATTATAAATTTTTCAAAGCACAGAAAAAATTTAAATTTGAAATTTGTTTGGAAGTTACTAATCTTAAATATCCTTACAAATAATTTTTTTATTCGATTAAAATTTAAAATTGGATTCATTGTTTCGGGAAGTGTACAAATAATATCTTTTAGTGCAATCATATGTAAACTAATCAATTAAGATATTAAAATGCACATTTAAATCTGCAATTAATTTATTCGAGTAATTTTATTCGAATAATTTTATTTCATAAAGCCTGCTAGAAAGTAATAAATAAAAAAAATTTTATTGTTACTTTATTTATTTGTATAAATTTATTCGAATAATTTTATTCGAATAAATATATTCGAATAATTGTATTTGGCAAAATCTTTTGGAACTATTTTATTTGAACAATTTTATTCGAAAAATTTATTTTCATAATTTTACTCGCATAAGCTTAAATGAATAATAATTTTTTTCTTTTATTTTAACATACGGGTGGGTATTGATATTAATTGCTCAAAGCATAGAAAAAAATAAGTCGGATATTATTAATCTAATATATACTTTAAAAAAATCTAATAAAAATTTAAATTGTTTTCATTATTTACACAGAAAAATATATTCCTGCAAGCAACAACTTTAATTGAAAATAAAACCAAAAATTAATTAAAAATGTAGTTGAGTAGATTAAACTTTGTAACTAATTAAATTTGTAAACCAAAGTTTGATTGACTTACCCCTAGTTTTTAACTTAAAAATTAAGTACGTAATTTTTATTTAAAATTAAGTTGCAATTAAATACGAACCTTAGCCCGTTCAAATCACAAATATAGAAACAAATGGAGTTCGAATAATAATTAAAATTAACTAAAATAAATACGATGTCATTTTTTCAGTGTTTAATTAAAGTTATTATTAAATTACGTTGAAAGTACGCCAGCACTCAAAAATTTCCAAATATTATGGAAAGCTTTCCAAAGAACAGCTGTTTAACATAAACAAAAAAGTTAGGTTATCAAAATGCAGAAAATTAAAATTGCATAAAAACACATTTTATGAAACCAAAAGAGCATCAGAATGCATTTTTCTATTTATTTATACCATGATATGAAACTATGAATTGTTTATGTTATGTACTTATGCAAATTAAACGAAATTCGTCCTAACACGACCACATGATGCTTTCAACCCAACCACATGATGTTCATGTGTATGTTTTCAATAAACACACACACGCATAAAAACATATGGTGCGCTCACAAAACTTAAATACTACTTATGGCGTTTTCTTTTCTGAAAAAAGTTTAACATTTTTTAACTTTTTATTCAAAAAAATACAATTTAGCGTTCGTTTAAAGAAAAAATTTAAGTTCGCAAGGGATGATACAATAATTTCTAACAAAATGTATATTTCAGAAAATCATTTTATTGCGAATTTTCATTGAAAAGTGTAATAAGTGTAACATTTTTTTTCACAGGATTGGGCATTTAATTATTATTTAATTATGCACTCAAAAACACAATTTCGTATTTAATTAGAACTTAAAAATAATTACAGTTTGATTATTAAGTCTAGAAATGGGCATTAAATACATTTTTAAGGGATTTTTGGTTTTATTTTCAATTAAAGTTGTTGCTTGCAGGAATATTTTTGCGAAGTATACGCATAAAAAAATTTAGGACACTCATATGGTAACCAAAAAGTTTATTATTCTAATTTATATTAAAGAGTATTTAAGATATTTCAATGCATATTAAGAAGTCTAAAAAGTTATCACATCCAGCCAATTAACATTTAAATGTTAAAAATTTTTAAATAGTGTTTATTCAACATATTTCTTTAACAAATTTATACAATTTTCTTTCATTTAAACACACAGTCGCTCATATCAAATAAGTTTACAATTGAGCTGGCACAGTTTTATAAAAATCCAGCAAACGTTGGGCTTCTCTCCAGCCAGATTCTATGGCACCATGCACAGTTGAGTAATAATGATTATGCGTCGCTTCCCCAGCAAATTGCAGCCGTGGCTTGCCTTGCATATTAGTTAAAGGAAAAGCCAAATCCCAAGCCCCAGTACCCAATTCATCTGTATACATAGAACGAAAAGAATAACTGCCACGAAAACTGGCATTGGAATACCACTGGGTACGTTTAAAGTTTATTGGTTGTGGTATGGAGAAATTAAAGAATTTTCTAAACAACCATAAAATGCCATTTAGCACATCAGCTTCGTCTAAGGTTTCCATATAGCGTGCATGTGGCCCAATAATCCAGCCTTGTAATAATCTAGGCTGATGAGAAACACGATAGAAGCCAAATACACTTTCCAGCCAAAACAATTTAGAGCTTCTTAATTTATTAAGATCTTGTTCCAACCACAAGAAACACATGCCGCACCAGTCTTGAGGTCCAAATGGGTTTTCAAATTCCAAAAAGAATTTGTCTACGGTACCTAATTTTAGGCCTCTTATGGCGGTTATTTTTTGCTCGGGTAAACAGGGAGTAAAAAGTGTGGCATAAAACTCTTTTAAAACACCCAGAGAAGTGCTGCAAATAACATGATCTGCCATTATAACTTGGCCATTGATGCAGCGTATCTTAACCCCATTTTCATGCAGCCAATTAATATTTTCTACTCTATGATTGAGTAATATGTGTTGTTCCAAAATACCAAAAGGCTTTGAGGGCTGGGACTTCATTAGTAACTCCAAAATAGTTTTAAAACCCTTGTCTTTCCAATTTAACAGCAAATCTCCTTCGCATGGCCAATACTCCAAATGTCCCTTGCCTGATACTTCAAATAAATGGTCAGCAGCTTCAATGGAACTTTCAAATTTTTTAAAATTTTCAAAAAACTCCTTACACTTTGAGCGATCTAACAGGTCATTATATAGTTTCTCTAATTCGCTCCAAAATTTATCTGTTAAATATGAGCCCAAAGAACCCTCATAGTCCACCAAGCCATCTTGTCTCTCTGGTATTGAGTTGAAAGCTATAGCTTTTAACTGATCGCTCAATTGCTCATCCAAAATTTCTTTGTTAGATCTAATGCATTTGTAATCATCGTACACGATGCCTGTACTCTCCAATAGATTTAATTGCGCTTTTTTTACGCTCTCATAAACGACATTGTTTTTCTCGCCATGACACCATTGAGCACCCAAGTCGATTACACTGTCGCCAAATGGTATGGTGTAAATGCGACCGCCAATACGCTCTTCAGCTTCTAGTACAATGACATTTTGACAGCCGGCCTCTAACAATTTAGTAGCGGCTGCCATGCCTGACGCTCCGGCCCCAATTACAACAATACGAGCGGTTTGCAGAGATTTGTGGGCGAACATAATCGATTTTATAAATTAAATTAATATTTGTTAATAAGAAGTTTAAACAAGCAAGCAAAATCACATTTCGCACACGATTCGCCCATCAGTATGCTTCTCTAGTGAACACTGAATTGTCAAGTTTCTGTTGCTTGCTAATTTTTTGCCGACTCAGCCAACAGCAGTTGCATAAAATTCTGACAACACTTTCAATTCAATGACAAAGCCACTGGGATTAAATTTATTTTCTTTTTAAATTTCTCTATTGGTTTCTCTTAGTCGATTTGCTTGTTGTGTTGCCAAGATTCTTGAAAAATATTCCAGCAAGTGATTCTACTCGTATGGTAATAAAATAAAAATTGCATTAATATAAAAATGGAAAAATATGGGTTACAACCTCTTTGGGAAATTGTATTTATGTGTTTTTACGCTTAACCCAACATTAGTGAAAATTTATATTTAACGAAGTCATTTTTGCGGGAAAATGATTGCAATGGAAAACTGGCGAAAGCAATTCAAAGACATTGCGAAAAACCAAAGGAAAACAATCGCTTTTGTTTTCGCATGTAGTTTTTTTTGTAATTCTCAATAATTAATTGGGATATTTTCTAAATATATGGCTACACTGCCTAGTAACGAAAGGCAGATAGACGTGCTTAATAAGAAATTAATTTTTCAATTTTCACTCATATTGACTTGAATTTAAATTTAAACAAAAATTAGTGCTTATTTATATGAATTTAAATCACATCATTTGGCGATTAAGCAAACACATTTTAGGGATATGACTTGGGGAAAATCTGGCAGCCCTTATTTATTATGATTTACATTGCACGTTTCTACGCACATTAGCTGTGAGCAAAAATACTCCCTAATCATTTCATTTTTGTTTTTCTGCAACTTAACACTTTAATGACCAAGACATTTCTGGTGGTACTAAATAATACGCAATACACAAGTGTGCCCTTAATTATCAAATATTTCTTGGGTCGAGATATTTAGTAGATTACATTTTAACAAATCGAATTGATATTATACAACATTTTAATTTTGAGTTCTTCTGGTCTCGATTAATATAAATTTAATTAATATTTGTTAAATAGTTATTAAAGTTTTTTCAATATTTATTTAATATTACGAGGCAAAAAAGCATGTGACTTAGACCACTTTCATAATTAAGGGCACAAGTGTGCATTAAAGTCTTTCTAGTTTTTAAATTTTTTTATTGTTTTCAATTTCACAATTTCTGTGAAAATAGCAAAAATTAGAAATTTTGAAATCCCCCGATTTATTCAGAAAAGATGTTATATCTTCTAAAGGACTGGACCGATTTTCCTTAAACATAGCTAAGAACACTCTCAATCAAGTCACCTTTCAAACATAAAAAACTAATTTAAAATCGGTTCAGCTGTTTGGTCTGCACGTGGATTTGTACAGACACACAGTTACACAAATACACAGACACACGCTACAAACTTATAACACCCCTTTTTTCGGTCGGGTGTTAAAATTAAGAAATACTATTAGCCTTAATATGAGTTGCCGATTTCGATAGTATAATAGATGTTTCTGTCCAAGATTGAAGAGTTTGCTCTTCAAAGAGCGCCTGCTGTCTGTAAATTTTAATTTGAGCAATTCCACGCAAAACGACCCAACCAAAACCGGAAAAAAATAATTTACTTATTTTTAATAAAAATCGCTCTACTGGGAATGGTAATTGTGGACAATTTAAAATAAATAAAAAAATTTTTTTTTTTTTTTTTGAATTTCCACCTATAAACAGTTTGATAATATCAATTAAGTTTTTCCGCTCAAATTAATTAACTAATTAATTTTTAATTGAAAATATTAATTGGTGAATATTTTTTTCTTTATAGATGTTGGATTGCTTTGTAGTGAAGGGAAAAAAGTTATAATGTGGAATGTGTGTTGTTGAAAGGGTTAAGGCAGAGACTTTAAGTAGAGATGCCTATTTATAAATGTATGTTTGTATGCATGTGTGAATGTATCTCTAAAAAAACTAAGCAAATGTCTATGCAAACCCAATATTATAAGAAAACAAGTAAGAGTGATATATTCGGCTGTGCCGAATCTTATATACCCTTTACCAAAGTGCGTTTATGTAGTATAGAGATACATACTCAAGCACATACTTACTTTTATGTACAAAGAACAAAATAATAATTTTCAAACCCTAGAATCATAATTTTAGATTTTTCTGATTACTTATACCAATCTAGTAGTTCTTAAAAAAAATATAGAAAGTGTGTTAAGTGAAAAAAAGGAAATTCAAAAGAAAAATGTTTTAATTAGTTACTTTAATGTCTAGAAAAAGAATCATAGTTTCCAGCTCTGGAGCTGTGGCTTTTATTTTTACAATTTTCTATACCAAACTTTTCTTTCCAAAACGTAAAATATATATAATTTATAAAGGAAAAGATAAAAATTAATTAAACTTAGTTACTTTTATATATCAAAAAAGTGTAATTGTCCCAACCCTGAACTCATCTTTTTTGATTTTTCTGATTTCTTACACCAATCTCTTTCTTTTAAGAATTTAAGAAATGTTTAATTTATAGAAAAAAAGGAAAAATTTGTTTTAGTAACTTAATTTTGTAGAAAAAGTTAAAGTTTTCCAACCCTGGAATCGTCTTTTTAATTTTTTTAATTGTTTTTTTTTTTATTTGAAATACCAATTTTATTCATTATCAAGCATAAAATAATTTTATTTAATAAAAATAGATAAAAATTAGTTTTCGGTAGTTAATTTTTTATATCACAAAGAATCCTCTTTTTGGTTTTTTTTTTATTTCTTACACCATCTTTTTTTTAAGGATATAAGATATGTTTAATTTATAGTAAAAAAGAAAAAATTTGTTTTAGTAAGCTACTTTTGTATAAAAAATAAGATTTTCCAACCCCGGAAACGTCGTTTTATTTTTTTTTATTTTGAAATACTGAAGTATAAAATAAGTTTATTTTATAAAAAAAAAATTAGTTTTCGGTAGCTAATTTTTTATATCACAAAAAGTGTGGATTTTCCAACCCTGAAATCAAACTTTTTAATTTTTCTGATTTCTTATACTAAACTATTTCTTTTAAGAATATAAGATATCTTTAATTTATAGAGAAAAAGGAAAATTTTGCTTTAGTAAGTTACTTTTGTATAAAAAAAGTTAAAGTTTTCCAACCCTTTTTTTAATTCTAGAAGGTTAATCTTTAATTTGAAATACCAATTTTATTCGTACTAAAGTATAAAATAAGTTCATTTAATAAAAAAAATAAAAATTAATTTTCGGTAGTTAATTTTTTATATCACAAAAAGTTTCAGTTTCCCAACCTTGGAATCATCCTTTTTGATTTTTCTGATTTCTAACATCAATTTCTTTCTTTTAAAAACATTAGATATGTTTAATTCATAGAAAAAAAAGGAAAAATTTGTTTTAGTAAGTTACTTTTGGATAAGAAAAAAAGTTAAAGTTTTCCAACCCTGGAAACATCTTATTAATTTTTTGAAGTTTAATTTTTTATTTGAAATACCAATTTTATTCGTGGTGAAGTATAAAATAAGTTTATTTAATAAAAATAATTAAAAAATTAGTTTACGGTAGTTAATTGTATATATCACAAAAATCGTAGGTTTTCCAACCCTGGAATCATCCTTTTTGTTTTTCTGATTTCTTACATCAATCTCCTTCTTTTAAGAACATTCCATATGTTTAGTTTAGAGAAAAAAAGGAAAAATTTGTTTTAGTAAGTTACTTTTGCATAACAAAAAAAGTTAAAGTTTTCCAACCCTGGAAACGTCTTTTTAAATTTTTTAATTTTTTTTTTATTTGAAATACCAATTTTATTCATGGTGAAGTATAAAATAAGTTTATTTAATAAAAATAATTAAAAAATTAGTTTACGTTAGTTAATTGTATATATCACAAAAATCGTAGGTTTTCCAACCCTGGAATCATCCTTTTTGTTTTTCTGATTTCTTACATCAATCTCCTTCTTTTAAGAACATTCCATATGTTTAGTTTATAGAAAAAAGGGAAAAATTTATTTTAGTAAGTTACTTTTGCATAACAAAAAAAGTTAAGGTTTTCCAACCCTGGAAACGTATTTTTAATTTTTTTTTCAGTTAGAAATACTAATTTTATTCATACTGAAGTATAAACTAAGTTTATTTAATAAAAAATTATTAAAAACTAGTTTTCGGTAGTTATTTTGTATGGCAAAATGAAGTTTAAGTCTCCCAGCTCTGAAACCGTCTGCTCGATTTTGCTGATTTTCAATACCAATCTTATTTCGACAATTTCTGATCCACCAGTCCAAGAACGAAGTCTCTAGCTTTTCTGGGAGCTTCGGAAAACCGATTTCACGTACAGACAGACGGACAGACGGACACCGCTTATTCGCATTCCCTATACATAAGGATCCAGAATATATATACTTTATAGCTCGCTTATTAATATTCTAGAAATTACAAACGGAATGACGAACCTATATATACCCTTTTACCATTTTTTGGTAAAGGTTATAAAAACATATTTTATTATTTACAATTCTTTTTAATTTCATTTACACATTCCCATGTACATACTCGTAGTTTTGCATGCCACAAAGCGCTGCTGTATGACAGAGATTAAAATATACAATATAAGTATATGCTTATGTTTAGTTGTGTATAACGATAAGTTAAGAAATGAGTTGCGATTGTAATGCTAAGAACACAATAAGGACGAAAAATAACGATTTGAAAATATTTTGCTTTTTGAAAGAAATTCTCTATGTTTCAATAATTTATTTTTATTTTCATTTATAAAAATTATGAAGGGTTTATAAAGGGGTCTTAAGACAAATTTTCATACAAAAGTTTTCTTGTTAAGCCTTCATAAAGCCTTAATAAGTTTTATAAATAAGGCTGTTATTTATTACCAATATTGGAAATATTTTTTTCACAGGAAATTCAAAAAAAAAAAGTTTTTGAATACCGGCATTTTTGTTATTGAAACTGAAAAGTATTTTTAGTGTGTCTGGTTAACTTCTTCAGGATTATTATTTTAATTATCAAAAAAAAAAAAATTAAAATAATAATCCTGAAGAATTTAACCAAAGGTTTAAGAAATATCGATAAACATATAAGGCTAAAAATATTGAAAATTGACCTTAAACTTAAAAAAATAGTTTTCATTGAATAGAAAGAAATCTATTACAGAGTACGCCGCGTATGGTTAATTTCGCCCGACGCCATGATTGTGTGTATATTCATGTGCAAATAGTATATACATATGTATGTATGTTATTCGACGTTCATCTCAGCTGTGTTCCTAGCATAAGACGTTAAAAAAATTATGTATGTATGTATATATTAGACACATATATTTTTTAATATTTTTACTGCTCTGAATTAAGCGCTTATCAGTAGATGATCTTGAGGTGGGGCAACGCCCGTCAAAGTGTTTATGTACAAAACCGCATATGGTAAAGAACTAGTTTATGCCATGAAGTTTATTACACTCTGTATGTACATATGTATGTATGTATTAGTGATGCACGAACATTCGTATTCGTATTCGAATTGCTGAATATTCGACCATTTTTAATGAGAATACGAATCATTCGTATTCGTCAAATTCAGGGGAATACGAATACGAACATTTTTCCAAAAAAATTAAATAAATAAATGCATAAATCCAAAACTAAATTTAAATAAATTGATAAAAATATTAGTTTGTACGAATCCATTAAATTTTTTATAGAAATTTGTGCTTTGTATCATTTTCATATATTATTTACTGACGATCATTAAAATGTTGGGTAGTTTTTATTAACTATAAAGTATGCCAACAGGAATATGAAGTTCTTTTTCATAACAATTTTTTAATATTTCATATTGCAGGCGTAAATAGAGTCCTAAATTAATGTCTATAAATTGCGCATGAAATAATCGTATTTGTATTCTCGAATATCGTTTCAAATATTCGTATTCGCATTCGTATTCGCGAATATCAAAAATTGACATTCGTTACATCACTAGTATGTATGCATCTATGTATGTAGTATGTATTTATAATCAGAGCGTTAACTTTTACGGCCTGTGCTACGCTGTCAACAGAAAACATTTGATCGATAACTTGTATTGAAACTAACAATAAAATAACAAATTTTATTTTTGTTTTCAATCGATTGTTTTTGTCGACATCGTGGGACAGGCCATTATTGTTATAATATACCTCGTTTATAAGCAAATCTTATTTGCAAATAACACTATTTGCAAATACTGAACTCACCGTTTATACGTAGAGAGAATACATTACTATCTGTGAATGATATTGCCACACATTGTAAAATTTGTATTAAATTTCTTACAAAACAAAAAAATAATTGGCAACATTTTACACTTTATTTGCAAATAGTGCGCTATTTGCAAATAGTTTTCGTGAGTTATTAACTTACAATAAAAAGATTATACGGCAACGCTTTCCCGTCTTATTTGCAAATAAGAAGAACAAATAAATAAACAAAAACAAACTCTTTTTAATAAACATTTGGGCTATTCAAATGGTGCTCATAAATTAACATATTTTAAAGTAATAACACGAAAAAATATGACTGCTGCAAGCTCTCTCTCTCTCTCTCTCTCTCTCTATCTCAATTCCTTTGGTAAACTCTCTCACATTTCTACGTGCAGTTATGACAAAACAATAAATATGGCTCAGAAAGTCTTTTTATTTTATGACAACAGTTTTTTTTAACTATGTTAAAATGTTAAGACATTATGACACTTAAGACACTAGTTTGAGTGCCCCAATTATGGTTTTTGCAATTGAATGTGCTCGCGATATTTTACACAATTGCTGTTATTGGCCTTCACGGCTCGTATCAAATTAGAAAATCTTATCAATTTCATGCTAATGAGTAAAATTTTTGGTTATTTTAAGCGATTAAAGATATACAATCACATTGTGCCATATCCACCAAAAAAGCTCAAGCGAAATAATTTGTAAACTTAATTCTTAAACCAAAATCGACTATTTGATTTTCATCATTAAAAAAAAATAAAAATATTTGAAATTTATTTGGTGGTGGTTCAGCGTTGTCTATATGCATTTCATTGTTGCTGTAACAAATCATCAGTAGACTTCAACCACACATTTTGAATAGTCACAAACCTCTTATCTTATGCACATTTGAGAATTCACAAATAAGTGCTAATTCACACGGTGAAATTTCTGACGTCTATTTTTCTTAATTCTCTTTTGAAGTTGCTACCAAAAATTCCTTGCATTCATACGATGTTTTTTTTGGACGTCTAATTTTACTCCTCTTCACCCATATAGCCAATAAGCCAGAAGAGTAACAATAAAAAATAACAATAAGATAGAAGAGTAATATTAAAATGTAACAACAATAACAACAAGAGCAATGTAAGGAGAAATATGAAAAAAAAACCATGGAAAACAGAAACCGAGTCATTTTTTCTACCCCTCAAACAAAAAGTGACGTCGAAAAATAGACTTCATAAAAGTCTTCGTATGAATTAGGTGTAATAATGTTTTTGAAAATCACAAAGAAAAATAAGCGTAGCAGGCTTAGAAACTTACACAAAAAACCTTGCAAATAATTTATATTCGATTTGAATATATTTTAATTTTCTACTTCTGACAATATGTCGAATAATAAATTTCTTAAAAATAAAAATAAAAAAACAAACAAAAAAGGGTCCAAAATATGTGTCGTTTAAGCTTTGGCGATTATAGCGCGATATGAAATTTTTAAGTTGTGTGAGAAAAGATTTTTATATGTTAAAAGCCAAGAAAACTTTTTTTTTACAATTAAAACTTTTAATTAAAAACAGACACAAATAATAAATTAACATTTTAATTGGTTTAATTTAACTTTTGGTTAAAAATGTACAGCTTTATTTATAAAAGCCGTTATATAGCCTTATTAATTGTTATAAATAAGGCTGTTAGCTGCTTAAATGATTAATTAAAAATTTAATTGAATCAATTAAAATTTCGTTGAAAATTTTCAGTAATGTACACAATTGAATTTTTTATTGATTTTCGGTTTCATTTTCAACTAAAATTAAAATTAAAATAAAAATAAAATATTTTGAAGTTCTGCTACAAGCTCTATTCTACCAAGTTAATCAAAAACATAAGAAAAAATCAAATAAGATTAGTAGAATTAATTTAATATTTAAGTATTAAAATCTTTAATATTTTTTTAAATTTTTTATATTTAAAATCGTTTGATTAATATAAAACAATGTTCTTCCGCCAGTAATAAGTTTGCCAAAATGATAAGTGCTAAAAACATTTTATTAATTAATCTTTACAGGAGATAACAACAAAAACAGTAGCCATAATGGTAAAAACAACAACAATAACCATAAATTTAAGAGGCAAACAAACACAAAAACACCAGAACAGAAACTACATATTTACTTATTTGCTCATTACAATAAAGGCTTTCATTCCAGCATTAACAATTTAAATATTTTATGATTTTCAATTACAGGATAATTGTCAACGGATTGTTAACACAACAACTACAGCAGCGAGAGGCAACAACAGCCATCACGTCAAAAGCAGCATCAGTAGCAGCAGCAGCAATAACATAAACAACCACAAATATGATGACTACGATGACAATGAAAATATTGAAAGTGGCAACAATTTCAACAACAACAACAAAAATATGCAAAATAGCAACTATTTTAAGCTTAACCATGACAAAAATTACAACAACAATAAATGGAAAAATTCCTTGCTCCACGCGGACTATAAACAACAACTACGAAAAGCGCCAGCAACACAAATTGACAAAACACCAGACGACAATAAAAACGTTGACGAGCATGACGTTGTTAAACAGGATGTGAATGCAAATGAGGATAATGCGGATAATGACAGCGACATAAACATTAACAACAGTTACACGAATAGCAACAACAGACACATGCCCAGCTTTAACCACCACAAAAAACAAACAAAAGATTATGCTGACGACAATGGCAACAACAACAATTTAAGCAAACAAAATAATGAGGAGGAAATGCATAACGAAGATGAAAAGGAAGAGCAATGGTCAGCCGCATCAGCCGAGGGTGGAGAGTCAACAGCATCGGATGAAATACAACCAGATATTATACCATATCCGCCACTGCCATTTTCCGCAAATAAGCACACAGCCAAAGACAAGCAGCACAACAGCAACAACAACAGCAACAGGAATAATAAGATTAATAGCAAAAATTCTGAAACAAACTGGATAAAAGAAAAAATTCAACTGGAGCACCATAGCAAACAAATTCAGCTCGTTCGGGAGCTGCAAAAACAGCAGCAACAACAACAATTGTACGAACATTGGCTGCTGCAGCAATACAACAACAACAACAACAACAAGCCATATCAACCAAAAAGACTTGCAACATAGCAACATTACTTTCAGCAACAACATCAACGACAAAAATATGTTAAATATAGAGACAAACGCTACCACGAGCACCACAAACACCATTATCCGCCGCCCCAGCCACAGCAGTAACCTAAATGGAGCAACATTAAAATTAATAACAACAACATCGGCTCCACAATGAAAATAAACAAATCGGCGTAAAAATAAAACTTGTAGATATAAAAATAGCTTCAAATGACTCATTTTTTTAATATTGTTTTATATCTTTTTTTTTTGTTAGTTTAACATTAATTTTACTTTATTTTGTTTAAAAAAAAATGTTTAAAATATATTAAGGAAGAGAAAACTTGGCTGCAGATCTGAAATTGTTAAGCTATGTACAGACAGTTGTCAGATCTTACAATATTGCCAGTAAAATGTGCTCAAAATTTCTTACAATCGTGTGAACTGGCAATTTTCTTTTCAGACGTCGTTGCCAGAAAAAGCATTGTCATTCCAAGACTAGCAGCTGACAACAAATTGTCAGATATCTTACAATCGTGTGAACACATTGTAAAATTATTGCCAGATATTTGTCGGACATTTTAATATTGTCAGATGTGCGAAGTTTATGCATCCGACAATGGCGTCATTGTAAGAGAATTCTTTCTATGGGCAACACTGCACACGCTTGCTTTTAAAGAAAAAATATATAATAAAATATATGCCAAGGCGCATTTATTAGGTGACAGCACTATACCAGGTTACTAATGTCATTATACCAATCTAAATGTCAAATTTGGATTGTGTAGGTATAAGCCTAAAATCATGCTTTTGTTTGGGTATCCATAAACACCTTTCGAATATTCAGTTTTGTATGGTGTTTGACATTTCCTATAAGAAACATGCAATCTGACGATGCTACCCTGTTTTCAAAAAATAAGAAGGTAATTTATACCAACAAAGTATATGTGGTTGTTGCTGTTGTAATATTTGTGGTAGAATCGCGGGTACCTGATTGATGTGCCTTGATATATGCAGACAAAATCACTGCAATTGCTTGTTTATGGTCCACATATAATTTATATTTTCACTTTTTACATTTAACACAGCCACAAGCGATTAATATTTAAAAATTTTGAACAAATGCATAACAACAGATCTGGGGGTCTACTCTGTAATTCGAAACGAAAGCAAATGTTTTCGAATTGTAATGTTAATAGCATACAAATTCGAAAGCATCTTCTTTCGTTTCGAAATACAGAGTAGACCCCCTGACAACTTTGCATATGACAACCGTATGAGCTGACAATTTTTCGACTGGCGATTTTGTCCGATGAAGTTGAAGTTGTTAGATTTTCTGACAAATTTGATACAACCCTATGAACTGGCAAATTACTTTGTGCTGGCAATTTTTGATTGCCAGTACATTGTCAGCACATTGCCAGATCAGACAATATTGTAATATCTGACAATCGTCTGTACATAGCTTCAAGCCCTTTACCGAAGGATTATCCAATTACAGCAAATATATGAGAAAATGCCAAAAAAAAAAAAAAAGGTCACTAAAGAAAGGTACGTTCACACTTGGCAAATATTTGCCCGAAAAAGCGTAGCCACTAAATACTAATGAAAGTACTTTTTCTTCAGACATATGTTTATCAACGTAAACAGTTTTATACGAGTACAAAGCTAATAGACAATGTCATAAAATTCAATATTATGGGGAACTCTTTAACTTAATAAAGACGTGTCTGAATCAAAAGGATGTTTTATTCATATGTAGCGGTTACGCTTTTTTCGGCAAATGTTTGCCAAGTGTGATTGTGCCTTAAATATGGATATAAGTATGAATCGAACTCATTTACTCGGTAGTTTTTGACACAAACCTATGATCAAACTCACTTAAATTACATGAGTTTGATCATATGTTTGTGTCCAAAACGACTGATTGAATGAGTTGGATTCAAGTGTAGTTGCCACGTCAATTACGCGACTTTAAGTTTGTTCCAGTTTCTATTCGATTATTCAAATAAATAACGAATAAAAAGCTTATTCGAAAAATCAAACAAAATTTAAATAAAAAAAAAACAGATGAAATATGAAAAAGTATTCGTACTCGAAGTATTTAAATTTTTTTGGGATTTATTCGATTAACCGAATAATTGAGGAAAAATTAAATTTTTTTAAAGAATATTAAAGCCTAATGCAAATGAAACTTAAATAAAGGCAAATAATTTTTTTATTCGATTAATCGAATGTGCTATAATTTTTTTTTTTTTTGATTATTCGAATAAATGAGGGATAAAAGCTTTTCATTCAATTAAGAAATAACAAATAAATTAAATAATCAAAAAAATTAATAAAAGCTAATCGAATATATTTTAAATTTTATTCGATTATTCGAACACATACGGCCTATCCCACGACGTCGACAACGTTCGATTTGTCGCACACTTACATGCAAAACAAAAACAAATTTTAAAATTTTGTTGTTGTTTCCAATGTAACTGTGCGACAAGTCGAACGTTTTCGACATCCTAAGACAGGCCCATAATTTAAATAAATAAAATTAAATTTAAAAAGTTAATCGAATAAATTTTTATTGTTATTCGATTACCCGAACACATTACGGATAAGTGACTTTTGTCGAATAAACGTCAAAAAAAAGCACAAAGGCAAATTAAAACATAAAGAAATTTATTCGATTAAATTTGAGGGTCAGCGGTGTAGAGAAGTTTAAGATATGGATTTTTGTCAGTATTATTTATACATTTATTTTTCTTTTGTGATTTTCAAAAATATTATTATTTGTGAATTCTCAAATAGTTCTTGAAAGTCTGTGCATAAGATAAGAGGTTTGTGACTATTCAAAATGTGTGGTTGAAGTCTACTGATGATTTGTTACAGCAACAATGAAATATATAGACAACGCTGAACCACCAGCAAATAAATTTCGTATTATTTATACACCTTAAACATTAAAAAAAAATCACAATATATACCTATTTACATAGTTTAATGCAGACAATTTTAGAAAGATCATGAATAAAGTCAGACGAGACAGTCGCAATGTAAATCAGGACCAAGGCATGTTCATATAAACTAGACTAGAACCATTTGAAAAAATTCATATTTAAGATATCAAAAAGATGTACAGAAAAGTGTTTGTTGATTGACATCTTATGGATATTAAAATTTACAAGTGGCGAAAATAGGCGCCTGGGCATTTGAAACCACCAGTTATGGATTCGCCTTGGCCAAGACTATGAAACTATTGTGACTTTTTTTTAAGTCTATCACAGAAACTGTGAGTATTTAAGAAGAAAATGATACAATTCATTACCTAAATGCTTCCCATTAATTTCACACAATGAAGCATTTTGTTATGCTTTATTATGATTTTGATTGATTTTTACTTGATTTTTTCCTTGATTTTTTTTTCCTTTTGTAAAGATTACCTGACTGTTTTTTGGATTTTTTTTTTTCTACATAATGAAGCACAAAAAATCTTGATTTTTCTTTAATTTTTTTTTTTTTTTTTTTTTTTTTTTTTTTTGTAAGGATGAATAAATTGCAAAAAATATTTTCTTCTTAAAATATAGCAAATAGCAAGCATATTGTAAATTTTTTAATACACAAATATATGTTATAAAGTTTTCTACATATCGTGGCATAACTGCCAAAAAAAAAACTTTACAGATATAATTTTCAAACTTCATTTTCTGCGATCACACAAAACCAACATTAAAAAAACATGTCGCTTAAGCTTTTTTGGCAGTTATGACTCGATATATTTTTGTCTTACTAAAATCACTTTATTATATGTATATGTATATCTAAATATTTTTTCTCATTTACTTTTAAGCCATACTGGAATCAAATAATTTTTTTAAGTGCAATAATTTATTTTTTAATGCTTTCATCTCTCTATATAACATATCTCAAATAAAATACATATTTTTATACCAAAAATAATTATTAAGCAAAATATATAACATGCGAAAAATTAATATAAAATCTTAAGAGCTATTTAAAATGTTTAATATTCATTTATTTGCTAAGAAAAATTATTTTGACTTAATACGCGTATTTGTTATTTTTTCCATTCACATAATACAACTTATTTTACTCAGAAGCTTTTTCTTTTATGGTGGCAAGAGGAAAATATATTGGCTGCTCAGTTTATTCACTTTTCTTCTCTCTCTCTCTCTCTCTCTCTCTCTCTCTCTCTCACACGGTCAAAAGTTGCTTGATAAAAATTGAAATGTGTGAACCCAGTATTATTTTGGGAAGATGTGGACTTTTTCTTTGATATCATTTAATTTACTTTTAATAAAATTTGGAAAATTCAACATATTTTTATGCAACACACAATGGGATTTTGTTGCCAAAAACCACTCAAATTGCATGCTGCAAGGTAGATTCGTCTCAATTCGCTTTGAAAATTTTACAGCTGACATGAATTCGCCTTGAGTAAAATGAACCGTTTGCTACATTTTAAATGAATGAAAATATTTGATTTATACCTTTAGGAGTAACATATATATATATATTTGTTTTATTACTTAGTTTGTGACGCCTGAGGACGGCGCTATGAAACAAGGCCCAATGAAATAACCTCCAAAGAAGATATGAAATAAGCCCCAATAAAATAATAATCAAAAAAAATTATATAAGGCCCAAAAGAAAACTTATAAAAAAAAACACCCAACATAAATGAAATAAAGTCCAATTAAAAAAGCCCCATGAAACCAAAGTCCAGATGAAATTAATCAAAAAAAATTTAAATAAAGCCCTTGCAATCTCAAGATGAAAAAAATTCCAAAATAAATTAAATGAAGCATTATTCAAAATTCCTTAGCTTTATTGGCCTTTATCTTATTTCCTTTATTGGGGGTTATTTCCTTGGGTTTTATTTCATAGCGCCTGTGACATTTTTACTAAAACACGACCACTTTCCCTACCCCCTTGAGAATTTGTTTTAATTAATTAAATAAAATGTGAAATTTTATCGAAATAATAATCTAAACTCAGGCAAGCAGCAAAAGCCATCCCAGCCCCTTAATTGCTGACCACAAGAAAGCCTTGGTCTGGCCTTAAAAACTTTATTATTCCTCTCCAGGCTTTCAGAATGCTGCCGCGCAAATGTCTCAACATTATAAAAAAATACTTATTTTAATTTTAATACTAAACAAATTTGTTATTTTTTTATTTTTATTTACCAAAAAAGCAATATAACTTTATCCTACTTCTTTAAATAAATGTGCAATATAAAATTGTAAAATAAGCAAATATGTATTTTAGTAGAAAAATATATTAGATTTGAAATTAAAACTTTTGTAAATGCGTTAAATAAAACTATATAATAAAGTGCAATACACACAACTGCAAGTCAATGTAAAAAAAATGAAAGAAAAAATGGAACATTTAGTTAAAAACTGTCATTTTAAAAATAAAGTTCTTAACAAAATATTTTGGTTAGAAAATTTCATGCAATATTGATAATTCATGAACTCAATTAAAAGAGAATTATTATTGTAAGATAGAAGAAATTATATTTAAAAAAAAATGAAAATGTAACAATTGCATATCTATCTAATTATTATTATGAGTAAGTTTTATTTTATTTTAATAAAAAAAAAAACTATATAAATGTATTTTACTAGAAAAATTTATCAGCAAAAAAAAACAAAAAGAAAAGAAAAAATAAATAAAATTTGTAAACACCTTTGAGTTTAGAAATAAATTTGAAAATAAAATATATGTACTAGAGGTCTGCGTAAACAGTCTTGAAATGTAAAAACGTCATGATTTTTAAATGTATTTACGTCGCATGTATTAAGCGGCCCATACACTACAACAGCATGCACGCACAATCAAGCGATTGAGCATTCATGCTCGTACCACACAACATACCAGCAACCTGGTACAATATTCATTTCTTACAAAATTTCGGGAAGGGTGGTTATGAATAGCGACACATATTTTGTTGCAATTATTATTGGAATGTTGTTAAAATTAGCAGCTATGTATAACTAAAGTTCTAAAATTCTGTTTACCATTGAAACAAATTATATTTCAACAAATTATATTACTTAAATGCATGTTTGCTCCATGACAATTTTGCTCAACTGAGCTAATTTCACCATATACCACACCAGCGAGCTGGTACCATCAGCAAAATATCAAAATCTACTTGACATCGCTGCAGCAAACCGTACAATCGCACAAAATGCCCATACACGACCAAACCGCTGGCACAAACACTTGATTGCGCATGCATGCTGTTGTAGTGTATGGGCCCCTTTATACTAAACCAATAATAAATGCTGTCGTACTATAAGCGAAGCACGATGGATGTATTGGTGTATGTGTATACCAGTGTTAACAAGCGATGACGTCAAGACAGCTTGTCTGTAACAAACACTCAAAAGAAGTACTGTTGATTAGTGTATGCTTGTTATTTTTCATATTGTACGTTTGAGTGTGTGTGTGTAATATGTAATGGGTGTTTTTTATTGAGGTATAGAACTTTAAGTTGGCATCACTTTTTTAACTGGCGGCCATTTTGTCAGCTGTCAAGTGATTAATATTTAGTTTGGTTTGCCATTTCATCATGAACAGGTTGACAAAAGAACAACGCTTGCAAATCGTGCAAATTTATTTCGAAAATAATGGTTCAGTTCGCGAAGTTTACCGCAAGCTCCGTCCATTTTATGGTCGACATAATCGTCCAATTAATTCGGTTAACCATGGATCGTTTTCGCACTACGTTTACTCTATGTGATAATACGCATCCGCAGAGACGTCGAACAGTGCGCACCGAAGAAACAATTGCCGCTGTAGAGCAAAGTGTTGAAGAGGACCCGAATGAATCGATTCGCCACCGTGCACAGCAATTGGAACTTTGTCCATCAACTTTATGGAAGATTTTGCGCAAAGATCTTGGCTTGCGACCTTACAAGATCCAGCTTGTGCAAGAATTAAAGCCGCGAGACCATGCAATGCGTCGTGATTTTGGTGTATGGGCCGAAAATGAGATTGATCTCGATGCTGATTTTCATCGCAAAATTTTGTTCAGTGATGAGGCTCATTTTTGGTTGAATGGCTACGTCAACAAGCAAAATTGCCGCATTTGAAGTGAAGAGAATCCACATGAGACCCTTGAGACCATTACATCCACAAAAACTGACTGTTTGGTGTGCTCTATGGGCTGGTGGAGTCATTGGGCCATACTTCTTCCGAAATAATGCTGGAGAGTCAGTTACCGTTAATGGAGACCGGTATAGAGCCATGATAACCGAATATTTTGTTCCCGAATTGGATGGCATGAATGTGGATGAGTTGTGGTTCCAACAAGACGGCGCTACATGCCACACAGCGCATGTCACAATCGATTTATTGAAGGAAACATTCGATGAGCGCATAATTTCGCGGAATGGACCTGTCAATTGGCCACCAAGATCGTGTGATTTGCCACCATTGGATTATTTTCTTTGGGGATATGTGAAGTCGCTCGTCTACGCCAACAAACCAGAAACGTTAGGGGACTTGGAAGCCAACATTCGTGGCGTTATTGCCAACATACGGCCCCATATGCTCGAAAAAGTGGTTGAAAATTGGACCTGTAGAATTGGCTTTATTCGAGCCAGCCGCGGCGGCCACATGCCCGAAATCATATTTAAACATTAATGGCATAAAATTATCCTTCCAATAAAGCCAAATTAATGGACATTAAAACGATTTTCTTGTGTTTTATTTCAATTTGAAGTTCTATACCTCTAAAAAAAACACCCGTTAGATGGTAACCCTGCAGTCAGGCTGGGGCCAAGTGTCTCTATGTCAACACTAAAATTATAGTAGTAGTTACATTGTCTACAATTTCAACAACTTGTCAATATAAATAAATTTGTATGTACACAAGGTATAGAAATGTACCAGTAAATGTCTGGTTGGTATGTCTCCATGCTCCCATAAGAACTATGAATTCACTACCTAGTCAATTGTTTTAGTGTTACTAGTAGATTTTCAATGACAAGCACATGCTAAATGTCTATAGCACAAAGTATTGTATGGGGAATAATTGTAGAGTAGTACTGGTGACAGAGTCAAAAGCGACTCAGTACATTCTCACCATCGACATTTCCTTCAGGGAAGCTATTATGTGATTAACCGCATACAAATAATGTTAATACATGTGTATGCCTTTGCATGTGCGCAGAAAAATAAAAGATCATACACACAAACATGCATGATGTTTGTACACGCGCTTATGCGTAGAAAGAAGCTAGTATCACAAATTCTTCCGTCACGAAGTATTTTCTTCTTTACTCTTATACTTACAATACTCAAATAAATTTCTTTCAAACAGCGTTGTTAACGTTTGTTTTATAAGATTTCGCTGTAGCAAAGCATTTGAAAAATCCCTCATCTCTTAAAAGTTCTTATAAGATATCTTGTGCAGGAGACTAATATGTACTAGTATATCTGTAATGCTCTATCACAAAATGGCTATGGTTCTAATAGGATATTAAAGTATTTATCCTCAAGTTCTCGTTTCCACACACTTGCTCACCTTACACACACACACACACACACACACCACACACACACACACACACACTCAGAGACACAGTTGTAGGCGTAGTTTAAAATTGAAACTTTAAATGATTTTATACCCACAGTTCTCATATCACAATTCTCAACATGCAAAAGTCACTGGCTTGTCTGTCATATCACAACTAATTTCAATTATATAAACAAATTTATTTGATATTAGACATTAAAAATTTAAAAAAAAATAATAATAATAACAATTTTAAAAATTTATAACAATTGCGCCAGAACTGCAGGGACTTCATACATACATTTCATTTAATTTTCATGCACTCATGCAACCCAACCTGGAATGCTTTGAAACTCACACATTTAATTATCTCTATGTATGTATTTACTGGTAAACTGCATCCAACCCTTGCACACACCCACATAGCTTTGCTTCTTCTTTAGATAGACACACACACACACACGCACACACACACACACACACACACACATATCTACACTTGTACAATTAGTAAAATGTAATTAAATCTTAAAAAATAATGTCTCTTACAAAATAGAAAAAAGTATAGTATTTGAGAAAAACTTTTTGTAGTTATTAAAGCTAAACTGCATTAAATAAAATGTAAATGTAAAAAAATGGAATAACTAAAGGAATAAATAAATAATAATTTAAGTTAAAATTGAAAATAAAATTATTGTAAAAGAATAAACTAAGAATGATATAATATATACAGAAAAAATTATATCCAAAAAATTTTTAAACAAATATTTGTTTGAAATCAAACTTAGTTTCAGTAAATATTCTGTACTGTTCCATTAAATTAATTTGTACCAAAAAACTGTGTAGAGAAGAAACAGGCCACGACGTTTGTCGGCTACTTTTCGGCATTTACATGTATACAACACGATCAGTTAAAATAAACAACAACAACCGCACAACAGCACGTTGTTCCTATCAACAAGCAAGATAATCACCAACACACTGAAATAACATTTTCTCTCAGCCGAACTCTGATTAATTTAAATTTTTACAAAATTTTTTATTAGAATTTACAAAATTATTTGTAGGACCGCATTCAAATAAAATATTTACTGATTTATGATGAAATTTAGTTTTTTCTGTGTATATACACATATATATATTGCATACATGATTAAAATTGATATTGAATAAACACGACAATTAAGAAACCAGAATTAAAATGTTCATTTATTTATTCATTTAAAAAAAATAAAAGTTTGAAATATTTTTAATATTTTTCTAGTAATAATGGGCTTACAGAGTGTTGAAATGATTTTAACAAAGGCTGGTCATTGCAAGGTAATGTCTTTCAAAACCATGTTGAAGTTGTTATCTAAGGTTTTGCAATTAAGATGAAACTTTTATACCTTCTTTTGGGCTTAAGAGGGACTGTTATATTTCAATCGACGTTTGGATAATTACCCAAAATTTAAAGTTCTAAAATATGTATTGCCAGACTATTAGCACGATTCTTATTTCAGAATTTTGCATAAATTACTATTCAATACGCCAAATAAAGAATGAAATAAACCCCAAAAAAATTATATAAGGCCCAAGAGAAAATTTATGAAAAAATAACCAATATAAATGAAATAAAGGCCAATTAAAAAAGCCCAATGGTACCAAACTCAAGATGAAATAAAGCCCACAAAAATTTAAATAAAGCCCAACCAATCTCAAAATATTTTTTCTTCAAAAAGTACTTTTTTCAAAAAGTAACTTTTTGGAATGATTTTTTCTTGAAAAGGCAATTTCTTCCACAGATTTTTTTTTCAAAAAGTACCTTTTTAAAAAAGTACTTTTTTAAAATGGTACTTTTTTCAAAAAATTATTTTTTTTTCAAACTGTAACTTTTTCAAAAGGTACTTTTTTCGAATTGTAATAATTTCAAAAGATTCTTTTTTTCAACAAGGTACTTTTTTCAAAAGTTATTTTTATCAAAGAAAATTTTTTTTAAAAAGCCTTTTTGAAATGTAATCATTTTGTAAAGTACTTTCGTAAATAAAAGATACTCTTTTAAAAGGGATAAATGTATTTGGGTTACAAGGTCAATCCTTTTTTATTAGATATACATATTTTTTAAAAGGTACTTTAAGTAAAAGTTCCGTTTTTTATAAGAAAGTGCTCGTGCTTATATTTTAATATTGTTTAATAAAAAAAAATTTTCTTTAAATGTCTTTTTTAAACAAATTTAAACATTATTCTTATAACATCTTTTCTTATGAATTAATTTTAATTAAAGCTACTTTTTGACAGAGAATTTTTTAAAGGGTATTTTTCAAGTTAATTTTTGTAAAAGGTACTTTTTTTAAGCGCACTCTTTTCCTTCTTCTAAGTGAAGATTTCTAAACATATTTTTGACAGAAAACTTTTTTGAAGACGCATTTTTTAAAAAGATTATTTTTAAAAATTGCTTTACAACACGACAATATATCAAAAGCGACTTTCTTAAAAGATATTTTTTCAAATGGTACGTCTTTAAAATATGTGACCTTCTCCGAGAAAAGAATAGAATAGAAAAGGGACCTAGTGTGTGAAAATGAAGTTTTGAGAAAACCACATTTCATCTTGTTCTACACCCTTTTAGGTACCAGAGTGCAACCCTGTTTTTTGACACACTAGGTCCCTTATCTCGGAGAAGTTCACACATACTTTTTCAAAAGCTGCTTTTCTGGAAGTTACTACAGGGGATATGGTACTTGTTGGAATATTTAAGACTTCTTAAAAACGCAAAAGTAGGCATTTATTGATACGAGTACATAGAAAGTCATGAAAGTGCCATTCCGTAAAAATGCTAACCGAATTTTTGCTTTAAATTTGTTGATATTTAATTTAAAAAAAAGCTGACGTTAAGATTATTTTAGATTAGGAAAACAAACAAAAATTGTCATGAGTTAAACTGCAAGATAAGATTGTAAGTACTTCAAAGACTTTTCTAAATACTTTTTGCTTGATTATAAATTATTTTAAACGCATTAGCATATTAACTATTTAGTTCTCAATACATTTTATTACCATTAGTTTAGTTTATTTACTGTTTTGGCTTCATAATAACAATTATCTATGGATATAAAAAGTTTTAAGCATTAACGCGTGTATAATTCCTTAGCAACACCGATTGTTAGTTGAAATTTTAAAGCAAACTTACAGCCTAATTTATAAAAATTATTAAGGCTTTAGAAAGGGTTTATAAAATAGATCTTTAAACTACATTTTTCTTGTTAAGCCTGTATAAATGTTTACTAATTTTTATCACCAAAACTATTAGCCGTTAGCAAGCAAACAGTTTCTAGTTTTTTTTTTATTAAAACACAATCGCTTTGCACAGAGTTTAAGTGGGTAAACCTACCAAAAAAATATTTTAGTTTTCTGTTAAACTTCTTAAGAAAACAAAACAAAAATTTTGTTTTATTTAAATACAAGTTTTACTTAAAAAAATCATTAAAAAAACTTGCTCTAAATTCCATTTTTTTTACTTGCAATATATAAAAATTTTGTTTGAGCAATATTTTACACTTGATTTATTTTACTAAAACTACATATCGTTACCTTCATATAGAAAGGCCCTAACTCAATCGAGATTTTTGTATTTTTCGATAGAAGAACATCTAATTTATCGAAATATACAAAAAAAAAACTTAAAAGGCGATACGACCTTTAGCCTGTTAAAATCGTAAATATAGAAACAAATGGAGTTCGAATAATAATTAAAATTAATTAAAATTAATAGCCATGGGCTTGTGGCAAAAGTTAAATAAAAATATACTTAATAGTAACAAACCAAAAAAGTTTGTCTTAAGTGGAACAAAAATAAGCAAATTAACTAACATGTGTTTAATTAGTAAAGAACCAATGACAATGGCAAGAATGTTGTAAATATAGAGATGGTAAAATTGAGCTTACAATACAAAAAAGCTTTCAGCAAATTGAAATACGATGAATCAAAACAATTCACATATTCCATTTGCAATAATGGTAAGTATATAAAGCAGAAATCTACATCAACTGACATGTAACTCACATGTAATTTGGCTTAAAAAGCGATACGAACTTTAGCCTGTTAAAATCATAAATATAAAAAACTTGATTTCAAAAAAATAAAAAGTTAGGGCTTTCTACAGTCAGGTAACGATATGTATATTGTAATGAAAAATACAAAATGCAAAAAATTTTAAAAAGATAAATACACAGGTAAAAATAAAAACACTGCAATTTACATTTGTATTCTAATAATTACACATGGTCCTTCGAATCCAATTCTGGTTGTTAGCAATTAAAAAACCAACCAAAAAGCAGCTACTGGGAATTTATGCTTAAAATTCTCGCAAATAATTATAGAAGGATAAATAAACTACTGACAGGTTGCGTAGCGCCATATTAAATTCAGTTTTAGAGCATGTTTGAGAATATTTGCGGCCTACATTTTCTGGCTGAAGCAATTTAAATTTTTTTTTTTTTTTTTTTTTTTTTGTAAATGATTTTGTTTGAACGCTACAAAACCATCCATATATCAATAAACATAAAAATAAAAACCATAATGGTGGAAAAAATTTTACAGGCCGATAAGTAAACAGATTTTTTTTTGTTCTAAAACAAAAGGCATGTGAATTATAATAAAACGTGTTTTTTGGCATTTCCATTAAACTGTTAAAAAAAAGTAAAATATGCACAATATTTGTTGATAGCAAAAGAAGCCCATATAATAATATTTAATCTATCGTAAAAGTTATTTAATGAAGAATAGAATAGTAGAATATATAAAAAATATATAATAAATAAATAGAATGGAAACTATTTTTGAATATATTAAAATACTTACAATTATGCATTATCAAACTGTTTGCAATTTTTTAAGTCATGGAAATATAACCACTTCGCGATAAAAGATCAACAAAAAAAGACCTGTGTTTCCCAGTTTTGCCCCAAGTCATCTACTTTTTTATGGGCCCCCAAAGGTTTGGGGTCTCGGTTTCATTTTTGCACTTTCTCATGCTCATTTCTTGCAAACCGTTGGAAATTTTGATTTACTCTCTGAGCCAAAGTTGTAGCTCTTGTCATAAAAAACAAAAATTATAAACATATAAAATCAAAAAAACTTCATCTTCAGGATCGAAATAGCACAAATTATTTTTTTTTTGTAAACTCGATTTTTTTTACCTTTTCCCCCATGTTCAGGTCCATAGGTAGCAAACCGTTCAAAATTCAAGGAAGTAATCAACTACAAAAATGTACC
Source organism: Tachina grossa (assembly GCA_949987645.1). Taxonomy (NCBI): domain Eukaryota; kingdom Metazoa; phylum Arthropoda; class Insecta; order Diptera; family Tachinidae; genus Tachina; species Tachina grossa. The sequence continues at coordinate 27,409,582 of OX465276.1, read as the reverse complement.
TAAGATCTCAATAAACAACTTTCTAGAACATATCAACTACCTAGGAATGATTATTAACAGTGTTTAGGTAGCGCTTAGGTAGTGAAAAATTTTCCGAAAATTTTTTAATTTCATTTGTTTGGAAATTTTTCACTTTTGCGGCTACCTAAGCGCTACCTAAACGGTGTTAAGAATCATTCCTAGGAAGTTCATATGTAGAACCACGTGAAATATAATAATAAATTTTAATGGGCGTAGCCTCGCCTATTTTTTCAACTTTAAAATTGTGTAATTAGAAGAACCAAAGGTGTTTGCTAAGTTTCGCAGCAATCAAATAAATAGAATAGCACAAAATTAAATTAAAAAATTTGTGGTCGTGTCCCCGCCCACTTTTTTGCAACTTGACGAACTGGTAGCTATATTCTTTCAGGAAAAATAGAATTTTTACAATCAGTCTAAAATGTACCGAGTTATGAAGGAGGTTAGGTTAGGTTAGGAAGGGTGGTGCCAAAACGCACCTCCACTCGGAGACCCAATTGGGGTTACCTTATATTGCCCATTAAAAGTAATATTTACCACCATTTGTACCCAGAAGTGGCCCTATTATCCGTCATCAAGCCACTGAATTCCCATGATGAAGCCTTTGATGTCCTCTAGTTTATAATTCCCGATATCAGTAATGCTCTCATGGAAACGTCTGCTGACCCATCTAAGCCTATGACGTTGCAGCTGCGGGCAGTGACAAATAATATGTTCAATGGTTTTCTACAGAAATCTGGAGTACCAATTTCTTAAATGCTGGTTCTTGCTCTGACCGAGCAGTGACCAGTCAATGCGCGCCTATCACGATTCGTATCGCCTTCCTATTCATGTTTAGTAACAGTTTGGATTTAAAGTAACAATGTCAAAGAAAAAAATAATACATACGAATTGATAATCTCCATCTTTTTTTATTTTGTATTAGAATAAAGAACATTGCAAAAAATTTTTTTTAATCTAGTACAAAATCATCGTATTCGAAGTCGTAATACGACACTCGTAATAAGGCCTATTGTTTTAAAATTTTTGTTTGAAAAAAAAAACTAAAGCAGAAACAGTTATATGAAATAATTAATAGTAATTAATTAGTTACTAAATGATTCCCCAATCATATTTTGTCTTATTTAGAATAATTTAAGCCACTTTAAATTTCAAAAATCGGTAAATTTTTAAGTAAATTAGAAGCAGCACAATATTTTTCACACCTGAGGTAGATTACTTTAACCTGCTGTGGCTCCGTCCCTGTTTCAGCAGTAGACTTCACAAGAGATGATACTGATAACTTGACTTAATTATTAATAACATAGTTTGCTCCACTGTGCGCTGTACACCATAGAATTTACAGAGCCGCAAAAAAAGTCATACAACAGTATTAAAACGTTTGATACTGGAGGCCAATTCAAATTAAGGGCCTTCATTGCTGGTACTTTTATTTTGGATGTTTTTGATACTACGCAATACAGCAGCAGCAGATTTTTGGATAAGGATGTTTAAGGATGCTTATTGTCCTGCAGAAACGATACATGCACACAAAAATATATTTGTCCAATTAACAGGCTTAATAAAACAGATCAATTAAAAATGTGATTGAGTCAATTGAATTGAAGTTTAAGTGACACAATTAAATTTTCAATTAAACTTTTCATCAATTAAATTTTTAAGCAATAGTTTATTTAAATCAATTTAATTTTTAATTGATTATTTGTACATATTTTTCAATTATAAGTGTTAATTGAAGTAAAACCTTTTTCTGTATAGTTGCTGGAATTATTTTTTTTTTTTTTTTTTTTTTTTGAAGAGAGACCGTGAGATGAACTGTATAGCGCGATGAGTTTAGCAGCATCTTGGCTCCTTCTCCAATTTTTTGTATTTACAATAGCGGCAATTGTAGCTTTCATCAAGATTCTTTTACAGTTTTCTTTAATATACCCACTGTTTAACAAACCAAAAAAAAAAAAAAAAACATTTCGTAAAGTTGTACTTCCTGTTTAACAAAATACGAGCAAAAGCACAATTGTGAATAAAAAATAGGGCTGGTTAATGTTGTTTTCCTATAAAAAACAAACATACATACACTTGTGTATATAGCTTTTTATTGTTGTTATTGTTATAGCTGATGGCTTGTAGTCATGTATAATGAATGATAAAGATCTTGATACATGTTCCTTGTTTTGGTAAATATATATTACAGACACACAGACAATTGGAATTAAAAATAACATAAAGAGGTTTTTTTTTTATTAAAGAAATGTTAACGCATGTTGTCTTGATATTTATGTTGTCATATAATTTTGTTACATTTTTACAAAAGCACTCACACACACACACACACAAACACTCACACTCGCAAACAAGTGTTGCCATATATTAAGCCACATCCGCATCCTCTTTGGTGAAAAAAAATATCAATATTTATTTAACTATAATACTTTATGTGTGAGCATGAAAAATTCATGCATCTTTTTTATTCATTTGCCTTGTTGGTCCAATGTTTTTTTTTTTGCATTTACCCGCTTTATTCGTTGCTAAGATCCTTGTCGTCGTTGTTGTTGTTTTATGTTTATTTTGCCTTGCAAATTTTTTCTTTTTATGTGTTTACAACTCAACATTATTTTGATTGTTGTAAGAAACATTAACTGCAACATCAATTTGATGGGGCATCATTTGTGGTTATTTTGTTATTTTGTTGTTATTGTTGTTGCCAATCAGGGTTGGAACTTGGAATTTTTTTTTTTTTTTGCTCGAGTGTTCAATTTCGATTTGAGGAGGTAAATTGCGTATTTAGAATTTGTTGAGTGTGCTGAAATTTTTTGCATATTGTTAAAACTCTTCTAGCAGTTTTTTGTTAAATATAAAAAGGTTCATGCATCTGCTAAATAAGGATTCAGTCTAGTAGAGTTGAGTCTTGGGTAGAGAACAGCTAACTTAACATCGTGGTATACCATTAATGAATTATTTAACATTGTGTGTTGTAGAAACTCTTAATATAAGTGTAGAGTAAATAAAGTGCTCCCTTTCATAAGAATCTTATACAACAAAACAACATTTCTAAAAGTAAAATACTAATAGTATACCAGCAAAGAATTTCAAAAAAGGTAATCGAGTTTGGAATTAAGCATTTATGGTGGAAGATCTTTCCTACTGGATTACCAACTTAATAATTTTAACAAGGCGTGAGACTGAAATAATCGATTATTAAGAAGTACTTCCTTTTTTTATTTGGCAACTTTTTCACGTAATCTATTTAATCTAAAAAAATCATTCTCTTCGTTTAGCAACTTGTACATCATATTTTTAAATTTTAGGTAATGTGATTTGTAAGCGAGTAATGAAATTTGGCAATCAGAAAAGTAAGTCATTATATGGCAAGTAGTTATAATAGTAATGTGTAATTTTTTGCTGGGATCTTCTTATATTTATATCTTTAAAAATTATATATTTTTAAGTGTTAAATGAATCAATATCTATCGTAGATTAATAAAATTCGGTGGTTCATTCTGTAGCTTGAATGCACTGTGCGTTATTTCCTATTTTATTGAAATGTCTTAATTGTTTATTTTGCCAAAATGTTGAATATAAAATTTAATGGTCCTCGGAATTTGAAAAAAAAAATATATTTAAACAAAATTGCTTTTGATGATTTTTCCTAATGGAAAAAAAAATTTACTCTCATATAATTAAATTTATTTTTATTCATGCTTAAGAAATCTTTTATTTAAATGAACTAAAGGACACAAGCTGTGTGTTTATTTAAACCAATCCATAATCACTGTTGGACTTTTTTTTAAATATACTTTTAATATAGTCTTGTTGTTTTATCTTCCCTTTTTATGATAAAGACTGACAGTTTTTTTTTCTCTTCTAAATCAAATAAAATTTATTTTGATTGAATGATTGATTTATGGTTGGTTAGAAAGCTTGAAGGCAAACTTGAATTTAATGGACAAATAAAATAAACAAAAAAAAAAGGAGCGGAAACATAATTTATTGAAGAAAAACGCATAATCAACCAATTTTTTTTAAGGGAAATAAAATAGTATGAAAAAAAAACATAGTGAAAATGAACAATAAAAGCGTAAATTAGTTGGTTGTGGCTGATTTGTCACTGTTAATAAAAATGTCACTCAAAAGCAATTTGATGGTGTTGTTTTTCCTGTTTTTTTTTTTTTTTTTTTTTTGGTTTCTCTTGTGAATTTAATTGGGAAACTTTTAACTACACAAACAAAGACTTATTGTAAGATTCGACCATCTCAATGTTATAAAAAATTAAAGGATATTTTCTTCAATATTTTACTAATAACCGTAACGAAAAACCAATCCCAGAAAAATATTAAATTTTTTGTTGTTGCTAGCAAATAATATTAAAGCGAAATGTTGCAACAATAGAGGTGGAGTTAAGTAATATTACTATATTACGAGCAACAACGATTTATTAATAATTCATGAATGTTGTCAGTGTGAAAAAGCGACAATCAGATAGCCAGAAAAGGAGTAAAAGGGCAAGTACAATTCCAGTTAAAAACTAAAATAGTCATGCTTGTGGTTTGAAAGGAAGGAACCCCTCAGACATCTTATAATACATATAGCCATTTGGCCAATACTAAATACTGTATTACAATCGTATGGAAAATACAAGTCATATAAAAATAAAACTCATAACTAAAATTTTTTACAATTATACATTCTATTTTCTTAGAAAATATAATTATTTATACTTCAAATTTTTTTTTAAATTAGCAACTGTAATGGAAAATTTATCAAAAATCAGTTTAAAATTTAATTGAGTGAAAAAAATCAGTTAAATATTTAATTGATTGAATTAAGCTTTTGTTTTAATATATAATTGATTAAAAGTTTATTCAAAATTTAATTGAGTCAATTGAACTTTTGTTCAAATATTTAATTAATTAAAAAGTTGAATTGTTTTTTTTAGGTGTTTTTTATTTCTTCTGTGTACAAAATAAATAATAAAATAAAAAATTTAATCGAAAATTTTTGATAATATAATTTAAATATATAATTACATAATTAAATAGTTTAAAAAATTTAAAAAATTTATTAGTGAATTTAATTGATCGTTTAGCTTTTTTCTAAAGATGTTTATAATAAAATAAGAAATATTGTTTGAGAAAACATAATTCCATTTGATGTCCCTTTGTGTCAGTTATTATAGGAAAAGTTTAAGTGATGAAGGCATAGTCACTAGTCGCTTAACTATACCGACTTCAACAGATACTAATCCTAATGGAACATCAGAGCGCCCTCCTTCGTTGTGTAACAGAATCATCGTCGAAGTAAAATAACCGATAAAATGGCTACTAAGCACAGCTTCAAGAAAAAATTTAATAGCCTCATTTAACACCAGAGGCGCTGTAAGAGTGTATTATTAAAAAAAAGCGTGCAAAAAAAATCAGTTATAAAAAAAATTTATCTTTCTTCTGTCTCTTCCATCACCGCCTGTTTTCTCTATCACCATCCCTTTCCTCATTCCCGGAATGTTACTTCCTTTTGAAAAAAAATTTATGGCATGAATTGCCATAATACGACATAAAATTTATTTTGACATTAAGATTTTCCTTTAGTGATATGAGGGAGGATGAAAGTGTGTCAAAATGTCATGTGTGATTAAAAAAAACCTCCAAAATCAGAATTTTATTTATTACATTTTCCTGAAAGACAGTTTCTTCTCGACCTTTTCCCATTTTTGCTTTCATGAAAAATCTTTCATGAAAAATCTTCATCTTTTATATGCGTTTTATTTCAAGGGGGTCAACTCAACATGCAATTTTAAGATTTCTCAAGAAATCCATAAGCAATGATTATCATATCTTCGCACTTTAAAAATTCTACTTAATTTTCACTACTATCACACCAAAGTAAATATACAGTTGCATTACTTTTATGATATAAGAGTATATTGTTACGTTTTTATCTTTTAAAAACATTATTTCTGAAGGTTCGAATATTTGCAATGAAATAAAATATTTCAAGTGTACAATTATTATCAAAGAGCACTTTATTAATCAACACGGTATTAAGAACTTTTTAACAAACAATGTTAAATTAATTCACAACTAGAATACCACAATGTTAACTTTACTGTTCTTTATACAACTTGAGTTAATCAACTCAACTGACTTACAGCCTCTCTCTCTATTGTCAGATGTATCCTCTTTTTATACTTAACATAAAGCTTCCAGAAGAATATTATCAACATTATTCACAGCATATTCAACAGCTTCTCTAATTCATGTTACAATTCACTGTGTTGGTTTGTGTGTATGTACTTTGTTAATAGAGCATGAATGTAGAACAAAGCTGGCCACTGAGAGAACACCGAGATAAATGTATTCGCGTATGTGTATTCATTTTTATAAGAAGCCGACTGATGTTGGGCACTCTGGTGCTACTTTGGGCAGCTTTGATGTAGAAGCATTTTAGTTGATGCTCTATATGTCTTTCGTCTATATCATTTTATTTTCGATTTCAATACAAAATTCAAAAGAATGTATTCTTCTGATATCGTTGAAAACCATTTAAGTTTTGAGTATTTTTTTATCCCAATTTTTCTCAAATTAAAATTTAACATATGAAGTGAAGTTTATTCTGACTTGATATTAACTCCTCTCACCTCCAAACCTGATAGAAAAATTTAATTTATTTTTCAGAAAACACTTGCACCGGTATTTTTATAAATAATGGCTAATATTAATGTTGGTTTAACATATTAATTTTGATTGTAGAACCGCTTTAATTTTAACGATCGCTTATAAATATAAAATATAAATTTTCCTTTAAAGTACGATAACTAAGAAATTAAAATCGAAAATTTACGCAACCATATTTTATCGAAGTTAACCTTCCCCCGCCCAAACGGAAACGGATGTTAAATATTACAAAGCATTTATAAAGTTAACGGGAATTCAAGAAGCTTATAAAAAAAAACTAAATTCCAAACAACAAACAATCAAGCATAACAAGTTTTAAAATAAATATTAATTTAATGCCTTTAACAAACCATTGTGGCAAATAAAAATTATACCTGTGTTGTGCTGTTTTAAGGGATCTATTACTTCCACATCATTATTACAAAAATAAATGGCAACAAAAGGTCTGCTTTAATTACTACAGTGAGAAAAAGCGTGAGACATAAGCCTACACTGAAACAATCCACAACAAGTAAATGTAAATGTTTAGTAAAATGTTTTTAATTATTTTCCTTACTGGTTTTCATCCTATTCGTAACTGTATATTTCTTATTTTTCCCCATATTGTTACTTACAACTAGAGATGTGCAAATGTCGTGATTTTACCGTGTCACGCGTGAGTCACGCGTCCTTTGAAATAATTTTTAGTCAGGCTTAAGTTCTGTAATTTCAATTCTTTATTGAATGAAATGTTTTTATTAATTAATGTGAGTTTCTAAAGAAGAGAAGAAAAATTAAACTTAGACTTTATTATAGCTGGGGGAAATACCGATATTTTTCTGTGCAGCCACGCACTTCATCAGCACCCACGTCTATCTGCCGGGGTAGAGTTTTGTTATTAACATCAGCTATTTAACGCAAATTTAGTATGAAATGGAATATGAGAAATGAATATTGTGTATACAATTATTGATTTACCATTGGTAAATACATTTATAATTATAACTAATCATTTTTCTGTTTTCAATTTTTTTTACTTTCTATTTGGTTAGCACGAAGTTATATAACAAGAAATTACAATATACCACTCCGTTTTTGTACTAAAACTACTTTTGTTTTCAAACATGTGTAAATTTACAACTATGAGAAACAACATTTAAAAGAAGTAAAAATTTTGACATTCAATATTAAATTAAAAAAATATTGAAAATTATTAAATTTATGAAAATTTTTTAAAGAAAAATATGTATAAGTGTAACAAAGAATTTATTCAACTGAAAAAAAGTACTTCAATGTCTGCCGCAGTGAATAAGATGTTTGCGAAATCAACTCAAATGTCATTCAGTATCTGCATAAACACCTTTCATTTCGTTCGTAATTTGAGCTTGAAATTACTTAATTTCGTGTTAGCCTGAATGGGCTATAAGAAGCAAATTTTTAAATTTTCAAAAACGGTTAAACTAAAAAATTCAAAAATTATAAAATCCCCAAACCAAAAAAAGAAAAAATCGCCAATTCAAAAAAAGCACCAAATTAAAAAATAAAAAAAATCGCCAAAATTAAAAAAAAAACAAAAAACCGAAAAAATCGTCAAATCGCGAAAAAAAAAGCTCCAAAACTAAAAAAATCGCCAAAACTAAAAAAATCGCCAAAATTAAAGAAATCGCCAAAATTAAAAAAATCGCCAAAATTAAAAAAATCGCCAAAATTAAAAAAATCGTATAAATGAAAAAATCGCCGAAATGGAAAAATCGCCAAAATGCAAAAATGCCAAAAAAAAAAAAAAAATAATCGCCAAAAATGAGAAAAAAACCGCCAAAGCTAAAACAGCTAAAAAAATCGCCAAACCCCAAAAACGGAAAAAATGAAAAAATTATATATTCAAGTCATGCTCATAATTAGTAAAGAACAAATAAAGAAATAAAAAATTACAAAAAAAAACGTTTAGCAAATTGTAACACGATGAATCAAAAGAATTCACATATTCCATTTGCGCTGAAAAATGAGAATATAAAGTTGAAATCTGCATTTTTTGTTCCATTATTGACTACTTTTTATAATACTATTCTCGTTATTGGCGTTACTGCTTATGAAAAGATTTAAAAATTTTGACTATTTTAGCTTCCAGATATCTTGAAGTAAATGTTACTTCCATGTGGATGTGCCACAACAAATTTAGGCATTGAAAAATTAATAGTGTATTCTTCCTTCTGGACCATCAGAGACACCACGCCTACTTGTTAAATTCTGAAATTATTTCCCGGGACAATGCACAATATAAACAGAGTTATCCCTACAAAATTTCAACGTTCTACCTATATTAGTTATCCAGATATCTCAAAGTAAATATTTTATGTCCTTTGAGGACATGCCACACCCACATGTCCAATAAAAACTTTTTTTAAAGACAACGCACATTATAAGAATCGTTACTTACACAAAACTTCACACAGAAAAAAAAGAATTGTAAATACAACTAATTTATTTGTGAATACAAATAAAATATCATTTAAAAAGGCACCTACAACGATTTTTTTAAATACAAACACACATTTGTAACATAAGAAAATAAAATCAACTCAATTATTTCCAATTGAGTTGTTAACAGAAAACAAAAATTTTTAATGAATTTGTTTTTTCAAATTCTAATGTGTTGTTTCGTTGTTTGTTTAATTTTTTTTACAACTTGGTTTTTTATTAAATTTTAATTTAAAGATGTTTGGGATGAGTCGAACCCGGCCAGCTCTTGACTAATAGACTAACGTACTTACCACTCAGCTAAAAAGCAAATCGTTATTCGATACGCAAATAATGAATACACGCAAAACATGATTTCTTATGTTTCATCTGCATGACGCATTTCGTTGATATAATCTAAAAATAACTTTGTTGGTTAAAAAAAACAAGCCACGACGTTTTTCGGCTTCTTGTCGGAATTTACACGTATACAACACCAACAATCAAAATAAACAACAACATCAGCACATGACCACGTTGAGTCAATCAACAAGCAAGATAAACACCAACACAAACAAAGTAATTTAAATGATATTTTAAAATACGCAGTATTGATAAATACAATATTTAAGTTAATGCCAAATATTATTGAAATTAAACATTTTATTCAACAACATGGTTTTGTTGAACATAAATCTTGTATATTTTTTTCTGTGTACGTGGAGGTACCATTCCCCACTTATTTTATTACGACCTTTTCGTCTTTAACAGCTTGTAAAGTCAATGGAGTAACTCCTACAAAATCTTAGTTGTCTTACAGCATTAATTCCCAAGATACTTCAAAATAAATATTTGCTATATATGGGAGGTGTTACGCCCACTTTTCCACTCTTCGCAACTATTTCTTTAAATTATTACGACTATTAAAAAAAATTTACAAATCGTTCCAGCCGTTCTCTGATTTTATATAAATTAAAACAAGTGGACGTGGTTAATTTTTCTTTCTGTAAAAACCAAAGCTAGGTTAATATGTATGTACAAACATTTAAAAAATAGTAATTCTGCAAAAAAGCCGACTTCAATGCAAAAATCTGGTAGAACATTTTCGAAACAAATTTATGGGACATTAAATTAAATTTTAATGGGCGTGCGTCAGCCCAATTTTTAAATGCAAGTGTGTATTAAGTTTTGTAAAAAGCGGTACAATAGAAATAATAAAGAGAGCGGTCCGATTTGTCATCAACCGCTCATTACATTTGCTGGAAGATTCTGATACGACTTCAGCATACTTTGCATAGTCTCTGACCGATTTAATAAATGTTCACTGGGCAATGTGTCTCAAAAGTTAAATAATGTTGTGGTATTTAAATAAAAGATGTTGTGGTTTCCATTTTTTTTTCCTATTTTCTATATTTTTTGACCAAGTATGAATTACTCACACAAACATAAGAAGGTTTGTCATTAGGGTGATCGATTATTCGACTTTTTCCAGAAACCGGTTTTCGAATAGTTCGAATATTTGAAATTATGAAAAACCCGGTTTCGGTTTTTACAATTCAGGAAAAACCGGTCAACCGGTTTTTTTAAGTAAGAAAATTATTATACCAAAGTTTTGATTTTATATTGCTTTATTAAAAAAAAAGAGTTAACAGTTCATGTAAATATTATAAAACAATACAAAAATTAAAGGTAAAACATAAAAATTAACTTCATATACTTATGTATAGTACATAAATATGTATATATAATATACAGTTAAGGAATAAACTCTACATACAATCATCATTTTTAGGGTTTGTGGAAACTTGGGAAGAAATTCAAAAAATTAATTATGCCAATATTTAGGATGCTAACAAATATGTTTATACAAAAAAATAATTATAATAACACCTACAGTGGCAAAAATATTCAAAATACATAGGAAAAAAGTCTACATACAGGCATAAAATACATGAAAAATGCGTCCAAAATGTTTGAGGTCGTCAACTTGTTTGAAAATTCTGTGATTTCCGGTAGCAAGCCGTCAAAAAATGGCATCCAAATATGGGGTTATATGTTGTTGTTATTATAATTATTTTTTAATTTTTTATTTTTTGTATAAACATATATATTAGCACCCTAAATATTGGCATAATTAATTTTTTGAATTTCTTCCCAAGTTTCCTCAAACTCCAAAAATGTTGTGTGTATGTAGAGTTTATTCCTTAATGGTATATACAGGGTGGGCCAAAAGAAACCAAGGGGTGTAAAAGTTTAATAACTTTTTTGTTTATTAATTTTTTTTTATTTTTTCTTTCAGATTATATAGACAACACTTGGAGAATTTATAATGGAGAGGTTCACAACTGAACAGAGAACCAGAACAATAGAATTTTATTATTTAAACCATAGATCAATTATTTTAACGCAAAGAGCATATCGTCGACATTTTAAAGTCAGAATTTCGCCCTCTGAAGCGATGATTCGTTGCTTAGTTAATCGTCATCACCAACATGGCAGCGTAAGAGATTTGCCTCGAACCGGTAGACCACGTTTAAGTCGCACTGCGGAAAATATTGAACGAGTACAGCAAAGTGTTAACGAAGCACCAGAAACATCTGGCAGAAGGCGTTCTGCTCAGCTAGAAATGTCTCGTACGTCACTACGGCGCATTTTAAAAAAAGATTTACAGTTATACCCATATAAGGTGCAATTGGTCCAAGAATTAAAACCCGCAGATCATCGGCAACGTCTAAATTTTGCAGTTAAATTTCAAGAGTTGGCCAGAAATGAAATCAACTTTATTGAAAATTTGATTATGAGTGATGAAGCTCATTTTCATTTGAATGGCTTTGTTAATAAGCAGAACTGTAGGTTCTGGGGTTCTCAAAATCCAAGAGCCATTCATCAACGCCAATTGCACCCCATCAGGTGTACAGTATGGTGTGGGATCACATCTGAAAATGTCATTGGGCCCTACTTCTTCGAGAATGAAGATGGAAGTGCTCTAACCGTAAATGGAGAGCGGTATCGGTTTATGATAGAAAATTTTTTACGTCCTGCTCTTGAAAACAGACCTGGTATGTGGTTTCAGCAGGACGGAGCCACTGCCCATACTGCCCGAGACACAATGGCACTTTTAAGTCAAATTTTTGGAGAGCGAATAATTTCTCGAAATTCGGAAATTATTTGGCCAGCGCGATCGCCAGATTTGACAGCACCCGACTATTTTCTTTGGGATTTTTTGAAGGAGCGAGTGTATGTGAACAAGCCGGAGACAATCCTTGAACTCAAGGCAAACATTGTTGCAGAAATTCGAACGCTACAGCCACAAGTTTTGAAAGATGTTATGGAAAATGCTCTAAAAAGAGCCCATCAGCGCGAAGCTGAAAACGGTGGTCATTTAAGAGACATCATTTTTCATACTTAGTGTAAAAAAATTTCCATTTTGTATATTATATAATCTGAAAGAAAAAATAAAAAAAAGTTAATAAACAAAAAAGTTATTAAACTTTTACACCCCTTGGTTTCTTTTGGCCCACCCTGTACATATGAATTTATGGACAAGATGGATATCTACCTCTATATAAAATATGAAGCAAAATGTTAACAAAACTAAAAAACATTTAATTCGCCTCTGGTATCACCTCATAAAATAATTTCGCTTAAATTTCCTGTTTCAGTAAATGTTTCCATGCTATAGAAATGCTTAGAAATTTTATACTGGAAAAAAATACTTAGGAAAATCAACAGAACACGTTGGTCTAAGTTTTAACATAGTAAAAACTAATTTTATGACAAAATGTACAAATCGAAAAGTATTCGACAAAGCCGGTTTTTAAATTGTAAAAAAACCGGACTATTCGACATTCGAAAAATCAACATTTTGAAAAAACCGACAACCGTATTGTGAAAAAATCAGGTTTTAAAACCGGTTGAAAAACCGAGTCGATCACCCTATTTGTCATACATAATATATTTATACTTAGCTTTTGGTTTTGTGGTTGTGTTGCATTCCAACCATATGGTTTGTTGTATAGATGTTTATGAGTTGATTGCAAAGAAATGACATTTCAGAGAGACGACGTACGAGTAAAATACCACAGGGCGATTATACGTACATCAGAAATGCTGAATATTAAAGTACATTTATTATAGCTATGCTAATTATTGCGCGATACAGGAGTTAGGACGTGATTTTTGTAACAAAAATAACCGACACTATTACAGTTATAAATTTATTTTTATTTTTTGTACTTAAAAGCGGAGTACGAAAATAAACAAAACAAATTGCTTGATTTTGATTTATTTCGTTCTTTGAAGTGAGTAAAATAAAAACAAAACAAAAACAATGAGAACGATTGCTCAATTTGTTTTTGCTTTGTTTTGGCACATGAGCTCAAACCAGAGAGCAGAGTAGATCGGCTGTAAGCCGGATAACAGCCAACACCGGCCACAAACAATACATTAATTTAATCGTACGGTGGTAGAAATAAAATAATGGGAAATAAATGGAAACGTTTTGAAATATTTGCAGAGAATTTGACATCATCATACGATTATAATAAACATATAATTTTATTGCATTGTTATTTCACACATAAAATTTGTTTTATATAACTAAGCAGCATAGCTATAACCGGCTGTGCTAAGACACCTCTCTTGTTTTTTTTTACTTTATGAATTTTCTTCCGAGTCCAGCAATTTAAAATAAAGTAACAAGTTTAATTGCTGAAAAACTGGGGACGAACTCGAATGAGACTTGAAACTCAATTTATGACATTCACCTGCAATAAAATGTTGCATGGAAAACTTGTATCTGTTTTTTTTTTATTAAATTTATACAAATCTAAGTGCAAATGAGTAATTTTGTGGAGTAGAAAAATGACTACGGAATTACATACTTAATATGGTTTGGAAATGTTACTGTTCACTTACATGAGTTGTGTGTGTGTCAATTTATAAATTCATAAAGATGTACATAAATATGAACTTGTGATTTCTATACAGAAATATGCATAAATAGCAGATGTGTCTATTAGTTTTTAATAGTAGTGATGAGTGTGGTTTATGCACTTGTCTATGAATTAATTGGGGGATTCAAATGGTAGTGTTAGGTGTCATATAGTGTCGGAATGCTTTATGGGTAACCGGCCAAAGGTAATGCCTGGATTAGCCGAATTACCCAGACTGGGCTACGCGGGATTGTCACACCCGTTATCTGCAAGAGTATTATCACGAATAGCTAAGGTAAATACCCCTGCAGTGGTTAGCCAAGTTACAGGTTTAGTCAGAATGTCGGAGTTACCCAGACTTCTGGGTCAACTGGGTAACCAATTTAATTCTGTTTAAACAAAGCCCCCAGGGCCGAACTAACAACAGCTCGATATGAAGTTAATAAACAAAATTAGAAAGTTAGCTAAACTCAAGAGCAGGCACATTATCCCTACGGACGACTTACCAAGGAAGTGTTTTTTAATTTTCATCCCCATCTATATCTCAGCAATTGTCGTTATATTTAACCTCCAAGCTCTAAATATACCTATCTGTGGAAAAATCTTTGATCTGTTTTTATTTCTCGAAATCAGGAAAGTCGAATATTTTTTACTTAACTAGCGGTCTCCACTAGCCATGAACTTGGTATGGGCATCATGTCGGACATCGCAAATGGCTAATGGAGACCGCTCATGTCCAACTTTCGTCCATGCTCTGACATCAATGCCCGAGCTTACTAGCGGTCTCCACTAGCCATGAACTTGGTATGGGCATCATGTCGGACATCGCAAATGGCTAATGGAGACCGCTCATGTCCAACTTTCGTCCATGCTCTGACATCAATGCCCGAGCACATGTCTGATCAAAAATGTTCGCCATGAGATTTGACGTTCGCAACCATTTGCAATAGAAAGAAAAGAGACAGACCAAAATTGGTAAATATTCTATCTCTATTGCACTATCGCAAAATACTTTGATATGCCTGAACATGGACATCGCACGTGTTCACCACAACAAGGAAGTTGATGAATTTTTCACAATTGCTCTGCCGGCGTCATGTCCATGTCATGTCCAAGTCGATGGCTAGTGGAGACGTAGGGTTATGTCTGAGCAACAATGTTCGCCATGAGATTTGACGTCAGCAACCATTTGCAATAGAAAGAAAAGAGACAGAACAAAATTGGTAAATATTCCATCTCTATTGCACTACCGCAAAATACTTTGATATGCCTTAACATGGACATCGTACGTGTTCACCACAACAGTTGCTCTGCCGGCGTCATGTCCATGTCATGTCCAAGTCGATGGCTAGTGGAGACGTAGGGTAAGCCTACAGTACCTTGTTGTCACAACCCTGTACTTATAAATGCGATTATGTAGAGCGTATGTGCGTATGCATGGTGTAATTATACAGGTGACTGCGTAAGAATTTGTTATAAAAAAATACGGCAACCATAGCTGTGTAAAGAACCGAAGAATGTCAAAAGCACAAAAACAATTGTGCTAAAACCAAAACAAAATCGAAGTTTTTGACATTCTTCAGCTACAAAGCTCGTCGAGCAAAAAACTATCAGCTGAAGTAGCGCTGCCACCTAGTTAGATACACCTTGTGCGTATGTGTATTCTTGTTTGATGTCAATAACATAAGCTCATTTTGTATTTTATATTTTCGGGACTATTGACATTTGATTGATATTCTATAAGTCAGCTAATTTGCATGGAAATGGTATTTGTATTCGCATTATTTAGTTTTTGTCTGTCTATTAGAGCATTGTGGGTTCTGGGTTCAAATGACAGAAACAAACTTTCTATTTTAATGAGATTTAAATATTTAAATGAATGAGTAAATTGCTAATTTACATTAAGTTTTAGTTGTTGGTATATGTATTAAATATACATATATGTTTATGTATGGGTGTGGGCGCATTGATTTTACATACATGCATACTCACACACAAACATTTGATTGAAATTAAACCAAACATTTTTTTAAATTGACATTTGTTAATTTTATACTTTTTTGAGTTTAAATGCGAATATCCTTTGCAACGTTTGCTGTGGCAGTTCAAGGGTTTATGTTAATGTTATAAGTTTACTTTTGAAACATTTTAAGAGATCATTTTTTAATGACTTTAGTTTAGAAGTTCATTTTCAATTTAATCACTAAAAAGCATTGTGATAGGGTTCATTGGATTGAGTAGTATTAGAAAGTTTTTTTAATATATGTCGTACTTTTTTGCGTTTCGTAAATCAAAGGTGAAAAGGATCCCTATTTTTTCGCTATGATGTCATTCCGTCTGTCTGTTACAGGTTGTTTGCTCGAGAACAATAAGAGCTACGAACCTGAAAATTTCACAGAAAAACTTTGGCCGCTACAACAGCAAATATGTATATGACAGTAAAAAATTAAAGGGTGTTCTAGAGCGAGCAACGAAAAATGTTCAAAGTCTAATGTAATATACATATAATTATATATAGACAATTGAAATTTTAAATCCGTCTTATTTATAAATTTTATTAAGACTTTATAAAGGCTTTTTAAGAAAAAGTTTGTATGAAAATTTATGTTAAGAACCCTTTATAAAGCCTTAATAAGTTTTATAAACAAGACTATTAAATTTTATGTAGAATATACTACATTAAACGCTAAAAATTTAAAACTCAAAAATTAAAGGGTATTTTCTCAGTAATGTAATTTTTGTTATGTAATTTTGACAACTTGGAAATTGTAAGACGCGAACTTTTAAAATTTTCAAAAATAGTAAAACTAAAAAATCCCAAAAATAAAAAATCGCCAAAACGAAAAAAAGCCAAAATTAAAAATAATCACTAAAACTAAAATAAATGTCCAAAAGACGAAAAACGCCAAAACTTTAAAATGCCAACAACAAAAAAAAAAGAAGAGAGGTGTCTTAGGACAGGCAGTTATAGCTATGCTGATTAGTTATATAAAACAAATTTCATGTGTGAAATAAAATTATATTATATGATAATGTTAAATGCTTTGCTAATATTTCAAAACGTTTCCATTTGTTTCCCATTCTTTTCTTTTCTATCACGATTAAATTAATGTGTTTTTTGTGGCCGGTGGCGGCTGTTAGCCGGCTAACAGCCGATCGGCTGTATTCTCTGGTTTGTGCTCATGTGCAAAAATAACAACAAACTTAGCAAGCGTTCTCATTGTTTTTACTTTGTTTTTGTTTCACTTACTTCAAAGAACGAAACAAAGCAAAATCAAACAATTTCTTTAATTTATTTTCGTACTCTGCTTTTAAGTACAAAAAATCAAAACAAAAATAAATTTATAACTGTAATAGTGTCGATTAATTTTGTTACGAAAATCACGACCTAACTCCTGTGTTGCACACTAAATAGCATAGCTATAAAAATACCAAAACGAAAAAAAGCGCCAGAACTAAGAAAAAGCGCCAAAAACCGAAAAAAAGTTTAGCGTGTGCTTAAAATTTTTTTAAATACTCGTATGTATACATCAGCTACATGGGATAAAGTTCGTATAGTATGACATATGTAGTATCCGTATGGAACCCTTCGCGTGCGAGTCAAAGTCGCACTTTACTGTACTTGTTTATAACTAATAATTACCTTGTTTAGATTTCTGTAATTACATTTTGAAATTAGTTCGAATTGGAATAATACGTTTAAATTGCTAGTGTTGATACTTAAGAACAAAAGTGTAACGATTGGACACAATATTTGAGAGCATCTGATGCAGCTTCTCTAATCAAAATTCATTTAAAGTCCCAAATACACATGTTCTTGACGAAGAATTTTCAATATACGGAGATATTTTCATTAACCACAAATGCAACAAAAAAAATCTACACCAGCTTTTATGAGTTTTACGATGTGCACACAAAACTAAATTCCAAATAATCCTTATGCTACTTATTGCATATGCATGAATGAATGAATAATGTATTATGACCTGCGGAATGCAGCAAAAGTTACAAGTTGTGGCTGCTACGACTCTTCAAAAGCTCCTACAGCTCTTTCATTTATGACCTTAAAATTAGTAAAGTTTAGTTTAAGGTATCGAAAAATGAACAAGTTACAAGTACAAGAAATAACTTTTAACTTTCAACGTCCACTTTTGAGGAAATATTTTCTCTTTAGCTTAATTTATGTAAGATAAAAATAAAATTATTTAACGCTAATGCTTACACACATAGAATAAATAACAATGTAAAATCACCATGCAAAAATTTTGATTATAAATCATGTTTAATTTATAAGAACTAATTAATATGTTGTTTAAGTGTGTTGGTGTGCATTTACTTTTTTTACATATATCAAACGGAAAAAATTTTCTTTGAAGATTATTGTGTAAATCATGTTGGATTAACATGAAACACATATAAAGCAAAATCATTGCTGAAAAATGCTAAATTAACCTTGTTTGCGTAGATTTTAATTGAAATTTTTCTGGGTGCAAGGTATAAAGCTTTTGAGGTAATAAAACTTGGTATTCACTATCCAACATGGTCAAATGACTTTTGAGAAAATGCAACCCTAATCTAATGGAATCTATGAAAATTTTCAAAAGACAACAACTCTTTAGATCAGGGTTGCATTTCCAAATTCCAAACTCTAAGTAAATCAAAATAGTTGAATGTTTTAAAGCCTATTCAATAGAAAATTTAAGAAAATTGCTTTAAGATAGTTAGTTGTGAATGACGTTATATTCGTATAACGTCGAATGTCAAATGGTTACAAGTGCAACAATAATCCATTTATATTGAATGGCATAAATGACCTTACCGTTCATTGCATAAACTCAAAACGAACTGACTGACAACATGCGTCGTCAGTCGGTCAATTCATTTGCCTGAAAGTGTTGTTCGATTTTGCAGAAGCCATTTTCATTTCAATATTTTTCTTTATTTTTGTTTGCATGTGTACACAAGTTTCCTTCTGATCAGTGCACTAGTGCAATTTATTTGCATTGCTAGAAATGTGCTAAATATACACAAATATAAAATCCCAAATTGCAAACTAAGTTTGAAGTGTGCGAATTTGTGTGTGTGTGTGTGTGTAGGAATGATTATGTTTCCATTCTCAACTACAAACAGAATACGAGTACTTTAGCTTAAATAGAATGTGTGAACATCTGCAAATACTGGACCTTGAAAACGTTACCTGCGTCAATATGCAATCAGAGATCGAGCTCTTGAAGTCGCCGAGTTCTTCCACCTCAACTCCAATTAAAAGAGAGAGAGCCCCGAAGAACAAGGAGGCTATTAAGGCTCTGTCAGAGTACAAAGCGGCGGTACGGATTGTACACCTCCTTGGCTCACAGAAAGATCTGTCTTCTGTACAGTTAGACAGACTTAAGTGGGCTGAGGTAGCAGTGAACAAAGGCCGTGAACACTTCGCTGAGAAAAAACGCTTTGAGACCACTGATCCCCGATATGCAAATAGCATAGAGGAGGGCGTGCTCAAAAGACTGGCATCGAGCAGCGATAAGCCCGGTAAGAGGCAGAAGAGTGACAAAAGGAATAGATCGGTTGATGGCTCACAGTCGACTGCGAAGAGGTCCAAACACAGCTTTGAAGATAGACCATCCACTTCCCAAGCTGCTTCCAAAGCACAATCCGCGGTCACTAACGTCAGTGAGGTAGCGAAGCGACACTTGATCGTGGGACTCCTTGACAAAAGTGCACCTTTTGGAGAAGTGACAATGGAGCAGTGGAAGGTTGCGGAAACGGCTATCTTCAACGCCATTGTTGCACTGATGGAGACGGAACCGGAGAAACCACTACCTTCTTTTGAAGGAGCTAGTTGGTTCAATGGTGCGAAACTCATCAGATGCAGGGACACAATGTCGATGGATTGGTTGAAGGAAGTTGTTCCGACACTCAAAAACCTGTGGCCTGGTGCACAACTTCGGATTGTGAGCAAGGATGACATCCCCATCATACCGAAGGCGAAGGTCATAATTCCGCGTGTAGTGAAGCCGGATATCACTCTTCGTCTTCTACAAAACCAAAACCCGGAGATTCCGACGAAGGATTGGAGGGTACTGCATGTGGCAAAACCGAAGTCAGAGGGCCAGAGTTACATTCTGCAGATTAATAAGAATGCTGAGGACATTCTTTATAAGCGGAATGGCAAGATGGCATGGGGTGTAGGTAGTGTCTACCTACGTCTGAAGAAGAGACACCCCAATGACAAAAACGATAACACTATAGAAGCCGAGGAACTGGAGAGCGAACTGGCAGCTGCTACAGCCGGCTTAAAGTTGGAGGGGCCGAGACGAGAGATCCCATACCCTGATATGGACTCTAGAAAGGTGAGCTTTGAAGATGGAGTTAAAGATCCTTCAGGTGAACCTCCAACATTGTAAATTAGCGTCTACTGAGCTTCTCCTTACCTTAGAGGAGAGCAACTATGACGTGGCGTTAGTCCAGGAGCCGTGGATCTCATCGGGAAACAGGGTTTCTGGGCTAAAGTTACGTAATTACCATACATACTTCTCAAAGACGGTAAGCAGGATACGATCAGCTATCCTAATTAAGAAGAACTTTAATTCATATATTTTGTATAATTACAGCACTGACGATTTAGTTGTTGTAGCGGTAGATGGTGACAAGGATGAGCCAATACTCCTTGCATCATGCTACATGCCACACATAATTGAGGCACCTCCACCGGAGCTCCAAAGGCTCGTTAAAGAAGCCTGCGAGAAGAAACAAAAACTGGTGATAGGCACAGACGCTAACGCACATCATACTGTATGGGGAAGTAAGGACATCAATGAAAGAGGTGAGTCACTTATTCAATTCATACTGCAAACTGACCTTGTGATTGTGAATAGAGGGAAGGAACCTACTTATATAGGTCCTACATCATCGAATGTATTGGACTTAACACTTGTTAACAATGAAGATATTGTACTTAAGGATTGGATGGTGCTTAGACAGCCGTCCTTCTCTGACCATTGCTACATAGCTTTTAGAATTTTATCTGAAGTTTCAAAGCTTAAGAAATTATATAGGAACCCACGCAATACTAGGTGGGATTATTACAGGAAGAACATTGAAAATAATCTTTATAATGCCAAATCGATTAAGAGTGAGGCTGATATTGAAAAGTCTGTTAATTGCTTAACGAAAGCCATAACAAAATCGTATGAATCAGCATGTCCCCTCTCGCGCGTAAAACGTATGTCTAGACCACCATGGTGGAGTAGTGATCTAGACGCACAAAGACGTGACCTGCGTGAGTTCTTCAGATTGGCTAGATACATAGACCAATTTGAATGCTGGAGGGACTATAAAAAAGCACTGAGATCTTTTAAAAAAGAGGTGAGAAAGGCCAAGAAAAATTCATGGAAGAAATTTTGTGGCAATATAGAAAAAACTACGGACACGGCCAGAATGAGAAAGCTGCTTGCAAGCAATCCATCAGTGCCTAGCACAATATGTAAAATTAACGGCGATTGGACTAACTGCAGCCGAGAAACGCTGGAAGTTCTCCTGGACACACATTTCCCAGGTTGCACGGAGATCTCCCCTCGCTCAGAAATGACAAATGAATTAAATACTGAGAATTGTGACGTCATTTCCCTTAGTAAGGTGGAATGGGCAATCGATTCCTTTAAACCATATAAATCACCAGGACCAGATGGTATTTTTCCGGCTTTACTACAGTATGGTAAACAGAGGATAATTCCCTGGCTAGTAGGAATATTTAGAGGATGTCTCAGACTGAATTATGTGCCAAAATCATGGAGGATTGCCAAGGTTGTATTCATACCAAAGGCAGGTAGGAGCAACCATATGTATCCAAAAGACTTTAGGCCTATCAGTTTGACGTCCTTTCTACTGAAAACGTTAGAGAGAATTCTGGATATACACATCAAAGAATTTGTATATCCAAATATCCTGTCTTCCAACCAACATGCATACACAAAGGGCAAATCGGTTGAAACAGCACTTCATAATGTTGTTGAACAAATCGAAAAATCGTTACACTATAAGGACTTTGCTATAGGGGTCTTTTTGGACATCGAAGGCGCTTTCAATAATGTCTCTACGGACGCAATTATGGAAAGTGTTAATCGTTCCGGGGCTAACTTGCAAGTCAAAAACTGGATAGGCAACCTATTGAAATGTAGAATAGTATCTGCGGAATTAGGCAATGCCAAGGTAAACAAAGAAGCTAAGAGAGGAACTCCCCAAGGTGGTGTTCTATCGCCACTTCTTTGGACGCTGGTTGTAAATGAAATTCTCATGGAATTCGAGGGTAAAGCAGCTAAGATTACAGCATATGCGGACGACATAGCTATCATTATAACTGGTAAGTTCCTCGATACAATTAGCTCCCTAATGGAATCCTCGTTGAGGGATATTCATAGATGGGCAACAAGGGTAGGTTTGAACTTAAACCCAGGAAAAACTGACCTTGTGCTTTTTACTAATAGGAAAGTAAAGGAATGGAGAACACCAAAGTTAGACGGTATATCGCTCTCGCCCAAAACACATACAAAGTACCTGGGGGTTATTTTGGATAGTAAGCTGACGTGGAGGTACAATATAGAAGATAGAGTTAAAAAGGCCACCATTGCTCTATATGCATGTAAAAAAATGCTGGGCAAGACATGGGGCCTTTCACCTACTCTTACGTATTGGACATACACAGCGATAGCTAGACCAATTTTACTCTACGGAATACTTGTATGGTGGAGGGCGACTGAGACAAAATCATACCTGAAAAAGCTGGAAAGTATCCAGAGGCTAGCAGAGCTCTGCATCACTGGAGCTTTAAAGAGTACACCTACTGCAGCCTTAGACGTTATATTGGACCTTAAACCAATAAAGCTAATTGCAGTGAACGTGGCATGCAAATCAGCTATCCGACTAAGGACAACAGGTCAGATGTCGTACAGATCATTTGGTCACAGCAAATTACTAGAAAACATGGAGTGTAGCTCGAACTACATCATTCCAGTGACGAACTTTTTTACCAAACCACAGATCACTATAAGTGAAGAAGGCTATTTGGAAAGTCTTAATCATAGTGGTTCTGGTTTTAACTTTTTCACTGATGGTTCAAAGATGGATAGAGGGGTAGGAGCTGCGGTTTACTGTCGGGAGCTCGATATAGAGGAATCTTATAAACTTCCTGATCATTGTAGCATCTTCCAGGCGGAAATCTATGCTGTCAAAATGGCAGCAGAGTTAGCCTTCACCTCTCTAACTATGGATGCGCGTGTAAATCTGTATATAGACAGTCAAGCAGCTATTAAAGCAATTTCAGCTGACTGCAATTACTCCTCGGTTGTGCTCCTGTGTAGAAAGGCCCTGGATATGTTATGTACTGGTAGACAAGTACATATATTCTGGATCCGGGGACACATGGGGATAGAGGGAAATGAAATGGCCGATACACTGGCCAAAAGGGGAATTCTATTACCGGCTGAGGTAACGGTAAATATCCGAAAACCAATTCAATACCTTAAAGAGATCATACATTCTAATATGAGGGAAGAAGCGGAGAAATGTTGGCGCGCGACGAAAACTTGCAAAACTTCTAAAATCATGTGGAGCTCCTATGATCACAAATTGACTAAGTTCCTTTTATCACTAACTAGAAGCAACTGTAAGCTTCTAGTGGGAGTATTAACTGGGCACTGCTGGACAGCTTCGTACGCTGTCAAAATAGGACGAATAGCCGACGGTACCTGCAGGAAATGTAAGGAACCCGGAGAAATGGAAACAATGGAACATCTACTGTGTCACTGCCCGGCTTTAAGCCGTACTAGATATAACTATCTTGGTGCTTACACTTTTCGTAGTCTTGAGATTGTATCGAGAGTAGGAATGTGTAGGTTGCTAAAATTTGTTAAATCTGTGTGGGAGTCATTCGATACAGGCACCACGAACTAGGCTGCCATACTAACAGGTTCTCATTTCATTTGCTGGTATCGCTAAGGATCAATGCCGGTCTATGCGAGGTCTTGGACCAACCAGATAAACCTAACCTAACCTAACCTAACCTGCAAAAATATAATGAAATTCTTTGCATGCATATCTTCACATATCATACGATTATATAACAAAATCGGTGTAAAGGAAAGCATATGAACAGTTTCTTGCGTGCTTAGAAATGAATTGGCTATTGTCTGGCATGGCACAAGAAAATGCTTGACTAAATTTTAACACAATCATCTATCTGTCTAATTAAGTTAACACAATATGTGAGTGTTAAGACTAGTGTATGAAAAACAAGCAAACCCAAACGTTTCGGGCAAAAACAAAAAAAAAAAATTCAAAATAGTTCTTAACCGTCTTGTGCAGTTTATTGATTGAAACAAATACTTTTCCACTGACAAAGAATGCGAAGAAACTATCAGATTTTTAATTAATCTGCTTACTTTTACATACATACATACATCAAAGGACGAAACTTATTTTCTTGTTGCTTTTGTAAATCTAAGTAATCACACAATGCAAAATAACGTATCACCAAAAAATTCAAAATTGATATTTTATATTGACTACGATTCACTATATCATATTACATAAGTATGTATATAAACAAAATTTTGCATGTCTTATATAAAAAAAACACCAAAGCTATAAGTAAAATTCAAAATAACGTATCATCAAGTGCATGATTTTCTTAACCAATAGAACGCATGTATCATCATCCATCACTCATACGAATTTAAAAAAATACAGAACATTTATTTTCCTGTTTTTAATTGAAAGAAGCATTGACTTTTTAGTTATGTACGACTATATTCAATTTAATTTCATCTTAGTTTTAGTACAAGTTTTTATCATTCTGAAAATTTTTTCAAAAGTGGAAAGAAAAGCAAAAAAGAAGAGAGATGTCTTAGGACACCCGGTTATAGCTTTGCTGCTTAGTTATATAAAACAAATTTCATGTGTGAAATAACAAGGCAATAAAATGATATTACATGATGATGAAAAATTCTCTGCAAATATTTCAAAAAGTTTCCATTTATTTCCCATTATTTTCTTTTCTAGCGGCGAACGATTAAATTAATGTATTGTTTGTGGCCGGTGGCGCTTTGTAGCCGGCTTACAGCCGATAGACACTGGTTCTTGCTCATGTATAAAAACAATACAAAAACAAATTGAGCAATCGTTCTCATTGTTTTTGTTTCACTTACTTCAAAGAACGAAACAGAGCAAAATCAAAAAATTTCTTTCGTTTATTTTCGCACTCTGCTTTTAAGTACAAAAAAATCAACCAAAAACAAAAACAAAATTTACAACTGTAATATTGTCGATTATTTTTGTTATGAAAATGACGTCCTAACTTCTGTATCGCGCAATAAATAGCAAAGCTATAGAAAGTGTTGTGAAATCAATCAAAGGTGTTTGCTTTGGCGTATGATGCAACAGGAGTCATATATGACGAGTACGAACCAATATCAAGGATGACTATCAGCTTCTTCCACAAAGGACTAACAGAAACTGTAGGCAAAAACATACATATCGTGTTGCCTTAATATAGAAAAGCGCTAACTAACTTTTTTTTTGGAAATCGAGATTTTTGCATTTTTCGATACATTAGACGTTCTTCTATCGAAATATATAAAAAACTCGATTTCCAAAAAAAAACGGGTCTTATTACGAGTGTCGTATTTCGACAATAAAAGCAAACGATTATAAATGTTTAAATGTTTATTTAATTAATAACTTAATAATAATTGATTATGTTAAAGTTAGAGGGTAGAGCACATCATCAACTGCAGCAATTATCTATTGCTCTACTTGGATTATAGCTTTCTCTTGATAAAGGCCACCATCACCGACCGGTTCGTTTCATTTTTACATTTTGCTTTGAATCAGCATAACCCTTGCTGGAAGAAATTATTACAGAACGTACCAAGTACATTTTTTTTAAACATAACAAACACAACCCGCAAAGCGATTAGCTTGCCTGCGAAAAACACGCAGGGTCTTTTACCCGAGGCTCCGCTCGCATTTATCTGTTCAAAAAAAAAAAAAAATAAAAATAAAAAGACCATGCCAATATAAAACAACCCGTTCAGAATCGTATAAAAATATCCTATATTTGACGCTGGTAATGTAGCTTTCCATTGATGAGAGAATTTTCAAAATCGGTTTATAGATTTGGACGTGAAAGCGTAACAATCAAACAAACAAACTCACTTTCACATTTATAACATCCCAATATGCCATAAAATAATTAAAGTTCAATACAACTTGAGAATAAGTTTATAATAATAGTGAATTTTAATACTCTTTCAAGCTTGAGGCTTACGTTAGTAAGCTTATTATAATATTTTTCTCAAGCCATTTGGTATACTGGGATTAGTAAGGATTTTTTTATTTATGTATATTTCATATTACAAAATAATTTTTAAATGCTACGAGTATTTTCTACATTAACGAGATAGTACTTTTTATATTAAATTTGTTTGTTTAAATGCTTTTTTTATATTTCTTGACAACCAGATGCTCCTCTTAGCACAGCTGATCACTTTCCATTTTAAATAATCAACAAGGTTTGACAATAACTTGTAGCTATAAGACAAATTCTTCTTTAAGAAATAATACATTAATTATAAAACGATTCTTTACACTTTTGCTTAGAAAATATTAGCGCCATGTATGCGATTTTTTAGACATAAACCAAAACCTCTTAATCCTAAATTAATCTAAAAAAAAAATATATAAAAAATTCTAAAACTCAAATTCAGTTGTAAAAAAGGCTATTCAAAAGATACTTGTTCGTCTAAAGGGGGTCAAGTTAAAATTTTTAAATTTTTAGTAGAGACAAGAACCTGTTTCTTTAATATAATCTTACATCTTGAAGAGGAATACAATTGTATTTATTCTTTTTTTTTTGCGAAAGAGGGAATGGTAGATGTGACCGCTGTAAATGGGTTTCTTTCAAAAAGTGAAAATTGCAAAATTTTGAGTTAACCCTCTCTAGAGGAACAAGTGCGATATGTTCATACATACACATGTACATACATTTAACTTAAAAACAAATAATTTCACTCATATTAACAAAGACTGCCAAACGTCGCAAAATTGTTTTTGTATGTTTTTTTCAAGAAACTTCGTTTTAGGCCTAAAAAATTTTTTTAAAGGCTAATCCGTCTGTTGAAAATAATCAAAATTAAGCTGGCGCACAGCAGCCCAAGTAGTCAATCGATCTTGTTGGTATGCAGTCCTCTCACTGCTGCATTGCTACTGGGAACATCCTTCAACACTTTGCCAATATATTCATCCCATTTCACCTGCCATTTTTCTAAGGCCACGGCCTTTTGTTCCCTACTCATAGAGCTGTAATTAATGGAATTTAAAGCCAATTTCTTAAGCAATCTTAGGTCAGAATGGGCCGAGGCAATGCCCAAGAAAGCCATATAGAAATCATGTGACAGAGGTGATGCCTTCCAGAAGGAAGGATCATCGGAAGAGATTACCACGGGATAGTTATCGGCAAATAAGTGCGAACAGGGATGATTGCGAAAGTCTGTCACCAATTGCAAAACTTGATTGGAAATCGGATTTATTTCAACGGCAATATCACGTTCCTTAAGGAGTTGCATAATTAAAGGATGCTTAACCAAAGCAAAACCATGACCGATACGTTTGGTGCCCAAAAGCACCGCATCTATAAGATTTTCATCTACCGTCGAACCAAACCAATTGGTTTCTCCAGCATGAAAGTAAAAGTCAATATTATCGGGCATGCTTAGTAGTTGGGGTATAAAATCTTTTAGGGGACGTCCCATTTCCTCCTGGCCCACCAAATCGAAACCAGCCACAAAATCGCGATATTTTTCCTGCAATTATAATAAAAGAAATTTTAATTTTTTTTTTTTCTTTGAGAAAACTATAGTTAACTAACGCCCGCGGTTTAACTAACGATTTTTCTTATCAATTTCATTGGTTAAACCACCTTCATTAGTTAACTAAAGACTGTGAATTGGAGCCTTAAAATATTACAAAACTTACCTTAATTTCCAAGCAAACTTTCACATATTGATCAAATACATCCATATCTGCATTACGCAGTGGTGCATAGATCAATTTGGATCCTATGAAATCTGGATGATCATTCATAAATCTATCCAAGGTTTCTTTATAAATACGCACGGTATCGAGAGCCGTGTAATTTGTACCTTCCAAATCATAAAGCTGGAATTATATGACAGTAATTAATTTCGTTTTCTTAAAGAGTTAAAAAAAAAGAATTGAATTTGATATGCAGGCTTGAGTTGAGTCGCAAGTAAGTGTATATTTATGTATGTAAGCATCTCAAAACTTAAAAGCGGCTCAAATGATCGAAAATTTGCCGCCTTACATAGATTTAAATAATTTTCGAAAATAAAATATTTACAAAACTGTAGTTTTTTTATAAACAATTTTAAAACAACTAAGCCGATCACGTTCAAACTCGAAACAGCTCTGAACTTCAACAAAAAAAAAAATACGTGGATTGCTAATTCGTTGACAAAACATTTACAGAAAATCCTTTTTATCTAATAACTTCCAAAGTATTCGTCACATCGATTTTAGATACACACTGAATTTTCTATGCACAGAAAAAAATTATTCCCAAAAAATTTCCACACAAATCAAACAAACGTATGTTGTTTGATATAAAATTTGGTTTCAGTAAATAACCTGTCGGAAATTACATTAACTTTAAACCAACTTTAAACTATTCCCTAACTAGTACTGACTGACACTTGGATTACTTTTAATCTAATCAACTGACTATTTTAACATTGCGATGTCCTAGGCGCTAGTCAATTGTCTCACTCCGCATTACTTTCAGCTAACTTAAAGTTGATTGTTTTTAAATTACCTGGTAGTCAATACCTTAAAATTTTTTTTCTAGGGTTCGAACATGTATAATCACACGTTGTGTACACAACGCGCTACCACTCAGGTAAGCTAAGGTACCATCTAAAATAACAACAACAAAATGTTAATATTAAACTAAAATCAGTTTCAAAGTAGCTGAGAATAAATCAAATTCGATTACGTGCTCAACTTAAGAATTAATTTTGGGTTTGCTCTGGATGACATTGCAGTTAGCTTTTAGTTAGTCTAAAAAAAGTATAAGTTAACTATTTTTGTATTCAACCACACATTCACCGACAGGGTATTTTTTACTATTCCAGTTAATGTTTGTTCCGATTATATTTTACGCAAAAAACAACTGTATAGTGTGAAGCATTATAATTCATACAATTAATATAGTGTAACATTACAACAAAAAAATTTAAGAGAACACTTCTGTTCCAATATGTAAAAATCGTAGAAACGAAAAAAATGCCAAAACTATACATTATAATGGCTAAAGTTCGTGTAGTATTACATATCTAGTTTCCGTACGGAACCCTTCGTGTGCGAGTCAAAGTCGCCCTTTACTGAATTTATTACAACTATTTATCTTTACACACCCCCCCCTCTCGAAAATTCTATTGTTTTTCTCTTCAACGAAAATCAAGCATCCTGTTCTCACCAGTACCGAAGTATTTAAATTTAAATTTGTAAATACTTACAACTGGTAAAGTTGAGCGAAATTCCAAATACTGCACGCCATCGGCACGAAACTCCTTCAAAGCATTATAATAATATTCCGCCCAGACGGGTGCGTAGAACAGCAGGCCATTAAGAAGTGCAAATATGCCACTGAATTGTTGCCAGGCTTCGTTATTGTCTAAGAATTTCTCCGTCGGATATAAAGTTAAACGTTCACGCAAATACGAGTCCACCTTTTCGGCACCTTGCAGTGCTCTAACATTAGACAGCAACTCCCAGCTGCAGTCATCGTCTGAGTTTGATTCAGGTCTAGAATGGGAAAATCTAAGACGTACTGCCTTCATATCACCCGTTGTGTCTTGGCAAACCCATAAGTTTTCGCGATAAGTCAGTTTTATTAGGAAGTTCGTATTGCACAAGGCTGTATCGTGGGCATGTAATACTCCACCCTTTGGCATATCCGAGATGTACTTGAAAAGGCGAGACTCTTTTATTTCTTCCAACACTTCAAACAAATGCTGCGAGGGTGCAAACAAATGCGGTGCTGCCAAGCCCGCCTCATATTCTTTGGTCTTAACTTCCATTATAATTTGATTGGCTTTTAATTCACGCGTTGTGAGTATTATGTCGGCTCCAAGGGTCTTTGATTCTTCATAGCGAAAGAAAATATCACGCAAAGTGTTGTAAGTCTCTGGGCTGGGTCTGTGGGAAACAGGTCTATAAATTTCCACATGGGGCGGTTGCTGTATTCGGTGACTTTGCGCGGGTAAATTTGTCAACGCTATAAGAACAGCCCAACTCCATACGAAATTAGTTAATGCAAACATTATGAGTTTTAAATTTCTTTTTGTGTTCTGATGTGAATAAACAAATAAGCTGCGTCCTTAAGGACAGTTTGTCACAAACTATTTATTTCTTTTATTTTATAAAATTCTCAATATGGGTAAGCATTGCATTTGTATGAACATGTGGCGTTTCGTTGAATTCGTACTTACGTCCCTCTTTATATTGTTTTTCTTTTATTTAAATATATATTTCTGATATAAAGTTCAAGTGTTTTTAATATTTCTCTCTTTTTTATCTGTAAGCAAATAAATTTTAAAAATATTCATTTTCGTTCATTCAAGTATTTATTTACACTTTCTGTTGCGGATTAAATTTTATGGACTTCGTTTTGTGGCGCAAAAACAAATTTTTATCGGCATACATGAAGCAAGCATGTTTGTTTGTATGTCGGAGGCGAATATGAAGTGTTAAAATTGTATGGGTTTTATATTTTATAAATGATGAATGTGATAAGAATTATTTAGTAATAAGATAGCTAAGAAATTGTATGTAATAAATTGTTTTCGTTAAGTAAGTTATTGTTAGAAATCTTCAGGCATGTGATCGAAATCGATTTTAAAGCAATAAAACTATGGGAATCTGTTAACACTTTTTCGCAAATTTTCGACAACAATATCTCTCGATTCACTTTACATATTTTTTTCCAACTGGCGACCTCCGAAATTTCAGGTCTTTAAAAATCAGTGAACGTCTAAAATCGATTTGACGAAGACTTTTCAAGTACATACATACATAATTAACAAACAAAAAGATTTTTTTTTCTAAATGTTTCATGAACGATATCCCTCTTGAAGTTAAAAGAGCTGATTAGGTATGGTGTATGTAAAATTTTTTAAGAAAAACAGTTTTGTAAATATTTTATTTTCATTTTATTTTATTTGGCCTGTTACCAAATCTAGATTGATACAGCGCTTTAAATAAGATAATAAACATCTTTTTTTAATTTTGTAGCATTTTTATGTAAAAAAAAGATTAGAAAATTTTCAACACTCTTTAATATCAATTTGAACATTTCCAAATTACACCATCCAACTTTTCAGTCAAGCATATTATTGAGCTGAGAAATCCATCTAAGCCAATCCAGACCACTGTAGTAGATAGAGTTTAAAGCCAATTGCTTAAGCAGTCTTAAATTTTAAGAGGTATGCTGCTACATAAAAATGAAACAAGAGAATAAACAAAAATTCATTTTATCAGAAATAATTTCTTATTCGGGCTTAAGTTCAATAATTTAATTTTTTATTGAACGAAATATTTTTATTAATTAATGTGAGTTTATAAAGAAGAGAAGAAAAATTAAATTAGACTTTTAAGCTGGGGGAAATACCGATATTTTTCTGTGCACCAACGCACTTCATCAGCACCCTAGTCTATCTACTTGGGTAGAGATTGTTGTTAACATCAGCTATTTAACGTAAATTCTAATGAAACGGAATGTGAGAAATGATTGTTGTGTACAATTATTGGTTTACCTTTGGTAAATACATACATATGTAAGTATCACTATTCATTTCCCCTGTTGCTAACCTAAATAGAAAAATGAAAAAATTGAAAAACAGGGGAAATGAATAGTGATACTTACATATGTATTTACCAAAGGTAAATCAATAATTGTACACAAAAATCATTTCTCACATTCCGTTTCATTAGAATTTACGTTAAATAGCTGATGTTAATAACAATCTCTACCCAAGTAGATACACTAAAGTGCTGATGAAGTGCGTTGCTGCACAGAAAAATATCGTTATTTCCCCCAGCTTAAAAGTCTAATTTAATTTTTATTATCTTCTTTAGAAACTCACATTAATTAATAAAAAATATTTCATTCAATAAGAATTGAAATTACTGAACTTAAGCCCAAATAAGAAATTATTTCTGATTAAAATTCACTACAGTTCAACTAAATCTAAAAATGTCTCATTCAAAAATTCATTTTGTTTTCACGATTATTTTATGATGCAAATAATAAAAATGACTTAAAAGAAGATGTGTAAACTGACGAAGTTTTTGCAATAAATGCTAACGATTTGAAAAGTCTATCATCAATCATGTTGAAAACTGCTAAAAGAAATAATAAAGATTACAAAGTCGTTGAAGATACATAGTATAGCTTAAATTATATGGAAAAATTCAAGAAAAGGAGAAAACAACTTCATATGCTTTTTAATATATATATATATTTTTTTTAACACTATCACTAACTATTAAGCACCCCATACACGTTTCAATTCAATCGTGAATTGACTGCCACTTCCACCATGTCGAAAGAAAAACTCTGCGAAAGAAACCTAGTCGCTCGAATTCTAATACATTTTTTACGATTTCTGGTGACATCGTGGGACAGGCCGTAAGTCTGCGACAAGTCGAACGTTGTCGACATCGTGGGACAGGCCCTAATTCATATTTTTACTTTTTTTACAAATTGAAATAAAATTACTTTTCATAGAAATCAGAATACTATGCGAGCATAATATGGTATAGTATTTATGTATGTATACAATATTAGCACACCATAGTATACAACACTACGCGCTATTTTTTAATGGCCTGCTTATGTTTATTTTCATCTTATATCAAATTTCTCTCTGAATCATGTTGTATGTTTTAGTCGAAATAAGTTTCTACAATATATATTCTAATGACAAATAGGTACACATTACCCAACTTTCTCTACTCGATTATTTGTATAATTTAATTTTTTTTTTTAGTATTTTGCAAGCACGGTATTTCTTAACCTTACTTAATTTTTCTCTTTTACAATCACAAGAACGTTACATAGCGTCTATACCTGATATAATATCAAATATATTTCTTTCAGCAAACGTCAAATTTCATAGCAGAGCGAATTATATTACGTGTGGACTGCAATATTAGTATTATATTAATATTATATCAGATATTATAATATTGTTTTCGTAATATATATTTAGAAAACAATATTATGATATCAAGTGTCAAAAAACGCACACATACATATGTACATAGATACGAGAAGAGAATTTTGTGAATTTAAATGAAAATGAATATTTTTTGATAAAAAAGTGATGAAATACTTTAATTATACACGATGTATTAAGGAAATCGCAAAATTTTTATGAAATACACATTACTATTCAAATAAACAAAGATGTTCACTGTACCGCTGGCTGATAATTATGAAATATTATGATATTTACATGTGTACATGTGTACGTTTTCCCCTACATAGATATTAATATTAATATAAATATATTTTTCTTCTCATTCTGCCGACGTTCTCTCTCATATTATATAAGATTTAATATCAGGTATAGACGCTATGTTAGAAAAGTAAGAAGAAAAGTCATACATAAGTATTTTGCTTCGCTCGTGAGCTTCAAAAAGTTACTCACGACCGCATCACTGAAAGAAACATTATTTAAATGTTTATTGAATGAACGACTGACTGTTCGTGGAATCAAAACAAACAAAATTTCCAAACTATCTGATTTGGCTTGGAATTATACATGTATGTAAATTTTTCTTAGAGTCGTTAAATTTAATTTGTTTGTTTCTCTATGAAAATAATATGAAACAAAGTGTTTTCAAGAATTATTAATTCGTTCGTGGAAATGCCCATATGTAGGTACATGCACATGTATATACATATGCATGTGTATATGTAAGGTACCTGATATAATTTTTAAAAATTGTTGGAGTAAATAATTGCATGTGCATATATGAATTTGATTCCTTCGAATAGTCGAATAAAATTTATTCGCTAATTCGAATAGGAAAATAATTTACAATTTTTGTTCGAACAACTGACAATCATAAAAATTAATAAAATGCAACAAAAAATCTAACGAAATAAAACTTTTAAGCAACTGAAAGGTTCAACATGTGTTTAAGCAAAGTGTTTAAAAAGATAAACAAAGTATTTAAGATTATATTTGAGACGATCAGGTTGATACATATTTATACAGCTGCTTGTTATTAATTATTACATATTGAAAACAAAGGAAAATAGTTTTATAATTATTTATTCATATACATACATACTCACATATGTACATCTGTATGAAGATATACTTTTAACGAATGTGTTTTTAATTTATCACTATTTTGTCAGGCCGTTACTACATCCATAAGTTAATTTTGTATGGCCGACGCTACACCATGATCTGCCTGAGGTATGTTCAAGCGGTTCTGTTATTAATCAAATGATTAAATTTTAATCATTTAATTTTGAGTGGTGTTAGCAAATCAAGTAAATATAGTAAAAAACGTCGAGGTGATTAGCGCTTAGTCGCAATTAAGAAAATTATCACGACAAATGTGAACGGTGTAGAGCATAAATACTCAAACACACACAGAGACACGCATGTACAATGTCGAACAATTAAGCAATTACGTCAGGTAAAGGAAAAGCTATTTTGCTGCTGGACAAAAACTCACCTTATAAATGTGCAGGCGCAGGCTCCTTGATTTTAAAATATTCTTACAAAAGGACATGAAGAGAGCCTTGCTGGCAACGAATTTAGTGCATTCAGTTTTTAATCGTGCTTAGTGTTACAACGAAGTTTTTACCTATATACATATTTAGACAATTTATGTAGTTTCAAACAAAGAACTGTGTTGTTCATAACCCAGAAACTTGAGCATTGTTATTGTTTTTCCTAATAAAAATTTTGAACTGTTTAATTGTTTTGTACTTTTAAAAATAAAAATCCTGTGTCGAAGGAGAAACACGGCTAAATATTACATAGATTAATTAGAACAACATGAACATTATCAGTAGTAATAACACGTTTGTGTCTGCAGATGCAGCAGCGGATAGTGTCGTTATTGCCTTTCAAAAGATACCCTTGACTGCACTTAGTACAAAATCATTGCGTAAACTTTCAAATTTATTGAATTGTAAAAAGATCTTACGTTCCGAGGAAGGATACGAACGTGATTGGAGAGGGTTGGCCTTTCTGTCGAAACAAAAGTTTTTATGCGATGAAAACTCAGTGAATGTGGACGATCCTACTAAAAAAGTTATACAACTTTGGTACACTCACAGCCCAACAACAGCAACATTTTTCTATTTAGAACACTTCCTGGGCATTATAGATAGATGGGATGTCTACGATGATGTGTACGAAAATTTAGTTGAAGACACAAAAATATATCAGGCAAATCTGCAAACACGCCGTGAATCAAACTCAGCTGACAGTGTGGATATGAATTTAGTTAGTATCTATGGTGATTTTGCGCACGGTTCCGATCCAAATATTTTAACAACATCTGACGTAGCACGTGCTCAGAAGGGTCTACCTCCGCAAATGTATGATGCTTTTGTGCTCTATGCCGATGCAGATTTAAACTATGCAACTGAAATGTTAACGAAGTTAGAAGACAATCCTGAATATAACTTTAAACTCTGCATGAAAGATCGTGATTTATTAGGAGGAGTTCAATTTGAACATGTGGCATTAACCCAACTAATTGAAGAACGGTGCAAACATTTAATAGTGATTTTAACAGAAGAATTTCTTAAGAGTCCTGAAAACAAGTTTTTAGTTAACTACACACAAGCTCTGCAAATACAGCGCAAAACAAGAAAAATTGTGCCTTTACTATATGAAGACAGCGTTGCCGTGCCAAGAACTTTAAAAATATATACGCACTTGCGCTACAACTCCGGAACAGCAAGTTTGTTCAATTTTTGGTCCAAATTGGCGAATTCCATACAAAACGTAAACGCCCTGCCAGAATTAACAACCTCATCGACATCATCTTCAAATAAAGAGACATCATATGCATTAGTACAACAGCCAATTATTTTGCAAAGTCCATCTGTACAAATTCCCAGCATAAGCGTTATACCTCCTGATGACAGTGAAACGCCAATGAAAAAGACTTCCACGCGAACTTATAAACCCAGACAAGTGCCTTGTGAAAAGAACGCGTCACTTAGAGCGCAGTCCATTGAACAGTTGAATACAACGGGGCAAATCCGAAATACTGCTAGCATGTGTGACTTGCCTTCCATATGCAGCGATACCAAAAAAAGACGAAAATGGTCTACAAAAATTTTAAAAAAGGTTTTCAGTCGTAGCAGCTCCAAGCTCCAAGAAGCCTGAAACCCAAAAAACCGACAGACATCATACGTTTTATATAATTATTATACTAAAAATATATGTACTTGACAAACATACACACATACACACATATATGTACAATCAAATGAACGTATTTGTGTATGTAATAAGTATATACGCACGTTATTTTATTTGTTTTGAAAAGTTATTTCCTTATTAAACATCGCACACATCACTTTTTCGTTATAGTAATTAAACTATTTTTGATTTATATATTATATGCAGTTTGTTTTCAAAATATTTCATTTTAAGATAATATTTTATTAGTGATACTAGTGTTAAATTTGAAAATAAAATGTGTTGTTTTGTTTTAATTTACATATGTATGTATATAGATAATTGTTATTTTTAAATATACAATTCATGATACAAATTCTGTTTCTTTGTTTATATTTAACTAACAATTAATTACAACTTGAAACATAAAATTCATTTTTAATAAATACATATCTCCTTAAAAAGTTTAAAATAAACTAATGAAACGTTGAATGAAAAAATAAATAAATAAAATAGGATTATTTACTTTCAGGATGGAGAATCTGATTTTATTAAATAATTTTTTTTTTATTTAAAATAAAAGGTAAATAATCCCTTTCCAAAAATTAGACACTAAATAACTCCTTAAACAGGGATATTTAGGGATGACTTGAATGTTCTACAAAAATATTTGCCACGAAATTTCTATTATAAATCTCAAAATTTAACTACCAGACATAACTTAAAACTTCAAATGTGTTTCAGAGTTTATTTTTTATATATTCACACTTTTATTTTAGCTAGTATAAAATATGTTCAATATATTTAGGTAAAGTCTTTAAAAATTATACTTGTGGAACATTTTAACCCTTTTCGTAAAAAGAAGTCCTTTCGTAACAATAAGTCAAATAAGTATTTTTAAATGGGTATATAAAAGGTTTAAATGTTTTAAAATTCTACTATAAAAAGTCTTTAACTAGAACAAAATTCCAAATTTAATTTAAGTAATCACTAGAAATAAGCTAAAAGAATTTAAAATACTTTCTAAACTTTGAACTGCTTCTGATTTTTCAGTTCAATATCAAGCTTTAGAGTTTTTAACCCCCCCACCAAATTTTCAAAACTCAGACAATCGACTTGAGTAGAAAATTTATATGAAATGCACTTATATTTTTAATGAGTTTCATATAAATTTTCTAGGCAAGTCGCCTGCCTGATTAGTACAAACAAGGGGTAAACTAAATTAATTAATTATTGTTAGATTTTTTTATAGAAATATTAAACATATCTATATCTTTAATATATGTATAAGTATGAATAAGTGCGAAATAAACCATTAAAGTTTTTTTAAGTTTTGTCTGATTGAGAAAAAAAAAGCTGCACCTCTTCAAAACAGTATCTTTTCAAATACGAGTAGTAAGTACACAAACGTTGCTTCTTAAAAATCCCCTTTTGAAAAAGTAATTTTATAAAGCACCTTTTTCAAATGCATTTATTTTTAAGCACTTATCGCACATTTACTAAAACAATGTAATAACTCAAAAAACTAGTTTGGCAGAAAACAAGTTTAAGGTTTTCAATTTACACCGAGCTGGGCATTGAGACAAACTCGCGAGAAATGTATTCGCGTATGTGTATTCATTTGCATAAGAAGCCGATTGATGTTCTGCACTCTGGTGCTACTTTGGGTAGGCTGAATTTACACACAACATAATGGGAAAAAGAGAATTTAATTTTTCTCTGAAGAGTTGAGTAAACAAGATGAAATTTCGAAAGTGTTCGTTCGTTCAAAAACTTGTACTGAAACTAACAATATAATTTGTCTTTGCATTTAATTTAAATTATTGAACGAATGTAGGTCTAATCGACATCGCTGAACAGGAGATCAATTTATTACACGAAATTGGAATTTTGCTTTACAAAGTCTTGAGTTTCTACTCTCTAATTCGAAACGAAAGAAAACACTTTCGAATTTACATATGTCTTAATGACATGTCAATTAGAAAGAAAGCCTTTTTTTCGTTTCGAATTACAGAGTAGACCCAAACCGGTTTCTCGTACTCGGAAAGTCGCTTAGTTCTTCGTTCGTTTCCTTTTATTTCTCTTTAAAATTATGAAATTTTAAGATTGTGTTGTCACTCTTTGTTATTTTTGTTTCAGTAAATTTTTGCTGGATACTGACATTTTTTTCAGTAATCAGTAAAAATTTACTGCTTACTGGAACTTGTAATGCAGTAAATATATACTGCAGTATGCCCATGTATGCATAAATATAATTTTGGTACATAAAATTTTTGGTATTTGGTTGGTTATTTTCTTCATTATTTTCTAAATTTTTAATTTTAGCAAAAAACTTTCTTTGAGACTAATGTTGTAAACTTAAAGAGCTAAAATATTGCCATACATCATATTCTTGTAAAATGATTTTTTAAAAAGATAGTCATATGCAAAAAAAATACATTGAAAAAAATTGGCTTGTAGGCCAATTTTGTGGGGCAGACGCACCCCATAAAACACAACTTATCGCCAGCGTAACCGTTTGACCGACTAAAGTGGCAAATTGCCACTTTTTCGACTGCCTTGCCACTTTTTTAACTGCCTTGCCACTTTTTGTCTTCCTTTTTTTAGAGTGAGTTATATAAAAATACATTAAAAATAAAAAGTTTAGTGTAGTTTTCTCGTTTTTTTTTAATTTTTCTTTGATAAATCCCCTTTTGGTGCCACTTTTTGTAAAATAGTTAAAAGTAGGATTTTGTCGGACGTATAAAAAGCTTTCCCTTATTGCAAATTGGATTTAACTTACCAGGTAGGATAAGCTTGCCTGTAATTTATCGCTCACTTTAGGTTAAAGTAAAATTTTGCAAATGATAAAGCTTTTATACGTCCGATAAAATCCTACTTTTAACTATCTTTAAGTTGTAATAATGGCCCTAAATTTGTTTTGTATTTTTTTTTTACATAAAACTGAACCGATTTGGGGGGAGAGAACATAATAAATAAAAATAAAAAAATATATAAATATCGGCCACTCTAATGTACATACATATCGAGAGCGTATATTCAAAGTACGTCATCTCAAATTTGGTCAATATGAGTTTCCGATGGCAAATAGCTCCCCTATGCAATATTCATCTGTAGTATAAATTTCGAATCAAAAAAAATAATTTTTCCCGTTTTATACCAATTTTTCTTATTCTGCTATCTCAAAGTATAATTTTTTTTGTGAAAATAAATGCTAACTCCCGTGTAAATTACCAATATTTTTAAAAAATTAGTAATTTATTATAAATCTACCTCATATCTTATTGCATTTGGCATGCTAAACACGAATCTGGTAAGGATTTTGATATCCTATGGCTAGTTTTTGAGATATGGCCACTTTTAACATATCAGTACATAGGGGTTCCGGTAAAAAAAAAAATTTGTAATGTATGTATAACTTTTAAAGTGTTACATAATGCATGGACCGATTATAGTCAATGATATTTGCTTTCGAAATTGACAATTTGTAGTGACCCTGTTACAATAGAGATTGAGCTAGAGAGTGGTAAAGCTGACAACCTCGAGATCGAAGAGGCTTTCAGCCAAACTTGTGTTAGTTTTTATGGTATTTGAAGTTTTTTCTTGTAGCTTTTTAGTTTATATATCTAGAATTGAGTAAAATATTTCACAAATTGATTAAAAAATGAATATATTAAAAAAATTTATATTTTTTTCCGACAAAATATGCTAACTCTGAAAAAATATTTGTTTTTTGATCGCCTAAAATTTGCTATCTCATAAAAAAAATGCAAACCAGTGCGAAATAAAATATTTTTTGCAGACCTATAAATGAGTAAGCATATTTAAACTATATTATGGAAGACACATCATTTATTTTTACAATAATGAGCGAATCTAGTGAATACTAGTTTTTTGCTTTACTAAAAAGTTAGATTTTTGGAGTTGACATATTTTGAAAATAGGCTCTCGATACATGTATATATATTTTTCAAATCAAATTTGATCTGTACATACATATACACTAGCGATGTAACGAATGTCAATTTTTTGATATTCGCGAATACGAATACGAATATTTGAAACGATATTCGCGAATACGAATATTATATGCAATATGAAATATGAAAAAATTGTTATGAAAAAGGACTTCACACTCTTGTTGGCGTACTTTAAAGTTAATAAAAAGTACCCAAAATTTTAATGATCGTAATTAAATAATATTTGAATATGATACAAAGCACAAATTTCTATAAAAAATTAATGTATTTGTACAAACTAAAATTTTAAGTCATTTATTTAAATTTCGTTTAGGATTTATGCATTTATTTATTTAATTTCTTTGGAAAAATATTCGTATTCGCCTGAAAATGGCCGAATATTCGACAATTCGAATACGAATATTCGTGCATCACTAATACATACATATGTAGATATGAATCTTTTTAATGTTTGTTAATTATTATTGTTACTTAGCCCTAGTTTACACCATGCAAGTCTTATTATTAGCTTGAGGAAGAGAGAGAGACGAGGGGAACAGAAACGTTTCTTTTCCCCTCGTCTCTCTCTCTGTCTCTGTCCTAAAAAACTAGTCAGTTTAGCAATAAGATTTGCATAGTGTAAACTAGGACTTACTTGTCATCTCAGTATTGCTTAAAGATAAGTTCTAATCAAGGTATTTTTCAAAATAGCAAAATATCTAAAAGAAACTACTGGTGTAATCAGTTAACTGACCATAATAATAGATTAGTGTTTTATTTTGTTACATTATTCTCAAAAACAATGTAGAAATTAAATTTAATACGACTTGTACAATTTTAGCTTATAAAGCGTGTTTTTTTAGAGGCATAGATAGCACTTTATGGTGGCATTACTATATACTTGATATGTGCGCCAAATTTAACAGCTGTTACTTGCTTAGCGTCTATTTTTGGTCCTAGCAACGCCTAAAACAATTTTCAGTTTTATGTTTCAGTTCGAAACTTCGAAATCTAAAAAATTCGCCGAAATAAAAATAAATTAAGTAAAGTGTAATTAATACAAATTTAATACAAACTTTATCCTATATAATATATAGTTTTGGCATTTTTTTCGTTTTTGGGGTCTTTTCGATTTTTTGTTTTGGCGTTTTTTCGGTTTTGGCGATTTTTTTAAGTTTTGGCTCTTTTTTTAGTTAGACACTTTTTAGTAAGACACTTTTTTTTCTTGTTTTGACGATTTTTTTTCGGTTTTTGGCGTTTTTTCATTTTGGCCATTTTTTTGTTATTGTTGGCGGTCTTTTTTTATTTTTGCGATTTTTTTTTTAAAGAATTTTTTTAGTTTTGGCGACATTTTCGCGTTTTGGCGATTTTTTTAGATTTTTGGCGTTTTTTTCATTTTGGCGATTTTTTCGAATTTGGCGATTTATTTTAGTGTTAGAAATTTTTTTTTAATTTTGGCGATTTTTTTTTTAATTTTTGGCGATTTTTTTTTTGGTTTGGCGATTTTATAATTTTCGGTTTTTTTTAGTTTCACCGTTTTTGAAAATTTCAAGTGTTTGCCTCTTACGGTTTCCAAGATATAGCAAGTTGTCAAAATTACATAGTCAAAATTGCATTAACTGATGGACCACCCTTTAATTTAATTTTTTTTTAAATTTTAGTGTTAATTGTTGTAGTCTGTATAAAAATACACTAATTTTACAAATTTCAAGTTTCAATATACATATGTACATACAATTGTATGTATATTACGTGGGATTTTACCATTTTTCGTTGCTAGTTTTGGAACACCCTTTAATTTTTAATGCTCATGTATTTTTTGTTGTAGCGGCCAAGGTTCTACATACTCTGTCCAAATTTCAGGTCCGTAGCTCTTACGGTTCCTGAGAAAATACCGTGTGACGGACAGACGGACAGCGTAGCGAAAACAATAGGGTTCCTTTTCACCTTTGGTGTACGGCACCCTAAAAACGCCAAAAGCCGTAAAAAATCCCAAAAACGAAAAAAGCGCAACAAATAAGAACAACTATAAAAAATCGCCAAAAACAAAAAAAAAATATTTTAGCGGGTACTCAATTTTTTTTTAAATTTCTACATCCAGCCATACGAACTCGTATAGTATGTATGTAGTATCCGTACGGAACTCTTCATGAGCGCATCACAATCCCACTACTGCAATTTTTTTCTGTTTGCAACAAATGCTGAAAAATCTGCAAAATAATAAATCATTCACCCTTATTCATTATCCCCTCACAGAGCCCAACAGCTCACGAACCACCAACTTGCTGGACAAAATACCTTGATCTGCACTTTAATAAAAAAAAATCAACTTTGAAATTTCTTTCGAAAACTCTAAACAAAAAATATCACCGCAAATAATTCTTTCCCAGAATGACATTAAAAATATAATAATAATCAAAATTTTTTCACATAAATCAAAATTTTTTACGTTTTTTACTAAAACATATTTTCTCTGCATTTGGTTGATTTCTGCACAAAAATTCGGCAAATTTATAACAAATTGTATTTCAAATTAATTTTCAAACCAAAAAACTACTAACAGTGATAGTTAAATAATCGAATAGTTTTAAAATTGTCGGCTCCAAATCGTTACCCAAATCATCCTGAACACAAACTGCCTTGAAGGCCAAAACATTAATTCCGATAGTTTTGCAGACATTTCTCATCAATCGATCACCGGCATAAATCGCGTCATAAATACTAGTGAAGATTCTACTCAAGTTAGTGTACCGGGTGACAAAAAAAAAAAACGTTTCTTAAGACTCTGACAAAAGCAGCTTATTTCTTTTTTTCTTTTGGCACTGTCACAACATGTCCGGTAGACATTTTAATCCCTTTGCAGTTCCAGAAAGGAGTCATGCAGCAGCAAGAGCACAAGGCGCGCCTGCAGCCAGGGTAGCAGCTTTTTTACAACTAATTTTCGTAGCTAAATATTCATAGAAATGTTTCATTTTAAGTGTCTTGATGACGATTCTGGTAGACAATTCAATCCTCTATTAGATTTCTTGGGTAGCCGTTCACAAAGAACTGAAGATGTAAGGGCAAAAGATAGCCGCATACAACTACAATGTGAAATGGCAAAGGCAAAGGATTATGCCTTGCAGCTTTTGAGGGAAGAGCACTTAGACACTTCTGATTCACGTCCACGTACAAAAGTGCCAACTGCTAGCAGGGCAACACGCTTATGTTCGAGGTCTGAACAAGACAAAGAGGTAAAGTGAGCGAAAAGTAAAAGCAAAAAGTTTAATTTTTAAAACACAACTTTTTAAGGTCTGTAATTCTAATATGCAACCTTGTGTTCCTGCTGATAAGGGCCGTCGTAGTTTGGAGGCAGAAAGAAATATAACGTTTCGTCGCTTAAACCTTCCAACACCCAAAAGGCAACGCCCTCTTGCTTGTTCAACACCAGTATCATACGTTATTCCACATTCTTCTGTCCAGCGAATGCCAAAAGTATGTCCCAGGCCAACACAACCTACTAGCGTCAGCCCTTCAAGGATTATTTCTACAGCTGGGGTCAGACATCCAGCTAGTGAACAGCCAACTCCCCCAAGATATTCAGTCCATCCTACAGATACTACTAATAATGCTACTCCTCCCAGATATCCAGTCCACCCTAGAGACACTGCTAATACTTCCGCTGGTAGATACCCCATCCACACTAGAGATACTGCTAATACTTCTGCTGGCAGATATCCAGTTCGCCCTGCTGATGCCGCTAGTAGCTCTCCTGGTACCATAACTACAGAAACCACCACCACTACTACGAGGGTAAGTTCACTTAAATGAAAATATTTAACTTTAAATATATAGTGCTGGGCATAAATTTCGTTTCAAATTGTGTTTTGGGATGCTCTTTCTCTGCCCATAATTTTATTTTATGACAATAATCCCGTTAAATGAATCGAATAACTCTTATTTAAATTTTCTAATCAACAAGATTCAAACAACTCATTCTGGCAGATGAGACAAAAAATTTAATAGTAACAGGGTTTCGAAAATTTAAATTTATTAAAAAAAAAGGAGGGGTTGAGGCTTCCTCTTGGTCCCTTTTGCAGATTGTTGTGCACTTTTGTGCAAAGTCTGCAGTGAACTATTTGTATCTTCTTGGTGTGGTTCTTTTTAGGGTTCAGTACACTAAAGGTAAATAGAAATCCTGATATTTTCGATACGATATCCGTATGAAATTTTTACAGAATGTGTAAAACTTTTGCCGCTACAACTGCAAATATATGACAGTTAAAAATTAAATATATTCTTAAACTAAAAATTCCAATATTAAAGAAATGCCGAGACG
This sequence comes from Tachina grossa, assembly GCA_949987645.1. Classification (NCBI taxonomy): domain Eukaryota; kingdom Metazoa; phylum Arthropoda; class Insecta; order Diptera; family Tachinidae; genus Tachina; species Tachina grossa. Next base: position 27,364,732 of record OX465276.1, on the reverse strand, counting down.
AAAAGTCGCCAAAATGAGAAAAGCGCTTAAATGAAAAAAATCACCTAAAATAAAAAAATCAACAAAAGTAAAAGTCGCCAAAGAACTAAAAAAATAAAAAAAAAACAAACAAAAAATCGTCAAAACGAAAAGAGCGCCAAAACTAAAAAAATCTTTTAAGCTAAAAATATGTATTGTAAGAAACAACCAAAACAAAAAAAAATTACAAAAACCGAAGAAAATCGCCAAAACGAAAAAAAACCCCAAAACTAAAAAAGCGTCAATACTAAAAAAAGCGTCAATACTAGAAAAATCGTCAAAAGCCGAAAAAAATCGCTGATTTGGAATATGCAAGTCTTATTGCTAAGCTGATTAGTTGGTAGGAGAGAGACAGAGAGAGAGAGAGAGAGAGAGAGAGAGACGAGGGAAAAAGAAACGAGTACTCAGCTCTATGTACTGTCAATCAGTGTTACCGTTAAGAATTTTTGAGAAGTCGCACAAAAGGTCATTTTATAAAAATAAAGTCGCACAAAAAAGTCGTTTGAGAAAATAAAAGTTGCACATCTTTTTTTAACGTTTTTTTTTATTAACAAAAAGCGTAATACAACAAAAAAATAACTTGAAACAATGCATATTCCATAACATATACAGTTCCATTATACATATGTGCTTCTATACATGTTTTCATATATGTATGTATACTGAACTTAAGTAGTTTAATAAATTTGGCTGTCGTATGCTGCCGAGGTCAGAGGAGTAGGATTCATTAAAAAAAGCTAAAAAGGATAAACTTAAAATATTTTTTACAAACATTTTCAAATAAAGCCCCGTTTATTTTTTACTTTAATTCTATTCGTTTGATCTTGGTGCCATATATTTTTTGGATGAATGTATGTGTACTTCAACAATATTTTCTTAACATAAATATTACTTTTTTGAAATTTAATTTCTGTATTTAAAAATAAGTTTATCAAAATAAATCCAGTCTTCTATATGTTTGTCTATTAAATTTAAGGTTAACAGCATTAAGTTGCATGTTTTTACTTTTAATTTATTAGTTAATTTATTATTAAGCAAAGCTAATTTCAAAATGTTCACATGTTCGTATACACCTGTATACATTTTACGATAACTTCTTTCATTGACTCGGCGTGTAAAAATAATTTTGTAAAATAAGCACTCCAAAAACCACAATTTTTATTTATTTAAAAAAGTTTTTTTTTGCTAAAACTATTCTTTGAAACATCTACTGAAAATTTGCAAAATTTTTTTATAAATGCATTGTACACGTGACAAGGCTGCAATTAATAAAAGTGCTTCCAAATAAACAATCATTTCTGAATTACTTTTAAATTTTGACGATTTTTTTTTGATAAAAATAATACGGAAATTTTTTAATGTATTGCAATTTAAATGTTTTTTGTGAGAATCTTTACAAAAAAGGGTAAAAAGTCCCAACAAAATTAAAAAAGTCGCAAAAGTCGGTGATCAAAAAAAGTCTCACAAAAAGTCGCACACAGATAAAAAAGGGTCAAATTGCGACTTTAGTCGGATGAACGGTAACCCTGCTGTCAATTCGTTTTGCTTTCTCATTCGTAATGTTAAAAAATAGCACAAATGCTTACACAAAACTATGCATAAAAAATATGAGTTGAAAAATAAGACTTATATTGTCATGTTTTAGACTTGGCAGTTTTTCTTGAAGCAGTTATCTTCAATTCTCTTTTAAAACTGCTCGTTTGTTTAGACTCAGACGGTTTCGTGTTCAATTTTCCTATTGTTTTAATGCTGCGAATGAAATAACAAAAGAGAATTGAAGTAACTTTTCTGTACAAGCAAGTCAGTACCCCTCTTCTTTCTTCTTTCCTCTCTCTCCCATAAACTCAGACTTGCTTCAAGAAAAACTGCCGTGTCTAAAACATGAGATTGTGTGAACGCCGAAGAAAGTTCAAAACAGAAAAAGTGATCAGCTTAGCAATAAGACTTGACTAGTGTAAACTGGGACTAAGACTAAAAATACGTATTGTAAAAAAAAAAATAAAAACGAAATCCCCAAAAACCGAAGAAAATCCCAAATTGTGCGGATGAAAATCACATACATGCTTATGCTCTTTCATTTAGTCGTCAGTGAGCAAGCGATGAATGAAGTTGTGCACGCGTGTACGAATTTTTTCCTGGTTTTTTGTTTAGTTTTTTTTTCAGCACACGGAACGAAATTAAAGTTAAAATTTAATAAATTTGTACAGCAAAAAAAAATTAAATAATTATGGAAGCTAAGAAAAATTTCGTGATAAAAAATGCTTTTCGCAATATGCAATGCATTTTATGTTATGAAACATTGAAAAATAATAGGGAAAGTAGTAGTAAAAAGGTATTTTAATAGTATCCACAGAAGTTTGAATAAATTTAATTTTGAATTTATACACAAAATCGTTGAATGCTCATTAAATTTTTACTTTTTATTTAAGTTTTAATTAAATTGCTTATTTACAAAAAAAAATTCAATCAACTAATAACCACATCATGTATTTTATATTACAAAACTTTTCTTCAAGTGCAAGTTTATTTTACTCTCATTTTTCTCACCAATACAAACATATTTTATTTTGCGGGACACTGACTCAAGGTTAGTTTAGGTTGGAAGAGAAAGTATGTTTTCAGCTCACTGGGATCCAAATAGCAGGTCGATGTTGTGTAGGGTTCCCAGTCGTACTGATTTTGCCAGTACATGTACTGATTTTTGTTTAAAGTACTGATTTATGCATAACTAGCAAATCAGTACGCAAATGTACTAATTTTTTCATGTATGTACTGTTTTTGTACTGTCTTTATATATTAATTATGATCTATGTATAAGAAAGCCTGTCATAGATTTTATTTATTTTCTTTGAATCACCAGTGATCTTTACTTTACGTTCGCTTTAAGGCGAATTTATTTTCAAAGTGGTATCCATATAATGCTCAAGCAAATTCTGCCAAAACTGTCAGAGATCATATAAATTTTAGTTTAAGTTAATGTTAATGTTAATTTTATTGAGATTTTTTTTTATTTAAATTTGCAAGAAAGATTTGCTATAAGTGACTTCTGATACATGCAAATAATGAATTTAAAGTTTCTTTTTCGAAAATTTTTTGGAAAATATTTTATTAATTACAATGCATTGGTACAAAGTATACATTAGCCCAATTCATAATTTTGTGCAAATGGTCTTGTACCGTAGCCACGGTTGCCAGAAATGCAGATTTATCTGGATTTTGCAGATTTTTACCCTCCAAAAAGACCAAATGCAGATTTGAAGATTTTTGGCCTAAAAACGCAGATTTTATTATATAATGCATTTTTGTAAATTTTTCCTAATACTGCTTCTACTTCTTGCTTCTTTTATGTGTGAACGACTCATAGTTTAGAGAGTTACAATTTTTGAACTTAGAAGACATCATGAAAGAAAAAGGGGAAGTTACTTTGGCAAGCTTCTGTAAACTAATATCTGATATAAAATGAGCTTATTCTGATTATGATTTTGCAGCCCTAAGTTTATTGAAAATGAAATGTCTTTACCAAATTGATTTGCAAATGTCGAAAGAGTTTTCAGTCAATAAACTTGAATAAAACAAAATTTCGAAGTCCTTTGGATATTTATGCAACAAATTAAATGACTTTTTGTATAATTTTTTACATATCAGATTTCTTTTCTCATTGATTTTATATTATTTGCATATAGGTGTGTGATGCTATACCGCACTCCGCACTGAGAGCCAATTGGGTCCACTGTTATTTATTTGCACATAACTATGAACATTTTTTATTTGTTTGTTGGTGATATGAATTTCGTTTCTCTTTAATAAAGACGGGTTTTCCACACGCAAAGTTTACTTTGCAAAGTCTTGAGTTTGTAAGAGAGAAGAGAAAAGACATCTTATTCTATATTTTTTTTTAATTCAACAAACCCAAGACGTTGCGTGTGGAAAGGCCGCCAAACTAATTATAAAAATTTAATTCGAAAATAATAATGAATTCAAAATCGAAGATGTTAGCTTGTAAAGATTTTTGCTTGAAGCTTTTAAGCTTATTCTGCCGTATTCATAAAAAATAGTTTTTGGTTTACAAAACAAACTTTGTATGGAAATTTGTTTGTTAAACGTTCTGTAACCCAAAATAATTTTTGTGAATATAACCTATTTGTGTACGTAATTCTTAATAACATATTGATTGATAGTCGTTCTATAAACATATGAACTTGTTTACCTTATTTCAAACATTTTTTGGTTGAAGTCAACTGAGTTTCTTAAGCAGAAATGAAATGCACATTATTCATACATTAAAGAATTATATTCATAAAAAATAAAATGTTAAAGTTATTTAACAAAATTTTCAAAAAAAAAATTAAATACAATACAATTTAAACCGAATTTAAATTTTATGAGTATTGATTAACGAAAAAATATTTATGTTACTCATGTACATCCATATTTATGTAAATTTCTTGAATATAATATAAAATAAGTTGTTTTAAAAATTGCTTTGAAGATTTTAAAAATGAAATGCAGATTTTGAAGATTTTTTCGTAAAAATTGCTAAATTTTGCAGATTTTATCCTTAGAAATTCTGGCAACACTGACCGTAGCATATGCAAAATGGTATACTATATTAATACTCACCACTTAACAATTCTTAGTGGTGAGTATCAATATACTATAACATTTTGCACATGCTACGATGCAAGACCATTTGCACAAGATTGTGAATTGGGCTATTGAATTCATGTTTTGTTTTAAGAATGGTTAAAGCTAGGAATGTAACGAATGTTCGCATTTGCAAATTTTTCGCTTATTTTTGCTATTTGCATTTGCGAATATTTAAGACAAAAAAATTTTGTACTTCTTTTACGAAATAAATTGCCATTAACAAACGTCAAAAACACGAAAATTATTTTAAGCCAGCATGAAAAATATACATATAGGGTATGTTCGTAGATTCAGCAAATTTATGCAGAAGTTCTGCGAATTTCTTCTGCGTATGCGTGATCAACTGTTGCACATGCTTTGCAACTGCTCAATATCTGTGCATAGTTGGCATTTTTGAACGAACTGAAAACAATTTTTAAGTCGGCAAGTAATTTTATTTAAGAAAGTTGTCATTTCGTCGATGTGAAAGCACAAAAAACTCTTTATAAAAGTTTGCACATTACGCACATGGCTTGGACGTAGCTGACTTATAAGTAAGGCATTCTTCAAAGCTTTATCAGAAAGCTTTTCTAAAAAAAAGTTCTCATAAGCATCAAAATTAAACTAAAGTCCAGCGGTGTTTGGAAATATACCTATTTAATTTTTTGAAAAAGAAAAGGCATTGTATTTTCGGCAGCAGTATTTTCTACTTAAGACTAGTCTGTTAAAACTTTTAAAAATTGTTTTGAGCATCATTCATTACTTCGCACAAACAAATTTGAATCGCAAACAATATTAACTAGTCATTGTTGTAGTAAATTGCACGCGAAACAAGTCTCAATCATTAATTTCATATACAAACATATGTACATATCGCTCATTTACTTCAATAGTGGCATAACTCAAAAAATAAGTTTTTTGTGTTAATAATGCAGAAAGATGAGGCATTTCGTATTTTATCTTGTGTAAAAATTTCATATAAATAGCTTGTACCATCACCTCCTGAGAGAAGAATTTTTTTTCATTTCTCCATTGAGTTGTATGCAAATTGAAAACTTAAAACGCGTTTTCTGCAAAACTGGTTTTTTTGAGTTGTGCCACTATTGAAGCAAATGAGCGATATGTATCTTTCTGTTTTATGAATTCGTGTTTTTAATAAATTAATACATATTTGCTCAATGCGAGACCCAGTTTAAAGAAAATGCTATATGTAGTACATCCATGTATTTAATACAACTTCATGTTTTTATATAAATTTATTTTCATGTGATTTTTTAACGTATTGTAATATTTGTATTCGCTTTCGCAAAAATTAAAATGTAGTATTCGCATTCGCATTCGCTAAACTAGTATTATTTACATTCCTAGTTAAAGCCTTTTATATTGAAAAAATTAATGCACTGATTTTTTTTTTCAATTGTACTGATTTTTTTCTCTCATGTACTGATTTCTACGATTTCAAATCTGGCAACGCTAATGTGTTACCTGAGAGTAGAAAAGGCACAGTGCAAATACAGATGTTAAAGGGACGGATAGAGAGAAGGGAAGTTTATTCATTTTTGTTTTGTTTTTTTGCAACTCTGCTGTTGTGCGTTTTGTTAATTTTTATAGCATCGTGGCAGCGCCTCTGGTGTTAATTAGGCGTATTACTTTAAGCTACGTAGCCATTTTAATAGTTATTTTACTTCAGTTCGGGTTGAGATTTTGTGCTAGTTTTATAGAGTTTGACGGATGGGGTAAAGTCAGCTGACAATCACCTGCACTATTATTGACAATTGGTATTAATATACTTTGGATGGTGCATCGATTTTTATTAGCAGAGACAATAACGCATATCAGAACAATCTATTATGTTACAACTGGGTCTGGCCAGCGGTTGAATTCGCGTTCTGGAACACCGCCATTTGTATTTAGCTCACTAACTATTTCAGCCAACACCACGCCAAACCCTTTTCATTAAAAAAATAATTTCTATGATACATTTTTAGATTTAGTTGAACTGTAGTGAACTTTAATCAGAAATAATTTCTTATTCGGGCTTAAGTTCAGTAATTTCAAGTCTAGTTTAATTGTATTCTCTTCTTTAGAAACTCACATTAATTAATAAAAAATATTTCTATATTTATGATTTAAACAGGCTAAAGTTCGTATCGCTTTTTAAGCCAAATTACATGTGATAATTATTAATGAACAAATAACACCAAAGTTAGTTGTAAATATTCTGACAACACATAAATAGTTGAACGGAAACAGCTAGCCGTTTTCGAAGGCCACTAAACCTTCATCATCGGCGTTCTTCTCATCACATGTAATTTTGCTTAAAAAGCGATACGAACTTTAGTCTGTTCAAATCATAAATATAGAAACAAATGAAGTTCGAAAAATAATAATTGAATTAGCTAAAAAAATATTTCATTCAATAAGAATTGAAATTACTGAAATTAAGCCCGAATAAGAAATTAATTCTGATTAAAAATAATTTCTTATAATTTAAATCTCATTACTAAGCGAACATTTTTTTATTTTTTTATTTAGCCCTTTTCTCCTCAGCAAACTGCGAATATGTCGGTCTCTATGAAACAATATATTAGGTCACCCAATACATCGCCTGAGAGATCATCCAGTAGAGCGGTTGCTCCTCCCTACGGAGATCTAACTCGGCGGCAAGATTCACAGGTAAGAACTGGAAAGTGTTTCGTGTTATCAGAAGCTCTAAGCTAATTTTACAGCAGCCACAGAACAACAATGGCAGTGTAACCCACAACACTAGGCTACAAATGGATTCGGCATATGGAAGAACACCTCCTAGAACTTTTACGCCTTATACTTTCCAAACTCCAGGAAGATCACTAAATGTTACGGTAATCTTCTATTCTCTCGCCTGTTATTTTTTGTATATAAAACCTTCTTATCTGTTAATTAGCAAGAGCAATCAACCAATACCAGTTTACAGCAAAGGGATGTTTCGACTGGTTCTCCCACGTCTGTAGCTGACAACAGCCAACTGCTGCAAACAACAAGCGCACAAGATAGAAGTATGCCGATATCAGATCAAGCACTTTTATACCAAATGGTAATTAATGTGTTGCTAGTTAAACTTTATACCAAAAAAAAAACATAATAGAATTTTATTTCAGCAAGCGGTTCCCTCACCTCCTGGTTCACCAAATCAAGACCAAAATAATGAAACATATGTAAGCTTTAGACATTAATAATTAAAAAAACTATGTTTTTCTGTACTAAAGCTAATATTTATTACTTAAAGCGGCAGCTGCAGCAAAGATTATATCGTTCACGAGAACAAAGCAAAAGTCCAGCACAAAGAGCACCACCAACTGCAACAAATGAATCCTATTACGTAAGATCTTTTATTAAACTTTTTTAAGTAGTAAATGTTAACTTGGAATTTGTATTTATCAGTACAATCCATCTATGTTTGATGAGCCCAGCCATTATAGAAGAAACCCTTCCCCGGAATGCCCATCCAATGACTACATTGATCTTACCGACAGTCAATATAATTGTAATGACATGGACTTGAGTGTCCAAGAAGTATGATATTTTCTTTTTTTTTCATTTAAAATATTCATCACTAAACTTAAATGTAACTGTTATGCCACCAGATACCTGAACATTCCACATACCCCACCAATCGTGAGCAAAGTAGACAAATGCAATCCTGGACAATTGCCTCCGACGATGATGTCATATGCCTTGATACGACAACAGATGTGCGCTCGCCGGCTACAAATGAAACCTTGGTAAATTAAAACAGTATTATTTTTATTAAAAGAATTAACTTATTTTTTATTTGATGTAATAAGGAAACAACTGGCTTTGAGTCTAACGAATATCCGGAAATACTGTCACATTTGGAAGCACCATGTGATCAACCAAGAGCTACTCTCTTGCGTTGCTTAGGCCAGAAATTAAATTCCACGTTCGATTTTATAACATCTCTGGTTGCGCCTGAAAGGGCAGCGGGAGCTTTAGCACAAACAATGGACCAGGCAGAGGGACAGGTGCGCGATGAACCGGTAAGTAAGACAGTAAGCTTAAGGGTAAAAATAAAGTATATATAAGAAATACGAGGGCTACTGTTTTTATTTCGGGTACTGGCAACACTAATATCAATAGCTAAAATCTGGCAACACCATAATAAAGTTTGACATTTTTTAGCATAAACGTACACACAACGTTTTGATGTACAAGTAGTATTTGTTTTTTTGTTTACAGTAAGTTCAGAAAATCTATTTGACAAAAAAAAAATGGAAATTTCAAGACAAGGTTTCCGTTAAATTATTTTTCACAACTTTCGACGTGAACTCAGTGCTTTGTATGGCGATAAAGCAATATCAAAAACTACAGTATATCGCTGGTAAAGTGAATTCAATCATGGTCGTAGTTCCGTCACCGACGAAATCCGTGAAGGTCGTCCAAAATCGTTAGTTATGCCACAAACCATCCATGCAGTACGTGAACTGATGCGAGATCGTCATGCGATATTGTGTGATAGAGGCATCCTTGTTCACTTCCTAGTTCCACTTGAATACATTCGATTTTGCATGAACAGAGTTGTAAAAAAATTGCCTCGTTGGATACCCCATAATATATCAATCGCTCAAGAAATAGTTCGCGTCCAGTGATATAGGGAAATTATTAAAAAGTTCAACACTGGTGCTTCAAAAGACGTGTATAGAATCACGACAGGTGTCGAATCATGGATATAGACTTATGTGAGTATTCCAAGATCAGCTCAATCCAGCAAAAGTTGTTCGTGGAAGAAGCACAACCAAGCAAATGTTCAATTCTGAATAGTACACGTCAATTTATTTGCGAAATTTTTCAGAGAAATTCGTAAAAAACTAACCCCCGAAGACGAATCGTTTTTCATGATGGCAATGCGAGCTCTCGCACGTCTCCCAAACAAGTGAATTTTTGAGCCGTCAAAACATCGAACATCGAACTGATGACTCATCCTCCGTATAGTCCTGACTTGGCACCCAATGACTTCCTGTTCCCGAATGTCGTAGATAAAATGCGCCGAAGAAGCAGTTGAAGCGTTCAAAAATTATATTTTGTAGGTGTCTCAAGAGGAATGGAAAAACTGCTATCACAAATAGTTTGAACGAATGCAAAATTGTATTGATCATCAAGCCTAATATTTCGAAAAATAATAAAGCCATTTTCATTTAAAAATTCTTGTTATTATTTGCTATTCCCGAAATATAAATAGTAGCCCTCGTATTCATTACATTTATTTGACGTGTCAAAACGTCAATATATTGAAACGGATACTTTTGCAAATTGCTTATAATAAGATAAGAATAATCCACAAAAATCGTTGACAATATTTTTTTTTATTTAATACACCAAACACATTCACAACAGCAGTGTACCGACTGCAACCTGCCAAAACTGTTTTCACTGCTACACATCCACGGTTGTACATACCTGTTGCCAAGATAATCTTAAACACATTTACCACAGCAAACTATCGACATTAATATGTCAAAAATAGACTACACACGCTTAAGGCTAGAATTCACTATCTTACACAATCGTAGATACGACCTTTGCGAAAATACAACCCTGGTATGATGCAGTTTATGAAAATTTTCAAAAGATAACAAGCATTCATTAGGTCGGGTATTTTGTATTTTTTTTTTTCTTCAAAATTCGTACGATTGTGTAGGATATAATGAGTCTTATACTTTATATGAGCTTGATTATTTTGACGACAGCAAGGCAATACGACGGCAGGATCAGTGACGCCAACTTAGCCCTTTTAGGGCTAGATTTAGCCCGTTTTCAGTCAGTCAAAACGCGAAAAAAAATTTTAGCCCCCTAGCAAGCCTAGCACTTTTTACAATAATCTTTCAGCCCTTCCTTTAATCTAGCAAAATAAAATGAGTAAAAAGTCGATATTGCTTTACCAATTTAAAAAAGAAGAATAATATAGAGAAATCTTTTATTTCTTCCAAATTTTATATGCCTTGAAAGTTATTCAGTACAGCCCAAAACAGATAATGTATGTTTTTGGAAGAGCGAGAAATCGAAATTTTATTTAAAAACGTCCAATTTTAAATGTATCTACTTATGTAAACATACATATGTATATACATATATTTCTATTATACATACATATATGTATGTATATGCTAACTATCCCAGTTGGCCACGCCTTTAAGACATCTTTGACGACGGGTACAAGACAATGGTAAGTCGTAGAAGACATATTAAAGACAACTCCATACAAATCGTTGACGAAATTTTCATACAAATGGCGGCGAGGTCACACAAGACCAGATGAGCGACATTGTCGCTCAGATTGTCCTCAACAAGGCTTTATTGAAGACAAAACGTGTGACACTGTCGCTCAGATTGTCATCAACAAGGCTTTATTGAAGACATAACGAGGGACATTGTCGCTCATATTGTCGTCAACAATGCTTTATTGAAGACACAACGAGGGACATTGTAGCTCAGATTGTCCTCGACAAGGCTTTATTGAAGACAAAACGTATGACACTGTCGCTCAGATGGTCCCCAACAAAGTTTTATTGAAGAGAAAACGTGTGACATTGTCGTTCAGATAGTCATGAACGCCGATTTCTTTTAAATTGTCGATTAGAAAACTTAATCTACAGACGACATGTCGTACATGAATCGTCGAAGACAATGTCGTCTAGGACGATTTGGAGAACTGGGATTTAATCTACGTATTTACATACCTTATTGAAATGTAATATGAAATGTAAATGAAATATGTACAATATTGAAGCTCTCAAGATATGTATGTGTTGATCTCATGATGGTTATTTATATTATAATAAATTACTTTACAAAAAATTGATTTGATGTTTTTATTTTCAACAGAAACATTTTAATACTAGCCCCTTTTCGCGCTTTTACGAAAAATTTTACTATTTTTTATTTTTATTTTTGAATATTTTTTCAATTTAGCCCTTTCTAGCCCTTTTTTCAAAAAATTTTACGCGTTTTGAGTCTCAAAAGTTGGCATCAGTGGGCAGGTTGTTGTCCATGCTGATTTTGTCGTTGCAGTCCAATTAAACTAATTTCTATTTTTATTGAAGACAATGAGCACACTACACTAACACCTGCTGCTAGCTGCATTTTTTGGGATGTTCTTTCTGTTGAACACCACATGAAATAAATGTAAATAATGAAATAAAATAAGTCTGCAAAAAATTGCTGTCAAATCAACAAAGTCCATAATAAAATCTACGGAAGTAACTTCAAATACTCTCCAGTTTTTGTTATATTTTCTTTTGTGCTTATTTTTCTTTGTATTTTTGTTTATAAAATGTACGAATTTTATTGAAAGTATGGTAGCCTTATTGAGAGAATGAAAAACGCTGTCGACTGCTTTCAGTGACTTTCTTTTGTGTCAATTTGTTTTGTGTCTGTTTGATCATTAAGGTATCATTCACCCCTTTTACACACGAAAAGTTTACTTTGCAAAGTCTTAGTTCAGCTGGGTGAAAGACAGAGGCAGGAATACTCCCACTTTCTGTCTTTCTCACAGCTGAATTGAGACTTTGCAAAGTGAACTTTCCATGTGTAAAAGGGGTAATTCATTCAACATTTTGTATTATATTGCCAACACTGTACTTCCTCATTGTCGCCAAAAAAAAATTAGAAATTCGTTCAAATGGACTGCAACGAAAAAATTATGGAAAATAACCTGATTTGCTGTCGTCGAAATAATCATATTCTATCCTTGACATTTTGAAGTCGGTAGCTTGCTGTGGTGAATGTGTTAAGCACTGCAAAAATCAATCGCAATCTCATGGGGAAAAACAGACAAATAATAATTTTGATTAATTTTTAGAGTGAAACCGCTTCGGCAAGGGAATGTACTACTGCCAAAAGATGCGGCCGTATAAAATTCGACAGTCCAGATAGGCCAGAGGGTACAATTTTTAAATTTTAAATAAGAATTTCATTAAAATCAATAATTTATCCCCTCTTGAGCCAGATCCCCACCGGAGCGTTGTACGTAAAGCCGAAACTGAAAATTTAGTTAAAGACACTTATTGTCCCGGCATTATACAGGACACCATTGATGGCCGTAAAAATTTCAATGATTATTCCTTTAAAATCTCTTTGGCAGCAGGTGCAAGAGGTGGCACCCGCTGCGAGTGGCCACCCACAGAAGATCCCATGAGTTTATTGGAGGCATTTTTTATGCGCATTGAAAAGGAGAGAGAGCAAATAAAAAAGGATATAAAGGAAAATTCTACTAATGAAAAGCAAGTTTTTAATACTTTTTTTTTTAATACAATTATATCACGCAAAGTTTACTTTGCAAAGTTTTAATTCAGCTGTGTGAAATATAGATGGAGGAAGACTATCACTTTCTGTTTTTCTCCCAGCTTAATTCAGACTTTGCAAAGTAAACTTTCCGTGTCTAAAAGGGGTATTACTCAATTCTCTAAAGTGTATTAATACTAAGTGGCCTTATCAGCGCAGCTGATCGTTAGCTGACTTTACCCCATCCGTCAAACTTCATATAAAATAACATAAAATCTTAACCTAAAAATAATCCTACAACAAATTTACATTTATGTTGTTGTAATGAAAAGGCTGCTTGGTACGTACGACACACTTTATATCGTACCTGAATTGTTGGTAATTTCAATATTCATAGTCAAAGCAAAGTATACTTAAGAGTTTTAAGTAAACCAGTATTTTGTATGAATATGTGTGCTATTGCTTATAAGACGGTTTTTGTAGCATTATCGGCGAAGTCAAATAACCAATAAAATGGCTACTAAACACAGCTTTGAAAATCTAATACGCCTCATTGACACCAGAGGAGCTGCAACAACTGCATTATTAAAAATGTGCAAAGATCAGAGAATGAAGAATGAAGTTTCCCCTATGTTTTCCTTCACCATCTGTCTTCTCTATCACTATACCTTTCCTAAAGAAGGTAACACCTAGTAATAATAGTAGGCATTAATTGCCTAAAAAAAAAAAAAAAACAAACAAAGTTTATGTGTGGGAGCTCTCTTGAGCCTTCTGTCCAACAAACTCAAGACTTTGCAAAGTAAACTTTGCGTGTGGAAAAATCGTCTAAACAAAGATTTATATAGAAATTACCAACAACTTTGACAATAAATATCTACACAGTTGATTTTCATTTAAATTTTGTTTATTGTAAAATATAGCTTTCGTATTTATGTTCGCTCGTGATTAAATAAATTAAACAAATTATTTATTTATTGCAGAATTGCGGAATTAGTGCACCAATATTTTGACAAAGAAAATCCCAGTGATTTAAATCGTTCCATTAAAAGCTTGCTGTTATCCGAACGTTTGCAAGAACATGAAAAAGTTGAAAAATCCAAAGGCACTTCATTGCAGGCAGAAGTTCAGAAATGGGTCTCTAAGTGGCCTAAAAATGCAAAAGTCGAAGTAAAGGCCTACACAGGTCTTACGAGGCCTCTAAAAGAGGACGAAATCGTTTAAGTTAAACTCATTTTTTGTTTTCAAAATTTAAACACCAAAAATTTTTATATTATATTTTACATACGAGTATTTATAAAAAAAAAATAAAAATAAAAATCAATACATTTTAATTCCATAATTGCAGTTTATATGAGCACATTTTATTTGATTTAATTTTATATTTTATGGATGTGTGGTGCTTGCTTCTGCCATACATACATATACATACATGTGTATGTATGTATGTATGTATGCATACCCCCAGTTGACCAAGACTTTCGTTATTGATATCGATTTCGAGTATATCTCGAACATTTATCGTGTAAAACTATCGAGAATGACACTTAAAAATTAATCGAAAAGTTCATCTGTCGCTCAGTTTTGTCCCAAAAAACATTCGATCTCAAAGTTTCGCTAGCAATATCAAAAGTGAGAGAATATCGAACTAATTTCGATATCGCAAAAAGGCAGCAGAAAAAAAGTAATTTTATCTTTTAATTTATTTATTTAAGCTTACTTATTTTATTTATTTTTTTTAATACCTTAACTTAAAGGGCTATTAGACATGTATGTTGGTTTTCAAAAATTTTTGATTTTCTGATGTCTGTCGCATACCAACATAACGTGTCCGTCATACTTAACATAAAAATTCAGTTCACATATTGATGTGTGCGTATCGGAAATTTGTGAAAAAATGTCTTTTGCTAGTGTTATTTTCTGGGAAGAGTTCAAAAAGCTTGCCACAATTGTGGCAAATAAAATCAGATCTGTACCACAACAACCAATTGAAAATTAATGGATATATTAGATAAAGAGACGCTACAACTTTCCGCTTCATTTCCATGCTTTCGCTTCAAAAATTTCTGCGTTCTGAAGTATGCAGACAAGTATGCGTGTCTAATAGCCTTTTTACGCTGCAGGATTTGAACATGGTACTCGTACCTCCCTTAAAACGGACTAGTAAAAATCGTGGCAAATTTTTTTCTATTCAATTATTGCACATATATAATACATATGTATGTATGTATTCTTATTTTATTTTTTCACTTACAGTGCTGCCATGCCTCGAACTTGGTACCTCTAGACCAAGGTGTATATAATTACACCATACTCTAGACTAATAGGCTGGCATACATCTACTCGGCTACAATCACACATTCGAGAAACTATCGAGAGAAGTTCGAAACTTTAGAGAGCATTCGAATTGTTTTAGATTTGCCAACAAATATGGAATACTTTTGTTTCGAAATTTCTTCGCTTTAGTGAGCATTCGTTTTTATCGAATGTCAGGTCAAGTGGGTATAGTTGTATACAACATACATATTTTGAATTTATTTTATTATTTGTGTTGAAATCCTTTTTAAGTCCTGTTAACATACATGATTATATTGGGAAAACATATTTGATGATCATACACTCGAATAGATTTGTTAGTTTTGAACTTGTTTGCATGTTGACTCTGTGTCATTGACTAATATCCACTTTATACGATGATTTAAAAATCTCGTTTTATTTTCAATTCTCTTTAAAGATTGGTTTCAAAAATTTTTTTTCAGGGAGTGATTAGCACGTAATCGGTTAGTCTTCTTTGCCTACCCATTCGCTTTAGTTAAATTCTACAGAAAGAAAATATGAAAATTTATTTTTCTTTTTAATAAAAATTGTTGTTCGAACTTCTACTTTTCGACATCGTGAAACTGAAAATTAAAGAAATTTTTTTATTATTAATGGGAGTAATCAAGACGTATCCATATCAGGCGGTCTCAACTGTCAATGTAATTATTTTCGCCGCTTGTAATTTGAGTATGAATTTGTCGCAGCGAATTGAGGTGAATTTGTCTTTTATGAATATGACAACCCTGATTATGAGTTGCATTCGATTCTCGATTTTCACTGGCTATTGACGAACATCGAATGTTAAATTCATATGAGCATCGAAAATTTCGTTGAGCAGCGTATACTGAATCGTGGAAAATTATTAAAATATATTTAATAAACAATTTTTTTATTCAGGTATGTGATGGAAAACAATTTAGACACAAAAACAATGTAAAAACTATTAGAAGTCAGTAGTTTAAGATTAGCTCAAAAATTATACTCAAAATCGACCGACCTTTACAAAACGATTGTTTTGAAATCGTTTTGAGAACGATAGTTTTCCATCACATATGTACCTGATTATTTTGGGTACCCAAAAAAATAATTGTAAACTATTTGTGTCGATTTTATATAGATATTAAGTCGTAAGTACTAAGCAATTTGAAAGGTTTCACTTACATATGTACATGTATGCAGGACCAAATGAATTTTAACTTCCATTACTCTGTATGATTCTTGAGCACAAAATTTTAAAATTACTGCAAATTTTTAAAATCACTGTAGCAACATTCACAATAGCAACATTTTATGTCGAATGCTCCTCATTAAACCAAATGAATGCCCCTATCACGGTTTTGAACTTTTAAAATAGTTTGGTTGGGATTGAGAAATTTGCATTGTCATTCTCCACTAAATTAGCAGTTGACTTTTCAGTTGTGTTTTGGTACTTCCATTTACAACTGTGCGTAAATATGGTTGAGAAAAACGTTGAGTATACACAACTGCTTTTTATTAGTTGGGTTTATTTTAGTTACAGGTTGCTGCGATATAAAAAGCACGAAAAGTGGAAGAATCGTAACTAGAAATATTTCTTATGCTTAATAACAAAATCTTTTAACAGTTTCAGCATCGGCGATATACCGGACACGTACAAAGATTGCTTTAAATATGATTTTAGGTGATCCAAAAAAAAATAACAAAACGTTTCTTTATTGTGCCGGAAATAACTAAAAAAAAACTTTAAAAATGATTTTTTAAAGAATTCGTTCCCTATTTTGGTTATGCCTTACCTTGCATTGGGCAGTTCAAGAGGGTTGGAATCAGCACAAATTTTTCTTCTGATACGTAGCACATCTATAATTGCTACTTCGTTTTCGTCGTCATAAAATAAATCTACAGATATTTGTATCCATTTGGAATGATTTCTTTGAACTAAAACACTAAAAACAATACTTTTTCTAAAACTTTGTGTTTTTTTTTCGTGTCAAACTAAATATTTTAAGTTGGCAATGCGTTGATAATTTCAACTAAAAAACAGTTGTGGTTCATAATACTAAAACACAGTTTGGTCGTGTGTAAGTTTGGTCTACTCTTAGACGACTAAACTGAATTTAGTTGAGAACCGTGATAGGGGCAGAAAATTCGTTCGATCTGCGTTTTCCACAGCAGTCGAAAATCGAAAAAGCTTAGACATTTTGGCATAGAAAGCTGGACAAAACAAGAAAAATCTTGGCATTAACAATATTACTAAGAAATAATTCCATGACGAAGCTACACAAAGTGGCGAAATATTGAAATTAATTTCAATATAATTTTTATTTAAAAAAAAAAACAGACTTTAAGCTTGATTATTCATATACATATCGTAATTTATAAAAAGGTCAAAAAAGTTATTTAAATAAAATTAAAGATTTATATATATGTATGAGGAACGCCACTTCACTATTAACCAGGTATATTTATTTATAGCAGACATGACTCAGTTTGCTTTGAAAAAAATTCGCACTTAAGATATAAAAAAAAAATATTATTAAAAAATTTATATTGATTATTTGAAAGCGATTAAAATTACAAGCGGCGAAAATAGTCACCTGGACTGTCGACACCACCTGATATGAATTAGCATTGACTTTAAGTTTTTGCAGTCAAATGTAAATTCAGAAAGTGTACAGACAGCTTTACTTTTATTTAAAATTTCTCTACAGGTCATGGTGAATTCATTCATATGCGATGGCCTTGCCAGCCCAGCGGCTTATTTTCGCCGCTGGTAATTTTAATCTCCCTCAAATGTCAACATGCTTTTTCAATACATTTTTCCACATCCCAAATACCCATTTTCCAAGGCAAATTGAGTCGAGTATACTTGCTATATATATGCCTTGCTACAAGACTTGATTTCAACTAACATTTTTTCTCTGACTCTAAACACATTTTACTGATAGATTTCGTAAACTTGATGTTATTCATGAATTTAATCCCTTTTATGACGTTAATAAGTCATATCGAGCCATTACCGCCAAAGAAGCTTAACCAACATGATTTTCGATGTACGTTTATTTTTATATTATAAAAATCATTAACTTGTTATAGTTTGCATTATCTGTAAAAAATTTTATAGCAAATACAATTTTAACATAAGTACACACTATTTTTTGTTTACAGTTTTTGTGGCAGCAACTTGTTACTCAAGCTAAAATTTACTTTTGAAAATAAAGCAAGTAGGAAGGAGTGCGCTATTTTCGGCTTTGCTGAATCTTATATACGCTCATATACAATAATTTTAGTTGTATTCGAAACAATGCTCTAAAAGAAAAAGTTTTTATCTATGCTATGCTTTTGAAACCATAGTAGCCAATGAAAAATGCAAACCGAAGCTAAGCTGATGTTCTGAAAAAAAAAGTTTCTCTATCCAAAGGGTAGGAAGTATTCTAGAGAAAAAATTAAAAATTTGGGGTTTTTAAAAAACCTTGGTCCACTGTTCTGTCAATGAAGAATTTAAATCTTGTTCGATTTTAAAATAAGAACTTAGTAGTAGTAGTAATCAAACAAAGTTTTTAACATTTAGAAAAAAAAAATATATTAACAGCAATACTCGATTTTGTACCGTTTTTTGCAGATTAGTTTTATTTAGAAAATTTTCAAGGATACCAACGCCATATTTTTATTTATTCGAAAGGTAATACTATAAGGTGCCAGATCATTTCGAAATTGACCTATTTCTGTTATAAATATCAAATGTAAGGCCTTTTTTCTCAAATTCCAAAGCTGGAACCAAAAAATGTATCATTCCACTTTTCGACATGATATATTTTTAAATATTTCCTAAAATTTCTTTTTATAAGAAAATTAATACTCATTAATTTTTTTATTGTTGCTGGTAGCTGTATTAATTGAATATATTGGTGTAATATTCATGTATGTAATTATACAGCTACACTCAGGGAAAAGCTGCAACTTAAAAATAAAAACGCGTCACATTAATTCAATAATTTTCAATATAATAGAAAATGTATATTAAGATACTTAAAAATAAATAAAGTTAATAAATTGATAATGTAAATTAATATTTTTCCATATTAAAATAAGAAATTTGAATATGACTAGACTTTCGTTAATGTTTTTTATTAAATTAATATTGTTTTTATTGATTTTGAGCTATTTTTTCTCTGGGCGTAGGCCTATTTTTGAAAAATGCCTAAGAAAATACTCGTAATTATACTTGTACACTAGGCTATCCCAAAAAAAATTTTTTGGGGCTCAAGCATAATTTGAAACATAATAAGATCAAGTATTTTTGAGGGTTTTTTTCAGATTTTTCGGAAGAGGTTTAGAGGTCGCACAAGTCGAATTTTTGCAAAAAATTTTCTTCACAACTTTAACCATAAGCACGAGTTTTCTTGAAAAATGTCCAAGCTTTATTTTTGTGTGCATAAACTTGTAGTGTTTGGAATGAATTTCCTCATTTAGGTAGCCTACATTACAATGTTTCGCAATTTCTCCATACATTTTATAAATAACGCTTTATAACTTTTAAAATACTTATAAAAACAAAAAAAAAACTAGTGATTTATATTAAAAGGTCAAGTAGTTTTAAATAATAAAAAAAATTAATTTGCTGTTACCGTTCCAAAGTTATACAGGGGGGTTATACTGTTCGAATTTGTATGTTATTAACATTACAATTCGAACACATTTCCGTTCGAATCGGATTACATAATAACCCCCCTGATTCAGTTATATAGAGTCAAACGCGCATTTATTAGGTGGCAGCACTACACCAGGTGACTAATGTCATTACACCAATCTAAATGTCAAATTTGGATTGCGTAGGTATAAGCCTAAAAGCATGCTTTTATTTGGGTATACATAAACACCTTTCGAATATTCAGTTTAGTTTTGTATGGTGTTTGACATATCCTATAAGAAACATGCAATCTGACGATGCTACCCTGTTTTGAAAAGTAAGAAGGTAATTTATAACAACAAAGTACATGTGGTTATTGCTGTTGTAATATTTGTTGTAGAAATGCGGGTACCTGATTGATGTGCCTTGTGTAGAGTTTTGCATGTGGATTTTTCAAAATAGTGTTATTTTCAAAATGTGTGCAACACCGTTCGCACTATTTTTTTTTTACATGGAAAGCAATGCCACACAATGAAAAATTTTGGAAATGATAGACGTTGGCACCATTATACACTATTGCGATATCACCAAATGTCATAGTGTGTACTCGGCATTACTTTTTGCACATTGAGCACAATTTGTATTGAAAAAGTAGTAAATATGTAAAAATAAAACATTGTTGAAATTTAAAGGTAATAGTATTGTAGTGTGAAGTAAATCTCAGTTAATAGTATACCAAAAGTGCCAAATATCATAATTTTAAAAATCTTATTTTTAGCTAAGAACATCTCCAAATACTTCAAAAATAAGATAAATCTTCATATGTACTATATGGTAACGCTGGCTACAATACGTAAAAGATCTACAATAGTCAATTTGAAATGGCAGTGCCTTAAATCTTTTTAGCTAATACCAGAACCGCAACTAATTATTAACATCTCTTTTACTGTAACTGTAACACAATTTGGCAGCACTTATGGCGATAACCAGTAGTTATAATGAAAAAAATAATCACTAGCCTTTATTTACATATATGTATGTATTGGTATTGTTCAAGATCAAGACAAATAACTTCTATGAATATACTCAGGTGTTTGACTTATTATTTTTCATACACGTTGTTTTCATAATTATTTTCTTCAGTCATTTTTATCTATGCTGTTGTTTTCCGTTTTATGACAAGTTGGAACTATTTTACACAAAAATAACCATATCGACTTGTTGTCCATTGTTGTAGATTTGCATGTAATTGGCATAAATATCCCTCATTTAGTCAAAGAACGTCATAACTCAAAAATGGAGAAAGAACGGTAGCTCTTTTCCTTTCTCTCCAATAACCTCAAGACTTTGCAAAGTAAAATTTGCGCGAGTAAAAAGCATCCCAATGATATAAAATTGTTTGATTTAGATATGTTTAAATTTTGTATAATTTTTGCATTTATTTTGATCAAACATTCCATATTGTCTTAATGTCCCAGTCAAAAGTTATGTAGTTTACTTTACAAAGTATTGAGCTTGTAGAGGAGAGAAGGGAAGAAAGAACGCTATCTCTTTTCCCTTCTCTCCGACAAACTTAAGACTTTGTAAATTGAACTTTGCATGTGTAAAAGTCGTTTTAATTTATATAGTTCATCTTCGTGTCTGATTTTTAAATTAGGGATTGGCTTAAAATTAAGTTTCGAAATCGATGGGATTTCTTTATAATAATTTTGACATCGATTCGGAAACGATCGTTTTCGTTCAAATTGACTGCCGCTTGAGGTCACAATCCCGATCCATTTGCTCCCGTGTATCAAACACAAGAAGGCTGTTATGAGGCTTAAACAGGAATATTTTCACCAAAAAGCTCCCTATGTGGCTGGACCTGAAGAAACCGGTGAACACAAGCGTTTACTTGGTTCGTAACAAGCAATAATGTGCTGAGTTGGAGCAATCATGCACCATTAACAATAAGGACTAGAAACACTGCAGTTTTAACTTAAATTTAAAAAAAATAAAAGCCAGCATCAACAAGTCAAGTCATATATGTCATATATGTCAAATATGTCTCATTTTTCACACCATAGTTGAAAAGGAATCCTATTGCTTTCGCTACGATGTACATTTGTCCATCACAGTTCGTTGTGTCGAGAACCGCATAAGCTACGGACCTGAATAAATAAAACTTTGTCCACTACTTCAGCAAATATATGACAGTTAAAAACTAAAGGGTGTTCTAAAGCGAGCAGCGAAAAATGTTGGAATCCTAATGCAATATACATTACAATTATATATAAACACTTGAAATTTGCAAAGTTAGTGTATTTTTTATGCAGACTACAACAGTTAACATTGAAATTCGAAAAAATCAAAATTAAAGGGTATTCTATCAGTTAAGGTAATTTTGAAAACTTGCTGTTTCTTGAAAAAACTAAAAAATCACAGATTACCGAAAAAATCGCTAAACTAAAAATAAATTCCTAAAACTTTAATAAGTCGCCAAAACCCGAAAAAATCGCCAAAAACCAAATAAAAGTTTACCGTGTTCTTAAAATTTTTTAAAAAATGTCTACATCAGGTAAGATATTCCATTACATAGACTAAAGTGCATATAGTATTGCATATGTAGTGTCCATACGGAACCCTTGGTGTGCGGAATACTTGTATTATGGAGGGCGACTGAGACAAAGGTATACCTGAAAAAGTTGCAAAGTCTCCAGAGACTAGCAGAGCTCTGCATCACTGGAGCTCTAATAAGAATACCAACTGCAGCTTTAGACGTTATATTGGATCTTAAACCAATAAAAATAACTGCAGTGAACGCGGCATGCAAATCCGTTATCCTACTCAGAACAACAGGACAGATGTTGTACAGATCATTTGGACACAGTAAATTTCATGCAGTGTAGCTCGAAAAACATAATTTCAGTAATTAACTTTTTTGCAAAACCACAAATCACTATAAGGGAAGAAGGCTATCTTAGAAATCTTAACCATAGTGGTTCTGGTTTCAACTTTTTCACTGATGGTTTAAAGATAGATGGAGGGGTGGAAGCTGCTGTTTACTGTCCGGAGATCGGTATAGAGGAGTGTAGACTTGTGCCATTTAGTTCATTTCAGTGACCGGTCATTTTAGTTCATTATTTATAAATGAACTAGTTCGTTCATTTAGTTCAATCGCTCTTTTTAGTTCAATGAACTAGTTAGGTCTGTTTAGTTCAATGATTTTACATCTGCATGCATATGTTTGTATGTAGATATGTTGTGGTTTTTGACAGTATTAACAACACAGATCTGTGATTAAAAAACTTTACGAAAGCTAAAATTAATTAATTGATAAATTTGCTTTATAAAGGGTTTATAAAACAAATTTAGTGTGAAAATCATTTTTAAAAATCTCATAGATCCAAAATATTTTTGTGAATAAGTTAGTATAAGTGTTTGCTTGTTTATTGCATTTGTGGTAGTAGAACTAAATATACATACATATATGCATACATATGAATGAGTATAGAAGCAAAGCACACAAACAGAAAGAAGTAAAGCAAAACGTTGAAAACATTTAGTTCATTTTGTGTCTTAGTTCTTAGTTCAAAAAATGAACTAGTTCAAAAATTGAACTAGTGAACGTAAAACAATTGAACTAGTTCACTTAGTTCAAAGTACTGAATCGTTCATTTGAACTAGTTCGTTCATAAACTACACAAGACTAGAGGAGTGTTATAAACTTCCTGATCAGTGTAGCATCTTCCAGGCGGAAATTCATGCAGCAAAAATGGCAGCAGAGTTAGCCTTCACTTCTCTAACCATGAATGTGCGTGTAAATATGTAGATAGACAGTCAAGAAGCTATTAAAGCAATCTTAGCTGACTGCAACTACTCCTAGGTTGTGATCATGTGAAGGAATGCCTTAAATATATTATGTGCTGGTAGACAAGTACACCCAATAAGCAATTTTGCTTGAAATCAAGTGTAAAACAAGTGTTATTCAAGCCACACAATCAATTGTCAAGGGTTGAATTATGCTTGATTCACACTTTAATTCAATAGCATTCTCCAGTGAAAAGGGAACTTGAACTAAACGTGAACAATTCAGTTGTAGTACAGTTTAATTCAAGCCTTGAATTATACTGCAATTCAACCTTGTATTACAATTGAATTCAAGTGTACTTCAAGCTGCAAAAACAAGGCCTTTAAAATGGAAAACAAAATGCAATTCCTTTGGTTTCTAATAATTATTTTCTGCACATCTGCCTTCGCTATTGTTGTCACGTTTTACTCACCTTTGTTTTCCAAATTCACTTTTATTTATTTGTTTTTGATATATTCACCACAATTTCAGTTTTAATAATAAATAAACTACGTATTTGGCAAAATATTTTCAAACTAGAAAATTACTTGAAAAAAATGCTTGAATTGAACTTTGTTTCCAGTTCAATTTCAAGTGCTTGAATTTTAATTTTTTGGGTGCTTATTGGGCATATATTTTGGGCCCGAGGACACATGGAAATTGAGAGAAATGAAATGGTCAATACACTGGCCAAAAGGGGAATTCAATTACCAGCTGAGGAAACGGTATATGTCCGAAAACCAATACAACACCTTAAAGAGATCATAGACTCTAAGATGAGGGAAGAAGCGGAGAAATGTTGGCGTGCAACAAAAACTGGCAAAACTTCTAAAATCAAGTGGAGCTCCTATGATCCCAAATCGACTAAATTCCTTTTATCATTAACTAGAAGCAACTGCAAACTTCTATTGGGGTTATTAACTGGACACTGCTGGACGGCTTCGTAGGCTGTCAAAATAGAACGAATACTTCACGGTACCTGCAGGAAATGTAAGGAAACCGGGGTAATTGAAACAATGGTACATCTACTGTGCCACTGCCCGGCTCTAAGCCGCACTAGATATAATTGTTTTGGTGCTTAGACTTTTCGTAGTCTTGAATCGAGAGTGAAACTGTGTAGATTGCTAAATTTTGTTAAATCTGTGTGGGAGTCATTCGATACAGGCACCACGAACTAGGCTGCCATACTTACAGGTTTTTTTTTCTCATATGCTGGTATCGCTGACGATCAATCCCCGTCTATGCGAAGCCTTTAACCACCCAGATTAACCTAACCTAACCTCGGTGTGCAAGTCAAATAAAATAAAATTAAAATAAATATGTAAAAGCCATTGGATTTAAAATCAAAGAAATTCTGAAAATGTTTGTGATTGCACTACATGCACGAAAATTGAAGTACAATCAGGGGTCGAATCGTCACATCCGTGAACGTACAACTCGTCACGTAAAAACACCATTTTCGGATTATGACATACGTGAACGTACTACAATCCTATTCAACTTATACGATTGATGTATCAATTAATTTGCTTTCATACTATTGCCGTGACGATTTGAGCCCACGATAAATACGCT
The DNA here is from genome assembly GCA_949987645.1 of Tachina grossa. Taxonomy (NCBI): domain Eukaryota; kingdom Metazoa; phylum Arthropoda; class Insecta; order Diptera; family Tachinidae; genus Tachina; species Tachina grossa. Next base: position 27,339,485 of record OX465276.1, on the reverse strand, counting down.
TATACTTGCTATCACGAGAACTCACGCTCTCATAAAATCACTCAAGAAAATATGAAAACATTAAAAATATTTATAATTAATAAAATAACAAAGAAATTAATCTAGTGCACTTTTTACCAAAACGATGATATTAAGGCGAATTTACACTGCCCTATATTCCACTTAGGAACTGCGGAAAATATATATATATATATAAATATATAAGGGTTAAAGCCTGAAGAATATAAAAAATATGCAGCTCATAATAATTTATAACAACAAAAGTTATATACCATTTTTGTTACTAGGGCACCTGATTGATATGCCTTGTAGTCTTGTGTAGTTCATGCACGAACTAGTTCAAATGAAATATTCATTACTGTGGAGCTGCCTCCTTCACAGAGATAACTTAACTCATTTTCGAATTCAAACACAAAATTCTCTAACCCCCTTAACCCCCTGTTTGTGTAAATCGTTTGAGTTAGAAATCTTGGCGTTTCTGTAATAGATCAAAGAAAAGTTGTACAAGTTTCTTTTTGACTAAAACGTTTTACACACAAACAGGGGGTAAATCATATCATAATCTATTCTATTTAGCAGAAAGTAAATTTTATTCTAAAAAAAAACATTTGTTTGGAAGTTTTAAAGAATAGTTTTTTCTGTGTTATTCTTTAATTCGCTAAAGCTAAATTCGATCGCTAAAATAGTGAAAAAATTCACGACATAAAACACTTAAATGACCGCGTATTAGATACATACATATGTATGTAAAGGTTGGTTAAATTTTAAGGGCCGATGTTTTGAATGTGAACCACACCTAAACGTCAAGTTTTTTTGCATTTCCATTTGACATTTCTTAATTTCAGACTAACTCAATTTGAACCATGGTAAGGATACAGGATCGAGCAATGAGTAAAAATTATTCAGGCTTATTATGAATCAAAATGCATATCGTGCACTTCGTGATTTTTTCGGTCACCACAAACTACCAAATATGCGTACAATCGGAAAAATCGTACAAAAATTTGAGTTAACCTGGTATGTAGGAGATGTGAAAACACCAGTCCATGCTCATACAGCTTGTACTGCAGAAAATATTGCTGCTGTTCGCGATAGTGTGGCTGAAGAGCCGTCCACCTCAACTCGTCGTCGTGCCCAACAATTGCACCTCTCACGCTCGTCGTTGATGAACCTTATACATAAAGACTTGCATTTGCACGCTTACAAGGTGTAATTGACCATTCTAAACGTCGTCAATGGTCGGAATGGTGGCAAGAAATTGCAATTTTCGAAGAAAATCATCTTCAGTGATGAGGCACATTTTCATCTCAGTGGATTCGTCAATAAGCAGAATTGTCGCATTTGAGCGAATGATAATCCAAGAGTGATTGTCGAAAATCAAATGCACCCACAAAGAGTGACTGTTTGGTGCGGTTTAAGGGCTGGTGGCATCATCGGGCCGTATTTTTTTTTTTCAAAATAAGGCCGGTCAGGCAGTTACTGTGAATAGTGTTCGCTCGTGAGATGATAACCAACTTTTTATGGCCCGAATTGCAAGATATGGATGTGGACGAAAAGTGGTTTCAACAGGATGGTGCCACTTGTCACACTTTTAACGAAACGATGGCTCTTTTGCGCCACGAATTCAATGGCCGCGTTATCTAACGTGGTCGCGATGTCAATTGGCCACCAAGATCATGTGATTTGACACCGTTGGACTTCTTCCTTTGGGATTATTTGAAAGAAAAGGTGTACGTCGATAAGCCAGCAACAATTCAAGAGCTAAAGGATGAGATAATTTGGCACATTAACGGCATTGAACCACAATTATGCCTCATCGTCATCGAAAATTTGGACGATGGAATAGAGGTATGCTGCCGATGTCGCGGCGGCCATTTGGCCGATATTTCTGTCGCAAAAAAGGAATAAGTGCTTAAGCCGACTTAAGCAAAATTTGAGTTAATGGCACCTTTGTAATCTCCATACTCAAAAGTACCCATGGGAACAGTTTCAATTGTTTTGTACGATCTTTCAGGAAGTTATAGCAAAATGATTTTTTTGCTTATCTTTTTATAATGTGCAATCGCATTTGGAATAAAAACTTAAGAAACTTTAAGCTATTTTTTCAAATCACAAAATCTGCTTTCACAACTTATTAACTGCAACGCCGGAATATTCTTGGACAGATATAAGACGTTTTTCCAAAACGTACGTTTGGCTCCCATATGTAATATTTGAAAATAAGCTATTTTTCCAAAATACTTACGGTCTAATTCATAAAAATTCCTTATTTCAGCTTTAATCTGTACATTACTTATGAAACAGATTTTGATTTATTAAGCTCTAATAAAAGTTTGTATTCATAACTGATTAATATCAGTGAATTAACTATTAAACGATTTTGCCTCTTTTGTAATTTTATGTTGGCAACATCATGCTACTTTCGCTCTCATTTTATGTTTAGTGATGCATAAAACGAAGAATCGATTATCTAGGTAGTCTGTTTTAGTTGAAAAAAAAGTAAATCATTACGCATAATGTTATTAAAAAATAACTTAAAAAGTAGGCGTTTCACTTTTTATTAATAAATAAACCAAAAAAAAAAAAATTATATGTTACAAAAAATTGTATTTAAACCAGCGATCCCCACACATATACATTCACACTTATGTTTGTGTTGGTGCTTCGTTTATGAGCGTAATATACATATTTTGCTCTTCTTATGGCAGGGCTGCCAAGACATATTTGTAATATATTTGTAAATCTCTAATTCGAGTCAATTCCTCGTGTTCAAAAAGAGATTAATGCACATTTGATGTATTTTAAATAGTATATAATAACCTACTTTCAGATATGATTATTAAAGCTCTAAAAAATAGAAAACCTGGAAATTAAACTAATTTAAAAAGAATCCATTGTTGTCTGGTAAAATGTGACTACACAACCGGCACATATGAATAGTCTGATATTAAAGTGGTAGCCCTGATTGTAGTAACAATTGAGTACACATTAAATAAAAATACACATTTTCTCCTATTGCTCTCTTCATTATTGTGAGAGCACTCGCACGCGTGCGCGGTTTTGAAGATCGCTGATTTAAGCACATTTATATTCAGCTGAGTACAGAGGTAGGCAAATACCATGATACAATTATACAGGTAACCGCTAAGCGCCAGGTGTTTTGCTTGTTTTGTGATTTGATCTGCCAAATTGTGCTTATGTTTTACCAACACACGCGCACAGTGCCTATTAAAACTGTACTAATACAAACATGCTTTGCAAGGCCAAGAGAAAACGCAAGTAGTTACATGTATATTGTTTTCCTCTCTTGTCAATCACAAAACAGTAATAAAAATCACTCTTGTTTTATTTGTTGTACATTTGTTGTAGATTCGCGGCTACCTGTATTATTGTATCATGTACATCACTATTTTGTTTTAATTTTAAAATGTTATTGTACATACATACATCCCCCCAGGGGAGTCTAATTTTGACTACGGGTGTGGCAACCCCGGGGCGCCAGCTCGGGTGATGTGGCTTTTTCCATTGACGTACCTTTGGGACATTACCCATAGAACTTATGTGATACTACCCAATCCCTGAACATAAACAGAGCAAAGGATGTGCACATATTTATAAAAGGAAGACAGGTGCTGTTGATGTCAGTTAGGTGCAGCGTCACCTAGAACTGCCCCTGAGTTCAAAAGACGATAGAGGTGAAGCCCTTGTGGTGGAACTTCGAGGTCTGACCAGAGGCTACTTCTGGTGCCACGGGTGCCGGTTGCCCGACAGTCGAGCTGCTTTGAAGTTTTGAGTGCATGTAGCGGTCGTCAGTTTCCTTTGCTAAAATGCCGAGTGCGTCCTACCCTTGGGGTTAAAGGGATGATTTTGGTATGTGTGGAGTAGGCACTGGTTATTTGGCGACACAGGCATGGGTCCATCTCGGATGAGTGGTTGAGCTATGCCGGCAATGGTTGAGGAATTCTCTTGGGGACCTCGCTATGGGTGTATACACAACACCTTAGCGTGGAAGCCGGAGAATTATCGTGGTGGCTGTGGTTGCTACCAAAACCGCTGGGAGAATAGTCTTGGCTTCCCAGTGTGAAATTAATGCTAGTGGTTGGTCTGACGCGGTCAGCCAGACACTATTCTAGGTGCTGTTGCCATTCAACAGAAGCTGCTATGGGCACGGACATAGCAGCAGAGTTTAGATAGCTCAAATTACCTCAGCAAGGTAATTGAATATAGTACAGGGATAACTATATTCAAAGATTGCAACCTATGTGCCTTATGGAGTGGGCCATAGGTTCATTCTAATAGGGTGCATGGGGGCGTTGGTCTGGCGTCTAACCCACACCCGGTGCTTTGGCACCCGTGAGATAAGGCCGTAATGGCAGGTGCTCACGGAAACCTATCGCACATCTGTACATACATGCATGCATATGTAAGCATGCAGTACCATACAAACATACGTATGCTTGTAAATACTTACATATGCCCTTATGTTTATAATTCTATTTTTCTTTTTGCCAATGAATGGGATTTCTTTGATTTTCAACGATGTTTATATGTACATATCGATCATTTACTTCAATAGTGGCATAACTCAAAAAATTAGTTTTTTGAGTTAATAATGCAGAAAGATGCGGCATTTCGTATTTTATCTTGTGTAAAAATTTCATATAAATAGCTTGTACCATCACCTCCTGAGAGAAATTTTTTTTTCATTTCTCCATTGAGTTGTATGCAATTTGAAAACTTAAAACACGTTTTCTGCAAAACTGGTTTTTTTGAGTTGTGCCACTATTGAAGTAAATGAGCGATATGTATTTTTCTTCTTGTACAATTATGCATACATACATACATGTACCAACTTACATGAATTAATACATTTGCCCAAGAACCATTATACAGGAGACATGCATAAGAATAAACAAGAAACATAAAATTGAGAAACCACATAAAATCTCACATAAGGGATAAAAAAATCAAGAAAATATTATTTATAATTGTTTATCAAACGCTTAAAGTAGCATGGAGGCTACATTAAAAATCTGTGAGTTATGAAACTTTTATTAAACGTCTAATAGGCTATTAATCATTTATGAATACACATTTAGCGATTTTTGACTATTAATGTGTTATTGAACTGTTAATAATCATTTATGAATTAGACCGTTAATTTTTTTATTAATCCTAATATTTTTTAAGCGATTTTTCCAAATAAACACATGGATAAGTATCGTTACTAGTTCGACATAAGCTATATTTCTGCTTTTATATTTCAGAGTCTATTAACACATAAGCAATTATTTAGTGATAGTTTAGAAAATAGTTGTGTAAAATATGACTCATTTCTGCACACTTCTATAAATTTCTATATAAAAGATAATTATGGACATTTAATTTAACGGTACATGATAGCCAAAAGAAATTAGTCCATCTCTTTGTTGTTTTGGCCAGTATTTAGGTTTAAGTTGATTTCCTTTTAAGCTAATTGGGCGGTAATGTTTCAATGCAAATTAAAATCCATTTTTCTAAAATTTTTCGGACCTTTCGTATACATATTTTACATATTGAATAACAATACTCAACATAAAACATATGTATATAAACAAATACAACATATTTAAAGGAAACAAATCTGTGATATTAAGTTAAGTTGTGTTTAGAAATGTTATATTTTTTATATGCATATGTTTTATGTTGAGTATTGTTATTCAATATGTAAAATATGTATATATACTTAAGTAATTAATTATTCATTGAATTACGATCCCTTAAAAAAAGTAGACAAAAAATCTACGAAGCGTCGGGAAAAACTGTAAATAAATGGATTTTTATTTGCATTGAAACATTAGGCCCAATTATATAGCTTAAAAGGAAATCAACTATAAATTAGTCCATATTGGTTTTGTGGCATGAAGCATTGGCCAAACGAGGAGGCAATGAAATTGATTCATGCTTGCTCAAGCATTTACAGCTGTTACAGCAACAAGACAAAAAAGTAAGAAAAGTAATTTTTTATAGCAATTCATGTGTGGGGTGAAATAAAATCTCCTTTTTTAGCACTATGTTTATTTATTACGTTTTTAAAAAATGCATTCCGAAGACTTCACCAATTTTATGCTATGAAATTTATGTATATGGACACAAACTCTGAAAATTTTACTTGAAAATATGTAAAATGGTTACGCTATTCAAAGAAAAATTTTATTAAAATTCGGTTTAAAACATCATTAAATAAAGATAAGAATGTGAAAGTGTTAAATGTTGCCAAAAGATGTAATTACAGAAAGAATCGACGAAATTCTTAAGCTGCTTTCGGATTTCAAAATTTTCATCAATATCTACTGAAAAATTTCAACGTATTCCGATTACTCTTTCATCTCGAAAACCACATTTAATGCCATTTTTGTGATATACTACGTTTATACACACGGCTTATTTCAAATAAAACTGTAAATTGTTGCCATATTATTTTTTTTTATTGCGACTTGCTAATTCAGAAAACTATTCACGATTAACGCACTATTTGCAAAAAAAAATGCTTGAGGTTGTCACACTTACAAATGTTTGCTAATAAAAACCAATAAATTTATAAAATACTGCACAAAAAACATTGAAAGGCGAAAATAATGATAATAAAAACAAATTATTAATTGTTATTTTATACATTTACACAATTTTTTTTGCAAACATAAGTAACTATTCAATAGTGCGCGCATAAACGTAGTATTTGTTAGTTAGCTATTTGCAAATAAAAAATTAATTCGTCGTTTATGCCACAGATATAAGGTTTATGCTGCAAAATGCTTTATTTGCAATATTTTTATTTGCGAATAAATCATCCGTATAAACGTAGTAAATGTTAGCATGTACTCTTTTTGCTTTTAATAATTACTTTTATTAATTTATAATTGTCGTAATTTGGAAGAAAGATTTCCGTTTGCTGAATGCTTTTTAATTTTAAATTAAATGTAATATTGAAATCAACTTCATGTAGGAATGTGTGTATACATTTTAATTTTATAGATGGAAATAAAAATAATTTGCAGTAATCTCATATGTTCAAATATGACAAAATTTAAAGAATAAATAATTTTGGAAAATATGCTTATTTCGAAAATAGTCACACGAAATTCTATAATCATGTTTGGAAGAAGCGCTTAGGTTTTTTTTATCGTGAATAACTCATAAATTAAAGATATATGTTATAAAAAACTGGAATGACGTATTCCTAAATTAATAAATTACCGAACTGAAGTGATTGTCCTCATTAGAATAGCACTAAATTTTTAAAAATTAACTTTAAAGTTTAAAATTGCTCTCCTGCAAAACCAAAAAAATAGACTTAAGCACTTTTTCCTTATTGCCACAGATTTTGTTCCATACATAATTGAACCCTACCATATTATCATAATAAAAAGAAATGACAATAACTTCCTAAATAATTTGTGTTTTATTCAAAATCAGCATCGGCCTTTAAAATTTAACGACTCTTTATATATAGCCTAATTTAGCAATACACGTTTGAGAATTGCATTCGTGGCCGAAAAGAGCGATAAAATGACTTTATAGATTTTTAGCGATAGAGGTTTAGCTTTAGGGAATTGCAGACTAATGCGAACTTCATTGCTAGATAAATTTTATCGAATATTGCACTTGGGCTGTCGTCTTCCATGGCAAGGAATTATCTTTCGAACGAAGCCAAATTCAATTTTTCTATATTTTATTGAAATCTAAGGTTCTACATATACATATTTCTAAAAGAACAACATTTAGTTAAATACAATTTAAGACGCAAAACTGTCTACATATTCAGCAAAAACATATTTGGTTAATAAACGGATATAACGCACGAGTATATACGCATTTCATAAAAATTATGATATTGTGAAAAATAACAAAATTGTGTATACGTATATAGCGTGTACTCTGTAGGAAGTGTCAACAGTAATACACTACTGACTCACTATTAACTTTGTCACCAGTACTAGCGACAAACTATATCTTAGACAATGCCTTTTGCTATAGACATTTAATATGTGCGTGTCATATACTACGTTTATACACACGGCTTAAGACTCAGTTAGCTGACTGTAATGTAATGTAACTGTGATCGATATTGTTATGTGAAAAGCAATGAAAATGATTATAGAGATGTAACCGAACTAGATGCTGATGAAGTTGCCTCGTATTGCAGTGAGAATCCTGTTATTCATTTTTAATGCCATTTTATGACTGGAGTATTATCCAAACAGCTGGAAGCTTGCCAAGGTTAAAATGATTCCAAAGCCGGTCAAAGATCTAAGCAAGGCTGAGTCATATAGGCCAATAAGTATACTATCAACAATGTCAAAGCTTTTCGAAAAACTGCTCAAAACCAAATTGTTCCCAATTCTAATTAGTAGTGGGTGCATACCAGACCATCAATTTGGTTTTAGAAGTCAACATAGCACCATTGAACAAACTCATAGATTGGTTCAATTTATAAGAAAAACTTTTGAAGAAAAAAAGTATTGTTCTGCGCTATTTATTGACATTTCCCAGGCATTTGATAAAGTGCGGCATGAAGGCCTAATTTTAAAATTGAAGACTTACTTACCAATAAACATTTTAAATCTTTTGAAAAGTTACATTATTTCCCGTAAGTTCACTGTTGTGGAAGGAGACTTTACGAGTAGGCCTGAAGCTGTTTCATCCGGTGTGCCACAGTGGAGTATACTGGGACCAGTTTTATATTTGATTTATACTTGTGATATGCCTGTGAGCGGTAGTATCCATACTTCCACACTTGCCGACGATACAGCCTGCCTTAGTATGCACGAAAACCCTGATGAGGCATTCCGCAAACTCCAGGAACACATTAGCCAGATGGAGCTTTGGTTAAACTTATGGAGAATCAAGGTAAATGAACAAAAGTGTGTTCAAGTAACATTTACCTTACAAGAGATACTTGTTCCCCCATTCGGATTAACAATCAAGTTGTTTCTCAACATTCACATGTGAAATATCTTGGTATACACCTTGATCGACGACTTACATGGAAACACCACATTGATTCTAAGCTATCACAAATTAAACTTAAATTAACTCAGGTACATTGGCTGATTGGTAGAAATTCAACACTTAGCCTAGACTGTAAACTTTTAATATACAAGTCGCTTTTAAAGCCAATATGGTGCTACGAAATTCAACTATGGGGCACTGAACGAAGGCAAAACAAAATTTTACGTATGATAACATCGGCTCCATGATACATCACAAATTCAAATATACATCGTGATTTGAATATGCCACTAGTGACTGAAGAAATTGCAAAATACGCAGGCAAATATCTAACAAAACTCGAATCACATCCTAATCCGCTTGCTCGTAATATTCTGAACTTTACTGGACACATCCGCTCTAATATTCAACACTCCAGATGATGAAGCTGCTTGAAAACACTTTTTTTCTTTTTGTTGCTTATCACTAGTTATATATTATTAATAACTATCACTAAGCTTATGTCCGACATTGGTTGGGCCTAATAATTATACTTTAGATATAAGATTTGAATACTTATTGTTAGTTCATATTTGAAGATACAATAAATAAAAAACATGCATTAACAAAAAAAAAAAAAAAAAAAAAAGATGTAATGTAACGTAACCTATTTTTCATATAAAAATATCGATCAGCTGCTTTCTACGTTACAGTTACATTACATTACAGTCGGATAACTGAGCCTTTAGCCGACTGTAATGTAACGTAACTACAACAGTAAGAAACAGCTGATCGATTTTGTTAGGTGAAAAGTAATGAAAATGGTTATAGAGATGAAATGTAATGTAAGCTAATTTTCATATAAAAATATCAATCAGCTGTTTTCTACGTTACAGTTACATTACATTACAGTCGGCTAACTGAGCCTTAGATGAGCCTTTATTTGCAAATAAAACTGTAAATTGTTGCCATATTATTGTTTTTATTGCGGCTTACTAATTCAGAAAACTATTCACGATTAACGCACTATTTGCAAATAAAATGTTTGAGGTTGTCACGCTTACAAATGTTTGATAACGAAAAACAATAAATGGATTAATATTGCACAAAAAACATTAATAGAAGCAAATAATGACAATTAGAACAAATAATTATTTGATATTTTGTACATTTACAATATCTTTTGTCAAAAGAAGTAACTTTTCTACAGAAGTGCTACCAAGTTTGTGTAGTTTTGCTATGCCGTATAAACAGTGATTTAATTTATTTGCGAATATTTTTATTTGCAAATAATGCATATATAAACGTACACGTGACTATAGTAAAAATACTTCTCGAACAACAACTTCAACGAAAAATATGTATTTGCTTCATGTGCCTGCGTTAGAACTTGGGCGAAAAATACAATACAATATTCAGTATTCAGTCTACTAGAAACTTCTAATAAATTTGAGTTTATGTACTTATATGTATGTATGTGTGTACATGTATATAAAATTAAGTATGTATTGGGACATAAAGTTTTACGCACATATCCCAGTTGGCCAAATCTTTACTCGTAAGACATCTTAAATTATGGGTAGAAGACAATAGAAAATCCTGTAAGACATATTGACTACAGCTCAAACAAATCGTTGACGAAATTTTCAAACAAATGGCCAAAAAATCATACAATACAATGAAACCTCTCATAACCGGACACTCACCGTCGTCGTATTTTTGTCCGGTGGTTATTAGATATGTCCGCTTATGAGAGTGGTACACATTCTTTTATTTTGATTTTGGTTCTACAAAACTTGTCCAGTTATTAGAGGTGTCCGTTAGGAGAAATTTCACTGTACCATATAAGCGACGACAATGCCCACCACCCATATCGATTGTCGTTCACAAAATGATAGTGTGAGTCCTTCAGCTACAATGTCACTCAACAGAACAGACTTTTAATTAGTATTTCTTATACACAAGTCTAATTTTTGTTGCTTAGTTCGTTTTTCCGGTTTCATTTAAATTATTGACTGACTTAGGTAGGATTCGAAATGAGACTGCATGTTTATAAGTTTTCGCGCTAACAGCAACACCTAAAACTTTGTCAACAATATGTAGGTCAATACATTCATGTGTTTGATTGAAGACAAAAAACGCGACTTGTCGCTCACATTGTCAGCAACAAATTCAAAAGTGTTTAATTGAGAACAACATGCAAGACATTGTCACTCAGATTGTCGTGAACGACGATTTCCTTTAAATTGTCGACTAGAAAACTAAATAACACAAGATAATTCGTACAAAAATCATAGATGACAATGTCGTGCAAGGCAATTTGGTCAACTGGGTTATGTAGATATATGTACATATGTATGTATATATGTACATATATAACTGTGCTTAGATATATAAGTTCATATACATATGTATATTTATGTACATATGTATATGAATCTATACTTTTATGCATATGTATTAAAAAAAATACAATGGCAGCACACATATATATACATACATACATACATATATAAGTGTATATGTGTATGTGTGTATATTTTATATGAAAAATAAAAGACATATCGTCTTCGAAAATGCAAACTGTTTTAGCAAAAAAAAAAAAAAAAATGGGATATGCTTTTCTTCTTACTGATTCTGCTCCTAACTATTCCCACATTAAAAAAAATCAAGATAAGGCTCATATCCGATGTCTGAAATATACATATGTACATATGCATACATATCGTCGCTGTTTTGACTAACTGACCTAGCTGACATTTTTACATTTTTTTTGAAAAATGAGTTAAGTCCTCTACTAGACTTTATAAGTCATAATTAGGGAAAGGATTTTAATGTAAATACATGTTTTCTGTCGTTCGTCTTAGATCAACGTAAATAAAATATCTTTGCGAATCAACAAATTTGTGACAAAATGGCATCGATTTGTTAGTGCACATTTTTGCATATTTTATAATAAATACATATTTTTGCATATTTTATTATAAATGTATATTTTTAATACATTTTTTAGTTTTTTCATGTTATAAATCTAATTTTGTTTTTTTTTATTAGTTGTAAAGTTTTTGTAGTTGTTTTTGAAAGCACATTTGCGTGTTTCAGCCTTTAATGAAAAATATCAAATGATATGATACGGATACATCCTATAGAAAGTAGATCGGGAACATGGCAGAAGGCTGTCGGATACTAAATTTCTATTAATAAAATTAAAGAAATTTTAAAGTCAAAAAACTTACCCCATATGCATGAAAATAACGTGCGCTTGAAGTGTACGTTTAATTAAAATGTCCATACAAAAACTGGTTTCAACGTACACTTGAAGCAAGCGTTATTTTTTGCATATGGGTACAAGTTTTTTTACTTTAAAATTTCTTTAAGTTTATTAATAGAAATATAGTATCCGACAGCCTTCTGCCTAATTTATATTTGGGTACACATTGTATTGCTTTCTTGTTCACACTATAGGCCAATTAGAAGCTTTCGTTACTTTAACAAATCAATTGGATCAATATTTTATAGTTCTAAGAACGAAAATTTAGAATCTGAATATTCCACAAACGAAGTAGCAGCATTTAAGTACGCACCAATAAGTTCTACTGGCGTGGAACGTTCATTTTTATTACACAAAATTTTTTCCAGAAAATATCTTCAAATATTTATCTTTGACAATTTAACAAAATATTTATTCATTCATGTTCGAATGAACTTTATTTTGTATTCCATATGATTTCACAAAATATTTATTAAGAAGCTAAGCTTTTTATGTTTTTTAAGTTATTAATGACAAAATGTTTGTTAAGAAACCAATGAAGGTAATTTTTTTAAGTTTTTAATGTTATTAAATGTTGAAAGAAAAAGTTGATAAATGCATATTTTATTAGTTTTAAATACATATTTTTATATTTTTACTGCATATTTTATAAAAATAATATATAATAAATACACAATAGATATTTGTTAGTTTAAGCAAAAATTTAATAGTAGAAAGCATTAAGAAAATATAGTTCATTTGTTTAAAAAAACCCCGAATACATTATTGGAAATAAATTCAGTAAAGTGCGACTTTGACCTATTCACTAAGAGCTCCGTGCGGACACTACATATGTAATAGTTACTATACGAACCTTATTAGCCTATATAATCAAATATCTTACCCCATGTAGTTCAGAGCGATTTTTTTAGTTTTAGTGCTTTTTCTTAGTTCTGGCTTTTTTTTGTTTTAGCGATTTTTTTCGGTTTTTGGTGTTTTTTTCGCTTTGGCGATTTTTTCGATTTTTGTTTTGAGTTTTATATTAGTTTTGGCGATTTTTTTCGGTTTTTGGCGATTTATTTTAGTTTTAGCGATTTTTTAATTTTGGCGTTTTTTTCGATAGTTCATTTACGATGCAAAAGCTCAGATTAAATCGAAAAATATAATATGATTGACTTATCCCAAAAATGTTCAGTTATTCTTAAAAGGAACTCCAGAATCTTGAAATTAATTGATACTAAAAAACTCCAGAGATTTTCGGAATGAAAATTTCGACTTCCCTACAAGTTAGCGTGTGTTAAATTTTCAATAAAATATATGTACCCATACATCCGAGTATATACATATGTATGTATATAATATATATGTATTTTTTTATTTTTTATTTTGTTTGTATACGTTGATCAAATAGTTTTCTAAATTTTGCTCAGAAAACTGAATATATAAAAAGGCAGAACTTGGAGTAATAAAGTTATCAAGTTCTTAACAGTACACGCAAACCGATAAAATATTATAATCTTATTTAAAAGTGTTCTAAAGTTTTTAAAATAAGAAAAACATGAAGACCTTTTTGTTAACTGTAATTTTTGTGGTGAGTATTTTACAACTAGATAAAAAATAATAATAATTACAGCAGAAGGAAAAACTTGTTTTCTGCAATAATAACATACAAATGTTAATAAAATCCTTGTTTAATATCGGAAAGAGTTTTAAATTTTTAATTCGAAATGTACCTTTTTACCGTTAATGTTCAATAATTTTTGGTTATCGTCCTTCAGGATTTCGAATTTCCAGGATAACATGGAACAAGTTGGAAAAATCATTTTTTTCATTTAAGAAATTTTTTATTTGACATAATGACATAAGTTTATTTTAATTGTATAAAGGTGTAGAAAAATAAGATATGTGAATATCATACCTACATATCGCAAATTTACTTCAATAGTGGCATAACTCAAAAAACCAGTTTTGCAGAAAACGCGTTTTAAGTTTTCAATTTGCATACAACTCAATGGAGAAATGAAAAAAAAATTCTTCTCTCAAGTGGTGATGGTACAAGCTATTTATATGAAATTTTTACACAAGATAAAATACGAAATGCTGCATCTTTCTGCATTATTAACTCAAAAAACTAATTTTTTGAGTTATGACACTATTGAAGTAAATGTGCGATATGTACTCGTACATATCGATTATAATTTATTTGCTGGTTTTTTATAAATTTTTAAGACTTCTAAACGCTTATTTGATTCTCTTGTGATTTTCAAAAAATATTATTATATGTGAATTTTCAAATAGTTTGTGAAAGTTTGTGCATAAGACAAGTTCAAATGTCTACTGATGATTTGGCAAAGCACCAATGAAATGCTTAATCACCAGCAAATAAATTTCAATTAAAATTTTTTTCTACTTTTCAAACTGTTGGAAAATGTGGTACATACATATGTGGCAAAAAAAAAATAGAACTGCTCATTGGAAATGATAAGAAAGCTTTCTCAAGACTTATGCTAGGAACACAATTGGGACGAACGACGAATTTCGTCAACGTCGACGAATACGTCGATAAGAATTCGCTGCGTAAATTCGTCGTGTGAAGCACAATAACGACGAATTTACTCAGCGAATTCAGCTCTCATAATTGATAAAGTTGATTATTGTCAGTGTGACCATATTACCCAATTTTTGGCCAAATTTAGCTTATTTCTTCTGGATTTATTTATTTATTTCATTTATTCATTATGTATACCTAGCCTATGGGCCATATTCGGTCATATCATACTACTCTAAAAAAAATACATACAATTTTAAACAAATTATATACATAAATACAAAATAACGAATTAACTACATACATTCAAAAATACAACTTGGCGGTATAAATAATTACATTATTTAACAAATTATATAAGCTATACGTATACATTTGAAGATTTAATATTGTGCATAAAATGAAAAAAAAAAATAATATAAAGCAAAAACTATATTGCACAATGATATAATTAGTTTTAACAGAAACCAATGAAAAACATATTTAACATAACACCATATACCTAACCAGAATCACAATTTATTCATAACAAGCAGATTATATTGACGAAAGCTCTTGTAAAAGTTTCCTCTTATAACTGTCAATAGATTTAGCTTTAAAATTTTTATTAAGCTCTTAGCTTCTTTTTTTAGCTTTTTAAAAACGGATTTAGATTTTTTAGCTAAAAATTCTCTAAAACTATACGTGACATACGTGATTTAGCTTAATTTTATTTTAAAATCTGGTCACACTGTTTATTGTGTATGTAAAGAGATTGAGAGAAAATTGTTTTTTCGCGTAAAAATTTTTGAAAAAAAGGGCTAGAAAGGGCTAAATTGAAAAAATACAAAAAATAGTAAAATTTTTCGAAAAAGCGCGAAAAGGGGCTAGTATTAAAATGTTTCTGTTGAAAATAAAAACATCAAATCAATTTTTGTAAAGTAATTTATTAGAATATAAATAACTATCATGAGATCAACACATACATAGCTTGAGAGCTTCAATATTGTACATATTTCATTTACATTTCATATTACATTTCAATAAGGTATCTACATACGTAGATTAAATAGTTAGCATATACATACATATATAATAGAAATATATATATATATACATATATATATATATATATATATATATATATATATATATATATATATATATATAGATATTTACATAAGTAGATACATTTAAAATTGGCCGTTATTAAATAAATTTTCGATTTCTCGCTCTTCCAAAAACATACATTATCTGTTTTAGGCTGTACTGAATAACTTTCAAGGCATAAAACATTTGGAAGAAATAAAAGATTACTCTATATTATTCTTCTTTTTTAAATTGGTAAAGCAATATCGACTTTTTACTTATTTTATTTTGCTAAATTAAAGGAAGAAAAAGTTCGCAAAAGTTTAAATGTAGCCATATCGAGCAAAAACTAAAAAGGGGCTAAAAGGGCTGAAAGATTATTGTAAAAAGTGCTAGGTTTGCGCCTTTTTAGTTTGGGGCTAAAAATTCTTTTTCGCGTTTTGACTGACTGAACACGGGCTAAATCTAGCCCTAAAAGGCCTAAGTTGGCATCACTGTTGTGTTCATTTTCATTGTTTAATAGATTTTAGCTCAATCAATAGCAGTCCTTTGCCCAAGCTAAATGCCTTCCTCTTTGGCTTTGGTATTTTGACGGGCATTAAGGTGCGCTAGCACGTTTTAAAAATTAAATTTGCTTAGAAAATCCAAGCAAAGTATCTTTACTAAGCGAAAAAGGGAGAAAATGGAGTCATAACTAAAAAAAAGAAAATATCAAAAAATCGAATCATCGAAATATTCGTAATTTAACAATGAAACGTTATACGATGGCAAGTTTTCTTTAACATTTTATTATTAAATACAATTCAAATAATAATCACATTTTATTTGCAATTTGTGCAGATACGAGCACCCCAAGCATTTGTTTTTAAATTGTTTTGAAATCTTTCAAGCCGCACCAGAAATAGTCTGTCCCTTCGAGACAGAAAACAGCAATAAAATATGTAGATGTAAAATATGTATATGTAAAATATTTGTAAATATACATACACACTTAAAAAATAAGTTTTCTTCGGGCTTTTTATTTATGCAGAAAATATACAGAATGAACGAATTCATTCTTTATTTAAGTAAACTAAAACATCTTTCTTAAATCCTTATTTTTTTTTCTTCAGGCTTTACCAGCAGTTATTTTAGCAGATATTTTCGAACTGGACCTTACCCCCCAAAAAGCTCAGAAGTACATTAATGAAGCAAAAAAAATGAACATTGATTATGCTCAAAAAATCGCCGAAAATGCCTTACCCGAAATGCACAATGAGAATGGAGAATTTGTTTATAATAATAACGTTATTGAAAATCCAGATGATTACGTAGAAGTACAGTATAACGTCAAGCAATTTCATGGTCAAGATGGGTTGGGTCAGTATACCTATGGATACAACGACGGTAATCAAATCAAACACGAAAGTAGGAATGAAAACGACACAGTGTCGGGCTTTTATAAATATCTCCTAGCTAATGGAACTGAGCATGTTAGAAAGTACACCGCCAATGCAACCGGTTTTTATGATAGCGGCGTAGTGACTAAAACTCCTGAGGTTCTTGCGGCCGAAAAAGCGCACGAAGAAGCATGGATACAACAGGCTTTATTAACAGGTGCCAATCCCGATCGAAAAGCTCCCGAGTATCAAGAAAAAGAAGGCTATTATGATCCATCAGGAGACGAAAAATACAAATATGTTCCACAATATAATAAATATCAGAGCGGACCTGAAGAAACCGGCGAACCCAAGGGTTTCTATTATGAACACAGTCACAACGCAACAGCGTTGAAAAAAATAGCACCAACTATCTAAAAAAAAAGAATTCCAAAAGAAAATTAATTTAAAGCTGACGGCCGTATTCTAAAAAAATGCATTCGTATGTACGAGTATTTGAAGTGTGCTTTAGTGCAAATTTCTGTGGAAATTTTATTTTATCATACATACATACGAGTACATTGCAAACCAAATTATTTTTGTAGAATACGCCTGTAAGTTTTACGAGGAATATATATTTATTTTACTTATTTATATAACTCACACACTCTTACAACTAAAGAAGACCAAACATGTTATTGTGTAGATACGAGTAATAATAAAATAAAAATAAAATAAATAAATAAAAAAACTGAAGTATGTACATTAGGGCGGGTCGATTTTTATTATTTTTTTTTCAAAACATCGTAATCTATAGAAAATGCTCCGAAGAAACCATGCGTCTAAAATCGAACCCTGTACTGCGCCTCTCGACATGAAAGTGTATTATTTCCTCTTCTTTAGAAAAAAAATTTTTTTGTTCAAATTAAAATTACTTCAAATAGAAAAATATATGTACCAAAGTAATCGAATGATTATTCGTCATCTCACGTACGCTCTGCCTGCTTTTAAATTTTTCATGATCTACCTTAGATTGATCCATAATAATTGGTTCCCCATTTTCATCGTTAAAGTCAATGGCGCATAGTCATAGTCATAAACAAAGTACACTTTAAGAGTTTAAAACCAGTATTCCCATACAAAATACTGGTTTTAAACCCATAAAGTATACTTTGTTTTGACTATGACTATGCGCCAATGTTTGCAGTCAGTCAAACAAGAAGCAGCTCCATCAAAAATGAAGAATCTAACGCACACTATAGCAAAGTTTAAGATGTTGTACTTCTTAATTCTTAATTCAAATTCCTAGTGTGTTGGTCAACCAATGAACTCTTTTAGCTGATGAGGAATTTTAGACAACGATATCTCTCGAACTATTTTACAGATCTTTGTCGAATTTGCAGTATCTGTTGCATTTTTAAATCTTTAAAAATGAGTGAATATATATAAAGTCTATTTTATGAAGTAGATATTAGATAAAAACGATTTTTCGAAATTTTTCGTCAACGATATCTTTCGATTCTATTTTAATTTGCAGCAATGGACGTGTCTTTTTGTGGTTAAAAGCTAATTAGATTTTAAACTTAAAAGGCTTAATCCCCAAATATAGTTTAAAATTTGCTTTACAAAAAGCCGTTTCTTGAACATTTTATTGTCGATAATTTTCCAAATATATTGAATCGAACCGAATCACTATCTTTCGACGTCTAAGCGAGCTGAACATATTTCAAATGAAGCAACCCTGCAGAAAGTGCGAATAGTGAAATTGTGGTGATTTACTAGTGACGTTGTCAGTAGTACTACTGAGCAGGTTTACCTCAGCCAATGGTATCATCTATTGACATTTAACATTAGCTTGTCATTGAAAATCCACCACTAGACTGTAGCACTGCTGACTAAGTAGTTATTTTGGGAGCACATGGAGACATTGGCACCAAAGATTCACTAGTAAATCTTAGGGGCTCTAGTCTACAATATCGATATTTCCTCGCTCGTTGTCAATAGTAAAATTATAGTGATTTTCTAGTGACATTGTCAACAGTGATACTCACTAGGTGTATTGTATTGTAAGGAAATATTTGAACCAAAGATTCACTATTAGATTTAAGTAACCCTCGTCGACATATATGTACATATTTATTTAATATTATTGCACAGCATAATAAAAAAGAAAAACAAACTATTGACGCGTTCATTGACAATATCAGCAGATATACACTAGAACTGTTGTCGCTAACGTACATCTACTCGCGCAAAAAGGAAAGTTGTCGATATATTAACTAGTGCAATTGTCGCTGGAGAAAGAGTATTGACATAGAGACATATGGTTCTAGGCTGACTAGAGGGAAATTTGCATTCGTTCTGTTGGCTTATTTTCTGATTATGTTATGTTTGAATACATACAAATTTTTCGTTAACGATAACTCGCAAATAAAACTCCCAATTTTTTTTTATTTAAGTACTGAACTTGATTGGCACAGTAGTTAAAAACTTCTTCTTATCTTATTTCTTATAAAAAATTTTATTTTCGAACATTTTCGAAATCTACCGAACCTTACGACATCGAAGTGGGCTCAAGATCTTTCGAATGCGGCAAACATTCACCCGATCGGTTCACCCCATTCTTAAGTTATGAATGTTTACATATGTACATAACTACACACACACACACACACACACACACACACACACACACACATAAAAACCTTGCAAAAAATTCTGATTTGGCAGCACACAGTGGTGGATTTTGAAAAAAAGTGGAAATAATTCTGCAGTTTCTGATTGTAATAAAATTTCATACATCATTTAAGGAGGTGTTACCGAAATTAAATCTGGAATTGGGATGATATATCCTTAAAAGGGGCGGAGCCACAAACCTCCAAACTGGGCAACCTCGGGTTAATGAAAAATTCAAACCGATGCCAAGCTGATGTTTTTGATCTATAAAAAAGATTTTTTGTAGGTAGATTTCTCTATCCAAGAGCTAAAAAAAAGTCTGCTACATTATGCAGTTTCTTTTACAGTTTAGGAAATATTCGAGAGAAAAAATTAAAATTTTGGGTTTTTTACCAACCTTGGTCCACTGTTATGCTAATGGAAAAATCAAATCTTGTTCGATTTTAAAATAGAAACTTGGTAAGAGTTAAGAACAAAATTTTTAACATTTAGAAAAAAATTTGATATCAAAATCACTATTAAGTCAAAAGTTATACGCAAATTAAATAAAATATTTTAAAAAGTCGATTTTTTGTCGTTTTTGGCAGAAAAAAATGGGTTAATTATTTTGCTTTTATTTTAAAATTTTGCAACGTTGCCTAACCTATGTATATTTTTATTTATTCAAAAGGTAATACTATAAGAAACATTACAAAGAAACTTGTTGTTCAAAATTTTTGTCAAAATTGTTGCCAGACCGTTTGGAAGTTGGCCTATTTTTGTTATAAATTACAAATGTAAGGCATTTTTTCTCAAATTCCAAGGCTGTAATCAAAAAATTTGTGATATTACCTTAAGACATTATATGTTTTTAAATATTTTCCAAAATATTATCTGAGCCCGGCAAAAGATAAGAAAAATGCAGCAGAAATGCCAAAAAGTCCCATTTTGGGGATTTTATGAAATCTTTTTGGGAATTGCCGGGAACTCAAAAGAAAATTCCATGTGGTTTTACTTTTTGTGTACTTATTGCATAATTTTCCACCTAAGTGAGAATTTTCAGCCGAAAATATTGATAAATGCGAATTTTATAGCACTCCTTTGTGTAAGACCTCTGTCTTCTCGGAAAACTCTTTATATGTTGTAAGCAGATGCAAGTAATTAGAAAAAAATTAGTACAAGTTTATTTTTATAGGAAAATTAATACTTATTTATTTTTTTATTGTTGCTTGTAGCTGTTATAATTGAATATATTGGTGTAATATTCATGTATGTAGTTATGCAACTACGTCTAATTTTGAAGAATACCTGAGATAATACTCGTAATCAAGGTGTATCTAACTAGGTGGCAGCGCTACTTCAGCTGATTATTTTTTGCTCTGTGTGCTTTGTAGCTGAAGAATGTCGAAAACTCCGATTTTGTTTTGATTTTAGTACAATTATTTTTGTGCTTTTGACATTCTTCGGTTCTTTACACAGTTATGGTTGCCGTATTTTTATATAAAAAATCCTTACGCAGTCACCTGTATAATTACACCATGCTCGTAATTATACTTGTACACTAGGGCGTCAAAAAAAATTTTTTTTAGGGCTTAAGCATAATTTGAAACCTTATAGGGTCAAGTATATTTGAGATTTTTTTTCAGATTTTTGGGAAGAGGTATAGGGGTCGCACAAGTCGAATTTTTGCAAAAAATCAAGTTTGCCGGCAATTTTTTGTGTTTTCTTCATAACTTTAAACATAAACATTATTTTCTTAAATTTTGGGTAACTAATTTAAAAGAAAAATGTCCAAGCTTTATTTTTGTAAGCAAGCATTTTGAGTTTTAAATGAGTTGGTTCTTTTAGGTAGCCTGCATTACAATTTTTCGTAATTTTTCCATAAATTTTGTAAATAACGCCTTATAACTTTTAAAATTTTTATAAAAATTAAAAAGCTAGTGATGTAAGGTAAGAGGTTAATTAGTTTTGAATAATTTAAAACAAAAATTCTTGGTTTTCCTCCCCAGCAAAAAAAGACATGCAAAAGAAATAGTGAATGCATGGGTTCTACTGCAAATACATTGGTTCAACTTAGGTGCAGAACGCATGATTTTAACACAGGAGTGTCATTGACGAGCATGGGTTCACATTTAGCAAAACTGTTCATCATTCGAATGAGTGCTTAGAACCCATGCAAGAACCCATTATTCGATGACTTTTTTTCACGTAAATACAAAACGAAAAAAAAATTTCACAGCCAGGATACTAACCGTGCTGTTTTGACTGTTAAGGCATACTCTCTACCACTGAGCTATTGCACTCTTGTTATTTGTTGGAGATAAAACTTGTTTTATGAAAATGTTTCAATGTGATGATTTAATTCCGTTTTTGCATGCCTTTTTTGTTGGATATTAATTTCAATGTATGCATGCGTTCGTCGCATGCGTTTTTAATGAGTTCAAATAGTATAGCATTATTTACGTTTTGCGATGTCATTCAGAATGCATGCGAAGAAACACATGCTTAAGAACTCATGAAACACTACTTCATTTTGAACGCGTTCATTTATTTTTTGCTGGGTCTTACCAATCCAGACTTATACCCGTTTTTAGGGTTCCGTACACCAAAGGTGAAAAGGAACTCTATTGTTTTCGCTACGCTGTCCGTCACACGGTATTTTCTCAGGAACCGTAAGAGCTACGGACCTGAAATTGGACAGAGTATGTAGAACCTTGGCCGCTACAACAACAAATACATGAGAATTAAAAATTAAAGGGTGTTCCCAAAAGAGCAACGAAAAATTTTAAAATCCCATGTAATATACATACAATTGTGTGAACATATGTATATTGAAACTTGAAATTTGTAAAATTAGTGTATTTTTATACAGACTACAACAATTAACACTAAAATTTAAAAAATTTAAATTAAAGGGTGGTCCATCAGTTAATGCAATTTTGTCTATGTAATTTTGACAATTTGCTATATCTTGGAAACCGTAAGAGGAAAACACTTGAAATTTTCAAAAACGGTAAAACTAAAAAAACCGAAAATTATAAAATCGCCAAACCAAGAAAAAATCGCCAAAAATTAAAAAAAAATTGCCAAAACGAAAAAAAATCGCCAAAATTAAAAAAAAAATTTCTAACACTAAAATAAATCGCCAAATTCGAAAAAGTCCCCAAAATGAAAAAAAACGCCAAAATGAAGAAAAAAAACGCCAAAAACCGAAAAAATCGCCAAAACGTGAAAATGTCGCCAAAACTAAAAAAATTTTTTAAATAAAAAAAATCGCAAAAATGAAAAAATCGCAAAAAATTAAAAAAAAAATCGCCAAAATGAAAAAACGCCAAAAACCGAAAAAAATCGCCAAAACAAGAAAATAAAGTGTCAAAACTAAAAAAAGAGCCAAAACTTGAAAAAATCGCCAAAACGAAAAAACGCAAAAAACGCCAAAACAAAAAAACCGAATAGACCCCAAAAACGAAAAAAATGCCAAAACTGTATATTATATAGGATGAAGTTTGTATTAAATTACATATCTAGTGTTCGTACGGAACCCTTCGTGCGCGAGTCAGAGTCGCACATTACTGAATTTATTAGGGTTTAATTTTGAGTTTTTTGTTCGGTATAAAATTAAACTGGTTACAAAGCTGAAAACAGGTATAACTTTCTTATATGGTGAAAAATTTATAAATTTAATAAATTCAAATATATAAATTATTTCTAAGATACATAAAAACAGTTTTCAGACGAAAATATATAAAAAATTATATCAATCGGCGGCTAACTTCCGGCCGATAATTGGCCGAAAAAAAATCGGCGACGGCTGCTGGTAAAAACCATTCGGGGGCTCGGCTAAGCCGGCTCTCCGCCAGATGAGAGCTGGCGCAGATCTCTGATGCAGATTACAACGCTGTCATTAACTCAAAATCAGCTTATCTCGACTTAAGCCTTTTTTTTTCTTTTTGCCATAGATATAATAATCATTTTCAAGCACTTCGTCACTTTGTATGAGTAGTTCCGCAATTTTAAAATGTCCATTTGCAAGATATAAATTAATTTTCATTTTAGAGCTCGTCGCGAGTTTTTCATTTAAATAAAAACGGCTGTTGTTGTACAGTTTATCAAATAAGTGTTATAAAAAGCATAAAAAAATACACAAACAAATACATGTAGTTCTACAGGAAATTTATTTTATTATAAACAAATTTATTAGACAAGCTGTTGTTTAAAACCTTAATTTATGAAACACTTGCCAGTGTGAACGCAAAATCAGCTGTTTATGAGTTTAACATTAAAACCAGGTTTTAACTTTAGGTGTAAAAACACTATTAGACTTTGAATTTACTTCCAGGTAAGACGTCGTAATAAATTTTTAACACTTCAAAAATAAAAGAAGTCAAAATCGATAATAATAACAATTATGTTATCATAAAGTTTTAAAGCAAATTAAAAAAATCTCTGCTTTTCCATCTCTCTTAATTTCTCAAATTTCATTGCGCAAAATATTTGGTTTTATTTTTAGATTTTCTTCTATTTTCTTTTAGCTTTGAGTAAATCAATTTACATCATTCTATTTTTCAATTTGTAATCATTTTTCCAGTCGCTCCAGAAATAACTAATACCTTAGTTAATGATATAATTAAATTTTAACTTTTTCTCAATAAACCAAAAAAAAAAAAAAACAATGGGATTTTCTATTTATTTTGAAAGTCTTTACAAAGCTTAGTTACATTTCTTTCTGCACTAATTGAATAGAACATAAAATGGTTCTGAGCTATTTATAAGCCAATTGAATACATACCATTAAATAATCATAAGAAATTTTATGCTGGCATCTATGAATGGGCCACAAAAAGGTAGGGGGGAGTACAAAAATAAACAGTTTTATAATTAAATTAATTTGAAGATTAGGCTCGTGTACAAATAATGGAATAGAATTTTGTTTTTCTTCAAATGCCATCAAGTAATCTATTGGAATTAGTACAAAATGTGCTAAATAGAACTTTAACTTATGCTTTAAAAATCCATTTATATAGTTGCTGGTAAAAGAATAGTGTAACTAAAAGAAACTATAAATATTTAATGGAGTCAAAATTACAGCATAATGATTACATACATACATATGAAAATTGTAATCAGGATATCAATTCAATCAATATCTGAGAATTGTTTCTCTTTAAAAAAACAAATGCTTTAAAAATGTTAAACATATCGTGCCTTAAGCACCAAAAAAAAGCTTAAGCGACATAATTTTCGAAATCAATATTTTTTTGCGAAAATCGATAATATACGATCGTAAATAATTGAAATCAAAATCAAGCTTCAAAAATATGCCGCTTAAGCTTTTTTGGCGGTTATGGCTCAATATATGTATTCCTTTATTTTATTATTTTTAATAACAACAACTGAATTATTTAATTTTATTAACACGCTTGGTTGACAATTGTTTTGTTTTCTAAATAATTAATTTAACTGAAATCATTATTTACCACAAATAATTTAAAAGTTTAAACAAATACACTTCACATTTTTCCCATATTTGCTTAAAAAAACAAATAAAAATGCTGATGTTTATTTTAATAAATAAAATATTCAATTTTCACTTGCAGCGCTTTTTAATAAAAATATTGTTTGCAAATATTATTAAAGCATTCATAATATTGGATCGATTTAAGAAGCAATAGTAGGAAACAGATGATCGATATTCCCAGCAAAATAAAAAAACCGACTTCAATGCAAAGATCTGATAGAAGAAAATAAGAAGAAGTACGTGATATAAAATTAAACTTTAATGGGCGTACCTCCGCCCATTTTTTAATGCTAGATTGTGTGTTTTTCAGAGTTCAGGGTGCGTTTAAAGTCTTGTTGGAGAGGTTGGCTATATATACAAATGTACATTTGTATTCGCATCACTTTCCCACTATTCCTCCACCACACCCAGTGGACCAAACACAAAAGAGCGCTGATGATGAAGGTGTAGTGGTCTTCGAAAACAGCTAGTTGTTCCGTTCTAATACGTGTTTGCCAGCATACTTACAACTAACTTTGGTGTTATTAGTACAATAATAATTACAACATGTAATTTGGTTTACAGAAAGATACGAACTTTATAAATATAAAATTCATCTTTGTTTTATTCCATTTCAATCTTCTATGGCTCGATAAAAAAAACACCCTTTACAAAAAACTCAAACATTGCTATTGAGCAAGTGATCAGAAAATATGAGAGTAAAAATGTCACGTCAATAATTTATAAACCGAAAGTATTTTCAAATGAGATTTTAAACGCACATCATCAGCGTTTGGAATATATTTTTGCGTTCATAACGACAACAAGCAGAAGCTTTTGTTTTTGCATTATTGTTTTAAAATGTAATATTTAAATTTGTTCTTTTTTTCTGTGTCTTTTTTTGCTTAGCTAAAGCAAGCAAACTAAAATGTTTTTTTTTAATAGTACAGGGTGGGCCAAAAGAAACCAAGGGGCGTAAAAGCTTAATAACTTTTTTGTTTATTAATTTTTTTTTATTTTTTCTTTCAGATTATATAGACAACACTTGGAGAATTTATAATGGAGAGGTTCACAACTGAACAGAGAACCACAACAATAGAATTTTATTATTTAAACCAGAAATCAACTTTATTGAAAATTTGATTATGAGTGATGAAGCTCATTTTCATTTGAATGGCTTTGTTAATAAGCAGAACTGTAGGTTCTGGGGTTCTCAAAATCCAAGAGCCATTCATCAACGCCAATTGCACCCCATCAGGTGTACAGTATGGTGTGGGATCACATCTGAAAATGTCATTGGGCCCTACTTCTTCGAGAATGAAGATGGAAGTGCTGTAACCGTAAATGGAGAGCGGTATCGGTTTATGATTGAAAATTTTTTACGTCCTGCTCTTGAAAACAGACCTGGTATGTGGTTTCAGCATGACGGAGCCACTGCCCATACTGCCCGAGACACAATGGCACTTTTAAGTCAAATTTTTGGAGAGCGAATAATTTCTCGAAATTCGGAAATTATTTGGCCAGCGCGATCGCCAGATTTGACAGCACCCGACTATTTTCTTTGGGGTTTTTTGAAGGAGCGAGTGTATGTGAACAAGCCAGAGACAATCCTTGAACTCAAGGCAAACATTGTTGCAGAAATTCGAACGCTACAGCCACAAGTTTTGAAAGATGTTATGGAAAATGCTCTAAAAAGAGCCCATCAGTGCGAAGCTGAAAACGGTGGTCATTTAAGAGACATCATTTTTCATACTTAGTGTAAAAAAATTTCCATTTTGTATATTATATAATCTGAAAGAAAAAATAAAAAAAAGTTAATAAACAAAAAAGTTATTAAACTTTTACACCCCTTGGTTTCTTTTGGCCCACCCTGTATCTATAAAATAAACAAAAATTTACACACAAGTTGAAACGAACTCGTTTGTATACACAAGAAATTAAGAACCAATACATATTTCAAACTAATTAATTATTTTAGCCAAATATTATTTGTCAGTGTTGTACAAAAAAATTTAAAAAGTAAAAATACATAAGAGCAAAATTAAACTAAAACATTTGATATCATTTACAAAATTAAATAATTAACACGTTTTAAGCACATGTTTTTTGGCAGAGAAGTAACATACATATTTAAAATAAATTTAATAAACAGTAAAACATTTCTATGTCGGACACTGTGCCATTTGTGCTCTTTACAAAAACTATAGAACAACGATTTTTCCTACAGCTCTAAATTTTGTTATTTTATAAGAAAATATTTAATAATTGTGTGTGATACTTTATTTATTTTCATTTTTAATTTTCTATTTTCATACCTTAATGGGAAATTTTTTTTCAATTATTTTTTATAATTATCATGGGCTGTATGTTGTTGCTTGATGTAGCTTATTTTATTTTATGAAAAAAATTCTTTGTTTGATTTTTAAAAATTAAATAAACAATAAACACTTTGTTAACGCCAGTTTAAAGACGACTAAATACATGAGTGACTGCGGAACCCAAGAAAAGCTTCTTGTTTGCATTAAAGAATGTGAATGCGGGCAGGCAGCACTTCAAGTGGGAATAAAAAAAAAATGTTGTTATTGGCGCTGCTTCTTTTTTTAAATCAATGTTGCCAGGTACGAATTTTAGGCGGAAATATAGTAAATGAGCTTAAACTCTACGAGTGCTTTCCAAAACCCAACTAAAAAGAAAAGTACTGTTTTTATGTTTTTTTTATTAAAAAAAAATGCAATTTTTAAAACAAGTAAGTTTTTGAAAACAAAAAAAATATTTTTTTGAAGAACAACAGTTCATAAAAAATACTTTTGATATAAAAAAAATTAAAAAAAAAATAAATTACATATTAAGAAAAAAGCTTTGCAAAAATTTAATTTTAAGAAACGTACCTTTTAAAAAAGTTTTCTTTAAGAAAATATTTCCATTTTTCTTTATTACTTTTAAGAAAACATGCAACTCAAAAGTACTTCTTTAGAAATAGTCCCAAAAACGTACTTTTTAAAAAGTACTTTTCGGAATAAGTAAGTCTCAAAAAGTGCATCTGTCAAGCTGTTAAAGCGCATTTTTACAACAATAGCAAAATAATTTTAACAGAAGCACCTTTTAACAATACTTAATATTTTAAAGAAGTAACTTCTAAAACAGAGCCTTCAAATATATACACAGAAAAAATTATTCCCTAAAAATTTTTAAACAAATATTTGTTTGAAATCAAACTTAGTTTCGGTAAATATTCTGTACTGTTCCACTAAATTAATTTTTACCAAAAAACTGTGTAGAGAAGAAACAGGCCACGACGTTTGTCGGCTACTTTTAGGCATCAATCAAAATAAACAACAACAACCGCACAACAGTACGTTGTTCCTGTCAACAAGCAAGATAATCACCAACACACTGAAATAACATTTTCTCTCAGCCGAACTCTGTTTAATTAAAATTTTTACAAAATTTTTATCAGAATTTACAAAATTATTTGTAGGACCGCATTCAAATAAAATATTTACTGATTCAACGAATTTGGTTACTGAAAATGAAATTTAGTTTTTTCTGTGTATATTTTTTTATATCTCAACAAATTTTCAAGTAAATATCGATGGTCCGATTCCAAAACATGCTAAGTCGGCATAACATTTTATGCTGGGAATAGCATTTCTGAATTCATCATTTATTAACTTGGATTCTGTAAAATTTTGTTAGTAATTGGACTATTCTATCAAAAGTTATGAGCATAATTTGCCAATTTAAAAAAAAAACTCCCTTTTTAAATGTTTAAAGCAGGGACCGTAACGGTTATAATTTTTATTTTAAAAATCACTTTTTATTAATTATTTCTTGATTTTTATTTATTCCTCAGAAAATAACAGTTATTTCTTGATTTTTATTTATACCTCACAAAATAAGAGTTATTTTGACTTTTATTTATTCCTCACAAAATAACAATTACTTTTTGATTTTTATTTTTTTGCTTAATTTTTAACATGTAGAAAGTGTAATTTTTGCGTTAAAATTATTATTGACCGATTTAAAATTGAATTTATCGCCAGAGTCTGTAAAAAAAAACTCTTATATGTTTAATTAAATTTACTTTTTTTATAGTTTATTCATTTTAAAAATTAAAATGTTTTTAAGGAATAAATAAAAGTCACAAAATAACTCTTATTTTGTAAGGAATTAATAAAAGTCACAAAATAACTCTTATTTTGTGAGGAATAAATAAAAATCAAAAATATAACAATCATTGCATCTATAGGTAGTCCATGTAACATAGAGTATCGTGGTACATTCCTTGTGCACGTAGCACTTCTCTATTACTGTGATTTTTTCAGTTTAAATTTGGAAAATAATCGTTATTTGCGATCCCTGGTTTAAAGTACAGTTAGCATGATTTTGAGTTAAGTAGTCAAAAAAAAATAATTTAACTTTTTCTCCAAAATAAAACATGATAAGTTTAGAGGACTAGGTAATAGATGTGTTGTTCTAAGTCACTTTTAACTATGATCTACGACAAATTTATAAAGTTTAAATAAACTAAAAAAAATTCTATTGCAATTATTATATGATTACAAAAAGTCTCAAGTTTCTATCTAATAACATTCCCGAGATATCATCAATAAACTTTGAAGGCGTTTATCGCAAAACAAACTTTCTTGACTTAGCATGTTTTAGAATGGAAAACACAAGTGCTTAAAGAAAGTAGCTTTGAAAAATAGCATTTATAAAGAGACTGCCTTTTCAAAATGAGTCTGTCTCTTTTAAACAAATTACTTTTTGAAAACTGCCTTTTCGAGTAGATAATAGAATTTAAGAAAAGTACCCGTTAAACAAAGTACCTTTTATTGCAATACCTTTCAAAAGTACCATTCAAGCAAGGGACCTTTTACAGATGTTTTTGTTTAAAAAAAGTACATTTAAAAAATTTATATTTAAGTAAGTGGATTTTAGAAAATTACTATTCAAATAAAGTACCTTTTAAAATAGTACCTTTTAAAAAACAACATTTTAAAAAAGTAACCTTTAAGAAAAACCCATTCAAAAAAGTACCTTTGAAAAAATAATTACCTTTTAATAAAGTACCTTTTGAAACAGTACATTTAAAAAAATCCCTTCAAAAAAGTACAATATAAAAACCTAGCTTTTAAAAAATTACCTATTAAAAAAGTATCTTTTAAAAAAGTACCTTTTAAAACAGTGCCTTTAAAAAAGCTACCTTTTGAAAAAGTATCATTAAGGGCCATTATTATGACTTGACGATAAAGTTCCGGATAGTTAATAGTAACTTTAGCAAAACTGCACTATAAAGTAACCTTTAAAATTTTTCCATTATTACAACTGTCCGATAAAGTAAATAATAAAATGTTTGTTCGGTGGCAACATTTCTGTGGATATTGTGGATTTGGATTGTTAAAAATGCTAAGTGGCAACGTGCTAATGTTTATTTGCCAAACTACAAACATAATGAAAACATTTTTGTCAATTCTTTTGTTTTTTATATTTATGATTTTTAACAGGCTATATATAGTTCGTATCGCTTTTTAAGCCAAATTACATGTGATAATTATTAATGAACAAGTAACACCAAAGTTAGTTGTAAATATTCTGACAACACATAGTTGAACGGAACAGCCAGCCGTTTTCGAAGGCCACTAAACCTTCATCATCAGCGTTCTTTTGTGTTTGGTCCACTGTGTGGTGTCAGTTGATGTAGATTACTGCTTTATATACTTAGCATTATTGCAAATGGAATATGTGAATTGTTTGATTCATCGTATTTCAATTTGCTGAAAGCTTTTTTGTATTGTAAGCTCAATTTTACCATCTCTATATTTACAACAGTCTTACCATTGTCGTTTTGTTCTTTTACTAATTATACACATGTTAGTTAATTTGCCTTTTTTTTTTTTGTTTGTTACTATTAAGTATATTTTTATTTAATTTTTGCCACAGGCCCATGGCTATTAATTTTAGTTAATTTTGTTTTTTGTTTCATTATTATGTGTTTGGTGTTGTATTGTTTTTGTTTTATGCCATATTTTGACCAACTAAATTTGGCTGTAATTTATAAAGTAGAAAGTGTGGCAAGGGATGAAAATATGACAACTTTAAATGACTATACCTCAAGATAAAAGTTACAGGTGGGATGAATTTGTTTTTAATTTATCGTTCAGTTTTGGTTAAAATGAAGTTGTAAGAATGAAAAAGTATTTATCCATCCAATAAAATCTTACCTTTAGCTAACGAAAAGTTATAATAACGGATGGCCCTAAATAAAAGAACTTATCAAGAGCACGTCTTGAAAAAGTATTATTTTAAAAAGTACCTTTTTAAGATAGTACCGTTTAAAAAAAATATATATATTTTAAACAGGCACCTTTAAAATAGTTGCTTTTTATTAAAATATATATTTTAGAAGGGCATTTTAAAAATTCTGCTTTGAAAATAGTTCATTTGGAAATTAACAGCCTTATTTATAAAACGTATTAAGGCTTTATAAAGGCTTAATAAGAAAAATTTTTTATGAAAATTTGTCTTAAAACCCCTTTATAAAGCCTTCATAATTTTTATGAATAAGGATGTAAATATTTATAAAGCCTAAAAATTATCAAGTTTTTGACTTACAGTGTTTCTGTATGTATCCATATATGTATGTGCATTTTGTGAACTGAAAGAAAGAAGAAATTAATAAACAAATAATTTTAGCAATATCAAATCAAAATATCATAATTTTAAAAAATTTTAATATATGTAATGTCAATTAGAGATTGTAACCAAATTTTTGTTTGCCAAAACGGACGAATTACCAACATAAAACTTAAAATGAAAATTGAAACGACTTCGAGTCGATTTAAAGTACGAATTCCAAAATAAATAATGCTTCTGCCGGCGTTTTGGAAATCAAATACTATAAATTTTCTTTCGGATAGGATACTTAAGGCTGATATATAAAGGGTGGGGAAATTTGAGGTTAGGAATAAAATGTCAAGAATTGAGCTGTCATCCTTTCACATCTATTTAGTAAAAAAGTTGGCGCATTTTAACCATAGAGCGCTACACTCTTGAACAAAGAATTTTACATGTGAAAATTTAGTTTAAAAAAAACCAAGGCATTTTTGAACAAAATCATCTTTAATGATGAAACAAATTTTCAGTAAAAAGGCGGTTATGTAAACAAACAAAATTGTCGCATATGGGGCTCACAAAATCCTCGAAAAGCCATTACATCGAAAGAAAGTGAACGTATGATACGGTTTGTGGTCGAGTGACATCATCGGCCCGTTTTTTTCTTCGAAATTGAGCAAGGAATCGGTTATCAAACCATGATAACCGATTTTTTATGGCCACAATTGGCTAATGTTGACATCAGTGCCCTTTGGTTTCAGCAAAACGGCATGCGCCACAAGCCACACAGCTAGCCAAACAATTCAGTTATTGCATAAGAAATTTCCTGGTCGAGTAATTTCTCGATTTGGTAATGCCAATTGGCAAGCTCGTTCTTGTGATTTAACGCTGCTGGATTGTTTTCTCTGTTTGTTTTTTGTTCAAAATTTTGTGAACAGAGCAGACATCCGCTAGAGGTGGGTATTTGCCTGACATATTACATTATTAATTTCCATAATTGTACTTTACGTTGGTACCAATAAAACTGAATTTGTCAAAAAAAGTGCTTTCGAAGTTGTATCTTAATAACATGTACATTCGAATTTCGAATCACAGAGTAGACCCCAGATGAATTAATAATGATGTCGGTTAAATAACAACGACTGGCGCAATCGTTAACACAAGTTTTATTATTATCCATAATCGCCCAATAAGTGCAAGGCGAATTCATAACAGAGCAAAATATGATCAGCTGCTAATTTCATTAGTGCCAAAAACAAACAAAAGATTCGTTACTTGTTTGACAGCATTAAATTTTACGCTAACAAATTATATGTTATGTTTTTTTTTGCAGTGTGGCATTTCGTATCAAAATAAGTTCACGTTATTGAATTCGCCTTAAATAAGTGTGTAAGCTAATATAATATATTTTTATATGTCTGTGCAATACATACATATGGATGTGTTTTATATAGAAAGAAAACTATGCTAGCAACACTGAACGTTGTTTAATCATTGTGTCTTATTTTTGACGTGTGAATGAATAACTACTCGTAGTAAAAATGTATTATGTTAAAATGAGAACAAAGCAATAACAAATATGAGCGCTACTGTAGGCAATTTATAGTCTCGTTATTGTTTAATGAATACATAATTATACATTATTTATTGATTTGTAACAAAAATTATTTCAACTTCAAAACATGCATACGTGTCGCTCATTGTATGTGTATTGTGTATGAAATGAATTTGAAATGAATTGAATTTTGAATTTGAATGAAATTTTTACACAATATGAAGAACGTTGTGTAAAAATTTCATACAAATATCTTGTTTACTCACACATTAAACGTTTTTTGAGTAAATGAGCGATATGTACATACATATTTGCTTGATTTAATTGCTTTCATATTAATATGTGGGGTGTTGCACACTGCGCGCTGTAGCGTTCATTGCAATGGGACCTCAGATTATAACACAAACTTAGAGATTTGCATTCATATTTATTATCGCTGCACTCGTATGCCTTTTGCATTGAAACGCAGTGATGGTATTTTAGTGCGTTTCGGGTATTTTTTGGTGCTTTTTGCCCCTTCATAAACGCGAAATTTTGGCCAATACCCTTTTTTTAAAAAACGGGTATTTACAGTGCTTTTAACAATTTCTTACAGTGCTTTTGGTGCTTTTTTGTTAAATAAAAATATTTTTAGTTAATTTAATTATTATTTTTCGAACTTCATTTGTTTCTATATTTATGATTTGAACAAACAAAAAATAAGCAAATTAGCTGACATGTGTATAACTAGTAAAGAACAAACGATAATGGTAAGACTGTTGTAAATTTAGAGGTGGTAAGGTGAGCTTTCATTACAAAAAATCTTTCAGCAAATTGAAATACGATGAATCAAAACAATTCACATATTCCATTTGCAAAAAAGTTTCGTATATAAAGCAGAAATCTATATCAACTGACACCACACACAGTGGACCAAACACAGAAGAACGCTGATGATGAAGGTTTAGTGGTCTTCGAAAACGGCTAACTGTTCCGTTCAACTATGTGTTGTCAGAATATTTACAACCAACTTTGGTGTTATTTGTTCATTAATAATTATCACATGTAATTTGGCTTAAAAAGCGATACGAACTTTAGCCTATTCAAATCATAAACAAGAAAAATATTTTTAATTTACAAAACTAATTTACTTTTAAGCGCTAATATCAGCATCTTTTAACTGAGGCTTCTTAAATTGTTTTTAATGACAATAACGGAAACTATGTTAAAAATAATGTAGAAAACTTCTCATAATTGGGATTAAAAAATTATTTTTTTTTTGCAAAATAAAAAATGGAAGTAACTGGAAGGTACAACATAATTCTCTGCATAATAATTGATTGAAAGTATTATGCAATAAGCATTTGTTAAAGCTTACACAAATATTTAATCATACTATATATCTGGTGGTTAAATTTTAAGGGCCGATTTCGATTGAAAGCAAATAGGTTATCAATAGCAGTCAGTTGTTTTAGACAACGGTTAGCCAACCCCCTTATTTTCATATCGTATTGACGTGCTGTCAATGTTGACAACTGGAATAAGGGTGAATATAGCAAAAACAAAAACTTTTAAGTTAATAGCACTTAAGAAAATAGTGACGCTTTTAATGCATTCTTTATGTGTAAATGATTTTTCACTAACATATGTATATCTTTATCTAAGACTAAGCTTCACCTACTATTGTATGTATGTATGTGTGTATATGCTACTATATTATTTGACTCCTGGTTTTTTTATTATTTGTTTTCACATACTTATTTTTATTAAATAAATCAAGATTTGGTTTTAATTAATATGTTAATAAATTAATTCTGTTATTACATCTCAAACACTTTGTTTATTTTGAAGCTAAAATTTGAAATTATATTTTAAGCTTTCACACTCTCCACTCTCCTTTTTAAACGGCTTAATGTATTAATATTAAAAAAAAAATATTTTCGTGCTTTTTTACCCTCTTTTTCGTGATTTTTTTGCGCTTTTTACCTTTTTTGCAACAGTTTAATGTGCTTTTGCTTTTCGTAGAGATACCAACACTGTTGAAAAGTGTAGATTTATAGCGTCTCAAAAGGAAAAAACAATAATAGATTTTTTTTTGTTTTTTATTCTCATTTCGTGGCACGAAAAAGAGAAAATTTTTATTAGAAATTCTCTCCCAGTTGATTAAAAATCATAAAAGGAAATATGTAAATGAATTTTGCTCACACACGCTGAGTTCGATAATTATTAAATTAATATGGAAATCACGGATGGAAATCATGGTACAATTGTACTTTTCATGGTACATTTTTGACCTTGTTGGTACGGTGGTACTACCGCGAGTTACTTGGTACAATTTAAAAATATCAATGTTTCATTATATGGAAACATTAATTTTGCCTATGTTCTCTTTAATTATTTGTGCGTATTTTATTTTAATCTCTAATATAATAGTCGAATCTACGAATGTACCTTTATGAATGTAATATTTAATATTTTTTTGTGTTAAGTACATTTTATTTTAATAGTTGGTACAAAATCCAAGAAATCATTTTCCTTCCCTGATGGAAATTGATGGCGTTTGCTTTTCTGAAGGAATAAATTCTTTTTAAGAATCTATTTAGTGGTATAATTTAATAGTTTAATTATATCGCTTTATAAATTTTTAAGTAGTCCCTCTTCAAAACTTGTCACTACTAAACAGCTAAACTTGAATTAAATTATCGGCGGTTTTGCTAGCAGCTCAACGCTCTAATTTTGTTTTACTTTGGCTGCAATCAGCGTTGCCATAATTTTTTTTTTAAACCTTCAACTCGAACAACAAAAATCTTTTTTCTCCTTAATTTTTTTTTTTTTACTCAAAATATATTAATATGCAATGATTTTACTGAATTAAAATTCAGGAAAAATGTATTTTGGTTCAAATCAACTAACAGACGTAAATACATTTACACAAAATATTTACTGAATAGAACATGTATAAGATAATTCATACTTTTGATGGAGGAAAAAAGACAATATGTCAGTACTTTTTTCAAAAGGACCTTAAATAATATATTAAAAGTACCAAATATCCTATTCTTAAAAATCTTATTTTTAACAAAGAAATCTTTTAGTCTTGTTAACATCGCGAAAAACTTCGAAAATAAGATAAATCTTCACATATGGTAACGCTGACTGCAATGAACGTGAAATTTATTTCCTTTTCTTTGAGAGATCGAAAATTTTTGAACTTTTTTGTAGCAGGAAACGTCGTAAATAACGAGCCCAAATAAATCGTTTCGTTTGAAGGACCAAAACTCATTTTGAAATAAAGAGGCAGCTACGGCATTCGATATTGATCAAAACTATAAAAGATTTTTATATAAACTGTATTGGAAACTAATAAATCGTTGACATTTTTTAGAAGTCTAACGTTTCAAAGGCGGTTCGAAGGACCACAAGGCAATTGAAATCAGCGTTCGATATCTATCGAACTTATAAGATATATACACTCATACATATAAATGCTAATTTATTTTGTTGAAAATTCGTTTGATACCTAGTGCCAGAATTTGGCGCAGTGACTTTTATTTAGTAAAACTCAGGCAATCAATGCCTTCTACCATTACCAGGTGTTACCTTCTTTTTAGGAAAGGGATATTGATAGAGAAGAGATGGAAACCTTCAATATTTTACAACTGTGCTTTTTGCACGTTTTTAATAATTCAGTGTTGCAGCGCCTCTGGTGTCAATGAGGCGTATTAAATTTTCGAAGCTGTTTTAAATAGCCATTTTATTAGTTATTTTACTTCGTCGATAATTCTGAAAAATATCGACGACAATTTTTTTATGATTACCAATTTATTTTTTCTACAATTGAATGATATTGCCATTTCACGTGAAAGTTATGTGAACTGGTCGCCAAGATCGTGTGATTGGACCTGGTTAGACGCAGATCTAGGTCAAATTCCGCCACGGCGGAAATTCACACGCTATTGTATTCCACACATAATGGCATCGATTGGCCTTTCAAACGAAAAAAAAAATACATTTCAATGATGTATCTCACAAAGCTTGTTTTATTAAAATTTATGTAAAGAAACCGTTTAATGAAAGAATATTTTTGAGTGTCTTAAGTATCTTTAAAAAAATAACGTACAACACAACAATTACTCTTTCAAAAACCAACTCGTAATGAACTAACTTTTCATATAATTAATATAACAATTTCCAGTGGTTTACATTCGTTCGTACAGGTGTTTTACACTTTCACAATAATTAAAGCATTTATTTGCCTGTCTTCCTAAATAAGTTTCGCATATAAATTCACCAGAGACAGCATGGATTACGAGGTAACAATTGACATATTGAAAAGGCATCACTCACACAAACAAAAGTGGAAACATTCTGATTCATACCTATGTACATACTTCGCTTAAAATTATGCTGATTACTTGAAAAATTAGGGCGGTCCTAGTTCTTACGAAAAAAAAAATAAACGGCAACAAATTATATATTTTTTTATATTTATATAAGGAGGTGCTTTAAAAGTAAGCTAAGCTTCAAGAGCAAACTATAGAGTGAGCCTCAAAAGGAACCGTATGACTAAAGGGTGTTTTTTTTTATAGAAGTATAGATCTTTGAAATGGAATAAAACAAATATGAAATTTACTTTATTCGAAAGTTAAACTTCTGGTAGGTTTTAAATAATGCAGTGTTGCAGCGCCTCTGGTGTCAATGAGGTGAATTAAATTTTTACAAGCTGTGTATAGTAGCCATTTTATTGGTTATTTTACTACGCCGATGATTCTGCTACACAATACCGACCAAGGAGGGCGCTCTGATGTTAGTTACATTAGGATTAGTATCTGCTGAAGTCGGTATAGTGCAGTGACCAGTCACTATGCCTTCAATACTTGAACTTTCCTACAACAACTGATACAAAGGGAAACTAATTCACACCACGGCTGACTCGGCCGTAGTCTAATATGGATTTTCAATTTTCGGTGACTTTTTCCCACATTTGTGAGAGTGTATTGGCAATAACGCGGCAAATATTGTCCTCCCAGTAGTCAATCGTTTAGGCGAGTTTACATGTACCCACAGAAAATAGTCTAGCCGCGTTAAATCGCACAATCTTGGAGGTCAATTCACTGGTCCGAAGCGTGAAACTATTCGGATACCAAAAGTTTCCTTCAATAAATAAATTGTGCCACGAGCTGTTGAACCGTCTTGTCAAATCCGCAGCTCCTGCACGTCATGGTTGTTCAATTGATGAACGAAGAAGTCCACAATCATAGCGGATATACTGATTCGGGTCTTCCTCTACGCTACGCTCTGCGGCAGGAATAACTTCGTCTGTACGCACTGTACAACGTATTTCTGTATACGTATTATCATTTGGAGTAAACATGGTACGAAAACGTTCCATACTTAATCAAATTAATTGCTCTGATGGACGATTATAATGACCGTAAAATGGACTTTGTGCGCGAAACGTATTTCGAACAGAACCACAATTTTCAGAGTAAACTAGAAGCGTTGTTCTGGCTTCAGTTTATTCATGTTGAAATGCCAAACCAAACTGAACATAAATCACTTGACAGCTGACAAAATGGCAGCCACTTTTAAAAAAAGTGTTGCCAACTTAAAGTTTTTTACCTGTATAAACAACACTCTTTAAAGCGATGAAAAATTATGTAAATTATATAAATATTTTAATTTAGGAATCAATTTCTTAACGTTTATATCGACCAAATGTAGATCCAGCCGTAGGCAATATTTCTTCAACGGAGCAGTAAAATGTCTTATGACGACTCGGCAGGTGGACTCCGTGAAAGCTGCACCAAAAGAAGTTGGGTTTTTGGGTCAACTTTGATTTAATTCTACAGAAAAAAAAGTCCATGAGGTTTAAATTACAACTTGGAGCAGATTAATTCAAGTTATATACAGATTTTTTCAGACATATCAACCAACTGACTGACATTCTGGGGCTCTTGTTATATTAAAAATTGAATTTTGTAGGGATGCAGCTAAAGGACTATGAGAAAAATACGCTGTAATAATGATATATATAAATACATATGCACATCCATTCATGAACGGACTGATTAAAAACTTCCACGCTTCCTAGATTTCTTGATGATCTTGATAGCCCCGATATTGGTTTTCCCTTTTTTATGACGATCTCATAAATTTTTTTGATCTATTTTGGAATGAGAGTTTTGACTAGCACATCACTTAAATGATTTTATCCTCTAATATTGTAGAATATTCTAAGCACTTAAGGCTCCAAATTATTATATTTATAAAAACTTTCGAATGCAGAATGCGCGGCCTGTTTTTGAGAAGCGCTTTATAGTAACTTAATTTCCAAGAACCACACGCTACTGATTACCATAATCCTATGTCAGCTTTGTTGCACTCACACCGTAAGTTTAAAATATTTTTGCTTAAGTCGCGTTAAACAAAGCAGTGGTTTTCGGAAGAAAATAACATTCCTTCAATAAACAATTTTAATTGAAAATAAGAAACAAAAATCAATTAAAAATGCATTCAAGTAAATTAAACTTCTGTTTAAAATTGTAATTAATTACAAAGTTTAATTGACTTAACCACATTTTTAATTGATTTTTGGAATATTTTTTCTGTGAAGGCTTTAATGCATGCAACCACTGCAAATTCCAACCAGCTAAATTTCCTAAAGTCTGCTTAAGCTTCAATTCCATATTGCCACAGATATATAAACTTTGTTTTAAGACAACCTGCACAGAAATCAATTTTACTTACAAATTGCATATGAATTCTTTATTTGCTTCATTTTCGGTCTACACTATTAAATGAATATTAATACTTGTTTGTGTTTGCTGGCAATGAAGCAAATAATTTGTTCAAAATGATGATGATGGAAACTAACACTTCAATTTTATTTAAGCAGTTATAATGCAAATTAGAGAGCTGCGTAAACAGTCTTGAAATGTAAAAACGTCATGATTTTTAAATGTATTCACGTCGCATGTATTATACTAAACCAATAATAAATGCTGTCGTACCATAAGCGAAGCACGATGGATGTATTGGTGTATGTGTATACCAGTGTTAACAAGCGATGACGTCAAGACAGCTTGTCTGTAACAAACACTCAAAAGAAGTACTGTTGGTTAGTGTATGCTTGTTATTTTTCATATTGTACGTTTGAGTGTGTGTGTGTGTGTGTGTAATATGTAGATGCCCTACAGAAAGTGCGAATAGTGAAAATGTACTGAGTCGCTTTTGACTTTGTCATCAGTACTACTCTACAATTATTCCCCATACAATACTTTATGCTATAGACATTTAGCATGTGCTTGTCATTGAAAATCTACTAGTAACACTAAAACAATTGACTAGGTAGTGAATTCATAGTTCTTATGGGAACATGGAGACATACCAACCAGACATTTACTGGTACATTTCTATACCTTACGTACATGCTAGTGTCCTGCACAAGAGTATTTATAAGACTTTTCAAGACATGAGAGATTTTTTCCAATGCTTTACTACAGCGAAATATTCTAAAAGAATCGCTAAACAACACTGTTGGCAAGACAAACCACCGAAAAAAATTACTTGCCAACAGTGTTGCTTAGCGATTCTTTTAGAATATTTCGCTGTAGTAAAGCATTTGAAAAAATCTGTCATGTCTTGAAAGGTCTTATAAATAGTCTTGTGCAGGACACTAGTACATACAAATTTATGTATATTGACAAGTTGTTGCAAAATCCACCAGAAATACACCACATCTGTTTTCTCTATTTCTTTTATACTGACGAATAGAAGAGAAATTGTAGACAATGTAACTACTACTAGAATTTTAGTGTTGACATAGACTCTTGGCCCCAGTCTGACTGCAGGGTGGTAAGCTATTATGTGATTAAACGCATACAACTAATGTTAATGCATGTGTGTGCCTTTGCATGTGCGCAGAAAAATAAAAGATCATACACACATACATGCATGACGTTCGTACACGCTCTTATGCGTAGAAAGAAGCTAGTACCACAAATTCTTCCGTCACGAAGTGTTTTCTTCTTTACTCTTATACCTACAATACTTAAATAAATTTCTTGCAAACAGTGTTGTTAACGTTTGTTTTATAAGATTTCGCCGTAGCAAAGCATTTGAAAAATCCCTCATGTCTTAAAAGTTCTTATAAGATATCTTGTGCAGGAGACTAATGCAAATCATGCAAGATATAGAGAATTGCATTTTTGCATACGTGTGCATGTGTTAGTGAGTATATGAAAATATATACTGTGTGTGTTTGTGTCTTTGTGTGAGTTTAAAGCAAATGTTTGAGAAATATTAATCATAAGCATATAGATAAAAATAACAATATAACTTAAGAGCATATATTTTCGCACATTTATGTACATAGCTACAGTGAGCTCTCGATATAGCACTCAAAAATTGGAATAACTTTCAAACCATTTGATAAAACAATTATAGAATATAAATTGCCAAAATGAACTGTCTACTGATTTACACACAATAATACAATTTTATCAGATTTTTGACGGTTTTTCTCATTTTGGCGGTTTTTCATATTTTTGACGCTTTTTTCGTTTTTGGGTTTTTTTTTTTGGTTTTTGGCGTTTTTTTAAATTCATGGCGTTTTTCGGTTTTCGGCGATTTATTTTAGTTTAAGAAATTTTTTTAGTTTAACGCTTTTTTCGTTCTGGCGATTTTTTCGGTTTTGGCGATATTTTTCGGTTTGGAAATTTTTTAATTTGGGGTTTTTTTAGTTTTAGCGTTTTTTAAAATTTCAAAAGTTTGCCTGTTGTGGTTGCGAAGATACAACAAGTTATAAAAATTATATACCCAAAATTACATTAACTGATAGAATACCCTTTAATTTTTTTATTCCAGTGTTAATTGTTGCGGTCTTTATAAAAATACACTAATTTTACAAATTTCAGGTGTCTATAGGACTATATAATTGTACATGTAATATACATATCGCTCATTTACTTCAATAGTGGCATAACTCAAAAAATGAGTTTTTTGAGTTAATAATGCAGAAAGATGCGGCATTTCGTAGTTTATTTTGTGTAAAAATTTCATATAAATAGCTTGTACCATCACCTCCTGAGAGAAAATTTTTTTTCATTTCTCCATTGAGTTGTATGCAAACTGAAAACTTAAAATTCGTTTTCTGCAAAACTGGTTTTTTTGAGTTGTGCCACTATTGAAGTAAATGAGCGATATGTTCGTGAATATGAATACGAATATTTGATAGAGCTGTGTCGACGAGTACAATTGAACGAATCAGTAAAATGAACGAAGTGAGCCGGTCACTTTACTGAGCTGTTTTGGCTCAGCAGTACATCAGTATAATTGTAAGAAATGAACGAACGAACGCACTTGTGTGTTTTTGTGTTGTTTTGTTTACTTTTTCTTTATACATGAGAGATTTTTTGTCACATTCTGGCTTTCATTTGCCTTTTTGTTTGCTTTTAGTAATATTATAATCATTATGAAATTAATAAAATTGTCATTAATATTGGTTAAGGTTTTAGAACATTAAGAACATTTTAGAACATAAGATTTTTTTAAACAAATTTGATACGTAGATATTAATAACAGTTAATTTTTATTCTTTATATGTGGCTCTTTTGGCAATATGAATCTTTTGATTTATTATTCCTAAGAATATAAAATACTTTAATATTTTAAAAGTTTTTACTTCCTGATTTTTTTTTATGCTTATATTTATATTGTTTGTTTTGCTTATTTTGCTAAACAATTCATAAGAAACTCACTGCACTTGTCCCTTTTTATTTGACAAATCAACTGTTTGTTTGCTTTTATTTCGTTCCATCCGTTCTTGAAAAGATCGGATGAACGAAATGAACGAACTCGTTCTTTTTTAGAAAATGAACGAAAATTACCGGTAACTTAAATGAACGATTTGGCACAGCTCTAATATTTGAAACGATATTCGAAAATACGAATACAAATATTTAATGTGAAATTTATAGACATTAAATTAGGGTCCTATTTAGGCCTGCAATATGAAATATTAAAAAATTGTTAGGAAAAAGAACTTCAAAGCACAAAATTCTATAAAAAATTTAATGGATTAGTACAAACTGATATTTTTATCCAATTGTTAAAATTTCGTTTAAGATTTATGCATTTATTTTTTTTTTTTTTTTTTTTTTTTTTTTAGAAAAATATTCGTATTCGTATTCGCCTGAATTTGACGAATGCGAATGCGAATACTAATATTTAAATATGGCCGAATATTCGGCAATTCGAAAACGAATATGAATATTCGTGCATCACTAATACATATTATGTACATACATTATATGGGATTTTAACATTTTTCGTTGATCATTTTAGAACATCCTTTAATTTTTAACTGTCATACATTTGCTGCTGTAGCGGTCAAAGTTCTGCGTATTCTGAAAAAAATTCAGGTTCTTACGGTTTCTTATGGTTCTCGAGAAAAGTACCTGTACGAGTCAACGTACATACCAAACGGCTGGACCGATTTGGATTTAGTTTCTTATTTTGAAAGGTGATTTGAGAGTGTTTTAAGCTAGGCTTGAAAAAAATCGGTCTGGCCGTTTACAAGATATTACATCTTTTCTAGATGAATTCGGGGGTTCTTAAAATTTTTTATTTTTTTTTTTTATTATATCAATTAATAGTTTTTTTCTATGAAAATTATTATTGAAAACTATATTTAAAATTTTTAGTATTTAAAAAAAGTGTTCATAACACTTGTATGTATGTATGTATAACAATATACATACCTGCATACATACAAACATAAAATTAAAAATTTTCTAGTCAAGTCAACCGTCCGTGCTGTGTAAACAGGCGGTAAGATGTAGAAAACATGATAATAGCTAGGAAAAAAATTCGTGCGTGAGCGGAACGCAATTTCAGCAGATTTTTTTTGAAGTTGATCAACTAAAATTGCAGTGTGTCAAGCAGGATATACTGTCTCAAGCCTGCCTTACATATAATATATAAATATAAAAGTTCAATCACCTTAAATTATGGATGTTACTTTTTAAAAGCAAATCAATATATGTACATATCAATTGTTCTTTATTTTAGCACGAATAATTTAAAAACTTTGAAAAAGAAAAAAAATAACATAAGGCTAGTCAATAGTTGCATTAATCGGGGCTGCACTGTGCTTGATTGCTGCATGTACATATTTATAAGCATATTGTTGCATATACTTAGGCAAATGAGATAAATATCTATCTGTCTTTTACTCTCATCCTCAACAGACATTTGATTCGTAAGCAGTGTTGCCATCTATATATGTATGTTTGAGGCAAAAGCTGCCCACGTAGAACAAGAAAGACAAAACTGCAAAAAAAAATTTCTTACGATATATTTCTTATAAAAACGTAAAAATATCATAGTACGGCTGCATTAAGCAATTTATGTACTTTTTTGACAAATTCAGTTTTA
The DNA here is from genome assembly GCA_949987645.1 of Tachina grossa. NCBI lineage: Eukaryota > Metazoa > Arthropoda > Insecta > Diptera > Tachinidae > Tachina > Tachina grossa. Next base: position 27,294,551 of record OX465276.1, on the reverse strand, counting down.
TTGATACCAATGTAAGCCAGAAATATGGGTATTAATAATGGAATATGATGTCGGGCAAATGTTCACATCTAGCACGTCGGCAGGCGGCTGCTCTTTTCACAAAATTTTGAACCACATTTTGCAACACAGCTTCGCTTATCTCGTCAATGCAGCGCCGAATTTTATCTTTCAGAACGCCAGTTGTTTCTGATTTATTTACGTAAGCCCAGTCTTTCAAATTAAAATTCACAAATTTTGAATTAAAATTCCTTTTTCAAGACTGTACCGTTCCATGGTAAAAATTTCCCAACTCAATTCTTGAAATTTCTTCATTTGACAGTCAATTTACTTCCTAACCTCAAATTGCCCAAATTTGCTCCTAGAAAGATATGTTATGAAATATAGAGATTTAGAGTCTGCTATACGTGCCACATTATTTTATTCACAAAAAATTTTGTAAATTAAATAAGTATTTAATTTAACTAAATTTTGGCATTATGTGATCAATGCTTTAAAAAAGGAAGTATGATCTTTAAGAGCATAACCATGGAAATGTATATAGAAAACAAAGAAAATATCAAAAATTTTACAATCTGTCTCACGTCGTCCGACAGATTACATTCGATCTATTAATTACATATGTATAATAAAAATGATAATAAATTTTCTTGTTTTCAATGCAAGTTTTCGATCGAATATTCTCTGTGTGGACATCGTGGAACAGACCGTTAAATTTTTGTTTTTTTTTTAATAAAAATTATCGTATGAAAAACATAAAAATATAATATTTTGAACATTTTTTTTTTCTATATAAATTGTATTGATAAGGTGAATTTGTCACTGACGATTTCGTCATCATGATATCAGCGAAAAAAGAAAATTAATTACTGATGGTTTAAAATATATTTTTTGGAATTGAAAAAATTACTTAAATATAAAAAGGCTAATGCCCTAATTCAGTAAGAAGATTAAGGACGTTTTTGTTTGAAAATTCTTTTGAGTTCTTGTGTTTGAATTCTTCAAATTATTTTCTTCAGTGTCTTTGATAATTTTTTTTTTTTTTTTTTTTTTAAATGCATGTTTATTATTTATTGTATCTTCAAATATGAACTAACAATAAGTATTCAAATCTTAAATCTATAAAAAAAAATTATTAGGCCCGACCAATGTCGGACATAAGCTTAGTGATAGTTATTAATAATACATAAGTAGTGATAAACAACAAAAAGAAAAAAGTGTTTTCAAGCAGCTTCATCATCTAGAGTGTTGAATATTAGAGCCCGTGTATCTCTCTTTTTTAAGCGGATGTGTCCAGTAAAGTTCAAAATATTACGAGCAAGCGGATTAGGATGTGACTCGAGTTTTGTTAGGTATTTGCCTGCGTATTTTGCAATTTCTTCAGTCACTAGTGGCATATTCAAATCGCGATGTATATTTGAATTTTTGATGTACCATGGAGCCGATGTTATCATGCGTAAAATTTTATTTTGCCTTCGTTGAATTTTCTCTACATTTGAAGCTGAAGCAGTGCCCCATAGTTGAATTCCGTAACACCATATTGGCTTTAAAAGCGACTTGTATATTAAAAGTTTGCAGTCTAGGCTAAGTGTTGAATTTCTACCAATCAGCCAATGTACCTGAGTTAATTTAAGTTTCATTTGAGTTAACTTAGAGTCAATGTGGTGTTTCCATGTAAATCGTCGATCAAGGTGTATGCCAAGATATTTCACATGTGAATGTTGAGGAACAACTTGATTGTTAATCCGAATGGGGGAGCAAGTATCTCTTCTTAGGGTGAACGTTATATGGACACACTTTTGTTCATTGACTTTAATTCTCCATAAGTTTAACCAAAGCTCCATCTGGCTAATGTGTTCCTGGAGTTTGCGAGATGCCTCATCAGGGTTTTCGTGCATACTAAGGCAGGCTGTATCGTCGGCAAATGTGGAAGTATGGATACTACTGCTCACAGGCATATCACAAGTATAAATCAAATATAAAACTGGTCCCAGTATGCTCCCCTGTGGCACACCGGATGAAATAGTTTCAGGCCTACTCGTAAAGTCTCCTTCCACAACAGTGAACTTACGGGAAATAATGTAACTTTCCAAAAGATTTAAAATGTTTATTGGTAAGTAAGTCTTCAATTTTAAAATTAGGCCTTCATGCCACACTTTATCAAATGCCTGGGAAACGTCAATAAAGAGCGCAGAGCAATACTTTTTTTCCTCAAAAGTTCTTCTTATAAATTGAACCAGTCTGTGAGTTTGTTCAATGGTGCTATGCTGACTTCTAAAACCAAATTGATGGTCTGGTATGCACCCACTACTAATTAGAATTTGGGACAATTTTGTTTTGAGCAGTTTTTCGAAAAGCTTTGACATAGTTGATAGTAGACTTATTGGCCTATATGACTCAGCCTTGGTTAGATCTTTGCCCGGCTTTGGAATCATTTTAACCTTGGCAAGCTTCCAGCTGTGTGGATAATACTCCAGTCGTAAAATGGCATTAAATATGAATAATAGGATTCTCATTGCAATACGAGGCAAGTTCATAAGCATCTGGTTACTAATTCCATCAATACCCGGAGCTTTCTTCGGGTTGAGTTCGGCAATTAATTTTTGTAAATCACGCGTCTTAAACTTTATGTGTTGAGGGGGTAGAGCGACTACATTCGGCAAATCAGCAACACCAGTACATATGTTTGGCGTAAAAACGGATTTTAAGTGCTCAGCAAATATTTTACCTTTTTCAGTATCGCTTCTTGCCCAACTTCCGGTAGATGTGCGTAGAGGTGGCTTATACTCAATGGGTGTTTTAAGCTTTCTAGCAGCGCGCCACAAAGAGTAATTAGACGCTGGTGTGACATCAAGACCTTCCAGATAATTTTTAAGAGATGCAGTTTTTTCAGATGCAAGCAACTCTTGGAGTCGTTTAGTGCATTCTTTAAATCTGATTTTATTTTGTGGTGATCTGTGCTGTTGCCATTCCCTTCTTTGATAATGAAAAATAAAAATATTATTGCCATGTTTTTAAAACATAAAAATTAAATTCAAGTATTGTTCAATAGTTTGAAATATATATGAAAAAATATGTGTTGGAAATAATGTTTGGAACAAAATCATAAAGCAAATACACGAACCTTCTAGCATAGACAACAAATAATAATTATTTTAAAGAATCACAACTGCGGCTTTTTGTCGTCCATAGACAAGACGATACAATCGTCCAACAGAATTAGGGCATAAAGCAAAATGTTTAAGAAAAAACTCATAATTTTAAAGAAAAACAGCTTTTTTAAATAAAAAACTGCACGGCTGCTCAACTGTTGAAAAATCTGTGAACAAGTATTTATAAAAAAAAAATCAAAAAACCCGACTGCGACCAAATTTGAACCGTTAAATATTCTAAATGGTCATTCCAATTGAAAAGTCATTAGAGAAACCTAAAGATGAATTTAAAATACCTGTCGAATGATAACCATTTTGATATAGTTCGCCGACTTTTTATTTTATTTTTTTTCGTATTTACAAAATGGCGTCTGTTGTCCGCCATATTGAATTTTGACAACAGACATGTATTTAGCGGCACTCCCGGGATTAAGACAAATCGATTGAATCATCAAAATCGCTCCACGCGTTCGGTTTATATAGTGCCGCAAACGAACACATACACATTCATACATATGTACATCCATACAGACATACATACAAACATACATAGACTGATAAACACAATACCCTTCTTTGCTTTGCGCAGTCGGGTAAAAACAGATAAATCTGCACATTTGGCAACGCTTTTCATAAGCTTTGTAGAACTTTGTGCGTGTGTGTGTGTGTGTGCGTGTGTTTGTAAGTGCATGTGGCTGTGTACCTTCAGTTTTAACTAAAAGTCACGCATTCAATATAATATTAGTTGCATTAATATTCAATGTTGCATTTTAATGATTTTGGCAAATGGATCGATTTGAAATTAGAATTTTTCTAACTGAACTTGCACTTGTAATATATATAGTATATGCATAATACATACATATTTATTATGCATATCGCTCGTTTAGTACAACAACGTGATAACTTAAAAAGAAAACTAGTTTAAGAGCAACATGTTTACACAATATGAATGAGGACGTTATGACGACTAGTTTTACATTATTAACTCAAAAATTCTATTTATTCTTTATTATGACATTGCTGTTGTAAGAGAGAGATAAGTAGATATCTTTCGTTTATTGTCATATCTCAAAATATGCAGAGTGTTTCGTAGTTTATTTTGTGTAAGTATTAAGAGCAGGATTCACGATCAAAATGCATGACACCTGCATCGTATACGTCTGCTTTAAGGTCTAAGCATACACGTCCACTCATTGAACGATAACTTAATGTCAACCCAATTGTCAAACTACATACAAAAACTTTTTACGCATAGAATTTAACAGTTCTTTGTACAACATACTGCTTTGAGTACGGGTAGTTTATCTTGTTATGTTTGTGTTGCAGACAGGCATGTGCAAAAATAAAGAGATTTAGATTTTGCTTCAAGCACCGTCGTTGTGACTCATACAAACAAAATTTCACTAACATTATTATAATGCAGGTCATGCAGTTTGACTGTGAATAATACGCTTTAAACACCAAATGCTTGTGCACTCACCAGTTGAGAGAGAACAACATTTTTTTAATATATCTTCTTTGAGTTGCATTTATATAAAGTAGCTACGTCCAAGTCATATCGAGCCATAAAAAAAGCTTAAGTGACATATTTTTTTACTTTGGTAAAAAAAATTAAGTTCAAAAATTATTTAGTTTAAACTTTGTGCATACGTTTGCAAAAGAGCTTTAGTGCTTTCACACCGACGAGAGCACCACAGCCAATCAGATTTCTTACTTTGCCCAGAAACAAGAACAAATTTAAGAGCTTTCAAAGCTTTTTACCTCAAATCCGTAGTCGGCAAAATAAGGGCGCTGTGCCTTTTAATATACTCTTCTATTACATATGTGTACGTACACACGCATTTTTGAGAACAAGTTGTGTGTATCAGCGTTGCCAGAGAAAATTTTTTTCCAACAATAAGAAAATATGTGTGATGAGAATTTACTAAATTTTTTATTTTCAGAAACTTATTATGGCACACCAGAATTATTTAAATTTAAATTTAAATTATTTTAAGAAAATTTTTATAAAACCATCTTTTTACTCACCAGTACCTTGACGTATCAACAACAAAGGATGCCTTTCTTTACTTGAGTATTTCTTCTGACCATAATAAAATAAAGTTTGACTTTGGAAATTTAAAACATCACATTAGAGAAATAAGACGAAATTTCACTGCCAACACCGATTTGTGGCGAGAGTATAACTCATCAATCATAAAATGTATTGGTATAGATTGCCGACCACGGCCTCAAATGCAATTATGTATCAGAGTATGTGTGACGTAGCTGATGTATATTGAAAACCCTTTTTATGTCCAATTAGATTTTTTTAGTTATGACTATTGTGCAATAAAGGAACGATATATACAATTTATATTTATAATTTAATGAATTGCTTTGATAAAGTGAAATCAATTGTATCGAATTGTAAACACAAATTTTAATTAAGATTTGAATGTTCGCTTAATTAATCGTAAGATTGTTGATGTGAATTTTGATTGATGATAAAAATATCGAAACACTTTGACATTATTTCAGAAATACCCTAAAGAGAGAGAGAAATAATATGCAACGAGTCACGTAAAGGAGCAAAGCAGACAAATGGCATTTTATTCTCTGAAATAAATGTACATTTTATTTTAATTTTTTATTTAAAAAAATCTTTTTTAAAATTATGTAAAGCTAAGCTGCTTAGTAATCGATCTAAATAAATTTTCCCCAGCGCACATGAAACTTATTTCCTTTTGTAAAGGCAACATTTTTTTCAGAGAAGAAAATGTTGTAAGTTCACACTAGTCAAGTCTTATTACTAAGCTTATCATTTTTTCACAATACAAGTCTTATTTTTCAGCATACTTTTGTGTATGCTTGTGTGCTTTTTTAAGATTACTAGTGAGAAAGCAAAACGTATTGACAGTAAGTCCCTATTTACACTATGCAAGTCTTATTGCTAAGCTGATTAGTTTATTAGGAGAGAGAGACGGGGGGAAAAGAAATGTTGCTGTTCCCCTCGTCTCTCTCTCCTTCAAACTAATCAGCTTAGCAATAAGACTTGCACAGTGTGATTTGTTACTAAATGCAGCTGAATACTGGTTTCTTTTCCCCTCGTCGCTCTCTCTCTCTCTCTCTGTCTCTTCTATAAACTAATCAGCTTGGAAATAAGACTTGCATAGTGTAATCTAGGACTTTATATGACAAGTTTCAGATCTATACTTGATGTACTTCTTTGGTGGCAGTTAACTGAGTATCAACATCAATTCCTTTTTACTAGGGTCAATAATGTTCCCGGTTCATATACGTAAGCTTTTAGAGATAAATTTTTAATTCAGTTGGTAGAATAACTGAGATATTTTTATTTCGTTTTCCGTCTTTTTTTGCAACAACCAAGGTTGATGTGCCTGAATCGGGACTAACTGGCACTAGACATCTGATATCTTTCATAAAGTATTTTGAATAATTTAATAAATTTTATTTAAAAAAAACCCCATTACGTTGCATCTGTCTTCCAATCAAATTTCCACAAAGTTTGAAATATCAATTCAATTAGTAAATTTAGTATATCTGTAACAATTTAAAAAAGTACTTGCACAAATATCCACCAAACCAAAATTATGACCAATTTGTTTTAATTTTTTTTTTTTTTTTTTTTTTTTTTTGTGAAAATGTTATTTGCCAAAAATATTTATTAAGAAACAAAACAGAAACAAAATATATTGCAACATTAAATGGAAAAAGTTTTTTACTTTTTTAACAAAATTATGTATATTATTACATTTAATTAATTGAATTGAAAATATTATAAATTTCCGCTGGTTTCATTCACATCCATCCCCCTTTAACTTTATTCCATTTCAAGATTGAAAAAAAAAACCTGCAGACAGATAAGTTAGTCAACCAAAGAAATTTAATTTTCTGGTTAGAGCTTAAAAGGCATACAAACTAAATAATGAAAAATAAGTAAAAATGTAAGAAATTTTCTACGAAAATTATTGTTTGAAAAAAATTATAACAACGAAAACGTGAAGAAAATTTTGCTCAAAAGTTTGAAAACAAACTTTTGATTATTTTACACATACAAATATAAAGTTTAGTTCAAGCATTTATAAAATGTACATTAATGGGGAAAAGTAGTAGGCGAAAATGAAGAAGTAACTTTTGTTAAGGAAGTGGCAAGCAAAATTTACTTACCAAATTATTTTGAAAAAAAAATAGAATATCAACTCCAAATAATAAGGATTCTAATTCTAGCTTATTATGCCAGGAATCTATACCTGTGCTTGAGATCGCACCTATTTTTAACCGACTACAAAAAAAAAAGTAGGAGGTTAACAATTCGTCTCTCTTTTTTTTTTTTTTTTTTTTTTGGGTGTTACATCATAACTTGGTACATTTTAGACGGATTGTAAAAGTTATTTTATTGTCTGAAAGGGTATAGCTTTCCAATGGTTCCATTGTAAAAAAGTGGGCGGGGACACGCCCACAATTTTTCTTTAATTTCATGACATTCTACTTGTTTGATTGCTGTAAAACCCATAAAACACTTTTGGGTCTTATAATTACACAATTTGAAAGTTGAAAAAATGGGTGGGGTTACGCCCATTAATATTTATTATATTTCATGCGGTTCTATTTAAACGATTTTTACGAAACTTACCACACACCTTGAGCTCTAAAATTGACAAAATCCTCCATTTAAAAAATGGACGGAGTCACGTCCATTGAAATTTAATATTTCATTTTAAGTGGTTCTACACCAATGATGTCAGTTTCATGGCACAATTGTGCAAACTAAAATCACACACATTCTTATTCTCTTCCATTTAGTCGTCAATGAAACAGCGACGAATACACATGCGCAGCTTGTGTATTAAATTCTTTATAGATACAATGAAAGAAAAAAAGTGGTAGGCGAAAAATATTTTATGATCAGTAATGCTTTTTGCGACATTCAATGTATTTTATGTTACAAAACTTTTAAGGAAATAAATGAATATATATTAAAAAGACGTTTTGGTTTTTTTTTTTTTTTTGTAGCAGATTCACTAAACTGCATTTTAAATCAAAACTTAAAAGACCATTAACTCGGGAAATATTGGTCGCAGTCAATTTTTTTGTTAAATTTTTTCTTCTTATTTTTCACGTTTCTATCAGATAAGATATTTAAAAATTTATTTTTAAAAATTCTTCATAGTTTCCTATGAAAAGTTCACAGCCCCGTAACTCAGAAAATATGGGCCGCCCCAAAATTTTTTATTTAATTTTTATTCTTTATATTTTAGTTTTCTATCATATAGACTCCTTTTTATATGTTATGACCTGCTTCACTAAACTGCATTTGTTGCAAATATTTATTTTTTTTTTCGATGTACTTCAGAGACGAATAAGACAATTTTTCTCACACATACAACCATAGTTTTATTTTTGACACCACTGTTCTACACATACTTTTCCAATTTTTACAAGACTTAACAACGCACACTGAGCTCTGAAAAACGCACAATCTTGCATTCAAAAAATGGTCGAAGGTACGCCCATTAAAATTTAATTTTATATTTTGCGTGCTTCTTCGTATCTTCTTCTATTAGATCTTTGCATTGAAGTGGAGTTTTTTGGCAGAAAGAATTATTACACTGCGGAACAAAATTTCAACAAAGTCGTGACCAAATGAATTTGACACATGATCTTAAATGTAGAATTTTTCACCAAATCCGAATCTGAATTCAGAATGGTCAAAAGTAGAACAGATTTCGAGATATTGCAAAATTACCGTTATTTGGGTTTTTAAAAACGATGATATCACTTTAATAAAAGAATCTTGGTAAGTATTAAATAATTTTTTTTATTTGAAAGAAAATAAAATTGTTAAAACAACAAAATGGGTTGCTTGTAAAAATTGATCAAGAAATAACTGAACTACAGTGTAACAAAGTTCAAATTTCACAAAAAATTTAATGATTTTTTGCAATTTTGGTTTTTTCAACTTAGTTTTTTTACACTAACTAACTAATTTTTGCTAAGTTTTGTCACTTATCACGTTAGATTATTTTAATAGAAAGATTATGTACTCAATAGAATAGAGATCAGTGCAAAAATGATAAAGTTACAGAAGATTAATTGAATTATCTCACTTTTATCAAATCACAAAAAAAAAAGTAAAAAAAAAGAAATATTTATATGTAACGGGTGTTTTTTTTAGAGGTATAGAGCTTCGAATTGAAATAAAACACAAGAAAATCGTTTTAATGTCCATCAATTTGGCTTTATTGGAAGGATAATTTTATGCCATTAATGTTTAAATATGATTTCGGGCATGTGGCCGCCGCGGCTGGCTCGAATAAAGCCAATTCTACAGGTCCAATTTTCAACCACTTTTTCGAGCATATGGGGCCGTATGTTGGCAATAACGCCACGAATGTTGGCTTCCAAGTCCCCTAACGTTTCTGGTTTGTTGGCGTAGACGAGCGACTTCACATATCCCCAAAGAAAATAATCCAATGGTGTCAAATCACACGATCTTGGTGGCCAATTGACAGGTCCATTCCGCGAATTTATGCGCTCATCGAATGTTTCCTTCAATAAATCGATTGTGACGTGGGCTGTGTGGCATGTAGCGCCGTCTTGTTGGAACCACAACTCATCCACATTCATGCCATCCAATTCGGGAACAAAATAGTCGGTTATCATGGCTCTATACCGGTCTCCATTAACGGTAACTGACTCTCCACCATTATTTCGGAAGAAGTATGGCCCAATGACTCCACCAGCCCATAGAGCACACCAAACAGTCAGTTTTTGTGGATGTAATGGCGTCTCAAGGGTCTCATGTGGATTCTCTTCACTCCAAATGCGGCAATTTTGCTTGTTGACGTAGCCATTCAACCAAAAATGAGCCTCATCACTGAACAAAATTTTGCGATGAAAATCAGCATCGAGATCAATCTCATTTTCGGCCCATACACCAAAATCACGACGCATTGCATGGTCTCGCGGCTTTAATTCTTGCACAAGCTGGATCTTGTAAGGTCGCAAGCCAAGATCTTTGCGCAAAATCTTCCATAAAGTTGATGGACAAAGCTCCAATTGCTGTGCACGGTGGCGAATCGATTCATTCGGGTCCTCTTCAACACTTTGCTCTACAGCGGCAATTGTTTCTTCGGTGCGCACTGTTCGACGTCTCTGCGGATGCGTATTATCACATAGAGTAAACGTAGTGCGAAAACGATCCATGGTTAACCGAATTAATTGCTCTGATGGACGATTATGTCGACCATAAAATGGACGGAGCTTGCGGTAAACTTCGCGAACTGAACCATTATTTTCGAAATAAATTTGCACGATTTGCAAGCGTTGTTCTTTTGTCAACCTGTTCATGATGAAATGGCAAACCAAACTAAATATTAATCACTTGACAGCTGACAAAATGGCCGGCAGTTAAAAAAGTGATGCCAACTTAAAGTTCTATACCTCAATAAAAAACACCCATTATATAGGTAACAATTAAATTAATAATTATAACAAAAATTAAAAATTTTAAAAACCCCCGAGTTTTTTCAGAAAAGATGTTATATCTTCTAAACGGCTGGACCAATTTGTTTCAAACATAGCTAAGAACCCTCTCGATCAAGTCATCTTTCAAACAGAAAAAAACTAAATGAAAATCGGTCCAGCTGTTTGGCCTGTACGTGGACACAGATAGACACACAGATACACAGATACACAGACACACAGACACACACAAACTTATAACACCCCTTTTTTGAGTCGGGGGTTAAAAATGGCTTAAAACTGTTGAGTTGCTTTGTCTGTTGCAATTATTTTCTACCTCTCGCACAAGGAACCAACAATAGTCGCCCAACATCGCCTCATCACACGCCCGTTGATGCCGACGTTCCATTTCCTGTATTTGTTGGTGAAAACGCTCACCATGCTCGTCGCTTTCATCGCCAAGGTTATTTGGGAAGAAATTTAAATGTAAATGCAGAAGGTGTAGTTTTAAAGACATAGAAATGAATGTTAACATAAATAAAAACAATATCGTGTTAAAAACTTTGCCAATTTTCTCATAATTTTTTAACAAGTCTTGAATTATATCTTTATAATTTGGGCTCCTGAAATTTCCTAGAAAGCCTGATACAACTAAACCAAATGACCTCCATGCTTTTAATTCATCTTCTGACAAAATCGAATCAAATTTGGAATCTTTAAGTAGCTTAGTAATTTGTAGTCCTATAAAAACACCTTATTTAATTTTGGCATCTGATATGTTGGGAAAAACGGTTTTCAGGTATTCAAATGATTCACGGTTTCCTCTTTTTAGCAAAGCTTTGACGAAATTTTTGATTAAGCCAAGTTTAATATGTAGCGGCTGCAAAATAATGTTTTCCTTTTTTATCAGAGCTTTGTGTTTGACATTATCTTGGCCAAGCGTAAAATTAATTCTATTCGTCCAATCTTTTCGAACATAGTGTTCGTGACGCGCTCGGCTGTCGCATTTGCTCAAAAAACAGCAATATTTTGTGTAGCCTTGTTGCAAACCAGTCACCATGACAACATCTTTTAGATCGGCACAGATTTTCCAGTTATGCTGTTCGTACTTTTGTAACGAACCTTAAAAAGAATAATAAGGTACCATATTTATAAGAAAGTGTGCTACCTGTAACACCGGCTATGTTCTTCGGAAATTGGGGTGGTTCTTTAATTTTTCTTTTAAAATATGGTCACACGGTTACTTGGTAAATTAAAATAATTAGGTAGCTTAATTCAATAGTGATACGTTGTTAAAAAAAAAATGAATGAAAATAAGTGACGTGAAGATACGCAATTCGAAAGGGGGAAAAAAAAGTTGTTGATGGCCCTTTCTTCTCTACCCGCCCGCCCATAACCTTTGCTACTCTATATCATTCTGAATAGACCACTTTAAACATTAACTCTAGGTATCTAAATCTTTCGTGAAATTATAATTAGTGAATTAGTTTGTCATTATTTATTAACAAAATTTTATTTCATAAAAAAAAAATTATAAGGTTAAATGAAACAACATTTTGTTAAATTGTGTATTTTTTAAAAGAAATTAACATTTATATAATGTAGAAATAAAATATTAATTAAAATGAAGAACCAAAAGTTTAATTATGCTGATTGTAATAATAGTTTCTTTTTATATTAATTTAAAACTAGTGAATTGACAATATTAACAACCATCGCAAATATCTCCATATAAAATACCAAAATATCGCAATTTTTCTATTTATTAAATAGATTATTTAGTTTTATTTCGATTACTACAATAATATATTTTCTACTCACCGAATTTCTTGTTCGGACGACTGCAGGCCTGTTGTCAAAGTTGCTCGAAATTTGATTAGCTTTCACGTATTTAGTTTAAATTTTAAAGTAATAAGAGTTAAATTAACTGTTCAGTGGTATTTTATATATGAGTGCAAAATTTTAAGTGATAAAAAGTATAGATAGAGTGTAGTGTAATTTTGGAAGCAAAGTGTTTGTATAAATCACAGAATTATAAATCACATCGTAAGTGATAGCAAAATTATTGCTTGACTAAAATCCAAATACAAAAATGAATTTTGAATTAACTTAGAGCAGGACTATCAGGCTTCTTCTTGTTGAGATAATAAAATGGGTTTTCAATTTTCAAAATTTCCAATTTTTATGTGACCTTCTATATGTATCTTGCAGTATAGTTTGCAAATAAAAATTAATACTCGTAGTTTCCAAATTCGTTGTATTCAAATTATTTTTGTAAATTTTCGTTCTATATTTTGTTAAATAGGCTTCTGAAAAATTTGTTCTCAGCTTCTTCAAAGGAGTCGGCTTACGCCAAAAGTTTATAGTTAAAATATGGTTTCCTCTTTCGTCCTTTCAAATTACTATTTCATTAGTAAACCAAATTCTTATAATTTCTGATCTTCTTTTCCGTATATATGTACCAAGGCTTTGTATTTAAAAAAAATGTTGAACTCAAAAAAAAAATTATTATTTTTTTTTCTTCAGTTTCTCCCGTTCGTACACAATTCAGTTTTTAAAATCACATCAAAATTTTTTTATTTTTTTTTTAAATATACTAAGCGCTCGCATGTCTCCACACTTTATAAGACCCAGTAATTTAGACATGGACTCATATGATATGAATTGACGGATTTTTATTGCCTTTGTGCAACAAAACTCCTTTTAAGCTCAACTTGCTGCGTATTTATTTCCTTTTGGGTTTTTGATTTAATAAAACCGAAAAGTGGCTTAATTCACTAAAACTTCTGTAGCTTTGTCAGTTTTGCACCAATCTGGACCATGTAGAGCGTAAAATGTTTGTATAAGAACTAGGTAATGTCCTATGGAAAAAAAATCTTAAAATTTTTAATTGTTTGGTTAAAAAAATAAAACTTGAAAACAGCAATATTGCAAAAAATCATAAAATTAATGAAGTTTGAAATTTTGTGCATTGTATCTCCATCATTTCTTGACTAATCTCGACATGCGATGTCTGTTTATTTTAGTAATTCTACTATCTTCTAATGAAAAAAAGGTGAAAAAAACGACGAATATTTTTTAAGATATTTGCATTTAAGCCACATCATCTTTTCTAAAAACCCAAAAACGGTAATTTGGCTATATCGCAAAAACTTTCGACGATTTTGACTTCATATTCGGATTCATATTCGGCTTTTTATGTTTTGGCGATTTTTTTTAGATTTTTGGCAATTTTTTCGGTTTTTTTTAATTTTAGTGATTTTTTTAAGGTTTGGTGCTTTTTCGTTTTGGCGATTCTTTTTAAATTTTTCGTGACTTATTATTTTTTTGGTGAATGAAAAATCATTTAAGCGCTTTTTTTATTTTGGCGGGTTTTAGTTTTGAATTTTTTTAATTAAGTTTAATAGTTTCAGCATTTTTGAAAATTTCTAGAGTTTGCCTCTTACAGTTCCCAAGATACAGCAAGTTGTCAAATCATGTTCACTTTAATGTTTATGTTCATGTTTATATTCAAGTTTATTTTCACTCGCTCACTCTCTCGCTCTCCTTCTCACTATCTATCTTTCGCCCTCTTGCTGCTGTTATCATATATATATTATTATTCAGTTAGTACAATTTTTCATTTAATAGTTGTGTAATTTAAAAATTTTTTTCTATATTTTATGTATGATCTACACACAAGGTTGTCATTTACATCATGTAATTAATTCGCAACAAATAGTTTATGTTTACAATAATTTATACAGTAAATGAGTTGGCACTCATACTTTTGCAAATTATTTAAGTATATGCAACTGAACAGCAATGTCCTCACTTCCGCTAAACGACCAGGATAACAAGTGTGTGCTGTTGCATTGTATTTGGGTGCAATAAACATCATGCTGACATTATAATGGACTATCACGTCCTAACAGCAAACCGCGTAAAATGCTCATACAGTCTTTGCAAGCCCAACATACCAAACAATACTATTAATAGTAACGAAGTAACCAATTTCGTAAAAGAGAACGAAAATTCAGTTATTCAATTATTAGAGTACACAACTTGGCAGAAATACAAAAAATAAAAAATAAATTAAAATAAAAATCGCTAAGGAAACTTGTACATAATAAGTAATAATGAGTACCAATAAAAGAGAAAAATTAAATTTTTAGAAATTTTGTAGTTAAATATTTGACATATTGTCAGAAGTGTACATAAAATAATTGAAATTTATTTGCTGGTAGTTTAGCATGTCTATATACGTATGTATTTCATTGGCGCTTGAACCAAATCATCAGTAGACTTTAACCACAAATTTTAAACAGTCACAAACCTCTTACTTTATGCATACACAGAAAAAATTATTCCGAAAAAATTTTTAAACAAATATTTGTTTGAAATCAAACTTAGTTTCAGTAAATATTCTATACTGTTCCACTAAATTAACTTGTACCAAAAAACTGTGTAGAGCAGGGCTGTCAGATATGGCGATTTCTCGCCAAACGTGGCGATTTTTCAAATTGTTTGGCGTCCAAATTTTTGGTTTGGCGACATGGCGATTTTTCTGGCGATAAATAAATTTGTTGGCGATTTTCTTGGCGATAAATAAACTTGTTGGCGATTATTATGGCTATTTTTAAAATTAGTTTGTTGAAGGAGTAGTTTCAAAAGTAAATCCTACCAAGACTCGTCTGCAAGAAGTTAAAACAATTTGATTTTAATGATTTTTCTTACATTTTGGAATTTGGATGACAAAAATTTACAAAAAATAGTTTTGGCGATTTTATTTCCAATTTTGGCGATTTTCTGATAAATTTTGATACGATCATTTTATACAAATTTATAAGTGTTATATAAAAACAAATTTATTATCAAATATTTGCTAAGAAAAACTACATAAAACTGATTTTTGGCGACTTTTGGCGATTTTTAAAATCAATTTGGCGAAATAGGTTGGAAAAAATCTGACAACCCTGGTGTAGAGAAGAAACAGGCCACGACGTTTGTCGGCTACTTCGGCATTTACATGTATACAACACGATCAGTCAAAATAAACAACAACAACCGCACAACAGCACGTTGTTCCTATCAACAAGCAAGATAAACACCAATACACTGAAGTAACATTTTCTCTCAGCCGAACTATGATTCATTTAAATTTTTACAAAATTTTTATCACAATTTACAAAATTATTTGTAGGACCGCATTCAAATAAAATATTTACTGATTCAACGAATTTGGTTACTGAAAATGAAATTTAGTTTTTTCTGTGTAGACTTTCAAAAACTATATGAGAATTCATAAAATAATAATACTTTTGATAATTTGATAATTTATATCCAGGCGAACTAGAAAAATAAAATGAGTTGGCCTGGATATAAATTATTTGCTGGGTTTTGTATCAGTTTCAAAGCCTACTAAGCTTATTTTTTCTTTTGTGATTTTCAAAAGTATTATTATTTTATGAATTCTCATATAGTTCTTGAAAGTGTATGCATAAAGTAAGAGGTTTGTGACTGTTTAAAGTTTGTGGTTAAAGTCTACTGATTGATGATTTGGTTCAAGCGCCAATGAAATACGTATATAGACATGCTAAACTACCAGCAAATAAATTTCAATTATTTTATATTTCAATAATACAAATAATATGTATAATCTTTTTTTTTAATTATACAGGTGTACCTGAAAAATAAAATATTACTCGTACTCTAGCGCAAGCACTCAAACCAAGCTTTGAAAGGGAGCTCCATTCCAAAGTTATAATGAAAAACAAATGTTAACAAAAAATTGTTTTCATGTGTATTGTTTTTTTGAGTGTACATATATGTATCTGTGGGTTTGTGCGCCATTACAGCAGTCAATTATGGTAATGTAATGGCCATATATCACACCCATTACAACCAGACAACGACAACAATAGAAACAATAATATGAGTGATATCAACAATAACAGAAACTGAACAACAGCACCATTGTTATGTGTAACATTTTAAATTATGTAAAGTACTTCAAAAATACTTGTAGCAGCCACCAATATTGTTGAGATGATGTTTAAATATGAATGAATAATAAATATTTGAGGTAAAAGTTACAAGCCCAAAAGCATACTACGCAAATGTATTCAGCAGTATTGCCAGGGATTTTTTCCAGGTTCATAAGTTTGAGTTGGTAACAGTGCTTTATTTCACCGTCGATTTAACAGCTGAAAGTTGTTTTTTTTGTGTGTGTATGGTTTGTTTGCCATTTTGTCATGATGATTATTACATGAGCACAACGCCTGAAAATTTTTTAATTTTTTTATAAAAAAAACCAAACCACGCAAATTTCTTCAGCAGTGTTGCCGGGTGGTATTTTTCAGGCTCACTAATAATTATGCATCGCTTGCTTAACACGTATACGCCTTACGATAATACGTAAGCCCCCAACGAGCTATACAGCAAAGCATTGAAGAAAACCCACATCAAACAATTAGATGTCTTTCTCAGCAAATCGAGATGTATCCATCCAATTTATAGAGGATTTTACTAAATGATTTTGGATTACAAGCTTTTAAAATTCAATTTGTGCAAGAACAATAGCCAAACGACCATCCTACACTAGTATGGTGCCAATTCGGCCGATGTTTTATAGGAAATTTTATCCATTTTGTGGTTATAATTAATTACAGCCAAACGGCAGGACCGGTGGAAATGATTTCTTTTTTTTTCAAATCAAACTCCCTCAAAACGTGCTTGAAAGTTTTATCAGTTAATCTCACAAAGGAAAAATTTTTTTATCACTCACGCTCACGTCTTTTCACGTTTGATAAATTTTTATTAATATCATATCTTTGACATTATATTGAATTTTTTAACTTTCAAAACTTAGAAATTTTTATTTTGAACCTGTCCATATATTACGTAACGCTCTAGGGGGGAGGGGGGGGTTCGAGTTTTGTTACGATCTGTTATGGTGGGGGGAGGGGGTCTTTGGAAATGTTACGCAACAGAAAAAATTACTAATTTTGTACAAAAATACGTATGTTTTTCTCATTTATTTATTTAATTGATCATACGTGTTGCCTGCATATATTATGTACGAGTATGTATACTACATACATCTGCCTAATGTCAACTTTTGATATTCGAGAATTCGAATTCGAATATTTAAAACGTACCTTAAAGTTTATGAGAACTATCCAAAAATTTAATAGTTGTTAAATAACATTTGAAAATTATACAGAGTTTTTATAATACATTAGATAAATTGTAGTGAAACTGAATTGAACTGGTTCTGAATTCCTCATCTTTCTTTATCCATTTACTTTCTTAAATATTCTTAATATATGTATGTATATAAAAACTTCTGTTTATATTAAACTGCAACATATATTAACATTAAATCCACCAAATACATAGAAGGAAATGGTATTTGCAGAAGTTTAGGAAAAGATTTCTTGCAATTCTCATGGACAAAAAAGCGTCCTTTCAAAAAAATATATTCTTCCATATATGTGCATGACAATATCAAATTATTTAGTTTTAACATTTTTGTTGGTCAACTTGTCAACAATGTTTAAGTTTTGAGAGATGTGTTAATGGAAACTTGCATACATAGACGTATTTTCATAAGGATATTATTTTAATTTTTTATGCAACAGAACTTAAAAAATATGAAAACAACAGTGAAATGCGTCTGGGAACTAGATTGTGTTCTCCTCTAATTTCAAGGTATTTTTAAGGTATATTTTTTAATGGGCAAATATCTATTGAAAATGTAATGTTGTAGAATGTAATTCAAGATGGCAACCTTTATTGATTCTAGATATAATTTTGTTTTTGTTTCACTCACATTTTAGATTGATTTGAAGATGGCCAAACGGAGTCATCTTTAAGCTCTCTGAAATACACGACGACTTTACTTATAGAAACTAGTGAAAGCGACCGCAAGGCTAATGCCAATTCTCCTCTTGATGTTTGAAATACAGCTCAGTCATCAATACGGAAAACTATAGCAGATTATTTGGCAAAAAACGCATAGCAAAAAATATAAAAAATCTTTTTTTTTTTAATTATTACAAACTAATATTTGCGTGCCATTCATTTAAATTTCGTTTTGGATTTATGAATTTCTTTATATATTTTTTTAAACGAATACGAATATCTAGAAACGGCCGAATGTTTTGGAATTCCAATACACATCACTAATACATACATACAGTTTAGGAATAAGCTCTCTAGAAAACCATAATTTTTGGAGTTTGAGGACACTTGGGAAGAAATTTAAAAAATAGTTTCGCCAACATATGGAGTACGTTCATATGTAAGCTTATTTAATTTTTGTCTACGCACTGTGCTAGTCTAACAAATGAATTTAAAACAATGAATTAAATTTAATTTTTGTTTTTAATTAAAACTTTTAACTATTTAATTTATTTTTTATCTCATTGTTACGTTATTCCTGGGGGAGGGGGTTCACAGTTTTGTTACGATCTGTTACTAGGGGGGAGGGGGGGGGTCAAAAATCGGGGAAAACAGCGTTACGTAATATATGGACAGTCCCTTAACTACACGCAAACATTCTTGGAAATCACTCACAAAACACTTGATAAAGTGACAGCAAAATCAAAATTATGGAAAATTTTTCAAAAAAATTTTTTTTATAATTTTTATGTTAAAACCTACAAAAAAATTATATTTCCACCCACGCTCACGCACTCTCACGCTTGACAATTTTTGAACAGTCCTTTGCTAGAGCTTTTAATTTATTTTAAGCATGCATTAAAAAAAAGAACGCACGGTGAAATGGGACACCGGCAAGGAACATAGTTCCTTACGTTTTATTTACCTTAGAAATTGCCCATTAGTGGGTTTATTTTTTTTATAAAAAAAAAATATATATATATATAGCATTTGTGTCATACCACACTCAGATCTATCCATGTTTGAATTTCATCAAAATCAGTTAGATAGTTTGAAAGAGGCAGAAATTGCCCCCTCTCCTTCCTCGTGCTCCTATTTTTTTTTAATGTATAGCCTATGTGCTTGTTTAGAGTTATGTCTATTTATGTTTTGAATTTCATCAAAATCGAACAGAGACATAGTTTAAAAGCGAAAGAAATTTCGTCCCTCTCCTCGTGCTCGTATTTTTTAAAAAATGTTTAGCCTATGTCTTCTTTGGAACTCAGATCTATGTATGATTTGTATTTGATCAGAACAGGTTAGATAGTTTTTGAGAGGCATAAATATCCCACTACGTACGTACCCTCGTGGTTCTAGTTTTATGAAATCAAAATAGATTTTCTTATTTATAATATTAGTTAGTCCCAAATCACACTATGCAAGTCTTATTGCTAAGCTGATTAGTTTTAGGGAGAGAGAGAGACGAGGGGAACAAAAACGTTTACAAACTAATCAGCTTAGCAATAAGACTTGCATAGTGTAAATTGGGACTTACTCATGTTTTAGACTCGGCAGTTTTTCTTGAAGCAAGTCTGAGTTTATGGGAGAGAGAGGAAAGAAGAAAGAAGAGGGGTACTGACTTGCTTGACAGAAAAGTTACTTCAATTCTCTTTTGTTATTTCATTCGCGACATTAAATCAATTGGAAAATTGAACCAGAAACCGTCTGAGTGTAAACAAACGAGCAGTTTTAAAAGAGAATTGAAGATAATTGCTCCAAGAAAAACTGCCAAGTCTAAAACATGACTTAGCAGAGAGACCTTCAGCTATCACTGCCACGAACCACTTATCCAAGTCACAAAACGTTTAGCAAAGGCACCATTCCACCATATTTGGAAATTCCAAAAACTAAGCTAAAAATCCCTGAAATACCAGGAGTTCCCCGGTACTTTCAAGGGAAATTACGGCAGTATTGAAAATCTAAAAAATCCCCAGTGACAGCATGTTATGTAGTGGTTACCAGTATTTTTAACCAGTATTCGCCAGTATTTTTTCATTTTCATTTAATTTTTCATGAGCGTGGCGCGTCATAAGGAAATTAAGTTCCAAAACTTACGTTCCAAAAACTTTTTTATTGGACTGGACTTAAGAAAAAAAAATTGATTTTCAAATTCTTCCCCTTTCGTTTTAGTTATTGGCTATTTACATATTACGTTATTAGAGCAAAAATAATTGCGAATTTTCGCTATTAAGTTTTGTTAGTTTTGGTAAAAAAAGGCCAAATTTTCCCATAGTGCGATAGGCTGAAGCAGAAGTTGAAATAGAAAATCAAGTTTTATGTTTCCTTTTTTTAAGATTTTCAAACCTGGAGCCCAAAAAAAAAAGATGTAAACTTTTGCTACAAGTTGCTTCAAGTTAATGCATCTGCCTGTCTATCATTGGGCGCCACACTGTGCATTTCTTTATGTTTCGAGGAAATTGAAATTGTTAAAATGTTCTAAACTAACTTTTCATTTCAATATTTATATTATGTCGGTTTTATATTGTTGTCTATTTTGCAGCCAAGTTAAAAGAAAAATAAAAAAAATTGTGTTGTAAAGAGCTTGGGACAATAAGAGGAGTGAGTTTTTTTTATACTAAACTTTTTTGTTGAAGACTGTGTTTTTCTTAAATTTTTTTCACAAAATGTCAACAATACTTTGATGAAAGTTTCTCTTTAGCAATATTTTTTCATCTCTCTTCAATTTGGTGAGTTGATGTTTTCTTTTAACACTTCTATTTAAGATTATTAGACAAAAATAAAATAAAATATAATATTTTTCTTATGGATTTCTAATTGTATAAATGTGTAGAAAAATAAAATAGATTCAAATCGAATATAAATTATTTGCTGGGTTTTTTGTATTAGTTTCTAAGCCCCTACTACGCTTATTTTTCTTTTGTGATTTTCAAAAATGTTATTATTTGTGAATTCTCAAATAGTTCTTGAAAGTCGGTGAATAAGATAAGAGGTTTGTGACTATTCAAAATGTGTGGTTGAAGTCTACTTGATGATTTGTTACAGCAACAATGAAATATATAGACAACGCTGAACCACCAGCAAATAAATTTCAAATTAAAATAAACTTATGACAATATGTCGAATAATAAATTTCTTAAATGTTTTTCTTTATAATAAACACAAGATGGTGTTCAGATTTTTATCTTGAGATCAATATGCAATTTTGTTTAAATTTCAATTTTGGGGTTTTATAGTTATTTCTAAATGGAAAAGTAATGTTTTTAGCTAGTGCAGAGAAAAGTTTTTGTGGGGCTATTTAATTCGATAATGGCCAAAGTAGAACTAGAGTGCCGAACATCAATCGCAGCATTGATTTAATTGAACTAGAATAAATTTTAATCAGAAATAACTAAAATTATTTCTCATACTCTATCTCATTAAAAATTCATATGAAATAGCTGAGCTTATTAACAAAGCAATCTCTGCCCAATTAAATGAAAATAACTGCTGATGAATTAAGTGGTGGCACAGAAAAATGAGACCAAGGTCTAATTTAACTTTTCCCGTCTTATTTTAGGAAATCATATTAATATTGAAAAATATTTAATTTCGAGTAAGAAATGATTTCTGAAAAAATATTTCTTCACAGGTTCTACTTATTTTTAAATGTAATCCAGTAATTCTCTAATCATAGCTTAGTTATAAAGGGTGAGCAAATTTAAGGTTAGGATACCAATGTAAAGTAGAAATATGGGAATTAATAATGGAATATGATGTAAGGCAAATGTTCAACTCTAGCACGTCGGTAGACGTTAGCTCTTTTCACAAAATTTTGAGCCACAAAAAAACTTCGCTTATCTCGTCAATGCAGGGCAGAATTTCATCTTTCAGAACGTCACTTGTTTCTGGGTTGTTTACTTAAACCAGGTATTTCAAATGGCGTTGGCTGAAGTAGTTAACACGTTGACTACTAAATCGGAAATCCTGCGTTCGAGCCAGAACTCCGACAGTCATTAACAAGCAGCACGCATTTTTTTTCTGATGTGCATTAGTGTCCATTTGTATCAGTTGTTGTAGGAAAGTTCAAGTGATGAAGGCATAGGCACTGGTCACAGAACTACAACGGCTTCAACAGATGCTAATCACAATGTAACATCACAGCGCTCTTCTTGTGCAGCAGAAGTAAAATAACCAATAAAATGGCTACTAATTACAGCTTCAAAAAATTTAATATATATACCTCATTGACACCAGAGGCGCTGCAAACTGCTTTATTAAAAACGTGAAAAAAGCAGAGCTGTAAAAGAATGAAGCTTTCCTCTATCTTCTCTATCACTATCCCTTTCCTAAAAAAGGTAACACCTAGTAATTGTAGCATTGCCTGAGTGTTACTTCTCCTTTAAAAAAAATGGACCTAAAGAAAATAATCTAGCGGCGTTAAATCACAAGAACGAGGGATTCAATTGACATTACCAAATCGAGAATTTAAGCGACCGGAAAATTTCAAATGCAATAACTGAATTGTTTGGCCGGCCATGTGGCTAGGGGCGCACGCCGTCTTGCTGAAACCAAAGACCACATATGTCCATATTAGTCAAAAATCATTTATCATGGTTTGGTAGCGCAGAGAATTTACGGTAAAGACGTTTCCTTCTTCATTTTTTCAAAAAAATACAGACCTATGATGCCGCCTGGCCAAAAACCGCACCATACGGTCTTCAGATGTAATGGCTTCCATTTGACAGCAAATTTACTTCCTAACCTCAAATTTTCCCATCCTTTTGTAAATTAATAGTCCAATCATAACCATAGTCTTGTCATAATATAACCATAGTCCTGTTATAGCCTAGGCTTAGTCATCCCACATTCTGGCCATAGTCTTGTTATAGTCCTGTTACAACCTAGTCATAGCCTAATCATAGTGTTGTCACAGTCAAGCCATATTAGAGTTTTTCTTTTCTCGGACTTTTTCATTTCCCGGGAAAGCGGGAACGATTTTTCGGTTTCCCGCGGGAATTCCCGCCCAGTGCAAAACAATACAAAATATTTTTTATTTAATTTATTTTAATAAAAAACAAATTAAAATTCATGAGATCGATTAAATAATAACGTTTTATAAACACGTTAGTGAAAAAATAATACCATTTCAGTTCTTTACATAATAGTAATGCATAAATACCAATATTATATGTAAATGCATAGCCAAATGCATTGATATAACGAAAAAAGAAACAAATTACATTACTAAAAAAATATTACAAAATATTTCTTTGGAAATAGGACTTTAGTAGAGAATAATCATTAATAAAATCGTTCTTTTTACCAACGAGAATCTGTAATGATTTTGTAATTTTTCTTTTATTGCCTTGTGCATTCATAAAAGTGAGTTGTTTTAGAATTAAATTTTGATCGTCGAGCTCCGCTTTTGGCAAACAGAGGCCTATAAGTCTCAGAACACATGTGTACCATATCTAAACTCGTCCTTAGTTGTTGTAAAGTTTTAGCTATTGTGCTAGTGCCATCACATTATTGCACCATCCCATTCATAAAGGGAATAACGACACTCATCAAGGAATGTTTACATACAAACTAAAGTTGCCATAATAAAATCAACAAATCCCCGGAATTCCCGCAAAAATTTTCCGGGAAAAAAAAATCCCGGGAAATTTGTGCGTATGAATTATGAAATTTGAAATCCCGTATGAAAAACACTAAGCCATAGTCTTCTTATAGTCAAGCCATAATCTTCTCATAGTCTAGCCATAATCTTGTTATAGTCTTGTTATAGTCTTGTCATAGTCTAGTCATAGCCTTGCAATAGTCATGTCATAGTCTAGTTACAACCTAGTCATAGCCTAATCATAGTTTTATCATAGTTTCATTATAGCTAGTGATAGTCTTGTGACAGTCTTATGACATTATTGTCATACTTTACTTGTAGCACAGTCATAGTCTTATAATAGTTTTGTCATTATTTAATCACAGTTATTTCATATTCGATTGAAAGTTTACTGATAGTATAGTCATACTCTAGTCATAGTCAAATTATGGTATTGTCATAGTCTTGTCATATTTCTGTCATTTGGCTAATCATTGTCTGGTCATAGTCTGGCCAAAGTCTGGTTATATTTCTGTCACAGTCTAATCATATTCTTGTTATAGTATTGTCTTGTCACAGTCTTGTCATAGTCCAGTTATAGTCTAGTCATAGTTTAGTAATATTCTAGTCATATTTTACTAATAGTGTAGTCATTGTCTGCCCATATTATAGTTATGGTCTAATCATAGTCAAGTCATAGTGTTATCGTAGTGCAATGATAGTTTTGTAGTATGCTATTGATTGGTTTGTAAAAGTCTATCATAGTCTTGTCATAGTCTAATCATAGTCTGGTTACAGTCTAATCATATTTTGGTTATAATCTTGTCATAGTGTAATCATATTCTAGTTATAGTCTAGTTTAGTAATATTCTAGTCATTGTCTTTTAACAGTGTAGTCATTGTCTGGTCATAGTATAGCTATAGTCTAGTAATACTCAAGCCATTAGTTTGTTATATTGTAATCATAGTTTTGTCATAGCATATTGATAGTTTTTCAAAGTCTCTCAAAGTCTTGTCATAGTTTACTTATAGCCTAGTCATAATATAATCATATTCTACTCATAGTCTGGTCATAGTTTAATCATATTTTGATTATAATTTGACCATAGTCTAGTCATATTCTAGTTAAAGTTTAGTCATAGTAATATTCTAGTCATTGTTTAGTTATAGTTTAATCATTATCCGGTCATAGTTTAGTTAAAGTATTGTCCCAGATTTTTGGTAGTGTAATTATCTATAGTCTGTTGATAGTCTTATTTATAGTTTCATTATAGTCTAATCATAACTTCGTTATAGTCTAGTCATAGTCTGATCACAATCTAATCATACTATAATCATAGTGCCCCCTCATAGTCTTATTTCCGTATACATTCTTCTAACACATACACACTCTTCAATTACGTTTAACCATCCATCTAATCGCTCAATATAACACATTTTTCTCCAGCCCTTTTCATAATTTATTTGTCAAATTACTTGCACTTTTTGCCTCCTCATCCTTTTAAATATTTTCAGAATTTTTTTTAACATTATTTATTTTTTTATTTTTGAACCATTACGCTTTGAAGAGGAAGAATAAATATGAAAAATACTTAAATTTTAAATGCTCTATGAAGTGGATGTCGTAAAAACTTAAAGGATTTTTCACATTTGTCAGTTAAGTGCCTGCCGTTCGTTGATGCACCATACAGTTGCCGTTTTATGGTTGCCTTAACACTTCAAATGCACATCCAGTGTTTGCAAATGCTCATTTTGTTCGCACTCGTAACTATAAAATACTAGAAATGTGTGTTTATGTATGTGTGTCTGTATGTGCACATGTTGGCAGTTTGAATTGCATACGACATGTTCGTGTCTGTATGCGTTTGTGTGTGTGTGTGTGTATTATAAAGTTCTGTGGCAGAGCAGAATTTGTTTTGCTCAAAGTTTTGCTTGGTTGCCAATGCCTGGAATTATGCAATATTTTGTTGAAAGATATGTTTTTTCTTTTGTAAACTTTGGCAATTGAAGTGATAATTTTTTGGTTTTATAGAAATATTTTTTTTTATATAATATAACAAGAGCAATTCGTGCGAACTGTTGATCACATCTTAAGAGGTATGCAATGGAAATTGAAGTTAATCCACTCCTACAACTATGCAATGTGAATTGAATGTATGAAAATTATATTTGTGTTGCAATGTATAGTTTTAAATAATTTCTTACATTTATCATTTAATTTGTGGATAGATAAATATTTGATGAATTCTAGTTAAAGTTTGCTTGTAACTCTTTAAATGTCTATTTACCAGTACAAAACCATTAAATGATATTTTCATTAAATTCGAATTTCTTTTTTTTTTCAATTCAATTTATTATTATAATAAACCATTGTATTTGTTTATTGAAACTGTATGTTTAAATTTAAATGGTTTATAGGACATGCAAACCTACAAAATTATCTGATAATATAATTTAATATTGTGTAATTTAAGTTCTACACTAATTTAATTTTGAACATTTACAGACAGACACATTTTGGCATTTGTTCAAGAATTAATAAGGTATTAAAGTAAAATTGCAAAACTCTTAAACAGTTCAGGAAGTGCTGCATGTTTGTAATTAATATGAATGATTTTATCAAGTGCGTCTTTAAAATGAAATATAACGCATAAGGTAAAACATTTGAAGTGCCCGCAAAAACTGAATTTGCAAATCATTAGTTACAGCTTTGATGAAGTCAGCTCCTAATATTTCTATTTCTGGTGAAACATCAATGAATTTAATACATGGTTGTCATCAAAATAACTGACTGGTATGCGCTTAGAAGATGCTATAGAACAATTTTTGATATAAACACCTGCCTTAGAATATTAATTTAGTACCTGTATATTTTGGTATGCTATAAAAGTGATAAACCTTTGGAACTAGTTCCGATTTTTCTTTTGCTGGGGTAAATTTATGATGTTCCTCCCCATTTTTATGCTTAAGCCTTTGCACTTCAGTTGTTAGATACTCCAGCAAAAAAGTACTAACTTTGTGGAAGCAGTAAGAATTTTTCATGCTTTCTAGATAAGCTGTTTTGAAGTGCTTTCGAAGATGCGCAAAATGAAGGTAGAGCGGTGTCTCAACTTATTGTTAAGCTTGTTTAAATTACTCAGGTATTTACATATATGTACATATTATGTATTTAACGCGAACATTAAAATAAATAACGAATGAGGAAAAATTCGTTTACAAGCTCTCTCTCTCTCTCTCTCTCCCAAACTCTTTTTCGAAGCAGAAGAAACAACAGCTACAAACTTCTCGCGCTAACAAAGCTGCTTCAATTGAAGCACTGGTTTTTGCTCGGATGTTTATAAATTTTATGTAAAACCCAAAGAGAATAATTTTCAGGTAATATTTTAGACTTCCAACTCTTCTCCAAATGGGTCTATTTTGACTTTTTAAAAAAATGGAGCAATTAAATTACTCTTAAACAGAGCTATAATGGGCTAAAATAAAGACTTGTATCGAACTCTTTCAGTAGCTTGTTTTTGACACAAACCAATTATCAAACCCATCTAATTTAAATGGGTTTGATCATAGTTTTAGAGTGTTTAGAGCATAGCTGCCCAAAGTATCACCAGAGTGCCGAACATCAAGCGGCTTATTTACAAATGAATACACATACGCGAATACATTACTCTCGTGTTTCTCTCCGTCTACCGCCTGTCCCACGATGTCACCAGCAAATGTTCGATCGACAATTTGTATTGGAAACAACAATAACATTAGAAAATTTATTTTTGTTTTCAATATAAATAGTCGATCGAACGTTTGCTGGTGACATCGTGGTACAGGCAGTTAGTGTTTCAAAAAACACATCACAGACAAGAACTTTTTCTTTTCGAGCATTGTTTCGAAAACAACTAAAAGTATTTGTAATTGAGAATACCAAAAACAGTTAAGTTGTTTTAAAGTTAAGTTGTTTCAGTTGCAATTCAACTTAGTTGAGTTGTAAATCATAATAATTAGTACCCCAATTTACTCAACACTGCTATTTGGAGGTACTACTACTACAATTTCAACTGTTATTCGCTTCTAAACTACCATGTATGTTCACTGTTGTTAAAATTACACTGATTGGCTTAGCTGATATCTTCACCCTTATGATACTCAACATAGAACAATAGGTGGCAACCTACAAATATTTTAAACCGTTGAAGTTTTTTTTTTGTATGAGCTAAGATTATACTCGACCTTTATTCACCACATGAAAGGTTCATAAATGAACTAGAGGTGAATACTACAATTCTTATCAACGGATTAAACAAACTTGTAGACTATTTCCGTATGTTTTATTTCTATTATTTTGAGTTTGAGGGCCTGTGCCAAACGGTAGCAAAGTACTACTGTAAGTAAATTTTTGACACTTCTGAGGTGAATAAAATTTCAGAATTTTTGACACAACAGATAAATTTTTGACAATTAGCAAATAAGAAGCATAGTATCATAAAAGGCAAAACCACCGCCGTCGCTTCGAGCCGTCGACTTTTACATACATTCTTACGTCGCTTAAATGTAGTTAGACTTTGAAAAATGCATTCATTGGGCCATAACCATAGTCTTAGAATAAAGTCGGTTCGTTTTAGAAACAACTTAAAATTAAAAACCTGTTCTTAAATATTTTTCTACTATAGTCAAAAACAAAGTGTATGTTAAGTTGAACCGACTTTAACTGGGTGCCACAGTAAATATTGGAAATTTTTCATATGATAGAAAACAAAATATAAGGAAGTGGCATCTCTGTCTCTCAACTCTCTCATCTCTCTCTCATCGGACATTGTGTTATGAAAAAGGGTTGAGTTTAAGAAAAAGATAAAATAAAACAAACGAACATAAAAATAAGTTAACAAATAATTAATATAGAGAAAATTAAAAAGGTGTTTGTATTTTATATTATTTTAATACAATAAACTGTTCAATGATTGGATTATAAATTGTTTATAGGAAAAAAAGAAGCCAAGATATAGAAAGTCATGCAGACATACATACATACATTCATACATACATATGTGTTCTCTTTTATTTTAAATGTGTTTTGTGTTGAACTAAATAGCCAGAGTCGATGCTAATCTAGTTAAAAACAACTTCAGCATGTTTTAACTTTAGAACCGACTTTTTCCTTTAAAGTGCAGTTTTTCTCGTCTATGGTAGGTCAAAAGTACATGTTTTAAAAAAGTGCATTCTAAAACTAAAAAAGTAGACTTTTTTGTTAACTATGGTTATGGCCCATTGTCTTTTTTAATTTGTGAAAAATTTTGCATCATTTATATAATATTATATAATGTTTTGCTACAAGAATATTGTTTTATATAAAAATTTTCTTTTAAAAATATTGATGGCAGTCGGCGGCTTGTAGTCAAATTTTTTGCTTTGCCGCCGCAGCAATTTTTCATCAGCTTCTTTCTATGCTAAAGCGAATTTGTCAAAATTTTGGATTGTCAAAAAAGATATCCTTTGGCACAGCAGAAAAATGAATTTTTTTCCCCACAGGCAAATATTTTTTCACCTTAGTACTTTTCTACCGTTTGGCACACGCCCTTACTGCCATTTTTTATGTTTGGTAGTGTTGAGTTTAATTTTTGTTCATTATATGTATTTAAATCTACAATTTAATTTCTTAACAATACTTATAGGAAAATGCAAGTATTGAGTAGCAAAGCGTATTACTACTGCTTAAATAACTTTTGAGCAACATAAATCGTACATATGTTGATATATTAATGAAAATTATTTTTTTTTATTTTAGAAAATGAACATTTTCTATTTAATGTACATATACTATTTAATTTTTCAAATTATGAGCAAGTAACTTTTTGTAAAAAATTTCATTAGTACAGTTAAAACTATTAAAAGCTTTATGCTGGGAAAAAATTTAAACCTGTACTAAGCCTGCTTGACTAAAGGGGCTCATACACTACAACAGCATGCATGTGCAATCAAGTATTTGTGCCAGCGGTTTGGTCGTGTATGGGCGTTTGGTGCGATTGAACGTCAAATAGAGTTTGATATTTTCCTGATGGTACCAGCTCGCTGGTGTGGTATATGGTGAAATTAGATCAGTTGAGCAAAGTTGTCATGGAGCAAACATGCATGTAAGTAATATAATTTGTTGAAATATAATTTGTTTCAATGGTAAACAGAATTTAAGAACTTTAGTTATACATAGCTGCTAATTTTAACAACATACCAATAATAATTGCAATGTGTCACTATTCATAGCCACCCTTCCCGAAATTTTGTAAGAAATGAATATTGTACCAGCTTGCTGGTATGTTGTGTGGTTCGAGCATGAATGCTCAATCGCTGGATTGTGCGTGCATGCTGTTGTAGTGTATGGGCCGCTTACGTCACTAGCATTCTCTAGTGCCTAAAGCTTAATGCCATACACACTTATACTCTCACCTGGAAACTTGCACACAAAAAACACACACGCACACTCACGAAAAAAAAATCTACTGTTAGTGTAATCGTGTTGTATGTAATACAAATCGCATTGATATGTAAATCTCTACTTTATCATTAAATGCAAACTAATTATAAATTACATTTTGCACTTGTCTATTTATTTTCATGTTCATAAATATATTTATGCAAATATAGGCAGATAAGTTTGCCAATATTTGCCTTTCTAAATTAAATGCTTGATATAACTGATAATTACTAATGATTACAATAACATTTTTTGTTCATGTTATTGCGAACTTTAAAACAACAAAAATATTTTTTAAATGAAATGATTTGATTATGTTTTTGTCTATTTTAAAATAAATTGTGAAAAAAAAATATTTTAAGAACCACAAGTTTAAGCGGTGTGGCGTTACTAGCGAGATTTTATCACGTTTTTTATGTATTTTTTTAGAACACACAATTTATTTTTCAATATTTTTGGAATTTATAAAAGTTATATGCATAATTGCTCAATACACTCTACTTATCTAATTATATTTGAACAGGTAGTTTTTATTTCATATATCCTATTTTCTCGTATTATCAATTGTAAAAAAATGTGAGAACAATTTCGTTTGCTTATTAGTTTAATAAATGTATGACACTTTTTTGTATTTTACTTCTTCAGTAAAATATTATTAGTTTCTTAAAAAATACATTGACCTTGATTATTGAGAGATTAAGCTAGTTTGCTTATTTTCCCCCAAATTTGTTGCTGAAAATATGAAAACATTGTGCTTAGCTTACTCAAGGCTAGACAAGGTCATTTATTCCGCCGTTTTTGACACAAAATTATGATCAAATCCATTTAAATTACATGGGTTATAGGTTTATGTTATAGTAACCTTTTTTCCGAAAATTTTAACATGATGAAATTCTTAAAAACTTTACAAAAATGTAATTAAAATAAATTCAGTAAAGTGCGACTTTGACTAGCTATTACAAGTTTTCGTATGCTGCTTGTTTCTTTTTGCGGATTTTTTGTACCGACGCTTTTTTATTTTTCTGTTTGTGGCGACTTTGTTGTTTTTTTTTTTTTTTTATAATACGTATGCACTCTTAAATTTAGAGATTTTTTAGTTTTGGTGCTTTTTTTGTTTTGCCATTGGCGATTGGCGATTTTTCTTCGGTTTTGACGATTTTAAGTTTTGGCGCTTTTTTTGTTTTTGGCGATTTTTTCGTTTTAGTGATTTTTTCACTTTTTTGCGATTTTCTTCGGTTTTGGCGTTTTTTCTGTTGTTGGCGATTTTTAGTTTGGCGCTTTTTAGGGTTCCGTACACCAAAAGTGAAAAGGAACCCTATTGTTTTCGCTACGCTGTCCGTCTGTCCGTCACACGGTATTTTCTCAGGAACCGTAAGAGCTACGAACCTGCAATTTGGACACAGTATGTACAACCTTGGCCGCTACAACAACAAATACATGAGAATTAAAAATTAAAGGGTGTTCCCAAACGAGCAACGAAAAATGTTAAAATCCCATGTAATATACATACAATTGTGTGAACATATGTATATTGAAACTTGAAATTTGTAAAATTAGTGTATTTTTATACAGACTACAACAATTAACACTAAAATTTAAAAAAATTTAAATTAAAGGGTGGTCCATCAGTTAATGCAATTTTGACTATGTAATTTTGACAATTTGCTATATCTTGGAAACCGTAAGAGGCAAACACTTGAAATTTTCAAAAACGGTAAGACTAAAAAAACCGAAAATTATAAAATCGCCAAACCAAAAAAAATCGTCAAAAATTAAAAAAAAATCGCCAAAACGAAAAAAATCGCCAAAAATAAAAAAACGCCAAAAATCGAAAATAATAGCCAAAACGCGAAAATGTCCCCAAAACTAAAAAGTTTTTTATAAAAAAAAACGCAAAAATGAAAAAAATCGCCAAAAATAAAAAAAATCTAAGTTTAAAATTTTTAAACGCACTAATAATCCCAAATTAATATTTTACTTATTAAGTAAAATATTTTTAAATAAAAATACATTGAAATTGATTATTGAGGGGTTTAGCTGGATCATATGCGCATTTCACTGTTGCTAATGCAGATCATCTGGGAACCTTTACCCAAAGTTTCTTAGAACAACTAGAGTTATTATGTTATAAACTTTCATTTAAACAAATGAGAAGCTCAACAACAAATAACAAAGTTGAAACAAGAACTCAATAATCAACTTGTTTTTTTTTTATTTTCTTACTTTACCATTAATACATTGGATGACTTTTTTTCAGCTTCAAATTGTATTTGTAAGAGTATGTAAAAAGAAAATAAATGTAAATAAAAACAACAGCTATTTAAGTATAGAGTGTTGCCACACAAGTATTTTTTTTGACCAGGTGCAGTCAATTTAACAATTAGTTGTTTTTTTATGGGAATTGTTAAAATTTAAGTTTAAAATTTTTAAACGCACTAATAATCCCAAATTAATATTTTACTTATTAATATTAAGATTATTGAGGGGTTTAGCTGGATCCTAAAAAAAATCGCCAAAATTAAAAAACGCCAAAAGCGAAAAAATCGCCAAAACGAGAAAATAAAGTGTAAAAACTAAAAAAAGGGCCAAAACTTAAAAAAATCGCCAAAACCGAAAAAACACAAAAAAAAACGCCAAAACAAAAAAACCGAAAAAACCCAAAAAAAACAAAAAAAAAGCCAAAACTATATATTATATAGGATGAAGTTTGTATTAAATTACATATCTAGTGTTCGTACGGAACCCTTCGTTCGCGAGTCAGAGTCGCACTTTACTGAAATTATTTTTGTTTTCGGCGATATTTTCGGTTTTAGGGATTGTTTTAGTTTTGGCGCTTTTTTCGTTTTAGTGATTTTTTTCTCTTTTTGTCGATTTTCTTCGGCTTTTGAGTTTTTTTTCGGTTTTGGCGAATTTTAGTTTGGCGCTTTTTTGTTTTGGGCTATTTTTTGGGTTTTAGGAATTGTTTTAGTTTTGGCTGCTTTTTTGAGGTCTTTGTCGACCTCTTTACTTTTGTTGATTTTTTTTTTTTTGCATTTTAGCGATTTATTTTATTTTTGGTGATATTTTCCATTCAGCACTTTTTTCATTTTGACGATTTTTCGTTTCGGAATTTTTTAGTTTTGAGTTTTTTAGTTTTATCGTTTTTGAAAATTTCGAGACACGGGAAGTTATAAAAATTACAAAATTACATTAACTGATAGAATACCATTTAATTTTGATTTTTTAAATTTCAGTGTTAAATGGTGTGTCTGCATAAAAATACACCAACTTTGAAAATTTCAAGTGTATGTGTATATACATCTATATAATTAATAGGCGAACATGTTTTTTGTAATCCCTTTTACGCTGGTACCACAGCACCGATTTTATAAATATTTATATGGTTTTAAAGGATTTTCCGTACAGATGTGCAGAATTTATATTTTATTGAAATCGGTTTAGTATTTTGGGAGCTATAAGCGTTTAAAGTTGCTACTACTACATGCACACAAATTACACACGAATTTATTAGCTTACAAGTAAAAAAGAAACAAAACATGAGTGTGTGTGTGTGTGTGTTTGTAGTATATCTCTTGATCTAACAATTTTTGTCTCTTATTCGTTGTTGTATGAAAGCCATAATACTTAAAGGAAGAAAAGGATTTTGTTTGTTTTTTTAATTTCATATATTATTTAATTATGCTTGCATATGTATGTAAGCTTGTGTGTGGCTGTGTTTTAATGAATTTTTTATGACGTTTAGATAAGTACATTTTCTTTGAATCTTAAATTATTTACATTTTGATTCTAGAATACGGACGAGTGTGTCGTCCGTTTGGTATATCTAGTATATATAATTGTCTGTATGTTATATTGGTATGTCAACGTTTTTCGTTGTTCGTTTTAGAATACCGTTTAATTTTTAACTGTCATATATTTGTTAAAGTTTTAAATAATCTGTAAAAATTTCGGAGAAACAGCCTCCAAAAGAGACAGACAGAAAGACAGACATTTTCATATTTGATGTACGGAACCCTAAACAATCATTTTTTTGGAATATATTAAAAATCTAAAATTACTTACAAGTAAAATAGTCATTGGCTAATCGCCTGAATTGTAAAGTTATTTACAATATTATTTATCTCTAGTTTCTATTCCCTT
Organism: Tachina grossa; assembly: GCA_949987645.1. Classification (NCBI taxonomy): domain Eukaryota; kingdom Metazoa; phylum Arthropoda; class Insecta; order Diptera; family Tachinidae; genus Tachina; species Tachina grossa. The sequence goes on along the minus strand of OX465276.1, from coordinate 27,259,873 downwards.
CCATTCAAATTAAACGACTCAAACTAAATTCATTTTTATTTTTTTTTTAGCAACATAGATATTTGCATATGATTTCCTTTTCAACAAAAGTTCAATGAAAAGAAATACCTAAAACTACAACATAGATTTAAATAACAATAATAATAGAAGTTGAAAAAAATAATTCTCTAGCAAAAAATAATATTGATTTTTGATCGACAAAAGAGCTCAAAAAGCATATGCACCAAAATCTACATAAAGATGACTTCTTTTTACTGTCAATAGATATGCAAAGTAAATGTTCGAAAAAAATGCAATTTCCTGTAAAATAAAGAATTTATATGCACATACATTCCTACATATTTAAGGAAATAAGTACATACATAAAAACTAAAAGTACAAAACTTAACAAAATTCTAGGGTGTGCACAAAATATTATATTTATATTAGATATGAAAATATATCTGTGGCAAAAAGGAAAAAGTGCTTAAATCGAGAAAATTTAAAAAATTGTGACATCATTGTATCACAATTTAAAACCACACCTTTGCAAAATTTCAGTTTATTTATGTGATTTACTTTTTTTACTTTTTGCTTTATTTATTTAGATGTGCGATTTCTTCAGGCATAAAAGCTTCACTTAACTTTCGATGTGATATATTTTAAATTTATAAATAAGACCTTTCAATTAATTCGCAAGAGAGTAACATCTTTTACAGAAATAGACATGTGTAGTTTCAAAAGAACATTAAAGGTTTAAAAGGTTTAGACTTAGCTCAAAATATAAAAAATTCAAAGTTTTAAAAGAAATCTACACGCAGAGAAAAAAATCTAATACAAACTTTTCATTTTCAATTAAATTTTACATAAAATAAAAGTGCAACTATAATTTGAAATTGTTCAAGTGCAAAAAATATTTAAAAATGTCTGATGTATGTGTATATTTAAATATTGGAAATTTCCAATTTCCAAGCCCGTAGACTGCTTTTTAAAAAATCTAAATTTTCATGAAAACAAGGTTTGAACATTTATTTTTACTTTAAATTCTCACATGAACATTTGTTTTAACGTTATTAAGAATACATATTAAATTTAAGTGGGGTGACAGTCAAAAATTCATCAGTTTTTAATGAGAATTTTGGCTGCCCAGACTAACGCTCGTTCGAAAATATAACTCTCTTCATTCAAAAAAATAAAAAATAATAAATAAAAAATTGGACACTCCTTAAAAAATAATTTTCCACGTCCAAGTTGCGTAATTGCCAGCATAAGCAACGGCTGTAAAAATTTAAAATAAAGGAAATGGATAACTATGCTAGATTGTTCGAGAAACAGCGGCACATTGCGGCAAATTCCATTGCTAAACTGTTGTTGTACATGATGGCAACAATATTCACCATTTACAAGTAGTTCATCTTAGAACCTCCCAGGTGGTGAATAGAGATCGCTAAGCACCAAGTACAAAATAGTCTTTTGATATTAGCTAGGACATACACAAACACAGCAAAAACGTCTTTTAACAGCAAAAAAATTTCTGAAAGTTATATGTTGAGTATAAACATGGTGAGGTGATGGTGGCAGCTAAGCCAATCAGTCATGTGTAACAACAGTAAAGTAAACAAAATGGCAGCGAATATTGTAAAATTCACCAATATCGTGAACAGTTTATCCCTCGAAAGATTTTCCCTTGTACGCAAATAGCAATGGTGAATAATTTTTCCCTAGAATGCAAACAACTCCCAATCAGAAAAAATTATATATGTAACTTCCAATTGTTCAAATGAAATAAGTCCCAACCAAATTTAACATACATATATTTCCCAAAAAATAAAATAAGGCCCAATGAAATGATTCGCAATAAAACTCAAATAGCCTTTAATGAAATAAGTCTCAAGGAAAATTAAATAACTCCCAAGCAAATAAATACAAACAAAAATAAAATAACACGTTATTAGCGGGATAACTAGCCATTGCCTTTGAATTTTTTTTAACCTGTATTCAATCTAAGGCTCTTTTGCATCAGCCTTCTTTCGCATATCACGGAATTACTCATAACGACGCTGCCACCGTAAGTTTTTTTTTTGTATGGCCAGTCTTTTGCCAGGTTCAAGGTTTCCTAAAGAATTAGGGGTTTCTCTACCATGGTATTTTCTGACATGGCGCTGCTGCCTTCGGGTAGGCGCTTGTTTACCAAACAACTTTTTTTGCAGTTTAAAGAACTAATAACAAGATACTACATTAATGAAATAAACCAAAAAAAAAAAAAATAATAAATAATTCCCAAACAAAAATCAAACAACTCCCAATCGAGAAATGAAACAATTCCCAATGACAGATGAAAATAAAATAAGTCCCAAAAGATTTTTAGTTGGAAGTTATTTCATTGGGGATTTATTAAAAGAAAAAAATTAATAATAGCTTTAATGCATTGGAAGTTATTTCATAATAAAATAATTCCCAATTTTGTATGGAAAAATCATTGGAAGTTATTTTATTTCAGACTTATTTCATGGAACCGGATTTTTTCAGTTTTCTCTTGATCATTTTTTCCTTTATTTTTGCAGGCAAACTGAATCAAAAATAAAAAAAGCTGTTTATTATTATTATTTTTAGGCTCAAATAAATAATGACCACGATTAGTAGCATTGAATGTGAAACTCTTTTTGTTCACATGCAGTAAATTTTAGGGCGATGATATACTAAAGAATTTTTTCCTCTGCACCTTTAATATTTAAAAACACATTTTTACACTTAAAAATATTTCATTTGAAAACCAAATTTGTAGACTATATCTAGTATCAAACTTGAATTTTTTGATTTTCAATTAATTTTTAAGCTCTGAAAATCTTTCTATTTTTCCATTCACTACGCATTGATAGCGGATAGAAATGTTTCTATGAAATTCGCCATAGCAAATTTCCCTTCATGGGGAATGAAAATTTTACGGGAACAAAAATTTTACATTTTATTCACCATAGTGGTGATTGTGAATAAAAGCAGTTATGGTGGTGTATTAGCCTCAAATAGCAGTCAGTGTTCAGTAAATAAAGTCTTCTAATTAAATTAGAAGTACATATATGTACATATACATATGTGTGACTTTTATTTTAATTGCAATTATGAACTCGAACAGAAGGTAAAAACGCAACAATACACCATAAATTAGAAATTTTTATAATGTTTATGTTGTATATGTAGTGACTATTTTCCTGACAGACCTGAGCATAAAAGTATTTTGCAATTCTCCGCAGTCTTGCGGTTAAGTCCTTTGAAAATATTATTTTTTGTGAAAATTTTTTATGTAAATATGTAAGTATGTATGTACATACGAGTATCTTGCTTAAAAAATCTTTCGGTGTTTCCACAAAATATATTCAACTTTTTTCTTTTGGCTAAGCTTTCCTGATGTTATTGTTTTTTTTCATCACTTTACAGGAAACAATCATGAAGATGTTTAGTTTATTTAGACATGCTGCCAGAAGAACATGCAGAAATAAGGAAAAATATTGTATGACAAAATAGAACAGCACATGACAAAAAGCTTTGTTGAAATTTAAAATAAGAAATAGACAATTGTATTCACATTTTTACAAATCCCATTCCGACAATATATGTATATATATATATATGAAAATATGTTTTTGTGCACGAAAGTGGTTACGAAATTCAATGAACATTTTCTTCTACAAACACTTTACAATGGAGACCAGATTTGTATCATTAAAAGAGAAGGGAGAGATGCTTGGATCACAAACTGAAATACTTAATATATTTATTTACTTAAGCGATTTTTAAAGTCTTAATTATTAATACGTAACTAGGCGTTCGATAAATTTTCTTAACAAGTTCGCGGTTTTATTTTATATTCAACTAACAAAAAAATTTATTTGTAACAAAATGGATACTTTACACTTTCTTCTTTGCTTCTTACGACTGTGAATATGAATTCATAATGACTGCGTCAAAATTAAATAGAAATTTCGCAATTTTATATAACGAAATATATGGGGAATTATTTAATTTCAATTTGTTGTGGGCCGAAAGCAGGAAATTACTAAATTTCGCGGCTCTAACAGAACAATGAGGGTATTCACCATTTTACAGGTGACTCAAAAAAATTCCTAAGATTTGATTGAGAATGCAAAGAAAATTAAAAACGTTTCTGACACACTTTAGATTCAAATCGACAACGGAAAGAGATGCAAAACGGGGCTCAAGTGTACGTTAGTAGGTTAAATTTCCATTTATTGTTCTCATAATTGAAGTAGTCTAGATTACGCCAAACTTACTGGCGATGTGCAGTATCAAAATTAAATTACTCGCCTTTTGTGGGTTAAAACATTTTTTTAGGACTCTTAGACAAACAATTTCACTTTTTATAAAGATTTTAATGACATAAAATTCTTTTTATTATCAAAATCTTTTATGAAACCAAATTTAGTCGTTGTTTTTTTTAATGAAGGTTAACTTAATTTCTTTACGATCAAATGCTAAACATTTTAATTAAAATTTATAGCGTAAATGATATTAAAAACACAAAAGAAATAAAACTCAAATTACAAAATAAAAGTTGAAATATTATAATGAAAAAAAAACATATAAAAAAATATTTTTATTTTGACTGCACATGCAAGCATTCATTCATGCATTTTCATTCGTTATTTCTTTATTCTCTTCAGTCACTGCGCCCAAATGGCCAAATTGTTATAGATGGTTTACTTGTAATAAGGAATATAATATAATATAATATAATATAATATAATATAATATAATATAATATAATATAATATAATATAATATAATATAATATAATATAATATAATATAATATAATATAATATAATATAATATAATATAATATAATATAATATAATATAATATAATATAATATAATATAATATAATATTATATATTATATATAATATATAATAAATAATAAATAATATATAATATATAATATATAATATATAATATATAATATATAATATATAATATATAATATATAATATATAATATATAATATATAATATATAATATATAATATATAATATATAATATATAATATATAATATATAATATATAATATATAATATATAATATATAATATATAATATATAATATATAATATATAATATATAATATATAATATATAATATATAATATATAATATATAATATATAATATATAATATATAATATATAATATATAATATATAATATATAATATATAATATATAATATATAATATATAATATATAATATATAATATATAATATATAATATATAATATATAATATATAATATATAATATATAATATATAATAATATAATATATAATATATAATATATAATATATAATATATAATATATAATATATAATATATAATATATAATATATAATATATAATATATAATATATAATATATAATATATAATATATAATATATAATATATAATATATAATATATAATATATAATATATAATATATAATATATAATATATAATATATAATATATAATATATAATATATAATATATAATATATAATATATAATATATAATATATAATATATAATATATAATATATAATATATAATATATAATATATAATATATAATATATAATATATAATATATAATATATAATATATAATATATAATATATAATATATAATATATAATATATAATATATAATATAATATATATAATATATAATATATAATATATAATATATAATATATAATATATAATATATTATATATAATATATAATATATAATATATAATATATAATATATAATATATAATATATAATATATAATATATAATATATAATATATAATATATAATATATAATATATAATATATAATATATAATATATAATATATAATATATAATATATAATATAATAATATATAGTTATAATATATAATATATAATATATAATATATAATATATAATATATAATATATAATATATAATATATAATATATAATATATTATAATATATAATATATAATATATAATATATAATATATAATATATAATATATAATATATAATATATAATATATAATATATAATATATAATATATAATACATAATACATAATATATAATATATAATATATAATACATAATATATAATATATAATATATAATATATAATATATAATATATAATATATAATATATAATATATAATATATAATATATAATATATAATATATAATATATAATATATAATATATAATATATAATATATAATATATAATATATAATATATAATATATAATATATAATATATAATATATAATATATAATATATAATATATAATATATAATATATAATATATAATATATAATATATAATATATAATATATAATATATAATATATAATATATAATATATAATATATAATATATAATATATAATATATAATATATAATATATAATATATAATATATAATATATAATATATAATATATAATATATAATATATAATATATATATAATATATAATATATAATATATAATATATAATATATAATATAATATATATAATATATAATATATAATATATAATATATAATATATAATATATAATATATAATATATAATATATAATATATAATATATAATATATAATATATAATATATAATATATAATATATAATATATAATATATAATATATAATATATAATATATAATATATAATATATAATATATAATATATAATATATAATATATAATATATAATATATAATATAATATATAATATATAATATATAATATATAATATATAATATATAATATATAATATATAATATATAATATATAATATATAATATATAATATATAATATATAATATATAATATATAATATATAATATATAATATATAATATATAATATATAATATATAATATATATATATATATATAATATATAATATATAATATATAATATATAATATAATATATATATAATATATAATATATAATATATAATATATAATATATAATATATAATATATAATATATATATATAATATATAATATATAATATATAATATATAATATATAATATATAATATAATATATAATATATAATATATAATATATAATATATATATATAAATATATATAATATAATATATAATATATAATATATAATATATAATATATAATATATAATATATAATATATAATATATAATATATAATATATAATATATAATATATAATATATAATATATAATATATAATATATAATATATAATATATAATATATAATATATAATATATGATATATAATATATGATATATAATATATAATATATGATATATAATATAGTATAATATAATATATATATAATATAGTTATAATATAATATATAATATTAATATATAATATATAAATATAATATATAATATATAATATATAATATATAATATATAATATATAATATATAATATATAATATATAATATATAATATATAATATATATATATAATATAATATATAATATAATATATAATATATAATATATAATATATAATATATAAATATATAATATATAAATATATATATATATATAATATATAATATACAATATATAATATACAATATATAATATATAATATATAATATATAATATATAATATATAATATATAATATATAATATATATATAATATATAATATATAATATATAATATATAATATATAATATATAATATATAATATATAATATATAATATATAATATATAATATATAATATATAATATATAATATATAATATATAATATATAATATATAAATATAATATATAATATATAATTATATAATATATAATATATAATATATAATATATAATATATAATATATAATATATAATATATAATATATAATATATAATATATGTATAACAGTTAGGCTATTTCCGATAGTTAGCAAGGTCTTCGCTTATAGACACGCAATGACTGTGACCAACCAACCGAAGCTGAAATACGCCAATCACGATAAGGGGGACTATTTCTGGAGTGAGTTGGTCAGATAGTCTAACTGTGACAAAACGTAAAATGCGTATGAGTGATATAGGTTTCTTCCGATTGGGTTTGCCTAAACTTTAAATAATTTTCCATCATCTCACGTAAAATGAGTAATAGTGATATGATTTAGTTGGGTTTCCTTGTTAGTTTGGGCGGACGCCTGTCCCTGAAAAGGTGTGGTTATCTGGGTAAAGGGGAGTTTATTTTTGTGTTGTAGAGAGAGTATATTTGGGTGTGTATGCGTGTGTGTGTTTGTATGTGTATTTGAGGCTGTGTGCTTGTCCATTTGTGTGTGTGGGCTTAAAACGCCTATTAAATATATCAAAAGATTTTCCTTTTCGTTTTTTTTAATACAAACACACTAAGCATTCAGCATGTCATAGATAAGATTGCGAGTATTTAAATCAGAAAATTTTATTTTTTTTTCTTTTTTCACCCACTGCTTTGGCACAATCATTAAAACTGTGTGTCATGGCTAAATTAATTAATTGAAGAAAAAAAAAATCATAAAACATAAATATGTACATATTTTTTATTATTTGTTTTTGCTTTAATATTTAATTATAATGTTTGCATCTGCTTATTTTTAATGTTTTAACAACAGAACCCATCCAGCAGCAAAAAACAGGTTAAAAGTTAATTAGTTTTAATTCAAACATTATTTATAATGTCATAAAAAATTAACATAATTGTTCTAATAATATTGGAAATTTATGTGAGCGGGCTATTCAAAATGCCTGTATGTATTTTCATTCGCTCTGGTCATGGTTGTTTCACTTTTACATGTACAATGGAGATTTTTGTTAAAATTGATGGCTGGTGTTTTTTCCTTATATGGCGAAATTAGCGCAAAAGTTTTAAATGACACTTTAAAAATATTGTGGTAATAATGTTGTCTATTTATGTTTGTCAATTTGAGCGTATAAAATCTTAACTTAACTGTTTCTTTGAGCTTAATGTATTTATTATTTAAGTCTTAAAAGTGTAATAGAACTGTTCGGTGATATAAAAAGATGAGCAGTATGCACAAGCAGAGAAGATGTTATAATAGAAGTGCGATGCCGACTTATGAAATAAATTTCTTTCGTAAAAAATATTTCACAATATTTCAACTCTTTGACTAAGGATTTATATAATTAATTCAATTATAGGTAGATTTTAATTTCTACCTGGGTGGTAGAGAACAATGCACATATTGTATTATATTATATCCAGCGTTGCCGTTGTGACACTAAAGTATCACTTTTGACCCTTTTTCGTGCTAATGACACTTTTTATGACCCTTTTTTTTAATTTATCCCTTTGTATCATTTTAACAAAATGTATGCCGTAGGGCAAACATATGCTCAAAAATTGGACGAAGCACAGTCTAGCATATCAGTAATTGGAAAAAGTGCTGTTCGTCCATAATTTTACTGTTTTAGTCGATACAAAAGCCAATAAATGGTGAAAATATTGCAAAATATATAAAACTCAAATCCCTGATTCCAAATGCAAATTATTTCTGGGAGTATCACAATTAAAAAATATATATTTTAACTTACTTTCATCTTTTTATAAATAAAATTTAAATGTGATTTTTCATTACTTGCAAATCGGCAAGACCGTCTGCAGGCGGTTTTGACTATTCTTTCTCTGGACGTCTGGTTCCTAATGTTTTTTCACCTGTAAGTTAAAACTTCCGGTTCTTTTGGCTATATCCACTTTAAAAAAAATATTAGCTTCATCCGATCATTTTTACGATCTGGCCAGTTAGAGGTCTAACATTGATTTATAATTAAAGTATGTATGTATGTTAATTAATTTTATTTTAGTCTAATGTATTTAATTAATTGTTAAAATTCGTGTTTCTTTTTTTTTTTTTTAATTGAAATAAATGTTATTTTTTTTTCTTCCAAAAAAAAACTTGACCCTATTTTACTATAAAATACCCTTTTATTGACCCTTTTTTTCTTAAATACCCTTTTTATGACACTTTTTCAAAATTTCCAACGGCAACCCTGATTATATCCCTTTTTTCGTTTGGAAGTTGATTCTGATTATGCTCTTCTTTAGAGGTATAAAATAAACTCAGTAAAGTGCGACTTTGACTCGCACAGGAAGGGGTCCGTACGGACACCTTATGCCTTTGTATGCAATACTGTAGAAAATTTACCCTACACAGAAAAAAATATTCCTACAATAAACAACTTTAATTGAAAATCAAACCAAAAAACAATTAAAAATGTATTGAAGTCAATTAAACTTTTGTTTAAAAAATTAATTAAATACAAGGTTTAATTGACTCAATTACATTTTTAATTGATTTTTGGTTTTATTTTCAATTAAATTGCAGGAATATTTTTTTTTCTGTGTATTTTTATATGTAAATTTTTGTTTTGGCGTTTTTTAGGTTTTAGCGATTTTTTAAGTTTTAGCGATTTTTTTCTTTTTAGAGATTAATTTCGACTTTTGGCGATTTTCTTTCGGTTTAAAGGATTTTTGAGTTTTCGTGGTTTTCCCGTTTTGGGGTTTATTTTTCGTTTTGGCAATATTTTTCGATTCTTGGCGATATTTTTAGTTCTTTGGCGACCTTTTTGCTTTTGGAGATTTTTTTAAATTTTAGCGATTTGTTTTACTTTTTTACATGTTGTGTGAAAATTTCAGGTCGGTAGTTCTTACGTTTTTCAAGAAAACGGCAGTGACAGACAAACGGATACATATACCGAAATCGTAGTCAAAGCAATAGCAATTGCTTAGTTTATTTTTAAAATTCAATAATAAAAAAATAATGATATTAGTCCACTTTGGAACATGAAAACTTTCCTGCAAATTTTATAACAAAGACAATTTGCTAATTATTCTGACAAATACTAGCTGAACGGAACAACATGCTGTTTTCAAAGTCAACTACACCTTCGTAATTAGCGTTCTTATGCTGGATAGGCTGGTAATGGTAATAATTTAAATGCAAATGAAACATTTGAATTGTTTTAATTCATCATATTCCAATTTTTGGAACGCTTTTAAAATATTTATACTGAATTAAAAATGAACCAAATGAGAGTTATACCGTTCACTAATGCGCACAATGAGTGCATATCATATTATTATTTGTAAATTAATAATATGAGTTTTTCAAAAGTTGAATATATACACTTTAAAATATCTTGGAAGTAATGAAAAAGTTATAACTTACATTTTTTATTTTAAGTATTTTTTTAAGACTTTAAGACAGACAGTGAATTCATTCTAAGGGCAAAGTTTTAAGCCACAAGTAAAATTTTTTAGCAAAAGTTTTTCAATTCATTAAATTAAAAAACCATTTATTTGGCAAATATATTACCTAAATAAGCATAATTTTTAATTTAAAAATTTTATTTTTGCTTTTTCTCTTTATTCACCTTTTTGGTCTTATTATTAACAAACTATTAATGAATAGGGACATTTGTTGAAAAAAATCTTTATTATTTTTATAACACAAAGCTCATAAAGAAAATTTTATTTGAAATTAAAAAAAATAAAAAATAAACAGCAACAGCAACACCAGTCATGAAATTTTGCCGAAGAGGCAATTTTAAATTGCTTATGACCCCCCACAGAAAGTTTAAGGTCTTAAATAATAATTTTGTTACCACTGGTACTGCTTCAGTCTTAAGCTGACTACACACGACACGCAACAATTTCAAGAAAGACATTTTTATATCTGTCTGGTGTTCAAAAGCAAAATGTTTCATTTTACTTTTTTTTATCATCAGTAAGAGAACAAAATTAGGAAAATGCAACAATATTTTGATGAAGGTTGGTTCAATGTGAATCAGCCGTATTTTGGCTGAGTCATCTTTGGCCTAGTGTGCTATTAGCTAGCCATCATATAAGTATTTGAAAAGCATATTTCACATTGAAGGCAGAAAAGTACAAAGAAAGAAAAAAGCCGTACTAAATTCAAGTTTTTTCTACTTACTTTTAGTACGAATCGTACTTAAAAATTTGAGTACGAATAGCACTAACATTTACTTAAAACAAACCAAAAACGGGATTACTTTGGAAAACCAATCCTGGAGTTTCTTAAATTGAGTACGAAGTGCTGAAATTATGTAAAAAAAATATGAATCAAGTAAAAAGTTCTTAAGTTGAGTAAAAAAAACTTATTTAAAGTACGGCTGTGTACTTACTTTATACACATATGAAAAGAAAAATATAAATACTTTTGAACAAAAAAATTTCAAGTTCATTAGTGTGCTTGTGATTGAAATTCAATATAATGAGAAAATCAATGCATTAAAATAAAAATTATTATATAATATTTGTATTTCTAACAGAAAATATTTTATTTAAAAGTGACTACGCGCGGTTGGTTTTTAATACTCGTGTAAAAAAGTTTGTTTTTAATAATATAAAAGTGAAAAAAATAAAACTATATATAATAAATAAATAAATAAAATAAAAAGTGAAAGCAAAGGAAAACTACTAAAGGTTCTGAGGGGCTTAGATTTCGGAGCTGTTTCTCAATATTTAAGGCGTAAGTAAATATATGAGTTTTTTTTATCGATTATGCGTGTTGTATTTAACAAGTGCAACGGCACCCACACACGGCAATTTTAGTTGAGCAAATTTTTAGTTCAACTGAAAAAAAAACAAAATACACACTTTGCTAACATTATGAAAATGTCCGTAAAGGATGTATATATAGAAGTATATTTTAATCTGTAGTTTATTTATATTTTATAAATATACATACATACATATTAAGTAAAAAAATAGTAGTAGGTACGAAAACTTTTTGCATACGCATGCCTCATAATTTCTCATTGATAATTTTTTTTTTTTTTTTTGCTCAACTCGCTGTAAGACCGGACTCAGATATATGTTATCGCTCTAGGTGACCAAGAACCCCTAGCTTCTTAATGACATAGTTTCCCTTAGAGCACTGATGGAGTTGCACTTTTGGAGCGATAACGATTATAAATGTAATCAACTTAGAAACGTGGGCTTTAGTTGAGAGCAAAATATATAATTATTTATTGATGACAAAGAGGCAATATCTTGCAGGTAAAGTGCCTATTATTATTTAGTAAAAAATAATTTAATTAACTGCTAAGAGAACCTATGTATATAAATTTAAAATCTATAATTTTTTCCTTTCGCAGAACTTTAATTTTGGTCTCATTTAGCATTCTTCCATAATAATTTTCTGCCGAAACATGTAACAGAGCGACGTAAAGGAGTTTGGTGAAAACCTTTTCAAGTGGAATAAACTAATCAAAACAAATAAAATATTAATATGGACAGTACAAAGTTAATTAAAAAATATACAAGTTTTATTTAAGCTTTAGGTCCTTTTTGTAAATAGTTGATAACAATATTTATTATTTTAACGAGCCAGCTAAAAAAAAATATGTATGGAGCATATATGATATCCCATATATGGTTCGGATCCGAAAAATGAGGGTACATGGGCATATATGATAATATATATTCATACATTTTCATACATGTATCGGTAAATATTCCCTACATAGTATGCAAAGTTCATATTGATTCAAAAAAGCGCACTGCTGTGCAATAAATTAAATTATTAAAATTATTTTTTTGTAAAATTTTTTACAGAAAGGTTGTGTTTAATGAAACATTTCTTCAAACAAAATAATACAAAACGAACTAAAAGACATTTCATTCGACATTTTAATAGAAAATGTGAATCGATTATTAAAAAAAAAAACACAAAACACACATTCGCACACAACATATAATCAGATTAAAAACTTATGCTATTATAAAAGGAAAATTAATCCGTTTTTATACTAACACTAGTTTTTAATATTATTTTTTTGCAGTTATATGAATTTTGTTTCTTAAATATATCTTAGAATTCTGTTACTTTTTATAAAATTCATGACTGAATTATCTTTTTGATTATTTGATTTATTAAATAGGCCCACAATATATAAAATCCTACAAGTACGATTTTTTGGTTGCACGAGTTTTTATTTTTTAAACCTTGAGGCTCTACGCATATTAACTTTGCATCCGCTTATGTATTTTTTAACAGACTTCCAAAGTGATTAAAAAGAGGGAAAAAGATCGAATTAATAAAATTAAATCTTTTTTGATTGCAAATGCGATCTTATGTGATATATCATGTATGCATACATTTTTATATGTCACCATATATAACATTTTATTTCTATATATGAATCACATATGAAGAGCTTCATAATTAAAATTTTCATATATGAGTTCATATATTAATACATTTCATATAATGGGTGTTTTTTATTGAGGTATAGAACTTTAAGTTGGCATCACTTTTTTAACTGGCGGCCATTTTGTCAGCTGTCAAGTGATTAATATTTATTTTGGTTTGCCATTTCATCATGAACAGGTTGACAAAAGAACAACGCTTGCAAATCGTGCAAATTTATTTCGAAAATAATGGTTCAGTTCGCGAAGTTTACCGCAAGCTCCGTCCATTTTATGGTCGACATAATCGTCCATCAGAGCAATTAATTCGGTTAACCATGGATCGTTTTCGCACTACGTTTACTCTATGTGATAATACGCATCCGCAGAGACGTCGAACAGTGCGCACCGAAGAAACAATTGCCGCTGTAGAGCAAAGTGTTGAAGAGGACCCGAATGAATCGATTCGCCACCGTGCACAGCAATTGGAGCTTTGTCCATCAACTTTATGGAAGATTTTGCGCAAAGATCTTGGCTTGCGACCTTACAAGATCCAGCTTGTGCAAGAATTAAAGCCGCGAGACCATGCAATGCGTCGTGATTTTGGTGTATGGGCCGAAAATGAGATTGATCTCGATGCTGATTTTCATCGCAAAATTTTGTTCAGTGATGAGGCTCATTTTTGGTTGAATGGCTACGTCAACAAGCAAAATTGGCGCATTTGGAGTGAAGAGAATCCACATGAGACCCTTGAGACGCTATTACATCCACAAAAACTGACTGTTTGGTGTGCTCTATGGGCTGGTGGAGTCATTGGGCCATACTTCTTCCGAAATAATGCTGGAGAGTCAGTTACCGTTAATGGAGACCGGTATAGAGCCATGATAACCGACTATTTTGTTCCCGAATTGGATGGCATGAATGTGGATGAGTTGTGGTTCCAACAAGACGGCGCTACATGCCACACAGCGCACGTCACAATCGATTTATTGAAGGAAACATTCGATGAGCGCATAATTTCGCGGAATGGACCTGTCAATTGGCCACCAAGATCGTGTGATTTGACACAATTGGATTATTTTCTTTAGGGATATGTGAAGTCGCTCGTCTACTCCAACAAACCAGAAACGTTAGGGGACTTGGAAGCCAACATTCGTGGCGTTATTGCCAACATACGGCCCCATATGCTCGAAAAAGTGGTTGAAAATTGGACCTGTAGAATTGGCTTTATTCGAGCCAGCCGCGGCGGCCACATGCCCGAAATCATATTTAAACATTAATGGCATAAAATTATCCTTCCAATAAAGCCAAATTGATGGACATTAAAACGATTTTCTTGTGTTTTATTTCAATTCGAAGTTCTATACCTCTAAAAAAACACCCGATATTATTCCATATATCAATTCATATATAATGGTTTTGCCATCTATGATCCCATACATTTCCATACATGAATTCATACATATTCATATATATTTATATACATTCATATATTAAAAATATATGGACCATATATAATTTTTTTAGCTGGGTTACTAAAAAAATCAATAAGATGCTTTACACATAATCATATAAGAACCTAATAAAATCAAGAAGAAAAACTTTTTAAAAAAATCAATACGGCAACCTCATAAAATCAATAAGAAATCCCTATAGTTTACAATTTATAAGAAAACCTCATATAATCAAGAAGATTTTCTCTATGGATTGTTTTTTTGGTGCCACAAATAACTGAAGTGAAGTAAAAAAAGTTGTGAATAATAAGATTTCTTCTTGATTTTATGTGGTTTTCTTCTTGATAAAATTAATAAGATTTACCACATAAAAACAATAAGGAATCTCTATGAAAAAATCTTCGCTTCTTTCTGTTGGGATACCCCTTAGCCTAAAAACGTTTCATAGAGAAAATCTTCTTGATTCTATGAGGAGGTTTTTTCTCTGTGTATCATTACTTGTATGGTACGTAGCGCCGTCTTCTTGTATTAATTGAAATTTTAAAACCTAAATGCCTAATTTTTTTATGAAAAATCAACGAGACAAACAAGATGTTTGTTGCAAAATTTTTGCTCGAGGCTTTTTCTTTTTAATGTTTAGAGTTTTTCTACAAACATACGACGCTTTTTAGCATTTCTCAAGTATGTTTGGTTTGAAGTCTACCGATGAGTTTTTTAAGCACAAACAAATTTCATATAAACGTTGCTTAAGCAGCAACAATTTAAAGTTTATTCTTCTTTTGAATATTTTGGTATTGCTGTGCTAAAATTTCTCGACCGTTTGACCATCCTGGCAGGCGACTATGCTACAAAATTGTGCGGCTTTTAATTTATTACACCTTATAAAATATGCAAGGAAAATTAAAGCTTTCACTTTTGGGGTTCCCTCACAAGGTCTTTGTTTTCTTTTTGTTTTTTTTTTTTTTTTGTACTTAAGCAATAATTTAAGTTGAATTCTTTGTACATTTTCTTATTTTCTCTTAAACATATTATATGCTGCTTATTCATTATAAATGTATCTTATATACAACTTTAAGAAAAAAGAAGGAATTGTAAACAAAAGAAACGAAAATTAGATATATAGCAATTATAATTTTCTTACTTCTTTGTCTTTGTGCTCTTGCAGAATGTTAAGGATACGTTTTTTTTTGTTTTTTTTTTTTTGTTTTAAACAAAAGGAAGATGCCATTAAATGGCAGAAATTTATGGTCAAATGTGTCATATTTATGGATGGAATTTGCTGGTGTATTTTTGGGTTGTTTCTTTTAACAAGCAAATGGCCATTAGAAGAAATAGTATCACTTTATGGTAATTGTCATTGTTGTTATTGATGTTAGTTAGACTACCTAAGCAGTATGTGGGTGATTTACAATACTATAGTGGTACAAGGGTAATGGATGTTAATTGAAGTTGTTTATTTCTGTAACTTTAATTCTAATTTGTTTCTATTACAATTTTTAACTTTCCTTATTTACTTCCACTTTGAGGTTTGTGGGGTGAGGCTTGGCAACATCGCCCGACACGTGTTAGTTGTCAGATTTAATAAAGTCACATGGTGCTCATATTTCAAATATTAGTAATTTATGTGCCAAAAAAAAAAAATAAAATAAAGCAAATGATTCAGTAAGTGAAGATAACCATTATTAACATTATTTTTATGGATTTAGCTGCAAATTTTCTATTAAATATTATTTCAAGCAGTTTTCAATAATAGGGCATTTACACCTGCACAAAATCTAGTATATTTTATATAAAATCTTTATGAAAATATATACCGTTTACACTAACTTACTTTCAAGATTCCTTTCATCCAAAACAAAATCCATTAACTGAAAAATGTGCAAAACTACAACTAAACAACTGCATTGTAGCCAATTCACACACCTTTTTTTATGTGCACCACAGGCTGAATTTTTAATACAGATTCTAACAAAGCATTTACACCTGCACAAAATCTAGCAGATTTTAACTAAAATCTTTATGAAAAGCTATACTGTTTACACTAACTTTTTTTGATATTTATCAAGTTTTTTATCCAAAACAAAACCCATTAACTGAAATTTTTTCAAAAACTTGGAAATTGGCTGCACTGCAGTTGTTCGGTTACAACTGAACACACCTTTTTAAGCAGACCGTAGCTAATTCACTCACCTTTTTTTTATAAAGGGTCCGCCAGATAACTTTTTTTTTTTGAAAATGCTATAAAAAAAAACTACTGAAGCTTCGGCTGTGTGGCACGTAGCGCCGTCCTGTTGAAACCAAATGTTGCCAATATCCTCCTCTTCAATTTTTGTGAACAAAAATTCGTTCAACATGGCCCAATAATGATCGCCATTGACTGTAACGGCCACTCCTTGCTCAATGGGCCAATTATGCCTCTGGACCAAATCCGCACCAAACAGTGACTCGTTTTGGGTGCGTCGGCTTTTCAATGTATGCGTGCGGGTTTTCTGTGCCCCAAGTGCGACAAATTTTGCTTGTTTACATACCCGCCAAGATCAAAATGAGCTTCATCTGAAAAGATGATTTTTTTTTTTTGGCAAAATCGGCATCTTCTGTAAGTCGATCGCAGGCCCACTTAGCGAAGCGAAAACGCATTGGATGGTCAGTTGGCTCGTTCAGCGGAAGGATAAAACTAATTATCTGTCAAATCAGACATGAGCTAAGTGTTACCATTCACGAAATAAGCACTAGTTGAAAAAAAACGTTAGATGGCGGACCCTTTAAATGTGTACAACTAAATTACTCTTACTAAATTATTCTTTCTGACAAAAAAACCGACTTCAATGCAAAGATCTGGTAGAAGAAGGTAAGAAGTACATGAAATATAAAATTAAATTTTAATAAGCGTACATCCGCCAATTTTTTAAATGCAAGATTGTGTATTTTTCAGAGCTCAGGGTGTGTGTTAAGTCTTGTAAAAATCGGTAAAGTAGAACCACTTAAAATAAAATATTAAATTTCAATGGGAGTGACTCCGCATATTTTTTTTTTAAATGAAGGATTTTGTCTAGTTTAGAGCTCAAGATGTGTGGAAATGTTTCGTAAGAATCGGTTAAATAGAACCACATGAAATATTATAATAAATATTAATGGGTGCAACCCCGCCCATTTTTCAACTTTAAAATTGTGTAATTACAAGAACGAACGGTTTTTATAGGTTTCGCAGCAATCAAATAAGTGGAAAATCATAAAATTGAATTTTAAAAAATTGTGGGTGTGTTCCCGCCCTCTCAGACAAAAAAAAAAGAATTTTTACAATCGGTCTAAAATGTACTGAGTTATGAAGTAACGCCAAAAAAAAACAAAAAGAATAGAGACGAATTGTTAACCTACTCGTTTTTTTTTAAGTCGATTATATACATATAAATAAATATATTAGATTTTGATTTGATTTCCTGCAAATCTGCTGACGAAATAGATTTTCTTTTATATGGGAAATCAAGCAAAAACCAGCAGGATTTAGCTCGAAATCTCGTAAGTATGTACTAAATTTCCAGACAATGTAAATGCCCTATAAAAATATTTTGACAAAAGCTAGTGTTTATGTTTTGCATGGGAATTCTACTAGATTTTGCCCGAAATCTCACCATTACTGGATTATTCTCAAATGTAAATGCACTACAAATTATATAAGAAATTTTACGATTTTTTTTTAATCTAAAATATATGAAAAATTTGCAACACCATGATTAAATATTTTTAGTGTACATTTTTTGCAGTGATTAATAAGCTTATTTATACAATTATTAAAGAAAACATGTTTCTTTTAAAACAAAACACATTTTTCCGCTAAGACGCAATTTACACTGTGCCTTTTCTGCTTGCCTGTGCTTTTTTAGTTTATAGGTGAGAGGGGGTGAGAAGCTTGCGGTGTAGAACAAAAGGCACAACATGAAAATTCGAGGGGATTTATGACATTTCTCTTTGCCTTTTTCGTGCTCTCAGCATTAAACGTGTATATAAATGCCAAAAAGGCAAAAGGTGTGACTTTTCGTAGGGGGTTCAAAAGAAAATTGTCAATACAACTCAGGCTAAAAAGGCATAGTGTGAAATGGCTCTAAACAGAAAAAAACTGAAATCCACTCTTACATACATACATACATATTCAATTAAACAAGATCTTATGAAAAAAAATTTTTTTTTAAAATTCTGCTGTAATTTCTACAAAACCAAACGACTATTGGACATTAATCTAGATACAGTTTTTTCCAATATTTCTTTCTCCCCATCTCCTATAGTTAACAAAAAGTTACCAAAATCCATTTTATGAGCATATGGGTTAAAGGCTCAATTAGCCGACTGTAAGGGAATGTAAGTGCAACGATAGGAAACAGCTGATCAATATTGTTATATGTTTAATTCTCTGAAGAATATTTTAAGTTATCTTATAACCAGGGACAAGGACTTCATGCATTTAAAAAAGGTATTTTAGGCGCCTAAGATATGACATCAAAAACGCAAAATATGCCCTAAAAACAATAAAATATGCACATATCTTTAAAAAATATTATTCAAATTATTCAATCTATATAATATATATAATATTTTCTTTTCTCAAGAGGTGCGTGTACAGCCTTTTATATTGAATCTTTACACAAGATTAAATATGGTATAATGATTCTTTCTGCATTATTAACTCCAAACTCGCATTTTCGAGATACATATGTATGTTTATATTACAGTAAAGGAGCGATACGTAAATAGAAAAGTGTTGTTATTTATTTATTTTCATTAAAAATCTTTTTATTATTCATACATATGTATTATCGAATGTGAAGTCCAATCAATTTGTTCTTAGAAAGCTTTGTGCATTGAAAAAGACCTTGCAACGTCTGTGGATGTAATCGGCTCAAACGTAAATGATTCTTTTTATATAATGTTGTATATTTATTTAACTCAACCATTACAATTGATTGAATACTAGCTAATAGATTTGGTTTTTGAATCCGTTATAATTTTTAAAAACAATATCAAGTTTAAGCATAATTGTTTCACTACTTTCGGCTTTAATAGCAGACAATTTGAAATTATCAAAATTACAATTTCCATTAAATTTGGTAGGTGTGTGTGCTTGTACAATCGTTCCACAATTCTACAACAATGCAAGCGGGTACAGTTGCCAAAAACAGTTTTACAATATTTTTTGAAATTTGAATTTTTGAGAAAATATGACACAAAATCAGCATTTATATCAAAATATGAGACAAAAATATGCAATTATGACTAAATTATGCAAAAATATGAATTTTCAGCAAAATATGCAAAAATATGCACTAACAAATCGATGCCATTTTTACGCAAATTCATTGTTTCGTAAAGATATTTCGTTCCAGCCAATATCAGAGTTAAGGGAAAAAACATACATTTGCATGAAACCACCGTCCCTGCTTATAACGTTTTCGTTTCTGGAAAAAGTGTAACATTTTTTTACTTTTTATTAAAAAAAAAAAAATAAAATTTATCGTTGATTTAAAGAAAAAAATTTAAGCTCGCAAGGGATGATGCAATAATTTCTAATAAAATGTATATTTCAGAAAATAATTTTATTGCGAATTTTCATTGAAAATTTCTTTTCCAGAAAAGAAAATGCCATTAGTAATAAAAAATATAATAAATTTTTATTGAGTTCACTGAAACAAAATCAAGCATGCTTACACTTTCTTAAGGAATTTATTGCAATATTTTATAACTATTTTTACTTTAAAAATTCCTAACGAAAAATTTTAAAATGTTTCCAAACACAACTTTAGCATGTTTTAACATGTTACAAGCGTTTCTCCGAGAAACTCAATTAACACACATATAACATGTTATTTTTAGTTTTTAATTTTAGTTTTTATATTATTGTATTACTTTGGCGAACAAAAGGCGTTTACGAAAGAGTTTCTCTTTTTGTATTTTAGCGATACGATGAGATGCGCAAGATAAGGAGGCATGTAGCGGACCACAGCTTTGAAAGATTTAAAAACAAGAACTAAACTGAGAATATAAACTTGTACACTTGCCAAAAGTATGCAACAAGAAAGAAATAACATGTACTTAAACATGATGCCACAATGGAGTAGCAACAAAAACAACTTCACGCATTTTATATTCATATACATACATGCTTATAAACAAACATTAGGGCTGTTACATTTTAATGGACTTTTTAATTATGTATTCGCTTAATCATTTTTGTTTTTACTTATTTTAGTTTATTTTTTATGAAAATTATTTCTTTTATACTTAGTAATTAATACAAGGGATGAAGGAAAAACTACTGTTTGAAATGTGAAAAATAAAAAAAAAAACAAATGAAAAATGAAAACATAAAAGATTAATCTCTATAGAGCAGTGATGTTCACTAATACATAAATACACTTGCGCTTGTGTGTGGAGCAGAGAAAAACATCTGTTTACTTTTAACAGAGATGGAAATGTTTTTTGAATCACTTTCTGTTTATCACTTGTTGAGACAAGAACTATAGACAACAACGATAGACATGTGGCCGACCTACTAATAATAAAGTAGTACGGAGGACATATAGATCTGGATGAGCTAATAAATATTTATTTTAAATAAACACATATTATAAACGAGTTTACGAAATAATAAATGCTAATAAATACAAATATCATACATGGGCATTACAAATGTAATGCAGTAAAATTTTTGAAATTTACTGATTGCTGGAAAAAATTCCGGTAACCAGTAAAATTTTACTGCTTACTGAAAAAAAATTCAATAACCAGTAAAACTTTATTGCTTACTGAAATAATTTCCAGTAACCAGTAAAATTTTACTGCTTAATGAAAATATTACAGTACCAGTGAAATTTCACTGCTTACTGAAAATTTGGCAGCAACCAGTAAATTATTGCTACTTACTGAAATAATCGCAGTAACATGTGCAAAATAAATATGACAAAATAATTTATTTACGGTTTCAACGCTTTGGAAAAATTAGTGATACAACAGAGTTTGACAGTGAATGTTCTATTATGGATCCCGATTTTGTATTCGAGGAAAAGTTTTTTAAATCTTTGACCACGCGGGAGGAAAAGTATAGTGATTTTAGGGAGATTTCAAATGTTAGATACGATTTGTTCGATGATAAAGAATTGATTGGTGTTAACAAAGTTATCTTTAGTGATCAGTTTTATAAAATAGCTGAGAAGGTAAGTATATAATTCTTTAAAAAGAACCCGACTTGCAATCTGTCATCACTAAAATGTATGTTGAAGCCTATTGCATAAGAATATATGTTTAAAGTACAATTTTACTGGTACTGCAATATTTTTAATAAGCAGTAAAATTTTACTGGTTACTGCAATATTTTCAGTAAACAGTACAATTTTACTGGTTACTGGAAATTATTTCAGTAAGCAGTAAAAGTTTACTGGTTACTGCACACTATTTCAGTAAGCGGTAAAAATTTACTGGTTACTGGAAATTGTTTCAATAATCAGTAAAATTTTACTGCTTACTGCCTTCAACTCAAAATATTGAAAAAATTTAAAAATACTTGTTTGTTATCCATTCCTGCTCTATGTTAAAGAGAAACCAAAACCTAAAGGGAGCGACAGCAACAATTTTTTTTTTTTTTTTTTGTATGTATTTGTTTGCTGCGTAAGCAGTGTTACCATATATGAAGATTTATCTTATTATTGAAGTTTTTAGACACGTTAAAACGACAAAAAAGATTTCTTATCTAAAAATAAGATTTTTAAAAATTTTACTTCTGGTACTTTTAATATATTATTGGGGCATTTTTTGACTAAACTACTTACAAATTTTTTGATTTGCTTCATAATGATCTTACACATATTCTATACCGCAACTATTTTGTGTTATTTGGCCTTACTTTTAATATTTCACAAGAAACAAAATAAATTTTAAATCATTTGCATTCAATAAAATAACAAAAAGATTTTTGATAACAAAAAAAGATTTTTTTGCTCGACTTGAAGATTTTTGAAAAATAAATATGGCAACACTGTGCGTAAGCAAAGTTTGTTTTTTTTTCTTGTTTTCCTATAACGCGTTCTAGGGAAAGAGATTCTTGAACATCAGCGCTTTAGAGGTACATCACTCGAATAGACGTTCAATCGATATAGGGATGGTTTGAATTTTTGGATTCATTGTTGGGATAATACTTCTCAGTGAATACCCCTAATACGATAAGCAATGTATGTGTATATACTTCTTGAGAAGATTTACTTAAAAATGCCAGTTATTTAGTTGTTCGCTACACTTGTTCTCATTGTCTTCTGGCTTTTGTTTTGTTTTCCTTTGCAAGATAAACTTAACAAAACATTTTCTTAAAACAAAGAAAAGTATGTATGTATGTATTTTGTTTTTCCTTCTTCAACAATATGCAATAATGTAGTAGCAGCCAACGAACTTTGTTGCATTTAGTTTGAAAAACCAAGAAAGATAAGACTTAAAAGTAAGCTTTTGTTTTCACACAGACACACACACTCACACACACATTTGCACGTGCATGCTTATATAGACATTTGTATATATTTGTAGCAAGAGTTACGAGTTTTATTGCTACTTAAAAGTTAACATAGATATAAATAAAAAACAGCTGTTGTTGCTACTGCAACTACAAGTTCTTTCTACCTTGCTTCAGAACTATTTCAATATTCCCAGGAATAGATATGCATGTGTTTTATTTATTTATACACTAGCTGCTGTTTTGTTTAAGAAAGCAACAAAGCTATCAAAAAGTAAAGTGAAGAAATCTTTAAAGCACGACTTAATTTTGTTTTCTTTTTGGCTAACAAAAAATTTACACAAACGTGGCAGATTTTTTGATAAATCCTAAAAGTATGCTTTTGCAATTTGATATGAATAAGCTTAGGACTTATGTATGTATTTGTTAGTTGTGTAATAAATTTTTAATGCTTTAGTGTCCCTTTATATCAGTAGTTGTAGGAAAAGTTCTAGGCATAAAGTAAAGTTGAAGGCATAGAGGCACTGGCCACTGAACTACACCATCTTCAGCGGATACTAATCCTAATGTAAGATCACAGCGCCCTCCTTCGTCGATATTGTGTAGCAGAATCATCGGTGAAGTAAAATAACCATTAAAATGTATGCTAAGCAACCCTTCAAAAATTTAATACGTTTCATTTACACCAGAGGCGCTGCAACACTCACTGCAATATTAAATATCTGCAAAAAAGCAGAGTTGTAAGAGAATGAAGCTTTTCTCTATCTCTTCGTTCACCACCTGCCTTCTCTATCACTATCCTTTTCCTAAAAAGAAGGTAACACCTAGTAATATTATGTAGTAGGCATTCATTGCCTGCGTTTTACTTCTCTTTTACAAAAAAAATTTATATATTTCTTATTATCAGTTTTTATTATCATTCAAGTACATTAAAATAAAATAAATTACTGCAAAAAATTTGTCAAATCATCAAGTCGTTTCATTCAATAGTCTTTTTCTATTTCTTTTTTACTAAAATGCAAGTATAAACTATAAAAAATCATAATCATTTGCTTCATCAGCACAATGTTTTTTTTTTTTTTTTGCTATTTTAAGGCTTTTGAGAAGAAATTAAGAAAAAATATTATACGAAAGGACGACAAGCCAAACTCAATTTTTTTGCTCCTTTGACCATGCTGGTGTCATGGTGTCATGGTGTTTTGAGTTTTAAATATTATTACATGCTTTTATGAACTTGCCTTGGTAAGTATTTTACACAAGGATTATGTGTTTTTTTTTTAATAAACTCGTTGAAAATGAAAAATATATTTTTTTTTTCATTTAAGACAATAGCTGGCAGAGAACATAAACGATTTAACTATGTAGCATGAAATTACACAAAAGTAAGGCCAAAAAAAAATTAAGCCATTAATAATTTATAAGCGATTGATATATATGCTAAGTTTATAAGGAGCCGTTTTACAAGGACATTTTTCGAGATTTACAAACGAAGATATATATGTGCTCTTAATTATGAAAGTGGTCTAAGTCATATGCATTTTTGCTCCAAAATATTAAATAAGTCTTGAAAAAACTTTAATAAATCTTTAAAAAATATTAAATAAATTTATATTAATGGAAACTAGAAACACTCATATATATATATACATATATATATATATATATATATATATATATATATATATATATATATATATATGTGGGAATAAAATCATATGAAAGCACAAAAGAGCAGTTATAAAGCAAAACAACCTGTGTACGCAATACTCATGCCATTGTTTTTTTTTTAATCAACTTTTCATTTTAATTATATTCAAATAATTTTTCAATATAAAATTCATGTCTAATAAAATTTCAAACAGAAACGTTTGAAAAACGAACTTATATTGAGCAACATAATAAAAACTACATATATATAAAAACTATAATATATATATATATATAATGATACTCTAAGCTATCCCCACCAATGAATAGTAATAAATTCAGTAAAGTGCGACTTTGACTCGCACTCCAAGGGTTCCATACGGACACTATATACGCAATGTTATACAAACTTTAGCCTATATCATCGAATATTTCATTTTTTGGACAATTTTAAGAACCCGCTAAACTTTTTTTCAGTTTCAGTTTTTTCCGATTTATTTTAGTTAAAGCGACTTTTTTAGTTTTTACGCTTTTTTCCATTTTGCGAATTTTGTGGTTTTTTGGCGATTTATTTTATTTTTCGTGTTTTTTTTTCATTTTTGGCGATTTATTTTGATTTTTAGCGATTTTTTCGCTTTTTGGCGATTTATTTTAGTTTAAGCGTTTTTTAGTTTTGGCGCTTTTTTAGTTTTAGCGCTTTTTCGTTTTCGGGATTTTTTTTGGGTTTTGGCGGTTTTTTTTGTTTTGGCACTTTTTTCTGATTTTGGCGATTTACTTAAGTTTTAGCAAATATAGCAAAATATTTCTGGCGATTTATTTTAATTTTAGCAATGTTTTTTAATTTTTGAGATTTTTTCGATTTTGGAGGTTTTTTTATATTTTTGGTGTTCTATTTGAGTTTTAGCGATTTTTTCGGTTTTGGAGGCTTAATTTAGCTAAAGCGTTTTTTAGTTTTGGCACCTTTTCTTAGTTTTTGTGCTTTTTCGTTTTTCTGTGATTTATTTTAGTTTTAGTGATTTTTTTCAATTTTGTCAATTTTTTTTTTATTTTTGACATTCTATTTAGGTTTTAGCAATTTTTTCGGTTTTTGTTGATTTATTTTAGTTTAAGCGTTTTGGCAATTTTTTTACTTTTGGCGTTTTATTTAGGTTTTAGGGATTTTTTTTCGGTTTTGGCGATTTACTTTCGTTTCAGTGTTTGTTTTTTAGTTTTAGCGCTTTTTCTTGGTTTTAGAGGACTTTTTTTGTTTTTGTGATTTTTTCCGGTTTTAAACGGTTTTTTTTTTGTTTTTGGCGATTTATTCTAGTTTCAGCAATTTATTTTTAGGTTTGGCGTTTTTTTTTCGGCGATTTTTTCGGTTTTTCTGAGATTTATTTTAGGTTCAGTGTTTTTTTTATTTTTGTCGATTTTTTTTATTTTTGACATTCTATTTAGATTTTAGCAATTTTTTCGGTTTTTGCTGATTTCGTTTTTGAGATTTTTGATGGGTTTTCTGATTTAAGTTTTACCAGTCTATTTCTAGATTTGGAGTTTTTTCGTTTTTGGCGATTTTTTCGGTTCTTTTTTGCGATTTATTTTAGTTTTAATGATTTTTTTTTTAATTTTGGCATTTAAGGTATCTATTTTATTTGTGGTGATATTTTTCATTTAAGCGCATTTTTTTTTTTGGCAATTTTCCGTTTCGGCAATTTTTTAAAGCTTTGGATTTTTTAGTTTTAGTGTTTTTTAAAATTTCAAGAGTTTGCCTCTAACGGTTTTCAAGATAAAGAAAGTTGTCAAAATAACATTAATTAATTTTGTTAATTTTAATTATTATTCGGACTCCATTTGTTTCTATATTTGTGATTTGAACGGGCTAAGGTTCGTATTGCTTTTTAAGCCAAATTACATGTGATAATTATTAATGAACAAATAACACCAGTCTGTTGTAAATATTCTGACTAACAACACATAGTTGAACGGAACAGCCAGCCGTTTTCGAAGGCCACTAAACCTTCATCATCAGCGTTTTTTGTGTTTGGTCCACTGTGTGTGGTGTTAGTTGATGTAGATTTCTGCTTTATATACTTAGCATTATTGCAAATGGAATATGTGAATTGTTTTGATTCATCGTATTTCAATTTGCTGAAAGCTTTTTTGTATTGTAAGCTCAATTTTACCATCTCTATATTTACAACAGTCTTACCATTGTCGTTTGTTCTTTACTAATTATGCACATGCTAGTTAATTTGCTTATTTTTGTTCTACTTAAGACAAACTTTTTTGGTTTGTAACTATTAAGTATATTTTTTATTTTTTTTTTTTAATTTTTGCCACAGGCCCATGGCTATTAATTTTAGTTAATTTTAATTATTATTCGAACTCCATTTGTCTCTATATTTGTGATTTGAACGGGCTAAGGTTCGTATTGCTTTTTAAGCCAAATTAATTAATTAATTAATTAATTAATTTTGATTTATTAATTCTTGTAGCGTGCATAAAAACACACTAACTTTGCGAATTTCAAGTGTCTATAAATATAAAATTTTCTGTAGATTACATTAGAATTTCAACATGTGCCGTTGCTCGTTTTAGAACACCCTTTAATTTTTAACTGTCATATACATATTAGTTTTACATATTCTGTAAAAATTTCAGGTTCGTAGCTCTTGCGGTTCTGGAGAAAACAGCCGTTGACGGACAGACGGATATCGTAGGGAAAGCAACACTGTTCCTTTTCACCTTTGGTGTCCCTAAACTTAAAAGCCATCGTCTTCTTTTTCACTAATTCTTCACTTAAATTAAAATTATATTCTCTGCTGCAAAGAGACAATGTTAACTGACAAGCTCCCATTAACAGCCACTAGACATGCAAGACCATTAAGGAAAATTACTAGCGAACAAAGGTCGTGTTTTAACAAATAATTTACTAAATAAAATTTAATGAAATTTCCAAGGTGCCGAAAGCAAACAATTTTAAACTATTTAAACTCATAATAAAATATACGAGATAATTATTATAATTTTTTAATAATATTTATCGTTAAAATTTTATCTAACACTCACATTTTAAACATTAAAGATTAGTGTAATAAAAGTAAAACTAATGCAAAATTATTACTACTCTGTGAAGCATTTTAAATAAAACAAAAATGACGAATAGAAATATTGTGGCAGTATGAAACAATAGAAATTAATTATGCACGCTCATACACCTTTAAATATTAAATTATGAATAAGAAAATCAAATAAAAGAAGAAAAAAGAAGAAAATACTTTGTACTAAATATAATAGCAAAGCACAACAAGGACTATTAACAGTTATGAAGTAAGTTAATAATAGTGCAAAGTGTCGACCAAGAAGAATGCCTTGAAATATGTTTTGTAAAGAGAAAGAAAAAGTTGCAGGAGGAAATAAAAGTTTATGACAAAAGGGACTGGTAATTAACATTTATTCAGGTGATTTTCATTTCATCTTGTTTAAATTTTAATCACAACTACGACCACAAAGTTCTAAATACTCGTTCACAAAAGACTTGTTTAAGAATTACAGTGGAGCAAAATGGTAGAAAATATGAAATTAATGAAATGAAATTAAGTGTAACTATGCCAATTTAAATTTTGGTACTAAAATTTTATTATTAACTTATTAAGTGGGCATAGGCGTAGAAAGGACATTCTGGGGTGTTCCTAACCCTAACAAACCTCTTCGTTCAAACGGAACCACTTTAGCAAGCCACAATGAAGCGTTAATGGATAAATGTAGCGAAACGAATTTTTTTAATCTTGCGTTGTATTCGACAGTGCCAATAGATTCCGATTCCCCAGTATTATTTTTTTATCTTCTTCGCTAGCACTCGAACTAAAATAAAATAATAATTCCGTTTCCCTATTTACATTTGTAAAATACAATTACATTTTTAGGGTTTCGGACACCAAAGGTGAAAAGGAACCCTATTGTTTTCGCTACGCTGTCCGTCTGTCCGTCACACGGTATTTTCTCAGGAACCGTAAAAGCTACGGACCTGTAATTTGGACAGAGTATGTAGAACCCTGGCCGCTACAACAACAAATACATGACAATTAAAAATTAAAGGGTGTTCCAAAACGAGCAACGAAAAATGTTAAAATCCCATGTAATATACATACAATTGCATGTACATATGTATATTGAAACTTGAAATTTGTAAAATTAGTGTATTTTTATACAGACTACAACAATTAACACTAAAATTTAAAAAAATTTAAATTAAAGGGTGGTCCATCAGTTAATGCAATTTTGTCTATGTAATTTTGACAACTTGCTATATCTTGGAAACCGTAGGAGGAAAACACTTGAAATTTTCAAAAACGGTAAAACTAAAAATCCGAAAATTATAAAATTGCCAAACCAAAAAGAAAATCGCCAAAAATTAAAAAACAATCTCCAAAACGAATAAAATCGCTAAAATTAAAAAAAATTCTAACACTAAAATAAATCGCCAAATTCGAAACAATCGCTCAAATGAAAAAAATCGCCAAAATGAAAAAAATCGCCAAATTGAAAAAACGCCAAAAATTGAAAAAAAATCGCTAAAACGCGAAAAAGACGCCAAAACTAAAAAAAAATCGCCCAAACGAAAAAAAACGCCAAAATGAAAAAAATCTCCAAAATGAAAAAAATCGCCAAATTGAAAAAACGCCAAAAGCCAAAAAAAAAGCCCAAAACTATATTTTATATAGGCTGAAGTTTGTATTAAATTACATATCTAGTGTTCGTACGGAACCCTTCGTGCGGGAGTCAGAGACGCACTTTACTGAATTTATTTAATTATTTTAACAGTTCTACATCTATTGTGAATTTAATGTATTATTGAAAGTGCTGTGGCACTCAAAAACAAGTGTGAATTTGAAGGAAATTTACAATCAGATTGCGATCGTGTGTCATGATGCCATTGTGTTCGTAGGATTGGCGTAACACGTAATTATCACGGATGTGAAGATTTGAGCCCGGATCACATCTTGATGCTTACAAAATAATATATAATAGCACGTATGCATCTGATTAAAATCTAGTAAATTTGTACTCACTGTAATCCAATTAAAGACATCTTCGTCTTTTTTTATATTTTACCCACAGTTGTACTCATTCTAACACACACTCTTCCGTAGATAATATTTTAATTAGCTTTAAATGTTAAGCGTTTCCAACTCACACTCTCATATATGTATGTATGTATATAAATCAGTGGTCGGCTGCCTATGATGATATGTCATCATTTGACAGCCAATTCACTTCCTTACCTCAAATTTGTCTACCCTTCATTTGACATCAAATTATACGTTTTTAGTGATAATTTGCAGGCAGAGATACAAGCTTGTGTATCTGCTGGGCACATGCACTCAACAAAAAATTAAAACAAAAAACATTTACTCACACACACACACACTTACACACACAAATAAAAACAATTTTTGAAAAGTGCACAGAAACAAGCTAAGCGGCGACACTTAAGCATTTCTTTTGGAATTCTTGTTGCTGCTGAAAAGCACCAAAATAACTACAGCAACAAAACTAAACCACAACCTTTGCAAAGTTACATTGGTGACACTTGTCGTACCTAAAAAGTTGCAAAGAAATTAGCAGCGAAAAAGCAGTTAAATAGAAATGCAATCGAAAAAAAAACCAAGAGACAGAATAATTTGTACGCAATACAAAACAAGAATCTAGATTTAATGCAATCCACCGAATGTAGTTATTTTTGCTGAAGTCTTTATTCGGTATTTGGGTATATGTATAAGCCAGCAGCAGGAATAATTTAGAACAGGTTGCTGAAATTCAAGGCAGGCTGAAAGAAACCAAAATACCAAAATTCAAATAAAATTTCACAAGATGCTATCTAACTTGGAGCCTACACGTTCAATATTTGCTTAAATTTTTGTTTCAAAGTTCAATACATTCACACTTTTTTACTACCACACTCATACATTTGGGTGGACTTCAATTTTTCTTTCAACGCTTCATGCAATTTTTCTTTCAATTTAACAGCTGTTTTAAAATAATTTTTGTGTTTGTAAAAGATTTCAAACAAAATTAATTTTTTTTACTGAAATAAAATATGTAGAAAAATTTTTTAATTTTTTCCTCGACGACGGCATTTTGAACATAAAATTGGAAATCAAATTGCTTGCAGCCTACGTCACGACTTCAATTTGAGCTAATTTTGACAAACCATATGTGTGAAAAAATTGAAAGCAATTTATTGAATTTATTATTGTAGCACTCAGTGGCCGAGTGCTTTCGCTTTTTTAACACATGCACAACACGACTACTGACAATAAAGTTAATGTTAATGAACACCAAGACTCTACCTCTGTAGATAAATAAAATAATAATCCTTACTCAATATTTACATTTGTAAGTTCTAAATTTACTTTTTTAATTATTTGGAGAGTTCTACATCTATTGTGAATTTAATATATGTACATACTATTCAAAGTGTTGTGCAAGTTAAAAACTATTGTGAATTTTTAAAGAAAACTGCGTTCTATTTCCAATAATTGCCAGTTGCCAGAAAATTATAATATGAGAGCGCTAAATATGTCGAATGTATATGTATATGTTAGAATGTTCTGAGGCAAGAAAAAACTTAAATGCTAGATTTTAAATTTACATACGTTTGTTAGCAAATTTTTTTTAAAACTAAAATGCTTTTTTACAAAATTATATGCTATAACTAGCAGTGAAAATGCTGAAATGGCAACAATGATTGCGTGTCATGGTGCGTTATTATCTTTGGTACGATTCTCGACACGATCACGGATGTCACGATTCTAGCCCTGAAGAGATGGAAGCAATATTAAATGCAAAACAACGCGAAAAACAAAATAGATAAAGAAAGATTTGGTTATACATACTATATTAATTTCTACTACACGTAGCCCCACCCCAACTATATTTTATATCATAAAGATATATTGCTCATTTCCTCAAAGAACGCCATAACTCAGAATTAATCATCATATCG
Source organism: Tachina grossa (assembly GCA_949987645.1). NCBI lineage: Eukaryota > Metazoa > Arthropoda > Insecta > Diptera > Tachinidae > Tachina > Tachina grossa. The sequence continues at coordinate 27,227,112 of OX465276.1, read as the reverse complement.
GTCTTCATGTTTTTTTTTTTTTTCAATTATATTTTATACAAATACATATCTTGTTTAATCATCTCTTTAAAGCAAAATAAAAATTTCTTTTTCCATTAAGTTGTGTGTAAACTCGTTTTCTGGCAAACTATTTAGTTATGACTTTGTTTGAGTAACCCCTCGTTGTCACATGCCAGTAGTTACTTGCAAGTAGTGTATATGTATATATTACTAACGAAAATCAGGAGAAATGTAAAAAACACAACAATATTTTGAGTGGCTACTAGGGTGATCGTCTCGGTTTTTTAAACGGTTTTAAAACCCGGTTTTTTCAAAATACAGTTGTCGGTTTTTTCAAAATGTTGATTTTTCGAATGTCGAATAGTCCGGTTTTTTTACAATTTAAAAACCGGCTGAGTAAAAGATCTACGCTTTTTTTGAGCATGGCAACATTTACTGAAACATGAAATTTAAGCGAAATTATTTTATGAGGTGATAGCAGAGGCGAATTAAATTGGCCTTATGGTGTGCAATGGATGTCAAAATCCAGTTGCAAAAAGTGTTTTTTAGGTTTGTTGCCATTTTGCTTCATATTTTATATAGAGGTAGATATGCACCTTGTCCATACATTCATATGTATATACCATTAAGGAATAAACTCTACATACAACCATAATTTTTGGGGTTTCCTCAAAACTTGGAAAAAAAATTCAAAAAATTATATATGTCAATATTTAGGTTGCTAATATATGTATATGTTTATACAAAAAATAGCAAATTTAGATGCCATTTGTTGACGGCACAGAATTTTCAAACAAGTTGACGACATCAAACATTTTGCACGTATTTTTTCATGTATTTTATGCCTGTATGTAGACTTTTCTCCTATTTATTATTAATATTTTTGATACGGTAGGTGTTATAATTATTTTTTTATTTTTTGTGTAAACATATTTATTAGCAACCTAAATATTGGCATATTTAATTTTTTGAATTTCTTTCCAAGTTTACACAAACCCAAAAAAATGATGGTTGTATGTAGAGTTTATTCCTCAACTGTATATTATATAATTATAAATATTTACATATGTACTATACATAAATATATGAAGTTAGTTTTTATGTTTTACCTTTAATTTTTGTATTGTTTTATAGTATTTACATGAACTGTTAACTCTTTTTTTTAAAGCAATTTAAAATCAAAAGTTTTGTATAATAATTTTCTTACTTAAAAAATCGGTTCACCGGTTTTTCCTGAATTGTAAAAACCTAAACCGGGTTTTTCATAATTTCAAATATTCGAACTATTCGAAAACCGGTTTTTGGAAAAAGTTGAATAATCGATCACCCTAGTGGCTACACAGCACAGTGCAAGTTAAAATGTCTTCAGCAAGTAAAGTTCTAGCTAACAGCGTTACTTCAACTGTTAGTGCAGTGTTGCCAAGAAGTCAATATTGAACTTTAACTGTATTGTTTATATATTTCTTTTATTAAAACATGAAATTTATGTTCAAACTTAGCTCCAAAATGAGTCTTTATGCCATTTCTCAATATCCTTTTTATATATACATAAAATCAGCTATAATACTAACAAAATTAATGAAATAACTCTCTACTCGGCAACACTGTTTTTTTCGTTTTGTCACTTTACTTGCGACAAGTGTGAAAATTTACTTGCTTCAAAATTTCATTGCAAGCTGACTCGCAAATGGCAAAAGTGTGGCTGTGTTAGTAAAAAATGTGAGTGTATTCAGTTTTTTTCACTTGCACTTGCATGTGGCAACGGGGGGTAAATGAGCGATATGAAAAAAAAAATTAATGCACTTGAATGTACGAGTATTTGAAACGCTTAAAAGCAGATCTAAGCAACTGATACCTTTCCAACTATCAAAAATCATACATGTACATAAAACCAGTGGCAAAAAATAAGAATATTATTATAGATTTTCTTGCCTGACTTTGGAACAAAGAAACAAACAAAACAATTTAAAAATTATAATATTTATTTAATTAAATAGTCTTAATTAAGCAATTAAAGTTAACTTTTTGTTGATGAAATTATGTATATTCACAGACTCACAGAACACACACTGGTAGATCAAGCTTCTTCTGCTGAAGCACACTTCGGGAAGTTACCACTATCTTTCACGCAACATGTGTATTCTCTATCCGACAGTTTCATGTCATAACATTCAGAATTAGCATCTGGTCTGCTTATTAATGAACTTTTTGTAGTCTCAGCTTCATATACACTCGATTTCACTTTATATTCACCATTTTTCTCATGATAGTGTTTACCATTGTACTCAACAGTAGTCCAGTAGTAAAGAGTATCACAGGGTTTTAACTCCGTATTTGTATTAATAAATGTATATCTTCCATTATTGGACTGTGTAATATCACTAGACCAAGTTCCTGCCTCTACGCCCTCAAATTTTTCATTTAATTTTCCGTGAAAAGCAAAAAGTGTTATTTTGCCTTTATTATCCGGTATCGAAACTTTAAATCCTTTGGGATGCAACACCTTAACCGTGGCTTTCGGCGCCTCAAACTCCGCCAAGACTTGTGAGCAAAAATATAATAACAGCACCATTAAATTTGAAGAACTCAACGACCGCATTGAAAAAGTATTTATTATTGAACTTTCAAAACTAAACTTGATCATTTTCTTGTAATTATGCCTGTTTATATAAGATTTTTTAAGACATTTTAGTTTTTTTTTAATTAATCTTAAATAAATAAATAAAATATTCGTAGAATGTAAATTAATATTTATCTAGTTAGTTTTCAAAAATATTTATTTAGTTAAAATTTTTATTTGTTATCAGATAGATATATGTATGTATAATTAAAATACTTCACTCCCGCCACAAGGCCAACACGAAGTTATAAAAATTCCTATAATCAAATGCAAATAGCGGTATAAAATAAAAATTTTAAGTAAATAGCAAATACACTTGAAAAAAAAACTTTTCTAAATACAAGATATCCCCACTTAAATAACACAAACTGTTTGCCAAGCTTGGCGCTGATCGGATAAGTACATATAATTTCAAAGTAAACATCAATGGGTGTGCTACTGCCCTCTTTTCTTAATGAAAGATTGTGTCGTTCTCAGATTCGGTTGAGTAGAAGTACGTTAAAAATAACATTAAATTTTAATGGGCGGGTCTACGGCCCCTTTTTTAAGCTCGAGATTGTGGAATTAAAAAGACCAAGGTGTGTTGTTATTAGAACAAATATCTATGGGCGCATTCGTGCGCGGCTCCGCCCATTTTTAAATGAAAGATTATGTGTTTTTCAAAGCTCAGGATGTGCCTTAAGTTTTTTAATATCGGTTAGGTGGAACCAAGTGAAATATAAAAATAAATTTTAATTGGTGCAGCAACCACCCCATCCCCCTCCCTTCAAAAGTTCAACTTTAAAATTGTGTAATTACAAAAGCCAAAGATGTTTGCTAAGTTTTGCAGCAAAAATTGTGAGCTCCGCCCGTCAATTGGAAGCTTTACCCTCTAAAAAAAAAGGATTTTTACAATAACTCTAAAATGGTCCGAATTATGAACTAAGAAAATAATACAGACGACTAATTTTTTGCAGAAGGTTATTTTCTAGACGTAGATATAGATTGCCAGTAGCACAAAATTGTTTTCGACAGCTTTATTTCTTTCTTTCAGCGAGTAAACAAGTCCCAATTTTTTGGTATTACCCCTTATTGTGAATGGCGTCGTCGACGTCACATCACGACGACAGTAAATATTTACACTTGTCTTCTCTTTATCGGCCACAATTGGCTCTTATTGACAATCTCTTACTAATCGCTAAAGCTTTGTAAATTAATGTAGCATATTAATAGTAGTTAATTGTTATCGACAAAAAGTACACAAGTGAAAACGTTTACTGTCGTCTTGATATGACGTCGACGACACCATTCACAATAAGGTACATTGTGTTCAAGGGCCCTTGACAAACGGTAGCAAAGTACTAGTGTAAGTAAATTTTTGACACTTCTGAGGGCCTGTGCCAAACGGTAGCCCTGGGGGCTAGTAGAAATTTAGACACAACAGGTAAATTTTTGACAAGCTGCAATAAAAAACATGGTATTATAAAATTCAAATCCACCGCCGTCTCCTCGAGCCGTAGCCCAATACAAAGATCTTTTAAGTTTAATTAGATTGTGAAAAAATCATTGTTTATTTTAGTTTGCGAAAATATATATAATATTATATAATTTATTGCTACAAAAATATTGTTTTATATAAAAATGTCCTCTTGAAAATTTCTTGATAGCCGGCGGCTTGTAGTCAGGTGAAGTAAAACCGCCGCCGCAGCAATTGTTTCATCAGCTTCTTTCTATGCTCAAGCGAATTTGTCAAAATTTTACACTGTCAAAAACGATATCATTTGGCACAGCAGAAAAATTAAATTTTTCCCCCACAGGCAAATATTTTTTTACCATAGTACTTTTCTACCGTTTGGCACACGTCCAAAATGAATACAGGGTGAGTAACATCAATGCGTTATTGATACGTATGTATGTATATCATTCATTGATATTCACCTCTAAGAATTGTTAAGTGGTGAGTATCAATATAATATACCATTTTGCACATGCAACGATGCAAGACCATTTGCACAAGATTATGAATTGGGCGAATGTGTAGTTTTTTTTTATTAATGGTCTAAGTTTTTCCTTGTCTTGTTGAAAACACACATCCTGCACATCATGGTTGTTTTACTAATAAACGAAAAAGTCAGTAATCATGGCTCTGTGGCCTGATTAGTTCAGTGACCAGTGACTATGTCTTCATAACTTGAACTTTCCTACAACAACTACACAAGATGACACTAATACGTGGTGTTGTTATTTTTAATGACTGTTGGATACAGGGATTGGACCCAGTATCTTCGGATTTGTAGTCAACGTGCGAACTACTTCAGCCAACGCCAACGCAATGAGTTCATTGCCCTTACAGCTGCAGCCACAATAACCTTAAATATTCTTCAGATACACACTAAATAAATACTACCACGAATTAAATTTTAATTCAAAATAAAATTTATTTGACATTAAAAAAATTTAACCTGCGAAGCTACTTTGTCTAGTATGCATGATTCGAACCTGCAACCTTCCGATTACAAGACTAGTACAAAACAACAACAAGTCAAACAAGTGAGCACAGCAGTACATTGTAGCTATCAACACAGCACACTGCAAATAATATTAGACTAGATTAAACAGACTAGTTACCTCATGGTCCCCTGCAATGCACTCATGGATCATGTCGTTTTCATAGAAGCTATCAATGCTGCACGATAAGTGTTCGTGTGGTCCAACCCTAGGACATCGCGCTGCTAAATCGACCACCGTTTTTTCATATATTTGGAGTAGTTTTGGAGTACTCCTGCTCCTCTTTGGACTAGTCTTACATGGATGTATGGACACACATACACACCAACACACTTAAACAACATTTTATTTTTTATAAATTTAAGTTTTTGCATGTTGAATTTACATTGGTATTCTTTCTGTGTGAACTCTTTGAGCATATATTTTATTTCTATATTTTTTTATGTTTGAAATCTTTAGTTCAATCGTTAAGATGAAATTTTAATTTCAAACAAAATCGAGCAAATAACTGAAATAAAATATGAAAACACTCCTAGCCTGGTATTGATTTAAAAAAAAAAACTTATATTTTACTTTCAGTTCGGCCATTTTATTCGACGTTGCATTTAAAAGTCTCACATCATTGATGAACCACTGACAACATGCCACCATCTACTGCACGCTTGCAGGTCGGTGTAACAACCAGCAATTCAATGCAGTAGAATAAGACCCCAAAAATTAACATCTGATTAAGAGCTTTTTGTAAGTTTATATGGATTTCAAACAACACTGTTCTTTTATACTCATTTTGTTGTAGTTTTTATAGTTCTAAAACTTAATTGTATGAAGCACTGCAGGCAACAGTGCAGTAGTTGTAGTCAACCTTTTGAATGCCTGAAGTGAGTAAGTAGATAAAATGCGATTTTCATTTTCATTGCAATAGAATAATGTAAGCGGCTCTCTTTGGCAAAAATATGTTTTTTTTTTTTGTATCCTGCTGTTTGAAAAAATAAAAACGTTTGTCTACGTGTTGCGCTATAATCAAGTTTCTGCAGGAGGTCATCTCTACGTAAAAGCACTATTTTTGAATTTCTAGTTGTTTGTGAAATCTCCATGAGAGAATTAAGCAAAAAAAAAAAATAAATAAAGTCAAAAGCGGAAAATATGGCTGTTGATATGGGCCAGTTTAAGGTTTTTGCATTAATTGGCTTATATTAGTATGCATATTTTTGTTGTTTTAAATTATATTTCATTGCAACAATATTTATACTGAAGGCTTAAATCTAGCTTACATAAATATAAAATAAATATTTAGCCAACCATTAAGCAATTATTCAAGCGGAAAATATTAAATGTGCAATCAATAGTAGAAATTAAAATCAAAATTACTTTAGTTTTTCCTTCAAAAAAAAAATATATATAAATATATATATATATATATATATATATATATATATATATATATATAAATATATAATAAAATATCTACATATCGTTGCTTTAAACGCAAAATGAACAATTTAAAATCGACTTTTTATCAAAATAATAGCGCGAAAATAAGATAATGATTTAATTTATTTTATTACATTGAATATATTCGCATTGAACATATTTTTTTCCTCCTTCTATAATATTATGAAATGCTTGTTATATTATAAAAGTGAATGTCTGTTGGTTTGATGATTTGGAAACTATAGACTCCTTAACTATGCAGTAAAGCAATCTTGCTGAAATTTTCACAGTGTACTGAATTTGTGTGTGAAGAAAAATTTCCAAATTTTAATAGCACAGACACAAAGCAAATGCTTTAACAGAGGAATGTTAACCTGATAACAGAGTGCTGTTAGACACCAAAATGCTTGAGGTATATACTCCAAATGGAATTATGGCTAGAATTTTCCACTAAATGGACTAAAATTAAATTCAGAGAAGTGCGAGTTTGACTCGCACACGAAGTGTTCCATACGGACACTACATACCGTCACCTAAAATACAAAAGGCCGCAACAACCAAAAATTCAAAATAGACTTTTTGATTGATTATAATGTGATTCATAAAAAAACCACATCTTTCCTTATAATTTTATTCACATATGTTCAAAAATAACGATTTTGTTTATTATTTAATTTGGCACCTAAAAAATAAATACTGTTGAACTTCTATTACTTAAACTTCATAACATTTGTTTAAATTTCTTCGATGTTTTTGCTTTTAATGTGTTTTTATATTTATTAAGCTTGATATCTTGTTTTTTATAAAAGAATTAACAAATTTTATTTATATTCCAATATTTCGTTGCCAACAATGGGTAACTTCTGAAGAAGATCTCAAGCTTAATAAATATAAAAACACATTAAACTCCATAACTTCAATTTTTCTCTAACTTGAAGAAAAATGATGGTACAAAGCCTTACAAAGTTTCTATAAATTGAATTTTTCCCTGCAAATACTCGCATGACATCAAAATTACAACCACTTGACCAGGGTGCAATTCGATGCTTGAAAGGTCATTATCGAAATAGAATATTAAAAGAAGCTATAACGCGTATAAAATAAAATGGAAAAAGCGATATAAATTTACTAAACTGCATCCACCGAATCAGTATCATACACTGGCATCACAACAGATACTGATAAGGAGGACATAGTTGAAGAAACTGTTGAAAAGCCATCCAGTGAAGGTATGAAGAATTCGTTGAATAATTTGAATTTATATTTACACACAAATGAAAATACGACTGACAACCACCACAAAGCACTACACAAATTAGAAACACTTTTTATAGAAAACAAAACTAAACAAATTCAGCCAAAAATAACTCAGTACTTTAATATATAATAAATTATATACACATTTTCAATTCTTTTATTAAAAGTAAAAAGGAATAAAAGTTAGTAAAAAATATTGTTTTATTAAATGCTAAACTTTCGAAACTTACTCCATAATTTTAAGTCTCTGTAACTTGAAGTTTTTTGTTTGGATAATGGTGATTCAAATAATGGAAGTTCAACTGTAGTCTTAAATTTATAAAGTTTTTTGCTTCTCCTGTAAAAAAAAATGTAAAAAGTGTACTTACGGTCTTTTGGATTTTAGGTGACGATATGTAATACTATACGCACCTATATATGTATAATCGAATATCTTATCTGATGTAGACATTGTTTTTTTTTGCGTTTTTTTAGCTTTAGCGCTTTTTCCGTTTAGCCGACTTTTTTCGGATTTTGTTTTTTTTTTAATTTGGCAATTTTTTCGACTGTATTTTATTTATAGCGATTTTTTAGTTTTGTTTCCGTTTTGGCGATTTTTCTGGTTTTAGGCATTTTTTGTTTGTTTTTTTGGCGATCCTTTATATTTTTTTTTTTTGGCAATTTATTTAATTTTGTTGATATTTTTCATATAAGCGCTTTTTACATTTTGGCGATTTAATGTCTCGGCATTTTTAATTTTGTGATTTTTTAGTTTTAGCGTTTTTGAACATTTCAAGAGTTTGCCTTGATACAGTTTCCACGATACAACAAGTTGTCAAAATAACATTAGCTGATAGAATACCCTTTGACTTTGATTTTTTTAAATTTCAGTGCTAAATTGTGTAGTCTCTGGGCTTGTGACAGACAGACGGACATCGCAGGGGGCTTCTCTTTCACTTATGGTGTACGGAACCCTAAAAACCTGAGCATGCAGTATATCGAAAATACGTCAACTCAAATTTAGTCAAAATGAGTTTCCGATGGCATATAGCTCCCCTATCCAATATTCATCTGTAGTATAAATTTCGAATAAAAATAATGATTTTTCCCGTTTTATATCAATTTTTCTTATTCTGTTATCTCAAAGTATAAATTTCGAATATTTTTAACAAATTTGTAATTTATAATAAATCTACCTCATACACAGAAAAAAAAATATCATCGAAATGCAACCAACAAAACCAATTGTTAATATTTTATTTAAAAATTAACAATCATCATTGTTGATATAACAAATGTAAATTTTTTTGGTCAATTAAATTACTCAACAAAATTATTTGTTAAATTATATCATAACGGAATGCGTACATGTAGAAGAAACAAGAAATCATGTTTTGTGTGTATTCATTATTTGCTTATCTAATAAAGTATTGCTCTGTAGCTGAGAGGTAAGCGAGTTAGTTTATTAGTCCTGAGATTGCCGGTTCAACTCCTCTCAAAGACATTTAGAGTTTTTCGCAGACAAGCTAAAATCGTTTCGAGGATTATGATTGTGTATAAAAAAGCATTGTTAATATAACAATTATGATACGGAAATTCAACAATTCACATTGTTAATATAACAATAACTTTAATTGAAATAACTTTGAAATCCAACAAAAATAAATGTTGATAAAATAAATAAATTTCAACAAATTATTTGTTGATATATTTAATTGAAAATATTTTTAAGATTTTCCTTTAACTTACAATTTCGTTAATTGTATTTACAAAAATCGTTGTAGGTTCGAAATCAATTAATTATTTAATTGATATAACAACAAAAATTAATTGTATTTACAAATCATTTTTTTCTGTGTATCTGATGGCATTTGGCATGCTGAACACTAATATGGTAAGGATTTTGATATCATATGGCTAGTTTTTGAGATATGGTCACTTCTAATATATTAGTACAGAAGCGTTTCAATAAAAAACAAATTCGTAATGTATGTATAACTTTTAAACTGTTAATCGAATAGAAACATTATGTATGGCCCGATTATAGTCAATGACATAAGCTTTAGAAATTGATAATTTGGAGTGACCATGTTACACTAGAAAGGGAGTTAGAGAGTGCTAAAGCTGACCACCTCGAGATTGAAGAGGCTTTCAGTCAGGTTTAAGTTATTTTTTTATGGTATTTTAAGATTTTCTTGTAGATTTTCAATTCTTATATCTAGTATTGAGTAAAACATTTCAAAAATTTTATAAAAAATAAACATATGGGCATTTCCAGAAAAAGGTCAACCGCGACAGAAATATTAAAAACCGGAAAAAAAAATTTTCTTTTTTAAATTTAATTAGAGAACTGTCTAAGTTTTTATAATTTATTAACTTGAAAATATATTTCCATTTTTATTTTAAGTAAATTTGTTTGCAAGATGCATATTTGGTTTTCTTACACTTTGCGTCTCTTTTTGACATTTTTTCCTTTTGTTATTACTGATTCTTAAGTATCATAACGGTTGCACTCTTTTTATGCACTTATTGTATCAACAACAAATAGTTAAAAAAAAGTAGCAGAGATCCAGTAAACCACGAATAACGGTTAAATTTTAATATTATTTTACTTGCTTCTCCTCTGTCCCGTTTGCAATCAAAAATACATAATCATTTGTTACCAGTTATCCGGGATCATTGATCGAAATACGTTGTTAAAGAAAATTTAAAGCTAAATTAGTGAGTTCATTAAAAAAATATAAAACACAAAAATTTACAGAGACAATTTTGTTTTTAAAAAAAAAAATTAATTTTTTTTCTACAAAATATGCTAACTCTAAGAAAATGTTTGTTTTCTGATCGACTAAGACATGCTATCTCATAAAAATACGCAAACCAGTGCAAAATAAAATATTTTTTGCAGACCTATAAACTAGTAAGCATATTTAAACCATATTATGGAAGACACATCATTTATTTTTACTATAATGAGCGAATTATCTAGTTTTTTCGCTCTACTGAAAAGTTGGCTTTTTTGAGTTGACGTATTTTGAATATATGTAGGCTCTCGATATTATATTGTTTTTTTACAAAAACAACAACAACAAACATTATTAAAAAGATTAAATAAACTATAATTTTTTGTCTATGAAATTTTTTTATTTTTTTTAAAGAATTTTTTCAATTCCGGGAGAACGGTAAATACTCTTGGAATTTGTGTCTTTCGCGCGTTTTTATGAAATTCAATTAAAATTTGCGTTTTCCATAAAATTTTTAGATTTTTCTTAAAAATATTTCTTATTTTTTGTATTAATGCTGAAATGGTAAAGCAAACTAAACACAAAACAAGTAACAAACTGTCCTAATGCCATGAATATTTAGCAGTGTTGCCAACTTTAAGTTTTATAAAAAAAGACACCACAACTGGTTTTGAAATAAACATAATAAACATACATATGTTCATGTTTCCACTTACCTCACCAATTATTATTTGTCATTCAATCCTAAAAGTAGATATAAAAAAAATACTTCATTTAATATTTAATCGTACAATATTGTTGTGTTTTTTTTTTTAATTAATCACAAAGAAAAATAATTAAACAATAAACTTAAATAATGTTCAAAATAGCGGTAGTTAAAACAAAAGATAATAAAGAAAAAAGTTTATGTAATTTGTTGGACCTTAAGCTTGTTTCTGGCTTCCCTCTTTTCTTTAGTAACAGTGCGCTGGGAATAGTCAAGTTTTTTATTCACTTTGTAAAAAAAAGTGTGCTGTAACAAAGTCAACTGTCCTGTTATAAGAACAGCGTGCGTGTTCTCACACAGTCACCCATTTTTCTATAAGAACAGGACATACATATACAGTAACTTCCGCTTGATTGATATTTAATTTTAATGCAATTGACTGAGTAAATTATCTATGCGATATTGTATTAATTCATGCATTAACACAAATGCCTAGTTTTTTTTTAATTTATAGAGCGGGTAAATCAATTAAGCGGAAACTACTGTATCTGTTTAGTGATATTCAGGTCTATTCGGGAAGTCACTTTCACCACAAATACGCGCATCTTTCACTTTTTGCTATTCTTAAATACTGCGTTGGAGATGAGTGATAGAAAACATATGTTTTCTTTCACTTTGGAGGTATTCTAAAATACTTCTTCACCATGATCAATGTCATATTCTTTCGACGCCAATTTTAGCGCGTTAAGTTTAAATAAATAAAGAAAAAAGAGATACGAAGTGTTTATATGGTGTCTACCACTGTTAGTTAAGCTTTAATGGCGTTCGGCCAGGCTCTACAAGACAATTAAGTTTTCTTTAAGTTCTTCAAAGATGTGAACACGTTTTTAAAACAAATAAAAGAAGTAACTAATTTCACTTTTACTGTTTATTGTTTCTTTTTATGTTACTTAGCACTTGTACTGTTTATTTTTTTTTTATTAATTATTTCTTTAAATTACTTCTTAAATCCCTTTTTGTTTTCAACTTTTTCTGCATAAAAGTCAGCTGTTTGCAATGTTGTTGATGTTTTTATAAGAGATAACATAATATCGATTACTGAAAACGATATTTCTTCGCACGTATTTTAGAATCTGTCGACTTCGAACTGTCGAAAGTGAACGTTCGACGACGAAGAAGTGAAGCGCGTATTCTCGAATAGACCTGATTATGTATGTACATACATGCTTTTAAAAGATAGTAATTGGCAAATAAAGGCTCAAATAGCCGACTGTAATGGAATGTAACTGCAACGGTATTAAACAGCTGATCGATTATATTATGCGCGAAGTAATGCTCAGATTCTTACATTACGGTAACATCTCTATAGCCATTTTCATTACTTCTCACATAACAATAGATATCGATCAGCTTTTTTCTACCGTTGCAGTTACATTCCATTATAGTCGGCTAACTGAGCCTTAAGGTGCTGAGGATACATTCTCGTGTACATGGGTTAAGCACACTCTTCATGACATGAATAAATTAAAAAATTTGCGCATCTCCAAATCGATAGAAACTCTTTATATCGTTGCTCCATGGATATCACTAGCAAATCAATCAATACAAATGTTTAAAAAAAACATGCAAAATATTTACATTTTTTTTTTTTTTTTGTTCTTTGAAGATTTTTAAAACAACAGTCATAAAAGAATATGCCAACCATCAATGTGAATCCTTGAAAGTAGACCGCAGAATTTATTTGTGGCATTGCAGTTAAATTTAAAATCATCATCAAGGAACATTACAAAAATAAAAAATAGTTTTAGAAATTGTCCAATATATACAAAAATCAGCGTTAATAAGAAAAGCTGCGCAATTTCATTTTAATAATAGAAAAACATAAATGATAATAAGTACAAAATTTCAACAAAAAAAAATACTTTTCATCAAAGAAAAAACATTGTTTACTTAAATAAATATTTAAAAACAGGAAATGAGCAGGAAAATAATAAATCTATTATTTTTTTTAAATTTACGAAATAAGATCTCCAAGCAGTTAATTTTTTTAGTTTAATTTTTTAAGGTTTTTGATTACACTGTACAACAAAAGACTAATTCTGGCAGAGGAGACCGAAGTGCAACACACTTGTGTATAGTCGCACAGTAGGGCGAAATACCCTTTTTTGCGGATACGTTAGTTTCTCCACAACTACACAGCTGAGAGTCACTAAATTTTATACGAGTAGCTCTAAGAATAAACTGCATGTACCAACAAAATCTTGATGGTCAAGGAGAGGGTAGAGGGATAGCCCCCACCCCCTCCCATACAAAGTAATTATTAGTATAGGAGTATAGGACGGAGGAAACGGGTTCCCCCCTCCTCTTGCAAACTAATTATTAATGAATTAATAAGAAATACGGAAGCAGAAACAAAATGAATATAAACGGTGCTTAACCAAGAAAACCAGCAAAAATTCATGATTTTTTTTATTCACGCATGCCCCTGATGAATTATTGCCTGCCACTGAAAGACTTTGGTTACGAATTATCCAAAAATAGACCTTTTGATAAGCTTAAGGAGGTTAGTTAAAATCGCACAAGTTATTTTTTTAAATCATTATTAGACATAAACACAACCACGACCACACCCGACTCATGCGTGACTCATGCGTGACTCACGCGTAATAAATCATGAAATGTGTACATTCCCAGCAAGAAATTACACATTACCATCAGAACTAATTACTTGCTATATCGAGCCATAACCGCTAAAATAGCTTAAGCAATACATTTTTTGGACTTCGTTTTTTTTTGACGGAAATCGAATATTTACGATCGCAAATAATCGATTTTGGTCAAAAATTTAAGTTTGAAAATTATGTCGCTTAAGCTATTTTGGCGGCTATGGGGCGATATAATGACTTACTTTTCTGATTGCCAAATTTCATTACTCTCTTACAAAACACATTACATAAAACTTAAAAAATGCTGTACAACTTGGTAAATGAGGAGAATGATTTTTTCAAGTTTAACAGATTACGTGAACATGGTACCAAATAAAAAAAGTAGGTATATACTAAAGGGTTGCATTTGTATACTCGTTTGTATAGCCAAAACAAATATACCATGGTATGTACCAAGAATGATAAAATAAAGATTACGCCTTGCACATGATTTACCGTTTGAAGACGTAGTAGTCCCCTCGCAAAGGTTACCACGTCTGTATCATATGTGAAATTTATAATTTCTTGCAAAAAATTTATTTATTTTGTTGTAGTTGGCAGCCCTGTGATTAATTTACTCAGAGAGATCTCCAAGAAAAAAATTATATGTTGTTGCTTAAAAGCTGCAAAACTAAGAAAAATAAAAAACAAAATAAAAATAAAGAGATAAAAAAGAGAGAGAAATATGAAATGTGAGTTTGTGTGTGTGTAATAGTTCTATAGTTGAATTTTACTAACCAATGAGAACACAGGCTGAGTGACGTCAGAATTCCATCATGCGCAGAAATGTATTTTTATTCTTGCGCGCTGGCGTAATCTTTATTTTATCATTCTTGGTATGTACCATGTAGTTGTAGTGTGAGCGGCAGAACTAGTATAAGAGTTATTGTGTGTGCATGCTTTTCCAAATTACAATACAATTAAAAACAAATAACAATTGCTTATTGTATTGCTGCTGAGCAACTGTTTGATCTGTTTTTGCTTAAAAATACATATTGTAATACAATTATATGAAAAAAACCATTGTTGAAACTATTGCGGACATTCGTTATGTTATTTTGTGGCGCAGCCAAAGTATAGAGAGAGAGAGAGAGAGAGACAATTTTGCTCTGAGAGTAATTACACTTGCATATCGTGTGTCATTTTTTTGTATTTGAAGCTCATGTGTTTCATGTACATGTATCATCTACTTATATATGTATGTGAAATTTTGCTTTTATTCATTCATCATCAGCCATGTATTTTTTCCTCAACACAACATAAGGCACTTACGGTAAAAGCAGTTTTATGTATCTTATTTGTTTAAAAAAAAAAAACCAAAAAAATAAATGTGTTGTTTTCATTTGCTCATTGCCCAACCATACAATAATTGCTTAAAAAAATCAACATATACAACTAGTAACAGAAAACGATAAATAACATATTTGTTCATACCAAAACCAAAAACACGCAAAAACTAGTGCAAACAGATGTATCTGTGCAATGCTATAGTATATACAGGGTGGGCCAAAAGAAACCAAGGGGTGTAAAAGTTTAATAACTTCTTTGTTTATTAATTTTTTTTTATTTTTTCTTTCAGATTATATAGACAACACTTGGAGAATTTATAATGGAGAGGTTCACAACTGAACAGAGAACCAGAACAATAGAATTTTATTATTTAAACCAGAGATCAGTTATTTTAACGCAAAGATTATGAGTGATGAAGCTCATTTTCATTTGAATGGCTTTGTTAATAAGCAGAACTGTAGGTTCTGGGGTTCTCAAAATCCAAGAGCCATTCATCAACGCCAATTGCACCCCATCAGGTGTACAGTATGGTGTGGGATCACATCTGAAAATGTCATTGGGCCCTACTTCTTCGAGAATGAAGATGGAAGTGCTGTAACCGTAAATGGAGAGCGGTATCGGTTTATGATAGAAAATTTTTTACGTCCTGCTCTTGAAAACAGACCTGATATGCGGTTTCAGCAGGACGGAGCCACTGCCCATACTGCCCGAGACACAATGGCACTTTTAAGTCAAATTTTTGGAGAGCGAATAATTTCTCGAAATTCGGAAATTATTTGGCCAGCGCGATCGCCAGATTTGACAGCACTTTTTGAAGGAGCGAGTGTATGTGAACAAGCCAGAGACAATCCTTGAACTCAAGGCAAACATTGTTGCAGAAATTCGAACGCTACAGCCACAAGTTTTGAAAGATGTTATGGAAAATGCTCTAAAAAGAGCCCATCAGTGCGAAGCTGAAAACGGTGGTCATTTAAGAGACATCATTTTTCATACTTAGTGTAAAAAAATTTCCATTTTGTATATTATATAATCTGAAAGAAAAAATAAAAAAAAGTTAATAAACAAAAAAGTTATTAAACTTTTACACCCCTTGGTTTCTTTTGGCCCACCCTGTACATACTTCTCAAGAGTCGATAATTTTAGTCTGATGTCTTGTGAAAATCATTAAGTTGGTAATCCAGTAGGGAAGAGCTTCCACCAAAAATACTTAATTCCAAACTCGATTAACTTTTTTGAAATTTTTTGTTGGGTTTCTAATGAAATCACATAAAACAATGAGTAAAACAAATAAAATAAAACTCAGACCCAGGCCCAGACGCCAAACTTTGAAAATACCTACATATATAAGCATTTTTTTAATCTCATCTGCCAGCATAAGGCCCATTGTTACAACTTAAAGTTAATTAAAAGTAGGATTTTCTCGGACGTATAAAAAGCTTTCCATTATTTAAAATTGGATTTAACTTACCAGGTATAGGATAAACTTGCCTGTAATTTATCGCTCACTTTATAGTGTTTTCACACTGAAAGTTAAAACCTGGTTTTAACGTTAAAACCATAAACAGCTGATTTTGCTTTCACACTGCAAGTTTGTTAAATTAAGTTTTTAACTCACAGACTGTCTAATAACTTTGCTCAAAATAAAATAAATTTACTGCCGAAATGCGTGTATTTGTTGTTGCATTTTTTCTGCTTTATAATAACACTTGTTGGACATACTGTTCAACTGTTTTTGTTTGTATGAAAAAAACTGAGATATTTCACACTGCGCTCTAAAATGGAAATTATTTTATATTTTGTGAATAAAATATTTTTAAATTATGGAACTTCTTATACAGAACGAAGAAGTGCTTGGAAATATCTATTAAAGGGTTGCATTTGTATACTCGTTTGTATAGCCAAAACAAATATACCATGGTATGTACCATATAATTGTAGTGTGAGCGACAGAACTAGTATAAGAGTTACTGTGTGTGTGTGCTTTTCCAAATTACAATACAATTGAAAACAAATAACAATTGCATATTGTATTGCTGCTGAGCAACTGTTTGATATGTTTTTGCTCAAAAAATACATATTGTAAAACAAATACAGGGTGGCCCAAATGAAACCTAGTGATGTTAAACACGAGTAACTCTTTTAATAACGGTTTTTTTTAAATGATTTATTTTTATATATTAAATACATTTTATGGAAATTTAACGTGACTATGTGTGAAATATGACATCAGACAAATGACCACCATTTTGCTCGATACAGGCATTGGCTCTTTTTAGCGCATTTTGCATTACACGGCGTAATGTTTCTGGGTGCAGTCGCCGTATTTCGTCTCGAATATTCTGCTTGAGCTGTCCAAGTGTCTGTGGTTTGTTAACATACACTTTGTCTTTTAAATGTCCCCATAAAAAAAAATCGGGCGCAGTTAAATCTGGTGAACGAGGAGGCCAAAGGAAATCTGAATTTCTTGAAATTATGCGTTCACCAAAAATGTCCATAGTTTGCCTAGCTGTTGCATAATTTGAACTTTTTATGGATACATCTTAAGATCCAACTTTAAAATTCTCTGTAATGTTGTTCTGGGTATACCGTACAGCTTCCACGTTGTCTACAGTACGAATTTTTCGATGAGCACCTCTTCCTGGACGGTCGGCAACTAAAACCAGTTACTCAAAACGGTGAACTAAACTTGTAATCATGGAAGATGTGGGCGCTGATCTTACGTTAAAAAAACGGCGATAATTTCGCTGCGTCAGAACAATTCATCGTTGAGAAGAATAATAAAAATCGATAATTTTAATGCGTTGTTGTGGACTGTACGTATTCATTTTAAATTTCCAAGAGTTCAGTTATAATATGCAAAAAGAAAAAATAAATTATGTTAAAAAATAAAAAAGTTATTTGTGTTTCACATCAGCTGGTCTTATTTGGTCCACCCTGTATATGAAAACACCACTATTGAAACTATTGCGGACGTTCGTTATGTTATTTTGTGGCGCAGCCAAAGTATAGAGAGAGAAAGAGACAATTTTGCTCTGAGAGTAATTACAAATGCATGTGTTTCATGTACATGTATCATTTACTTACATATGTATATGCAATTTTGCTTTCATTCATTCATTCATCAGCCAATTACATTTTTTCTCAACACATTATAAGGCACTTATGGTAAAAGCAGTTTTATGTATCTTATTTGCCTTAGAAAAACAAAAAAAAATAAATGTGTTGTTTTCATTTGCTCATTGCCCAACCATACAATAATTGCTTAAAAAATCAACATTCCGCACGTTTTAATTTCACGTGGAATACATAACATACCCGAATATTTTTCTAGCATCAAACTTAAATAAATGTTATAATGCTTATAACTTAATACATTTGTTTTTTGTTATTTTAAAAATTTCTTCAAAAACTAAACATTTTAGTTTCCCTTTACTTTTGTTTGTTTATATTTAAAAACATATGGTTTCGTTTTACTGGATTTTACTGGCAAAAATTTGTCCAGTAAGAACTTGCATTTACTCAGTAAATGAACTGTCATTTTTCTCTCTCAATTCGAGCTCTCATTTACTGGATTTTGTGTACTCGAACCCAATCCAGTAAAAAATGGTACAAATTTGTACAAATTTTTGAGTTCTCGAACGCACTTAATGTCAGTTGAAAAAAGGCGTAGTTTAACGTATGACGGATTCATTGTGCCCCGGCCTTAAGGCAGAATATATATAAATAGCCTCTGATACCACCTCATTAAATAATTTCGCATAAATTTCATGTTTCATGCTCAAAAAGCTCTTAGAACTTTTACACTAAAAAAAATACTAAGAAAAATCAACAGAAAACGTTGGTCTAAGTTTTACCATAGTAAAAACTAATTTTAATGCAAAATGTACAAATCAAAAAGTATTCGACTCAGCCGGTTTTTAAATTGTAAAAAACCTGACTATTCGACATTCAAAAAATCAACATTTTGAAAAAACCGACAACCGTATTGGGAAAAAACGGGTTTTAAAACCGGTTATAAAACCGAGTCGATCACCCTATGCAAGACCATTTGCACAAGATTGTGAATTAGACTAATAATTAAGCTTTAAGCTTTTTTCCAGCTCATATGTTTGCAATTCATATGATTTATTGGTCTATTAAGAACAACAACTTTACAGAATTCACTCCCTTTAAAATATTTAACTGATTCGTGGACCCTGAACGTATTAAATATTTAAATCATTTTGCTCAATCTGTTTTCACTTTGACTTAATACCATTTCCACTAACAACACATACACACTCACAAAAAAGGAAATGAAAATTTCTTAATCTTGGCACGTATAAAGTAACAGAGAATGGAAAAAATTGAATAATTACACAAAAATAGTCATTTTCGAAGGAAGAAAAAACAAAACGACAACAGCGCAAAAAAGCACACACAAAATATAAGAAATCATAAAACAAACAAAAAGCTGTTTCTAAAGATTTACTACAAAATGGAAAAAACCACTTCATCATCTAGTCGTTATAGTGTGTGTGTGTGTGTGTGTGTGCAAAAGTGTTGAAAACTACAAGAATTTAAAACAAGAAGCAGAAAAGGAGAATTGCATGCAAATTGCTTTTAAAGGAGTGGAAAATCAGCCAAAGTTGCAAAAACAAATCCTGTAGTTTTACTACACTCACTCGCACAAGAAAAAAAAAATCCGAAAATGTTAATAATACACTTTGTACTTAGCGGGGCATAATGTGAACGTAATATGGAAAGTAAATACATACACACATACATACAAACACACATACACACCCATATTTACGCCATCAAGCAAATTTTTTAGTGTGAAATACATTTGTACATACATAGTGAGCTTTAAAAAAAACGGATCTCAAGTGTTTGCATAAAAATTCCATTCTGGATTGCGTTAATTTCGGGAGAAGTACACTTTACTTGAAACATTAGAATAAATAAAATGTAGCGTGGTGTCCGATTCGAAGGACCATGAACGGATTATAGTCATTATATGCAATTGTTGAGTCAGTTGGAGATATGTATACAAATGGGAACTTAAGAATAGATCTCTGGACAATAGCATACAAATTTAATTCGAAGAAATTTTACAGCGCTAAAATCATCAAAAACAATTTTTAATTACATAATATGATTTGAACAGGTTAAGTTCAAATTACATGTGATAATTATTAATGAACAAATAACACCAAAGTTAATTGTAAATATTCTGAAAAGTACATAGTAGAACGGAACAACCAGCTGTTTTCGAATGCCACTAAAACTTCATCATCAGCGTTCTTTTGTGTTTGGTCCACTGTATGTGGGGTCAGTTGATGTAGATTTCTGCTTTATATACGCAACTTTTTTGCAAATGGAATATGTGAATTGTTTTGATTCATCGTATTTCAATGTACTGAAAGCTTTTTTGTAATGAAAGCTCAATTTTATCATCTCTAAATTTACAACAGTCTTACCATTGTCGTTTGTTCTTTAGTAATTATGTACATGTTAGTTAATTTCCTTATTTTTGTCCTGCTTAAGACAAACTGTTTTGGTTTGTTACTATTAAGTATATTTATTTAATTTTTTGCCACATACCCATGACGTATTAATTTTATTTAAATAAATTATTATTGTTCGAACTTCGGTAGAGACCGTTGCCAGATTTTACAATATGGTCGGATTTGTGCAAATTGCTAGTTCACACTAGTTCAGAAAATCTTACGATTATCTGTCAATAAATTTATCTGAAAACATTGTCAGAAAATCAATTACAATAATTTTGGCTGCAATAGATTTCTCAAATACTTTTGCTTTCTTTTTTCTTTAAGAAGTATTGCCAATAGAAAGAATTCCCTTAAAATAATGCCACTGTCACATGCATAAACTTCGCCCGTCTGGCAATAATAAAATGTCTCGACAAATATTTAACAATTTGACAATGGTAACGCTTTTCAGATGTCTGACAAGCCATCAGCTGGACTAATATTACATTTCTCGTTGTGCGGCAATCATGGCACATAATATGAACGGCATTGCATATATTTTTAATATGACACCACAAAATAATCTCAAAATAAATGCCAAATATGTACTCAGCATATAAGAAACGTTTTTACAAATGTTACTGACAACATTCTAAATATCTTAAAACCATTTCTACAGCGCTTAAGTACATTGCGAAAGTAATGTACGAGATTATGGTTAACTGTTCCACTGCAACTACCGCTAAATAAAACAGCCAGAAGAAAAAACCCCTCATAAAAATATTTATGACACACATGATATAGAAACACCCACTCATGACTTTCCGCCTTTTCAATTATCTGTTGTGAATAAATATTACATCCATCTTTGCATTTACAACTTTCGCAGAAATAAAAGACAAACAACACTACACACAAAAAAAAAAGTTGTAAAGCTGAAAAAAAATACTACAAAGTCATCAACGCCAGTGTAGGAAAAAATAATCATTATTAACAAACAACGAATTTCAGATCCAGACAAAATGACACTGCAAATCATAAAGAACAGAAAATGGTACTTTAGCAGGGATAAGGATAGTGCAAGAGAGAGAGAGACATATAGAGAGATAGAAAGAATGAAAAAATACATACTCAGGCAAAATTTACTACATCCGTTTGCAGAAAAAGCAACGCGGCTGCTGATGAAGGTTAAGAATTTTTATCATGATGCTGTTAATAGAGACAGACAATGATTATGTAACGACTGAATTATTAATCAAGCTAAGTACGAGCAAGAGTATGATACAAGCAAAAAAATTATTATTTAAATAGCAGTTTTATGTAAAGATAAGAATGTATGATTTTATTCCAAAAAAAAATATACTTTATTCATATGTTTTCATGACTAAGGACATACATAAATACATACTATACCCCTGCAAAATACCACTATAGGAGTAAAGAAGAAAATACTTCGTGACGGCGGATTTGTGATGCTTGCTTCTTCATATGCATGGGCGCGTATACAAAAATCATGCATGTACATACATACGTACAAACGTTGTGTGTATGATCTTTTATTTTTCTGAGCACATACAAACGCACACATGCATTCACATTACGAGTAGTTGAGAGCGCTTGCTTTAAAAAACTACACTTAAGGACATAATAGCTCAGCATCTATATTTTACACACACACTCAAACGTGCAATATGCAAAATAACATGCATACACGCATCAACACTACTTCGTTTTAGTGTTTGTTACGAACAAGAAGTCATCGCGACATCGCGACATCGCGACATCGCTTGTATACACGAGCATCAATACATCCATCATACTAGGCTTATTAAACGACAGTATTTATTATTGGTTTAGTATAACACATGCCACGAGAATAAATTAAAAAAATGATATATTCACATTTCAAGACTGATTACGCAGGCCTCTAATACATACATATATTTATTTATTATTAGGAACAAGGGGACACAACGAACTCTCTTTCCATTCGGTTCGGTGTGATGGGAGATGTTTTATTTGTCTGCAGCCTAGGCCGCTTCGAATTATTTCATTTCCGAACTGACGGTACCAATGCAATGTAGGTCTATCTTCGAGTGTTGCGGCGCTGAGGGTTTCAATGAAAAATCAGAGGGCAAATCGCGGCACTCGTTATCGAACGAAATTATGAAATATTTCAATAGAGTTTATATGGAAATATTTTGTAATTTCGTTCGATAACGAGTGCCGCAATTTGCCCCAGTATATCATATTAACAGCATGTGATCAATTCAACGGCATTTGTTGCTAAGGATTCGATATTGGATTGGTCCTTGATTTGTTTGTCGCCAAAGTTGAGTCTTCTTTAGAATTTTTCGTAGGCATCGGTAAACGAATATTTGGATTGCGTTTATGTCGTCCGGTGACGCGTTTTAGGATTAACAGCACCGAATTGACACAAGAATTATATATCTTGATCTTAATGTGTTGCGAGATATATGAAAAGTTCTATACCAAAAGACTGGTTAGGCTTCGAGATTCGATAAGCCTCATCCCAGCAGAATCATAGGCGAAGTAAAAAAACCAATAAAATGGCTACTACTACACAGCTTCGAAAATTTAATATGCCTCATTTGCACCAGAGGCGCTGCAGCACTGCATTATTATAAACGTGCAAAAAATCTCTTTCTTCAACACCTGTCTTTTCTATCACTATCCCTTTTCTAAAGAAGGTAACACTTAGTAATAGTAGCAGACATTCATTGCCTGAGTGTTACTTATCTTAAAAAGAATTACTGCTTCCCAGAAGCGTGTTTGTAAGCGAAGCAATGTTAGAGAATCACTTGCTGTTGCCCATGAAGAAGGCATTATAATTTTGTTCGCGATGAGCCAGCTAAAAGCAATACATTTAGCTTGCAAAAAGCCATGAATTTTCTGTTTTACCAAAGTATTTCACAGAATTTATAATATATAGTTTTTGTATACTCAGATGCAAAAGTTACTGGCTTGCATATATTTTTTGTTTCAATTTATTTTCTACTTTGTTAGAGAGCCTGCTTTACGTTAGTGCTTTTCAGAAGCATTTTTCTAAACTTTTGTTAACAAGAAATGAAAAATTTTTGCTGGGATTATCTCAGCAGCCACCCCACAGTGGGGAAAAATAGAAATAATTCTGCCGTCCGATTGTTAGAAAATTTCATACAGCACACGCTACAACAACAAATACATTAGAGTTAAAAATTAAAGGGTGTTCTAAAAATAGCAACGAAAAATTTTGAAATCCGATGTAATATACATTAGTGTCCTGCAAAAGACTATTTATAAGACCTTTCAAGACATAAGAGATTTTTTCAAATGCTTTACTACAGCGAAATATTGTAAAAGAATCGCTAAACAACACTGTTGGCAAGACAAACAACCGAAAAAAATGTCTTGCCAAGAGTGTACATACAATTGTGTGTACATACATACATACATACATATGTATATTGACACTTGAAATTTGTAAAAATTAGTGTATTTTTATACAGACTACAACAATTAACACTAAAATTTAAAAAAATTTAATTAAAGGGTGTTCTATCAGTTAATGTAATAATGACTACGTAATTTTGACAACTTGCTGTATCTGGGAAGCCGTAAGAGGTAAACTCTTGCAATTTTCAAAAAAGGTAAAACTTAAAAAAATCCCAAAATCACAAAATCGCCAAACCGAAAAAAAATCGCCAAACCGAAAAAAAATCGCCAAAATGAAAAAAAATTCTAACACTAAAATAAATCGCCAAATTAAAAAAAAATGCCAAAATGAAAAAAACGCCAAAAACCAAAAAAAAAATCGCCAAAACGCGAAAATGGCGCAAAACTAAAAAATTGTTTGTATGAAAAAAATCGCAAAAATTAAAAAAATCGCCAAAATTTAAAAAAAAATTGCCAAAAACCGAAAAAAATCGCAGTGTCAAAACTAAAAAAGCGTAAAAATTAAAAAAAACGCCAAAACCGAAAAACGCCAAAACTGAAAAAAACGCTCAAAACCAAAAAAAAAACCCAAAAACGACAAAAATGCCAAAACTGTATTTTATATAGGCTAAAATTCGTACTAAATTACATGTCTAGTGTCCGTACGGAACCCTTCGTGCGCGGGTCAAAGTCACAATTCACTGAATTTATTTAATTAAATATGCAGGTACCAGCGATGCCAACTTGGTGCTTTTGGCACTATTTTTAGTGCTTTTTGAAGATTCAAAACGCCAAATTTTGAACGTTAGTGCCAAACTAAGGAAAAGCACCAAGTAGTGCTTTTAAGAAATTTGTGAATTTCTTAAAATCATTTTAATAAAAACTTGGCGTATTTATTTTTTCAGTGTAAAGCATACCTTTTTTGTCTGATATATTTCAATAATTAGAGAATAGCTTAGAAAATTTTAAACATTACTAAACTTCACATTAATTCACGTTATGGATCTTCACTCGATTTTCACGTAAGTGCTTTTTTTTTACGCTTTTTAGATATCAAAATTACGCTTTTTAGTGCTTTTTTTAAAATTTGATGTGCTTTTAGAGCCAAAAAAGTTGGCATCACTGGCAGGTACTGCTCCTACTTTCTCTGTGCAAGATAGGAAATATTTATACAAATATTTATACTCTGATAATAAAAATAAAAAATTCATAGTGATTTCTTTTCTGGGTAAAAAAGGTTTTTATGCCACAGCAAAATATAAGGTTATATACATATTTATATGTATATATTTCTTTTAGCAAAACAATAACATTGGACTTTTCTATTTTCCGACATTTGTTTTTATAACTCAAACAGCAAATTGCTGTTTGTTTTTAATGAAAACAACATGTGTCCTTGAAACTCACTACTCACTCATAAACTCATACAAATAGAAAGGAAAAGAAAGCACTTGTACCAGCACAGAAAGAAGAAAATCTCATAAAAAATGAAAACATTTGCAACAACTTGTAATTCAACTAATGCTCTTCTATTCTATTTATTTTATTTATTCGTTTTCTGTTGATAGAAATTGAATTTTCCAGGCAACCGACAATAAAGAAAAGAAATTAATTAACAAATGTATATAGAGAGATACTTATATATAATAAATAAAAATAAATAAAATGTTGCATATAGTGAACAAAAGAAGAATATGTATAAATAAATCTGTTGCAAAAAAGGAAAAAGTGCTTAAGTCATATTTTACGGTTTTGCAGGAGAGCACTTTCCTATGATCCAATGTTGCCACTTTGTTCTAGAGCTTATCCCCAATTTTTGATTTGTCATCCCTGCAAATCCCCAAATTGAGTTTTTTTCATTAAAATTTTTCTTTTGTGAAAAAATAAAATTTTTTAAATTTATTTAAAAAATAATGACAAACAGAACATATTTATTCAATAAAATTCATTTGTATTGATAGCTATATTTACAATCGTATTAATTTTATTTTTACTTATAAAACTTCTAAAGAATAAATTACGTATAGTTTAGCAATAATGTAAAAAATTTGTAACCAAAGTTTACCATTTCAAAAACTTCAGAATCGAAATCTTCTGATTCATGAGCATCAGAAATTGTTTTAGACATAGATAATAGTACTTGTATTAAAAAGCTTGAGCATTTCAGCACAAGTATTAAATTTGTCACAACAAATTGAATTATTTTTAAATTGTGTGTTTATTCTAAGAAGTGCTTCCAATAAGTCATATTATATTTTGTTTCGTATTTTTATTTTGTTAGTGTTCATTACTGGTTATCCTGCCTTGATACTTCTTTTTTATTAGAAAGCATTCACACGTTTGTAGACTTGCCCGACGCACATATCTTAGCTCAAAAATCATTCTTGTTACCATCAATTATGAAAATAATCCCAAAAAAAAATCCCCTAAAATTTGGTTATTATCCCCAAAAAAATCCCAAATCCCCAAACAAGATATTTTCATACCCAATCGCGAAAAATCTTCAATTTGGGGACAAATTCCCTAAACTGGCAACACTGGTTTGATCATAGGTTTGAGTCAAAAACGAGCTACAGAATTAATCCGATACACGTTTACGCTGTAACTGATACATTCAATTTGGAATATACTAAAGTACATATAAGCTAAATTGAGCTATTATTCTATATGAGATTATCGGCCCTGTTCTGTAAATCAATTCGGTTTGAAATCACACGTTTTTAGATATCCAACTCCGATAATCGAAACATTTCTTAAGACTTTTTTGTACTTTTTCTATTATATGGTGCCTCAAATATCATATCTGAAAGAAAATTATCGTATATGATTTTGAACAAGTCGGCAGGACCATTATTCATTTTGGAAATAGTACGATTTTAAATCGATTCGATTTACAGAAAAGGACCGTATTATAAGTCGAAAAAAGATTAGCATCAATACATTGCGCTACTTCTTCTTTAAAAATTGCACAAGAAATGTAAAATTTCTCTCAGAGTTACTTTTGCCATTAAGTCAAAATTTACTTATCTCGACTTAAGCACTTTTTCATTTTTGTTATGGAAATCATACTATGCTAAGAAGGCTCATCACAGAAAAAAGTATTCACCAATTAATATTTTCAATTAAAAATTTAATTGATTTGATTGAGTGGAAAAACTTAATTGATATTATCAAATTGTTTATAGGTGAAAATTTAATTAAATTTTTAATTGATATTACAAATATTTTAATTAATATTACAAAATCATTCATATTACTTTTTTGTGTGATTGATTACCGAAGACCAAAAAGAAAGAAATATAACGGATTATTCATTTAGTGGTTTGGAAAATCCTGGTCTGGCAAGGCTGTCAGCTGTTTTATTATACCTAATATCTGAAGTGTTATTTAATTGGTAAAAGGTTTGTCATTTACGAATAAAAACGGTATTGGTTCAAAATTGGTGGTCACTTTTCCAGCATTACCTATTGTGCAAAGTAATTGGCAATATTTTAAAGAAATTTGAAGAGACTGTGAACGTTACAGATAAGGTCAGGCCTGTGCGTCAACGCACATACCAACCGTCAACACAGAGCGCTATGGCCGTATGAGAACCGATTTTTTCTTTGGACTGCAATTAATTAATGAACTGGTGTCTAATTATCGTTTTAGATAACCAAGCTGATTTGATCACGTTTTTCAGTTTGAGATTATGGCATTCGCTATCGAACAATGTAATAATATGGTTCGATACCGAATTCCATAATCTCAAACTGAAAAACCAGATCGAATCAGCTCGTTGTGGAAGGCGACGATTAGATGCCTGGAGTTTACAGTACCTGGATTCAGTAAACTTTTTTACAATAATCGTATCGCTATAATATATATAACGAAAATTTATCGACTTTGCTATACAGTAATATATTTTAACAACATTCGCTGTCGATTCAAAAAAAAGGAACATCACAAGCACAAGTTCGTTTAGTTTTTAATTATTTTTTCTTTGTGGTTTTCGCTTGTTTTGACATTTTATATGCATAGATGTTACATGATGTACAATTAAATCGTGAGTAAGACACAGATATACACTATCGTTAGAAAGAAACTACAGAATCATATTATTGTTACGTCTAACGAATAAATATATCGAAAAATATTACGATTTTCGTTTCGCAAAAAGTTAGACTTGCTTGTGTTGCTACAGCAAAGCCCATGTCTACGCGAGCCAATCTAGAGGCGGTCACTTTAATGACATTGTATTTCGTACGTAAAAGCATTATAAGGAGATAAAAGTTTCACCGGAATCAAAGCTTTATATACTTTTTATTTAACTTTGCTTTTGAAACCGAAAAACTGAGAACCCGTTATTTGTATAAATGTATATATGAACGTAAAATGGAATTGAACTTCTTTCCCCTTTTGCAGAATGTTTATGGTAAATGGGGTTAGAAAAATATGAAACTCTTTTTTGTAAAACTTTTTATTATTCATCACTTTTAGTATTCATCACTTTCGAAAAAGGCGCCAAAGAAGTACTCGTAAGCTGTTAAGCCATAATTTAAAATGCTCTACAAAAATGCTCGACATAAAAATTTAATACAGGGTGGGGCCAAAAGAAACCAAGGGGTGTAAAAGTTTAATAACTTTTTTGTTTATTAACTTTTTTTTATTTTTTCTTTCAGATTATATAATATACAAAATGGAAATTTTTTTACACTAAGTATGAAAAATGATGTCTCTTAAATGACCACCGTTTTCAGCTTCGCACTGATGGGCTCTTTTTAGAGCATTTTCCATAACATCTTTCAAAACTTGTGGCTGTAGCGTTCAAATTTCTGCAACAATGTTTGCCTTGAGTTCAAGGATTGTCTCTGGCTTGTTCACATACACTCGCACCTTCAAAAAACCCCAAAGAAAATAGTCGGGTGCTGTCAAATCTGGCGATCGCGCTGGCCAAATAATTTCCGAATTTCGAGAAATTATTCGCTCTCCAAAAATTTGACTTAAAAGTGCCATTGTGCCTCGGGCAGTATGGGCAGTGGCTCCATCCTGCTGAAACCACATACCAGGTCTGTTTTCAAGAGCAGGACGTAAAAAATTTTCTATCATAAACCGATACCGCTCTCCATTTACGGTTACAGCACTTCCATCTTCATTCTCGAAGAAGTAGGGCCCAATGACATTTTCAGATGTGATCCCACACCATACTGTACACCTGATGGGGTGCAATTGGCGTTGATGAATGGCTCTTGGATTTTGAGAACCCCAGAACCTACAGTTCTGCTTATTAACAAAGCCATTCAAATGAAAATGAGCTTCATCACTCATAATCAAATTTTCAATAAAGTTGATTTCATTTCTGGCCAACTCTTGAAATTTAACTGCAAAATTTAGA
This sequence comes from Tachina grossa, assembly GCA_949987645.1. NCBI lineage: Eukaryota > Metazoa > Arthropoda > Insecta > Diptera > Tachinidae > Tachina > Tachina grossa. The sequence continues at coordinate 27,197,613 of OX465276.1, read as the reverse complement.
CGTTGCCGATGATCTGCGGGTTTTAATTCTTGGACCAATTGCACCTTATATGGGTATAACTGTAAATCTTTTTTTAAAATGCGCCGTAGTGACGTACGAGACATTTCTAGCTGAGCAGAACGCCTTCTGCCAGATTTTTCTGGTGCTTCGTTAACACTTTGCTGTACTCGTTCAATATTTTCCGCAGTGCGACTTAAACGTGGTCTACCGGTTGGAGGCAAATCTCTTACGCTGCCATGTTGGTGATGACGATTAACTAAGCAACGAATCATCGCTTCAGAGGGCGAAATTCTGACGTTAAAATGTCGACGATATGCTCTTTGCGTTAAAATAATTGATCTCTGGTTTAAATAATAAAATTCTATTGTTCTGGTTCTCTGTTCAGTTGTGAACCTCTCCATTATAAATTCTCCAAGTGTTGTCTATATAATCTGAAAGAAAAAATAAAAAAAAATTAATAAACAAAAAAGTTATTAAACTTTTACACCCCTTGGTTTCTTTTGGCCCACCCTGTATAAGTCTACGAATACTCAAAAAAACTCGAAACTTAACTTAACTAGAAATTTGTCAAAATTGTTAATGATATTAGAGTATATTTTATAAGTTAATAACATTCTGCTGGCAAATTAGGCATTGAACCCAATCTCATAAAATATGGATTTGTGAAATTCCTTAGCAGCAGTAGTCAATTAGTAAAAAAAAAATTAACCCTAGTAGGTACTTTACATTTTGACTTATAGCTGTTTGTTTAATTTGAATCTCGACCTTTACTACATTCACAAACTTACAACAAAATTTTATGCTGAATATTTTTGTGGAGAGCATTTTAATCCATTAAAGTTTTTACTCCATTTTTTCTTTTTCGAAAGGGACAAACATGATCTACATGAATAAGAGTTAGAGGGTTGAATAAAACTGACATGCCGAAGATATAAAAAGGGACTTGAAGCCCTCTTCGGACGTAAGCTTTCAAAGCTCTGCTACACGCAACTCAATTTCTTTTGTTGCCCAATGTAATATAACCAATTAAATCTGCTTAAAATAAAATTACTTTCATATGTATATAAATTATACAAAAAAAAACATTTTAAATACATAATATTAAAACACCTAAAGACATTAAAAATTTCTTAGAAGCCATAATCCTTTATTTTCTTTGATTAAGAAATTTCTAAATAAAATAACTTCTTAGCAAATATATGCAAGAAAAGTTTTTGTTTTAAAACAAAAATGAAAACAATTACAACTTTGAACAAAAGATAGATATTTTCTTTTAAATCTCTTTATAATTTCTTGGGAAAATTTATTTACCATAAACAAATAAAAACTCGTTAAACTAAATACTTATAAAATAACAATTCTTTTAAACAAAATGTCATCAAACGGATTTGCCGGCAGCAGGCAGGGAAAAGGCTTGAGAGTTTTACAATCTGTCATTGTGTGTGTGTGTGTGTGTGTGTTTTTATAAGGTCATACAGAGAGAACCAATTGGCCATTTAGTAGGATTAGTTGAACACAATGAAACGATTAAAAAAAATTAATTTAAATGCCAGTTTGTCAATAAAGTGGTAAGTTAAACTTTTGGTGTTTCAAAATTTATTGAAAACTAGATTAAAAAAAAAATTTATGAAACTGGTTTTGGATAAACACTTATTGAAGACACCATGGAGGACAACTACATTTAAAGTATCTTGTGTCAACTTAAAGCAAAGCTGGCCAAAGTGGCACCAGAGTGCCGAAATTCAATCGGCTTCTTATACAAATTAATACATATAACCGAATAAATTTCTCTCGTTGGCCAGCACTGACCTAAAGTGATGGGAAAAGAGCTACAATATTCCCAACTTGCTGGCGATAAATAGTGTGTGACACAGTTTTAACGTATAGAGCTATACATGATCAAAAGAAGAGCGGCCGTGTCTGCAGCCTCCCTTTAATGAAATAGCAACAAGTTTTACTTCCTAGGCAAGCGATTAGACTGCTGGTATATCAATCAAAAGGTTAATCGTTCAACTGAGATATGCAAGGGTGTATTGGGTTGTTAAACCTCAGTTGGCCAACTTGTCGCCGAGAACACTTTCATCAATTACTACTTAGGGAAATTTCGACATTTGTCATGCACGATATTTGTCGATTAAAGATTTTTTTAAGACAATCTAACAGGAACCGTACTCAAGGATTCGGTAAAAGAAGAACTACTCAACTGATTCAAACTGGTTGCTGGATACTGTCCGCAAGCTGGTCTTACAACGTGCATTGCAAAATTTTGAATATTTTCATTAATGAAAATGTTATGAAGGGTGATTTTCTAGCAACTTTCTTTTTGGCAACACTGTTTTTGGCAACTCAGCTGTTTTCGTCTATCATTCAACTATTATTCAACAATTTCAGTTTGGTCGACTTACAAATGAAAAACAGTTGCGGATTATTCAATTTTATTATAAAAATTCATGCTCGGTTAAGAAAGTGCATCGTACACTTCTTCCATTTTATGGTCAGTTTGGGCGACCTTCTGAGGCGGCTATTCAGACTATTTAAGACTAAATTTCACACCAAAATTACATTATTGAACACTAAACAATTAACACGAATACGTCTAGTGCGGACAGAGGAAAATTTCGCAGATGTATCCGCCAGAATCGGTGCCATTTGCAGCAATTTGATCTCTGTTAAGGCTGGTACTCTGTTCAAAGTTGTGAAAAATTTTCAGCACCATTGATTATTTCGCGTGAAAAATTTGACATTCACTAAATGTAGCCCAACTCGCGGTTTTGGTTATAAATTTCTCGCTTTTATTGCTTGAAAGTATGCAACATTGCTAAAATTCCGTGCGAAAAAAGCACTGCTCATGTTGTTTCGCAGCTAAACTAAAATGATGCCAGACTAATTTTGCATGGAAAGACATGATTTACGTGTTTTTCAACAACTTTAGCGAATTTATTTCGCAAATATTTCATACCAAATACTTTTATATGTAGTTTGACAGCATTTCGCACGAAATTGTGAACAGAGTACCAGGCTTTACGCAAAACAATAGCCCAATTGAGAGGCGAGTTCGGTGAACAGTTTATTTCACGTCTGGGGCCGGTCAATTGGCCGCATAGATCTGCGACTTAACGCCCTTAGACTATTTTTTGTGGGGCTGTGTTAAGGCTCATGTGTTTAGGGACCCGGTTGACGCATTGGAAGACAGTATTGAAGAATTTATTCGTGAGATACCGGGCGATATGTTGGAGAGAGCATGCAAAAATTGGACCCAGTGTATGAGCCCTTTTAGACATATCCGCGGTCAACGTTTACATAAAATCTTCTTTAAACATTGAATTACATATATAGAGCATTCTACCGACTCAAATAAAGATTTCATACATTTCTCTTAATTTTATGCATATGTTTTTTTTTTTATAGTCCCTGTCCAAACTTGCAATTTTTGTTGCAGCAATTCTTGGGTTTATCGATGCGAGGGGGAGAAGATTGGGGACGGGTATACAGTTCCATGTACTTGGCATTTCTCTTTTGATTTGAAATTCGTGCTTATTACGTTTTTTACAATTTTATTTCTTCAGTTGTATGAAAAACAACAAATATAACAAAAATTAAATAGAATTGTTAATTTTTAAGGGAAATTTGTGGTGCAATAGAATTTCTTTAATGCATAATTGCAAAATTATAATTTCATAACGTGCACACTAATGCAATTTCAAAGAAGAATTTTAAGAAATTGCAGCAACAATAATTGCAAGTCTGGAATTGGAATGTGAATTTTAATACATCCTCTCTGATGTAAACGCGTCATTGGCAGTGTTGTCAGAGATGGCGATATCTCGCCAAACGTGGCGACGAAAATTTATTTTTGGCGATGAAAATTTTGAAATGGCGATTGGCGATATTTTTGGCTATATTTTTATGATTTCAATAAAATAGAATAATGTTAAGAATATGAAATATTTTTTAAGGAATTATTTCTATAACATAAAATCTTTCGTGCAAAAAATTTTAAATGTTGTGACTCTTTATCTCAAACAAAATTTTCTGAAATTCAAGAAGTTTAAACCAAGAATATGGACCACAAAATCTCATTTGGTGTTTATGAAACATAGTGAGGAAAACTTTCTTTTATAAGTTAGAGCCAACATTTTGATAATGAAACACCAAAAATCCCATAAGAGTTCTCGCATAGAGTGTATGAATACATCGATGCTGCTGGTACTTACTAGTATCCTGCACAAGACTGTTTATAAGACCTTTCAAGACATGAGAGATTTTTTCAAATGCTTTACTACAGCGAAATATTCTAAAAGAATCGCTAAGCAACACTGTTGGCAAGTAATTTTTTTCGGTGGTTTGTCTTGCCAACAGTGTTGTTTAGCAATTCTTTTAGAATATTTCGCTGTAGTAAAGCATTGGAAAAAATCTCTCATGTCTTGAAAAGTCTTATAAATACTATTGTGCAGGACACTAGTACTTACCACTTCAAGGATATGATAAGTGTACTTAAATACACACACAGTTGAATTAAATAATAATTTTTATCTTGGTGCTCAAGTTAAATTTATCCTATTTAGATTGATCTTTGGAATAAGTTATTTTTAAGTAATTTTTGTACGCCAGTATTTATATGTGAATGTAAACACTTTTCTTAAGTTTTCTTAAATAATAATTTTTATGTTTTACAATAGACGTTATCTACTGAATTTAAAACTTAATAAGATTTGTAATGTAATTACAAAGTATAATATATTTTTGTACCTATAATTTGATGTTTTATTATATTGGCGATATTTGGCGATATTCGACAAGTCATTTGGCGAGGAGGCTCAAAATAAATCTGACAACACTGGTCATTGCTGATTTGATTTCTTACAGGTATGGCTTACAGGGCATGGCAAATACTTAACTATGTATGTATGTATGATATTGTATGTATGTGTGTGCGCCTTGAACATTTTATATTTATTCTTTATTAGAAAACAACTTAAGTTCATTAAATATTTATTGGCAAATGCGTTTGTATAAATTCATAAATGTTTTACAAAACAAGTAAAAATAATACATGCAACATTATTTGTCATCTTCATGTTTCACCTTTTGTTGCCAATGTTGTTAAATGAAAATAATTTAAAATTTATTAAAGAAATTTACATTAAAATCATGAAAAAAGGAAGTGCAAAAAACATTAAAATGTCTTTTTCGAACAACAAAGTCATAAATACCTTGTCATTATTTAGAGCACAATTTTTTTTAAATATTCTTCTTGTAATATTTTGTAATTTATTTATTTTTTTTATTAGAAATACATAATTGTAATATGAATAATAAAGAAACGATTACGAATAGGGCTCCACGCTCTGCTGGGAATCAGTAGCAACTCTCTAAAAAGTCCACGAGAAGATACAGTGTTGTCAGTTTAGGGGATTTGTCCCTAAATTGGGTATTTTTTTCGAGATTGGGGATGACAATTTCGTGTTGGGGATCTGGGGATTTGTTGGGGATGATAACCAAAATTGAAGGGATTGTTTGGGATTTTTTATAACTGATTGTAACAAGAATGGTATTTGAGCTAAGAAATGTCTAAAACTATGTGTTTCTATTCATAGTGAATGAATTCTATAGGTAATAAAGAAGAAGTATCAAGGCATATTAACCAATATAATGAACACTACCAAAACAAGAATACGTAACAAAATGAAATATGACTTGTTGGAAGCGCTTCTTAGAATAAACACACTTTAAAAATAATTCCATTAAAATAAAAATTAATCCTTCTGTTGAAATGATAAAGCTTTTTAATACAAGTACTATGTGCAACAAAATTCCTGAGGCTGATGAATCGGAAGATTTCGATTCTGAAATAGTTGGAATGGTAAACTTTGGTTAAAATTTTTTTATACATACTTGTGTATATTAAACTATGTGTTCTTTTTTTTCTTTGCAAGTTTTATAAGTACAAATTAAATTAATATGAATGTAAATATAGCTTTCGATATAAATGTTATTTTTGTCATTATTTTTTTAATAAAATTAAAAAAATTTTATCTTTTTCACAAAACAAAAAATTTTAATAAAAAAACTCAATTTGGGGATTTTCGGGGATGACAAATCGAAAATTGGGGTTAAGCTCTAGAAGAAAGCTGGCAACACTGAGAAGATATTATATACACGGGTTCAACTCTCTATTTCGAAACGAATGAAACTGCTTTCGAATTTACGTGTTACCACACAACTTGGTTTTATGTTAAAGTCTTTTTAATACTTAATATAAAAATAGTTTTGAATTTTCAATAGTGTGTATTATTACCATCAGACGCAATTAACGACAATTAACGTCAGTTTGGAAGAATATATTGGGTGCATTCATAAGACGTAGCTGTTGTGCAACCGTTGAGTGTTTGTCTTAGAAACAGTTGAGTAATTTTCCATCATAAATTTTTTCGCTACTTATAGTCAACATGTTGTGCTCAGCCTGCATAGCTGATCGAATAGAGCTTTATCTTTTATTTGATTTCTTAGGTGGCAGGAGCAAATATTTGTTAAGTTTTACATTACGAATGCGATGAAGTAACAAAATAAAGATATAAGATTAAATTATATCCATCAAGCCGTTTCTAAGACGTAACTGTTGGGGCCAACAGTTTCCCAACTGTTGAGCTCAACAGCTACGTCTTATGAACGCGCCCATTCTTGCTTATCGTGGTTGGCGTATTTTGACTTCGACTATGACATTTTTTAACAGATTAAAGAAGACCTGCAAATTTTTTCATTAATTTAGGGCCAAATTGTCGTATTTGAAATACGCCAACCACGATGTGTCGAAAAAAAAGTCAAAACTTTTAAAATCATTTGAGCCGTTAAAAATCAAGCACTTTGCAGAATATGCCACAAAACATATTCGTACAATGCAATTTTTAATACAAATAAAAATTCAAACATGTATTTAACATTAATTTCAGGTTATCGAGTAAAAAAAATTATAAACAAGGTGTCCTGGAATCGGCTCTGTTTTATTACCTACTGTTGCTACAAATATCAATGAAGCAGATTGCTGTGATATGTATTAGCATATATGCCAAAATATAGTATGATGCTGATATGACCGTTGTGGTGGTATACCAAAGTTTTGTTTAGTTCATTAAAGTAAATGTGTGTGTGTTTGTACATAATAATTGCAGAAAAAAATATACAACATGGAAAAGAAAAACATATCGCTCATTTACTTCAATAGTGGCATAACTCAAAAAAGCTGGAAAAAAAATCCCTTTTTGAGTTAGCAATGCAAAATAATTCGGCGTTTCGCGTTCTGTCTTGTGTAAAAATTTCATATAAATAGCTTTTACTACCTCCTCGTGAGCGAAGAATATTTTTTCATGTCTTCATTGAGTTGAATGTAAATTGAAAACTTTAAACGCGTTTTCCGCAAAACTAGTTTTATTGAAAATTACCATAATTTTCTTCGGGTGTATATCATGAAATTAGTGCGTGATAAGAGCGTATTCCATATTGGTGATATAAATTAATATTTTGTAATGTAATACTCTCAACCAATTATAAAAAATAAGAATAACAAAAATTAAAAATTTTAAAAACCCCCGACTTTTTTTCAGAAAAGATGTTATATCTTTTAAGCGGCTGGGCCGATTTTCTTCAAACATTGCTAAGAACCTTCTCGATCATGTCATCTTTCAAACAGAAAAAAACTAAACGAAAATCGGTCCAGCCGTTTGGCCTGTACGTGGACACGGACAGACACACAGATACACAGGCACACAGACACACACTACAAACTTATAACGCCCCTTTTTTTAGTCGGGGGTTAAAAATATAAAAAATTCCTAGTGAGAAACTGAGAAGTAGGAACGATAGGAATGTGAATTTTTTATTTTCTTTTGTACTCGTAGAGTCATAAGCCATAGAAGACTTCTACTACAATCAATTCACATTTTATTACACTAAGCAACGGAATAAAGAAAAGAAGTCTTTAAAAATCATTTGCGAATTTTTTTGTTCAAATAACAAAAAGAAAGGGCCCATGACTGTGATCACGTTCCCCTGCCAGATTTGCCAGGATACCACCCCGTTATCACCGGGTAACTCCATCCCTTGTTTCTGGATTATTTGTATTGATCTTGACTGTGCACAGTGGAATGCTTCTTGCTTGTAGTAATATTATATTGCTTTTAAGAGTTAAAAACAACCTCACGTGGGCAGATCTTTTTTGTATTCATACCGGATACCAGCGTAATTTTAAACTAAACATTATATATATATATATATATATATATGTATATATACATCCAGTTATAAAATTAAAACTTGCCACAACTAATAAAAAATAATTTATAGCTATATTTGAATTAGTTGGGGCTTAAAAAAATATTAAATTAAAATTTAAAGAAAACTATTTTTTTTTTGTTTTGTTGTTAAGTATCTGTAAAAAGCCCCCTTTAATTAATTAAATATTGACAATCAATTAAAGGAAAAAAATAATTATCTAAATTTTCTTAAGGAAAATTTTTACTAAATTAATTTTCAGTTTAATGTAATAAGTTTTATATATTTTGTTTATCTATTTGTAATGTAATAATTCATAGTTGAACACGAATTTTGAGATGAACTAAGTAGTTTTTTTTTTACATTAAGTTCGTTTTGGCCTAATGTTCAGGCACTAAGTTGTAGTAAATAAAGGTACCTAGTAACTAAACCTTGTAAGTTTTGGGTTATTTTTGTATGGTATCATTCCCGATGGTACTTGGTGAAAGGATCCCTCCCCATCCGACGAGCCCTAGCCGGTTTTTAACGTGCTGCACCAATTCCATCCACTAAAATAAATTTTTATCTCATCATACCATTACACCGTGTCTAGCCAATGGTCGATCTCTAGCTCTCGAGGAATATAATTTGCTTACTTCAGCCAACAGCATGCGATCGTTTAGGATAATGAATCAGGAGGGCCCCTGCGAGTATCGAAAACTTTAGTTGAACTTCAAATTAATCACGACGTATGCTGCAGCAATACTTCTTGTCGAAATTCACGTTAATTGTTAGCTGCACTCAGTTAAAAAGTAAGTTCATTTGCGCTTTAGCCGCTTTCAAGTCCATCAAACATATTGCGTATCGAGATTTCTTGAAATGTATAGCTTTGACACACATTGATAGTTAATTTTATTTTATAAATGCCGCCAACGAAGAAACAACTCAATGTAGAAACTTCATCCAATGTGCTGCTGTGATCAGTACCTGGATTCAGTAACTTTTATTACAATAATCGCATCGCTATAATAGATATAACGAAAATTTATTCACTTTGCTATCCAGTAATATATTTTTACAATATTTGCTGTGGGGTAAATTTAAAAAAAAAGTAAAACAACAAGCTCAAATTCCAAGGCGCATTTATTAGGTGGCAGCACTACACCAGGTGACTAATGTCATTATACCAATCTAAATGTCAAATTTGGATGGTGTAGGTATAAGCCTAAAAGCATGCTTTAATTTGAGTATCCATAAACACCTTTCGAATATTCAGTTTTGTATGGTGTTTGACATTTCCTATAAGAAACATGCAATCTGACGATGCTACCCTGTTTTGAAAAGTAAGAAGGTAATTTATACCAACAAAGCACATGTGATTGTTGCTGTTGTAATATTTGTTGTAGAATCGCGGGTACCTGATTGATGTGCCTTGCTCAAATTCATTTAGTTTTTCTTTAATTCTTCTATGTGCTTTTCTCTTATTTCGACATTTTATATACAGAGATGCCACATGATCTACAATTAATTGGTGAGTAAGACACAGATATACACTATCGTTAGAAAGAAATTAGAGAATCACATTATCTCTACGGTAAGCGGATAAATATATCGAGAAATATTACGATTTTCGGTTCGCAAAAAGATACGAAATCCAGGTGTGTGTTTTGTGTTCAAATTGAACACAAAATTTTCAGATAAAGCAAAACTGCAAGTATTCTAGGTGTCAAATTAAAAGTTATAAGTGTGTTTTAGTAAAAAAAATAAGTGCGTGATAGTCTTGTGGCCCCCAAGTTATCAAGATGGCATCGTTAAAAAAAATAATAGCAGCTGTTTCCTTACCCCTAAATGGCAACACAAATTGAGTAGAAAATTTTAAAGCAAGTTGGCATCAAGCTTTAAAAAGTACGATTACGAGACCCAATTAAGTGTAATTTATTTTTAAATGCCATTTAAGTATCAAATTCATTTTTTTTTCTTTTCAGTACAAAGCTGAGAGACGTTTTTACATTTACTTTAAATGCCCAACTTTGCGTATTTAAATTCTATGTAAGTTTTATGAGTTTGTGTGTGCTTAATGCAAACCTGCACAGGAACATAATATGGTCGTATTAAAAAGAATTTCCGTTTAATTTTCATAAATAAATAACATGTGCAATATATAGTTTCATATCATGGAATAATGAAATTGATTATTACAACGTTTATACGTGCACTATTTGCAAATAAATTAATTCACTGCTTATACAGTATTGTAAATGTATACAATTTTGGTAGTTACTTATGTTTACAAAAAAAAATGTAAATGCATAAAGAAACAAATATTCATTTGTTTTTATTGTCACTATTTTCTTTTATCAATGTTTTTTGTGCAATATTTATTAATTTATTGTTTTTTAAGTGTGGCTACTTCAAGCATTTTATTTGCAAATAGTGCGTTATAGTATGTTTCCACCGGCGTGATTTAAACAAATCATGATGATTTGTGCAAATCATGCTAATTTATACATGATTTACCATACATTTTGCATATGGATAAATTACTTCAAAGTAGTTGATTTATTTTAAATAATGTCCAGAATACTATTTTTCGAACTCAATTTATATGCGCCCACCTTATAAGGCACGTGCATAAATTGAGTACGAAATTTCGAACAACAAATCACTCACAAGCCCGGTGGAAGCATTTTAAAGTGATTTACTTAAACTTACTTGATTTAAAGTCGGTGGAAACATACTATTAGTCGTGAATAGTTTTTCTGAGTTAGCAAGTCGCAATAAAACAGTAATATGGCAACAATTTATAGTTTTATTTGCAAATAAGCCGTGTGTACTCGTATAAACTACGTTTATACGAGTTGTTTCATAAAATGAGTTTTTATGCAATTTTAATTTTCTGCATTTTGATAACATAACTTTTTTTATTTATGTTAAACAGCTGTTGCTTGGAAAGCCTTCCATAATACTGGGAAATTTCCTAGCGCTACCGTACTTTCAACGTAATTCAATAAGAACTTTAATTAACCACTGAAAAAATTTAACTGCATTTAAGTGCAACTTAAATTTAAGTGGCAATTAGTTAAATGACATTTAATTGAGAAGTCAATTATTGGGCCGGGGTCTATTCGAAAAAAAAAAATAGTGTGAGTGTATTGAAATTTGAAAGGTAAAACTTGATCGTGTAACTCCCAAGTTAATTAACAAACTAAATTAGAACAAAATCAAAACTAATATTTGATTATATTTCAAAATATTATTTTCTAGTGTGTTTTATAAATATTCTTTTATTTATTACGCATATTTACAAAAAATAAATGCATACACACACACACACATAATAAAATACAACTGAAAGAAAGAAGATTTAGAATAATATTTACTTTGTAATCAACTTCAAGTAGTTTAAATTATTTGAGCTTAAATCTTTTAATACCTGTCAATTTTTATAAATAATGGTGATATTATGTATTAGAAGAAAAAATTTATACAGTATCAAATAAAATACACAAGTAATTCTGTGTGCAAGCTGTCCAAAGCATATTTATGTACATATGTATTTATATGTGTGCAAGTGCAAACACTCCAATTTTCTCCCTCTTTGCCAGGATACATACTGTCATTTTCATCATTATCATCAGCAACATTTGCCACTGAGGTGCATTTTATATACAATAACAAGTTCATATATCATTTGTGTAAAATCTTTGACATGCTTTAGTAATGGTCATTTTGAGTCTGTATTTGGTTTATATGTATGTAAGTTATTATTTCAGTTTATATTTCAAAGACCCTAAGTAACCTCTTTTGGTTTTAAATGTGTCAACATTTTATGTAATTTCTCCTTAAAACATGACAAAACACAAGAAAATCTTTTTTTATACACAAACTCGTGTTATAAATTATGGTTGAAAGCAGCATTTTACTTGTGTTATCAATACACTGTAATAAGATATTATTTTGTTTCCAGTGTTAAGGAAAATTTGGTTTGGTTGTTAGAGGTAAAGGACTTTTGAATAGCAGTTCGGATTTTATAACTCAATATTTTCAAAAGAAATTATAACTTTTCTTTAGAAAAATTTAATTGATAATTAAATATTAGAGCTCATATATTTTCAATAAAAACTTCTTTTTTTAATGGCAGGCAATATTGGACAAGCATTGCAATGTCTAACTTAATCTTGCGCAGCCAGCAAAGAGCATCTTTCTTGAACTTAATCAATCGGTTATATCCAACGACTTAAGACTTTCTCCTGAACAAGCTCCTCCAGTCTGAATATACGAAAGGGCTTAAAATCTTCAAAAAGAATTAACAAAAAAAATTGCTAATTCTAGGATTTTAATTAAAAACATCAGAAGAAAACTTTTTATTAAATAAAAAAAATTTATATATCGTTACCTTAATAAAGAAAAGCCCTAACTAATTATTTTTTTTATATCGAAATTTTTGCATTATTTTGATAGATTAAATGTTCTTCTATCGAAATATATAAAAAACTCGAATTAAAAATAAATTAAAAAGTTAGGGCCTTTCTATACTAAGGTAACGATATACACATAGCTGCTTATGGTCCTAATAATAAATGATTATCAACGTTTTTATTTTCATTCCATAATTCCAAATTCAAACAAAAGAAAATTCAACATTCATTAGGGTCCCGTACACCAAAGGTGAAAAGGACTTGAAATTTGGACAGAGTATGTAGAACCTTGGCCGCTACAACAACAAATACATGAGAATTAAAAATTAAAGGGTGTTCCAAAACGAGCAATGAAAAATTTTAAAATCCCATGTAATATACATACAATTGTATGTACATACATATGTATATTGACACTTGATATATGTAAAATTAGTATATTTTTATACAGACAATTAACACTAAAATTTTAAAAAATTTAAATCAAAGGGTGGTCCATCAGTTAATGCAATTTTGACCATGTAATTTTGACAACTTGCTGTATCTTGGGAACCGTAAGAGGCAAACTCTTGAAATTTTCAAAAACGGTAAAACTAAAAAAAACCCTAAATTATAAAATCGTCAAACCGACAAAAATCGCCAAAAATTTAAACCAAATCGCCAAATTCGAAAAAATCGCCAAAATTAAAAAAAAAATTTCTAACACTAAAATAAATCGCCAAATTCGAAAAATTCACCTAAATGAAAAAAATCGCCAAAATGAAAAAAAAAACACCAAGAACCGAAAAAAAATCGCCAAAACGCGAAAAAGGCGCAAAAACTAAAAAAAAATTTATATGAAAACAAAATCGACAAAATGAAAAAAATCGCCAAAATAAAAAAAAATTGCCAAAAACCCAAAAAAAAAAATCACCAAAACGAGAAGTGTCAAAACTAAAAAAAATCGCCAAAACCGAAAAAACGTAAAATACGCCGAAACGATAAAAAATCGCTTAAAACCGAAAAAACCCAAAAACGATAAAAATGTCAAAACTATATTTTATATAGGCTAAAGTTTGTATTGAATTACATATCTAATGTCCGTACGGAACCCTTCGTGCGCGGGTCAAAGTCGCACTTCACTGAATTTATTTCTTTAATGCTGTCGCATACAATTTTGCTGCTCATTTTCTTATATGTGTGTATTGTTTTTACGTTTTATCCGCAAAAAAATGGAAAATTGTAAATTACACTGCAACTTCTTACCATCTTCTTTATTTTCATTTTAAGATATTCGTTTTCTGTCTTTTTTTTCTTGCAATATCATAGCTGCCATGAGTACTTATCGTTTTATTATTAGGTATCATGTAGTTTAAATTATGTCACCTTACAATGGGACCAAACCAGAAAAAATTGGTGTCAAATTTTTATCTTGTATTATCCTTTGAATTTAAATGATATATTGATTCTAATAGTGCTCTCTTAAGACTTTTAGGGCCATTATTACAACTCAAAATTAGTTAAAAGTAGGATTTTATCGGACGTATAAAAACTTTATAATTTGCAAAATTTTACTTTAACCTAAAGTAAGCGATAAATTACAGGCAAGTTTAACTTACCTGGTAAGTTATATCCGATTTGCAATAATGGAAAGCTTTTTATACGGCCGAAAAAATCCTACTTTTAACTAACTTTAAGGTGTAATAATGGCCCTTAGTGTTGAAGGCTTAATAAGTTCAGAAATAGTTATGCTATTTTTATTCTTAGGACACAAAATGTGAAGTTTCACAAATAATAAATTTAGGAGTGATGTGAGTTATTTTTAAGGATATAATTTGATAACGATACATTTATTTGTTCGCTTTATCCTTATTTCTTTTGTTTGTATATTTTTTTTTTTTGCATAAAAACTATTTTATAACAGTAATTCCAGTAGTCAGACACAATCTGTAACACATTTATTATATTGTATACATTTTTATAAACCTTGTTTTGTGTATCCTTCAACATAATCTATCTCTCTTAAAATCACTTGTTGGAAAAAGTAGCAAAATAAAGTGCAGCATTCTTATGCTAAAGGCATGCAATAAGCAACACCAGCTTTCAGTAAGAAGCTTCAATGACAGCTGCAGCAACGGCATGTCTAGTGAGGCTTAAGAAGATTATTTTGTGTTGACAAACAATGACCAGTTCAAATTGCGGCAAATATTGCCACCACAACTATGTATGTTGTATCCGATAAAAGGACAAGAATGTTGGACACAAGTTTAAATGATGATATATTTTTTTATTATATTGTTATTGTTGTTTTGTTTGTAGTTACACAGGAAACCTTTTAGTTTTATTTTTTTTACAGAGCACAGCTAGCTAGAGGATAAGTGAGATATTGCAATTAAAGTTTTTTTAGTTTATGCTAAAGGGTGTTTTTTATTGAGGTATAGAGCTTTAAGTTGGCATCACTTTTTTAACTGGCGGCCATTTTGTCAGCTGTCAAGTGATTAATATTTAGTTTGGTTTGCCATTTCATCATGAACAGGTTGACAAAAGAACAACGCTTGCAAATCGTGCAAATTTATTTCAAAAATAATGGTTCAGTTCGCGAAGTTTACCGCAAGCTCCGTCCATGTTATGGTCGACATAATCGTCCATCAGAGCAATTAATTCGGTTAACCATGGATCGTTTTTGCACTACGTTTACTCTATGTGATAATACGCATCCGCAGAGACGTCGAACAGTGCGCACCGAAGAAACAATTGCCGCTGTAGAGCAAAGTGTTGAAGAGGACCCGAATGAATCGATTCGTTAATGGAGACCGGTATAGAGCCATGATAACCGACTATTTTGTTCCCGAATTGGATGGCATGAATGTGGATGAGTTGTGGTTCCAACAAGACGGCGCTACATGCCACACAGCGCACGTCACAATCGATTTATTGAAGGAAACATTCGATGAGCGCATAATTTCGCGGAATGGACCTGTCAATTGGCCACCAAGATCGTGTGATTTGACACCATTGGATTATTTTCTTTGGGGATATGTGAAGTCGCTCGTCTACGCCAACAAACCAGAAACGTTAGGGGACTTGGAAGCCAACATTCGTGGCGTTATTGCCAACATACGGCCCCATATGCTCGAAAAAGTGGTTGAAAATTGGACCTGTAGAATTGGCTTTATTCGAGCCAGCCGCGGCGGCCACATGCCCGAAATCATATTTAAACATTAATGGCATAAAATTATCCTTCCAATAAAGCCAAATTGATGGACATTAAAACGATTTTCTTGTGTTTTATTTCAATTCAAAGTTCTATACCTCTTAAAAAACACCCTATATTTATGCTCTTAAATAAATCGAAATTAAGTTGCTGGTTATTAGAGCTATGCTCTTTATGCCCGACACATGAGCTAGGACGTGATTTTCGTAACATAAGTAATCGACACTACTACAGTTAAAAATTTATTTTTGTTTTGATTTCTTCGCACTTAAGACCAGAGTACGAAATTAAACGAAACAAAATGTTCGATTATGGGCTTGTCCCACGAAGTCGTTAACGTTCGACTTGTCGCACACTTACATTTGAAACAACAACAAAAGCTTAAAATTTGCTGTTGTTTTGAATGTAAGTGTGCGACAAGTCGAACGTTGTCGAAATCTTGGGGCAGGCCCTATATTGTTTTCGTTCTGTGAAGTGGATGGAACAAAAGCAACAAGAAAAATTGCTCAATTTGTTTTTGTATTGTTTTTGCACATGAGCACAAAGAATACATTATTATATCTATGAAATTTGAAATGTGAAATTTTTTTATGTATATGTGTAGATAAGTAGCCTAGCTCTACTCTAACTGGGTGTCGTAAGATACCTTTCTTCTTCTTCTTCTTCTTTTTTTTTTTGTTTAATATCTTTTTCATTAAAAAAAGCTCAAGCTTAAATTGAACTTAAAATTTTGTGAGCTTTCACTAACTCCGTAACAATAATTATTTATTTTTATTTATCCATTCATTTTAGTATTAAAACTATGAAAATTTTAAAATTTCATTCCTGCAGAAAAATACTTGTGAAATTATTTATTGCAATAATGGTCTCCATATTGTAAGAAAATATTTTTGCCAGGCTGCAATTATTTGCATTAAAAAAAAAGAATCTATTAAAAAAAAATTACTTTTGTGTTGTAAAATTGCATTATATTTATAATTCAATCTGTGTGTTATTCGTAATAAATTAAATTTTGTTAACAACAAGCTCTGCTGGGAGAAAATGTTTAATTAGTTTAAATATGTGTGCATATCAACAAATAGCACAACAGCAAAGCAGCTACTAAGAACATGTGCCACATTTTAATGCAATTAAGCGATACATACTCGTACTCTACCCTTTGCAAAAGATCACTTACAAGAAATTTTAAGACATGACGCATTTTTCAAATGCTTTACTAAAGAGAAATCTTCTAAAAGCTTCTTATACAAATGAATACACATACGCGAATACATCGTTCTCGTGTTTCTCGCGGTGGCCAGCTCCGCAATACATCCATTGTGCCACGAGAATACATTTAAGAAATAAAACGTATTTACATTTCAAGAGTGTTTACGCAGGCCTCTAATACATACAAAAAATAATAATGACAAAGATGGCAACAAGCTTTACTGGCTTTTCTGTAAAATAAAATTTTTGCCATCATTTTTGCTTCAATATTGATGTATGTACGAGTATTTACTGGTTGGCACAACTTTCACATTATATTGATTGGTATTCTCTGATGACAGGCTTGAAGTGTGTAAAGGCACAGAAAAAGCAGCACTTCGATAACAAAAGTTTAATAGAAATTATTTTTGGATGAATTTATCAAAATAACTTTTGTTCTGCACAATCAAATACAACTGCGCTGATAGTTTTAACTTGTTTAGTTTCAACATTACCATATTCCTACACTGAAAGGAAAACCTTCATTCAGACAATGAAATTCTTCATTGTATTAATGAAATGTTTCATTAAAAGTCAGCTAATGAAGCCCTTCATTGGATTAATGAAGAATGATTCATTGTATTTATGAAGTTAATTTTGGCGGCTATGTCATAAATAGAATGAAACTATTTCATTAGTTCAATGAAACTTTTTCATGAATATAATGTAGTTGTTTCATTGATTTAATGAAGTTTTTACACACTATAAATGAAGTTTATTCATAACATAAAGAAAATTTCATAAATATAATGAAATATAATCCCTTCGAAACCACCTACTTAATAAAAGATATATAGATTTTTTTATTTAATTTAATATATACAAATACATATGTACTTAATATATGCGCATGTGTATGTATTTATTAACGTAAAACATTTACCCCCATATTTACAAAAAATTAAAATGAATTTGAAATTAATTTAAGAAAAATTTTGTATGGAAAATTTGAACTAAAATACATTTCAAATTCGTTTCAAATTTTATGAATATGGGGGTTAAAATTTAAGGAACTCATCAGTAGAGTTCAACCCAAATAATGTTTTAAGTAAGCCGAAAAACTCACATTTTTATAGTAAAACTCTTAACATGTTGTTGAGAATCACAATACACAAACATAAGTTTAAAAGAATCAAACAAAAATCTCAACAAAAAAAGCATCTTTATAAGATGTTTGGCACAACCTTCTTGTGTTTGTATAGAGGTGAGGAACGTGAATAGATAAAAAAAAAGAGAAAGAGAGAGAGAGAGATATCTGCTATACAATGAAGAATATTACATTAGCCCAATTCACAATCTTGTGCAAATGGTCTTGCATCGTTGCATGTGCAAAATTGTCTAGTATATTCTACTCACCACTTAATAATTCTTAGTGGTGAGTATCAATATACTATACCATTTTGCAACGATGCAAGACCATTTGCACAAGATTGTGAATTGGGCTATTGTATAAATGAAATGATTTCATTGCATTTATGACGACCATACTGGTTTAAAATAAAAAGGGATTAGAAAATAAGAATAAGAAATAGAAATAGAAATGATTTTTTATCAAAATAAATTTTGATTTATTTATATTTAACAAACTGTATACAGTAAGAAGACGAAATTTGTGGAGCTTATTTATATTTGTCCCAAAATCGCCACAAAAAAAAATTCGTTTAAACAATGTAACGATTTTCATTAATACAATGAATGAACTATGAAGAACACATGAAGAGCAGAGATTGAAAGATTTCATGCATACAATGAAATTGTTCATTGTATTAATGAAAAGTTTCATTAATATAATGCAGAATATTTAATGAAACAGTTTCATTCTCTGAATGAATGATTTTCCTTTCAGTGTATATTTAAAAGGAGATGCTTTTTAGGGTTTCGTACACCAAAGGTGAAAAGGAAACCTATTGTTTTCGCTACGCTGTCCGCCTGTTCGTCCGTCCGTCTGTATGTCACAGGCTGTTTTCTCGAGAACCTTAAGACTAGAGATTTTGACAAATATATGACAGTTAAAAATTAAAGGTTGTCACAAAACGATCAAGGAAAAAATCCCATTTAATATACATACAATTATACATATATAAAGACACTTGAAATTTGCAAGTTAGTGTACTTTTATACAGACAACGAAAATTAACACTAAAATTAAAATAAAATCAAACTTAAAGGGTATTCTATCAGTTAATGTAATTTTGACAACTTGCTGTATCTTGGAAATCGTAAGAGTCAAACTTTTCAAATTTTCAAAAACGCTAAAACTAAAAAATCACAAAATTAAAAAAATCGCCAAATAATCGAAAAATATCGCCAAAAGAAAATAAAGCGCCAAACTAAAATAAATCGCCAAAAAATCACTGAAATTAAAAAATAAACGCCAAAACTAAGAGAAACGTCAAAAAAGAGAAAGACAAATCTCAAGAACGAAAAAAGCGCCAAAAATAAGAAAAACCTAAAAAAAGAAGAAAAACATTACCGGGTACTTAAATTTAAAAAAAAATGTTTACATCAGGTAAGATATTCCAGTATATAGGCTAAAGTTCGTATAATATTACACAGTATTCAGGGTCCGTACGGAATCCTTCGTGTGCGAGTCATAGTCGCACCTTACTGAATTTATTTAAATTTACTCTTATATCACAAAGAGGGATACAGTTAATTTTTTTTGGAAATTGATATAAGATTTTTACGTGAATATATGTATATGAAAATCTATGCCATTTTCTTGCAAAAAAATTTAAATTTATATATTTCGAATCTACCCCCTTTAAAAAAAATTGCGATATATATTTCTATTAGAGATGGGAGCGTGTCGTGTTATTTTTCGTGACACGAACACGCACGAGACAACACGAAGTGCTCGGGATCAAAAGTCCGATTTCGTGCGTGTTCGGGTCGTTTCGTGTTGAAGAAAATTGACACGAAAAACACGAAACCATTTTACATGTAAAAGCTGCAACTTAAAAATAAGAACGCTTCACATTAATTCAGTAATTTTCAATACAATAGAAAATGTATGTTGAGATACTTAAAAATAAATAAAATTAATAAAATAATACTGTAAATTAATATTTTTCCATATTGAAATAAGAAATTTCAACATGACTAGACTTTCGTTAATGTTTCTTATTAATTCAATATGGTTTTTATTGATTTTAAGCTGTTTTTTCTCTGGGTGCATGAATGAATTTCCAGTAGAGAAAACTTTAATATTTCGTATCGTAAAACATACAACACCAGCATATTTGTTGATATTATATGGTCCTCTGAAGCTTAAAGTTCTGTACGTAAACCGATAGTTTCAGCTGTGGTGGCAGATGGTATCAGCTGGCAGTGCCATATTTTGAAAAGCTACTCTTCAAAAAATATGAATTAAATTTTCTGATCTTCAATACTCGTACCATACCAATAATATTTTGTGCTTGACGAAATTTTTCGCGTGCGTGTTTCGTACGTATTGAGCGTCTTGGTATTCGTGTTCGTGTCGTGTCGTGTTAGAAAAATTCGACACGCGCCCATCTCTAATTTCTGTTATATATACATCTCTGAATACACTAAGAATCGAAATTCAGCATATAACCTTACTTTCGTTAAAACAGTTGAAATGTGTTGACCATCATTAACACATTAACATATCGAGAGCCTATATTCAAAATGCGTCAACTCAAAAAAGCTAAGTTTTCAGTAGAGCGAAAAAAGTTAATTCGCTCATTATTGTAAAATTAAATGATGTGCCTTCCATAATATGCGGGTATGTTCTGCATTCCACGTGAAATTAAAACGAATGGAATTGCCATAAAATTGTTGTTGGAAATATGTAATTATAACAACAATGCTATGGCAATTCCACTCGTTTTAATTTCACGTGGAATGCAGAACATACCTGATGGTTTAAATATGGTTCCTAATTTATAAGTCTGCAAAAAATATTTTATTTTGCGCCCGTTTGTGTATTTTTATGAGATAGCATATTTTAGTCGATCAAGAAGCAAATATTTTTTTTAGAATTAGCATATTTTGTCGGGAAAAATATGATTTTTTTTTAAATATATTTCAATACGAGATATACAATTGAAAAGCTACAAGAAAAAACTTAAAATACCATAAAAAACTTAAGACTGACTGAAGGTATCTTCCATTTCGAGATGGTCAGATTTAGCACTCTCTAACTCAATCTCTATTGCAATAGGGTCACCCCAAATGAAAAATTTCGAAAGCTTATGTCATTGACTATAATCGGTCCATACATAATATTTCTATTCGATTAGCAGATTAAAAGTTATACATACATTACCAATTCTTTTTTATCGGAACCCCTTTGTACTAATATATTAAAAGTGACCATATCACAAAAACTAGACATAGGATATAAAAATACTTGCCAGATTTGTGTTCAGCATGCCAAATGCAATAAGATATGAGCTAGATTTATAATAAATTGCAAATTTTTTAAAAATATTGAAAATTTGCATGGGAGTTTGCATTTATTTTGACCAAAAAAAGAAAAGTAAAGATGGCGTTAATAAATAAGTTGTTAAAGTTTAAAATATAAAAAATAATTTAAAATTAAAGCACTGAGAATTATTAATGAATAAAAATAAATCACCGATAGTGATTAATATTTAAAGATATATGCTAAAATCAATCAATCAAATATATCGAACTAAACTTGAAGACTGCTGATCCTATATTTATATATCGATGCTTATGATTCAAGGGGACGTATGCTGCTAATCTAAGACCACCTGCCAAAGGTTTGCCAAAAAGCAAAATTATCAGACTTTGAGCATTTGCACATCAGTTGAATTATAAACAGCACTACTGGAATTCTGAAGGGGTTTTATTCAATATAATCACAACTTTTAACTAATTGAGATCTTATCAAATAGAAATTTGTATGCCCCAAATAAAACCTGGTCCGGAGAGATATTTTCATTAAGAACATTGCCTACATCGAGGACTCTGAAACTTGTAAGTATCACAAACGAAAATCAACCCACAAGCGACCACCAGATTTGGGCAATTTCAATAACATTAATTCCAATTACAATTACATGTTACAAAAAATAATTGTAATTAACATTTTGTTAATTATAATTCCATTATGTAATTATAATTGAAAACTACAAGTAATTATAATTGTAATTGCTAGTAATTTTAACTACTTGTAATTGTAATTGTATCTAATTGTAATTGCAAATAATTTTAATTACTTGTAATTGTAATTATGTACTTGTAATTGTAATTACTTTTACTCTAATTACTTGTAATTGTAAATAGTTGTAATTGTAATTACTTATAATTGTAATTAGTCGTAGTTGTAACTACTTGTAATTGTAATTACTTGTAATTGTAATTGCATCTAATTGTAATTGCATATAATTTTAATTACTTGCAATTGTAATTACTTGTAATTGTAATTACCTGCAATTTTAATTTCTTGTAATTGTAATCGCATTTAATTGTAATTGCATTTAATTGTAATTGCATATAATTTTAATTACTTGAAATTGTAATTACTTGCAATTGTAACTACTTGTAATTGTAATTACTTGTTATTGTAATTTACTCTAATTGAAATTGCATATAATTTTAATTAATTATAATTGTAGTTACTTTTACTCTAATTACTTGTAATTGTAATTAGTTGTAATTGTAATTACTTGTAATTGTAATTACTTGTTGTAACTGTAATTGCATGTAACTGTAATTGCATTTAATTTCAATTACTTATAATTATAATTACATTTACTTTAATTACTTGTAATTGTAATTACTTGTTATTTTAATTACTTGTAATTGTAATTGCATCTAATTGTAATATCATATTACATGCAGTTGTAATTTGTAATTGTAATTACTTGTAATTGTAATTACATGTAATTGTAATTACTTGTTATTGTAATGACTTGCAATTGTAATTACCTGTTATTGTAATTATGTACTTGGTATTGTAATTGCATCTAATTGTAATTGCATATACTTTTAATTACTTGTAATTGTAATTGCTTTCAGTTGTAATTACTTGTAATTGCAATGACTTATTTTTATTACTTTTAATTTTAATTTCTTGTAACTGTAAGTAGATACGTTTATATTAGAAATAACATCTGATTGTAATCGTTTTTTTTTCAATTAAAATTACATGTAATTGTAAAAGTACGGTCACACTTGTCAAACATTTGCCCAAAAAAGCGCAACCACTAAATGTTAATGAAAAATCTTTCAATTCAGAGAATAGTTTGTCAAGTTAAAGAGTAGCCAATATTGTTGGATTCTATGACATTGTCCATTAGTTGTGTTCGAAACTGTTTAATGTGATAAACAGGTGTCTGGATCAACACTTTTTTCATTAGCGTTTGTTGGTTACGCTTTTTTATGCAAATGTTTGACAAGTGGGACCGTAGCTTGACTGAAATTAAGCAAATAATGATTACTTTTGACTCAACAAATTCAGTTACATTTTTTTAAAGTGACAAATTCAAATCAAAATATATGTGTAAGACAAATTGATTAGATAATTAAAATCTTTAGCATATTTAAGGTAAAATCCTATTAAGAAAGCTTAAAGATGGCACTCAGCTTAGCAAAGAGAAATGTATTGTAAAGTGTTGTCCTGTGCTCCATATTCATTTTTTTTTATCTAATCTTTCATTCCTTTTTGCATCCTATACGCTCTCATGTGTAAAGACAAATCAACTTAAAACGTTTTGGTTAAGCATTGCAAACAAAAATAGAAACAAAATAAAAAAAGAATTAAAAGACATATATAAGTAGTAAAGGAAATAATTTGTTAGAAAAACTTGTTATTTTTCAAAGCAATTTTCAACATCAACTTTAATAGAATTTGTAAGATATAAGAAAAAGATACCCTGCTTTTTATATACATACATACGTACATATATTTGTACATGTGCACACCAAACCCAAGATATATTCGAAATATTTTGCACAAGTGTCAAGTAAAAATTGCAAATAAGCATTTTTATCCTTCTTTCCTCACATTCTCTCCCTTTTTTTAGCCAACAGTTTGGCTTTAACTTTCAAAACGCCAACTAAGAATGTTTTGGCTGCATGTTGCTTGCATTGTTTAACATATGACTCTTAACATCAGCATCATCTACAACGTCTTAGTTAGTTTGCAGTTATCATCATGATCTGGACAAAAAATATTACACAATTTTCCCCCTCCATATGAATGTAAGTAAGCAGTTTTGCAAGAGGTTTTCATTTTCTTTTTTGTCCTTGCACTCTTTCTTTCTAAATCCATCTCATGCATAATAGACGAACGTAAATTCTTTTAAAAATTTATTTACAGCCATGATTAAATTTTAAATATTAAATGAAGATCATCTGTGCAGTAGGGTTCGACCGATTAATCAGCCACGGATTCAGTATTGGTGCAGAATTGTTAATCGGTCAAATTATTATTGTTCGGCATTACCTCTTTTAACGAATTTCTTTCAAGGCTGCATTTTTAAACAATGTCTTACGGCCTGTCCCACGATGTCACCAGAAATCGTTCGTTGGAATACTTGTACTGAAAACAATGACAAATTTTCTAATGTTATTGTTGTTTGCAATAAAAATTGTCGATCGAACGATTTCTCGGTAACATCATTGGGCAGGCGGTTAATATTGCAACGTTTCAATTTTAGTTATTTTTTTATATAGGTTGGCAAGTTTGTTGTTTTTGTTTGTGCGTAAATCAAATTTATTACCAGGTGGTAAATTTAAAAGTATAAAAAGCATGTAATTTTCAGTATATAAAGTCTGCTTAGCCGAAGTACATAAATCAAAATGATATGCCCAATGTGTATGTAAGGTTTCAATAGGGTACCTGGTGCTTTAATTTTTGGATTTTCCGATTGAGTAAATCAATTACTATTTGTGTACAAAATGTCAGCTCTCTATAGTATAATATTACGTAAAATTTGCATGAGCCTGGCCCCGCTGACTTTTATGTCTGCTAGTGCTTATAGTTCATGCAAAGTTTGGTATTAAAAAGTTAATAAGAAATACCTGAGTATTAAATTAAAAACTGCTAAGCCGAAGTACCTGGAAGTAAGCTACACTTACTAGTGTATAAAATGTCAGCTCTCTAGCGCGAATTATATCTTTAGATTTTATCAGCATTACCTCTCCCCGCTATTCCTAACTCAAAATTTTGTTGTGAGCAGCGCTTATAATTCATGCTAATTTTCTTCTAAAATATGCTATACCGATGTAGATTAAACATAAGGCTAACATTTTATGGGAGTGATCACGCCCAATTTTTAAGGTGATGCAAGATTTCACTAAATTAGCTTGAATTAAAAGCTGTATATTAACAGCCGTATTCATAAAAAAAAGTTGATTGAGGTTTAAAATTCATATTAGTTAAAAAACGTTTTAAGGCTAAATAACGTTTTTTAAATATTGGTATTCATAATCAGTTTTTTAAGTAAGAATCAATTAACTAGATTTTTTTAAAATATCGTGGCAACACTGTATTCTTTATTTGTCACTTGCATATTAGTTCTGCAAAACAACGATTGTTAACTCACAAAGTACTCGTGTCTATTTTGTTTATTTGTCGGTTTTCAGAGAAATATTGTTTCTATAAAATAAAAGATATGTTCCAACTTGTATTTAATAAAATAATAAAAAAAGTTCACAACAAATCTTTGTTAAAAGTGCTTTTTATATTATTTATTTTATTGCAGATAAAGAAGCACTAGAATAACGAACTTTGTTTTGTTTGTTTTGAGTGTTTATACATCACTAGTTAATTTTCTACAATTATACTATTTTTGCTAACACATAAAATGAGAAAACAATGACTGGGAATGGAAACTGGATCGCTGCTTTTCTTTTAAATATTCTTTGGAGTATATTTGTTATTTTGGCAATAGTTTCTATAAAAAAAATTACATTGTTTTCTTCTAAATAACACTGGCATATGCATACATAGATGCATACATAACTACATACATACATACACACATATGTACATACAGGTAAAGTTCAAAATGTAAACAAAAACGAAGCAAAATTACAACAACGTCACCTTAAAATTAGTTTAAATATGGGGGCAGTCAATTTTAAAATTTGCTGATTTACGCAAGGTTTAAAACCCGTTTTTTAAGCTAAAATTCTATTATGAATACAATTTTATCGAATTTTGCTTAAACAATATTTGAAACGCGGTTTAAAATTTTTATGAATACGGCTGTAAGTATTTAGTTCAAAATAATATTAGCGTGGCCCCGCCAATTCTGGTAAATTTTTTTGGGTTTTCAAATTTTTCTAGTTTGTTTCTCACTTACACCTACTTGTATATCAAAATTCAGCTCCTTAGGGCAACTTTTAACTTTTAATTTTTATGGGCGTAATCCCGCTCACTTTTCCAAAGTCAAAATTTTTTTGGGTCAGTGCTTATTATTCGTGTCTAGTTTCGTTACAAACGGATAATTATAGCTAGATAAATAGTATATCTAAATATGCTGAGCCGCAGTTCATTAAAATGAGGTTTAAATTGTATGGGCGTGTCAACGCCAACTTTTTTAATGAAAAATTTATAGCCTTGCATTAGCGCAGTATATATGTCGAATTTCAATAAAATAGCTTCCATGAAGCGCCTTAAATTAGCATTTTTATTTCTGACCTTTATGGGCGTAGCCCCGACCCTTCTGGCTAAAATTTCCGACTTTTCAGATTTTTTTTTATTTTATTTCTCACCTAAACCTAGCTCTGTATCGAATTTCAGCTCAATAGCACAAATTTTAATTTTTATGGGCGTAGCCCCGCCCTCCTGGTTAAAATTTTCGGGTTTTCAGATTTTTCTGGTTCATTGCTCACCTAGATCTTCTCGTGTACCAAATTTTAGCTCTCTAGCTATAGCGGAAGTACTTCATCAATTTGATGAGTGTGTCAGTGGTCAGTGGTCAGTGGTCAGTGAGTATGTCTTAAAATATGCACTTTTTGCACCTCCATATCTCCGGAACCTTTCATTCTAAAACTTCCAAGCTTCGTATGTGAGGTTATATGAATTTATTCTAATTATGATTTAAATATCATAATCTTACGATTGCGGGGAACCAAGTTATGAGGGGGGTAAAAACAGCTCGAATGGCTTCGTGTAAATATACACACTGCGTGCATTGGCCAGAACTTGGCCTGGCGCACTACCGTGCGCCTAGATTTTCTAAACCATTTTAGAAACTTATGTATTCTCATCACATCAGAGGTGTATTTCAAAGTAAACGTTGCCAGCACTGATGGTATTTATTGAAGGGTTTAACACTTTTACAAAAACAACCAAAATCAACTCAGGAAATGTTCATGTTGTTTTTGTAATCATTGTACAACTGCAACCATCAGCTACTTAACCCGTACCACAAAACCAAACAAACAATAAATAAACCTGTAAAAAAAATTATATTTTGTAGTAAAATTACATTGCAATAATAAAATGTTTTCTCCAAGATTTAGTTATATTAGTACACATTTTTTTTTTGCAATTATCCAATTTTTATTTTTAGATCAAAAGTTTAGTGTCTTTGCTTGCATTTTATTTATAAATAGTATCAGTGTGTGTAAACATGAAAGATACCTACAACAGACTCTTGTTCTCTTTTTTTAAACACGGAGAGAATTTCATAATATTTTGATTCTACAAAGTCGTAATACTTTGTATTACCATGTAAGGACACCTTTAGCAGTAAATGAAGCAGCCCGATCTCATGAAGAATTCATCGACAAACTAACCACGAAACGTGTAAACAGTAAGGGCGACTTTTTGGGTACGAGATTAAGATTAGTTTATTTCTATAATTAGCTAATCCGGAAATTAACTTAATCTCAAATTAATTAGTTTGATATTTTTGAGTGGTAGTTTAAACTTCTTATTATTTGTAGTATTACCATACTGAGGAACAAAATAGTGGCAACATTTTCTGTGTAAAAGTCATACATGTTATCAACACACTTTGATTTTTTGTGGAAAGAAGAAGAAACTGCCATGTTTTATTATTTACAAGTAAAATATTGCGCGTGTTAAAGGAAATAGATAAATAATATAAAATATATATATTTATTTATGTGTTTTTAAATTATTTTATAATATAATTTTTACAAAAAGTTATAAGTTTCACAAGTGTGTGTTGTCAATGTTAATGTATGATTAAACCACCACGATTGCCCGCTTAAACTAGCAAGTAAACCATATAATCGACTACCCAAAAATCACAAATGAAGATTAAGGTTAATTTAATCTCTAATCTTGAACTCAAAAAGCCGCCCAAGTTATCTTAAATAATTTTCAAATCAATTCCTAACGATTATGAATGCTACTCTCAGATCAGCTTGTTTGCTGGTACATAACTTGTAACTGAATCCTTTTCAGCTATTTGCGAACTCAATAGATTTTTTAAGGGTTTTTCTATAATACGAGTACGGTAATTAACAATTTTTTGTTTATTTCTATAGATATTTGGTTCTGCAGTGGCCTTGCATGTTGAAAAGATACTGCGTTTTGTGCTATAGAAATAGAAAAGCATGCTACATCAAAAGATATACTCCTTCACCAAGTGTTATGCTACATCGCCGGCGGGATGGACGAACTTTATGTCTTAGCTGATAATAAGTTGAGGAGCAACAGAGATGTAAAAATCTTTTTAGTAGGTGGTACAAGTAGGCCATTAGCTGAACCCAAGTTTGTCGGAAATCTTCTTGAAACATTTGAGGGTACCGTGACACCATCGCGCTTGAATGTATTGCGGAAACAGATAATAGAAAAGGAAGAGCAGAACAACAAGAATATGAAGAACATTTGAAATTGCCAACATATTCATTTAAAATTTTTAAATTACGTTTACACTTGTACAAGCATTTGAACAAAAGAGCGTAAGTAATTCATTATTATTATTATATATAATTAATAGGCGAACATGTTTTTTGTAATCCTCTTTACGCTGGTACCACTGCACCGATTTTAAAAAGATTTATATGGTTTTAATGGATTTTTTATACAGATGTGCAGAATTTTTTTTTTTTATTGAAATCGGTTTAGTATTTTGGGAGCTATAAGCGTTTAAAGTTGCTACTACTACATGCACACATATTACACACGCATTTATTAGCTTACAAGTAAAAAAAGAAACAAAACATGAGTGTGTGTGTGTGTGTGTGTGTTTGTAGTATTTCTCTTGACCTTACAATTGTTTTTCTCTTATTTGTTGTATCAAAGCCATAATACTTAAAGGAAGAGAGTTGAATAAATTGAATTAGGTTGGTTGAAGGGATTTTGTTTATGTTTTTTTTAATTTCATGTATTATTTAATTATGCTTGCATATGTATGTAAGTTTGTGTGTGGCTGTGTTTTAATGAATTTTTTTTTATGACGTTTAGATACATTTTCTTTGAATCTTGAATTATTTACATTTTGATTCTAGAATACGGACGAGTGTGTCGTCCGGTTGGTATATCTAGTACTAATAAATATTATTGGAAACTGTTTATATTAATGAACACGTGTTTGAACTAAAACGATTTTCATTTGTTAGAACACAATAATTCCAAATTTTTTTATTAAAAATACATTTACTGAATAATGGCTTACCCCCTGTTTGTGTAAGACGTTGGAATTAGAAATCTTGGCGTTTCTGTAATAGATTAAAGAAAAGTTGTACAAGTTTCCTTTAATCTATTACAAAAACGCCAAGATTTCTAACTCAAACGTCTTATACAAACAGGGGGTTAATTTTGTAAAATAAAACGAATTTTCGTTTTCGTTTCTTGTTGGAGCGTAAACGAAAATATTTTAAATTTTGTAAAACGCTACGTTGTTTTCGTTTTATGTCAAAATATTATAATTCAAAAATATATTATTCCTCATAACAAAAGTTAATACAAAATGTTTTCAAAATCAAATTTTATTTCATTATGGAATATGCACCAACGAAGACAAGAAATTTGGAATCAACGAGATACTGAATCAGCATAAACATATTAATATTATAAGAGGGAATAGTCCCTTGGATTCTACTTTTTTTTTTTGGTTCGAACTTCAAGTATGGGGACACTGCAGGAAATAAAATATTCAAAGAGTAGGCTGAGTTTTGCTTACAAATATTGGCGAACTATGAGATTCCCACATATTTCTATGCATATGTATATTTTATAAAATTTATCTCATTCTGTTTTTTACCAATAAACGATGAAAAAGAAATAAGTTGCTTATAAAAAATTCAGGGGTTTTATTAGCGTTTATGTTTACTCAGGTAGCGGTTTTAGCGGGTTTTCAACATTTTGGCAACACTGGCGGCATTCATGGGAGCATTATTTTCAGTTGAATAAAGGCTTTTTAACATTTAAATAAGCTTTTCTCATGAAAATATTTTTTCATATAATGGTTTTTCTCATATTTTTATTTTATATTGAATAAAAAAAAACAATTTCTAAAAAAATTGACGCATTAATTTTTTTTTTTCGCCTCTCGTGGTTGTAGATATCTTCATGGTTGGAAAAAAAGGAGTTTTTCATACAAAAACAGCGTTGTCCATTGTATGAAATTTCGTTGAAATTAAGTAAAATGATATGGATATGTCAAAATGTATGGGAAATTATTTAATTTCAACTTGATTTCATGAAATTACTTGATTGACAAAAACTTTCAGGCTAAAAAGCGTTTGTTAAAAAAAAAATATGTAGTTTTGTATTTTTAATTTAACAATGTCGTCACGTTCATTAATCGATCACTTTATAGTTATTGTATATTGTTTTCTGTGTGGTAAAATAAATAGTGAAAAAACCGACATTATAAAGAATAAATTTTAAAAGCAAAATGTCATTGCATTGGTGTGAAGTAGATAAAGTAAGTATTTATTTACATACATTAGATATGGGCAAATGAAAAAAAAATGAATAGTCTGAGATTAAAGTGGCCCTGGGGCCTAAATCTCGCATTCGATTGCGAGCGAGTTATTACTCGAAGGTTCGAGTTTTTTAACTTTTGGGATTTTCGCATTCGGCTTCGAATAACACATATCGAAATTTCTAATGACAGCATTCGATAACGTGCATACATTCGAATGCAACCGTTCGTGTTTTTACTCGCAAGCAAAAAGGCATTCGAAATCATGTTTAACATAGAAATAGCGAAGAAAAGGAAAATGTATGTTCAATATTTGACTTATTTATTTATAAATGAATGAATGCACAAATGTACGTATAAAAATACAAATTAAAAAACTTCTAGTTGACTCGAAATATAACAAAACACACTGACTTGGCAAATAATAAAATAAAATATAAAAAAATCAACCAACTCTGGGAGCATTTAAATAACAAATTAACTGCTTCTGGTCAACCAATAAAAGAATCGAAAATGTAGCTAGTGCTCTATTCTCTAACTTTACACTAATTTATTGTTACTAGATATACCAAACGGACGACACACTCGTCCGTATTCTAGAATCAAAATGTAAATAATTTAAGATTCAAAGAAAATGTATCTAAACGTCATAAAAATTCATTAAAACACAGCCACACACAAACTTACATACATATGCAAGCATAATTAAATAGTACATGAAATTAAAAAAACAAACAAAATCCCTTTAACCAAGTTAATTCAGTTTATTCAACTGTCTTCTTTTAAGTATTATGACTTTCATACAACAACAAATAAGAGAGAAAAAAATTGTTAGATCAAGAGAAATACTACATACCCACACACATACACACACTCATGCTTTGTTTCTTTTTTACTTGTAAGCCAATAAATGCGTGTGTAATATATGTGCATGTAATAGCAACTTTAAACGCTTATAGCTCCCAAAATACTGAACCGATTTCAATAAAATATAGATTCTGCACATCTGTACGAAAAATCCTTTAAAACCATATAAATCTTTTTAATCGGTGCAGTGGTACCGGCGTAAAAGGGATTACAAAAAACATGTTTGCCTATTAATTATATAGATTAAGTTATTAATTAAATTAAAATGAAAATAACATTTATGTATATTCGTTTCATTTTTCTGCATATACATGTGTATGTACGTACATACATACCCTGCAGAAAGTGCGAATAGTGAAATTGTGGTGATTTACTAGTGACGTTGTCAGTAGCACTAGTGACCAAGTGTACCCCAGCCAATGGTATCATCTATTGACATTTAACATTAGCTTGTCATTGAAAATCCACCACTAGACTATATCACTACTAACTTAGTAGTTCTTTCGGGACCACATGGAGACATTGGCACCAAAGATTCACTAGTAAATTTTAGGGGCTCTAGTCTACAATATCGATATATCCAATCTCGTTGTCAATAGTAAACTTATAGTGATTTTCTAGTGACATTGTCAATAGTGCTACTGACTAGGTGTACCCCAGCCAATGCAAATGTCTATTGACAAATAACATAGGGTTGTTATTCAAAATCTATCAGTAGACTTTAGCACTGTTGAGAAGGTAGTTCTTTTACGACCATATTGAGATATTTGAACCGAAGATTCACTCGCAAATTTTAGTGACCCTCGTCTACATATGTAACAGCGCATAGAGAAAGGGACCTAAGGGTAAAAAAAGCAATTTTCACTTTTTTTTTTTTTTTGATGTGGACAACATCTGAGCATCGAATGAGACCGATGCCATGCCCCAAAAGTGTTCCCTCCCAGAGATATGCGCGTTTTATGATGTCATGGTACACCAAAGATACACGTATTTAAATCTTTAAAATGGCTCTCCTGAACAAAACCGGGTTTTACCCTTTCTATTTTACGCGTCACATATATTTATTTAATATTATTGCACAACATAATAAAAAAGAAAAACAAACTATTGACGCGTTCATTGACAATATCACAAGAAATACACTAGAACTGTCGTCTCTAACGTATCTCTACTCGCGCATAAAAGAAAGGTTGTCGACATTTTAACTAGTGCAATTGTCGCTGGAGAAAGAGTATTGACATAGAGACATATGGTTCTAGGTTGACTACAGGGTATGTTTTTGCACACATACATATCTATATACAAATATATACCCAGTCAGCATTTTATGAAATTAATGATCATATTCGAGTCTTTTTCGACTCCCCCGCACGATTAAAATAAGTATTTATGCGCTCGTTTTCGAGTCGAAAATGACTGTTCATTCGTTAGAAAATGGTACCCTAGCCGCGAGTCTTCTAAAAGAGTCTTTTATGAGTCGCATTTCTGATCAATTTTGATTCACTTTCGCGACAGTTTGTGGTAGTTTTGTGATCAGTTTTTTTTTTTTTTTTAAATTTTTATATTTTCTTGATTTTGCTGCACGAGCTTACTGTCTGTTTTTCTTTTCTACACAAATCACTTTCTAAGTGTTTCTCGGAATCATTTTCGAGACATATTTCAAGCGCAGGACTGATTAATCAGTTTTTGATCATCTAAGGCAGTCGAAAAAGACTCAGTTTGGTGAAAAAATCTTCCACTTGCTGACTGGGTATATATATATATATATATATATATATATATATATATATATATATATATATATATATATATATATATATATATATATATATATATATATATATATATATATATATATATATAAATATATATATATATATATATATATATATATATATATATACATATATAAATATATATATATATATATATATATATATATATATATATATATATATATATATATATATATATAATATATTTGCTTACAAAATGTTAATAACAATCTCTACCCAAGTAGATAGACTAGGGTGCTGATGAAGTGCGTTGCTGCACAGAAAAATATCGGTATTTCCCCCAGCTTAAAAGTCTAATTTAATTTTTCTTCTCTTCTTTAGAAACTCACATTAATTAATAAAATATTTCATTCAATAAAAAGAATTGAAATTACTGAACTCAAGCCTGACTAAAAATTATTTCTGATTAAAAATTCACTATAGTTCAATTAAAAATCTAAAAATGTTTCAATTCATCATGGGCACGTGACAAAAATATGTTCACTTGGCAATCACTAATGTTCGAAAACCAAATAAACGGGGGAATGCAACAACAAAAGTAACATAATATCCACTACTATAATACTTATATGCATGTACCGACGGTACATCGAATAAGTAAAAATAATTAATGTGATGATCGTAAAAGATAAGCAAGAATAATTAAACATACGTAGGTAGAGTAATATAACTTCGTGCTAACCTAAATAGAAAAATGAAAAAATGGAAAAACAGGGGGAAATAAATAGTGATACTTACATATGTATTTACCAAAGGTAAATCAATAATTGTACACAACAATCATTTCTCACATTCCGTTTCATTAGAATTTACGTTAAATAGCTGATGTTAATAACAATCTCTACCCAAGTAGATAGACTAGGGTGCTGATGAAGTGCGTTGCTGCACAGAAAAATATCGGTATTTCCCCCAGCTTAAAAGTCTAATTTAATTTTTCTTCTCTTCTTTAGAAACTCACATTAATTAATAAAATATTTCATTCAATAAAAAGAATTGAAATTATTGAGCTCAAGCCTGACTAAAAATTATTTCTGATTAAAAATAATTAATTTTAAAATAAAAATAGGGAAGCGATAATCATAGAGAAGTCATAGAGGAAAGCTTCATTCTTTTTACAACTCTTCTTGAGGTACATTAAATTTCAGTAGTTGTGCTTAGCAGCCATTTTATTGGTTATTAAAAATTGCCGCATAATGTAGTTTTAACACACGATTACATCATGCTAGCATTATTTTCAATGTAAAATTGTATTCGCAAAACACGTTAAGACCATATTCAATTTTGCCACTTATGCTAACTTCATGCCAATTTTTGATTATATATGAGGCCGTAAATAGTTATAAGTTGGCAAGCATAACGGTGCAATGAGACGTGACATAACCAAAGCCATAGAAAACATCCGTTTGAACTAAACTAATGGGCAATACTGTATTTGATTATAAGTGACTCGCCATAACGCCATAGCCATTACCATAGCAACCATTTGAATTTTGGTTTGGTTATGGATATGGCATTATGGCCATGTCACGTCTAATTGCACCTTAAGTTTTCGTTATATTACATCTTCGTTTCGTACCATACACTTAGCAGAAAAACTCTACATACAACTTAATATTTAAAAAAAATATATATGACCCTCATTTATACAAGTAATATTAGACATTTACTTATTGTATGTATAATCTTGCACGCCTATAATTAATATGTATGCGGTTGTAAACGAAACAATTTTAGTTTTTTAAGCCTTTGGGCAAAGAAATTGTGCAAAATTTAATTGGAAGATAGATGTACTAGTATGTGTAGACAATCTTCCAACAATATATGCATACATATGTATAGGGTGTTTTTTTAAGAGGTATAGAACTTCGAATTGAAATAAAACACAAGAAAATCGTTTTAATGTCCATCAATTTGGCTTTATTGGAAGGATAATTTTATGCCATTAATGTTTAAATATGATTTCGGGCATGTGGCCGCCGCGGCTGGCTCGAATAAAGCCAATTCTACAGGTCCAATTTTCAACCACTTTTTCGAGCATATGGGGCCGTATGTTGGCAATAACGCCACGAATGTTGGCTTCCAAGTCCCCTAACGTTTCTGGTTTGTTGGCGTAGACGAGCGACTTCACATATCCCCAAAGAAAATAATCCAATGGTGTCAAATCACACGATCTTGGTGGCCAATTGACAGGTCCATTCCGCGAAATTATGCGCTCATCGAATGTTTCCTTCAATAAATCGATTGTGACGTGCGCTGTGTGGCGTGTAGCGCCGTCTTGTTGGAACCACAACTCATCCACATTCATGCCATCCAATTCGGGAACAAAATAGTCGGTTAGTCGGCTCCAATTGCTGTGCACGGTGGCGAATCGATTCATTCGGGTCCTCTTCAACATTTTGCTCTACAGCGGCAATTGTTTCTTCGGTGCGCACTGTTCGACGTCTCTGCGGATGCGTATTGTCACATAGAGTAAACGTAGTGCGAAAACGATCCATGGTTAACCGAATTAATTGCTCTGATGGACGATTATGTCGACCATAAAATGGACGGAGCTTGCGGTAAACTTCGCGAACTGAACCATTATTTTCGAAATAAATTTGCACGATTTGCAAGCGTTGTTCTTTTGTCAACCTGTTCATGATGAAATGGCAAACCAAACTAAATATTAATCACTTGACAGCTGACAAAATGGCCGCCAGTTAAAAAAGTGATGCCAACTTAAAGTTTTATACCTCAATGAAAAACACCCTTTACTTACATTTAATATCCCTGTAGTCAGACTGGGGCCAAGTGTCTCTATGTCAACACTCAAATTTTTTTGACAATTGTTAAGGGTCCGCCATCTAACGTTTTTTTTTCAACTAGTGCTTATTTCGTGAATGGTAACACTTAGCTCATGTCTGATTTGACATATAATTAGTTTTATCATTCCGCTGAACGAGCCAACTGACTATCCAATGCGTTTTCGCTTCGCTAAGTGGGCCTGCGATCGACTTACAGAAGATGCCGATTTTGCCCAAAAAAAATCATCTTTTCAGATGAAGCTCATTTTGATCTTGGCGGGTATATGAACAAGCAAAATTGCCGCATTTGGGGCACAGAAAACCCGCACCCATACATTGAAAAGCCGACGCACCCAAAACGAGTCACTGTTTGCTGCGGATTTGGTCCAGAGGCATAATTGGCCCATTGAGCAAGGAGTGGCCGTTACAGTCAATGGCGATCATTATCGGGCCATGTTGAATGAATTTTTGTTCACAAAAATTGAAGAGGAGGATATTGGCAACATTTGGTTTCAACAGGACGGCGCTACGTGCCACACAGCCGAAGCTTCAGTAGTTTTTTTTATAGCATTTTCAAAAAAAAAACAAAAAAATATCTGGCGGACCCTTTAGTAGGCAAATTGTCTACAAGTTTTCTTCTCTCCGTCAGTATAAAAGAAAGAGAGAAAACAGATGTGATGTATTTGTGGTAGATTTGTCAACAACTTGTTAATATACATGAATTTGTATCTAGGTAAATTATAGTACATACCAGTATGTACTCGTATGTATAAAGTATAGTACCATTAAATGTCTGGTTGGTATGTCTACTGCCACATACATTCAAATATACATGCATACATATGTAAAATGCATAAACAATTTTGTAATAACCCTGCAGGAAATGCGAATAGTGAGATTGTAGTGATTTAGTAGTGACATTGTCAGTAGTACTACTGACCAAGTATACGTACCCCAGCCAATATAATCATCTATTGACACTTAACATTAGCTTGTCATTGAAAATCCACCACTAGACTGTAGCACTACTGATTAAGTAATTCTTTTGGGATCACATGGAGTCATTGGCACCAAAGATTCACTAGTAAATTTTAGGGGCTCTAGTCTACAATATCCATATTTCCTCGCTCGATGTCAATAGTAGAAGTGTAGTGATTTACAAGTGACATTGTCAAAAGTACTACTGATTAGGTATACCCCCGCCAATGTAATCGCCTATTGACATATAACATAGGGTTGTCATTCAAAATCTACCAGTAGACTCTACCACTATTCTTTTACGACCATATGGAGATATTTTAACCAAAGATTCACTAGTGCATTTTAGTGACCCTCCTCTACAATTTTATAAGGAAACAAACTTAAACATATAGCACATATGAGCATATGTATTTTTTTTTTACATTATTGCACATCATAATAAAAAAGAAATATAAAAACTATTGACGCGTTTACTGACAATGTCACCAAAAATATACTAGAACTATTGTCTCTAACGCATCTCTACTCGAACATAAAAGGAACGTTGCCTACACTTCAACTAGTGCAATTGTCGCTAGAGAAAAGAGTGGCATATGGTTCTAGGCTGACTAGAGGGAACGTTTATAGTTCTCCTTGTATGTGGGCATAGATGAAATATATAGTAGTAGTTTTAAAATAATTGAGTTTCCAGGCTTAAAAGTTACAGGAAAATAAATTGAACATTTTAAGAAAATTACTAAAATGGGCAAGTTTCTAAAGGAGGAACACGTGTCAATTTTAAAAGACTTAGTTCATGTTTAATGCAAAAAATAGACCGAAAATAAATAATCAATTGTAGAGTTGTTCATTGACTCTATCTAAGGATATGTATGGTAGGCATTTCACCAACTAGTCGTGCAGTTATGTATGTAATTCATTTATTTCTATTTTGTTTTAATTATTTCATAAGGATGAGGATACAATTACAAAATGCTTAGCTCAATAAATAGCGACAGAAATTATCGAACTAGAACACGTTTTGTAAAAATTGTAGTAGCGGTTGAAGGGTTTAGACGGACCTTGAGTTTAGTTTTTAGAAGAATGCTTTTATTAATTCTTTATACATATTGTCGGGTGGTTACTGGTTTACCGCAAAATATATTTGAAATACATTATTACTGCGGCAAACCAATAACCACCCGACTATATCTTGTTTTTGCAAGTTTTGAAAAATGTATAATAACTCACAACGATTATCATTTTGCCTGTATCTTTATTTTTATTTTACTTTATTTCCGTCAATTTATAAAAATTAGTTCTGTTTTTTTTTTTTTTTGCTGTGACAAAATATCGAGTTCTTAAAAGTAAAAAAAATATTGCTGGGTTTTTATCCCTTTATGAGTTAATATCGTGAAACTATTTTTGTTTTTAAAGATTTTAAGAGCTGGTAGCATAAGTTAAAACACTTCTTCTAGGATTTTTTTTTAATTTAATTTTTTGTGGCGGAAATGGGTAAAGAAGGAAATGCGAAGAACGATAAATTACATGTGATAATTATTAATGAACAAATAACACGAAAGAAAGGGAATTGTAAATATTGTGACAAACATGTAGCAAAACGGAACAACTAGCTGTTTTCGAAAGCCGCTACACCTTCATTATCAGCGTTCATGAATGTACATCAACACAAACTAGATTTCTCCGAGAGTTTGCTTACATCCTTGGCTCCTGCAGCCACAAAGAAACGACCATTAAATTTTTACATTTTGTATCATACATATTTATTCATTGTTTCTGTGGCAAAAAGGAAAAGGTGCTAAGTCGAGATAAGCACATTTTGAGTTAGTGGCATCTCCGTAATC
The DNA here is from genome assembly GCA_949987645.1 of Tachina grossa. NCBI lineage: Eukaryota > Metazoa > Arthropoda > Insecta > Diptera > Tachinidae > Tachina > Tachina grossa. The sequence continues at coordinate 27,158,386 of OX465276.1, read as the reverse complement.
TACATTAGAATAGTATAGGCTTTTATTTTGAAAAAAAAAAAATTTTTTTGGAACTCTTCTTGAAATTTCTCAACTGTAACACTGGCAGTTGTTAGTTTAGCACTTTGAAATGGATTAGAAAATTAAATGAAGCATTCATAACATGAATTTGTTTTATTATTATTATAATATTTCAAATACAACAACACACTCACGTGCAGGCACACATATTTATTCAAGTCTTCGTTACGTACTCGTATCTACATACATATGTACGTAAATGTAAAAGTGTTTAGTGTTATGAATTACTTAAAGTGTTACATGTTCATCTGTCATGCATGCCGATGGCTTTGGTTTATTTTCTTGTCTATTTTTCCTAATATTGAGATAACAACACAAAACCATTGCAACCTCAAATTATCATCCTTCAATCAAACGTTACTTTACATATAGAATATATTTTAACAAACCACATTTAGTATAGTTGACGTTTTCGTAAGATTGTATTGTGTGTCCGATCGAACCTTAACCCCACAACAACACCAGTAATAAATAAAACAATGCTGTTAACCAACATGACATTACTTTTTGGTTTTTGTTTGATTTAAGTGTTTGTTCATGCATGCGCAATATCACATGAACACACATACAAACATACAAATACATGTGTACTTACAAACGCACGTAAATATACTACATAATCGCATGTATATACATACACACAGAAAATTTCCAACTTAAAATCTACATAAACTAAAAACTTTATTTTATATTCAGTTGACATTTACGTGCTGTTAAAATCAAAATGGAGAATAGCGTTGAATCAAAGTTAAATTCGGTACTGAAATATCACGAAGAACAATGTTGAATCAAAGATATTTGAAGTTGAAACAACGTGAATTTCATTTAATGTAGTAATTGTATTTTATTAATTATTTAGCTTAACCGTGTTTGGCACAGGCATCAGAAAATGTTTGTTTTTATATATGTATAATAATTGGCTTCCCGGCCAAGATTTGAACTCGGAACACATCGCGTGGTAGCCAACTCACTTACCGCTCTGGCCACAACAACTTTAATTATTTTTTAGATACACACTTATTATTTATATATTATATTTATTTATTATTTATTTATTATATTTATAACATCATAAATAAAATTTTAATTCAACATTATTTAATTGATCATTTAACACAGCTACGTCCACGCCATATGCACAATGTGCAAACTTTTATAAGGAGTTTTTTGTGCTTTCACACCGACGAGAGTACAACATCCACAACAACAACACAACAGACAGCAATGCTTGCTCTAACCCTGCGTTTACACATGCAAGTACCTTGCATGCAAGCTCTGTGTACGTATTATGAACGAAAATTTCATACAAATGCCAGACTGTCTTGCAACTTGCATGTTTGCCTTTTATTGCAGAGTTTTCCATAACATAAAAAAAATTATTTGTGATTTGAACGGGCTAGAGTTCGTATCGCTTTTTAAGCCAAATTACATGTGATAATTATTAATGAACAAATAACACCAAAGTCTGTTGTAAATATTCTGACTAACAACACATAGTTGAACGGAACAGCCAGCCGTTTTCGAAGGCCACTAAACCTTCATCATCAGCGTTCTTTTGTGTTTGGTCCACTGTGTGTGGTGTCAGTTGATGTAGATTTCTGCTTTATATACGAAACTTTTTTGCAAATGGAATATGTGAATTGTTTTGATTCATCGTATTTCAATATGCTGAAAGCTTTTTTGTGTTGTAAGCTCAATTTTACCATCTCTATATTTACAACAGTCTTACCATTGTCGTTTTGTTCTTTTTACTAATTATACACATGTTACTTAATTTGCTTATTTTTGTTCTACTTAAGACAAACTTTTTTGGTTTGTTACTATTAAGTATATTTTTATTTTTAATTTTTGCCACAGGCCCATGGCTATTAATTTTTAGTTAATTTTTTTTTATAATTATTATTCGAACTCCATTTGTTTCTATATTTGTGATTTGAACGGGCTACGAACTCCAGCCCGTTCAAATCACAAATATAGAAACAAATGGAGTTCGAATAATAATTTAAAAAAAATTAACTAAAAAAATTAATTTTGAGGGAACCAGATAGTATTGAAAGCAGTTCGTGTTATTTTAATGTTATTTATGTATAAAAAATTCATTAACCGCTGATTTATGAATGTTTAAGAAAATAAATATTAAATTAGCTTTTAAATGTATTTAAAATTAGTAAAAACTTATAAAACATTACACTGAAATCCAGTTAATTTCTACTAAAGTATTAATAGGACAACACTGTTTGCTAACTTTCCATTTAGTTGAGTTGGAAGTAGACTGCAAGTGCCGAAAGTGTAGTTGTGTTAGTAAAAGAGTTTGAGTGTATTGAGTTTTTCGAACTTGCACTTGCACGTGTAAACCCTAGGTTACTTAGCAAAGAAACAAGAACAAATTTAAGAGCTTTCAAAGCTATTTATCTCGAAAGCAAGTATCAGTGTATGTGTGTTTGGACGTAGCTGATTTAACATAAAATTTAGTTTAAAAAAAAATGCTAACTGTGAAGCTACTATGACTTTTCTCCAGGATTCGAACATGCGATCCTCCGATTACAAGACTAGTACACTATCTACCAGCCAGCAGCAGTTTGTCGACAAATTAAAAACATCAAAATAAACAACAACAATAATTCAAAAACAAGTCACACAACTAAGCGTAACAGTCTATTGCAGCTATGAACAAAGCAAATAAACACCAACACACTTAAGCAACATATTGGGCCTTTTTACGAGTGTCGTGTTACGACTTCGACTACGACGATTTTATACTAGACTTAAGAGGGGTACACACTATCGAACATGAGTGACAGTTTTGCACAAATTTTCGATTGATCGATAGTGTGAACACGAATTTCGTCAGTCAAAAGTCAACCACAGAATTTTTTGTTGTTGAGTTACATTCAGCGGCCATATTGGTGTTTTACTGATAGAGTGTACCAAAAAGCGTCAGTCAAGAGACATTTTTGTAGCATAAACAACAGAAGATGGACGCGGAAAATTATTTTTTTAAGAAATTTACATATTTTTATGAAATGCAAGGCTCTGTGTAATGATAAAGACAAAATGTTAACACAAAATTGTACGAAGAGTTGTTTTGTTAGAGATAGAAAACATTAAAATAATTTATTATAAAAAAATTTTGTTATACGGGATTTACACTATGGCTTTTTCCCCCGCATTTTTCTTGAATTCTCTTTTGTGTTGCTACCCCTTTGATCGCCTTTGTACCCCGTTTGTCAATAAACTCTAGAAAAGTCACAATAAAAAGTCATAGTGTGAATCCCGTATTAGCAATAATGCGCATTCAATTTGTGTTTTTTCTGCGTTTGTGTGTCTAAATTTTTTTTTATTGAATGAAGGTTTGAGTGCACTGTTGCCAGAATTGACGATTTCTCTGAATTTTGACGATTTTCACCTCTCAAAATACACTAGTGACGATTTTAGGTCCAGAAATGACGATTTTTCTAAATTTAACATATATGGAAAAAAATTTTAGTATTTCATTTTTATGGTAGGTACAGACTTTGCAACTTGCTTACGCAACACGTTTTCGAATATTTTGATGCAGACACTGCAACCTACAATGCAACCCATAAAATCAAAACATTTTGATACTTTCGATACTTCGAACGGAACTTCGAATGCAACAATAAACAAGACTACACACTGTGCGACCGACCGACAATGCAATTTGCCTGGTTGCATAAGCACGTTGCTAAGTCTGTACCTATCATAAGAGTTGGTTTTTTGTTATGTTATAATTTTTTGGTATTCAAAATGTTAAACTCTGATATTTATACATAAAATCTTTCTATAACAAAATTTCTAATTATTTTTTTATAAATTATCTGTTTTAAAAATAAATATATATGTACGTATGTGAATTCTGATTTCATTTTAAGTTTTTTTAAATTTTTTTAATTTTAATGGTTTTCATGTTTAGGTTATATACATATATATTAATGTATATGTGTATATTTGTTGAAAGCATAATTAATAAGTTTGAATCATTGTAATAGTTTTTGTAATAAAACAATTAAAATGCAAAAAATTTAATATTTTTGTTTAAAATTTTTAAACGCACTAATAATCCCAAATTAATATTTTACTTATTATCAATATTATTACGACTACAATTTGAAGCTGAAAAAAAGTCAGCCAATGTAGCAATAGTAAAGTAAAACATGTTGATTATTGAGTTCTTGTTTCAACTTTGTTATTTGTTATTGAGCTTCTCATTTGTTTAAATGAAAGTTTATAATATAATAACTCTAGTTTTTCTAAGAAGCTTTGGGTAAAGGTTCCCTGATGATCTGCATTAGCAACAGTGAAATGCGCATAGGATCCAGCTAAACCCCTCAATAATCAATTTCAATGTATTTTTAATAAAAAAATATTTTACTTAATATGTAAAATATTAATTTGGGATTATTAGTGCGTTTAAAAATTTTAAACTTAAATTGTAACAATTCCCATAAAAAACACTAATTAATATTTTTGATTTGACGTTTTTTTTGACGATTTTCTAAAATGACTTGACGTCTTTTTACACAGAAATCTGTAGTTTTTGACGATTTCACCCCTAGAAGTTCTGGCAACAGTGTTTGAGTGTCGAACATGATCGATAGTCAGAACAGCCAACAACAAACTGATGAATTTTTGACTGTCACACAAGTTCGATAATGTGTACCCTACGAGTGTCGAAATACGACACTCGTAATTAGGCCCATTATTTGTTGTAAATTTAATATGATTTGTAATGGTAATTGTACATGGTAATTTTACATTTGTATTTTTTCTGTGTATAATTGTGTAGATATGCAGTGGCGGATTTAGGGTCGGGCCTTGGGGCGGCATAATTTAAATGTAAGTGCAATTAAAATTCATATACAAAATTTCTATTAAATAAATAATAAAAAAAATAAGTTTGAATTAAAATAAACGTTTATGGGCATTTCCACAGAAAAGTCCACCTGAGAACTGTATGAGTTGATTCAATTTCGCTCTCCACACATTTTTACCAACCTTTTGTTTTGTAGTTTAACATCAATATGTACTAATGATATTGCTTGCAGAGTTTCCTCTCTAACAAGTGATTGTCATTAACTCACTCTCGTTTTTTGAGTGCTGTTGGTAAAAATACGTAAAAAACTCTTACTGTTTGGTTGTTTTGTATAGTAATCACATAACTCTCAAAATCACGTCGACTAGATGAAGTCTTAAGTTAATAAAACATTGCGTATTAATTAATAGTTTTTCTCGTATTAATATAATTTATAAAATTAAATGTGCCTAGCTATTTGATTTTAAAATAATACATAAAATTATATTTGTCAGAATGGGTTTTAAGGAATTTTCAAAACAATCATACTGATTCATTGCTTTAATGAATCATATGAATCAATATAAATTGCAAGCAGTGGCATGATGCATTTATTAAGAATAGTCTCAATGATATGAATCATGCAATAGCATGATTAATTTTTTCAATATTAAGTGCTAGCTCAATATTCATTTTAGAAAATGCAAAATTATGCCGTTTGATTCGTAATCATACAGATCTCTAATCTGTACACAAATTACAGTGTACATATTGTATGTATACGTGCATGTGTGCATAATTTGATATGAAAGATGTAATACGAAGTAATTAATATGATGTGATGTTATTTGATTATGCGGTTCTTTTATTTTGAGGTCAAACTAATTTGTTTAGAAATTTAATAAATGTAAATGAAACAAATTATTAAAAAAAAACAAACATTTATTTCAAAGTTACAGAAAATCAATTGAAATTACGTTACCCCAGACTGCTGTTCATATTATTTTACAATGAAAATTTTGCAAATTAAATATGCTGTATATTTAAATCAAAGCCACAACAATTTAAAATCAACACAAATTAAATTTTGGGGTTGTTACTTTGATATGTGAAATAAACACAAACAATATCTGAATCCTCCATTGAAGATTCATTCTTCAAAGATATTATTTTGGCACTCAAAATGACAGTGTATATGTATATGTATGTAAATAGTGCCTCAGGAGTAATTTGCCACTTTGTTATTAAGTGGTAAACAAAGAGGCAACCAACAAAGTAACAAGTAAAAAAATTATAATAAAAACACAAGTAATAAACAATTGAAAACAAGATGAATTTAACACTTCGAAACCAGAGGCAACACCAGCACAACACAAACTTAAGTTAAATACAAACAACAATGGAGGAGTCTCTATTGAAATCAGCACATCCTTGTACAACAACACATTTGACTTATGGCCTATTTCCCACCTGCGAAAAAAACGTTCGACTTGCAATTTATATGGAAAACAAAAACAAATTTTCGTATTTTATTGTTGTTTTCAATATAAATTGTAAGTCGAACGTTTTCTTTCGCAGGTGAGAAATAGGCCATTAATTTATGTATGGTACTGTAAATGAGGAAAAAATAAAATGCAAAGGAAATTAAAGGATTCAAAACAACTCCTTTTAATATAAAATTATATTACGAGGTTTTAGGAATCGATATAAGAGAGGAAAAAAAGTCGAGTCATAGAAAAAATAAGTGCTTTTTTTCTTTGACTGACTTCAAAAAAGAAGGATGTTCTCAATTTGGCTGTATTTCTTTTATATGTTTTACCTCACAGCTTTCTAATCTTTGGACGGAACCAAGGCCTATTTATCACGTCAATGCAATCGTCCTGATGATATTCTGTGTTTTCGTGTTTTAACTGTCAAAAGATGTTTGCACCATACACTCCAGTTCATGTTTGTGTGTGTTTCTGACAACTGAAACACAAAGTTGCATTTTGTGTTGCTGTATTTTTGTAGAGTTGCATAGACCTAAGAAATAGGACTTGGACGGAACTTAAAAGTTACTTTTTCGTCGGAGAGGGTATGGTTTCTGTTGAAAAAAAGTGGGCGGCACAACGCTCATTAAATTGTTTCCATTGATTTTATGTATTTTTCCTTATCTTATTGCTACAAAACACGACAGACACCTTGTGCTCTTGTAATGACAATGATCTCGAGCTTAAAAAGTGGGCAGAGTCACTCTCATTGAAATTTAATATTATATTATATAGGTCCCTTTTCTCGGAGAAGGTCATATTTATACAAGCGAGTATACATAAAAAATTATGAATAAAGTCCCAAAAAAAGAGGAAACAAAAAAAAGGAAGACAATTAGAATTAAACTTACAAAATAACTTAAAACTAACTACAAACTAAAAACTATTACTAAAAAAGACAACGAAATAAAATCCAATTCATTCTTAACAAAAAGAACGAATTATATACAATTAAAATATTGGAAAGTGTTATTAATATCTGGAGTTCGTATTCTTCTAGTGTAAAATAAAAAATCTAAACCCTGAAAAAGTAGACCACGATCCCTAAGGGTCAATAAGTCTGCTGGAGAAAAATAATGCTTGGACCGAACGGTCTCTAGATTGGCATGCCTCTCATTATCATTGGCGAACTAATGCATTGTCAGAAGACTGCGCACCTTCCAGGAACCTAATTAAATTCTCTACCATAAAAACATCAATACGTCCAAAGTCAATTCCGTCATAAGTCGATATGCAAGACGGTCTTCGAAGTCCCCCATTTGGTCCATAGGATCTAAGGCCAAGACAAGATATCAAAATCACTCTCTCCCATCTCCTAAGCCTCTCCATCTGAATTCAAGAAATCCCAAACCAGACTGGAAAAGCATAAGAGATGACAGGTGGAATGATCTGGCGATACACCAAAAGCGTACTTTTTTGTCAAGCCCGATCCTACGTTTCAAAATTCCCTGATATAAAGAGTAAATTCTTTTTGTCATTTCAAGTATGTCGTCAATGTGCCGATGGAACTCTGAGATCTGAGGTAAATTTTTGTAGTTCATTATTTCCTTGAAAGGGGAAAAAATGTAAAAGAATCAATTTTTTTTTAATTTTTTGCCATTTTGATCTTGAAGATGAGGTTTTTTGATTTTATATGTTCACAACTCTGGTTATTTATTACAAGAGATACAACTTTGTCTCAGAGAGTAAATCTAAATTCCGAACGGTTTGCAAGATATGAGCCTGAGAAAATGCAAAAATGACACCGAGGACCCAAATCTTTTTGGGGGCCCATAAAAAAAGTGCATGACTTGGGGCAAAACTGGGAGACACGGGTCTTTTTTTATTTTGGTCTTTTATCACTTAGTGGTGTCCGTATGTGGTTATATTTTTTCCAGTTGCACTGTATACAAAACTTGCCGTTAAATACCCTGTTATCTTTTAATTGTACATTGTGAAAAGTGCGGTAGTTCTTTCAGTTTAATTTTATAAAAAATTTCCGTTAATTTTTTAATGGATTTTTTTTTCAATTACATATTTTTTAGCTGTTTCTTTTTCAATTCAATTTATAATTGAATCTTTAAAAAAAATCTATTTATATAATATTTTTAACTAAAAAAAATTGCAGAAATTTTTTCAATTAAAATGCTAACTGATTGTGATTTTCGTGATAGTTTACAATTCTAAATGAGCATTTTAATCAGGACCCCGCACAAAAATTTTACTAGTTCCAAAGCTTTACCAGTTTCATTGCATACCAATCTCTACAGATACTACAGCTACAGGTTGTTCTAGACAGCCTTTTTAGCGTATACCATTCAGTTGTTTGTATCACTTCCGTCCCATGACAACCATGTGTTAAATTCATTGATGTTTCAACAGAACTAGAACTACTTGCAACTGATTTCATCAATGCTGTAACTAATGATTTGTATGTTAATTTTCTGCTGGGGAGCTCATTTTTTCTGATCATGCAAAATTCTCGTATTATCGTATCTTACAACATACATATGTATGTAAAAGTAAACAAAATTTACTTACACATGTGTATTCAAAAAATTGGAAACTTTAGTTTAATAATAATAATAATAAATCAGCATTTCAACCGGGAGCTAATTTTTTCTGACCATGTATAATTGTTGTAAAAGTAAACAAACCTTACATATCGATGGCTTAATATAAAAAAGGCCTAACTCGAATTTTCGATATTTTACAGGAGAAGCAAAAAAATTGAAGAAAAAATAAAGCATTTACATGCAGAAATAGTTTTTAAAGTTGCCATAAGTCCTTGATTTTGAACTGTAACGTACTAAGATTTTCAAGGAGGATGCAATTATACGTTGTCGCCCAGAAAACATTAAAAACACGATTTTGAAAAAAATTGAGTTAGGCCCTTTTTATATTAAGTCATCGATATATACACAAGCGCATTTAAAAAATTGTAAAGTTAATTTTTCGTTATACATATACTCGTACATACATACATTTCGTGCCATAACCGCCAAAAAGGTTTAAGCGAAATAATTTTCGAACTAAATTTTTTGATAAATAATCGATTTTCGTAAAAAAAAAACACTAAATCCAAAAATGTGTCTGTTAAGCTTTTTTAGCGGCTACGACTCAATATGTATGTAAGTATCTATATAAAAACTTGAGCACGAGTTAAGCAATTTCTAATATTCAATATTAAAAAATAGAAATATAAAACCATATTCATAAAATTTGAAATGAATTCGAAATGTATTTTATTTGAAATTTTTCATACAAAATTTTCCTAAAATGGATTTAAAATTCATTTTATTTTTTTATAAATATGGGGGATAATGTTTAGTGACATGAGTGATGGAAAATTATTAGTCAACTCAATACAAAAGATTCACTTTTACGCAATATAAATGAAAGACTTTCAAGTTATAATATTTAATAAAATTTTAAAGGGAATCAGCAAAATCCTTAAACCCAAATGAAACTAAGGAAAACTATTGCTAAAGAAAAAAAGTTTTACTTGTTATAAAATAGTCTGGGGGAACTGAAAACGAAATATATACACATGTGAGTACATAAATGAACAAACAGTGAAAATGAAAAGTAAATCAGACAACAAACTAAACAGTAGACACCAACTGAAGAAACTGTACATCTGCACATATGTATGTATGCATGGATGTACATTCACACACACATACATACTCTGTACATGTAGTGTAACTGTTGTAAGAGGGAGTTCTCCTTGCAAGGAACTTAAAAGCAAAACATCTGAACAGAAACAGGCAGCCTGTCTGACTTCCAACTGCACAGAGCGGTGGTGATGAACAGCAACAGCAAAGGAAGAAGGAAATAAAAGAAGTTGATATGATGAACACGTTTGGGGAAATCAGCAAAAGTTAGGGAACATTTAAAGAAAAAAGCAACATCAGTTCAAACAATGACATAAGCAAAAGCAAAAAAAAATCAGCAAGAAGAATATTGACACAAGAAATTGTGCATAAATAATTGTTAACACAACCAAAGGCGATTGAAAGGGGGCTTAGTTACATACATACATACATATATCGAGCCATAACCGCTAAAATAGCTTAAGCGACACATTTTTATGACTTCGTTTTTTTGATGAAAATCGACTATTTACGATCGCAAATGATCGATTTTGGTAAATAATGTAAGTTTGAAAATTATGTCGGTTAAGCTATTTTCGCGGTTATGGCACGAAATAGGAAACAGCAATACCTAGAGGCAGATTAATAACTAAAAAATATTGAACTTATATTTAAGGAGTCTATATACATACATACGTACAGAATATGTATGTATGTATGTACTAAAGGGTTGCATTTATATACCCGTTTGTATAGCCAAAACAAATATACCATGGTATGTACCATATAATTGTAGTGTGAGCGAAAGAACTAGTATAAGAGTTATTGTGTGTGTGTGCTTTTCCAAATTACAATACAATTGAAAACAAATAACAATTGCTTATTGTATTGCTGCTGAGCAACTGTTTGATCTGTTTTTGCTCAAAAATACATATTGTAATACAAATATATGAAAAAAACCACTATTGAAACAAATACATGATGTGCAGATGTATATGCGGACGTTCGTTATATTTTTTTGTGGCGCAGCCAAGTATACAGAAAGAGAGGGAGAGAGACAATTTTGCTCTGAGAGTAATTACACATGCATGTGTTTCATCAAGGCCTATTTATTAGGTCTATGCAACTCTACAAAAACACAGCAACACAAAAAGCAACTTTTTGTTTCAGTTGTCAGAAACACACAGAAACATGAACTGAAGTGTATGGTGCAAACATCTTTTGACAGTTAAAACACGAAAATACAGAATATCATCAGGACGATTGCGTTGACCTGATAAATAGGCCTTGGTGCTTCATGTACATGTAGTGTTACTATATGTGAAGATTTATCTTATTTTTGAAGTTTTTAGACATGTTAAAACGACAAAAAAGATTTTTTATCTTCAAATAGATTTTTAAAAATGTTACTTTTGATACTTTTAATATATTATTGAGGGATTTTTTGACCAAACTACTTACAAATTTTCTGATTTGCTTCATAATGATCTCACACATATTCTATACATTAAATATTTTGTGTTATTTGGCTTTATTTTTAATAGTTCACAAGAAACAAAATAAATTTTAACTCATTTCCATTCAATAAAATAACAAGAAAGATTTTTGGTCACAAAAAAAGTTTTTTTTCTCGACTTGAAGATTTTTGAACAAATAAATATGGCAACACTGTGTACATGTATCATTTACTTACATGTGTATGTGAAATTTTGCTTTCATTCATTCATTCATCAGCTATGGACACAACACATCATAAGGCACTTACGGTAAAACTTACAACAAAAATGAATGTGTTTTTTTCATTTGCTCATTGCCCAACCATACAATAATTGCTTAAAAAATCAACATTTACAAATAGTAACAGAAAACGCTAAATAACATATTTGTTCATACCACAACCACCAAAAACACGCAAAACTAGTGCAAACATATGTATCTGTGCAATGCTATAGTATGTACATACATAATTCTTGGATAAGTATATATAATATACAATGTATATGCAGAGATTTTTATTTTTAAAGGCCGTAAGTCGGCGTTTACATTTCGGAAATAGAAAGGCAGACATTTTTCCAATTCTCTGAAACATTACATTTGAGAAAGAAATTTAAAATTTTTTTATTGCTCTTCTCAATTACTATGTATAATTATATGAGAATTTTAATTGATAAAATACTTAAGGCAAACTTCTGGCGACCGTAGGCAAAATTTTACATTTTTCTGTCATATAAACAGTAACCAGCTGGGCTTATGATGGTACTTAATTAGGCTGGCTTGGTACATACAGTCATACACTACACATTTTACATCTTCGACCCATCTCCAACTAACACTGGACATATGAAGACTTCCTGAAAAACACACGGACCGCACAATTTTGTAGAATTCTTGCATGCACAATAAGCGATCCGGGTCCTAGAAACATTATATAGTCATTTAATTCCCCAAAATCACACCGTGAATTTACAAATATAAAGTATCTTTTGAGACGTCTTGTACATATACATATATATTATATGCATAGGTTAAAGTTCGTATAGTATTACATATGTATCCAGTGTCCGTACGGAACACTTTTTGTGCGAGGGAAAGACGCACTTTATTTTATTCTCTCTTTCTCTATATTTTGGTGAAACGGGTGATCATTGGAATCAAGTGAACTGAACATTAGGTTTTTTTGCGCCCTTTCAACCTGATTTAACCTTTTTAAGAGAGAGCGTCCCTCAATTATTTTCTTTATAACAAAATAATCAAGAAAATACAAAATTTACTTTAAGCATATTATACCGTTTAATTTCGAAGATTTCCTACTCACTCCCGGTATTGGCAAACAACAGAAAGAAAAACAGAAAAGAAATTGACCCATTCATCATTCAATAAGTAATTGCTGAGAACTTATCCAACGAATGACAATAGCAGAGTGAAATAACATTAGAGGAGGAGGAGTAGGAGGAGGAGGAGGAGAAGGAGAGCAAAAATTTAACTTTTGTAAGGTAATCAAAAAATAAACACTGTCTTTTTCTACTCTTATTTTCTTAGGAGTTTTCTGCAACAGTTCACTTATTTTTGCTTTTTCCCAATTTGTTTTAATGCTAAATCACTTGAGTACTATGCTGAATACACACGAGGGGTAATCGCTGACATAAACAAAATATTATAAAGCGGCACTTAGTTTAAGTATAACGGAACGGAATTGGTAAAGATCTACAGACATACATACATACTTATAATATTCCAACAGTTGTGACATTTGTATTATTAAATAAATTAGCAGCGTGATATCAATTAGTTGCCTCGTATGTAGTCAGCTTTAAAGATATGCTTGAGCAGATATCAGAGTGCATGTCAACTCTCTGCGGTCAATTGCTAACATAAATGGCTTACAAGCAAAAACAATGTAAATGTTAAGGTCATTGCTAACTAAAGCAAAAAAAAAAAAAAAACATAAAATTCAAGTTTAGGTAAGTTTGGTAAGAAATTAAAACTTTTTTAAGGTCACCAAAAAAAGAGTATTAAATGGTTACAATATTAATTATAAAGCCAAAAGTATTGCTTGATATTAAGTATTTTATAAAAGGTCTTTAAAGTGTAATCATTTATTTATCACTTACGGAAAACTTTATATTATTTTTAACGATCCCAATGTTTTCCATATCGTTTTTGGCGGTGGCAGTTTATAATGATTCCTCTGTTTATAACATATGGCCATTTGCTTACGAACATTTAGCAGATCCCCGGACCCAGGACTGGTTGTTGGTTCCATCTTTTAAGCCCATTTTCGCCTGGATATCTATGTATTTTGTAATCGTGTTTTACGCTCCAAGATTTATAAAAAGGTAATTTGGTTTAAAAAAAAAATCTCTGTGTATTTCAGATATGTGCCCGTAATTATGAAAGTGGTCTAAGTCATATATTTCTCTGGTCGAGATATTTATTACATTACGTTTGAACAACTTAAAAAGTATTTTTATATTACAGTTGCTCTAGTCTCGATTTATATAATTTAATAATTTTTAAATATTTATTGAAGTTTTTCAAAGATTTATTTGATATTTCGAAAAAAAACTACGATTTCGGCGATTTCCCTCATAGAACTCGAACTAAGATTTTTTCGTTTTTTCACTTAGTCATATTTTTTCAAGAGTTTCTAAAGTTGCCACATACATTTCAGATGTACTGAAAATGCAGTTTAGTAGTACAATTTTTATCTGTATTTTCGCTGAGGAAGAACATTGAAAATTTTTATGTAAAAACCCTTAATTTCAGTATAAATGCCTACCATATAAAAGAAGAAGAAAATATCACATGCGTTATTTTTGAAAAATGTATTCAGCATCCAGCTTTCAGAATTTATCTACACACACATGGAAATGTTATAAGCAGGGACAAGGACTTCATGCATTTAAAAAAGGTATTTTAGGCGCCTAAAATATGACATCAAAAACGCAAAATATGCACTAAAAACAATAAAATATGCACATATCTTTAAAAAAAATTATTCAAATTATTCAAATTATTCAATCTACATATCATTAAATAAAGATATTAAAATATTTTCTTTTCTCAAGAGGTGCGTGTACAAGCCTTTTATATTGAATCTTTACACAAGATTAAATATGGTATAATGATTCTTTCTGCATTATTAACTCCAAACTCGCATTTTCGAGATATGTATGTTTATATTACAGTAAAGGAGCGATACGTATATATAAAAAAAAAAAAAGTGTTGTTATTTATTTTCATTAAAATTTTTTTTATTATTCATACATATCGTCACCTAAAATCCAAAAAGCCGTAAGTACACTTTTTACTTTTATACAGGAGAAGCAAACAACAAAATAAATTTTAGACTATTTATTTGTTAGGTGCCAAATTGAATAATGAATAAAATCGGTATTTTTGAACATATATCGGTAAAATTTTAGGAAAAGTTGTATTTTGGTTTCTCACATCATAATCAATCAAAAAGTGTATTTTGAGTTTTTTGGTTGTTACGGCTTTTCGGATTTTAGGTGACGATATGTATTATCGAATGTGAAGTCCAATCAATTTGTTCTTAGAAAGCTTTGTGCATTGAAAAAGGCCTTGTAACGTCTGTAGATGTAATCGGCTCGAATTTAAATGATTATTTTTATATAATGTTGTATATTTATTTAACTCAACCATTACAATGAATTGAATACTAGCTATTAGATTTAGTTTTTGAATCCGTTATAATTTTTAAAAACAATATCAAATTTCAGCATAATTGTTTCACTACTTTCGGCTTTAATAGCAGACAATTTGAAATTATCAAAATTACAATTTCCATTAAATTTCTTATGCCTGTACAATCGTTCAACAATTCAAAATAATGCAAGCGAATACAGTTGCCAAAAACAGTTTTGCAATATTTTTTGAAATTTGAATTTTTGCGAATATTTATATGTCACAACATTCAGCATTTTTATCAAAATATGAGGCAAAAATATGCAATTATGACTAAATTATGCAAAAATATGAATTTTCAGCAAAATATGAAAAATATGCAATATTTTTACGCAAATTCATTGTTTCGTAAAGATATTTTGTTCTAGCCATTATCAGAGTTAAGGAAAAAACATGCATTTGCATGAAACCCCTGTCCCTGGTTATAAGATTATTTTATTTGGAAAAGTGTTATATATGAATTGCTATATGGACATATATATAAAATGTATTATGTATATCTAATACATCTGCTCACATATAGAAATAATATGTAATATTGGGAACCATATACAGTCAAATCCCGATAATTCGTAATCGCAAGGGACCGGCCATGTCTTACGAATTATAGGGGTTTTAGATTTAGCGGGGTTTCGATTTAACGGGGTTAAAATAAAATAAATACGAATTAACGGGGTTTTTCAATTTATTTACTAAAACGTTAAAAAAGCATAAAAAAACTGTTAAAAATAAAATACAAAATAAAAATTTGTTGTTTTTGTAACACCGACAGTGTCTTATGCATGCTCACACACAAACAAGCAGAAGCAAAAACCCACGCAAAAAAATAGCGATAAACAAAAAATCATTATTTCCATGTTTTTGTTGTTGTTTTGTTGTATTACGAATTATAATGGGTAGTTAGCAAACAATTGCGATTTATAAGAGGTAAAGAAGATTTTATTTGAAGAAAATATTACGAATTAGCGAGGGGACCAAAATGTATGGAAATTTTACGAATTAACGAGATTTTTTCAAGAGACCGACAGTTTATTACGAATTATCGGGAGTTACGATTTATCGGGGAACGAATTATCGGGATTTGACTGTAGATCAAAATGTACCAGATGCACCAGAGAATTACAAAAATATCGTTTTAAGTGGTGTTTGTGTATTGGCACTGAAACAACTATAAATGCGTTTAGCTAAAAATAAAAACCAAACTCATACGTAATTATATCCATCATTATATAAGCCGAGTGCTACACTAATATGACGATATGCAAGCAATGCAGCACAAAACGACTATAACTAAAATTTGTACACTGTATCAGCGCTAAATCATACGCCTGAGTATAAAAATACTCTGAGTATTTATTCGGCTACTGATGAGTATATACAGGAGTATTTTAGTTGCATACACTAAACAGCAGTGCTGCCAGAAAAGTTAATTGGTAAAACGCTAAAATGACAATGGTGTTCAACTAATGGGTGATTTTTTAGTAACTTTCTTTTTAAAAACACTGTTGTTGGCCACTCAGCTGTTTTCGTGTATAATGTTACTGTTGTTAAACATGTTCAGTTCGGTCTATAATTTAACCATGAATCGACTTACAAATGCAAAACGCTTCAGATTATTAAATTTTATTATCAAAATTCATGATCGGACAAGAAAGTGCATCGTGCACTTCTTCCATTTTTTGGTCAGTTTGGGCGAATTTCTGAGGCAGTTAGTCGGAATATTGTGGCTAAATTTCGCACCAAAATTATATTATTGAAGATTAACCCACCAACACGCATACATAGAGTGCGGACAGAGGAAAATATCGTAGCTGTATCTGCCTGTGTTGTTGACGACCGTGAATAGTCGATTTGGCGTCATTCGCAGCAAATGTACCTTTATTACTTCTCCCCGCCCCCTCCCCCCCCCCCAAATGGAAGAGCTGGACTTAGCTGACAAGTGGTTTCAGCAAGACCACGCCACAAACCACGCAAAACAATAGCCCAATTGAGAGGCGAGTTCGAAGAACAGTTTATTTCAGGTTTGGGGCCAATCAATTGGCCGCCTACACCGTGCGATTTAACGCCTTTAGAGTATTTTTTGTGGGGTCATGTTAAGGGTCATGTCTATATAAGCCCACAACGGTAGAAGAACTGGAGGACAATAGCTTTGTTTCTTTACTTCTTGGGTAAAGTTCGGTAACATGAGAGGAAACTATAATTTCGCTCAATAATAAACAAAAATGCACAAAAGTACGGTAACGCGAAAAACCAACATTTTAACACGAAAATAAACGTCAATGCATGTATGCATATACCTACGTATGCACATAACTAAACACATACTTATGTACATACACACGCACGTATTTACGTACATGATTCAGCTACTTATATAGGTTTTTTATCTTAATATCATATAAAAACTTATACAACTTTGTTTACCACTAGTTTTTAAACATTTTTTCAAACATTTTTCCATTTTTTAGTGTTTAGGCAAATGTAATTTTTCTTTGTAATTGTTTATTTATCAAACAGCTGCTTGATTTTGTGTTTGCCCAAACTAGCACGAAGAAAAAGTACGCGCTATTTCGTGCAAGAAGAAGAAAATTACTCTCACAAAACCTAACTAAAAACCAATTTTCGAGTACGGGAACGCTTTTCGTGCAAATTGGGATCCCGCGGTATCCCCATGTAGAGTAAAGAAACACACCTAATATTAAAGAATTTATTCGTGAGATAGCGGCCGATATGTTGGCGAGAGTATGCCAAAATTGGATCTAGCGTATTAACCATTTCAGGCGTAGCCACGGTCAACAGTACATGAAATCATCTTTAAACATTGAACTGTATAGATCGTTCTACCGACTCAAATAAAGATTTCATAAAAAATCACCCAATAATTGCGCAATTTAATAATTCTCGACTGTTATACATAACTAAATATTTACTGGAAATACATTTATAACTTTACAAATTACAAAATATCAGTTCATTAATAATTTTTGTTGCAAAGTTAATTTTTCATTCCATTAACATATAATTATATATTATTATATCCATATCCATTTTATTATAATCAAATGGATATGAATGGCGACTTATGATGAATAAAAACTCACGAGTATCATGCGTACATTTATTTTGTCCGAATAAATATCCACGCTCTGAGCATAAGAATACCCGGAGTATGACAGACACTCAATACGCACAATATGCGTGTGCTTTGATATATATATATGGTTGAAGAGTATTTAATTTTTTCGCAGCAGTATATGTATTAGAGTCGACTATAACTAAAGTTGTTTGAAAGCAAATGTGTGAGCCTACGATTTGTATGTGCTACATACGAGTATATGATTATACGCATTTACTAAAATTAAAACAGTAACTAGTTAAATGTATTTGTTTTGAGTACTTATTGTCATTCTCTGGTATGCACATATCGCTCATTTACTTAGAGAACGTTATAACTCAAAATAACCAGTTTGCCAGAAAACGAGTTTAAAGTTTTCAATTTACACAAAACTTAATGGAAAAAGAACATTTTATTTTGCTTTCAAGAGTTGAGTAAACAATATATTTTTATGAAATTTTTACACAATATGAAGAACGATATGACGATTAATTTGGTTGGCATCATTAACTCAAAAATTCCATTTTTTGAAATCTTTCTTTAAATTACATGGTTTTGCTTTATCGCTTTATAGCTATTGAAAGATTTCGTCGACCCAAGTCTACTACATATTCGGTATTACATATTAACAACTCTATTTTCATTTCAGTTTTAGACCTTTAAACCTACAAACAGTTCTTGTCATGTACAATTTAGCGATGGTTTTCTTAAATTTTTACATATTAAAGGAACTGATCCTAAATGCCTGGCACTTGAACTATAATTACTGGTGCCAACCCTGTCGAATAGTCTATTCGCATCACGAAATAAAGGTAAGTTTAAGTTGGCTTTGTAGAGATGTAAGTATGGAACTTGTCAACAGGAATCATTGTTCGGTTACACTTTTATTGAAAACAAAAAAGAATTTTCTTATTAACCTTCAAGTAAAAAAGGGGTGTTAAAAGTTTGTAGTGTGTGTCTGTGTATCTGTGTGTCTGTCTGTGTCCACGTACAGGCCAAACGGCTGGACCGATTTTCATTTAATTTTTTTCTGTTTGAAAGATGACTTGATCGAGAGGGTTCTTCGCTATGTTTGAAAAAAATCGGTTCAGCCGTTTAGAAGATATAACATCTTTTCTGAAAAAAGTCGGGGGTTTTTAAAATTTTTAATTTTTGTTATTTTAGTTTAGTTTTCAACACAAATTGTCGATCGAACGTTTTCGTTTTGTCGACATCGTGAGCCAGGCCCGTTAATCTAAGTTTATCTTTTATTTTCCCAGTTGGCCGCTGCCGTTTGGTGGTTCTTTTTCTCAAAACTATTGGAATTCTCCGATACACTGATTTTTATTTTGAGACACAAATGGAATCAATTGACTCCTTTACATATTTACCATCACAGTACCATGTTTCTGCTATGGTGGATTGCAATTAAGTGGGTGCCAACGGGATCATGTGAGTAGAAATGGGACTTTTATAACACAATCTTTTGCCTAACAACTATTATTTTGCGTGTGTATATCATTTCCTGGGATCTTGTGCAGAGTAGAGAAAAAACTGTGCCCTTAGAACCTTGTTTTTCTTTGTGTTGTACAATGATCCATAAAAATTATCGGCATAAAAACCCAGCAAAAAATTTCATAAAAGGTAATCGAGTTTGAAATTAAGCATTTTTGGTGGAAGCTATTCCTTACTGGATTACCAACTTACGTCCCTTTTCACAATGTATGATTAAGAGTTAACGCCAACTTTAACTGACAGTTCTCCATACAAAACTTGCCGTTAAAGTCCCTGTTAGCTTTTAATTGTACATTGTGAAAAGGGCAGTTAATGATTTTAACTCACGCCTTGCCTAAAATAATCGATTCTTGAGAAGTACTTACTTTTTTTATTTGTCAACATTTCACGTAATCTATTTCATCTAAAAAATCATTCTCTTCATTTAGCAACTTGCACGTCATTTTTTTAAATTTTAGGTAATGAGATTTGTAAGCGAGTAATGAAAATTGGCAATCAGAAAAGTAAGTCATTATATGGCAACTAGTTCTAATGGTAATGTGTAATTTTTTGCTGGGAATGTATTCGTTTTTTTTTTAAATTGTTACGATTAAGTTTAACATTTGTTAAGTAACTAATAATACCCCTTTTAGACATGCAAAATTACTTTGCAAAGTCTTACACCCCTTTTATACATGGAAAGTTTACTTTGCAAAGTCTTAATTCAGCTGGGAGAAAGACAGAAAGGGATAGTATTCCTCTCTCTGTCTTTCACACAGCTGAATTAAGACTTTGCAAAGTAAACTTTCTGTGTCTAAAAGGGGTATTAATTCAACTAAGAGAAAGACAGAGAGAGAGAGAGAGAGAGAGAAAGTATTCTTACCGCTGTCTTCCACACAGCTGAATTAAGACTTTACAAAGTAAACTTTGCGTGTGTGAAAGGTGTGTATGTAAATTGAAATACCTCTTTTAGACAGGGAAAGATTACTTTTACCCCTTTTAAACACGCAAAGTTTACTTTGCAAAGTCTTAATTCAGCTGTGTGCAATACATAGGATTAAATGCTTTCTCTTTCTGTCTGTCACCCAGCTGAATTAACGCCCTGTTTGTGTAAAACGTTTGAGTTAAAAATCTTGGCGTTTTTGTAATAGACTAAAAGAAACTTGTTCAACTTTTCTTTAATCTATTACAGAAACGCCAAGATTTCTAACTCAAACGTCTTACACAAACAGGGGGTAAGACTTTGCAAAGTAAACTTTGCGTGCCTAAAAGGGGTGTTTGCAAAGTCTTAATTAAGCTGGAAGAAAGACAGAAAGAGAGAGTCTTCCTCCATCTGCCTTTCACACAGCTGAATTAAGACTTTACAAATTAAAATTTGCGTGTCTAAAAGGGCTGAAAGCATTAAAGTTATTTTCTGTAAAACCAGCCTTTTCTAGTTATGCGTATGTTACAATAAAGGAGCGATATGTAATAACTCTACAATGTAAATATGTATTATTAATTAAGTATGCAAAAAGGCCTTTTAACTCTTATTTGCAGCATTTTTCCCAGCTCTAATAAATTCGCTGGTCCATATCATAATGTACACATATTATGGTTTGAGTGCTTGTGGTCCCCTAGTAAAAAAGTATTTATGGTGGAAAAAATATTTAACAGCCCTACAGTTGGTATGACATTTTTTCAAATCAATAAACAAAAATATCTCTTTATATTATAATAATTTAATGTACAATCTGTTTCGTTTATTATTATTTTTTAGTTACAATTTACTATCGGCCTGTTATGGGCTCTGCAAGCAACCGCGACTCAATGTGATTTTCCATTATGGATCAACTGTGCCACCATTATTTACATGATAACATTTTTAATACTTTTCGGACGTTTTTATAGACAGAAATATTCCAGCATGATGTTGTACAGAAAACAACCAAAATCCCTGTTATAATTAAGTTATGGAAACTTTGATTGGATACAAATATGTTTTATTTTAATTTTTGAGAATAACACAATAGACGTGCTCAAAATGTAGAGGCCGGTTGGAACGTGCTGTTGTTTTCACAGAATTAAAGGAAATCATAATAGACATTTCAAGAAAGTTATTTAAATAAAAAAAATGTAATTAAACGCCAACCAATATATGTAATAAATTTTTTTATTTATTTATGAACAGACTAGCTAAAACCCAGTGTCGCTTGTCCATATAACATGGATTTGCTAAATTTGTGCCACACACTTTTAAACACTGGTAATTATTTATCGACATTGCAAATGAAAAATTTCTAGGTCCTTCCCATATTAGTTTTCAAGTTATAGCAAAATTATATTTTTTCTATATGGGAGATGCCACACCCACATATGCTATACGCTAGGGGGTAAAAATTTTTTGACTTTGATTTCTTTGCTGAGATTTCTTTGCTGAGATTTCTTTGCTTAGATTTCTTTGCTGAGATGCACACAGCATTGTCAAATCGGTGTGAGCTATGTATGAGTGTATTAGTGTTTGAAAGAAGCAATACCAAGCAGATAAACAAGTCGACCGGCTCGAAGCCGACGGTGCGCCGCCGCCGGTTATTTTTCTGTATATTTCGGTACACCAAAGGTGAAAATGAACCGTAACATGAACGAACTTGAAATTTGGACACAATGTGTAGACATTTCGCCACTACAACAACAAATACATAAGAGCTAAAAACTAAAGGGTGTTCCAAAACGAGCAAAGAAAAATTTTAAAATCCCATGTAATATACATACAATTGTATGTACATATATACACTTGAAATTTGTAAAGTTAGTGTATTTTTATAAAGACTACAACAATTAACACTAAATTTAAAAAGTTTAAATTAAAGGGTGTTCCATTAGTTAATGCAATTTTTACTTTGTAATTTTGACAATTTTAAACCGTAAGAGTAAAACTCTTGAAATTTTCAAAAACGGTAAAACTAAAAAATCAAAAAAATATAAAGTCGCCAAATATAAAAAAATCGCAAAAAACAAAAAAAATCGCCAAATCGAAAAAAGCACCAAATTAAAAAAAATCTCTAGGACTAAAATAAATCGCGAAAAACCGGAAAAATCGCCAAAATGAAAAAAATCCTTCAACAAAAAAATCGCCAATATGAAGAAATCGCCTAAATAAAATAAACCCCAAAAAGAGAAAAAATCGCCAATATGAAAAAAACCCCAAAAAACAGAAAAAATCGCTAAAATGAAAAAATCTCCAAAATGAAAAAATCGCCAAGATGAAAAAAATCGCCAAAATGAAAAAATCGCCAAAATGAAAAAAATCGCCAAAATGAAAAAATCGCCAAAATGAAAAAAAAATTGCGAAAACTAAAAAAACGCAAAAAGAGGGAAAAAAAACGCCAAAAAAGAGAACAAAGCGATAAAACTGAAAAAAAATCGTTTAAACTGAAAAAACTTAAAAAAGGAAGAAAGCTAAATAAAAAAAAACAAAAAATCAAAACCGAATGTGGCCGAGTCAAAGTCGCACTTTACTGAATTTATTTTAATTGCAATGCGTACACAACAACAAGAACAGCAACAACTAAACGATGAACAACAGGAATTAAAAATTAAAAAGTAAAAGTAAAGACATTTACCATAGATGAGCACTGCAGTACCACTAAAGTTTCAGTAAAAACAATAAAAAATGTTTAACAAGTAAATTTTTACTGATTACTAAAAATTTTTTTTACAATTTTTATAAATTGCCTAAATGATTTGTTATATGATGAGGTGCATTGAATTTTCAGTAATCAGTAATGCCCGTATTCATAATGAAATTCTACCAAGTGGCTAAATGTTTTTCATACAAAAGTTTCAAAATTTGAATGAAAAAACTTTGCCACATGCAAATTAAATTTCATTAGCAGTAAAAATTTACTGAATTTTTTTAGTAATCAGTAAATTTACTGCTTACTGCAATTTTGAATGCAGTACATATACATATACTGCAGTGTGCCCATTTACTAACCAAATAAGTTTAATAAAACAAACAAAAACCATCAAATTCATATGTATTTACAATATTGAAAGTTTTGATACTTTTAATTAATTAATTTAAAAAAAGATACTAAAAGCATAAGTACTTCCAACTTAAAAAAAAAATTTCATTACTAGATGTTTACACATCTCCTCTGTGATCGGACTCACATTGCTTTTTTTTATTGTAAACTTCTGTATTTTTATACTAATTTTTTTACGTTTCTGTTTTTATTAATTAATATTAAAAATTGGTACCATCATGGTCTAAAAAGTACATTTTGTTTTCATAGTTGGTACAAACTCCAAGAAGTCATTTTCCTTCCCTGTCTGGATGACATTGCAGTTAGTTTTTAATCAGTCCTAGAAAAATTAACTGTAAGTTAACTATTTTTGTAATCAACCACACATTCTCCGACAGTTATTCTAGTATATGTACATGTATATATGTAAGTATATTGTACAGTAAATAATAAATAGTTACAACTCAAAAAATCTCAGATGTTCACGAGTGGCCAAAAACGATTGAAACTGTTAGCTGTAATCCAGAAACCTCTTATTTTATGCACAGACTTTCAAAAACTATTTGAGTATTCACCAAGGCAAGTATTCACAAATAATCCTATTTTTGAAAATCTCAAAAGAAAAATAAGCGTAATAGGCTTATTATCTCTCTAAAGCGTATTAGCTCTCTACATTATTTCGAATGGCAATATAACCCAAGTCAATAGGCCTGACCCACGATATCGACAACGTTCGACTTGTCGCACACTTACATTTGAAACAACAAAATATTAAAATTTGTTTTTGTTTTGAATGTAAGTGTGCGACAAGTCGAACGTTGTCGATATCGTGGGTTTGACGCAATGTTTTATCACTCGAACCATACATTCTCACTGAGTTCGACAATTCCAATAACTTATCTCTCTCAATATTTTCATATAAATTAATATGTAAGTACTTACATACATATGTATGTACATACAAATATTTTTATTAAAATTATTACCGAAACACACTTTATTCTAAAAAAAAAAAAAAAGGTCACAGTTGAATTTTTAGTAACGCCTAAATTGTTTCTTGAATTTATCATAATGATAATCATCTGTAGCTCTTTTAACACCATTTGGTCCCACTTGATGATGAGGATTCTGTGGTTTTTCTCCTTCTGCGATATTTCCTGCTGCAGGCTTACGTTGCTGTTGGAACCTGCGTTTAGGATCATTACTTTCTTCTATATTAACTAAAACGAAATCGTACAACTTGAAATAAAATACAATAGCAAATTGCCATAAAGCTTACATCTATTATGCTGCATAAAATTCACCGCCATATTTGTGGGCACAAATTGGGAGGGGCCATCTTTTTTATTTTTTTGATCTTGCAGTAATTTTTGTTTGGCTTCTTCGGTGGCTTCAATATTTTTAATTTTAGCATCTATACCTAAATCAACTTCCGGAATTCCGTTCAACATTTGATTTGATAACATTTCCTCCGAACGATTCGACGAAGATTGTCTTAAGTGCTCAGGTAATGCGAAAAGTGCTGCTTCTTCAGGTGCCAAGTACTTTTGGGGATCAGGGCCTGTATCGTTTTCTGTATTTGAATTTGTCAAGCCTTTACGTTTTTGTAATTCTTGCTCGATATATTTCATCATTTCCTCATCTTCATCACGTTTATTAGTCTCAGCAGAAAATTGTGTGCCAATACCCACATCATAAGCATCTTCAGTTTCCTTGGCATTACCAACTTTCAAAGTTTGCATATTAACCAGACCACCAGTTTTCACATTGAAGGGATCTTTAAGTGTAATCTCCTCTTCTGGAGCCAATTTCTTACCCAATGCCAGTCCCAATACACTGACGCCATGCGGTCTTTCCCGCAGCTTCTGTCTTTCTTTTATTTCTTCCAAAGACAAACTAAATAAAAAAATGAGGCAATCAAAAATTACGGAAGAGAATCATCAAAATTAATCTTACGGTTCTTCATTTTGCTCATCATCTGAATTTCTTCTCTGTCTAAGATTTCTACGAAATTTTTTCTTGAAAACAACCTTTTTTTCTTCACTTGTCTCTTCACTCATTTTATCAATATCTGCGATTTTTTAAACAAGTTGATATTTGTAATTAATAAAATATTTTATTTTGCCATTTGCATCAAATTGTTTACTTTGGCAAATTTATTTCACTACAAGCAGCTGTACAACTTTAGCTAAATTATGAAACACCCGGTTTAATTTAAAGTCATACCTAGAAACTTGGCATTACTATTTGTGTTGTTACATAATTAGGAAGCTTGTTCGCACTTTTATCTTGAATTGTCAAAAGTTATTCACATAACCGCAAACTTTTATTATTAATTTTTTGGTAAAACTTTTATAAATTTTTAATTAAATTTGTACTTTATAGCTTTACTTTTATCAGTGCAAAGAGAAAATAGAACAATGTTTGCTCCACGTTTGTTAGCAAGGCAATTAAGTCGCCAAGCTAATTATCGCATGTTTTCTGAGGCTGCTCCAGCTGCTGCTGCTGTCAACAGTGCCGCTAAATTAAGCCCACCCCCACCTGAGGGTACAGAAAAGCCTATCAATCCTAAATTAGAGGGTATTGCTAATAGTATAACTGCTCTAAATCTCTTGGAAGTGTCTGAGCTCAGCGCTCTTCTGAAAAAGAAACTAAATCTACCCGAAACTGCATTTGTTCCCCAAATGGTAGCTGGGCCTGCTAGACCTGCTGGCGCGTCTGAGGAAGAAGAAGAAGCTGCTCCGAAGAAAGTGCAAACTTCCTTTAAAGTAAAATTGGTTAAATTTGATGAGAAACAAAAAGTTGCGTTGATTAAAGAGATAAAGAATTTGTTAGAAGGCATGAATTTGGTGCAGGCCAAAAAATTCGTTGAAAGCGCTCCTGCAGTGGTCAAGGAAGATATACCCAAAGAAGAGGCTGAGAAATTAAAAGAAGCACTCTCAAAGGCCGGTGCAATTGTCGAAATTGAATAAGTCATCAAGTTTTTGTTATAATTCATAGTTTTTAGTTTTACATTGCTACTGTCTGTATACTTTTTAATTCAAGAGAGAATACCAGAAAAGTTGGACTTGTTTTGGTTGATATTAATACAACGCTGGGAATTTTTTTATAGAATATTTTAGAAAGAAATAATTAACTCTTCGGAGCACTTAGTGAAAATGGAAAGGATGAATTTTGAATTTATTGGAAGTGAAATTTACAAATGTTAATGAACGACATTAGCAAAGTAAATTCTTAAAATAAATACAATCTAAATACTATGTCCAAAATTATTTAAAAATTTAAAAAACATTTTTCGACTTTTGTTAGAATTGATTACAAAATATTGAGATATTTCAAAAAAGTGTTAAAAAAAAACAATTTAAACTACACCAAGGCAAATTCACATAAGGTATACTCAGCACATCTACCTACAAATTTTTACATATCGTTACCTCAATATAAAAAGGCCACAACTAATTATTTTTTTGAAATTGAAATTTTT
Source organism: Tachina grossa (assembly GCA_949987645.1). NCBI lineage: Eukaryota > Metazoa > Arthropoda > Insecta > Diptera > Tachinidae > Tachina > Tachina grossa. Next base: position 27,131,122 of record OX465276.1, on the reverse strand, counting down.
GCATTTTTCAATGTTCTATCGAAATATGTATACAAAAAACTCAGATATCACAAAAATTATGAGTTGTGGCCTTTATTAAGGTAACGATATGCTACCTACATACATATTTATTAGAGATGGGCTGTCCGGTGAATTTATTAATAAAGTTTTTAGTGAATGTGATTTATTAATCGCTGTTCTTTTGAGCAGTTCCACTGATCAGGCTTGTGTGTGTGAATTGGACTTGGCTTTGCGTTTTACACAATAACACACATATGTGACAGGTATATTTACTGATATTGCCTGTGTATGAAAGAAGTACATTTCAGGTAGCTTTAACTTGATAAATTTAGTCACAATAGTGACTGGAGATTATTCTTTTCAGTCGTTCGATCACCTCTTGCAACTAAAGAAGATCGAAATTTGCCCGTGATATGGGTCTAATTTGCTATACATACATATAGTACATACATAACATGCATATGTAAATGTCCAGTTACATAGTACGTCACTTATAATTTGAAAATAATTAAATTATCACTTTCGTTGACCTGATTAATTAAGTGCACGGGCGCAAAATTTCACTCTACCATGATTGTACATACATACATAAGTAGATATAACATTAAATTATGTTATCCAATAACGTAAATATTTGTGTGTATACTGCGAATTTTAACTTTCTATTTCTATTTTTATAAAAAATAAAAATAAAGAATCTTCACAAAATCGTGCCCGTTTATAAAAGCAGACTAGAGAACGAGTGCAGCAGTTCTGTCGAGTAAATGAAAATAGTACGTACCAACTAGGGTGATCGATTATTCGACTTTTTCCAGAAACCGGTTTTCCATTAGTTCGAATATTTGAAATTATGAAAACCCCGGTTTCAGTTTTTACAATTCAGGAAAAACCGGTCAACCGGTTTTTTAAGTAAGAAAATTATTATACAAAAGTTTTGATTTTAAATTGCTTTATTAAAAAAAAGACTTCATGTAAATACTATAAAACAATACAAAAATTATAGTACATACATAAATATTTGTATATAATATACCGTTGACGAATAAACTCCACACACAACCATCATTTTTACGGTTCGTGGAAAATTGGGAAGAAATTCAAAAAAATTAAATATGTCAATATTTAGGATGCTAATAAATATGTTTATACAAAAATTAAAAAAAAATAATTATGACAACTACAGTATTAAAAATACATAGGAGAAAAGTCTACATACAGGCATAAAATACATGAAAAATACGTGCAAAATGTTTGATGTCGTCAACTTGTTTGAAAATTCAGTGATTTCCGGTACCAAGCATTCCGGTACAATGGCATCCAAATATGGTCTATTATGTTGTTGTTATTATAATTATTTTTAATTTTTTATTTTTTGTATAAACATATATATTTACATCCTAAATATTGGCATAATTAATTTTTAGAATTTCTTCCCAAGTTTCCTCAAATCCCAAAAATGATGGATGTATGTAGAGTTTATTGCTTAATTTTATATACATATGAATGTATGGACAAGGTGGATATCTACCTCTACATAAAATAAGAAGCAAAATGTCAAAAAAAAAAAACTAAAAAACACTTTTTGCAACTGTATTTTGACATCCATTGCACACCATAAAGCCAATTAAATTCGCCTCTGCTGATACCTCATAAAATAATTTCTCTTAAATTTCATGTTTCAGTAAATGTTGCCATGATCAAAAAAAGCTTAGAGCTCTTAAACTAAAAAAAAAAAATACTTACGAAAATCCCAAACACGCAAAATGTACAAATCGAAAAGTATTCGACTCAGCCGGTTTTTAAATTGTAAAAAAAAAACGGACTATTCGATATTCGAAAAATCAACATTTTGAAAAAACCGACAGCCGTATTGTGAAAAAACCGGGTTTTAAAACCGGTTGAAAAACCGAGTCGATCACCCTAGTACCAACAGATCAACATAGGGATAATTACTGCCTGTAATAAAATAATAAAATATCTAACCAATTTTGATGCAATTTTAATCATAGAAAGATCAACGTACATAAAAATTTGCTTTTAAAGAAGCTGATATCCTTCAAATTTCAATTAAGTTACATTATTTAATTAAAATTAAATTATTAAATTATGATTTTAAGATTAAAGTATTTAAAAATATAACATAAAGCAAAAATATGTACATGCATATCGCTACTTTAATATACAAAGGCCATAACTCATTTTTTTTAAATCGAGATTTTTTTTCTTTTATCGAAATATACAAAAATCTAGATTTCAAAAAAAATAATGAGTTATGGCCTTTCTATATTAAGGTAACGATAAGCACATATGCATGTAGTAAATTTTTAAAAAATTCTGAGACGTTTTGCCACACATTTTGAAGCATTTTTGAAAATTTTGAGTTAAATGTGTGTGGATGTAATATCAAAATGTGATTTTTAATTTTTTGTTAGTTGCGTGGTTTTGCATTTCAGCTGACGATATTTCGCGCCATAACCGCGAAGATAGCTTGAGCGACATAACTTTCGATCTTCTGTTTTTTGACCAAAATCGATCATTTGCGATTGTAAATAGTCGATTTTCGTAAAAAAAACGAAGTCCAAAAAATGTGTCGCTTAAGCTATTTTAGCGGTTATGGCTCGATATAACATGCATATAGTTGTATATATATATATATATATATATATATATATATATATATATATATATGCAGAATACCTTTTGAATATTCTTACTGGAATTTGTACGAATCTGCCTACCAGATCAAATTAAAGACTTGGGTTGACTTCACAACGTGAACAAAACTTCGTCGGCAGGTGATGCTTATGGTTATAATATCTTGCAACTTTGTATCTGTACATGATATACATAAATACCACATTGTACATGTACAATGCAAACATTAGCCCAATTCACAATCCTGTGCAAATGGTCTTGCATCGTTGCATGTGCAAAATGGTATAGTATATTGATACTCACCACTAAGAATTGTTAAGTGGTGAGTAGAATATACTACACAATTTTGCACATGCAACGATGCAAGACCATTTGCACAAGATTGTGAATTGGGCTATTGTATTTTTACAGTGGTTGGCCTTATTACTGCAAATATTTGCTACATCTGAAGTACTACAGATTAAAACTAATTTTTTCCATTTCTATTAGGCATCATTGGCACTCGTACTTTCACGGTTTAATAAATATGTACATACATATAAATATATATAAAAGAGAGTAAGTTCTTGAAAAGTGATGCATGCCGTAAATCAATTAGCACCTTTACGCCCAGTGGATTAACTAGTTATAAAAAGTTCAAATATGAACATATTTTAAGATAATAAGCTTAGTTATATTTCAATATTAAAGGAATGCGGTCGAAAAATCGCAACAAAAATCAAAAGAAATAGCGAATGAGAAAATAATATTTAAAATGCATTACTTCGGTTATACTGTTGTATGTTTTATTATATTTATCGGATATACGACGTGTAAGGAAACGCAATTGTTAGATCAAAACGATAAGATTAGTGATTTAGCAAGCGATTCGTTAACACCACATTCTAGAACAAAACGTTGTGAGTATTTTAAGAAATAGAAATGTTACAAAACCTTACGAAAAGGAAATTTTTAACAACCAAAAAAATATACATAAATAGAGAACAAAGAAGTTATCACGAATTTATTAATGTGTGTTGAGAAGAGATTATTCTGAAGCTTGAGGTGTGTGTACTAGCGAGATATGTAATTGTGACAATTACTAATTGAAGCAGCACGATTTCACTCAATATTAAGAATTTACAGCAAAAAAAAGGTTGCATACCTACTTTTTAAAATCGTTTGCCTAATATTGTCAGTGAAAGTTATAAAGCCAACATTCAAAAGACATACAAATGCGTCAATATCAAAATAAAAAAAATTTTAAATATTTTATATGCAAAATATTTGTGTTATATAAAAATTTTATAGAAATGCCATAAAATCACATACCGCACACTAAATCGTAAACAGTCACAACCCAAAAAAAAATTTCAGATGTTCATCTGATCACACTGTACAAATGACGCAAATTGTATGTAACACACAGACCGATATAACGGTATTTTATATTCAGGGCTATCATGAATAAAATTCCACGGAAAAGCTTCACGTGGAATTTTATTCACGATAGCCCTGATTGTTCAAGAAGACTGTGTCACTAGAAATTTGTTCAGTGAACTCTTTTATGAAAAATCAAAACTATTTTGATTTAGTGTGCGATATACTTCTATTTAATATTATGTAGCAAACATAATAAATAATTTAAAAAAATAATCAAACCCCCGACTGCATAAAAGACAGTTTAAAATAACAGCATTGTGAACTCTTTGTAACCAAAACGAGCTATTTCTCTACAAGAAAATGAGTGGCTGTTCATTGAAATAGTGGACAAAGCTTGATTTTATTGACAATTTTGTGAGAGAATCTTTTGGGGAACAGGTGTAGTGTAAAACGTTCGAGTTTCTGTTTGTGTGTGCTATTGTATTGTAAATAAAATCAAAATACATACATATGTACTATGTCTACTATTTTCAATGAACAAGCAGTCAGTCATTTGCTTTGGAAAATATTTAGCTAAATAATGGATTTTTATTTTTTTATGAATTTCTAAAAAAAAACAAAATTTTTTAAATTTTTTTAGGTACAAGACTTTAATTTTCCCCCTTTTTTTAACTACTGGACAGATTAAGTATCATTGTTCGTTCTGGTCAGAACGGACTCAGCTGGGTGTCCGAATGGAGGTGCGTTATAGCACCACCCTTCCTAACCATTGTTTGTTCTTATTAAGTATAATTTTATTGTGGAATTTCGAATTTTTATTTTTACCAATGTAATAATGGAGTAAACCATTCTCAAGTGCGTTAATTTTTGGTATTATGTATTATTATTGAGTTATTGAGTTCTTATTTCAACTACCTAAGTACAGTTGAACCTCGATTATTTGGCCCTCTATCAACTCAATGGGTACGGAATATGTATGATTTGTTGAAAATTATCTCGGATGTGAACTCTTTTCCCACACTTAGTCCCTATTTACACTATGCAAGTCTTATTGCTAAGCTGATTAGTTTATTAGGAGAGAGAGACGGGGGGAAAAGAAACGTTGCTGTTCCCCTCGTCTCTCTCTCCTAATAAAGTAATCAGCTTAGCAATAAGACTTGCACAGTGTGATTTGGGATCAAGTGCCACAAGCAGTATGAACAAGAAAAAAGTATTGTGGTAGACAGAAAGTTTCTTCCTATGTGAAGGCATAGGTCGTGTATAGTCAGTCACAAAAACTTTTTAAAATTTTGTTAATAACATCTTGGGCATATGGTCTAGTTACTCCGTCCATACTTGTGCAACCATATTCTACTAAATTTACTTTGTAGAAAGTTTAATAAATAAATAAATACATAGATTCAATATAGTAACAATAATAATATTACAGCATACCTGCATACCTATACTGAAGTTGTGTTGAGGGCTCATAAATTGTCGAATCAAATTCACTTTTGCATTATATTTTATTTAATTTACACTCACTCAAATGCATATTATATTTCAAAAAGGCCATTAACTTATTTTTTATGCTTTTATTTATTTTCATTGCATTTTCTCTAAAATTTTTTATATATACACACATATTTAATACTTTTATGCATTTTAATACTTTTATAAAACACAACACACATTATAGCACAGCACTTGCATTACAATTACCGATTTACCGAAATATTTATTTATATTATATTCATTTATTTTTTATAAGTATTTATTTATTAGCTTCTGTTTAATTAATAAATTGGCGGATTCAAACATTAGTCTTGAGTGGCATAGACTACGTTTATACGCGCACTATTTCCAAATAAAATCACTGTTTATACGGCATAGCAAAAGTACAAGAACTTGGTAGCACTTCCATAGAAAACGTTGACAAAAAACTAGTTTAAATTTTTAACATAAAAACAAGCAATAAAAAGTGATGAAAAGTGAAGAAAATTGAGTTCTAAGCAAAAACTATTATGTACAAAAATCTTCGGAAAGGCATATTTACGGAGTTACGGACCTCCAAAGTTTTGAATATCTTTTGGAATTTTCTTGGTAAATTTTTGATTTAGTATAACGATATAGATATCATATGAATGATTATCAAAATTATTAGACCATAAACATGTCGCTCATTTACTCAAACGTCATAATTCAAAAAATTTGATTTTTTAGTTGATGCAGAATTAATCCTCATTACGTTCTTTATATATAAAAATTTCATACAAATATCTTCTTTACTCAATTCTTGAAAGCAAAATAATATTTTATTTTTCCATTAAGTTGTGTTTAAATTGCAAACTTTAAACACGTTTTCTGCCAAACCAGTTTTTTGAGTTATGACGTTGTTCTATTGTTCTCTACTTTTTTTTTTTTTTGCTTGTTTTTAAATCCAAGGAATATATTTACTGCATGAGATTTTTTCTTTTCTGGCTTAAATCTACTTAAGTGAAGCAGCTTAAAATTAAAAAAAAAATTATGTTAAATGATAGAAAATTGATAAAGATATTTACTGCCGAAGTTTTATTTTATTTTAAAATAAATATAATTTTATATAAAAAGCACTTGTATGCACATAAAGGGCAATTATGAATAAAATTCCGTGAGAAATTTCTCTCTTTTCCAATTAGAATTTTTTGTTTTCCCTATCACTTGCTATAAGTTGGAATTGTTCCCCGGGAAAAATTTCTCGCGGAATTTTATTCATAATTGCCCTCTATGCCATCTTTAGTATTACGCGGCGCGTCAGAAAGTATCACAGAGGGGAAAATCTTACGGCCTGTCCCACGATATCACCAGAAATCGTTCGTTCGAATACTTGTATTGAAAACAACAACAAATTGTCTAATGTTATTGTTGTTTGCAATACAAGTTGTCGATCGAACGATTTCTGGTGACATCGTGGGACAGGCCGTTATTATTAGGAAAATGTTTAGTATTAGGAGACCATTTTTTGAGCCCGGCCTATGAAGAAATTCTTTAGTGTTACGCGCCGTTTCGGGAAATATCATAGCATTAATACAACAAGGTCGTTAATTTAACTTTATTCGTTATTTGTTTTTTATTATTTATAAAAAAAATACAATAAAACAAAATTAACACACGAGCAGTAAATATTTGCCTTTAATTTCAAAACAGACAAAAAAATAGGAAAAAGTACAACTTAATTTTCTTTGAAAGCTTTTATACCTACATACATATCGAGCCTTATTTTAGATTTAATCGTAAACGACATAAATTAAATTTTTCAGGAGAATTTAATTTAATTTAATTCATTTTTTTAGAAGGTTGTTATAAAAAAATTATTCAAATATGTTTTTGTACGTAAATCGTCGCTTACGATCAAATTTTACAGCCCATATCATAAAAGTTATCAAAAATTTTTTTTTGATAATTCTAGACTTTGGGTAGGCACATCAAATTTTAATTTCAATAAAAATGTCTATTTTCGATAACATGTCGCTTACGATAAAATCGAAAAAAAGTCTCGATATATTCAGGGCTATCATGAATAAAATTTCACGGGAAATTTTTCCATTTTCCAATTAGAAATTTTTGTTTCCCTATTACTTACTATTAGTTGGAAATAATTCCACGGAAAAATTTCACGTGGAATTTTATTCACGATAGCCCTGATTGAAATTAAATCAAAAATTAAAAAAACAGATCCTACGATAGAAAACTTAAAGAAAAAAGTTAAAAAAAATTGGCTTCGAGGCTTAGTTTCCGAGTTATGGGTCCCGGAAATTCTAGCACAATATTGTGATTATACGGTGTTTTCCAACGAAAGCTTTTGAGAGTACAGTAATTTCCTCTTAATAGATTTTCTAAAAATGCGTGGTTTTTGGTGCAATTAAACGGAAAAATCATTTACCCGATACTCTGTTAATTGATCCATTAACGCAATTGAAAGAAACCCCGTTTAATTAAGCATTGAGATCAAACAAGAAACAAGTTACAACACTCTGCAATGATTATATATACGTACTATGTACAAATGTACATATGCAATGAAAAAAGTAAATAAAAATATATGTTTTTAATATTAAGTGTTGGCACATCTTTTATCTAGTTTTACGAACAACTATTTGTGAAAATTTCAAGTATCAATTAACCGGCACATTTGTTTGGGATCTCGGAAAAGGGATTTTATTTAAGAATCAATTAAAAGGGTAACGCAATTAAACGGAACTCATTTAAACGGGTATTTTTCCATGTGTTTTATATGGAACATTTTCATTCAATGTTTTTAGAGCAATTAACCGGGTATATCAATTAAGCGGGGAGTAGTTACGTGGAAACTACTGTACCTTTCATTAAATGCTAAAATGCAGTATTGGTCGGGCATGCAGGAAATCTTTATCAGGCAAGAAAAATATATGAGGCAGAAAATCTCTATTAGGCTGCACCGTGTCGGGAAATATAATGTTGGAGAAAACTTTAAGCCCGGCCCAAAGCTGGCAGTGCAGAAAAACGTTATCATGCAGGAAAACTTGGCAATGCAAAAAATCTTTATTAGGCTGCGCCGTGTCTGGAAATACCATGGTGGAAAAAATTCTTGTGGCCTAATTCTGTTCGACAATTGTTTTGTCGTGTCAATATACGAAAACAAGTCGCAGTCTTTGGAAAATACACCATACAATCACAATTTTGTACTACAATTTCAGAGGCCCATAACTCAGAAACTAAGCCTCATCGCCAATTTTTTTCTTATTTTTCAATTTTCTATAGGATAGGATAGCTTTTTTAATTTTTAAGAGGTAGTCCTAAACTTGACTAGTTCCGTTTTAACATTATTTTTTAGCACTTTAATTATATTATTTTTTTGGATTTGGTAACACTGACATGCATACACTAATTCTACTATATACACATGTACATATGTATGAAGATAAATAAACAACAAGTGCAACCAAAACCTTACTGCAAGAATTTGTGTACCGTTATTTGAGACTTCTTTATTTTTATTTACTTGTTGCTTGGCCACCAATTTTTATTATTTTCAATGAAAATCCACTATATTTTCACAATTTATACTAATATGTATGCACGTATTTCTTTATTAATTAATGGTCACGCATATTTATGTATGGATGAAAATTTTATTTAATTTATTTGTATGTATCACTTACGAGACTTGTAAAACGTCTTAACGCGGCCACGCAATAACTAGAACTGAAATGTTTTGTAAACAGGACTGCCATATTTGCCGATTTGTCCTCATTTTGCCGATTTTTCGAATCGAAATTAGTCCCAAATCACACTATGCAAGTCCTATTGCTAAGCTGATTAGTTTGTTATGAGAGAGAGACGAGGGGAACAGAAATGTTTCTTTTCCCCCCGTCTCTCTCTCCTAACAAACTAATCAGCTTAACAATAAGAATTGCATAGTGTAAATTGGGACTTATCAAAGTGCCGATTTGACGATTTTGCTCAAAAAAAAAAATAAATAAGATTTTTCGATAACCACTTAAAAAACAACTGTCAATAAGCCAACATTTCAAGTTATTTCATGGAAAACGATATTTCAAAAATTATGAAACACAAAGAATTTTTTGCAATCTTATAAGATTTATTTGGGCTTATTGGATAGTTGATATCAGATTATTATTATTATTAATTGTATTAGTTTTTACATGGAAATTTGAGCTGGAAAGAATAGGGTCGGCGTTAGATGAGGGAGTGTTTGACAGATCGGTTAAATTACCGATAGGTCATTACTATAGGGAACTCAGTAGTTGGGTAGAGGTCAGGACCAACAGTTCATTGTAGAGTCTCGAGGGCTATGTGGCCAAAACTTGACTAAGGAAGATCCAAACTGCTACTGGACATGGATAGGAAGGCGATGCGAATCGTGTTGTTGACTGGCATTTGGAGAACTGGCACCCCAGATTTCTGAAGGATGTGCGGGGATGAAAAGGAACCAGAAACCATTGAATAAATTATCTGACACTGCCCGAAGCTGCAACATAAATATTACTTTTGGGCAATAGAAAATAATCACAATGGACCCAACTGGTTCTCCAAGTGGAGGTGGGTCTTAGCACCACCCTTCCTAACCTAAACTAACCTACATGGAAATTTCAAATCAAATATTAAAAAGCTTTGTTTTTGTACATAAATCTTATGTCTTTAAATATGATTACCCAAAAAAAAATATGTATGTATATTAGGAAAGTGAAGTAAATTGTTTGACGAAAATTTTCCGATTTCTTAAATTGAAGTGTCAATAATGTCGATTTTTTTCAAAATAACCCGAAATTTTTTTTTCGATTTCAATAATTAGAGAAAATTGATTATTGAAATTTATTTGCTGGTGGTTAAGCATTGTCTGTTCATTGGTGCTTATACAAATCATCAGTAGACTTCAACCACGCTTATTTTTCTTTTGTGATTTTCAAAAATATTATTATTTGTGAATTTTCAAATAAATAATAAATTTCTTAAATGAAAATTGATAATTAAAGAAAAAACAATTACTTCATGATTTATTTAGGTTAGAGTTCGATACAATTATAATATGTAGGGAGTAATACGATTCGATCATACTTGTTGCGGTTCGCTGTATTGCACTAGTTTTGCATTATCACTAAAACTGGATACTGAAACAGATGTTTTTAAATTTCAATTTGGCGGTTGCTGCAGCTAAAACGCAAGCATTTAACTTTTTTCTCTTACCTTGGCTGTATTTTAACAAATCTGCTTCATAATACATACATATTATAGCATTGCACAGATACATCTGTTTGCACTAGTTTTGCCTGTTTTTTGGTTCTGGTATGAACAAATATGTTATTTATCGTTTTCTGTTACTAGTTGTAAATGTTGATTTTTTAGCAATTATTGTATGGTTGGGCAATGAGCAAATGAAAACAACACATTTATTTTTTTTGCTTTTCTAAGGCAAATAAGATACATAAAACTGCTTTTACCATAAGTGCCTTATGATGTGTTGAGAAAAAATGTAATTGGCTGATGAATGAATGAATGAATAAAAGCAAAATTGCACATACATATGTAAGTAACTGATACATGTACATGAAACACATGCATTTGTAATTACTCTCAGAGCAAAATTGTCTCTTTCTCTCTCTATACTTTGGCTGCGCCACAAAATAACATAACGAACGTCCGCACATACATCTGCACATCATGTATTTGTTTCAATAGTGGTTTTTTCATATATTTGTATTACAATATGTATTTTTGGGCAAAAACAGATCAAACAGTTGCTCAGCAGCAATACAATAAGCAATTGTTATTTGTTTTCAATTGTATTTTAATTTGGAAAAGCAGGCACACACAATAACTCTTATACTAGTTCTGTCGCTCACACTACAATTATATGGTACATACCATGGTATATTTGTTTTGGCTATACAAACGAGTATACAAATGCAACCTTTTAATACATATATAGAAAACAAAAACATTTCCCCATCAAGTAGGATAAAAATGGAATGGAATTTGTGCTATATATATTACAATTCCTGGCCGGTGTGACCAGATATAAGAACTAGATTTGCAGATAAAAAAATCCTAACTAGAATAAATAAATTCAGTGAAGTTCGACTTTGACCCACGCACGAAGGGTTCCGTACGGACACTAGATATGTAATTCAATACGAACTTTAGCCTATATAAAATATAATTTTGGCATTATTTTTCGGTTTTGGCGATTTTATCGGTTTTTTGTGTTTTTTCATTTTGGCGATTTTTTTTCATTTTGGCAATTTTTTTCATATACAGTAGTTTTTATTTAGCTGTCTTTTGTTTAAATGCACTTTGGACTTAACTGCCTAAACTGATAAATTTCTGTCACTATTCTTTAAAATCCCATACAAATTCGTTTTTTAAGTGCACCTTCTATACCTGCACATTTAAGATAAGTGCCCTAAAATTTTAGTAATTTTAAAAGATTTCCATACAAAAAATCAACGTTAGCTGCACATTGACTTAACAGCACGAAATATATTTTTTTCTGTAATTATTGTTCAAAATCCTTTTTTTTAAGTGCACTATACTCATTTAACATATTGTTTGGCAGTTTTAAATTATTCTCATATAAAAATTTTAAAGTAGCTGCACACATTAAATAAATTTTGCTACATAAGTATGCAACCATGTACATATGTGTATAAAACTGAAGTCAAAAATTATATACCTGCACATTTAGGCAGGTAAGTGCATTTAAGATAACAGCATTTTTGACTTATCTGCACAAAAAGTCGTGCAAAGTTGATTGTGCAGCTAAGTCAAAATCACTGTAGGCGTTTTTTAGTTTTGCCGCCTTTTTCGCGTTTTGGTGATTTTTTCGGTTTTTGGCGTTTTTTTTTTTATTTTGGCGACTATTTTCATTTGGGCGATTTTTTCGGATTTGGCGATTTATTTTAGTGTTAGATTTTTTTTTAATTTTGGCAATTTTTTTCGTTTTGACGATTTTTTTTTCGATTTTTAGCAATTTTTTTCGGATAGGCATTTTATAATTTTGGTATTTTTTTAAGTTTTACCATTTGTGAAAATTTCAAGAATTTGCCTCTTGCTGTTTCCAAGATACAGCAAGTTGTCAAAATTACATAGTCTAAATTGCATTAACTGATAGAACACCCTTTAATTTAATTTTTTTTAAATTTTAGTATTAATTGTTGTAGAGTGTATAAAAATACACTAATTTTACAAATTTCAAGTGTCAATATACATATTTATGTCAGGTCAGTAGCTCTAACGGTCCCTGAGAAAATAGCCTGTGGCGAACAGATGGACAGACGGACAGCGTAGCGAAAACAATAGCGTTCCTTTTCACCTTTGGTGTACAGAGCTCTAATTAATAAGCATTTTCTTAATTAGTTAATATTTAATTGATTAAGAAAATGCTTATTTTTTGTAATGTCCAAGCCCAATAATAACAAAAATTAAAAATTTTAAGAACCCCCGAAGAACAGAAAAACCAAAATTAAAATCGGTCTATCCGTTTGGGAGCCGCAAAAGACACACAGATTCAACTGAATATATCTAGAAAAGATGTGTTATCTTCTAAAAGGCTGGACCCATTTTCTTCAAAATAACAAAGAACACACTCGCTCAAGTCAATTTTTTTTTTTTGGTCGGATGTTAAAAATATAATCTCATTTCATTATTACTTATTAACATAAAAATTCTTGTAACTACACACAAAAAAATATATTTTCAATAAAAATATATCAAACAAATATTTTTTATTAACTTCATCGTGTGATGCGACGATTTAAAAAAAAAAATAAAAGAAATTCTAATTGAAAATCGAAAAATACAAAACAAGGTAAATCTGAATTTTTTGTAGTTGAATCAAAAGTGTGTCGAAGAAATTCGCTTTATAAAATTGTTTTTTCAGGCAATTTATAAATCAGTGCATATGTACATACATGTACAGCGTTTACTCAATGAAATAACACAATAATATTATTACATATTATAAAATGTGTACTATGATTATTTAAATGGGACTACTTATTGCAGTTGTTTTAAAATGTGAAATAAAATCAAACGGTTTTTAATATTTTAGATTAAATAATGCAAAAAAATTTAAATAACTGCACAATATGCAAATGCCAAAAACTATGACAAATGGAAAATTTGCTACTAAATTAAAATAAAAATTTACTAAATTGAGCTGCAAAAATGCCAAAATTACCATAATGTTCCTGACTAGCAGCTGTGGCAAAAGAAATATGGGCGTAATTGTGTAACACGCAACGCCAAGCGTTGTCAAATTTTATATGGAAAAAATTAAAATTATAAAAACAAAATACATACAAAATTTATCAACGCCAAGCGTTGCGTTTTACAAAATTAGGCCCTAAATTCTCTGCATTAATGCCCATTTTTTCAGTTGGTAATCAAACCGTAATTATTTTTAAGTTCTAATTAAATACGAAATTGTGTTTTTGAGTGCTTATTTAAATAATAATTAAATGCCCAACCTTGCGAAATTAAACACTACTTAAGTTTTATGATTGTACCATATGTTTTTTATGCGTGTGTGTGTTTACTGAAAACATGCACATGAGCATCATGCGGTCGTATTAAAAAGAATTTCGTTTAAATTTCATAAATATATAACATATACAGTACAAAGTTTCATATCATGGAATAAAGTAATATAAAAAGGTATTACGATGTTCTTTTGGTCTCATAAAATGAGTTTTTATGCAATTTAATTTTCTACATGTTGATAACCTAACTTTTTTGTTTACATTAAACAGCTGCTGTTTGAAAAGCCTTCAATAATACTGGGAAATTTTGCAGTGCTACCGTACTTTCAACGTAATTTAATAAGAACTTTAAATAATCACTGAAAAAATGAAATCGTATTTAATTACAACTTAATTTTAAATAAAAATTAGCTAATTACGTACTTAATTTTTAAGTTAAAAACTGGGGGTAACACTTCTCTTCCTTATCCACTTAAATGTTGGTTGTGTTGTGCTAAATCATATATGGCAACTATTTCCTTGTCGAATTTTTTGCTTAACATTTCTTATTTTTTAAGACAAGCACCTTGTTTATATTTATTCCTTTAACATCGCTTTTAAACAGCCTACCTCATCTTAGCTTTACATCACACTTTTGTATTTTCAAGACACGAACCTAATCTTAATTTAAGTTTTTCCTAGCCTTACACCAACACTTTCACACTTCCGAAGACATAAGCCTTATTTGCTTTTTTATCTTCAACTTTACAACAACGTCTTTAACTTCGTACAAACGCAACGAACGATCAACCGAACCATTTAATAACAATAACGTTTAAAATTTGATTTTTATAAAACATATTCTAAAGCTTTCGTTTTGACATAAAAAGAGCTTTTTAGGTATAACCAAAAATTCACACTCACAAAATTATTACAGTGAAGGAATACAAAAAATAATATCTATTAAAAAAATTTTCTATGAAAATATTTAAATAAAATTCATTTCAAATTAATTTTAAAATTTTATGAATAAGGGGATAAGCAATTTAATTTTAAATTGATTTTAGCATTCAATTGGAAATCCATTTACCCATTAAAACAGATTTTCATTGCATTTCGTATTTTCCGTTGTTTATTAGAACTAAGTTTTTTTCCTATAACCTTTACTTTATTTTGACTCAATACTTAATTTTTTTGTGATTTGTTTGGCAGTTAAATTGTGGAAGTTAAGCAAAAATTTTATTTTGTTATTTTATTTAATTTTATTTAATTTTTTTGTAATTTTTAGTAAAAAATAAAAGAAAAAAAATAGTTTTTCACTTTTTTAAGTCAGTTCACATTCTATCTAACATTAAAAATTAAATAACATTTTCGTTAAAGTCAAATGAAAAATATGTAGACTGATATTTAATTAATTTTACATAAAAAATTTTATGAGTGTGAAAAACTGAAAGCTCTTTTGTTGTCACACACATGAAAATAAATAAATGTTTTAAAAACGAAAACATGGTTTCATTCGTTATTTTAAAGAACGTATGCGCTTATTCATTTTCGAAAAACAGGCTGTTAAAAAAAGATGCAACCGGCGCAGCAGCTAAATTAATTTTCACCACTTTTCACACATTTTTAATTAACTTCCTATTAATTTCTTAAACAACTTTTTAGCCACACACATGAAGCAACATTTTATTGACTGATTTATCAAAAAATAAATGAATTATATGTAGTATTTGCACAAAAATTTATTATTTTTCTTAAACACTTCTACTAGACGTCCGAACTCGGCGGAAATTGCGCGTAAACTAAAGTTATCTGTCAAGCACACAGGCAGTGTTGCCAGAATTTCTAAAGATAAAATCTGCAAAATTTAACAATTTTTCACGAAAAAATCTTCAAAATCTGCATTTTATTTTTAAAATCTTCAAAAAATCTTCAAAGTAATTTTTAAAATTACTTTTTTTATATTTTATTCAAAAACTTCACATAAATATGGATGTACATGTGTAATATAAATATTTTTCATTAACCCATATTCAAAAAATTTAAACTCGGCTTAAAATGTACTGTATTTTAACTTTCTAAGAAAAAAATTAGTTCTTTTATGAATATAAGCCTTTAATGCATGAAGAATGTGCATTTCGTTTCTGCTTAAGAAACTCATTACAGAATTCACCAAAAATTTTTGAAATAAGGTTAAAAACTTCATATGTTTATAGAACGACTATCAATATGTTATTAAGAATTACGTACACAAACATAATAGGTATACTCATAAAAATAAGCGTAAAGGCTTCAAGCAAAAATCTTTACAAACTAACATCTTCGATTTTCAATCCACTGTTATTTTCTCATTACCTTTTTAAAATTAGCTGCCATATTGGTTGAAGTCTGCGGATGAATTTGGCGGCTTTTCCACACGCAAAGTCTTGAGTTTGAGAATATAGAATAAGATCTCTTTTCCCCTACAAAGTCAAGACTTTGCAAAGTAAAATTTGCGTGTGGAAAACCCGTTTATTTTTGGAGAAACGAAATGCATATAACCAACAAACATATATAAAACTTTTATAGTTATGTGCAAATAATATAAAATGAATGAGAAAAGAAATCGGACATAAAAATTTATACAAAAAGCCATTTAATTTGTTGCATAAATATCCAAAGGACTTCGAAGTTTTGTTTTATTCAAGTTACCTTGACTGAAAATTCTTTCGACATTTGCAAATAAATATGGTAAAGACATTACATTTTGAATAAGCTGAGGGCTGCAAAATCGTAATCAGAATAAGCTCGTTTTATATCAGATATTTGTTTCCAGAAGCTTGCCAAAATTACTTCTTCTTTTTCTTGATTGATTTCTGCTAAGTTCAAAAATTGTAACTCTCTAAACTATGAGTCGTTCACACATAAAAGAAACAAAAATTGTAGCAATAGTAGGAAACATGTAAAAAATGCACTATAATTGGAGTTGAAAAATCTGCGTTTTTAGGCCAAAAATCTTCAAATCTGCATTTCGTCTTTTTGGAGGGTAAAAATCTGCAAAATCCAGATAAATCTGCATTTATGGCAACCGTGCACACAGGGCAGTATAACAAGCAGCGTTACCATTGGGTAATTTCAAAAAGGGGTACGAAAAGGGGATATTTAAAAAAAATGTGACACTAAAAAGGGGATTTCTAATAATTACTTTGTATGGGATGTACCCATTCCCCTTCTCCTACGTCATATTGATGAAAATATAGTAAATTATCTTTTAAAATCGCTAACAAATGACGGAGCAACCGGTGAACATACAACCTGCTTCGTTTTTTAAGTCGGTTAAAAAATAAACAAAATATGTATATGTATGTGTGTTTATAAAAAATATTACTTAAATTTTCTGAAGATGCAGACATATTTTTAATGCCATTTTTTGCATTGACACTTATTTACTTTAGAGATATTTTATTTAAAAGTTTATAAATAACTAGAATTCTCAAACTTGTAAATTTTTTGAACACTGCATTTTTAAATAAATAGAAAAAGGTAACATTTTAATACTTATTAACTACATATTTATTGAAACTATATATCCAGTTTCCCAAACTTAGCTAAACATAGTCTGTTAGATGATTTATTTTTTAAAACCCGATCAGCTAAAACACTAGTATGCAGGAAACTAAATATACATACATATGTGACGCGCAAAATAGAAAGGGACCTAAGGGTAAAAACCGGTTTTGTTCAGGAGAGCCATTTTAGAGATTTAAATACGTGTACCTTTGGTGTATCTTCAATTTCATAAAACGCGCATATCTCTGAGAGGGAACACTTTTGGGGCATGGGATCGGTCTCATTCGATGCTCAGATGTTGTCAACATCAAAAAATAAATAAAATTAAAAATTGATTTTTTTTACCCTTAGGTCCCTTTCTCTACGAGCTGTCACATATGTATATGAACCAAATGTATAAAATTTTTCATATAAATTAATTTGAGAAAATTCTTATTTTGTACTAAAATTTCAGGTTGAGATATTTTGAAAATTGCATCATAGTTTTCTTCAAAGTATTTAGTGTATTCAATTGATTTATTAAATACCGGATTTAAATACTTTAATTCACTGTCTTTTATCGCTTCTATTAAATCTTAAAAAAATGTCACTACAGCCCAATAAATGATCATTGAACGAATAAATTTTGACAAATACATACTTTTTAAGGGTAAAAAACGATTATAATAATGAATTAACGAATTATTCAAGTTGAGGATGAAACAACGCTTCCTAATATTTCAATAAAACAGAAAGTACCAAAAAATATATATTAATTGAGTAAAAATTATAAAAAAAATAGTGGAAAGAATTATGGCCTAATTTTGTAAAACTAAACTAATTTTCGTTTTCGTTTCTGGTTGGAGCGAAAACAAAATTATTTTTAATTCTGTAAAACGCTACGTTGTTTTCGTTTCTTGTCAAAATATTATAATTGAAAAATATATTATTCATTATAAAAAGCTGAATATAAAAATATTTTCAAAGTCAAATTTAATTAAATTATGGAATATGCACCAACGAAACAAGAAATTCTAAATCAGCGGCATTAGTTAAGGGCCAATAAATACTTATTGGAATGTTTATGAAACTTTGAAACGTTCAATATTTCAATGCTGGAGTGAAATTTTAATGTATATGGATATGTTTTTCATCATACACATCAATTCAGTCAAGTTCCTATCCAAAATCTCACAAGTTCAATCGACAAGGTCTCATATCATACAGCTGATGTTCTAGGCAACCTGCTTACTTCACAACATTTTTCCCCACATAAAGAAATAAAGAGATATCCGCTATTATCTGCTGTATTATAAAGGTAAAAATATTGCATGCAGGTTGCATAGAAATAACATGACACCCTAACAATTATAAATTAATATACATATGTATGTATGTAATATTGTGATAAGTATTGTGCCAAACGAGAACTTTATAAAATAAAATTATCTCACTACTTTTGATGGCCGAAATTTTGAATAGGAACTTGGCCTTTTTTCACACTTATATTTTTGTGAAGATCTAACTACTCTTTGTTTTCCTTAATAAAACATTGCAAATTAAAGATTTCTAGTCTGTTATATTTCTATTAATGATCACGGCGCCAGTTTAAAAGGGCAAAGTTAAGTAATATAATGGGTTAAAAAGAGATACATAATAGTATAACATCACGTTAAATTTTATGACCACGGCCCAGTCTCCCTGGTTTAACAATCGATGCTTTAGAATTTTTCTTGTTTGTAACTCACCTAGGCCTACTTGTGTACACAGAAAGAAATATCATCGAAATGCAACCAACAAAACAAATTGTTAACATTTAATTTTAAAATTAACAATCATCATTGTTGATATAACAAATTTTAATTTTTGTAGTCAATTAAATTACTCAACAAAATTATTTGTTAAATTATATCGTAATGGAATGCGCACATTTAGAAGAAACAAGAAATCATATTTTGTGTGTATTCATCATTTGCGTATTAAATAAAGTGTTGGTCTTTAGCTGAGAGTTAAGTGAGTCAGTTTATTAGTGTTGATGTTGCCGGTTCAACTCCGCCCAAAGACATTGAGTGTTTTTCGCATACAAGCAAAAAATCGTTTAGAGGATTGTGATTGTGTATA
The DNA here is from genome assembly GCA_949987645.1 of Tachina grossa. NCBI lineage: Eukaryota > Metazoa > Arthropoda > Insecta > Diptera > Tachinidae > Tachina > Tachina grossa. The sequence continues at coordinate 27,111,479 of OX465276.1, read as the reverse complement.
AAAAGCTTGTTAATAAAACAATTATGATACATAAAATCAACAATTCACATTGTTAATATAGCAATAACTTTAATTGAAATAACTTTGAAATCTAACAAAAATAAATGTTGAAAAAAATAAATAATTTTCAACAAATTATTTGTTGATATATTTAATTGAAAATATTTTTAAGATTTTCCTTCAACTTACAATTTCGTTAATTGTATTTACAAAAATCGTTGTAGGTTCAAAATCAATTAATTACTTAATTGATATAACAAAAAAATTAATTGTATTTACAGATCATTTTTTTCTGTGTAACAAAACATAGCTCTGTAGTTAAAGCTCAAGTGCTTCGTCAATTTGATGACTGTATCAGTGGTCAGTGTCAGTGAGTATGTCTTAAGAAATGCACTTTCTCCATTTATCAGGAAACTTTCATTACACACTTTCAAACTTCGCATTAAATTTTATCATTTTACCATTGACAGGAACAAAGTAGTTATGAGGGTGTTAAAGCGAATGTATGTGTAAATATAGTCACTACGTCCATAGGCCGAGCTGGCCTGGAGCTCTATCGTGCACCTAGATCAAAGTCAGGCAAACGCATACATATATAAAAAAAGAGAGTAAAATGCATGCTTGTACGAATGTGCGTGTAAAAAATATCATAATGAAGTAGCCACGGGCGGCCTTTTGTTTATCTTTGACCTAGATACTAATTTACTCATTATTGCAGCAAAACTAATGCAATAATGCAGTTAAAACTTTTGAAAAACGTTTGCAACTGTTTTATAAAATACATTTATTTTACGTAAGCTAGAATTTTCGTTTTCAAATGTTTTACAAAGTTCAAAATTAAAAACAAACCAAAAATTTCTTTTTGAAACGTTTCGTTCTGTTTTACAAAATTAGGCCATTAAAAAAAATTATCAAATTTGGGTGCATTCTGTAAAAGTAGCACCATAGTATCCAAGCAGTCGAAAAAGGTACTTACATCCCTTTTAGACGCGGAAAGTTTACTTTGCAAGGTGTTAATTCAGATGTGTGAAAGACAGAAGAATACCTTGTGTTTCTGTCGTTCTCCAAGCTGAATTAAGACTTTTTAAAGTAAACTTTCCGTTTGTAAAAGGGGCGTTACTTACATACACAATAACTCTGTTAATTTCGCTGTGACCACTGTCAAATGCCATACATAAAGTATTTGTGCATTGGAAATGAATGGCAATTCGAGTCGTAAAGCAGCTCTGGGCTGGGGAACAGATCTCGCGTCATCGTAATTATTTCTTAAGTACGATCAGGCTTGTGTGAGTTTTGCGTCTCACTCGCACTTGTTAACGGGTACCGCAACTAATTGTATCGCTTACAGTTATTCGGTGCTAATTTCCATTAACGGGTGCAACGATTTTAATAAGACGTATACTTGTGGAGACCATTAAAACAATGGGTGTGAATCTTGGAATCTCTTACTTCCTATACGAAGGTATAGGTCGTTTGCAGCTCCCGAAGGAAACACCTAATGTGGGATACCCTAACAATTTGCGTTTAAATTAAATTAAACCAACCAACCGTAGATGTCAATTATTGCTAGGGAATTGTTCTTATATAAAATTCGCTAATTAAAGAGATTGTTCTTATATAAAATTCGCTAATTAAAGAGATTCTTGGGTGTGTGTGTATGTGGGTGGCGTGTGAAAGAGATGTCAAGTGTGTTTGCCTGAACGACTAATACTTGCTTGGGCAAAGTGTCAAACTGAACTCATATTCCGTACCATCTCTACTGATCTCTACATCCCAACTTAGTAAATAAAATAGAAATCATATAAGAGGGCTGTAAAAATAAATTTATCAAACCTTTTTGGAAAAACTATTAAAAATAGATTTTAATATTTGTAATCTTAAGTATTAAATACAATATTGGGAATAATTTTAATCTTGAAATAGAAATTATTATTTTTTTTTATTTGCAGGGTTTCCTTTCTATACAATCGGTCGTTTTGCAAATGAGGTGTGCACGGCTAGAAATAATTTACAAGGCACTTGCATGGTGCGAGGTGAATGTACCGATAATGAAGGCGTTTCGGCTGGCAGCTGCTCAACAATCACCACTCAAGCAGTTTGTTGCATTTGTAAGTAATCCATATCAACAGAACAGGAGACTTTTTTTCGCCGCTTGTTTTTTAAATATCACTTAGATATCAATAAACATTTTTCAGTTTTTTTCGGTACATTTTTTTACATATATACCAAGTAACTTTTTAAAATACTCTGCAAAAAGTAAACGCCATCTAATTGTAATAAGTTTGTAAATACATATTGGTGTTGGCTGAAGTATATAGCTAGCACGTTGACTACAAAACCGAAGGAACTGGGTTCAATCCCTGCATGCAACAGTCATTTCTGATGTGCATTAGTGTCCCTTTGTGTCAGTTGTTATATGAAAGTTCAAGTAATGAAGGCATAGTCACTGGTCACTGAACTATACCGACTTCAGCAGATGCTAACCCTAATGTGACATCAGAGCGTCCTCCTTCGTTGTGTAGCAGAGTCATCGGCGAAGTAAAATAACCGATAAAATGGCTACTAAACACAGTTTCAAAAAAAAAAAAAAAATAATACGCCTCATTTAACACCAGAGGCGCTGCAACATTGAATTATTAAAAGACGTGCAAATAGCAAAGTTGTAAAATAATGAAGCTTTTCTCTGTCTCTTCCTTCACCGCCTGTCTTCTCTATCACTATCCCTTTCCTAAAGAAGGTAACACCTAGTAATAGTAGTAGGCATTCATTGCCTGAGTGTTACTTTTCTTTAAAAAAAAAACTGAAGAAGTAAACTACATATTTATGTCCTCTAATTAACCAATATATTTCTTCAATTTCATCTTGTTTTGCAGACCAAAGAACTTGTGGCGCCACTACACAATACAATAACACATATTTCTATAACTCCGGTTATCCGGGCACATATAGTGGCGGTGGCAGATGCACTATAGTAGTACAGCCCTGTGACGCTAGTATTTGCCAACTTAGAATTGACTTTCTGTCTCTACAATTGGCACCGCCGAATGGCGATGGATTCTGTTTAACAGACTCGCTGCAAATCACTGGTGGATCCTCCCGGGTGCCAGCCATTTGTGGAGATAATTCGGGACAGCATGTTTACGTCGATTTCAATGGTGAATCGCCGATAACCATTTCCGTGGCGACCTCAGCTAGTTATACCTTCAATCGTCAGTGGCAATTTCAATTGTCACAGTTGGCTTGTGCCTCTCCAACGCAAGCACCTTCCGGTTGTCTACAATACTACATGGAAAACATTGGCACAGTACAAAGCTTCAACTATGGTTCTGCACCGAATTCATTGCCCAACTCAATTGGTGTACCGGGCAGTCGTCAAATAGCAAATCATCGTTATGGCATATGTATACGTATGGGTGCAAATAGATGTTCGATAACCTGGAGTCAAGTGGCCTCAGATACGTATTCTTTTACGCTAACCAATGACGTGGGTGCCGTAGATCCTTCACTATTGGCTACGGTAGCCGTACAAAGTCAAGAATGTTCTACAGATTTTGTTGTTATACCAAATCCAACGCAGAATGGTAACACACTGCCCAGTGATCGTTTTTGTGGCTTGGGCTTGTTGCCGACAACCAGCGAAACGAAACCTTTTGTTTTGTACGTCAATACGGACAGCAATGAAAATTTTGATATATCAAATCGAGGTTTCTATCTTTCATACACACAAAATGGCTGCCCAATTATATAATGGTGCAGATGAATTGAAAATCAAATTTTAATTAATGATTGAGGAATTTATACATATTTAGGTTGAGAGCTTTAAGACAATTTTTATAAAACAAACACTGGAACTATATGTATATATGTATGTAGTGCATTTAAATTAAGTGGCTAATTTAATTTATTGTATTGTATTTTTTTACATAATAGATAATAAATAATTAATTGTTAATATTTTAGTTATATAGCCAATAAATTTATTTTTAATTTACATACAGTCAACTCGAAATGGATTTAATCTTTTCAATTTCTACTACCAGCTGCTGAATCTGGAAGAAATAAAAAAATTTAATTAATTAATTGATTTCCCTATTATCGTGCTCAACTCAATTCACTTTGGGAGTCTGAGATTCAAACCAAATTTCACATTAGTATTATCTTGCACAACCCAATTAACGGTTGAATTTGCAGTTGTCTTGTGAATTAAAAAAATTTAAGCCAACATTTGTTATAATTCACAATAGTAAAAACTTATTTCATGTGCAGTGTTGCCAGAAAATTATAATGAGAGAATACTAAATCGGTCAAAAAATTCTTCTAAAATGTTGTACAGAAGAAAACTATAATGCCAGATTTAAATGTAGAAAAAAATATTGAAATAGTTTAGAATTTCATATTTATACAAACTTATTAGTATTTACAGGTATTTTTATAGCACATATAAACATAAAATAGTTAATAATTGGTTTTTGGATATGTTACAATTACGTTTAAAATTTTTTAACGCACTAATAATCCCAAATTATTATTTTGCTTATTCAGTAAAATATTTTTTTATTAAAAATGCATTGAAATTGATTATTGAGGGGTTAGCTGGATGCTATACTCATTTCATTGTTGCGAGTACATCATTAGGGAAACTTTACCCTGCAATACATGTACACTTATGAGAAAAATCCTCTGTACAGCAGAATTCTTTTAAGAAATTAAAATTTTTTATTTCCAACAAATTCTGCCAGAAAGCATTTAGCAGAATTTTTAGAAAGTTGAATGCTTTTTAACTAATGAAAATTCCAGATCTAGCAGTGAAAATGCTAAACTGGCAACAATGTTCATGTGTGAGAATATTGGTTGACTCTCAGACGACCAAACTGAATTTAGAGCATATTTTAGCATACACATATACATACATACGTACATACATATATGTACGAGGATGGGAGTGTTTAATATGTACATATTTAATTTTAAAAATTTTGAACAAATATATCTTATAAACCAGATATTGGGGACTTACAACATTCTGGAATTTTCAACTCCATCTTCATAGTATTTATTTGGTGAAAATTGTAAGTGTATTTTTTTAATTTAAAGAAAATTTGTTTTTTTTATTAATTTACCTAGAGTAAATTAAGCGGTCTTTATGCATCATTTGAATAAGCCATGTGCATATCGTTAGCTGAAATACAAAATCACGCAACTACAATTTTTTAAACTTTATAGAGCAGAGCGAAATCTAAACAAAATTATTCCAGTGACTGAAGTAAAGTTTATTTATTTTCACTTTTAATTCGGCTGATTGTTATGATAATAGCTTGAAAATTTGTAGGGACATGAGTTTCAATGTAATAGATACCCTATTAAAAATGCCATTTTGAATTTTTTTTAGTTACTTGGTTTTGCATTTCAGCTGATGATATGTATATATTAGGTTTGTTCATTTACTAAAAATTGTTACGAATTTATAACGATTATTACTGGAAAGTGCCCATTAACAGTGCCACCAGATAAGGGAATTTGTCCCCAAAATGGGGATTTCGCCTCTAATTTGGTGACAGAATTTCGTGGGGAGGGATTTGGGGACTTTTCATTTTGAGCTCTAATAATTTGCATGTGTCAGGAAAATAATCGTGGATGTTGACATAATATATTAGTACTGGTAACATTTCAGGTTTTAAAAATCTCTTAGGGCCATTATTACAACTTAAAAATAGTTAAAAGTAGGATTTTATTGGACGTATAAAAAGCCCATTATTGCAAATTGGATTTAACTTACCAGGTAGGATAAACTTGCCTGTAATTTATCGCTCACTTAAGGTTAAGTAAAATTTTGCAAATGATAAAGTTTTTATACGTCCGATAAAATCCTACTTTTAACTATCTTTAAGTTGTAATAATGGCCCTTAGAGTAATGTGGTAATCATACTCTATAATGAAGATGATATTACCATCATGGTAATACCGCGAACATATATATCGTTAACTTATTACGAAAAGGCTCTAACTCATGTTTCTCATAGTTTACAAGAGGAGGAAAAAACTAAATTAAAAAAATGCATTTTTTTAACGCAATATTATGTGCTTATGTAAAGTGTTTTTAATAAAAATTGCGTTTAAAAAAATACTAAAGGTATTCACGTCAAAAGTTCACTGTTGCAGAAAAGCAAAAGTGAAAAATTTTCAAAAAATATAACAACAACCACATAGAAAATTATTTTGCACAAATGATGCAAAATTGTCAGGGTCTGAGTAAGTGCAAGATTATCAGGGTAAGTCCCAAAACACACTGTGCAAGTCTTATTGCTAAGCTGATTAGTTTCAGGGAGAGAGAGACGAGGGGAACAGCAACGTTTCTTTTCCCCCCGTCTCTCTCTCCTAATAAACTAATCAGCTTAGCAATAAGACTTGCATAGTGTAAATAGGGACTAAATTTTGCAAAGTTGTGCAACTTTTTATGGCATTGCCAATCCAAAAAAAAATGGACAAAAAGTACTTATAAAATCAACCTTACACCAAATTACAACGCAAAAATTCCTAAATGTTTTTCTTTTAAATGAAAAAACAAGTCGTTGAAGATATTTTCGACGCAAATAAATTAATTAAAAAATTATAAAATTAAAAAGATATTTAAAAATTCTTAGCTAGAAATTATAAAGAAATCTTCAAGTTCGATTTTCAGATAACAAATACATACATAATTTTGCTATTTTCAAAAGACCTGTGGCTCAAATAGTTATTAGAATTATGTTAAATAATACCAATATTGTTAATATTGATATTTTTATTAGTGAATTGATTACAAAATTAATCAGCGAAGTTTCAACACTTCGTTTCAGTATTTAAACAAACATACAAGTACAATATATCTATGCAGATATTGTGTTGCTTTATAGACAATTAAACAAAATGTGTTGCTCACGTCAGAAAGTGCAATTATGCATTTTTGCACAGTTGCAAGAGTTGACGCGAATACCTTTATTGTATCAATATTGCATCTTTTTTTTTCCTGTAAACTATGAAAAACATGAATTAGGGCCTTTTCGTATTAAGTTAACGATATGTACATAGGCAAAACCATGCTCACAGCTGCAGAACAAGCTCTTTGGCAATTAACATATTTTTTTTTATTTTGAAAAAGAAAAATGACTGTTGAAAGTTTTGATTGTGCAATTGTTCTACGCACGATTCTACCTTAAAGGGCTATTAGACAGGCATACTTGTCTGCAGACATGTACGATGGCATACTTTGGGTTTTGTTATTACACTGTCGAACGCTGGCGGCATACTTCAGTACACAGAAATCTTTGAAGCAAAAACATGTCAATGAAGCGGAAAAAATGTTTCTTTTAATTTATTATATCCATTATTTTAAATTTTTTTTTGTTATGGTACAGATCTTAATTTTTATTTATCACAATTTTGGCAAGCTTTTATATTCCTCAATGAACTCTTAACAGCAAATAACATTAGCAAACGACATTTTTTTCACAAATTTCCGATACGCATTCAGCAGCGTCAACAAGCGAACTGAATTTTTATATGAAAGTATGACGGACACGCTATTAGACGAGTATGTTGGTATGCGACAGACATCAGAAAATCAAAAATTTTTGAAAACCAACATACATGTCTAACGTACTCGACAAACATGCTATTAGACAGTGAGATTTGGTATGCCATCGTACATGTCTGCAGACAAGTATGCCAGTCTAATAGCCCTTTTAGTTATTGTGTTTCGCATAAAAAAACTATGTATGTGTGATTCCCAGAAAATATGAAAAACTTTGAACTTTTTAAAAATTTGCAATATGATGAAAAAATTAAAATGTTTCTTGTAACTTTGTGAAAATCTTATTTCGCATTCCTGCGCATAGGACTTAATAATCGTTTTTTATGAAAGATATATTTTTGGGGACAAAAGTTGGGATTTTTCTGTTCTGCTGTTTCTGGCAGCACTGCCCATTAACTCAAAAAGTTTGCAAGGAGAGAGAGTCAAAAGAGAAAAAAATGAGAGACAAAAAAAATCATACAAATTATTATTATTTTTTTTCGATTATTCAGTTACTCCACCTGCCGAGAGTGCGGATGAAGGATTATTTCGCCAGTTCATAGAACTATTACGCCACCACCAATTCACACGTATTGACGTGCTATAATTTAATTTCGATTTCTTTTAAAAATTCAGTCAAAACAAAATAGTTTTCTATAGTTTCTTCTTTAAAAAATTCAGTTAAAGATGTGTGTTTAAGAATTAGAGGATATTTGACCCTTACTCTTTGGAAAAGGTCACATATAAATATCACGTGCGGGCCATCTTCTAACTCCCCGCAATGTAAACAACAATCAGAATCATAAATATTCATTTTAGCTAAAGTCTTTCTACCAAAGGAGTGTCCGCTCATTAGTCTGTTTATTAATTTGACATTGTTAGCGTTGAGGGAATTGATTTTCTTGTTAAGCCAGGGTTTTGTTTTCAATACCATTGGGAGTATTTCTGCATAATGCTTTCCCTTAGAAGCCGCCAGTATGTTGTAATCTTGGGACCATTCAGCCCATAGTTTATCATTAATTCCATTGATTGCATCACCAATAGAAAGATTAGTAGAAAGAAGTGTTCTTTGTGTTAGAGCCTCATTTGCTGCCCTATCAGCCATATCATTTCCATGAATATTTGAATGTCCTGGTATTTAATGGATTGAAATACTTGTGAAGTTGGCCTCACAAACAAGCTGAAGAATTCTTTTGACTAAATATTTATCATGTACGTTGTTTGATAATGCAATACAACCGGATTTACTATCGGTTAGAATTACGATTTTATTAAGTCCTTGTTCCTTTGCATAAATAATTACTCTCTCGATGGCCAATAATTCTGCTGACATGGATGAAAGTTTGCAACCCATTTTAAATTCGGCAGTAAAGTCAATGTTATCATAGAAAAACGCAGCACCAGACACATCCGTACCCACGGAGCCATCAGTGTAAAAAATATCATGGCCATTTAAGTTTTCTATTTTTTTCATGTAATAAAGCATTAATGATTTCAGGATTAGCTTCCTTAATATTGGAGGAAATTTTGCTATCTTCATATAATTTAACTACATTGGTAAAGATTTCTCGGTATTTATTAAATACCCTTGCATAACTGGTTTTAGGATTAAAGGTTGGATCCATAATCGTATTTAAAATAGGCAATTCATAAGCAAAACATTTAATCAATTCACGTGCCGTTGCTAATTCCAGACGGTAACTCATAGGAAGTTCTGCAGCCAAGTGATATAGCATTTGTGTAGGAGTTGACCTTATAAGACCCAAAGATCCTCTGAGGTTAGCATTTACACATTTTTCCAACATTTTAAGCGCAGTTTTTCCGATGTTAGCAAAGGAAGAAGCAGCATATTCAATCTTAGGTCTTATACTAGCTCTGTATATTTGTAAACTTCTGGCAGGTTGAACACCGTAGGTGCATCCCGATAAAATTTTTCCAAAACCACATTTATGTTTTATTTTATCAAGGATCATATGTACATGATTTGCAGGCAAATTGTTTATATTGATAATTCTACCAAGATATTTAATATTCATTGTTTGTGTGACTTGCATACCACCTAAGAAAATATCAACTGTTTTGTTATTTCTTTTGAAATTCATTACGTAGGATTTATCCGGGTTAATTCTCATGTCTAATGCCTTAGAGTTCACAAGAAATTCATCCATTTTCATTTGTAGATTAATATTAGTTAGGTTATGATCATGTCCAATGACGATAATAAAACAGTCATCAGCGAATTGATAGAAAAAACAATTATCATCTTTTATATTGTGCAAAGCCATAGAATATATGTAGGTTAAATAGCAGAGAGCTAAGAGAGCTTCCTTGCATGAGACCTGAACTTATGTTTTTAGAAGCCTTGCCAAGCACTAATGTCCTAAGACTTAGAATATTATGTATCCAATCAATGATGTGCGAATTAAAGCCAAGCTCATATAAAATTCTTCTTAGTGTATCTATGTTCACCAGATCATAAGCTTTTTCCAAGTCAACACATGCTCCCATTACTTCAAAAACTTTGTTTTTATAAAAATAGATTGTATTTATCAGATCATTGATACATTGCTCAGTTGAATGATGTTTCCTAAAGGCATAGCATCTATCAGGCAATATCTTCCTTTCTTCGACAAATCTTGTCATTTCGTCTTTAATCATGCTTTCAGTGAGTTTGAGTAGAGTGGATAATAAACATATGGGTCTGTAATTACTTATTATACTAAGGTCCTTACCCCTTTTTGGGATAGGATGAATTCTGACTCTCCTCCAAATTTCTGGAACTGTGTTATCTTTCCATAAGTTAGATATAATATCAAATACTGCCCGTTCGTTTACCCTGCTCACTAAGTTTCGTTATCATTTTATAAGAAATTCCGTCAAGGCCCCTTGCTGATTTAGTATTTCGACTACTAAGTATTTCAAGGAAACTTTCTATTTCAAATTCCGGTCTAAAATTGCTTAGATAAGGTTGAATGAATGATGTATTATTATTATTGTTGATGTTGTTATTATTATTACAAAGAAGTTCCAGGTATTGAGAATTTTGTGTGTCTTTTGCACAATTGTATTTTCTAATATTTTTGAGGATAGACCACATATTATTAATAGACTCTGGTTGAGAGATTTTTTCGATTGCCTTTTAATATCTCTGATATGTAATTTTAACACTCTTTCTGCATCAGATAATAAATTAAGATTTTCCAAATTTCTGTAACCCTTGTAATTTTTCCTTGCCGCATTACGTAAACGGAAGTATTTGAGAGTTTCTTCAGACCACCAATGTTTAGAGGATCTTGCTAATTTTGCATTAAACTTTACAGTGTTTCTCTTCTCTACATCTCTTAATTTGTCATAGAATTCATTGAGATTTGTACCCAATTGAATAGTCCCCAATTCGCGTGTCATTCTAAAATGATCAATTCTATGAGTTAATTTCTGTTTATAATTCCAGGAAGAATTTTCAATCATAATGGGTAAATGATTACTACCAGTGATCTTAGTATCCAGTGAATTCCATTTTAGATTCAAGTTATTATCATTATAAAATGTGAGATCTATTGCTGATGATGAATTGCAGGTATAGTATGTATCGCTACCATCATTTAAGCATGTAAAACCGATCTACGGGTGTAAAACAGTCTTCAATATTAATGCCCCTGATGTCAGAAGATTGTCGTCCTCAAAGCGGTGATTTGGCGTTAAGATCCCCACCAACAATTGTGGTAAATTTATTGAGTTACAAAAATCGAGTAATCTCCAAAATTCTCTAGCAAATAAATTATTGTCAAAGTCAGGTGCCACATAACAACATAATAAATTAATGTTATTTCTCAAATTCAGTGTCTGAATAATAGCCGATTCTAATAAACTGTCAAAGTTTATAATCTTAAATTTGATATCCTTGTTGATTTAAAAACCAACACCACCATAACCATCATTCCTGTAGAGCTGCAAAACTATCGATAGTCGCTCCACTCGATAGTTTCGATAGTTTTATGTAAAACTATCGATACTATCAATAGTATCGAATAGTTTTATAAAAGTTGCCACATAAACTAAACATAAACATTTGACTCGAAAAAAAAAATCCAGAGTCCTCAACATTTTCATTAGTATATAAAAATATATAAAGCCTTTTTTTTCGATTTTATCGTAAGCGGCATATTATCGAAAATATACTTTTTATTGAACTTAAAATTTTATGGGCCTACCCATGGTTTAGAATTATCAAAATGCGAAAATTGTTGATAACTTTTAAGACACTAACTGTAAAGTTTTATCGTAAGAGGCGATTGGCGGCCGTCGCGATATAAGTACCACCAAAATTTATCTTTGTGTCGACGATGTTGAATTTATTAAGATACTTGTGACTACTATTTGTCGAATAACACTTGGATTTATAAATAAATTCATATACATACATATGTATTTAAGTACTTATTACAGAAGTAGGGATGCGATGTCATATTTACAAATTGTACAAACTTTCAAAAAAAAAATTAAATTTTTTCAGTACGATTGTACCTAATTTTTTATTTATATTTTTTTAATACTTGTACTTTTTAATTAACTAAAAATCAATTAACAAAACGCCAGAAGGTGCACAAAGAATATTAGTTGATGGGATCTGAATATAAAAGTAACATTTACGATATACTACGTTTATAACCTTTTTTTTATTCGATTGTTCACAGTCGATGCAAATGAATTTGGAATAAATAACATTCCTCCAGCAATTCTTTAAGTACCGGAAAACATCGTTTGATTTACTTAATTTTCTAATACCTTCGAGCTAAAGATTAACCCCCTTGTGCAAAAAAATAAGTGAACGTTAAAACCGGTTTTTCTATGAAAATTTTTTTTAATGTACACTTCAAGCACGCATTATTTTTTGCATAAAGGGGTTAATATATTTTAATGCTATTTTTGGCATGTAATATAATATAAAGAGATTCCACTAGTGCTAAATGGGTCATTGCGGTGCTACGGTACTTTTGGCATTCAAATAGCGCTAAAATTATACAATTGTACCAACTTTTCCATCGCTGTACAAAAGCTTAAATCAACTACGGATAATTTGCTTCAAAGCTGCCGGCTACTGTTTACTGACTTCGATTATTTTTACTCTCTTAATTACTTGTTTTTTTTGCCGATAGTATCGATAGTGGAAAAAACTATCGATATTTCATTTACAACAAAACTATCGATACTATCGATATCGGTACTATCGATAGTTTTGCAGCTCTACATTCCTGTACTTGCCATAAAAATTAAATTCGCGTAAACTCGCACATGAATTGTCAATCAACCATGTTTCATATAAAAAATCAATATCCACATTATTTCGTACCATAAAAATTTCAAGTAATTCCTTATTTCGAGATTTTTTTAAACTTTGAATGTTATATTGTAACAATTTCATTGTGCCACCTGATTAAATGCTAGACTGTATACAGATCCCGGATTCACTTTGAGTAATCTCTAAAGTGTCAAGATTAATTAACTCTTTCTCAATACCAATTCTTACTTTCTCTAACTCTTGTCTTAGTGTAGGATTCAAATTTTCTTTACTTATAATTTCATTAATTTTTATCTTCGTTAAATACAAGGCCCTTTCAGCTTCGTTTGATTTAATTAAAAAGACGGAATCAACGTCTTTAGATGTAGATTTGTTCAAACAACTTTGGATTTTTTCAACCTCTGTTGACTTATAGGGATTATTAATCTGTCCTTTGTTTGAAGTATATAGTAGGTAATTCAAAATCTCTTAAAACTTCATTATGTTGTATTAATATATCACGGGCATTTTGCCTTTCACGCTCTCTATTAGCATTTCTCCGAGTTGCTTGTGCATAAGAACGTTTTGAGATATTTTCAATTGTCATAGTACGTTTGATACTGTAAGCTTTTTCTCTAGCAGGGCAAGATTTGGATGTTGGAGCGTGGGGCTGTTTGCAATTAGTGCATATAATGTCCTTACATGGTTCATCACCATCATGAATATTAAAACATGTCTTGTAAATATCTGTTAAATGTCTGTTTGCAATGTTCAGCAAAGTGATTGAACCTAAAACATCTGTGGCATTGCCCAAAGGAAAATGAAATGACGCATCGGAATCTTAGTATATTCCAAAAGAATTTCATTGGGAATCTGAAGTCCCTTAAAAATGATTTTAACACGTCCTGTTGCTATCTTTCCACCTTCTGAGTCACGTCTTTCAACTCTAATACATTTGAGAATTGGTACAGGCGATTGCACCAATTCCATAAAATCTTCCATAGAAATTTCTTTAGGAATGTCGAAAATAATTCCCACCTTTGAAACAAAGTGAGCGAAAATTTTTGCCGAGTAGTTCAAATCGGTAATTCTTTTGTCTTTAAGAAATTCATTTGCGGCCATATAGTTCTTAAAAATGATTTTGCATCTACCAAAACCAATTTTATAAACTTCCGAAACATCTTTAATTTTCAAATTATTAATCAATCTTCCCACTATAAGCGCATTAATAGGTTTTCTAACCCCATTGCGCTGATTTACACGGGCATAATTGTGCTGGCATAACATGCCAGTTTGTAGGTGAAAGAGGCAAAGAGAGTGGTTTTGCGGTTGGCATAACTTTTCAACCAGCTTCAACCCCGCATTAGCAGCATAAAACTAATACACATACAACTTAAAAAACAGCAAATGTTAAATGAATACTAAAAACACTAACACACACACAGCTGTGTATACGAATACATTTTGTGCCAGATGAATTAGTCTCCTGTAATTTGGAAAAGAACAAAAATTGTGCGGCTTAAAAATTGTTCTCGTCTAAACTACCTCATTTAGTCCAGCAATGGTGTCTATGTAAACAACAAAGGGACCTTTGTGAAATTTGTCATAAAAAAAATGTTCATCCATTTTATTTCCTATATTAAGTGTGTTCGTTTACGTTTGCAGTAAAATGCAGTAAATGAGTAGTTACTGCAAAAATTTTAAAATTTACTCTCAAAAAGATCGGTAGCCAAAAAAAGTACGCGAACTGAAAAATAGTAAAAATTAGTAAGATTAAAGAAACAGCTGACTCTAACTCCACATAGTGTTGTAAAATATATAACCTTTTGACTATTCAACTCTTTTAATTATTGGTACTCGATACAATATTTTTATAACACGGACAATCTAAGAATAAATTCTGTAATTTGTTTCATGTAATATTTGTAATTAATTTCTTTTTGATTTCCTTGTTTTGTTGTTAGATAAATTAATAAAAAATACATGACTATTTGTTAATGTTACTGATTACTTTAAAAGCAAGTGCAATACTAAATACCCAGATACTTTACAGTTTTACAACTCTGAGTAATTAAATTGAATTGCAAAACAAAAGGTGTAATAAAATATATTACAAAATATGAATATTAACAGCTATCATTATTATGCTTTAGAAATAAATTATTTTTTAATGACTTTCACAAAATTTATTTAACCTTTTCTCAAATTTTTACACTTTTCAATTGCTTACTTTTCATTTGTTTACATTTTGAATCATATGTTCTTATCTTACTAAACTTTACTACGACAAATTTCTGCAGTAAAAATTTGCAAAACACTCAGTTAAGAACTGTCACTTTACTCTCTCAATTTGTGTTCTCATTTACTGTATTTTGGGT
Organism: Tachina grossa; assembly: GCA_949987645.1. Classification (NCBI taxonomy): domain Eukaryota; kingdom Metazoa; phylum Arthropoda; class Insecta; order Diptera; family Tachinidae; genus Tachina; species Tachina grossa. The sequence goes on along the minus strand of OX465276.1, from coordinate 27,096,274 downwards.
AAACGAACGCAATTTAGTAAAATGCAGTAAAGTTCAGTAAAAATTTTTAAAAACTTTTGAGTACGCGAACGCAATTATTCATTTTATTTGTAATAGATTTTGATTTTGATTTGTTAGTATTCGTTGACGCCATTTTATTTTCATATGTTGTTGTAGAAATTAAATTATTTTCACTGTTATAAATACCGTTTTGATTCTTTGCATTTTGTGTCCAATTACTCACAAATTTATTGTTGCTAACCTCAATTTCTTTATTGCCTTCCTTTGCTAATTTTCCTTTAGATTTCTTTAAAAATGATGGATCATCGTATGCCTGCCTCTTTTCTGGTCTTGATCTTTCAGTTCCAGACCTCTCCGGGTCTGGTTCTTCCATACTCGCTTCACCAATCAGATTTTTAAGTTGATTATTTCTTCACTTAACACACAGCAAAATTATGAATATTTCCTTCTCTTTTTCTTGAAAAATTCTTTATTTGAAAAATTTCAATTTCACAATTATATGTAAGCGTTAATCCTTTTATTTTATTTTCAGTAAAAAGCCACACAAGAATGTTATTTTACACAGCCAAATTATATTACAATTGCGACCGACACTGACACAAATTATTACTAATAAAATTTTTACTTGAAAGAATTATCCAACTACCTGTTGTCTGTTTTGTTGTCAAATTAACTATTTATAAAAAAATATCTGAAAAATTAAAACTGAAAAATGTGCATTTCTTTGTTAAAAACATGTATGAAAAAAGAAAGCATATTTTCTAAATTTATTTTTATTCTTTCATTAAGCCACATAAATTCAAGTTTAATGGCAAAAAATTTTGTTTATTTTTCATATACATATGATCAGAGATAGAAAATCGCATTTTTGTATTTGTCAATGGAATAAAATTAAAAAATTATGAAAAATGTATAAAAATAGTAAAAATACATGAAACTGTGTAAATAATTTCATATTAAATGTAAATTTCTAAAAAAAAAATTGCAATTTAAAATATTATCAAACAAAACAAATCAGAAAAAGTACAATTTTATCATGATTTCCATCCATGGTTCTGATGTGAATAAATTTTTCTTTCAAGTTTTTACAAGTAAAGCGTTCATTTACTTTTTTCATATTTAGGAGAGTACTTTTGTAAATTTCTACTTTACTCTCTCGTTGATAGTTTTTGCTGGGAAAGTAAATGAACAGACCTTTTGCAATTCTAATCGACAAATGTTACATATATACCAGTGATCTGCATGATTGCGAATCAAACGGCATAATTTTGCATTTTCTAAAATGAATATTGAGCTAGCACTTAACATTAAAATAATGAATGATGCTTTTGCATGATTCATATCAATGAGACTGTTGTTAATAAATGCATGCCACTGCTTGCAATCACTATTCATTCATATGATTCACTAAAGCAATGAATCAGTATGATTGTTTTGAATATTTCTTAAAACCCCTTCTGACAAATATAGTTTTATGTAATACTATGAAAGAAGATAGCTAGCCCCATTTTATTTTATAAATTGTTTTAATACGAGAAAAACTATTAATTAATACGCCATGTTTTATTAACTTAAGACTTCATCTAGTCAACATGCTTTTGTGAGTTATTTGATTGCTACACAAAACAATCAAACAACAGCAAGAATTTTTATTGATTTTTAATAACAGCACCGAAAAAAGAGAGTGAGTTAATGACAGTCAGTTGTTAGAGAGGTAACTCTGCAAGCAATATCATTTACATATTGATGTTAAAAAACAAAACAAAAGCATTGTAAAAGTGAGTGGACAGCGAAAGTGAATCAACTCATACAGTTCTCTGTTATATACATAAAATGTCATAAAAATTAAACATTTCTCTAATTAAATTTCAACAAGTGGCGGAAAAGTTTTTAATACTTCGAAAATTCAATTAGGAATTGAGCGGTAGAACGATATTGTCAGTTATGTTCTGAAAATCAAATTTTTCAAATCACTTGCGATTTGTTTGTTCGACATGTACGTACATATGTATAAGCTACTGTAATTTTAAGTATTTTACCTTAAGCACATGTTTTTCCTGAACTTCCGCACTTGCCGATTTGCGGAAACCGTCATTTTCCATACGCGTTTGATAGCGTTTCAGTTCGGCCTCCAATTTCTGTAATTTCTTTTCATTTATATTATTCACTAAGGCTGACTTTTGAGATTTTATATTGTACAAATCATTCGTTGAAATTCCTTTATAAATTAAGAATTAGCAAATGAAGCTGGATACAAATCTAATTAAGCAAAACTTACCAAAACTACACAAATGTCCAGCAGTTGAGAATAATTTCAAGTCTTTATTTGATTTTGAACTTTCACTTAACATTTCCAGTTTTACACCTCGCACTAAAGTTAAAGCTTGTATTTCCTGTACATGATCATTTATTAACTCTAAAGCTTCTTTGTTGTGGGCAAAAAGTGCCAAAATTGGATGATATTTTTTTGATATATTGTGTTGGCTTTTAAGTTGTCTTACATTTTGACATATATCCAAAATATCATTGATTTCGTGCTCTATTTGAGTATTGTGGAATCTGTTCAAATCAAGGTTAATGTGTCGAGGCAAATAGTTAAGCAATTCATTGCTTAGAAAAGGTGTAAAAGGACTCATGGCCTGCAGAGACCAACTCAAAGCGGTTGCTAAAGTTGCACAATGTATATAACCTTCAGAGTTTTGTAAATTAATGTTCATTTTGCAAGTTTCCTGAATGAAATATTCTAAATAGTTATATGTAACAAAGAAAATATAATTTAAAAAAAAATAACTCACCACATACACATCACATAAATTGTTGTATAAGAATTGTTTTAAAGCTTGTGTGGCGGTATGAAAATTATAGTTTTCAAAGTTTTCATGATACAATCGCAAAGTTTCAGCTAAACGACTCAAAATCCACAAATCCCATTTGGTTAAAGGCACATGATTCATGGACTCCACCTCATTTAAAGGCATTTTTAAGCGTTCTGCTGCTCCCAAAGTGAACCTCGTAGCTTGCCATATTTTATTAAAGAATAATTTGTTGGCGTAACATTCACTGACATCGAAATTTATAAAATGGCTTTTGATATTGTGACTGCATAAGGTGAAACGCAAAGCATCCGTACCACATTCTTGTATGCCTTGAGGAAACATGCGCTGCAGTCCTTTTAGAGATCTTTTTAATTCTTCAACATTTAAGATGCCGACTTCATGGGCAGATTTTATATCTTCTTGCAAAGACTATAACAACAAAAAGTGAAAGTAACTCAAACTAAAAGGTTTCGCAAGACATTTCTTTTTTTTACAATTTGACAGAAATATGTTACACACACTATATTAAAAAACTTTTGAAAAATAAATTCTATAGAGAAAACTTACTTCTAATGACGCTCCTTGAACAACTTGCTGAGGCGTTACCACATTGCCTAAGCTCTTGGACATCTTACGTCCGTGAGCATCACATACTATGCCGTTTAAGAGCACCTTTTTGAAGGGAGCGGTACCAGTCAGTTTTAAGCCCAACATTACCATTCTGGCTACCCAAAAGAATAAAATATCATGACCAGTTTCCATGACATCCAAAGGGAAGTCTTTTTTATATTCTTCGGAAGGCCAATTCGAAGCGGATAATGGCAGCAATGCTGAAGAAAACCAGGTGTCCAAAACATCTGTGTCCTGTGTAACAGTTATGGAGGAAGTATTGAGTATATTTTGGGCCTTGATTATGGCTTCTTCCGTGGAGTGTGCTGCCACCCAAGTAGTCTTATTTGTTATTGGGTCTAGAGCTTTGTAAGCTGGAATCTGATGGCCCCACCATATTTGGCGTGACACACACCAATCGTTACAATTTTCTAACCATCTTTGCCAATCAATTTCAAAATTAGCTGGTATGATTTGCAACCGTCCACTGAGAACTTCGGCCAAAGCTTCATCAGCCATGGTTTGACAATGCAAAAACCATTGATTTCTCAACATATATTCAATAACGTCTTTGGACCGTGAACACATTGGCAATTGCATTGTATGGTCGCGAACGGATTTTAAAAGTTGCATTTCCGCCAATTTTTCTAAAATTTTCTCTCGAGCCTCAAAACGCGGTAAGTCAGCAAATTCTTCGTGTTCCTGCCGTATAAGACCCGTAGGACTAAATACTTGTTTAGCTTTCAGTAAGTGTCTGCCAGCAAATTCAAAATCATTGCGATCATGAGCTGGTGTAATTTTAACTGCTCCAGTTCCAAACTCGGGATCAACGGTTACATCAAATACCAAAGGTATAGGTTCTTTGCGAAAAGGATGCCATAATAAGACCTCTGGCATATTACGGTACTTTTTGTAACGGTCATCGGTTGGATTGACAGCTACAGCCACATCCCCCAACAAAGTTTCAGGTCTAGTCGTAGATACGGTTATGGTTTCATTTTCGCTACCAAATACTCTATAACTGATATCGTAAATCCACCCAAACTTTATATTTTTCTCATAACCAGGCACAGCTATTTCAGTGGGTCCTTTTATATCTAATGTTTCAACTTCTATATCAGAAATTGCAGATTCCAGTGCGCAGGACCAATTGACTAAAGACTCTTTACGCTTCAAAATGCCTTCCTCAAAGAGACGTATAAAAGCTTCATTAACAGCATAAGCGCGACGCTATAAAAAAATATATCATCAAAAAAAAAAAAGAGTAACATACTTTCGAATTACCTCATCCATGGTAAAGTATTCTCTATCCCACGTTAAAGTACAGCCTATCTTACGTAAATCTCCTGTTATGCCTTCACCTTTTTCTTGTTTCCATTTCCAAACTTCGTTTAAAAAATCTTTACGACCAATTTGATGTCTAGTAAGTCCCATCTCTTTCATTAATTTCTTTTCCACCACTACTTGAGTGGCAATGCCAGCATGATCTGTGCCTGGTATCCATAATATCTCATAGCCCATCTGTCGTTTTTGACGGCATATCACATCTTGCACTGTAGCCATCAATGCATGACCCAAATGCAAGTTTCCCGTTACGTTTGGTGGTGGCAGCAGCATACGAAATGTTCCGCGTTCATATTTACTTACAGACTGTCCATAATCCTGCCTATGCTGATGATTTTCCACAACTTTTGGTTGATAGCCCGTCGCTAAAGTGGCTATTTTGTTATTAAATTCAACATTTCAGTCAATAATTATAAATGAACTTGAAGATGTCATTACCTAAATTTGATTTTCTGCGACGGCGACAATTATAAATTATAATATTTTTTTGTGTTATGCATTTGTGTTTATTGGAATTTGGAGAAATTTTAAAAAACTTGAACATTTTATTTTAAATTTTAGAATTGGTAGATATCACAACAGCTGTAGGGTTAACATAACAGCTGTTGCTTGAATAGGGACTCATGAAGGCCTGCCAGACTGTTTAATTCATATATCAATTTAGCGCTTCTTAGTGTTGCCAGTTGTGTCCGTTAAAGCTATCGTAACATAATAAACTTATATTATTGCAATACTTGCAACATTGCTTGCAACTTAATGTTATGTATAAATAAAATACTTTAATATTCTGTGTGTACAAAAAACTTACTCTTATAACTTAGAGTTACAGCAAAATTTCATGTCAGGTGGAGACGACCTGGCATGAAATTTTGCTGTAACTCAAAGTTATAACTGAGTTGTTAAAACAAATGCACTAACAATAATGTTAGAATTGGAAAAAAACATGAACTTGAGCAGTCTACAGTTAACATAAACTTGAAGTTAATGGTTAAGTTAGTCAAATTATGTCAAGTGGCGACTGACAAGTTACGGAAATTCACTATGGTAATTAACATTTCTTATTTTTCGCATCTTGTATATAGTTTTTAGTGTTTTTGTGTCTTGTAAATAAAAAAAAATTTTGTGTGTATGCAAACATAATTCTGTACAAAAGGCTCTACGATTGTAGAAATAAACGTCAAATTGCGTAACAAACCGTACAGGGCTTTAAGGTGAGCCAAGTTACCAGCTCTGAGAGTGAAATACCATCACATGAGAAGCATTAATACTCTTTGTATACAACTGTGGCTGTTAATTTGTTCTTTTTCTTTTTCTTGCACAAAAATACACAAAAATTAGGAGACGTAACATGGAATCTTGTCCGGGAATTTTTCATAAATGAAGTATTTAGATTTATCTTAAAAATGTAAAATCAAAAAGCCTACGAACTACATAAAAAACTTTCAACAAAATAGTGAAAAGTGACAAAAACAGATTACTCCAAAAGAAGTAAAAGGTAAAGTTATAGTAGGAGGATCTTAACACGTATATATGTGTGTACATACATATTTTTGTACATACATAAACAAGGTGTATCTAACCATGTATATAAATATGTAATTTCGTATATCAATTATTTTCCACCCGTGAAGTTGTAAACAAGTATTCAATTTTGTAAAATAGCCATATTTTAAATTTGCTGAAATACTAATTAGCATACTTTTTGCACGAGAAAATTGTGTTACAAAACAAAATGTCAAATTAGAAAAAATGCAGACCATGAAGCAGACTGGGAAAAACGGCGCAGGTGCGTACAAAATGGTCAAAGAGAAACAACGAAAAGATTGATTTTTCCCTACAGAAATTTGGATTAGTTTATTGAAAATTTTTACAGCATTCGCATCGTAAACGCGCTTATTTTTATTTATCGAAAAACAAAACTATATTTAATTAAGGAAATAATGATTGGAAAAATCTTATTGAAAAAAAGGATAAATTAACTTGACTGTGCTTGAAAACTACTACAAAAAAACAAATCTTTTAAAAAAAAAACAAAGAACGCGTGTGAAAATAATTTCATAATTGAGATTGGGAAAATATTTTTCTTAAATTCTTTTTACCTATAACAACCAACGAAGAAAAGAGTTTACTTTACAAAGAAAATCTTGCTTTTGTTTCAGTAAAAACGTTGAGAAAATTTCTGCTAACTCGGGAACATTATGTAAAAAACTAGAGGTTTTAATAAAATTTTCTTTCTCTACTTTTTGCCATAGAAAAAAATCTTCATGAAAGTGTAATAAAAAAACAGAAAAACAAGAGATATCACCTGAATTTTTTTACATCACAAAAAGTGACAAAGATTACCAGCAAATGCAAGAATTCGATTCAAATAACAATAAATAAAAATTCCCTCTTTGAAAAAAAAACGGAACTTAACCTAAAAACAAATGAAGAGAGTTTAAGTGAGTAAAGCAAAAAATAACTAAAAACAACCCCATTCTCCCCTTTAATTATTTGTTTTTTTTTCTTGTATGTTTGTATTATTTTTCCCATTGTGTGTTAATGTTTACGTTCGAACAATTTTGCCAATAAAACTTTTAAAGAATTAAAACATGAGAAAGAGGCACATGAAAATAATTCAAATAAAAGCCATGTTATATTAAATTAATTTAAGTATAATCTCTCCATACGAGAGTATATTTGAAAATATTTAAGTGTGTGATTTGACGGTGTAAAGGGGATTTTTCTGTTTCATTTATTTTATTTTTCTGTTCGATTATCGGCCCTGTTCTGTAAACGGAATCCGAGTAAATTTCTCGTTTTCAAAAAATTAATAATGGTCCTGCAGAAGTTTTTAAAATCATGCACGATAATTTTCTTTCAGATGTGATATTTGGAAATCTACATAAATACATAATATGTATATTTATTATATACATATTATATAATAAAAAAATCTAAAAAATATTTCTATTGTTGGAGTTAGATTTCTGAAATCGTGCGTTTTCAAATCGACCGGTTTACAGAAAAGGCCGTGTATCTGTGTTCTGATTCACCCATATCACCAATTTATTGATTTCTTGAACAAACTATATTTAGTTTAAATTTACGTTATTAAAATTAAAAAGACTTTATAAAGGCTTTTTAAGAAAATTTTTTTATTTAATTAATAATGTCATTTGGGCATATTACTTATGACTTTATTGCAGTGAGCAGACGAAAATTGGTACATTTTGCTGATCGTGTGATCCAGGCTTTATAAATAAGGCTGTGAATTTCTACCTACATGCATAAATAAATTCCTTATTAAGAGCCATTTTATAGAAGACAAGTAAAAATTCTCGTCTGCCTTTTTATATTGAAAATAAAAACAAAGCACTCAATTTTCCATTTGGAAATCGCTTCAAGCCTTCAATATGAATTTTCAATAATATAGGTACATACATATGTATTTGCATAATAATATCGTTACCTTAATATAGAAAGGCCCTAACTCATACGGTCATGTTCTGTAAACCGAATCGGAGTAAAATTCTCGGTTTCCAAAAATAAATAATGGCCCCATTGATGTGTTTTAAATCATATAGTTATAATAAATTAATTTCAGATATAATATTTCAAGCTCTAAAAAATAGAAAACTACAAAAAAGTGAAAAAAATCGCTATTACCCGGGATTTCCTGTGCCTAACTCATTACATATTATTTTTTCTTTATTGAAATCGAAATTTTTGCATATTTGAATACATTACATGTTCTTCTATCGAAATATACAAAAAAACTCGATTCCAAAAAAATAATGAGCAGGTATATATTTTGATTGGAAAACATATTTATTTATTTATTTATGTACTCATCAAAGTAATTCAAAACCATCTGGGACAAAAATATAAATATGCATTACATAGTAATAAAAATCCTGAATATTGATTAACATGCGACCTAAAGAAACTTTTTGAAAAAAAAAAAATAAAGTAAAATAAAAGCTATTTTATGGATATGGATTTTTCATACGTATATATTTCAGTTGAAAGAAGACATTTATTTTTTTTTTATTGTTAATTTTTCATTGTTTTAACGAGTGGGTGGAATCGCATTTCATTTGCATATGTCCTACTACTAGATATTTATATTCAATGTTAATATTTTTAAATTCTTTATTATAATTGTTGCAAAAGTAGAAGCAACAAAACTTTCTTCAGTTTTATTCCAGACATATGTATGTATGTACACTGAACCAAAAAAGCATTCTAAACAAGAATTTTGCGTTTTCGTTTTAAAAATGTAGCATTAAAAAAAATTGTTAAAATAAGAATGTTTCCTATAACATTAATATATAACATTCTTATTTTTATAACGAAGCAATTTAAAAACAAAAATAAGCGCTTTCAGTTTAAAAACTTCAAAAACAATAATGTTTTCTTATTAAAATAAAAATTGTAATTTTTGAAGTCATAATGAAAAAGAAATGTGAAGTTTTTAAAATAAAGGATATTATAATTTTCAGCGAGTAACATTTTGTAATTGTGTCGTGTTAAAAAAAGAGAATTAATTTATTATTATGAATAAGTGTATATTAATTAATGTCCATTACCCTGTATGATCCTGGAGCACAAAAAAAAATCGTCATAACCCAAATGAAAATTCGTTCCATTAGTGGTTTGGACTACAGTCGAAGATCGAAAATTTTTCATAATAAAGGCATTTTAATTCCAAAAAAAAAAATAATTAATATTTTTAATTTTTAAACGAAAATTCTATATTATTAATTTAAAACGTTTCATTCCTAGTTTAAAAACTCTCCATTATTAATTTAGGACCCTTCATTCTTAATTCAAAAATGCTTCATTGTTAATTTAAGACCTTTCATTCTTAATTTTATAATTCTAAATTATTAATTCAAACGCTTCATTTTTAATATAAAAATAATAAGTTTTAAAATAAAAATGCTTCATTATAACTTCAAGAATATTTTATTCTTAACTCAAAAACATAATTCTATAATTTGAGTATGTTCAACTTTATATCAAGGTTGTTGTCTTTATCAAACAAAAAATATTCTTTTTTGATTTCAAAATATTTTTAATTTTTAAAACAAGAGTGAAAGTTTTTAAAATAACAGAAAACAAACTTAGTAAAGGTTACGTTCTTAAAATCAAATTGTTTTTTCTTGATTTTAAAACTTATTTTTTTTTTGGTGTAGGTACATGGTTCTCAGATTTTGACTGTTCACAAATTCCACTAACACCGGGGTAACAATAAACCACAGAATATGAGACAAAATTCCCCAAAAAATAAATATAATTTTACTTTTGCCGTGCCCTGTCTGTATTTCGAAATGAGTTAATGCTTTCGAATTTGTATGTTATTAACTTTGTAATTCGAAACATTTGCTTTCGTTTCGAATTAAAACGATTGCATATCGTGTCATCAGAAACTTTAACTTGCTATAGTTCGTCGATAGCGACAATTAAAACAATGCTGAGCCAGATCGTAAAACAATCATCGGCCAGACAACAAATATAGAAGCAAAATTGTAGTATTAAAATTTTTTTTGATATGATACGGTAGCTGCTCTCCAACTTAGACATATTTTAACACTAGAAATACATAGAAATAAATCTATAGCAGACTTCGCAACTGATTACAAAATTCTCGAGACACTGATGCGTGTTGTCTTCATACACACAAACTTGTTTTATATCCCACGACGAATATTTTGTACGGAAAATTCGATTTTTTTTCTTAGAAATTTGTATATACACTCAAACACACAAATAAGACAAATTTAAGAGTTTAATTGAATGTTTTTTAAGCCATAATATTAAATTGTAATCGAATTTATTTCCTAAAATTGGTACTTAGACAATGACATGTTATTATTTAATGCATTTTTGTGTTAATAATTACTAAATGAATTTTACTAGTGACTATGTGCTTGATTAAACAGTGTTCTCACGATAAAGTAAACAATTTCCTTGTTTAAATGAATTTTATAGGTCTTAAGGTACGGTCACACTTGTCAAACATTTGCCCAAAAAAGCGTAACCAACAAACACTAATGAAAAAAGTTTTGATCCAGACACTTGTTTATCAAATTAAAGAGTTTCGAAGACAACTAATAGATAAAATGTCATAGAATCCAACATTATTGGCTACTAAAACTTTTCTCTGAATTAAAAGATTTTTCATTAGCATTTAGTGGTTATGCTTTTTTGGGCAAATGTTTGACAAGTATGACAGTACCTTTACGGACATTTTCACAATATACAATTAAAAGCTAACAGGAACTTTAACGGCAAGTGTTGTATGAAGAACTTGCAGTTAAAGTTCATGTTAACTTTTAGGGCTAATAAATCAGTGAAAGTTTAAACGCTGGTTTATTTAAACTAAACTCAACTTTATATGTATGTGGTTTAAACTCAACAGGAGTAAAGGCAGAATTAGTTTGTACGTGATGTTCTGTTCTGAATCAGCTGTTTTGTTTCTGTTGAGTTGAAAATCTGTATGTGTGGTTAGTTTTTACTTTTTCTTTCTGTTCTGTTGCGGACAGCCAAAAGTGTGTATGTATTAGTGTGTTGTGATATTTTCTGTACAAGTGTAATCAATTCTATAGGTTGCCAGCTGATTTTTTTCACAGACAAAGTAATTGCAAAATATTTTATACAGAAAGGAACGGCACAGAACAGCAACAGAAAGTAAAGACTAATGAGGCCTTAAGTCAGTGAACTACACCTTATGTGTATTTTAAAAAATAATATTGTGGCAGCAGTAGAATAAATGTCAAAAAAAAAACAGCTGTTTTGCAGCAGGCTATCAGTTTTTTGCACAACCAAAAAGGCAAAAAACTTAATGAAATTTAATTAAAAGTGGCCAAATTTTACTGAGAAAGCAATTATATATACATATATATTCTTGGCAAAATAGAAAAGTATAAAAGAACAGTCGAGTGTAGGAATACAGATCGAACAAGATCTGACGAAAAAGTAGAAGCTTGGAAAAAAGTTGAGCGCTCAAGTAACAAAATCATATGGCCTGTATTGGGATTTTAAACGCCCAATTTTATGCGTTTACAAATGGTTTAAATACTGATTGATTTATAGGTTTGCTAGTTTAAACACAGTTTAAACCAAAAATAGAGATTAACTTGCACTGATTTATTAGCCCTTAATCATACATTGTGAAAAGGGACGTTAGTGAATAATTTCTGTCAAAAGTTATTCTTTATTTCCCATTTCATATATTTATAGCCGAAAATGAGGATGTTAACAATTCGTCTCTATTTTTTTTTTTAGGGGTGTTACTTCAGAACTCTTTACATTTTAGACCGATTGTTCAAATTATTATTTCGCTGAGAGCGTATAGCTTCCCATTTTATGATATTCTACTTATTTGATTGCTGCGAAACCTAGCAAACACCTTCGGTTCTTGCAATTACACAATTTTAAAGTTGAAAAAATGGGAGGGGTTACTCCCATTAAAATTTGTTATAATATTTCACGTGGTTCTACTCAACCGATTTTTACTAAACTTACCACACACTTTGCGCTCAAAAATAGACACAATTTGCCATTAGAAAAAATGGGCGGAGTCACGCCCATCAAAATTTAATATTTAATTTTAACTTGTTTTTCTGTACCAATTTTTACAAAACTTAACACACACCCTGAGCTTTAAAAAAGCACCCAAAAATTTGCATTTAAAAAAATGGGCGGAGGTACGCCCATTAAAATTTAATTTTATATACCATACATTTTTTCGAAAATGTTCTATCATTGAAGTCGGTTTTTTTGCAGAACTATTATTTAACCTCTAGTCTAAAAATTAAAATAAATAATATTATTCAACATGTATTATCTATTTTATTTTTTATACCTTGATACATTTAGAAATGTGATTGAAGTCTACTGATGAGTTATCAGGAAATGTACATAGACGTGCTTAACCCACAAAAAAAACTTTTTGAATTCGTATTCATTTCCCATTTAAAAAGTGTTTAAAATGAAAGTTTGTGGTTTAATTAGTTTGCATTATTGCGAGTATACTGTCATTTGATTACGTTTGTAATTTTGCCATTAGAAAAGAACTTTTAATAAACAAATCAACCTTTGAACAATGCTTCATTAAAGTTTAATTTTATTATTAGTTTATTATGTCGTCGTTAGTTTTCAAAGTTTTAAGGACAGCACTTGTATATAAAGAGCACAGTGGATTTAATTATTCATAAATACATATATTAATCATTTCAAACCGTGTGTAAAAAATTTAAATTTTACACACGGTTTAAGTATTTTTATAACGTTATAAACGAGCATTTTAATTTGAAATTGTCTTAATTTTCGAAAGTATTTTTTTTTTAAGTGTAACAGCTTTTGAAAAAGATGAAAAGTTAGTTAATTTTCTGAGTAGCCGCTCATCTTAAATAATAATTTTAATAAAGAGCATTTTCAAGTGAACTTTAGTGTATATAAAAGTGTTTACTATTATCACTTTGAAAAAAATCTTTAAAAGAATAAAAAATTACAATACTAAATGAACACAAATTTTTTTACTCAAACATTTCAATTGTAATGACACGAATTGTTACAACAATCACTCATTTCGATACAAATTTGTTACAATACGTTTGTTTATACATACCCTAAAATTCTAGTAGTAGTTACATTATCTACAATTTCTCTCCTATTCGTCAGTATAAAAGAAAGAAGAGAGAAAACAGATGTGGTGTATTTCTGGTGGATTTTGCAACAACTTGTCAATATAAATAAATTTGTATGTACGTAAGGTATAGAAATGTACCAGTAAATGTCTGGTTGGTATGTCTCCATATTGCCATAGGAACTACGTAGTCAGTACCTAGTCAATTGTTTTATTGTTACATACTAGTATATTTTCAATGACAACCACATGCTAAATGTGTATAGCACAAAGTATGGTATGGGGAATAATTGTAGAGTAGTACTGGTGACAAAGTCAAAAGCGACTCAGTACATTTTCACCATCGACATTTCCTTCAGGGTACATATGTACATATGTATGTAAGTATGTATGTACCCAGGCAGAAAAAGACAATCAGCATGACGTTGCTACGATTGTCTCCGGGTACAACTAACATCAGTACATTCATTTACCAAGATTTTAATGTACTCATAACATTAAAATAATAACTCCGAATGACCGTCCTCCGACTCTTGTTTTCAATGTTGTCACAATACTCTAAATACATATTTATAAGGTCGTAACAATGTAAATTTCCCAACTTAGGTAAAATTTTTGTATTACGGTGTTGCAGCGGTGAAGAATTATTGTAAACGGGGTACTTGGGGAACTAAAGTAAAATTTTTGAATTTACGGTGTTGTAGCGGTATAGAATTATTGTAAACTGGGTATTGGGAAACTAACGTCGAATTTTTGTATATAGAGTGTTGTTGTGGTATAGCATTACTAAGAACGCAGTATTTGTAAACGTTGTGATATTTTTGTGTTTAGAGTACTGTGGTGGTACAAAAATTTTGGAAGAGTCGTAATTTTGTATTTACAGTGTTGTGGTGGTACATATTTTTTGGGCAAAGTCACAATTCCTGCCTGGGTATGTACATACTCACTAGGGTGATCGATTAAACAACAAAAACTAGTTTTCAAATAAGCCTGTTAAGCTACTGTCATAAAAAAAATTTCGGCCTTATTTATAAAAATTATTAAGTCTTTACAAAGGGTTTTTAAAACAAATTTTCATTAAAATTTTTCTTGTTAATCCTTTATAAAGCCTTAATAATTTTTATAAAATTATTTATATTTGAAGAATTTTTTTTTCAATGCTACTGCATTTTACTAAATTGCGTTCGTTTATTAGTCTCCTGCACAAGATATCTTATAAGAACTTTTAAGACATGAATGATTTTTCAAATGCTTTGCTACAGCGAAATCTTATAAAACAAACGTTAACAACACTGTTTGCAAGAAATTTATTTGAGTATTGTAGGTATAAGAGTAAAGAAGAAAACACTTCGTGACGGAAGAATTTGTGATACTAGATTCTTTCTACATATAAGCGCGTGTACAAACGTCATGCATGTATGTGTGTATGATCTTTTATTTTTCTGGGCACATGCAAAGGCACACACATGCATTAACATTAGTTGTATGCGGTTAATCACATAATAGCTTACCATCTACATATTACACACACACTCAAACGTACAATATGAAAAATAACAAGCATTCACAAATCAACAGTACTTCTTTTGAGTGTTTGTTACAAACAAGCTGTCTTGACGTTATCGCTTGGTAACACTGGTATACACGTACACCAATACATCCATCGTGCTTCGCTTATAGTACGACAGCATTTATTATTGGTTTAGTATAATACATGCGACATGAATACATTTAAAAATCATGACGTTTTTACATTTCAAGACTGTTTACGCAGCTCTCTATCGTTTACCCTAAATACAGTAAATGAGAACACAAATTGAGAGAGTAAATTGACAGTTCTTAACTGAGTGTTTTGCAAATTTTTACTGCAGAAGTTTGTCGTAGTAACATAGCGTCTACAACTGCGATTAACTCTGACATAATATTTGAGAGAACGTCGGCAGAATAACAAAAATAAAATGCCGATATTTCTCTTCATCTCATACAACAGGAACACGTAATTTCAGTTTTCTTATAACATTTCATTTAATGCAAATTCTCATCGAGTTAACATGTTTTATTTTTGTATAATTAGTTATTTTATTTTCGCATTTTCACACAAAATTTAATTTATGAATCAATTAAGCACATTTAAACATACAAAATCCCAGAAATGTGGTCCAAATCATTGTTTTTCATTTATTTTAATAAACACTCACACATGCATACTAATTTACTTTCAAATACGTGTGTTTTTTGACACTTCATCTCATAGGATTGTTGTTATCGGATTTCTTATAACAACGCTCTTATAAAAAATCTTATAAAATTGAGATAACACTAATTTGAAGTCTACACGTAACATGATTCGCTCTGCGATTGAATTTGACGCTCTTATCTTACATATTATGTTAGGTGTAGACCCTATGTAAAGTTTAGTAAGATAAGAACATATGATTCAAAATGTAAACAAATGAAAAGTAAGCAATCGAAAAGTGTAAACATTTGAGAAAAGGTTAAATAAATTTTGTGAAAGTCATTAAAAAATAATTTATTTCTAAAGCATAATAATGATAGCTGTTAATATACATATTTTTTAATTTATTTTATTAATCCTTTTGCTTTGCAAATTATTCTAATTACTCAGAGTTGTAAAACTGTAAAATATCTGGTTACTTAGTATTGCACTTGCTTTTAAGGTAATCAGTAACATTTACAAATTATCATGTAATTTTTATTAATTTAACTAAGAACAAAAGAAGGAAATCAAAAAGAAATTAATTACAAATATTACATGAAGCAAATTACAAAATTTATTCTTAGATTGCTCGTGTTATAAAAATATTGTGTATCGAGTACCAATAATGAAAAAGAGTTGAATAGTCAAAAGTTTATATATTTTTCAACACTATGTGGACTTGGAGTCAGCTGTTTCTTTAATCTTACTAATTTTTACTATTTTTCCGTTCGCGTACTTTTATTGGCAGCAGCTCTTTTTGAGAGTAAATTTTAAAATGTTCGCAGTAAATACTCATTTACTGCATTTTACTGCAAAAGTAAACGAACGCACTTATTGTAATAAAAGAGCGCAAAAACCTATAACGGCAGAATATTTGTAAACAAAACTTGGGGCTTGTTCCACGAAAAGACGGAAACAACAACAAATTTTTTAAAAGAGCATCTCTACTTAGTCAGTTAAAAAAAAACAGTTATACTCTGAATATTTATTGATCATTCGCCATTGTATACAATCGTTTGTGTACATAAAATCCCACTTGAGCTTTCGTTATAGCTATCGATTTCGAATATATCTCGAACATTTATCGTGTAAAACTATCGAGAGTGACACTCAAAAATTAATCGAAAAAAGTTCACCTGTCGCTTAGTTTTGTCCCAAAAAACATTCGATCTCGAAGTTTCGCTAGCAATGACAAAAGTGAGGGAATATCGAACTAATTTCGACATCTCGAAAAGGCAGCAGAAAAAGTAAAAAATTAATTTTATTATTTTATTAACCCCCGACCAAAAAAAGGGGGTGTTATAAGTTTGTAGTGTGTGTCTGTGTATCTGTGTGTCTGTACAAGTACTCGTACAGACCAAACGGCTGGACCGGTTTCGATTTAGTTTTTTCTGTTTGAAAGGTGACTTGATCGAGAGTGTTCTTAGCTATGTTTAAAAAAATCGGTCCAGCCGCTTAGAAGATATTATATCTTTTTTGGATATATCGAGGGTTTTTAAAATTTTGAATTTATTTATTTATTTGAATTTACTTATTTTATATATTTTTTTAATACCTTAACTTACGCTGCAGGATTTGAACATGGTACCTCTATTCTAACAGACTGACACACATCCACCAGGCTATCGTGACAAATTTCTTTCTGGGCAATTATTGCATATATGTAGGTATGTCTTCTTATTTTATTTTTTAACTTACAGTGCTGTCATGCATCGAACTTAGTACCTCTAGACTAACAGACTGACACACATCCACTCGGCTACCGTCATACATTCGAAAAACTATCGAGAGAAGTTCGAAGTTTTAGCAAACATTCGAATTTTCTTAGATTAACGAACAAATATTGAAGAATTTTGTTTCGAAATTTCTTCGCTTTAGTGAGCATTCGTTTTTATCGAGTCTCAGGTCAAGTGGGATAGAATGGAAAATGTGTGGCTGTTTGAAAACATTCTTTATGTGTGTGTAAATAAAATAAATGTGTATTACGCATGTGTATTCGGTTTAATATTCAAAATATTTTTATATTCAGAATATTTTTATACTCGTATTCACACAGTCTATAAATTTTAGTTGTGTCGTTAGTGCTGGATAATTAAAAAAAAAAATGTGTATACACATAGTTGTTGGATGTTTATAGTTATACGTATTCGGTTTAAAATTAATGTGTGTGTTTGTATTTTGCGAGTTTTTTTATTTTTAGCTGCACGCATTCGTAGTTGTTTGACGGCCAACACTCAAAAAGTACTTAAAACGATACTTTTGTCATTCTCTGGCGTTCACCCTAATATTTACTACATACATACTCAATTCTTTTCATATTTTATTTCTTTGCAACTAATTGATGATATTATTTAGTTGTACGTTATTAAGTTTTCTTTATTGTTCACGCTACGCTAATAATAGTTAATTACGATATTAGGTTTTAGTGTTTTTGTGCACTGGTTGTTGTTTTAACTTTCCAGAGTTTCTATGTATTATTTCTGGGCATTTGGTTGCGCATAATACAAAGTAGATACATATTTAGACACATACGTACATAGTATGTATGTGCAACATACAAACTAGATCCCTGCACAACACCACTTACAAGAACTTTTAAGAAGAGGGATTTTTCGAATGCTTTACTACAGCGAAATCTTCTAAAACAAACTCTAAACAACACTGTTTGCAGAGTAAAGAAGAAAATCCTTCATGACGGAGAAGAAGAATTTGTGATGCTGCTTCATACGCATGGGCGCGTATACAAACCTCATGCATGTACGTACAATAGCATTGCACAGATACATCTGTTTGCACCAGTTTTGCGTGTTTTTGGTTCTGGTATGAACAAATATGTTATTTAAGGCCGTGATACACTATCATACAAAGTCGTGCGATCTACGAAATTATACAACCCTGGTGTGATGAATTGTTATTGTCTTTTGAAAATTTTCATAAACTCCATCATACCAGCGTTGTACTTTTTCGTAGATCGCACGACTTTGTATGATAGTGTATCACGGCCTTTAGCGTTTTCTGTTACTAGTTGTAAATGTTGATTTTTTAAAGCAATTATTGTATGGTTGGGCAATGAGCAAATGAAAACAACACATTTATTTTCTTTGTTTTTCTAAAACAAATAAAATACATAAAACTGCTTTTACCGTAAGTGCCTTATAGTGTTTTCACACTGAAAGTTAAAACCTGGTTTTAACATTAAAACCATAAACAGCTGAGTTTGCATTCACACTGCAAGTTTGTTAAATTCAGTTTTTAACTCACAGGCTGTCTAATAACTTTGCTCAAAGTAAAATAAATCTCCTGCCGAAATGCGTGTATTTGTTGTTGCATTTTTTCTGCTTTTTAATAACACTTGTTGGACATACTTTTCAACTGTTTTTGTTTGTATGAAAAACTGAGATATTTCACAATGCGCTCTAAAATGGAAATTATTTTATATTTTGTAAATAAAATTTTTTTTATTTATGGAACTTCTTATACAGAATGAAGAAGTGCTTGGAAATATTGTTAATAATATAAAAATGCACAAATACATTATAAGATAAACCTTTTTTATAGGCAGATGAATGTCAGCCATATTGTCTATTTTCACTTTCCACAGTTCAATTTAAAATATTTTCGTTGTTTTCCTTCCAAAAAACTCTTTTTTCCATAATTTTTTGATTATTGTTGCTGCTGCATTAATTTTTAAGTTGAAAAATTTTCAGGCGCCATCTATTGTTATTCACTGGCATACCATCACAGAATACACAGAAGTGAAGAAAGTGACAGGTAAAAAAAGCTCCAATCAGGTTTTTGTTAAAATTCGTGGAAAAAGAGATACAGTATTTGATACTGTAGTGTATTATTACTTACCAATTAACACAGCTAATAAAAATTTATTGCACTAGAAAGACGTAGCAAAACAAAAACGACGACAAAATTTGAGGGAAAACGAGACAAACAGAAAAATACCCGTATCTTCCGTCTTGTGACACTTCCCTGTGTTTTGTGATACCATTACCAGCTGCAGTCGGTCATTTCAACTTGGCAGCACTGAATTTATCACAGCGAAAACAAGGTTGCATTTCATAAAACCAACGTAAAACCAATTCAAAAATGGTTTTAATTTCGTTTTAACAAAAACAATTTGTATGGTAAAACCAGGTTTTAACAGTTGGTTTTAACGTTAAAATCAACTTTTATTAAAACCATGTCAGTGTGAAAACACTATTATGTTGTGTTGAGAAAAAATATACATGGCTGATGATGAATGAATAAAAGCAAAATTTCACATACATACATATGTAAATAGATGATACATGTACATGAAACACATGAGCTGCAAATACAAAAAAATGAGACACGATATGCAAGTGTAATTACTCTCAGAGCAAAATTGTCTCTCTCTCTCTCTATACTTGGCTGCGCCACAAAATAACATAACGAACGTCCGCACATACATCTGTCCATCATGTATTTGTTTCAACAATGGTTTTTTTTCATATAATTGTATTACAATATGTATTTTTGAACAAAAACAGATCAAACAGTTGCTCAGCAGCAATACAATAAGCAATTGTTATTTGTTTTTAATTGTATTGTAATTTGGAAAAGCACGCACACACAATAACTCTTATACTAATATAGTTCTGTCGCTCCCACTACAATTATATGGTACATACCATGGTATATTTGTTTTGGCCATACAAACGAGTATACAAATGCAACCCTTTAGTACGTACGTTGTGTGTATGATTTTCTTCTTCTTTTAAGTGTTTAAGTGACATCATTTATTATTGGTTTAGTGTAAAGGTAGAATTAGTAAAATCGTATCATTCTACTTTACAGCTTGCCGTATCGTTCAACTTTGTGCACAAGTTATAGAAAATGTAACAGTTTGCACAGCACATTTTTTTTGTCTGGCATTATATACGGCGTTTTTGACATTCGCTACAGAAAAATCTGTTTTCTGCAGATTCCTACGTCAGCAGTGCTACCACCACATATTTTATAACTAGTAACATGCATTGTATATCGTACGGTTTTTGTCAGCTGACACGCAACATCACGATACGATTTTACTAATTCTACCTTAACACATGCTACGACAAAACATTTAAAAAACAACACGTATTTACATTTCAAGACTGTTTACGCAGCCCTCTAATATAAACTCACATGCTTGCAATACCAACAATAATTGATTACTTTTGAAAAATACTTGAAAAGTCTAAACAACAACAGAAAATTAGAATAAAATATAAATGAATCTGAAAAAGACTGCAATTATTTAAAATCATTCATTCGTAAAATGTAATATGTAATAATATAAGTACATACTAGCGGTCTAATTCATAAAAAATATTTTAGGTTTATTGCAGGTTTATTTGACAAATTTCCCATATAAGTATGTCAAATAAGCGCTTAATAAATCTGAAATATTTTTTATGAATAGGGCAGTAGGTATTTAGTGATCAATTTAAAACATTTCGTTTCTTTCTAAATATTGCATACGTAGCACTTTTAGAATTGTTGAATTTCGAACGTTTTTGTATTCAAAGATATAGTAGAATTTAATGTTGAATTTTTTTGTGGCGGAGTTCAATAATTATTTTGAATTTATTTGCGCTATAGAAGAAATCTGCATATTCTTTGGGAGACCGACAAAATTTATGTCGAAAACGTTCGTAGTTTAAATCTTTTTTTTTTAATTTAAGCTAAATTCCCTAAGATTTTAAATAATTTCTTTGTTAGCTGAGAATGATTAAGGGCTTTTTTTATTTATTTTCTTCTTAGAGTTCTTCCGTACACCAAAGGTGAAAAGGAACCCTATTGTTTTCGCTACGTCAAAAAAATTGTAATTCTGGCGCCTCGAAAATGATTTTTTTTTGATATGTTTGTAGTGGAACTTTTTTTCCTCATGCTAAAAGCTATCGAAAAATCGATAGCACAATATCGATTGCAAAATCGACCCACCCTAATGTGCATATTTACATACATAAATTCTATCAAAAATTCTGCATTGTTTTGTATGTACATAATAATAAACTTTGAAAACTACTTACAGTACGACCACACGAGCAATTTGATGTGTCTTAACACAAGCAATAACGCCTCCAGAATGATGACGTCAAATTGCTTGTGTTCAACAATGTATCTAGAAGTGGTGAGCACGTATATTCAAATATATTTGCTTTTATTCACATAAATACTTCAATTGTCAATAATTTTATCCTTTTATAATTTTAAATTGAACTTTTATTAGTTTTATTTAGTTAAAACTTTTGTTTTCTACATTTACGTTGAAAAAAATTTATTATAATTTGTATTTGACAGCATGTGTTAAGAGATTGTTGCTCAGCAATTATTTTAACATTTGTTGCTGGATATATATTTGAACACATATTCATACGGTCCACACGCTAATATCTTTTGTCGGCAATCGAATTTGACAGTTGCCATGGCAATAATTGCCAAGATTTTTGCTCGTGTGGTCGGCATGTTAGAACTGGCAATAATAATACAATTAAGCTGTGAATGAATGCGATAATGGGGAATGTGTATACAAACGTAATAAATGAGGTAAACAAAGAAAATAGATCAACCAACCAACCGAACAAAAAATTTAAATTATTAGAACGCGCTTGGCCCATTTTTAAAAGCAGCTACAATAACAGAATTCAATAATACTGTGTATTTTGCAATTTCTTACATGAGTATAATTTTCTGGCTTGAGGAGACAAAAAGTGTGTGCCAAAAAAAAACCGACTTCAATGCAAAGATCTAATAGAAAATTTTCGAAAAAAAATTTATGGGATATAAAATTAAATTTTAATGGGCGTGGGTCCGCTAGCAAACCTGCTATTAAGTCCCTGACAGGGGTGTGTACCACATCCTTTCTTGTCCAAGAATGTCGTAAGGCCCTGGATGGAATTGCGCAGCATTCAAATATCTCGTTAAACTGGGTGCATGGAGACGAGACTATTTTAGGAAACGTAGTTGCGGATGAACTGGCAAAGAAGGGAACCCTACTAAGAGAGGTCGATATCGAAAATCTTTGTGGACTCCCACTCTTATCCTGCTGGAGACGTTTCGATGTTACCTTTCTTGAATTAGCTAAAAACAGATAGCGAAATGAGCCCACCTGTGTAATAGCGAGAACCCTCTGGCCTTGCCTGGATTCCCGTACAACGGAAAATCTCATGAACTTCAATAGGAAACACTTGAGGAACATCGTCGCCACATTGGCCGGTCACTGTACCTTCGGAACCCATGCTAAACGTATGGATCTCCCGTATAATGACTTGCTACAGTTGCAATGACGAGGTGGACGAAGAAAGTATCCTGCATCTCCCGTGTCTTTGTCCCGCTCTAGACGATCTCCGTCTGCACTTCCTTGGCAGAATATCATTCGGAGCTCATCCGAGTTATCGGAAATCGGCTACAAAAACCTAAGCCTCTATATTAGGAACAGTAACCCCCAACTTCTTAACCCACTCTCCACTCACACACCCCCCCCCCCCCCCCCCCCGCTGAACAATCTTCTATCTCTCTTCTACCTCTACCCTTCTCACCCACCTCTTGTTCTCTCTCTCTCTTCTTTCAACTTACAGGCAGCACAAGAGATCATTATATTAGACCCAAGTGAGCTGGATTCTAACTTTCTACTTTTCCTTACCAGCAGCCTGCTAACCTCACGTAACCTAACATTCATGCGCTAAAAAGTTAAAAATTACAAAAGTGTTATATGCGTTAACTTAACTTAACTATTTGCAGTCGGTGTTCTTTTTATTTAATATGTATTTCTTTAATAAAACTTTTTGATATTCACTTTTTTGCGCGTTTTACGTAGGAACGTATGAACCGTGTAAAAAAAGAGTTGGATGTATTTGAGTACGCGATTTTTGTTTTATTTTCTAATAAATTTCTCAAAATTTTGCTATTTTGAATTTTTTTGTATTGTTTATTTTTTCATATCCAACATTAGGTAAATAAGTATGTATGGAAATGTGTGTTTGCAGATGAGAGCAAATTGTTGAAAATGCTGAAATACTGTTGAAATTGCAACATTATTTTAGGTTTGTTTTTGTGCTCTGCGATGCGTATTATGGAGAATTTTTCGAAATGTCTGCTGCTTTATGGGTGGTGGTATGGTTATGTCAAACAGTAACCTAGTAATAAATGTGCCTATATACATACATACGTATATACTACATAGATACATACCCAGTGGGAATTTGAGTTAACTCAAAACTATAGAATTATCAGCGAAAAATTAATCAGAGGTGGTTAAAATTAGCACTCATTCTGCATGTTAAAAGTGATCAGTTTTAGCATTGAGTGGCCGCATTGAGCATTGAGTGCATCAGTTTTGAACTAACCATGAGTTTGCTCATTATGAGTAAGCTTGTGCCAAATAAAAAAAAAATAAAAAGAAAATGTTATTTTTAGTTAATTATGATTTAGCTTATTATTTATTAAAATTTTTTAGTCAGCTTAAAGTTTAAACAATTTTAAATTATTATTATTTAAATTTTTAAGAAACGAGAACGTGTATCGAACCGTGATCACTTTGTTTGTCAGCCATCATACTTAACACTTTGCCATCGCGCCATATAAAATATAAACGGCACAGAGTTAACATAAACATGAATTGTATGCTGACATCTTCTCGCTGAACTTTGACTCATCTCTGTATCAGCTTTGAGTTATCTAAAAGTTAGCTTAAAACTTATCGAGAAGTTAGTTGTATAAAAACAACACTAATCTCTGCATCAGTTTTGAATTAGCGTAAAGTTAGTTCAATACTTATCGGGAAAAAGACAGTTGTGCAAAAAACAACTGACTCACATCTGTATCATTTATGAGTTAGTTCAGAAGCTAGTTGTAAATGAGTTAGCAAAAAGTAAGCCATATTTTGAGCTAGCTAATAAAAATCCGACTGGGTATGTATGTGTGTATGCAAACTGATATAAACCCATTTATACCCTAATATGTACACATGTAGATGTTATGCTATGTAGTTTTGTATATTTATGCCAGTTATTGGGTCGTTTGTTTGGTTGCTTTTGTCATTCATGTGATAACATGTGATTCTCTTTTGTTTTGCTTAGTCTTTTTGGGTTTTTGGTTCATTTTATTTTTGGCTTATTCTACTCTAGTTGAAGCTAGAAAAGAGCAACCAACGTTTTTTCATCTGTTGTAATTAGGTTAATTTTTTTTAGGATTTTTGTTTTTATTTGGCTTTCATTTACTGTAGTATTGTTAGTTTTATTTAAAAAAAAATATAAAAAAATTTATTTCAAGATAAACTTATTAAAAAAGGTAGGTAATCCATATTCTAGCAGACTAAAGAGTAAAACTTTGTTTAAATTTTCACAGAATATACATGTACATATGTATGTATTTATGTATATGCAAATACAGTGTAACCCTGGTTAGCGCAACCGATAGAAATTTGGGGCTGTTGCAAAAACCGAAAGGTTGCGAAAACCGAGTCAAATTTTTTTTGTTGTTTTATCGGCTAAACGGCTTCTGCGTCTAAAAGTTCACATGTGTACATAATATGTTATATATTTTTTAAAAGTAGGACCAAAAGCCCCTTGGCAATGGCCCGCTTCCGAAACTATCCAACCGATATTTATGCAATTGAAAACATAGATGGATCTGCACTTAAAAAGACACACAGTGTTTAATTTTCTTTTTAAATATTACTAAGAGGGCCTTTCCTTTGACGGTTTTTTTTGACATAAATGATGACTTTTATGTATTAAAGCGGCTTCGTGAAGCAATTCAAAGTTAATAGGCACTTAATCAGGTCAATTATGAATAAAATTCCGCGTGATATTTCTCCCGGGGAACAATTTCAAGCAATAGCAAGTCATAGGAAAAACAAGAAAATTATAATTGGAAAAGTGAGAAATCTCATAATTGCCCTGAATAATTTTTAAGCTGCGAACACAGTTGATTTCAAAAATTCCAGACAACAGGTGTTGTTTTTACAATTTTGTGCGAATTTGTACTGCAAAAGAGAGTACAAATTGAGAAAGTAAATTGACAGTTGTTGACCGAGAGTCTGCAAATTTCTACTGGACAAATTTTTGCCAGTAAAATCCAGCAGATGAGAAAAACATATTCAATAAAATAAACAAACAAAAGTAAGTCCCTGTCCAGACTTGCAATTTTTGTTGCAGCAATTCTTGAGTTTATTGGTGAGAGTGGTGAGAAGATTGGCGAGAGGTCCACAATTCCATGTGCTCGGCAATTCACTTTTGTTTTAAAATTCGTACTAGTTAGTTGTACTTGACGTATTCTATAAAACGCAAAGTATAACAAAAAATAAATAGAATTGTTAAGTTTTCAGGGAAATCTGTAGTGTAATAGAATTTTTTAATATATAATTGCAATTTCAAAGCAGAATTTTAAAAAGTTGCAAGTCTGAACGAGGATTAATTTGGTCAAATTATAAATGAAGTTTTAACAATAATAATTAAAATTAACTTCAATAAAAACATTTAAAAGCAGAAAACCTATAATTCTATCAGTCTTACTTATAAAACTTATTGAACTTATTACGTACACTCGTTCTTTCAAATATCCAAAAAAAAAAAACTCTGGGTAAAATGACGACGATATGCACGCTGTGTCAACACAATAGACTGTTGGTTTCAAAAATAAAATTCAATTATTTTTGTACTTTGTTCGATCGTGTAATGATTCATAGTTAACTCCCCAAGTATTCTTCACAAAATGCTGAAAAACAACTGAGACAGAATAATAACTAAAGAAGTTATAAAGAATTCAAACCATACAGCTCATTCTGCGCCACCCTGTACTTTAAGATTTTCAAACCAGTATTTTGTATGGTAATACTAGTTTTAAATTTTTAAACTATGAATATGCGCGATTATTTTAAGGAATATAGATAATTATGCCGCAATGTGAACTTTTCTTTGGGGGAAAAAAAGAAAGTTTCACGTGAAAAACGTTATTTACGTATTTTCCCCGATTAAGGGGAATATAAACTCATATGTGTTGGAAATTGATCGATTTTATTAAATCGGTGATAATTGCAAAAGAACAAATTCCACTGAAAGTTGACTTATTCATGATTTTTTGTTGTTCGAACTTTAATTCGATTTCACTGAATCGCGCGATTTACAAAACTCCTATTTGCCTACTATGTATTAGTTTTGTAAAATCGCGCGATTTGCAATCGATCGATTTCCATCACATATCAGAATAAGATACTTTTAAACATTATGTCTAGGATTGAATATATAAAAACCTCTAAACATTATACATAGATATGTATGTACATATCGTTACCATAATATAAAAAGGCTCTAACTCATTATTTTATCAAATCGAAGTTTTTTATATTTCGATAGAAAAACATTTAATGTATCGAAAAATGCAAAAATCTGAATTTTGAAAAAAATAATGAGTTAGAGGCTTTCTATATTAAGGTAGCGATATGTACATATGTAAATATTTATCAAATCACTAAATGTCAATGAACACAAGTCTCAAATTTAATATTTATTAGCGACTTAACTTATTACATATTCTTCTTCGCCTTCAATCCATTTCTTATTAAATTTATTTGCTTTTTTCTATTTTTGTTTTCATAACAACTTATAACGTTCATTGTGTTTGCCTTGGATATGATGATACCACCTGAACTACTAATACAACTGCTACGACTGCCTGAAATAATTCGACCACACTTGTTTAATTTTTTTTGTTGCTGCTGCTGCTGCTGCTGCTTATTGCTGCTGATGGTATGCTGTCGCTTTCAATTTTTTTATGATTTATTTATTTTTTCGATGATGAATTTTCTTCGACACGATTTATATTTCATTGAAATAAACTAATAAATAAACGATCATTTGTGGTGCTACTTTGGCTGCTACAACCAACTACTCCGACGGTTGGGATATATTCATGAAAACAAAAAACAATTGAAAAACTAAATGTGACGTTCTAAAATTAGGCCAACGGAACAGAACAAAACTAAAGCAAAAAGTCGGCAACATCAACAATTGCAACAACGGCAACTAACAAATAAAAAGTAAATATCAATTATAAGAAACTGTCAACCATAGAAACTTACAAGACCTGGTAAGAGGAGGGGGCTGTGGTGGCCGTGTCAGTTTGTTGACGCTTCGTTCGTTTGCTTGTTTTTTTTTTAATAATAGCTCGAAAAGAGAATTTAGTAAAAAAAATCTAAAAATAAAGACAACAAACAGTTGTTATTACTTGTTCCGTAATACATCAAATAAGAACTTCTACATAAACTGAGGAACGAAAATAAAATAAAAAGTTGAAAAAATTCCTTTTTTTACAAACTACAATCAGTCAGTCATCATACAGAAAATGGATTCGTTAAAAATATCCAAAAGTAAGTAAAATTTTAAAAGATTTATTTATTTACTTTACGTTTATTACTTATTCAATATCTGTGGTTTAAATGAATAACAGCGTATGTCCAAAAATGGAATGTTTTCAGTAGATCCAAAATAGGTATTTTTTAAGCTTATTTAAAAAAATGTTAGAAGTTGCATTGTTGTTCAAAAATTCTTTTAATTATAAAAAACCGGACTATTCGACGTTCGAAAAATCAACATTTTGAAAAAACCGACAACCGTATTGCAAAAAAAACGGGTGTTAAAACCGGTTGAAAAACCGAGTCGATCACCCTAGTTATGACGTTGATGTAGTAAATGAGCGACTTTAAAAGGCACTTTTATAAAAAGCTCTTTTTGTGAAAAGTACCTAAACTATCAGCCAACCAAATCCATTTGAGTTGAGGACTTCAAAAATAAAAATCTGTGGCAAAAAGGAGAAAGTGCTTAAGTCGAGATAAGCTGATTTTGAGTTAATGGTGCCGCCGTAATCTGCACATTTAAAAGTACCCCTGGTCAAATCTCAATTAATTTGTGAGATTTTTCAGGAAGTTGCAGCATTATGACTTGCGACTTATCATTTCTTTTTTATTCTTCTAATGTCATTTGGAATAATAGGTTAATTTAGGTTATACTTTGGTATCTAACAACTTAAATGTATTACTTATAGTATGTAGAACGATGTTTGCTTAAAAAAATAAAGTTTAACAGAAAATGTCCCAATTTAACTGTAACAGAAACAAATATCTGAAAATCGACTTAACGCTTAAAACTGCTCTCCTGCAAAACAGTAAAATATGACTTAGCACAGAAATATAGGTATTAATATGTACATATCGCTCATTTACTGAAACAACGTCATAACTCAAAAAATGGAATTTTTGAGTTAATGATGCAAAATTTATCCTTATACGTTATTCATATTGGCGCATAGTCATAGTCAAAACAAAGTATACTTTATGAGTTTAAAACCAGTTTTACACTCTTAAAGTGTACTTTCTTTATGACTATGACTATGCGCCATTGTGTAAAATTTGCATACAAATAAATATCTTGTTTACTCAACTCTTAAGAGAAAAAATATAATTTTCTTTTTCCATTAAGTTGTGTGTAGTTAAAAACTTTAAAGTCGTTTTCTGGCAAAGTTGTTTTTTTTAGTTATGACGTTGTTTTAGTAAGTGATAACTAAATATACATACATTTATTATTTAAATCGAATATGTTTTAAATGCATTTTAAAAATATTTTATATTTATTAAATACCTTTAGTTAGCATTTATTAAAAGTTCTAATGTGTTGGTTACAGGTTCTTCAACTTCATCGACTAATGCCTCATCGCCCAGCACAACAAATAAGCCTACAGCTGGACAAAACTCCTCAAACCAAACTACGATACCCATAACTGTACGTTTTAATGCTGGCGATGAGTGTATCGATGACTTACTTCAATCATTTCATACAACAAATACAACCAATACGTCAGCCACAAATACTGGCAGCGGTGGCGGCGGAGGTAATTCCACCATAAGTTCAACTAATACACACAATACTAATGTAATAGCCGCTGGTGCTAGTGGCGGTGGGGGGTGTGGGGGTGGGGATTCCCTATCAAGCAGCCCTTCACAACATCATCAACATCCTATAAATAATGTAAGTAAATTAAAACTTGAACATCCCAGCAAAAAATTTTAAAATCGGGCTTGGAATTAAGCATTTTTGGTGGAAGCTATTCCTTACTGGATTACCAACTTAATGATTTTAACAAGGCGTGAGACTAAAATAATGGATTCTTGAGAAGTACTTACCTTCTTTATTTGGAAACTTGTTCATGTAATCGATTTAATCTAAAAAAATCATTCTTTTCATTTAGCAACTTGTACATAATTTTTTTAAATTTTAGGTAATGTGATTTGTAAGCGAGTAATGAAATTTGGCAATCAGAAAAGTAAGTCATTATATGGCAAGTAGTTCTGATGGTAATGTGTAATTTTTTGCTGGGATGTTATTATTTATTATTTTTTTAAACAATTTTTATATAATTTTAACTGTACACTTTAAGTGTAAATCCCATCACTGTTATCGTTATTTTTATTCTTGGCAATTTGCTGAGAGGACATTTTTTTGCATTTATTATAATTTTCTCATAGTCTTTTCAAACAAATTTGTCAATACATAGTTTTAAAATGTGTTTAGTTACATTTAAACATTTGTTCCAGTGACACTGTTTTATCGCGATAACTGTTTAACTATTAAAAGGGTTTTTTTAAACTTTGCTGAATTTGCAAATATTTTTGATGAAAAAAGATTTAAGATTTTTTTTTAAATCATGCCATGCATGACTCATGTTTTACTCAAAATTTATGTACTATTATTATTATCAGTCTTATTATTTTCATTTCAAGAGAATGTTATGAAAACACAGAAAATTATTTATCATTATCTTTCTACCATAAAATTGTTTATTAATTTTGATTTTTTACGTGTCTGCTGCTAAAAAAACTTTAATCTTCTCTAAAGTTATAAATATCTCAGCCCAGATAAATAAATACCTAAGAAATTTTTGGTGAAGGAAATAAAAACATTGTTACCTAAATTTTTGAATAAAAGCTGTCGGGAGAGATATATAGTAAGTGAGAATAATAATAATAATTAAAAATATTAAGATTTACATATTTTTTTATTGTCTTTTGAGACATAAATAAATTTCTGCATAAAATTTATTTTCTTTTAAAAATTTATTTTATTTTTTTTTTTGATGTTTGTCCTGGATGTAACAAATTATGTATGTATATGTATTTTGAAAATATTTAGGTAGAGCTTTTGCAGCAGTCCAACAATGTTTGTCAAATCGAACTTTTGAACTTAAAAAAAATTGTTATTCTGAGTACACGTTTTCAAATCAACTGGTTATTTTTGTGACTACTAATACATACATATAGGGTTGTGATTTGAAAAAAAATTTTTTTAAATATACAATTTTAAAAGACTTGGAAAAAGAAGGAGGCTTTCATTTCGCTTGTATATTTTCGGTATAATTGTACTATAATTATATAGTATATAAGTATATATATAATTATAATAAACCTGAAATATTTTTTTATGAATTATAATTCATAAAAAATATTTCAGGTTTATTAAGCGCTTATTTGACATATTTCTATGGGAAATTTGTCAAATAAACCTGTAATAAACCTAAAACATTTTCTATGAATAAGGCAGTTTATATTTATGTATGTAGTTTTACATTTTAATTTTGTTTGCACCTACATACTATTCTTTAAAATGTCAGGGGCATGCTTATCTTATCTTATCTTAGCTTGCCAGCTAGTTTGTTTAAACTGTTAGTAATAGCCAAAGAAGAACCAATAAATATGCAATTACAATTTTTTTCTTGAGCATTCTATGGACGGGCTCTTAAGATACGCATTTTCTAGTACATATTTTATACTTTTTTTATTCCAACTAAAGTATTTGTGCATTTTTCGATTTTGCGTTTTAGCGATTTCTCCAGAGTTTATGTTCGCCATTTTTTGTTTGTTTTTGCTAAATTACTTTTGAAACTATTTTCTTTTTTAATTTTGGCAGTTTTTAATTAATTGATCCATATAGCAATGTTAACATTTTTTTAATTTTGTGAGATGATATATACATATGTGACATGTTTCCGTCATTTTCTAATGATAAAATCGTATAAAGTATGTTAGTATTGTGCATTGACAGTTTGGAAACTAACGTGCTTCTTTTTATTTTATTAACAGTAAAAGTGATAAATTCAGCAAAGTGAAACTTTGACTCACAGACAATGGGTTCCGTACGCAATAGACATATTTAACGTAATACGAACTTTAGCCTATATAACCGAATGTCTTACCTGATGTAGAAAAAAAAATATTATTTTTTTTTTTTTTTTTTTTTTTGGTTTAGTTTTTGGCGTTTTCAAGTTTCAGCGTTTTATTTTCATTTTGCGGATTGTTTTAGTTTTGGCGGTTTGTTTTTAATTTTTAGGTTTCTTTTTGTTTGGGTAATATTTTTGGTTTTTGGCGATTTTTTTCGGTTGTTTTTATTAACCGTACGATTCATAACCAGCAAAACTCCTTTAATTTCATAACCAGGTACCCGGGTACCCGAAGTATGTTGTTTTGCGTTTATTGAAATAAAATAATATTTTCCTGTAAATATTTTTGTTGTTGATTATATTTTGCGTTCTCAACTGTACAAATTTGATATTTGGAAAAAAACTGTTTTCTGTTCGTATATAAGTACCTAAAGCGACACAAGTAGGCAGAAACTGGTTTTATGTAAGGGTTGTTTATTTGCTTATTTTGCTTATTTTCGGTACCTACTTGCTTAATTGCTTTTGAATTAGATAGCAGATGTTCATTTGTGTCGTAAAATTGAAATATTTCATTTGCTTCGCCAGTCTGTGTTGAATATTTGAACAGTGAAGTTGGTGAAAAATGAGCCGCAACGACCGATATTTGTCTACAAGGGAATACTGGAATTTGAGTGATGAAGCAAGAAGCACATATATTCAACGTTTATTTGAGGAAGCGACTCAAGATGAGGACCTTGAAGTGGACCCTGTGGAAGACCAAAATGAAGGAAATGTGTCCTATACTGGCGAAGTTTCGGAATCAGAGAATGAAGATTTGAATGTTGACAACGCAAACGAAATTGCAGCTGCTATTGACGCACCAGAGGAAATTTTTTTTGATGATGAAAGTGAAGATGATGATATGCAAGAAGATGCACCAACAACAAACCCAGCAGACTACATGACTGCACGTAACGGCACACAACACCACGGCAGCGAACACCACGTAGTTGCCAACAAGTGAGAAGCCACAATATATACAGAGACCGCTGTGGTCCAGCGCGGATTACTGAAAATATGACGCCTTTGCAGTGTTTCAAATCATACCTCACAGTGGAAATGGTGGATATAATAGTGCGCCACACAAATAGAAAAGCGCATGCCACATATAATGCGTACAATGAAGCGAATCCCAATAGACGTCAGTTGAAGTGGAAAGACACGACAATCAACGAAATTTATGCGTTCATTGGAATGATTTTGATGGCTGGCACAAATCATTCTAATGACGAAAACCCAAGAGATTTGTGGACGTCACAGGCTCACCCAATATTCCGCGCCACCATGGGAATAAACAGGTTTTTCGATTTGCTGCGTTTTATGCGGTTTGACGACCCCAGAACACGGGTAGAGCGGCAGCGTCAAGACAAAGCGGCGCCAA
This sequence comes from Tachina grossa, assembly GCA_949987645.1. Classification (NCBI taxonomy): domain Eukaryota; kingdom Metazoa; phylum Arthropoda; class Insecta; order Diptera; family Tachinidae; genus Tachina; species Tachina grossa. The sequence continues at coordinate 27,063,008 of OX465276.1, read as the reverse complement.
TTCGCGATATTTGGATAATGCTCAATGCAAATCTTGCCAGATATTATGTGCCATCAGAATATTTGACCATTGATGAACAATTATATCCATACCGTGGTAGAACCAAATTCACCCAATATATACCCTCGAAGCCAGCAAAATATGGCATAAAAGTATGGTGGACTTGCGATGCCAAAAACTCATATCCACTTCATGGCCAAATATATATTGGCAAACAAGAAACTGGTCGTGAAGTTGGTGTTGGCGAAAGAGTGGTGAGAGATTTAGTTGGGCCATACTACGGTAGCGGACGAAATATAACAATGGATAATTTTTTTACGACGCTGCCGTTGGCTAGGCAACTAAAAGTAGAAAAGCTCAGCATTGTGGGTACACTCCGCCGCAACAAAGCTTACATCCCTGCGGAGATGAAAGAAGACAAAAAAAAAGACGTTGGTTCAAGTTTATTTGGCTTCTACGACAACGTAACACTGCTCTCATATAAGCAGCGGAAGTCCAACTCGGTCATCCTTCTTTCTAGTATGCATGATGATGCACAAATTGACGAGAATGGGAAACCAGAAATTATAAATTTTTATAACCAAACAAAAGGTGGGGTGGACGTAATGGACCAAACGCTCCAAGAATACACGACCCAGCGACAAACAAGAAGATGGCCGATGGCATTTTTCTATAACATCATTGATGTGAGCGCATTTGCATCACACATCATATATTATGGAAATAATCCAACTGCACGATACACCACGACGCGCAGGAAGAATTTCCTGCGTCAACTGGCAGAAAACCTGTGCATTCCTGTTATAGAAAATAGAATTTCAAATGTGCAAAGCGTGCGCCAATTTTCAACAAAAAATGCAATTGAAAGCATCATCGGAAGGCCGTTGGAGAGTGTGCTTTGTGCTGCAGGTCCGTCAACATCTCCGTCAGCACGACAAAGGGGCAGAAAAGTACATACGGGCGTGTGCTACATGTGCAACCTTCTTCCAAATAAGCGCAGAAGAAAAACTAGAAAAAATTGCAGCATATGTAGCACGCCGATATGCGATGAGCACGCCATAACAATTACTAAATGCTACAATTGCCACAATAACAACGATAGTGATTCGGATGAATTATAATATAATATATATAAAATATGATAAAATAAATAAAAAAGACATTTATTTCCAATAAAAACAACACAAAAAAAAAACGTTTTTTCATTTACATGCCAGGCATTTACATAGGAATTGCATTAGGGTACCCGGGGACCCGGTTGTGTGTTTATGGGGGTAAAAGATTTAAAATCATTCTCTAAAGAAAATATTGAAAATATTTTGAATTTTTTCGTATTTAAATCTTAGTTTAGCCAAAATCTCTCATGATTCGGAGTTTTATGTCCATATCTCAAAAATTATAGGCGCAGCAGCACTTTAAAGTCAAAAAAGGTACACGGGTACCCGGTTATGAATCGTAGGGTTAAGTTGAATTTCTTTTTTTCATTTTGCCGATTTTTTCGGGTTTTGATACTATTTTTAGTTTAAGCAAATTTGTTTTCTTTAGATGATTTTTTTCGTTTTTGCGATTTTTTCGGTTTTCGGCGACTTTTTCTGTTGTTTTTTCGTTTAATATTTTTTCGTTTTACCGATTTTTTTCGGTTTTGGAAGCTTTTTTTAGCTTTAGCGATTTTGTTTTTTTAGATGATTTTTTCGTTTTGCCAATTTTTTCGGTTTTCGGCGATTTTTTTTAGTTTTAGAGGGTTTCTTTGTTTTGATGGTATTTGCGATTTTTTTCGGGTTCTGGTACTTTTTTCAGTTTTAGCGTTTTGATAATATTTTTGTTTTGCCGATTTTTTTTAGTTTTTGAATTTTTTTTAGTTTTACCGTTTTTTTGTAGTTTTCTTAGCTCTTACGGTTCCTGAGAAAATACCGTGTGACGGACAGACGGACAGCGTAGCGAAAACAATAGGGTTCCTTTTCACCTTTGGTGTACGGAACCCTAAAAATTAAAATTAAAGGGTGGTCCATCAGTTAATGCAATTTTGACTATGTAATTTTGACAATTTGCTATATCTTGGAAACCGTAAGAGGCAAACACTTGAAATTTTCAAAAACGGTGAAACTAAAAAAACCGAAAATTATAAAATCGCCAAACCAAAAAAAAAAAACAAATCGCCAAAAATTAAAAAAAAATCGCCAAAACGAAAAAAAATCGCCAAAATTAAAAAAAAATTCTAACACTAAAATAAATCGCCAAATTTGAAAAAATCGCCAAAATGAAAAAAGCCAAAATGAAAAAAACGCCAAAAATCGAAAAAAATCGCCAAAGCGCGAAAATGTCACCAAAACTAAAAAAATTTTAAATAAAAAAAAAATCACAAAAATTAAAAAAATCGCAAAAAATAAAAAAAAATCGCCAAAAACCGAAAAAAATCGCCAAAACAAGAAAATAAAGTGTCAAAACTAAAAAAAGAGCCAAAACTTAAAAAAATCTCCAAAATCGAAAAAACGCAAAAACCGCCAAAGCAAAAAAACCGAAAAGACCTCAAAAACGAAAAAATGCCAAAACTATATATTATATAGGATGAAGTTTGTATTAAATTACATATGTAGTGTTCGTGCGGAACCCTTCGTGCGCGAGTCAGAGTCGCACTTTACTGAATTTATTTTATTTTTAATAATTTTCAAAATGTATTTGTATACAAATTTTATTTTGTTTTTCTTCTTTTTTTTGTGTGTGATGCATATGTTAAAATTACAAAAAAGAATATTATTTCGTAACCACTTGATTTGCAGCAAATGTACTATATGCAAATTTAGCACTCTTAGCAATTTTATTGTTTGTTTAATTCTTACACATTCTATTTATTGCTACTACATACATATGTATGTATGTGTGTATATATAAATGTATGTATTTACATACATTCATATCGTTACCCTGATAGAGAAAAGCACTAACTCATTTTTTTTTATATGGAAATGTTTTGCATTTTTCGATACATTAGATGTTCTTCTATCGAAATATACAAAAAACTATTAAAAAAAATATCTAGTTTGGGCCTTTCTATATTAAGGTAACGATATACATATGATGTCATATCGTATCATATAGTGGTACAGTGGGTGCGGGATTTTTCAAAGAAATCTTGAAATTGCTTGAAATATTTATTAGAAATAAACAGGGAATTAAATCGTAGTGGAAAAAATTGTGTGTTTTTTTAATCCGAAACTTCTAATATCACGTAAGATATTTAAAAAAATTATTATTTTTGGAGGCGGGCCAATTTCGCTGTGATTCACTGTACATTTATAATGAATGAAAATGTTAATATAAACCTTAAGCTAAGTCTAGACGATATGTTGAATCAGCATATTTATGATAAAAAATTTGTTACCAGTGCCAACATATCGTGTAAACACTAAATTTTTTCAACATACGTATGCTTAACGACATATGAAGGGCATTTGTTAACGTTGTCAACAAACGTATTTTCAAGATTTTAGGATATCGTGTAGCCACCATATTTTTCCTTTGTAACAAATTTCCTATGTATGCTGTCAGATATGTTATTTGTTGAAAAGCCTATGTAAGCTTTTCAGCATACGGCAAATTTGATAGCATATAGAATTGATATTTGAACTCTGCTCAGGTATGAACAGTGTTTCCTAATTTGCCATTTTTAAAATAAAAATAACGTAAATATTAAAATAACAAAAATAGTAGAACAAAAGCAAAAAAAAAACAAAAAATTCTACATTATGCGAAAAAATACTGCAGAAATGTTCATGGTAAATTCGGGTGAATAAAAAATAAGGGAAATTAAAATTTCATAAAAAAAATTTCAGGCGATTCTGAAGAAGACAATCAATCTTATTCCAGCAAACTTCGCAATAAAATCGACTTTTTGCATCCTTTCAGCCTCCTAAAAGTTTTGCCGATTTTTAAAAAATATTGGAATTCGTCAACATCCCGCTGTTAGTAACTTTTTGCGAATTTTCGCCATTTTTGCGACTTATTGAATTTTTTGTATTCCTTATAGTTTTGGCGATTTTTAATCAACATTATGGTTTGTTTAAAATTTTGCAACTTCTCGCGACTTTTTGTAGTTCGAGATAAAAGCGAATTTTTTGATGCTTTCAGCCTCTTAAAAATTTTGCCGATTTTTAAGAAATATTGGAATTTGTCATCATCCCGCTGTTAGTAACTTTTTGCGAATTTATGTAATTTTCGCGATTTTTGCCTTACAGTTTTCAATCCATATTATGACTTGCTTAAAATTTTGCCAATTTTTTGCGATTTTTTGCAAAGTTTGCAATAAAGGCGGCTTTTCGCGTGGTTTTTTTTTAGAAGTTTTAACAATTTTGAAGAGTTTAAAACATTATTAGACTTTATCATCTTGCTGTTGTAGCTTTTTGCCAATTTCCGTCATTTCGCGCATTTCTTTAATTATATACATGTATAATTGCACTAATTTTTATTAACCAAAAATATAATTTTTTGCACTGAAAGCGATAATTGAAAAAAGAAAAAGAATTGTCAAAATTTATTTTATATCTAAGCAAATGCTCACATGACTCAACATATATATTAGAATACGAAATTCAACATATCATGTAGACACAAAAATTTTATGCTAACTCATATGTTGTATTATCATTTGCTGACATATGTTGACTTTAAAAAATGTGGTACTTTCAGCATACTGTGTAGACGGCTAACATATATATATATATGCTGACTGAAGGATTTGTTGTTATTTTAAAGCATATGAACATAAGCATACATTTGCTAATTCAACATATCGTCTAGACTTAGCTTTAAATTAATTTAGAAAATTCGTACACTAAAACACTTGCAATAAAATAGAAACACTACGAAATATTTCTAAACAATATGAATTAGGATATGAGGATTAATTCTGCATTATTCTGCATTATCGTGGTTGGCTTATTTCAAATACGACTATAACTGTCGTATTCGTATTTGAAATATGCCAACCACGATAAGGCATATTAAGTTAAAAATCTCATATTCTGAGCTATGGCATGTTTCGCTCAGATTTACGAGTATTTTATTATCAGGGACAAGGAATTCATGCATTTATTTTAGGCGCCTAAAATATGATATAAAAAACGCAAGATATGCCCTTAAAAAAATAAAATATGCAGATATCTTAAACATTTTTTATTCAAAAGAAAAGTTTACAACTTTCATACAACTAAATAAAGACTTAAAAATATTTTATTTTCTCAAGAGGTGCGTGTAAATTAAATTCTTACACAAAATTAAATATGATACTCGTATAATCAATCCAAGCACAAATTTTTCGAGAAAAAAAAATTTATATTTTTTATATATTCGAACGCGAAATTTAACCAATTTGTTCTTAGAAAGCCTTTGTGCATTGAAAAAGGCCCCGTAACATGTGTGGATGTAATCGGCTCAAATTTAAATGATTCTTTTTATATAATGTTACACAGAAAAAATCACGTATGTGTGGTTTTTCTGAACATTTATTATTATTATTATTAAAACTAAAAAAATTCGTTCAGTTTCGTGACAAACGTGTATTTAGTTTTCAATTATCTAATGGTAAACGATTGTTTAGAAATATACTATAGGCGTTCTTATATTACAAAATGTACGTTTAGGTTTTTTGAACGAAGTGTTCAGTTTTTTCTAATTTTTTAAGCAAGTTATTATGTTGAATGAAAAATTTTAAATTTTGTATGACAAAATTTATTAAGTATTACGTTCAACTTTTCTGAATGTCATTTCAGCCATAACTTAAGTAAATCCTTACAAAAAAAAAAACTGAACAAAACGTTTAGCTCGCTTATGGAGAAGCATACTTTTTTCGTTCAGCATACACAAAATTCATATATACGAGCTGAATGCTACATATTAAAAACAAAATATGCGTTCGGTCTTTAAGGTTTTGAACGCACCTCTAAAGGATCGTAGTAAATGTGCCTACAAGCATTCAGCTTGACTTTTTTGAATATTGCGTTTAGCTCATTCTGTTTTTTCTGTATATACATATATTTATGTATAGCTATAACATTTGTTTTTTAAATCTGTTATCATTAAAAAAAATATCAAGTTTCCACAGAAATGTTTCACTACTTTCGGCTTTGATAGCAGACAACTTTCTCTTGAAATCATCAAAATGACAACTTTCATTAAATTTGGTAGGTGTGTGTGCTTGTACAATAACAATTTGTCAACAATAAATTTTTTGGAACTTGAATTTTTAATAAAATATAACAAATGCACAAAACCAAAATATGAAACAAAAGTATGCTTTTATGGCCAAAATATGCAAAAATATGCACGTAAAGATATTTTGTTCTTGCCATTTTTAAGACTAAAGGAAAAAACATGAATTTGCATGAAACCCCTGTCCTACCTCTCTAAACCTCTGGTTATTACAAATGAACACATTTTTTTAAGTAAAAATTCAAATAACCAAAGATATTAACTAATCCCACTGTGCTGTTGTGTCGAATGTATTTTTGTGTATTCGATCTCAAAAATATTTGCATTTGGTTGACCGCAACAGCCAACTGCCAGCAAGCGACACGAGGTGTAGATTTATGTTTTATTTATATTGTTCTTATAAAAATATGTACATATATGATCTTTTTTTTTTACAAAATCTAGACTATAAATAATAATGTTTCTTATTTCTTGTTTATTTTTTTTTTTTGTTTATTTTTAGCCTGATGAAGTAAATACGCGTAATAATTTCCTGCAAGGCAACTTCTTTCATCGCAAAAGGTAAGTACCTATTTCATTGTTAATACAATTATCTTCACAATGTACATATGTACGCAGTTTTAATACGTTGCTTATAAATTAGTAAATGTATGCATACTATTTTCAATAAATTTACTATGTTAAAATATATTCCACTCAATCGAACAACAAATTTTCAATATTCCCTAGACTAGATATTTTTGCAAACATTATATGTAAATTGTTTTATTGTGTTCTTAGAAACAATTTAGCAATTTCATAATTTATATCTAATATAAATTAAAGAAGAAATATCTAGTAAAAATAGAAATATCCAAGGCACATTTATTTCCAGGTAGTATCAGGATTACAAAAATAATGAAAAAAAATACAACAATGAAAAAAACAACATGGTTTTTAGTTCATCCGAAATATCAAAAATAGAATTTGTTGTAACACAATAATAATAAAAATTATTCACATAAAGTTGAAAAAATTTCTCCACGGCAGCTACCACTAACAAAATTTGCAACGTTTAGCACTTTTCACAATTTTTTAATAGTTTTTTTATATATTTAAATTTGTTTCAAAAGAATTTTTTTAATAAAATATTTTTCACATTGAAAATTTTTTAACATTTTTTTTAATTTCTCTTTCATAAACAATTTTTGAGGTTTCGGATGAACTTTGATTTGAAAAAAAAAATAGCTCAGCTGCGTTTCCGCTACTACCTGGTGAATGTGCCTTGGTATCATCTAACTACAATTATCAAAATTAAAGTCACAACAGTTCATGTTCAGTCATAATTTATTCAAATGAATATTTTTTTTTTTTTGCTAGAAATATAATTGTGAAACAACAAAACATTGCTTAAAAACAAAAAACCTACACCCAAAAAAAAAAGTTTTAAAATCAAGAAAAAACCATTTGATTTTAAAAACGTAACCTTTATGAAATAGAACCTAGTTTGTTTTCTGCTATTTTAAAAATTTTTACTCTTGTTTTGAAAATAAAAAATATTTTGAAATCAAAAAAGAATATTTTTTGTTTGAAAATGACAGCAACCTTGATATAAAGTTGAACATACTCAAATTAAAGGATTATGTTTTTGAGTTAAGAGTGAAATATTCTTGGAGTAATAATGAAGCATTTTTTATTTTAAAACTTATTATTTTTATATCAAAAATGAAGCGTTTGAATTAATAATGGAGAATTATTAAGTTAAGAATGAAAGGTCTTAAATTAATAATGAAGCATTTTTGAATTAAGAATGAAACGTCCTAAATTAATAATGGAGTTTTTAAATTAAGAATGAAACTTTTAAAATAATAATATAGAATTTTCGTTTTACAATTAAAAATATTAATTTTTTTTTGAGTCAAAATGCCCTTTTTATGAACAATTTTCGATCTTCGACTGTAGTACAGACTATAGGGTTGCATTTGTATACTCGTTTGTATAGCCAAAATAAATATACCATGGTATGTACCATGTAATTGTAGTGTGAGCGACAGAACTAGTATAAGAGTTATTGTGTGTGCGTGCTTTTCCAAATTAAAATACAATTAAAACAAATAACAATTGCTTATTGTATTGCTGCTGAGCAACTTTGATCTGTTTTTGCCCAAAAATACATATTGTAATACAAATATATGAAAAAACCACTATTGAAACAAATACATGATGTGGAGATGTATGTGCGGACGTTCGTTATGTTATTTTGTGGCGCAGCCAAAGTATAGAGAGAGAGAAAGAGACAATTTTGCTCTGAGAGTAATTACAAATGCATGTGTTTCATGTACATTTATCATTTACTTACATGTGTATGTGAAATTTTACTTTCATTCATTCATTGCGTTGATTTACACGGGCATAATTGTGCTGGCATAACGTGCCAGTTTGTAGGTGAGAGAGGCAAAGAGAGTGGTTTTGCGGTTGGCATAACTTTTCAACCAGCTACAACCCCGCATTAGCAGCATAAAACCAATACACACACAAATTAAAAAACAGCAAGTGTTAAATGAATACGAAAAACACTAACACACACAAAGCTGTGTGTACGTATACATTTTGTGCCAGATGAATTAGTCTCGTGTAATTTGGAAAAGAACAAAAATTGTGCGGCTTAAAAATTGTTCTCGTCTAAACTACCTCATTCATCAACCATGGATTTTTTTTTCAACACACCATGTGCTACTTATGTTAAAACCAGTTTTGTGTATCTTATTTGTTATAGAAAAACAAATACATACAAACGTGTTTTTCTCATTTGGTCATTGCACAACCATACAATAACTGCTTTAAAAATCAACATTTACAACTAGTAAAAGAAACGCTAAATAACATATTTTTTCATACAAGAACCAAAAAACACGCAAAACTGGTGCAAACAGATGCATCTGTGCAATGCTATAGTACAAACCACTAATGGAACGAATTTTCATTTGGGTTATGACGATTTTTTTGTGCTCCAGGATCATACAGGGTAATGGACATTAATATACTGGGTGTTTTTTATTGAGGTATAGAACTTTAAGTTGGCATCACTTTTTTAACTGGCGGCCATTTTGTCAGCTGTCAAGTGATTAATATTTAGTTTGGTTTGTCATTTCATCATGAACAGGTTGATAAAAGAACAACGCTTGCAAATCGTGCAAATTTATTTCGAAAATAATGGTTCAGTTCGCGAAGTTTACCGCAAGCTCCGTCCATTTTATGGTCGACATAATCGTCCATCAGAGCAATTAATTCGGTTAACCATGGATCGTTTTCGCACTACGTTTACTCTATGTGATAATACGCATCCGCAGAGACGTCGAACAGTGCGCACCGAAGAAACAATTGCCGCTGTAGAGCAAAGTGTTGAAGAGGACCCGAATGAATCGATTCGCCACCGTGCACAGCAATTGGAGCTTTGTCCGTCAACTTTATGGAAGATTTTGCGCAAAGATCTTGGCTTGCGACCTTACAAGATACAGCTTGTGCAAGAATTAAAGCCGCGAGACCATGCAATGCGTCGTGATTTTGGTGTATGGGCCGAAAATGAGATTGATCTCGATGCTGATTTTCATCGCAAAATTTTGTTCAGTGATGAGGCTCATTTTTGGTTGAATGGCTACGTCAACAAGCAAAATTGCCGCATTTGGAGTGAAAAGAATCCACATGAGACCCTTGAGACGCCATTACATCCACAAAAACTGACTGTTTGGTGTGCTCTATGGGCTGGTGGAGTCATTGGGCCATACTTCTTCCGAAATAATGCTGGAGAGTCAGTTACCGTTAATGGAGACCGGTATAGAGCCATGATAGCCGACTATTTTGTTCCCGAATTGGATGGCATGAATGTGGATGAGTTGTGGTTCCAACAAGACGGCGCTACATGCCACACAGCGCACGTCACAATAGATTTATTGAAGGAACCATTCGATGAGCGCATAATTTCGCGGAATGGACCTGTCAATTGGCCACCAAGATCGTGTGATTTGACACCATTGGATTATTTTCTTTGGGGATATGTGAAGTCGCTCGTCTACGCCAACAAACCAGAAACGTTAGGGGACTTGGAAGCCAACATTCGTGGCGTTATTGCCAACATACGGCCCCATATGCTCGAAAAAGTGGTTGAAAATTGGACCTGTAGAATTGGCTTTATTCGAGCCAGCCGCGGCGGCCACATGCCCGAAATCATATTTAAACATTAATGGCATAAAATTATCCTTCCAATAAAGCCAAATTGATGGACATTAAAACGATTTTCTTGTGTTTTATTTCAATTCGAAGTTCTATACCTCTAAAAAAACACCCGATACACTTGGTCATAATAATAAATTAATTCTCTTTTTTTAACACGACACAAATATAAAATGTTACTCGGTGAAAAATATAATTTCCTTCATTTTTAAAAATTTAAATTCTTGATATAATAATAAAATATTTTTGTTTTTAAATTTTTTAAAAATATATTTTCTTTTCATTATGACTTCAAAAATTACAATGTGTATTTTAATAAGAAAACATTATTGTTTTTGAAATTTTTAAAATGAAAGCGCTTATTTTTGTTTTAAAATTGCTTCGTTATAAAAATAAGAATGTTATATATTAATATTATACCAGAAAAATTCTTATTTTAAAAATAATTTTTAAAAATGCTGCATTTTTAAAACCAAAACGCACATTTTTGTTTTAAAACTGCTTCGTTATAGACATAAGAATGTTATTTATTATTGGTATAAGAAATATTCTTATATTAAAAATGATTTTTAAAAATGCTGCATTTTTAAAACGAAAACACACATTTTTGTTTTAAAATTGCTTCGTTATAAAAATAAGAATGTTATATATTAATGTTATAAGAAAAATTTTTAATTTAATAATTATTTTTAAAATTGCTGCATTTTTAAAACGAAAACGCAAAATTCTTGTTTTAAGAATGCTTTTTTGGTTCAGTGTACATAAAACTTTATTTTAAAAAAGATTTCAATGAGCACAATATCGACTCGCTACTCCAGCCTTTCATGTCACCAGAAGTGGAGGTGGTGGGCGACATTATGCAAATACGGGTATCAAGGGTTGGTTGCTGGTAGACAGACAGTTTTGTTGAACAAATTTATGTAGAAGAAAAAGAAGAAGAAGAAAAAAATTAAAAGAAGTTTTATAAAAATGCACAAACATGAAATGCACTTTAAATGCAATGACGTTGAAATAAGGAAGAGCGACGACGGTATATTATTTATAATATTATATGTCTTTCTTTCTATCTTCTTTAATTTTTGTTTTTCTACTCGTATGTTGTCAACATTAAAGTCATTATCATGTAAATATGTATGTAAAACAACATGACTTCAAGCCGTCAACACCAGCTAGATTTTCGCCAGCGTCAGTCATTCTCATAATTATTGTCTTTGTTTTATAAGACGCGTTGCTAGGGAAAATACTCGTGTATTTAAAAGTGTGATTTCCTTGAGAATGGAAAACTAATTTTAAAAAGCTTTAAAACTATGTATATAACTATGGATTATAAAGCCGATTTAGTTTTATTTTTTACTACAAGGTGGCGCAAAAGTAATGTCATTATAAATTGTTGGAAACAGCGATTTCTTCATTAATGTTAGCTTTCAAGACTAGCCAGGTCGCTAGTAATTTCAATATGCCTTAGAAATCAATGCACATTTTGCATTTCAGTTTTTTGGGACATCCAAAGTATAATTTTTTCAAGGCGATTTTAAGCGGTTCTCAAGTTATGTACTCGTATGTATATGAAAATGCCTGGGTTCGTGGTAAAAGCGAGATTTTAATAAGCTCCAAACGCTAAAGTCTGGTACGGTTAGATCTGGCGATCTGGAGGGCCAGTTCAAATATGCATAATGGGAGATCACTATCTCGACGTGGCCATTATAAGTAACACTTATGTACATGTGTAAATGTTTTATTTAAGTGAATCCAAATTATATTTCACTTCTTACTGCTTATTTTTTATGTCCTGGGAAGTCAATTCTAATCATTTGCGCTATGATATATACGTATGAATTATAGCATTATATACTATATACCAAGAATGATAAACTACAAGATTACGCCAATCAGAGAGTTTACCGTTAGACGTGACGTCACACGTCTATTGTAAGAGTTGCCATAAAGGCTAGGAAAAATCAAATGAAAGACTTAAAGCATAAGTATGGGAAACTAAGAAATTTAAACAAAGAAATCGCAAAAAACAAATTCTATTCTATTATATTATTTTCTGTACAAAAATTTTTCTTTATGATATATTTTTAAATAACTATTTTCTAATTTAATTCACACTGAATTTGTTATTTGTTTATTTAGTAATATTTTTTTAATAATATTTTTGTTTAAAATACTAGAAAGTAAAATTTTAAATTTTAAAACATCAAAAATGGTACATAATTTTACCAAGTAAACAAATAACAAATTCAGTGTGAACGGTACTAATATTTTGTTGGCATAACACCCCTTCTAGCAGGTACATTATACAAATTACAAGAGGAATGACATATTTATATGTATATATACATTCATAAAAATATGTGTGTATGTACATAAGTCGTACACTTTTGTGAGAATATGCTCTGCTATAAAAACGCTTAAAAAATTTTAATTTTTAACGTATTGCTGATGTTATGAATGGTAAAGTTTAATGCACCATTGCATGCGGCTTGAAAAACTCTTTCAGATGATCTTTTTTGTTAAATGTTGTCTTGGGAGAAAATATGCAAAAAAAAAATACAAAAATAAGCATTTTAAGACTTTGTATGTCGGTTAAAAATCAATTATCTAATTACGGATAATATTAAAAAAATGGTAAATACCTACAACAAAAACAATATTGTCTTCTTGTTCGTAAGTAACTGCAAAAGTAAATAAAGTGGGATTATTATGTGTCCAATTTTCTTCACCGAACTTAGCAAAACCAGTACTTGTATAGCGGTTGGCAATCCTGCAGTCAAAATAGCTTTAAAGATTTTTATAAAAAAAATAAACCAAATTATCAGCCAGTAGAAACGCAGTGTGCGTGACGTCACACGTCTACTATTTTTTTTGCACTGGCGTAATCTTGTGGTTTATCATTCTTGGTACATACCGTGGTATATTTTTTTTGGCTATACAAACGAGTATACAAATGCAACCCTTTAGTATGAATTTGTATGTATGTATGAAGTATGTAATTCATGTGTGTGTATGTATGTAAATATCTCATAACGTAAGAATGGATCAGCGGGTAGGAAGCAAATTTGCCGCATTTGAAAGATGTTCAAGTCACTTGTACGTCGTAATATATTGAAACTTTTCGAAATTAAAATTTTCGGAATTTTTAGGGTTCCGTAAACCAAAGGTGAAAAAGAAAATGTTAAAATCCCATGTAATATACATACAATTCTTTGTACATATTTTTATTGACACTTGAAATTTGTAAAATTAGTATATTTTTATACAGACTACAACAATTAACACTAAAATTTAAAAAAATTTAAAACAAAAGGGGGTTCTATCAGTTAATGCAATTTTGACTATGTAATTTTGACAATTTGTTGTATCTTGGAAACCGTAAGAGGCCAGCCAACTCTTGAAATTTTCAAAAACGGTAAAATTAAAAATCCCAAAATTCCAAACCAAACCAAACCAGAACAAATCGTCAAAAACCAAAAAAAATCGCTAAAACCAAAAAAAAGCACCATATTAAAATAAATCGACAAAACCGAAAAAATCGCCAAAATGAAAAAATCGCCAAAATGAAAAAAAAACGCAAAAAACCGACAAAATCGCCAAACCGCGAAAAAGGCGCCAAAATGAAAAAAATCCTCAAAATGTAAAAACGCAAAAAACCGAAAAAAATTGCCAAAACGAGAAAAAGTGCCTTAAAAAAGCGCCGAAACTTAAAGAAAATATCCTTAATAGGCTAGGCTTAAGTTCGTATTGAATTACATATCTAGTGTCCGTACGGAACCCTTCGTGCGCGGGTCAAAGTAGCACTTCACTGAATATATTTAAGTTTTTTAAATCAATGACTACCAATATTGAAAGACTTTCTAAAACTGTTTTTAGAATATTCAGTGAATTTGTCGTTTAAAAGTGCTGAGAAAAAAAAGAGTTATTATTTATTTTTATGTATTTTAAAGTTTACTGCATTTCAAAAGGAGCAAGAAGAGGGACGTGCAAAAAAGTGCAGTAACTTCATTTTTTTTCTATATTTTAATTCAAACAATCTATGACTGCTATAAGCATTATGTCTAGCCAGACAGGGTAGAAAAACAGGCGAACAAATATTGAGCTGTTAGGCAGTGAGACTTCTTTTATTTCGTTCATACTTACATGCATACATACATACATATGTATATTGCATTTTCCTCATTCATATACATACATACATACATAAATATAGCATTTGATTATTTGACGAAATGTTAGAACACAACAAACCAAAATAATTAGAAAAATAGGACTTCTATAAAGAACGAAATAAAAACAAGGAGTTTTGTGAATGAAACGTATCTTTGAGTTTCTTTTAAATGAAAGCCTATAGCATTAAACACATTCACCACAGCAAGCTACCGACTACCAAATGTCAAGGATAGAATACACATGTTTATATGAGAATGATTCTTTTGAAGACAGCAAGGCAACTTGGCGACAGGTTGTTGTCTATGCTGATTTTGCCGTTGTAGTCCAATTAAACTAATTTCTATTTCTTTGGCTACAATGAGAAAATTCAGTATTGCCAGTACAATATAAAACGTTGAATGAATGATTTTGTACAATTATTTCATATTACATATTTAACAGAAACTATATCCAAAAATTGATGTAAAGCATAAATTGATTAATTTTTGTACTTTTACGTGAAATAAGTATATTTTAAAAGAGTAATTAATTTTTATAAATGCAAAATATGTATATAAAAGTTTCAATACTGAACTATGTATTTGTACTTGAATATCAGCTGCAGATGGTGCTGCTGTCGTCTCCAAAATAATTAAGTAGCCGGCTACGAGGCGACAAATGCTGCTTGCGGCATTTGAAGTCGTGTGTTCGTGTGGCCTGCTGTGGTGAATGTGTTTAATGCATATATCGCTCATATACTAAAAAAACGTCATAACTAAAAAAAAACTTTTGCGGAAAACGCAAGTTTTAAATTTTCACACAACTTAGTGGAAAATAAAATTTGTGGCGAAAATCAGGCGTTTTGTACTAGATCAAAGAAACATCTAGCTTGTTTTCTTTAATCAACTGCAAATAATCGAAGTTGAAGTCGAAAAATGCCAACCACAATAAGCCATTTATTTTTCTCTTAAGCTTTGAATATACTACATACATATTTGTTTGAAGTTTGTTTCAAAATATGAATAGAAATATGGGGATTAATTCTGCATCATTAACTCAAATATCCAATTTTTTGAGTTATGACGTTGTTTTAGTAAATGAACAATATGTATTTTTTATAAGTTCAGTCTAGCAAAAAAAAAAGTAATTTTTAAAACAGCTTTTAAAACACATGCATAAATCTTGTCACCTAAAGGTATCCATACATTTGCAATATTATTGTGCAAATTATGTTGTTGTACATATTATTGTCATTTTGACCTGTACTATGCAATAAATGGCAAAATATTTTCAAAGAAAATATTTCTCAATTTTCCTGACAGTGAAAAAGTAAACAACATTGAACAATGTTGCCACCATATTACACAACTGTCTTGATTGTACAATAAAAATCAAGTCTTTTGATATTTGCCAATATATTCGAATATGACATACACATTGGCAATATTAATGTACAATACGAAAAATTGCAAAATTATATTGCCTCTGTGGCTGAGTGGTAGCGATGCTAGCCTCTCAGTCCAGAGGTCGTGGGTTCGATTCCCACCATAGACTCTGGGTGTTTTTCGCAGACAAGCTAATCGGAAACAAATTTGCGGCATTCGAAAGATTTTGGGCTAGTAAGTGAATCGATTCGGTTTGGTAGATTCGAAAATTTTCAAAAACTTTTTTAAACAAATTTTAAACTACTTAACCGATCAAGTTCAAAATCTAATCAACTCTTAAACTCAAAAAGTCACGTCCAATTTGAATAAAATTGAAAAAATCGTTTTTTTCCCAATAACTTCAAAAGTCTTCTACAAAACGATTTAAATAATCACTGTTTTTTTAACTTTGCGAAAAAACGTGTTTGCAATTTATTACTTCGTAATTTCTTGTCAAATCGGTTTTACGATATACAATAATTTTTTTGGACTTAAAAAAACTGTCGGTAAGATTCAAAGATGGCCTGCAAGGTCAACCGATTCCCATACATCTTAAAAATTATTTAATGTCAACTTGTTTAAGTTTCTATATACAGGATGTTCCAATAAGAAGTTTCATTTTCAATAGCCTGTCATTTACGGTTGTCATGACTTAACTTGTAACTACATGACAGGTTTCAAGTAAAAACTATTCTAATAGAGATTTAGCTTTAGCGATTTAGGGCCATCCGGTTTGCGATTAAACTTAGTTTACTGTTCTAATCAGCTAATCCGAAAATTAACTTAATCTAACATGAATTGAGTTTGATGTTTTTGAGTGGTAGCTTTAACTTTTTTTTGTACCAAGGAATAAAATAGTGGCAACATTTTCTGTGCAAAAGTCATAAATGTTATTAACACACTTTGATTTTTTTTGTGGCAAGAAGAAGCAACTTCCTAATTTTATTATTTACAAGTAAAATACTGTATGTGTTTAATACAAAATAAATATATTTATTAATGTGTTCTTTAATTATTTAATTATATATACATATATATATTTTTTAAATGTTATATGTTTCACAAGTGTATGTTGTCAGTATTGATGTAAGTTTAAACCACCACGATTGGACTCTTAAACTAGCAAGTAAAACCATATATATAATCGACCCCAAAAACCACAAATAAAGATTAATCTCTGATCTTGAACTCAAAAAGTAGCCCTTAGAGTATAAGCGAACAGAAAATCATTGCAGAAGCATTATATATACATACATGGCAGTTGTTGTTGTTGTTCGAGTCTTTCGTCTGCATTGGTATATATGTTTGTGTGGTTGCATATTTGTTAACAATCACAACATATAACACAACAGTTGCTGTTATGCTTTGAATGTTTACTTCAACATAGTCTGTTTGTATGTATGTTTGTGTGCTTGTGTATTTATGTATGTATGTATTTTTTAGGTAATCACCCTTATTCCAATTGTCGTCATCGACGTCTCTTTAACACAATACCAAAAAATTGGGGCTTGTTTACTCGCTCTCGAGAACAATTTTGCGCAACTGACAATCTATTTCCGTTCCCTAAACTATAGAAAATAGCATAAACACGCCAACATGAGTCAGTTGTTTTCGAGAACGGATATACCAGCACCAATTTTTTGGTGTTGTGTTAAAGTGACGTCCATGGCGACAACTGGAATAAGGGTGAATAATTTCTGGATCATTCTTATTGTATACAAATGTGTTTATGGAAAACATTTGTATTAGGTTTGTTCGCGTACATTTTCGTAACAATAGCTTTTTCATTTTATCGTCAAGAAATATTTGCAATATTTTCTTGCTGTGAAGGAACTAAATAAATATCGAATAAAAATAAATGAAAAACTTTTAAATATTTTTTATAGCGCAATTTGATCCTAGAAGGAAGCAATAGCTTTTCTTTTGCATATTAACATATATATAGGATCAATTAAAAGTATTTTCAAAAACTAGTAAAAGTACCCGGGAATAAACTATATAATCATTAAAAAAAATCTTCATTCGCAGTCATAAAACATCGAAACTGTGTCTGGTGCCTGTGGAGGAAAATTCTTTTGGCATATTTCAATTTGAAGCAGTTATAATTTATTGAAAATAGCATGCATACATTGAATAAAATTATATATTAACACAAACTTTTTACAAACCTCTATATATATATAGATCCTATTTCACCAATTCTATGTAAATATCAAATCATGTTTAAAAGTCTTTTTTCATATACTTATACATATACATATATACATATATATATATATATATATATATATATATATATATATATATATATATATATATACATATATGTTTCAATGAAAAACGTGTTTTAAATATGAATTGATATTTAAACAGAATTAATAAAATAGTCTCATAGTGTAATTTATTTAAATTATATTAACCTCTTTCCGCTCTACGGTTTATGTGTCTTGTATATGTATTTAGTGAGAAGTTATCAACTAAACATAAATTTTCTCAAAAACTCTGTAAATAGAGAATGTTAAATTAAGTTAAATTAAACCTTTCATTTTTCAAACATACTCAAACTAATTTATGTATTATTGTAATAGAATTGGTTTAAAAAGGAGTGAAGGGATGTTACCAAAAATAATTAATTAAAAAAATAACAAAAATTAAAAATTTTAAAAACCCCCGACTTTTTTCAGAAAAGATGTTATATCTTCTAAACGGCTGGACCGATTTTCTTACAACATAGCTAAGAACCCTCTCGATCAAGTCATCTTTCAAACAGAATGAATAAATGAAAATCGGTCCAGCCGTTTGTTTGGCCTGTACGTGGACACGGACAGACACACAGACACACACTACAAACTTATAACACCCCTTTTTTTAGTCGGGGGTTAAAAATAGAACAAATGTATGAACGCAAGTATGTATATATTTGTTATTCTGGGCCGTTTATTTAATTACTTACAACCTAATCTTTTTATAATTTCTTTTAATTAATATTAATAAGAATACTAATATGTATCTTGTTGAAAAAAAATCGATTAATATATCGAGAGAAAAATTTTTAAAAATTAATGCACGCAAGATTTTATTATATAAATATGTATACATTTAACATACACATGTTTATGGGTAGTTTTAAACAAAATATATTCAAACAAATTGTTTGATTGAAATAATTATGATTATGTAATCACAATTGCAACGTCGAACTGGAAACCACAATTAAAACAGGAAAATAACATAAGTACGAGTACAATCCGATTAAAAACTAACAAAATCTTATTGATATCATGACAATTATATTTGAAAAAGATTGATTCCTTAAAAATTGTGGCCTATTCAAGTAGTTCTTTTGTATTGATTTCTTTTTTCAGTGGTCTATTTTTAAGTATTTCAGTTTTGGATAAAGCTACCCAGGCAGAGTACTCTAATCACAAAAATATGACTTAACGTTTACAAATACCGCGTTCTTAGTAATGCTATACCACAACAACACTGTGTATACAAAAATTCGACGTTAATTTCCCAATACCCCGTTTACAATAATTCTATACCGCTGCAACACCGTAAATACAAAAATTTGACTTTAGTTACCCAAATATCCCGTTTACAATAATTCTTTACCGCTGCAACACAGTAAATACAAAAATTTGACTTAAGTTGGGAAATTTCCATTGTGACGACCTTATAAATGTGTATTTAGAGTATTGTGACAACATTGAAAACAAGAGTCGGAGGACGGTCATTAGGCGTTGTCATTTTAATGTTATGAGTACATTAAAACCCTAGTAAAGGCCGTGATACACTATCATACAAAGTCGTGCGATCTACGAAAATATACAACCCTGGTGTGATGAATTGTTATTGTCTTTTGAAAATTTTCATAAACTCCATCATACCAGCGTTGGACTTTTTCGTAGATCGCACGACTTTGTATGATAGTGTATCACGGCCTTAAACGAGTTGTACTGATGTTAGTTGTACCCGGAGACAATCGTGCCAACGTCGTGCTGATTGTCTTTTTCTACCTTGGTATGTACAGACGGTTGTCAGATCTTACAATATTGTCAGTAAAATAAGCTAAAAATTTCTTACAACCGTAACGCTACGTCTACACCTGATATATTTTTATCATAACAAAAGTCAAATTTTATATTAAAAAATGATTTTTTGCTATGTTAGCTCTTTTTTTTATACGGAATTTGACATTTCTCATGATAAAAATATATCAGGTGTAGAGGTAGGATATAAACGGACAATTTTTGTCTGACATCGTTGCCAGGAAAAAGATTGTCAGTCCGTTGCAAGACTAGCAGCTGACAACGAATTGTCAGACATATTGCAATCGTCTGATCACATTGTAAAATTTTTGCCAGCTATTTGTCAGACATTTTATTATTGTCAGATGTGCGAAGTTTATGCATCCGACAATGGTGTCATTGTAGGAGAGTTCTTGCTATAGGCAACACTGCACACGCTTGACTTTAAAGAAAAAGGAAAGTGCAAAAATAAAATAAAATCTTATGATCCATAACTAGCGCTCTGCACCAGCCATGAACTTGGAATGGACATAATGTCAGACATCGCAAATGGCTAATGGAGACCGTTCATGTCCATGTTTCGTCCATGCACTGACATGTATGCCCCAACATATGTCTGAGCAACAATGTTCGCCATGAGATTCGACGTCCACAACCATTTGAAATAGAAAGAAAAGAGACATAACAAAATTGATAAATATTCCATCTCTATTGCACTTACGCAAAATACTTTGATATGCCTGCACGTATTCACCACAATAAAGAAGTTTGTGAATTTTTCACTAGTGGATACGTAGGGTAATAATATATACCCTGCAGGAGAACGAAATAGAGTCCACCTAGTATTTTAGTAGTACAGAAATCACCACCACTAACTAGTTCCCAATTGTAAACCTTCCTATACTATCTTAATGCTCAAATTAGCATTGAGTGTGTTTAGAAAACTACTAGTACCATTGATACTAGTTTAGGACTAGTTTATTACCAGTTCGCTTGTAAAGAAAAATTCTATAAAATTTGTGGTTTTATTCCTTTGTTACCCAGTGACAACGCTAGTTAAAATTTGCAATTATTTATCAAAATTAGAAATACAAAAGGGTAATTATAATTATTTAATTATAATTATTTTTAGATCAAGCTAAAATTTTAGTAATTATATGATACCAATTTTCATACAGTGCAAGAGCTCTGCTAGACAGTTAAAATTTATTTTGCAATGTGGTGCCTTGGAACTACTTCATATACTAGTACTCATCAGCACTAGTAATTTTACACAACAACTTTAACCCATTTTGCACTAGTTATTGCTATTCTAGTAATTATACTAGTAGCTTTTAAACAATTGTCGCCTATTCTCCTGCAGGGTATTTTCACTTTTTACATTTAACACAACCACAAACGATTCATATTTAATAATTTCTAAAAATGCTTTGAGTCTGGCAATGTATAACAACTTTCCGTGTGAAATGGCAATTTTTTGTCTGACGATATTGCCAGATAAATTTATTACTCGTAGCATACAATCGTCTAGCAATAAATTGTAAGATTTTATGACCAATTTGATACAACCGTCTGAACTGACAATCTACCTTATGCTGACAATTTTTGTTTGCCAGTACATTGTCAGCACATTGCCCAGATCTGACAGTTGTAAAATCAACTCTTGAGTAAAATTTTATGGCGAATATTTTTTTAGACGATTTTAACCCGTTACCATGGGTAACGTTTAAGGGTACTCTTCTGACTCTAAACAAAATATAACAATATTTTAATATTAAGTAAATGAGAATTATTTCATATAATTATTCACATTTTAGAATGCAATGAAAGCATCTGTAATTTCTTAAAAATATTTTTTTATACGACAGCAACTAAAAAATAACCAGCTGAATTTTCAGCAGGCAGTTAGTTAGTGCATTCTGGCAAGTAGAAATTTCGGTTTTATGCAATCTTTATTTGTAATTTGTTTCTTTCCGAAAAAGCTTAGTTTCTAAAGGTTATTTTTTTTAGAGGTATAGAACTTTAAAATGGAATAAAACAAAGATGAATTTTTTAACGGCCTGGCCCACGATGTCGGCAAGAAATTATCTGTCGCTTAGTTATATTGAAAAGAAAAACAAAATAAGAAAATTTGTTTTTGTTTTTAATATAAGTAAGCGATAGATGGTTTCTTGTCGACATCGTGTGCCAGGCCGTAAATTTACATGAACTTAGGGCTAGCTCGGACGTAGTCTAATCTTTAGGTCCAATTTTTGGACGTATATCGGCAATTACGCAGCGAATGTCGTCCTCCAAGTGGTCAATCATTTCGGTTTTATCGGCGTATACTAGCGACTTCACATATCCCCACAAAAAATAGTCTAGCGTCGTTAAATCGCACGATCTTGGAGGCCAGTTCACGGGTCAAAAAGTCCCCTGGCTATTGCGACAAGAAAGTCTTCATGTAAACGCGCCTGGATTTAAGAAGGGACTCCAAAAGATAACGTAAGCATTGTCGGAGCTAGGTCACCCTTCATCTAAACGGGCTCTTAGACTAAATGTGTTGCGAAAACATTCCATACCCAGTAAAAAAAGACACCCCAAAGAAGTCATGAAAATGTAGAGTTTGCAGTCTGGAAGTAGTTCAAATTTCGATCCGATCTAATGATTTTTACATAGGGTTGTCATTGCAAGAAGTTCTCTTTTTCGATGCCTAGTCACCGAATTAGAAGCGATTTTAAGAAAAATTTCCTTTTTTGTGTTCTATGGTAATATTTTCATCTGGGAAAAACTTTAAAAAGTTACATATTTTAACAATTCGTTTCTTTTTATACGAATTTAAATGCGAAACAGTGTTTTCATGTAAATTTAAGCAAATAACTTCTAAATTTTAGGCCAAAATTAGTTCATAAATTTCTTTCAAAAAATCGATTTTTTGAACATTTTGGTGAGTATTTACTAAAACTATGGAAAAACTACTTGGTTTTGTGTGATTAAAATAAACTTTTACTTGGTTTTCTGCTAACTATCGGCATATTAAAAATATCGATTTTTTGGAAGCAATGAAAATGTGGTTCTTTCAGAATGACTTCAATTTTTTTTTACTGGGTAGCTAATCGAATTAATTTCTCTGATGGACGATTATGTTGACCGTAAAATGGATGTAGTGCGCGAACAGAAACCTGATTTTCAAAATAAATTTTCACAATTCGCAGACGTTGTTCAGACGCGAGTCTATTCATGGTGAAATGCTAAATTTGACAGCTAACGAAATGGTCGCCAGTTAAAAAGTGTTGCCAACTTAAAGTTTTATTCCTCTAACTGCACCATTTACATATCTACTTTGCCAAAAACTATGTTACCGACAATAACTGGCATATAACCAGCTGTCATTTTTCAATAGACAATTAGTGCGTTCCGGCCAACAAAAATTTCAATTGCATGAAATTTTTATTGGTAATTTGTGTCTACTGGAATTAATACAATCTATATTATTTATTTGTCTATTAGAGATAGCAACTAAACTTCAGTTGCGCGGCCAGTTGTCAAGCACACTGTCACCGATGGCAACTGTCAAATAACTGCTTTTTGAAAGTCTGGTTGCCGGCGGTCATGCCAATTTTTATTGGTATTCTTCGCCTTCTGAAAGCCGAACAACCGCACTGAAGTCTGGTTTCTATGCATAAAGAACTTATAAACAATTTTAAATGCTTTTGTATGTATGTAACAAAATTAAGTGATGGTAGTTTCACGTTGCAATTGTCACTGTAATCCAGCTGAAAATATTGAAAGTTTAAAGTGTTAAATGAAAATCAAATATAAGTGTGAGAGAAATAAAAAGAAAATATTATATTTACTTAAAATACAGCATCCTGCTATATATAAAAAAAAACATGCATCACTACTACTACTACTACTACCACAACAGCCACTGCAAACGCCACCGCTACCGCCACCAACAGCAACAACAACAACAACAAAAACATTAAAGACAAAAAAGAAGTAACGACAGTTTCCAAAGGAGTTTTGTTGTACATACATTGCAATTGTTAATGTTTTATGGAAATTTTCAATCCATCAACCAACCAAGCATCCATCCATCCATCTATCCATCTATATATGTATTCGTCTATGCTGTCACTTCCTACATGCAATCCTCCCTTCATCGTCTGCTGCAAGCTACTTCTATATGTATATTAACCATGATATGAACCAACGTTACTTACTTATTACTATCTAACACTTACTCCCTACCGCCAACAAACAACAGCAAATTTATTTAAATTCCAATTGAATTTTTAATTCTCTATGTAAATGTGTGCGTATTTTTGTTTGTGTGTGTATGTGTCTACATTACAATTTAGTGCGGAGACATATTTTCATCATGCAATATTTTTCAACGCTAATTTTGTTACAAAAAAAATTAAATGAAGAAATTAAATGATGAAAAATTATCAAGGACTAAATCCCATCAAAACTTTCTCTACTTCATAGTATTTTGGCACCTGCAACTATTCCATACACTTCTCCATCCATCCATTACTTTTTGTACTCCAATAGCACATACTGAAAAATGGAAAAATAACAACAACAAAATTGGATTATGTATATATACATAGGTACGCAAGAACTGCAGCAGCACAAATAAAAAAATCCGGAAAATGTCATAATTGATTTTAAATTAGATTTTGCCTATTTGATTAACTTTCCCTCTTCTTTCTCACTCTCTGTTTGTCTACAAATTCTAATATAATTTAAATTTTAAAAAAATGTTAACGTGTTAATGTAGGTATTTGCATACATATCGCTCATTTACTGCAATAGTGTCATAAGTAAAAAAATGGTTTTTTTGAGTTAATAATGCAGAATAATTTTTACATTTCGTATTTTATCTATTTTATCTATGCTACTCTAGCTCATGAAAGAAGAATATTTTTGCATCATGTTATCAATGAGTAGTATTGAATTGAGAACCTTAAACGCGCTTTCGGCAAATCTATTTTTTTTTTTTTTTTTTCTTTTTTTTGAGTTGTGACACTATTGAAGTAAATGAGCGATATGTACGTGCATATACAAATTATATTGTAAAAATATAATTTTTTTAAACTAGTTTATATGTAAATATATAAATTTATGAAAAAATAAATTATATATCGTTGGCTTAATCTAGAAAAAGGCCCTAACTAATAATTTTTCAGTAATCAAGATTTTTGCATTTTTCAATATATTAGATATTCTTCTGTCGGAATATAGAAAAACCTCGATTTCAAAAAAAAAATGAGTTAAGGCCTTTCTTTATTAAGGCAACGATAAGTATATGTATATGTATGCAGTACGTATGTATGTATGTATGTATATAAATTGCAAACTTTGTAAATGTGCATGTGTAATATTAAATATTTAAGAGCAAAAAACGATATTGTAAAGGCAAGATTTTGGCAAAAAAAAAAAAAACATTGAATACAGTGCCCAAAAAACCTATTCGTCATGTGCAAGTACCAATCAGTTTAGCAAATTATATATTTACTGATTTATATATTTAGTTATAATTTTTATTGTCACCGACTTTGAATACCACTATAGGTAACTTTTTCTATTTCAAGTCGGCTGAAATTTTTTATTGCCAATGTTAAATTTTCAGGGGCGTAATCTCGCCCAATTTTGCAAATATTAGTGTCGTAGCTCAATTTTCTGAATTAAACATCGCGTAATTTTCAGATCGCAAGCTGTGTGCCAAGTTTCGTCAAAATAGGTCAAGTAGAAAGAATCGCGTGAAATATAATTTTAAATTTAAATGGGCTTGCTCCGTCCACTTTTTTAAGCACCAAATAATGTCATTCTAAAAGCTGAAACTGTTTGCCAAGTTTCGTGGGAATCGCATATGTACAAGTACATATAATTTAATCCTTAAATCCCATTGGCGTGGCCGGTTAATTTTTTTAAATTCATAATTGTGTCTTTCAGAGGTCAAAATGTGCGCCAAATTTCATAAGAATATGTTAAATAGAACCACATGAAATATAATATTAAATTTTAAGGGGCGTGATGCCGCCCATTTTGTAATCAAAGAAATTAATATGGATGCATTCCCGCCCACTTTTTTTGGCAATGGAATCTATACCCTGTCAGGCGAAAATACATCTTTTCAAATTGATCTAAGAGTTGTGGAGTTATGAAGTCACAAACATAAAAAAAAATAAAATTAAAGAAACAAATACAGATGAATTGTTGACCTAATCCTTTTTTGAAGTCGCTTAGAAATATAGACAAAAAAGTATTCAACATTACTTATATTCTTTGAATATAAATAAGGAAGCGCTCTTGCTTTGCGCGTGTATAATCCCTTCTAAACGCTCTGGCATAGATTTTTACCAATTTCATTATGTAATCAAGATCAATTTCCTTCCACTCTTCTTGCAGAATATTTTTGATTTGATTTTTCACTACTAAAATCACGTCATATAATTTTTCCCCTAAGTGACAACAAAGGTGTTCAAATGGAGTCAAGGTCTGGAGGTTGTGGTGACGTTTTTACAATTCTTAGATAGTTAGATACGGCCAGAGAGTTCCATCTTGGCTAGTCGGAGGTCGCAGGTTCGATTCCTGCAGCAGACTCAGAATGTTTCTGCAGACAAGCCAAAGTAGCTGCGCAGTTTGTGTTTTTGTTAAAAAAATAGTTCTTTAAAAAAAAATAGGTTAGGTTTGTCAGGTTGCTCAGAAGAGAAATTAAGTTTCCAGCTAACATCCTTTTGTGTTAGCTGAGAGTAGGAAAGGGATACTGCAAGTATAAAGTGACTGATAGATAAAAAGAGAAACTCAATTCATTTTTTGGTCTTAAATTTTGTTGAACTATATTAATATATTGTCAATGATCCATTATCCCGTTAATAAACGTCAATTTTCCTATGCCTGAAGCTGCCGTGTTTTTAGTTGGTGTCATATTTATCTCTTCTAAGTCTGTATTTGATTTACGGTACACTAAATCCTTTTCATTGCAGGCAAAACAGCATAGTTTGCTATGAAGAATATAAAACATGAATGGTTGATGATGGATTAGAAGGAGCAGTTTTAGGTTAGTGTTGAAACTATTACCAATCTGCATTCTACATTAGGTTAGGTTAGGTCGAAAAGAGGAGCTATTACGCTTGTGTCAGGGAACATACACATAAGCCAATATAGGCTTCCATGTGAATTAACCAACGAACCCCAACTTTAATAGAACTCAGTATCGTTCACGTAGTCCCTCGAACTCTTCCACTCAATACCTCTAAGGTGGGTAATGTCCGTTAAGGTGTCATTCCCAAAATAACGTTAATTCGGCTGGGACGAAAGCTGGACAATGACAAAGAAAGTGCTCCATTGTCTCAATGTCCATTGTCATCCGTGTCTACAATCCGATACAAATTCCATCGTAAAATAGCGTGACCCGTTAAGATGCCGATCAAATTTCCTGGCTTGGGCTTGTTTAGTTTCAACAGCTCCCTTGTTTTGTCTGGGGCGCCCCATAGAACCTTGGCTAGACTACACACAATATCATTATTCCATAGTGTCCTGTGGACCATCCTCGCCCAATTTTGTAACTCAATCTTCGCTGCCTTGAAAGACTTTGAATTAATTAGAGTTACTGTCCGTAACGTCTTATCCTTTTTCTGCAGTTCATTTGCACGTTCATTTCCAATTACGTCCTTGTAGGCCGCCACCCATACAAAAGAAATGTTGCCATGTACTGCGTAATCCTTAATCACATTAATGCAAAATAAAATGGTTCTAGAGTTTACTTTTTCTGTTGTGATTGCCCTAATTGCCGATTTGGTCTCAGTAAATATGATGACGTCTGTGGCCCTAATATTCACACTGATCCATTTTAAAACCTCCGTGATTGCACAAACCTCTTCCTAGAAGACTGTATTATGGTCAAGCAAGCGAAGTAAATTTCGGTCTCCGCTTCTTCTATGAAGAAACCTAGGCCCGTTCTTTTCCCTTGCTTCGAGCCATCTGTGAAGCAGATCAGCCAAGGGTGTCTTTCTGGTATCAATGTCTTACATTCAGATATAATCCTAGTCTCACGTACCAGGTCGGACATTTCGACAGTCTGGTCGTATCCGTCCAGTGACGTCCATGTGTTCTCATTCTGGTGGATGCAGTTCGCATAGTGCCACTTATACCTAGGCAGCACATTCGTTGAACCTTCTCCAAAATGTTAGTGTTGCACTTCTTACTCATTGACCTCCACCATACTAACAATTAGTATGTTAGAATTGGTGTGATCACACTCCTTTAAATAAAATGTGTTGCCTATTGTCTATTGAGCCGCCATCTGGATCCAATAGTCCTTCGGCAGGGTGACCAGCACGAGTTAGCCTTCCTAACTCTCTTCTCTGAGTGGTTTCTCCACAACAGTTTCCGATCTAGAACCACTCCTAAATATTTAATCCTATCGGATAAGGTGATGGTCTTTTCCTGGAAGCTAGGATCAAAATACTGCATGATCTTTGTCTTCCTAGTGAAAATCCCTATCTCTGTTTTTTCAGTACGCTCGGCCCAATCGAGTTTAGCGCAGTTTTCAGACTTCTTTCCGCCTCCCTGCAAAGTTGGTTCTACACTAAATTTTAAATATTTTTTAATAAGCGGACATTATTCTATTTTGGCATTTTCACTGCTAGATTTAAGATATTCCTTCGTAAAAAAGCATCCAAGTTTTTGAAAAACCATCATCTGCCATCATCATTTTCTGGCAACACTGGAAAGTAAGACGGCACAAAGCCAATAATTGATGTTAAAAGTATGACCCCTAAGTACTAAAATAAGGGAATTTTAGGTTCTAAAACACATTCATTCCACCGCACTACTGCCTTTTCTTCAGAATTTTTTTATGCAATAATCTTACACGATACATCATTCTTATTAATAAAAATACATTTTAAAATTCAATTTATTAACATTTATTTACAGCTTAGAGTCTGTTTCGCTTATTGCTATTATTGTTCTTTGCAATATCGTTTTTAAGCAATTTATTCAATAGGTTAATTTTATTTAAAAAACAAAATATATAAATTACCAATTAAGTACCAACTGTTTGTTAAACGCCCAGTGTAACACATGTGTAATGCTGCTAAAATACAAACTTTTATTTTTAACACAAAATTTACATTAACGACAAAAAATATTATTTGTTTTTTTTTGCTTGCAACTGTTTGTTTTAATATTTCCCAAAAATTAAAAGAAAATCTGTTTGAAAAGTAATAGTGACTAAAGACACCTCCACCGTTGCATATTTGTAACGCTGGGCGGAAGCGGGTTAATATACCAAAATTTATAAATTATGTATTAACAATTTATTAAAATTTATTTATTTATTTCTGCAAACAAAAACTTAACATTGAAAAGAGAAGAAAATTTTATGTGATTTTAAGTTGCTAAATTTAATATGTATAAACTATTGTAAAATTTTAAAACACGAAGTGACTTACATATGTTACGAGTACTTTGTTGTTGCTTTTTTCAGCTTGGTGACTATACCGTAAATCAAAGTTTAGTGTTGCCAACTGAACATATTTTAATCACGCAGCTACGATTTTTGTAACATGTAATTATTATTTACTTTTGGTCGAACTGCTTTGAATTCAAGGAATTATTTCTTAGTCAGTGCTCAAGTTCAGTTAGTCAGATTACGCCTTTTGATATCGATCGGAATTTCAAAATATTTATTTATGTACATACATATGTACATATGTATATCGACGATAATCATGAATAGTTTAACGTATTTGGATAGAGTGATAGAAGCAAACCTTGACATAAATGAAAAGTTATACTTAAAAATTCAAGTACCGACGGTATATCAAGAATTGTATTATACAATAAAAAAAGTTATCGTATTCTATTTTATTAAAAGTTCATGTCTAATAGCTGATGTTAATAACTAGTTTGCGCCCCATTAAGTAAATATACATGGGTCCTGTTAGCGGTTATTAGAATTTACAGTATTGTCAGATCTGGTTTTTTATTAGTAATGTAACGGCAATAAAAAATTACCAGGACAAGGTACATATTTACATTAGATTGGCCGTTATTTATTTTTTTTCTCTTATTTTCACCCCCAAATCCGTCCAGTTTTATGTAAACAAAAAATAAAAAAAAATTTCAAAGCGATAAGTTGTGTTTTAGGGGGTGCGTCCGCCCCTCAAACTTGGCCTTGCCAAAAAGAACCCTTTTGAAAAAATTACTTTTCAAATAGCACCAGTACTTTTCAAAAAAAAACCTTTTGAAAAAAGTACTTTCTTTTCAAATAATACCTTTTAAAAAAAGTACTTTTCGAAAAGTATTTTGCTCAGAGTATAAAAAACTAATTAATAACAAATAACATTAAAAAATACCCTGAATAAATCGTTATTGCAAAAATGTACATTTAAAAACGCCTTTTGCAAAAGTACTTTTTGAAACAAGCACTATTCGAAAAAGAACCTCGCAAAGCAAATTTTTTGAAAGTAAAGCTTCACTAAAACAAAAACCTCCAGAACTGTAATAGATTATATGTACTCGTATATACGTAAAATCTCATTTGAATTATTCCTCATAAAAAACGAATACAAAGACATTTTCTTCTCAATGTTAAATTTATAAATAAAAAGTAAATTAATTTTAGTTACGTCCCTTTTCACAATGAGTGATTAAGAGTTAACGTGATCTTTAACTGCAAGTTCTTCATACAAAACTTGCCGATAAAGTCCCTGTTAGCTTTCAATTGTACATTAGGAAAAGGGCCGTTATTGTTACAGCAAATTCTAATTTAAGATAATACTATCTATAAAAATATGTATATGCTTATAAATGTAATAAAAAAACTTAATCTCTACTCCTTAATCTCTGTAGCGGATTACCTGGCAAGCAACAACAACTTTCGCCAAATCATCCGTGTCCACCACAACAACTAGAACCCGGTGCTGGTGGTCATCGTAGCCCTTCGTCGCCCATACCGCCACTTGGTGGTGGTGGTGGTGGTGGTGGCAATTCGCCTTATAATGGCTCGCAAGCTGGCGGTAGTAGCGGTGGTGTTTCGCCAAATTCGAATCCTGGCATTTCACCCAACAAATACAGACGCAGTATATCTTTCCCTAACAAAGGGGGCACTTCTCCCACGCCTGGATATACCCTAGATATAAATGCTGCCCAGGCTGCTGGAGTTCCCACACTGTCGATTGGCAATGGTAGCATAAGTGCTGGCGCAACTGGAGGTGGTGATGCACCACAATTTTTGGGAGCCGGTCCTTATATGCCAAATGGTTTGGATATGCGTCCCTTAGATCACTGTCTAAATGATTTGGTGCGCGGTATGGGCGCTGTAGGGCCAGGAGGTGACAATAATGTCACTGCGGCGGCCATAATGGCAGAACGTATGCGCAGCCAAAAGTTAAGTGAACACCATTTAGGCGAAATGGATGCTGTAGCCATTGCAGCAGGTAACGGTGCTACAGCATATTTAGATCCCAATATGAAACTAAATTCCCCTTCACGTTCTTCACCGCATTCACAAGGTTCGGATCACACTGCACGCTTCTCACGTAAGGTGTTTGTGGGCGGCTTACCACCGGATATAGATGAGGATGAAATAACCAGTTCATTTAGGCGCTTTGGCCCCTTGGTCGTGGATTGGCCACATAAAGCCGAATCAAAATCGTATTTTCCACCCAAAGGTTATGCCTTTCTTCTCTTCCAGGATGAAAATAGTGTTCAGCAGTTGATAGATTCTTGCATTACGGACGATGATAAATTGTACTTGTGCGTTTCATCGCCCACCATAAAAGACAAGCCCGTACAGATACGGCCCTGGCGTTTGGCAGATGCTGACTATGTATTGGATGCCACCATGTCACTGGATCCACGCAAAACCGTTTTCGTGGGCGGAGTGCCGCGTCCATTGAAGGCCTTCGAATTGGCCATGATTATGGATCGTTTATATGGGGGTGTTTGCTATGCAGGCATTGACACAGATCCGGAATTAAAATATCCCAAAGGAGCCGGTCGCGTGGCCTTCTCCAATCAACAGAGCTATATAGCAGCCATATCGGCCCGTTTCGTTCAACTGCAGCACGGCGACATTGACAAACGTGTTGAAGTCAAACCGTACGTATTGGATGATCAAATGTGCGATGAATGCGAAGGCCAGAGATGCGGCAGTAAATTTGCCCCCTTCTTTTGTGCTAATGTCACTTGTTTACAATACTATTGTGAGCACTGCTGGTCGGTTATACATTCACGTCAAGGACGTGAATATCACAAGCCATTGGTAAAAGAGGGCGCTGATCGGCCACGTGCTGTGCCTTTTCGTTGGTGTTAACGGCGGCGTTGGTAGGTTGCTAAGACCTCAGCGTAAACACAAATTCGCAGATGCAAACGTTAAAGCTTTAAATTTTTAAAACTCCTTTTACCTTTGTCCTTATATCCTTGCTACTCTTTCAGATTCTCTTGATTAGTGTTTGTTTCTTTCCCATTGTTTTACTATAAAGTAATTGTAGTAGTATTTAGTAGTTGATCTTTTTACTTTTCTACACTTAAAAATAATAATAATAATAATATAATGTTATTGTTCTTTGTTTTTGAAAAGGACATGCAATTTTTTCTACTCTTAATACCTTGAAAATTAAATTAGAAAAAAGTTAATTTCTTTTGAAAGAAAGTTAAAATGTTGAAAAACAAAAATTGCTTAAAATATGCAAATAGTAAAACTACGAGTATTTATGAATTATATAAATATTATAAAAAAAGAACCTCTTCTTTCCCCTATGCAGCAATCAATCCCTAGTTTTGGGTTTTTAATGCAAAAATATTTAAACATACTTTTATATAAGTATATATTTTTTAAATTGCTTATGTTTTTGAAAATTTTAAAAACAAAAGAATTAGATATTGCAATTTGATATTATGTAAATTAATTTGTTTACTACGTAGAATGTGTTACATAAAACCTAATTGCAAAATAATAATTCTCAAAAAAAAAAAAATATGGTTTGATGCTAAAATTCGTAAATCCAAAAAAAAATATATAATTTTTATATTTTAATTTTTAACTATAGTTTTTGTTTATGTTTTATATAACTTTTATTTATTTTTCCCTTACAAACTTTGGAATTTTTTTTTTAATATAAATTCGCTCATTTGGTATAATAAGACCGTTTTTTTTTTAATTTTTCTTTAATGTAGTGAATTGAAAACTTCAATTGTTTTTTTTTTATATAAAATATTTTTAACGCCTTCGTTCTTCCAGTCAATGACTAACTCGCTGTTTCTTTTTAATAAATTTTTCACGGAATCCTTTTTTATACTTTTTTATATATTAATTTTTTTTTTTTTTTTTTTTTTTTTTGTAGGAATGTTTTAGAAATATGTTTTTTTTTTAAAGGAAATTTTTTTCTAGTTTTTATATAAATGAATTTGAGTCTCTTTTGATTTTGTTTGCTATTTCACTGTGCAGTATTTTTCTTGTACATATGTATGTATGTAGTTTTTAGTAACATTTTGTTTCTGTTTTTAGTCCTCGCAATTTTATTTTAAATAATTGAAAAGGTATATTCTTATGGTCTGTTTAACGATATATATAAAGATGCATACTTTTGTTGTTTAGTATACTTTAAAAACAAAAACCAATTTTTTTTTCATTTCCAATATGAATTTTAAACAAATAGTTTTGCCCTCAAAAAGGTAATGATTTTTTTTATTTCCAAAAACATACAGAATATACCTTTTTATATCCTAGTAGCGACTTCTACCATAAATATTATAATTTTTCTTTTGCCAAATAGCAAAAATGCCTTGCCCTTTTTTTCAAACTTATTCATATATTATAATTCTTTTAATATCGTTCCTAGTTTAATAAAAAAAAAATGTTTGTGCTTTAGCATAAATATGTAAAATTAATTTTAAGTTGTTAGTTTTATGCTGAAGTTCATATTAAGCAATTTGGCTAAAGTGTTACTCTGTAATACGAATCGAAACAACATGTTTGCAAACATGCTAATTCGAAAAATTGTCTTTCGATTTACAGAGCAACTTGTAAATTTTATGAAAGTCGAGAAAACTTGTCTAATGTAAACACACAGTCGTAATACACATACATATACACACATAAATATGTATACATAGATGTATGTATGTAGAAGTTTTATTTTTAATTCAAATCTTGTGTTGGCAATTTTTATTTCCAAGTCTTGTCTACTTGTGGATATGACGCTCTTAATTCTTTTTTTTTTAATATTTAGTAAATTTTATTTAAAAAATTTACTGCACGATTTACTAAAACATACAACCCTGATCTGATGAATTGTTATTGTCTTTTGAAAATTTTCATTTTCTTCATGCCAGTGTTGTATTTTTTTTTTAAGTAAATCGTGCGATTGTGTTGGATAGTGTATCACGGCCTTTTGAAAGAACGAAGCATTGTTATACGTTGTTCTAAGCAAAATTCAAAATTTAAGACCCCGCTCAGACTTTTAATTTATCTCGCAGCAACTTCTTATTTTCTATTTTCTAAAAAATATTTCTCCAATCAACACCTTTAATTGAAAATAAAATCAAAAATCAATTAAAAATTTTACTGTGTCTATTAAACTTTTTAATTAATTAAATTTTTAAGCAAAAGATTAATTGTTTCAATTAATTTATTAATTAAATTTTTAATTGATTCAAATAGTTTATTAATTAAATTTTTAATTAATTGAATTATTAAACAAACGTTGAATGGACTCAATTCAATTTTTAATTGTTTATTTGTATTTCTTTCAATTAATGTTGTTAATAGAAGAAAACTTTTTCTATGTAGTGAGAAAGAGCGGGAGAGGATTACAAAATGTATATATACATATATACCTATATATATATATATATATATATATATATATATATATATATATTTTAACACTCTCCCACATATTAAAAAATTACTACAATAAAATTTGCAAGTCTGCTGGAGGTCTACTGTAATTCGAAACGAATGAAAATACTTCCGAATTTGTATATTAATTACATGCAAATTCGTACGCAGTTTCTTTCGTTTCGAATTACAGTGTAGACCCCCTGAAAGTGTATTTTTTTCCTTAAATTTCGTTAAATAGGACTTAGTTTCCAGTAATTGATTTTTTTTACTATAGAACTAATTTTGTTGTTAAAAAATCTTTATTATTTATGCATGCGAAATTAAAACGATCTATTTAATTCCTTTTTTGTACACCGATTGTGTAAACATGTACCTATATTTGTGTTTAAAGAAATTAAATTTCTTATATCGCAAGTGATTTTTAAATTTCAAATGGATAAACAAATTTTTAAAAACTTTTTCAAAATTTGCGAATGTGTTAAGACTTCTGTTGTTCGTTAGTTTGCCTACAAAGGCAAATGTCATTATTTCCCATGTTTGAATTGTAAACTTTATGTGCTTTTATAAAAGAACAAAAACTTTTAGCTGGACAATTTACATTAAAAAGTAGTTTTAGTAGTTTTCAACCGGTAAAAACTTTTCTTTCGTTTTAGAAAAACAGGCTGAGGGTGTAAGTTTTGAAACGCTTTTTTTAACTTTAAAAAAATTTCTTTCTCTCACATCCCTACACCAATTTTCTAAAAGATTGC
This sequence comes from Tachina grossa, assembly GCA_949987645.1. Taxonomy (NCBI): domain Eukaryota; kingdom Metazoa; phylum Arthropoda; class Insecta; order Diptera; family Tachinidae; genus Tachina; species Tachina grossa. Next base: position 27,027,394 of record OX465276.1, on the reverse strand, counting down.
CAACTTTTTGAAACTTTTAATTTGTTTTCTTTTAATTTCGAAATGTATGTGTGTGTGTGTTTTTGTTTTCTTGCAAACTGCCTTGAAAATTACAACAAGAAAAAAAATAATTCTTTAAACTACTTTTAATTTTGTTCAAGTTAGAAACAAAAACTCTACTTTAATAAGCTTTAAAACTTTAAATTGCAAATAAAAAAAATATCAAACTTAAATGTGCAATAACTTGTTAATTAAATTAATTTTGTTATTTTTATAATTTTTTATTATTAAACTGTTGAACATTTTTCGTTAGCTTTGTTACAAAAAAAATTTATTTAATGCATTTGCTTTTACATATATTTTTTTTATTTTAAAATTTGTTTTTGTTACAAAAAATTTAAAAAATATAAATACATATTATTATTTCTTTATATAATACTTTGTGTTCAGTATTAATTAATTATTTTTTTATTTTGGTTTTATTCGTTTAAAAATTATATTACATAATTAATAAATTTAAACAAAAATTGTAATTTAGATCTTAAACATTTTTTTATAAAAAGTTTTTTTGTAAACATTTTTATATTCAATAAAAGGAAATAATAAATTAATATAATAATGATAACAAAAAAAGAAATGTGCAATATAAACTATATATATATATATATATGAATATAAAACACTTAAAGCTTAAATTAAAAAAAAACATATAAATAATTATAAAAAAAAGTCTAAAAAGAACATCCTTTTCCAATTAAAATGAAAAAAATTAAATATTTATATAATACAGTGACTGACAATGCTATAGAATCACTAAAGTTCCCTTTAGTCTAATCACGCGAGTAATTTTTTTTTTTTTTTTTGGTGTTTTGAAAATCGTTAAATTTTTACTGTGGGTTTGAAGTTTTGACTAAAGCACACTTGAAATACAAATAATTTTTTTAGTACACGGTAGTAGTGATTTGAATTATTCTAACCCCTTAAACCAAAAGTTTCGACTTTTTCAGAAGTCAGACTTGTCGCACCGAATTCGTTAAGATATTTCTGTACTTGTCAACTCAAACTTTTCGTAATGAATTTGTTAAGACATTTCGATAGTTTCTCTGAATATTTTTTTTTAATAAAAAATTTTAAAATCATTAAAACTTAATACCGACACATCGTTTCGATTTCTTACCGACATGTCGTTACGATTTCGTAACTACATATCGCTGCGAAGTGATTTGAATTATTCTAACCCCTTAAACCAAAAGTTTCGACTTTTTCAGAAGTCAGACTTGTCGCACCGAATTCGTTAAGATATTTCTGTACTTGTCAACTCAAACTTTTCGTAATGAATTCATACAAAAATTATTACGATTTCGGTAATATATCGGTTCCGAAATCGGAAGTTTTTGTCGACTAGTCATTGAGAATTCTTTACGAACTCAGAGCATTTTGTTTGGTGGGAAATCGCTAGCTAAAAGCTTTTAAGTGCCCAGGAGACGATCAAATAAAAACTTGAATCATATAGTTATGTGTGTCTAGTAGTGGTTTTTCGTGCGTTACTAATTCATGAGAATCAAAAAATTTTGATATATTTATTTGGCGTCTGATTATTTGATCGTCTCCAACTCTGATAGACGAAAAAAATGTAATTTGCTTAGTGTTATTGCTTTGTCATGATATGAAGAATTGCACGGATGAAAAAAAAAAATCATTTTACATATTATGGAAAAGTGAAAAATTTCCAAACAAATGAAATTGAAATTTTTTTTGAAAGTTTTCACTTTTGCTGCTACTTAAGCGCTACCTTAACGGTGTTAAGAATCATTTCCTAGGAAGTTCATATATTCTAGAAAATTGTTTATTGAGATCTTAGGTACATTTTTATAGATAATTGTTTCCTTGAATTTTGAACGGTTTGCTACCTATGGACCTGAAAAATGGACAGGTTTTTCCCCTAAACTAAAATCGAATTTTTTAACACTTTTTTTGTGATTTTGATCTTGAAGATGAAGTCTTTTGGCTTTTATGTGTTTACAATTTTTGTTCTTTATGACAAGAACTACCTCTTTATGACAAGAGCTGCCTCAGAGAGTAAATCAAAATTCCGAACGGTTTGCAAGATATGAGCCTGAGAAAATGCACAAATGACACAGAGGCCCCAAATCTTTGGGGGACCGTAAAAAGGAGTAGATGACTTGGGGCAAAACTGCCAGACACGTTTTTTTTTTTGGTCTTTTATCATGTAGTGGTGTCCTTATATGGTTATATTTTTTCGTGTTGCACTGTGTTAGTATTTGATTTCTCTTGGTGCATTTTTTTTTAACGATTAGAACTTTTCAATCACTCACCTTTACGTTTATGATGAGAAAAATACAAACCAAAATAAATTAACAGGTGATGTTTTGACATTTGACGTTTTTTAATAAAATACTCAAGAGACGCTATTTAAAACCCAAAAAAAAAACTAATATGTTATGCTTATTATCAACGAGTCGCGTTCGAAAAACAGGCTGTAACACACATTTGAGTTAACCAAAAAATAAATTGAAAAGTTTTTTTAATAATGGATCAAGAGTTGTCAATTTTTTTCAATCCAGATGTGGAATTTTTGAAATTATTTTATGTTAATAGGGCAACAATTAAAAAGCAATGTAACAGTTCTTTAAATTTATTTAAAAAACAAATACTTCATTAATAACAATTCCTACTCCAAAATACCCATCTAGCGTTTGGAAGATAGTTTTTTGAAAAATCACCTGAGTCTTTAGAGTATTGAGTGGTGATCAAAAACTGATTAATCACTTACACGACCAAAAAAGGTCTCGAATATTATTCGCTCTAATGGGTAAAAATAGTTCGATATAAAATGCAATGACAAATTGTATAGCAATTGCAAATTAATCATCCAGTCGTGTAAAATGTGACTATTATTTCCGTTAAGTTATTCGGGCCTGTTCTGCAAATCACGACATGTCAAATCACAGTGATTTCAATAAATCAATAAAACCTAAATCATTGCTTTTTCAAATTCGACATTTTATAGCGATGGAAGTTGCATTAAAATATTCTATTATACATGACAAAAACTTAAAATACAACAAAAACCCACTAACAAGTCAGTTATTAACAGTTTACTTTTGAAATCACCGTGATTTAAATCACCGTGATTTTCAGAACAGGCCCGAATGTATTTTGTGATCATATTTTACGCAGATAGATGGTTAAACACTGCTTGATATGTTTTTTAAGTACGTATAAAGATTTGGAATTGTTTGTATCACTTTTTATTTATTTATGTGTTTATTTTTATAAATTACGAGTATTTCTGATTAAAGTTTTTGGTAAAACTTTTTTCTTTTAGCATTTGACAGTTCTAAGTTGGGTTTAACTGAGCAATGTTGTTCGGTTAAGCCGCAATTATTAACTGGATAATGTTTATTTGTAAAAAAAATATTGAAGTTTAAGCTACAGTTAGCTGACAAGTGTAATTCATTTATTACCTTTAATGGCTTTTTATTCGTATTCTTTTTTTAAATAAATTAAATAAAATTTAAAATTATTTTATTTTAAATTTTTTATAAAAATTTTTCTTAAAATAGATTTAAAATTTTTCATACAAACAGCCAATCCCACGATGTCACTCATTTTCGTTTGCAAGCATTTTAAACGACAAACAGCTGTTTTGCGTTCCACTAAAAGCCTTTAGCACGACAAATCGAAAGAAAATGAGTGCGAACGATAACGTAAGCATTTCAATATAAATTTGTGCCCCAGTAACATTTTTTAAAGTCATTTGTACGAACTCTAATGTCAAAAGCAGGCACTTGTATTTTAATTGTCGACTGAGACAAAATAAAACAAATTATTTTTATTTACACAAATAAAATATTTTGCTTTGCCAATGAGCAAATATAATACCGGCTTCGCTGGCAATTGGTTTGTTGCGTAACCCGTCGTTGGCGGATTCCTCAAGTCTAAGCTTGTAAGTAAGCGGTTTTGCGTCCTTTGGCTGATATTTGTGATACTCTTCTCTAGGTATGTATGTATGTGTGTTCGACAACAGCTTCGATGAGTAAAGATTTTCTGCCTACCAGCACTTCCGCTAGTTATAATGAAAGTTGGTTAGAAACTATCGGTCTTATGTATAAGAAAAAACGGTCAAGAAGTTAGCATTAATCAAGCTGGTACTTAATAGTGGTTTAAAACCACATTATGCGGTGGATTTTTAATGTCAAATTGTATAGAGGAACTCGTTAGCACCTAGTTCAATATCGTCACTTACTTTATGCCAGTTTTTTGTTATACATAAGGCCGTATTTATTCATCTAAGCAGTTGTTCTACATACACAGAGTTGAAAATCCTTGAAAATCCATACATATAATAATATATGTATATGTATTTACATTTGTCCATACCTAGAGGAGAGAGTAATTGGGATCGGACGATGGCCAGCTAAACAAAAAATATACTTCTACTCTATGAAGGCGCCGTTGCGCATACATATGTATATACATACATACCTACATATGAAAATATGTATTCACAGAAGAGAAAATTATTGCACCCGTCCAAAGGCCAGCAAGGTAGAACACTTTTTCTGGGTCTGTTGGTATTTTTCAAAAACCTAAAGATAATGACAATCACCCAAATGACAATGAATAATGACCTAAATAAATGGGCTGTTGGGTGATTCTTCAGAAGATTTTGCATAGCTTGTTGTATTTTCCATCATTATTTATATTAATAAAAAACTTTTTAGTAATTATGTACACTTTTTATCTTTAACAAAAATTGTTTTGTTAAGTTTGTTTATTTTTGGCTGCCACTTGTTGCAAGCTCAATTAGAACAGAGTTTAATTTTTTAAAGCACAATTTATACATTGGAACGATTTTTTATTATCATTTGACGATGAATTTGGGAAATCGCTGATGTGGCAATATAGATATTTGACAAAGGGTATATGGCTTACGTTAGAAACGTAAAACCAGACGAACGATAAGTCGAATATTATTGGGGCGCTCAAGCGCACGACAATGAGTGACTCCTATTATTTAGAGAACGTTAACTTGTGACATCGTGGGATTGGCTGAAAATTTTCTTAAAATAGATTTCAAATAAATTTAATTTTTTGTGATTACAATTCTAATTTTAGTAGAGTAAATTTTGAAATTTTAAAACTTTGTTGCAGTGACAACCGCAACAAAGATAAACTGACTAAAGACCTCTTAGGTGGAAATGATTTTTTTTCCTTATCTATAGCCGTTTAATAATTGCATTGAAAATTGTATTGACTGACTATTGTTTTTCAAATGTCTCAAATTAAAATGTATGTATGTCATGGTTTACTAAAAATTTTATTGACTCGTCTTTCACTGTATAAAAAGTAGTATATTAAATTAATATTCAAATAAAATAGAAAAAAAAGATAAAACTTAGCATATTTATTAACAAGTTTTAAATTTAAATTTTTTAACATATAAATTATTCTTTAAAAAAAAAAAAGAATTGTAAATAATGAATATTAAACTTATCATTAAAGAAATATTTAAAAGAAAATATTAGCAAAGACATTTTTGAAACTTTTTAGACTTCTTTATATAAAAATATAAGATAGTAAAATGTTTTTTTTTAATGTTAATTTGAACAACAAAAATTGCTTCAAACACAAAAATTGGCAATAAAATAAAAGTATATATTTTTAACAAGAAAAAAAAGAATAGAAAAAACACAAAAAAATATTAGTAAAATTTTTCTAGAATTTTTATTAAATCAATATAAATAAAATGAAAATTAGTCAAAATCTTATAAAGTAAACAAAATAAAAGAATACCTTTAATAAATAGTGTGTTTAAAAATCAAAGTATTAGCCAAAAGTTAAAAGACCTTATTTCGTTTACAGTATTTTTGTAATACATATCGTTTAAAACATTTATACCAAAAAGGTCTTTGTTTTTTACAACTTTACGCAGAAAAGATATATATATTTTTTTTAAAGAATATCTCTTAAAATATAAAAATAAAAGAAATTTAACACACTATATTGAAGGTAATATAATAATTTTTTAATTATAACTTGAAAAAAAAAGATTTTACAAAAAGAAAAATATATAAGATAAAATTTAACCGCGTAGTAAAATTCTATAATATAATATAATTATTGGTTTTATATATACATACATATATTAAATAAAGAAAAATTTTATACTTTTTTATATGATTTTTTTCTACATGTATTAAAACAAAACCAAAAAGAAGAAAAAAAACAAACAAAAATATAAGATGCGCATTACTTACTTTTTTTTTTTTTTTTGTAAATTTATGTAAAACTTCAAAGGGTATTGAATAGTGTCGTTACTTATCCTTTTACTTATGGCTCAATTATGATCCTAATTTGAAAGTTTTCTGAAAAATTGCGTTTTTCTAACCCGGAAAGTATTGCGACTATTTATATAATACTAGCTACCTCCTCTCTCGTTGATCTGCTTAAAAAAAACCTTTTTCAAAACTGGTTAAACAATCAAACCCTCGAAATATATAAAAAGATATTTGACGGTGGTAGTGTAGCTTTTCAATAGTGAAATAATTTTCGTAATTTTTTACATTTATAATATTAGTAAAGATCTACGAAAAAATACAACCCTGATCTGATGAATTATTGTCTATTGAAAATTTTCATAGTCCCGGTCCAGACTTTCAATTTTTGTTGCAGCAACTTTTTGATTTTTAGTGCAAAAGAACGAGAGAGGAATACAAAATGTATTTATTTATATTTCAACACTCTCCCATAAATTGCAACAAAAATTGCAAGTCTGGACCCAAACATAGACTCCATCATACCAGGGTTATATTTTCTCAAAAAATAGCACGATTGTGTATGATAGTGTATCACAGCCTTAAGGATTGTAAATACAATTTGGCAGTATCGAAAAAAACGGATTTTTTTAATTTAGATTACTAAGAGAAAAATTAACCCTTTCCACACAAACTACACATCGTCTGAATTACTTCACAGCAAAAAAAAGTTAATTATTCTTTACGTGACGCTTATCATGCAAATGTTCTAATCCTGTCTAACCCTCCGTTGCTACATGCAAGTGCAAGTGAAAAAAAGTCAATACACTCACATTTTTTTACTAACACAGTCACACTTTTGCCACTTGCGAGTCAGCTTGCAATGAAATTTTGAAGCAAGTAAATTTTCACACTTGTCGCAAGTAAACTGACAAAACGAAAAACAGTGTTGCCGAGTAGAGAGTTATTTCATTAATTTGGTTAGTATTATAGCTAATTTTTTTTATATAAAAAGAATATTGAGAAATGGCATAGACTCGTTTTAGAGCTAAGGTTGAACATAAATTTTATGTTCTATTAAATGAAATATATTAACAATGCAATTAAAGTTCAATATTGACTTCTTGGCAACACTGCACTAAAAGTTGAAGCAAAGCTGTTATCTAGAACTTTACTTGTTGACGACATTTTAACTTGCACTGTGCTGTGTAGCCACTCAAAATATTGTTGTGTTTTTTATATTTCTCCTGATTTTCGTCAGTAATACGTATACACTACTTGCAAGTAACTACTGGCATGTGACAACGGGGGGTAAGGCATGTGTGTTTTTTTTAAATTTGTATGTCTTCGTTAAAACAAGTGTGCCATAGACAAGTGAGTCACACGTTTGATTTCAATCGCAGTAAACACGAGCTCAACATCTCAGCTGGCGTTTTATTTTTATGACGTTTTGTGTATTCAATGACTTCTAAGTATTGACATTTCTAAGTTATTACTTGTAATCCTAGTTTGTAAGGACTTGCCTCCAGCGTCATAAGGGCATTTTCATAGAAAAGTCCACCTTTTGTCACGTTGCTTGGTGACGTAGCTTGTTTTTCAAAGAAATATGAGTTATATACTTTTTTACATGTTGGTAAAAGATAGAAAAAAAAATCGAAGCGCATGGGTCTTCAATACATGGTTAATTTCTTGGTGACGTAACGTGACAAAAAGTGATATTTTCTGTGGAATTTCCCATATAAATATGCGTATATAAAGGACATTACTTATTTAAATTATTATAAAAGAAAAACTAAATAAAAAGTTCAAGAGGAACATAGGGTGGTGAGAAATTGTCTCTCTCTGTCTCCACCTACTTCTACCAATAGCAAGTGTTTTGGCTTTTTTCCAAGTGTTCTGGATTGTTTCCAAGTCCATGTATTTCAAGGGCGTCCTTGTTGCCACCTGCCTTTGGGGGGGTTCCATTCTAGAGCTTTTCTGACTACTGTAGTTAGGCGTCTCAAAATAAGCTCGATACGTATCCATTTACGCCTTCTTATTTCTTGTACGTCTAAGCTTGCAGTTTATTTGCTGCCAGAGGTCTTCTATTTAGATACAAATTGGCCAATAGATCGGCAAGATTAATAATAAATAATTTAAATTTGGTTAGGGTTCAGCTTAGCAATACTTCATGTAGTATAACCATACAACAGAAATCACTTTACACTGGTTGAGCCGAGGTTTGGGTGAATTAATTTTGATAAAAGGTGCTTTTCTTAAAAGTACTTATTTCAGTTTTTGTATGAAAAAAAAAATAAAATTAAAAATGTGGTATTTTTGAATAGCCCCTTTTAAATGGTGCTAAAAAATTATAGTTTTTCAGAAATGTACGGCATAAAAACGTACTCTTTTAAAAGGTACTAGAAGTTAGGCTGACTTCATAAATGCAGCTTGCAATCCAACACTGCAAAGAAATTAATTTACAAGGCAAAGCAATACTTTATGGCAACACTATTTTGACAATCAATGAAATACATTTTAGTTCATTTATGAACGCGCAAAAGTTGTTTAGTTGTTTCATTTAGTATAAATTTAGAAAAATTAATTTTTTTAATAAATGTTCAGCAAACATGCTCTAATCTTTTTAAAACCGCTTTGGAATTGGCTTATAATGACAAAAAATATACCAAGGAAAAATTAATCATAAATGAAAACACTGCACAAATTTGACAGATGTTGCTCATTGAAAAGCATTGCCTTGCAATAATGAACTCGCGGCATTGCCAAAAATAACTCTGCTGTATTTATGAACACTACGCATTTCAGTGTTGCGTTGCAAGCTACATTTATGAAGTCAGCCTTACTTTTCGAAAAAGTACTATTTTAACAGGTATTCTTTTAAAAGGTACTTTTTGAAAAGGAACTCTTTTAGAATGTGTTCTTTTATCAGGTATTCTTTAAAAATTACTTTTTTATATAGTACTTTTTAAAAGGTACTTTTTTAAAGCATTTTTTTTTTCAAAAGATACGGTTTTGTCAAAAATATTTATTAAAAAAGTACTTATTTTGAATTTACTTATTTTAAAAGTACTTTGTTTAAAAAGGCTCTTATTTGAAAGATACTTTGTCAAAAGGTACTTTTCTGAAGAATGTTTTCTGCATGTTGTAAAATGTATTATTTTAAGAAGGTACTTTTTGAAAAAGTACCTATTTTTAAATTGGTAAATAAATCCTTATATAAAAGATACTTAAATTTTTTTTTTTAAATCAGAAATAATTTCTTAATCAGGCTTAAAAGTTCAGTAATTTCAATTCTTCCTATATTTGTGATTTGAACGGGCTAAAGTTCGTATCGCTTTTTAAGCCAAATTACATGTGATAATTATTAATGAACAAATAACAACAAAGTCTGTTGTAAATATTCTGACTAACAACACATAGTTGAACGGAACAGCCAGCCGTTTTCGAAGGCCACTAAACCTTCATCATCAGCGTTCTTTTGTGTTTGGTCCACTGTGTGTGGTGTCAGTTGATGTAGATTTCTGCTTTATATACTTAGCATTTTATTGCAAATGGAATATGTGAATTGTATTGATTCATCGTATTTCAATTTGCTGAAAGTTTTTTTGTATTGTAAGCTCAATTTTACCATCATTATATTTACAACAGTCTTACCATTGTCGTTTTGTTCTTTTTACTAATTATACACATGTTACTTAATTTGCTTATTTTTTGTTCTACTTAAGACAAACTTTTTTGGTTTGTTTAATTGAAATGTGAGTTTGTAAAGAAGAGAAGAAAAATTAAACTATACTTTATTAAAGCTGGGGGAAATACCTATACTTTTTTTGTGCACCCACGCACTTCATCAGCACCCATGTCTATCTACTGAGGTAGAGATTGTTATTAACACCAGCTATTTAACGCAAATTTTCAATGAAATGGAATATGCGAAATGACTATATTGTGTATACAATTATTGATTTACCTTTTTTTTTCCAAATATGTAGTACTTTTGAAATCGTCACTTTTTGAAATAGTACTTTTAAAAATAGTACTTATTTTCGTTATTTATTTAATTACTCAAAATGATGAATTTTAATTCATGGTATATTTAATGTTATCAGAATATATTTATATAATAATTTATATATGTATATATATTTTATGTTATAACAAGAAAATTTGAACAGCCTTAGAGTGATTTAACTTTCTGTTAAGAAGAAGAAGAAGAACGAAATCATTTTTACATTCAATACTTCTTATAATGCATAAATTTAAAAAAAAATGTAAGTGTATCAGTTTTCATTGCGATGCGCGCCTTATATCGATGGTTTACTAATGCAACCTCGTAACTTAAAAACTACTAATTTTCAGGAGAGACAAAAAATGATTTATAACAAGTATTTAAACATTTTTAATATATGTTTTTTTATAATCTAATTACTTGGATGATTTTTGTTAAATTTTCAATTAAATACTTTTAAATTTTCATTAAATACTTGTTATAAATCATTTTTTGTCTCTCCTGAAAAGTAGTAGTTTTTAAGTTACGAGGTTGCGTTAGTAAACCATCGATATGCATACATAATTAAAATTAAATATTTTATAATCTAACAAATTAAAAAAAAACTAAAAAAAACTTGAATTTACTTTTAAGCTGATTCTTGCTTTAAAATATATAATTATAAATATATTACAAACGTTCAGACCCCCCACGCCCCTCAAAACAAAATAATTCTCCTGCTCTTGAACATTTTGAATTTGTTTTATGTAAAACAAAAAAAATTAAAAAAATATTAAACTTACATTTTTAAATTAAATAAAATTCAAAGAGGATCCCTTTAAGTTTAACCATTTCTTTTTTATTTTTGTACTTTTATATTTAAATTTCGTTTTATGTTTAAAGTTGAATTTGTGTTTTTGTTAATTTTTATATAATAAATCTTTGAATATTTTTGAGAATTTTTTGTTTTCATTATATAATTTATAGTTTTATACAAAAAAAAAAAGAATATATTATATGTTTATTTTCGTTATTAAAATAAAAAAAAACAATTGTTTCATTTCGAACTTCAGTGTAGTTTGTTCCAATATATGGGCATTTTCACGAGAAAGTCCTTGCTTTTGTTGCGTGCTCGATTTTTCTTAAAATTTTACCAAATGTAGAGCTTCCGACTGCCTATGCAAATATATATAAAGAAGTAGAAAAAAGTTTAGTTTTCTTTGACAAGACAAGCATACAAAAGCTGACATTACTGTGGAAATGCCAATATATACATAGTTGGTCCAAATAACTGGAATTTAGTTCCAAAATTATAAAGATAAATTGTTTAATTTACTGAAAAGTTGAATTTAATTAGTATTCGACTATATACATACATAGATATTAATATGGATGTAAAGAATGTAAATTTTTCTTCCACATTCGCGAATGGGAGAAACTACGATTCGCTCTTGATTCACAATTACTGCGTGTCCCACGATGTCACCAGCAAACGTTCGATCGACAACTTATATTGAAAGCAACAACAAATTTTCTAATTTTGGTTGTTATTTGCAATACAATTTGTCGATCGAACGTTTGCTGGAGACATCGTGTGACAGGCAGTTAATAATTGGTAACTGTTACTTCCTAAACAAATATACTGAGAAATTTTTGTGAAAAAAAATATTTATTGGGGTATTTTGCCTTTCGCCAATTATTAAATGAATAATTTAAGATTTTAAGTTTATCATTTGGGGCTTATATCTGAAGATTTAGTGAGATCATATCTATTACATTTTTCTCCATTTGAAAATTTCGAAACATTCGAACTAAGGAAAATTCTTATTAATCAATTCTCTTTGAGGAATTTATACTTTTAATCATGAATCAAGAAAACAAATTGCGCATTGTGCAGGTGCGTTATTTTATTTTCTGCTTGTGACGTAGATATAGAATTTTGTTGTAAACAAAGTAGCCGGAGAATAAGGCTATTTAGAATAGAAGGATTATTTCCTGGGAACGAATGGTAGGGAGGGGAAAAACTCCTCGTGAAAATTCATAATTGCGTTGAATGTGTTTTGACATCCAGCGTATACATATATTCAAGTTACAAGCGGCGAAAATAGTCAGCTGATCGGTTGCAACCACGTAGTATGGATTCGCCTTGATTCGAACCAAACTGAAAGAGAAATATTTTTTAGTTTTTGCTTGGTTTTGTTTTTCATATAAAACTTTTCGGTGAAAAACAAAAACGCATAGAAAGCCATATGTGAAACCAACACACTTTTGTATATATAAGTATATATGTATATATATATATATCGTCACCTAAAATCCAAAAGGCCGTAAGTACACATTTTACTATTTTACAGGAGAAACAAAAAACTTCATAAACTTAGTACTATTTTATATGTTAGGTGCCAAATTGAATAATGAATAAAATCGGTATTTTTGAACATATGTAAGTAAAATTTTAGGAAAATATGTATTTTGGTTAATCACATCATAATCAATCAAAAAATATATTTTGAATTTTTTGGTTGTTGCGGCCTTTTGGATTTTAGGTGACGATATATATATATATATATATATATATATATCGATATGCTCACTTATAGCAGAAAATTAAAAACGTATCGTTTTAAGCACTCTTTAGATATTAATTTTCAAACAACTATAAATGAGTACAGTTAAAAATAAAACACGTACGCATTCGCAAACATATATCAAGTGCATACTTATAACTTTAAACAAACAACGATTATGTTCTTACTTGTTCCTTCAGTTACGCAGCACAAACGGCTATAAATATAACTTAAAATACTATATCAGCTGCAATCATACACATAAGTATGCAAAAATCTGAGTATTTATTCGGCTACGCGTGAGTACTTACAAGAGTATTTTGAATTGATAAAATGGCAACAGTGTTAAACTGATTGCATTACAGGCATGTAAAGTTCGATTTAATAATTCTTGTCAGTGCTTAAAACGTTTCTAACTAAATACTTACTAGAAATACATTTATCACTTTACATACAATAAAAGTATAATTGACTATAGTCAGACACATTTACGATACGCAAAGTTTACTTTGAAAAGTCTTCTTAAAGGTTATATGAAGTCTAAATTGTATCTCCTAATTATCTGATTAATGTTTTCAAACAGCCAAAGCACATTTTCTCTTCCATTTCATACATACAAATGCATGGGGGCGGGCGTTTGTTAAATAAATACTTTGGATTATATATATTTTTTCCGAATAAATATTCATACTCTGAATATAAGAAAGAGCATACTCCGAATATAAGTATGACAGACACTCAATACGCAACAATATGCATGTGGCTTTCTATGCATAGTTGCAGAGTATTTAATTTTTTTTGCACAAATGAAATAGAGATACACTTGTGTTTTGGAATTGGCTATAGTCAGACACATTTACGATACGCAAAGTTTACTTTGCAAAGTCTTGAGTTTGAAGGAGGGAAGGAAAAGATAAATAAGGGTGTTGTACTTGCAAAGTTGCTTTGTTCTTCGTCCGTTTCTTTCGTTTCTGCCTTCGTTATGTATAATTACTTCGTGGTGTGTGGAGAAGTAAAACTAAATTTAAAAGAAGAAGAAAAGACTGTCAAAGCGAACTTTTCGCGTTGAAAAGTGGTCTCACAGTTTAAAAGCAAATATGTACGTACGAATTATTTATGCAACAATTAAGAGTATACGCAGTTACTGCAGTTAAGAGTAAATACTTAAGTATATTTTCCTATGTACTTGTTGTCATAAGTCATACCCCGCTCTTCTCCTTTTGCGCAATGTAAATCTGAAGGCATACTTTGAATTTTAGTTATGGAATGTGCTTTGCGCTTTTATATAAAATTTTATGAGTAAAGCACTCCATACACGATTCAATTCAATTTTTAATTGAGTCGGTTGTTGTCGAAATCAAAGCGTGTATGGCTCTGTTAATTGGTTAGGTTGGCAGTTGTAGAGTTGACTAGTAAATCTTTCAATTCGATTGTGCTGTGTGTGTTCGAGTCTCTTGATTAGGTGTCAAAATTTATGTTTGTTGCTCTATTTTGTATAGAAAAAGTTATGTATTTTTAAAATTGTATTTAATTTCATTGAATATTAAATAAAAATATAAAAACTAATGAATGAATGCAATAGAAATTTAAAATTTTTAAATTTGTAATTGTGAAAAAAATTATAAATTTGAGAGTTGAATGAAAATCTTTCAATTTATTTCATGAAGTGTGTGGCCAATAATCAATTCAATTGAAAGACTCAATGTGCAATTGAATTGAAACGTGTATGGGGTGCTTAACATTTTTATTGAATCTAAAATCTAAATCTTCTCTGAGCGAGTCGTCTTTGCACCTTAAGAAAATGAGGGAAAAATGTATTTCTAAACGGGGATGTCACGGCTGGAAATTGAACTCTAAAAGCATTTCAAGTTTTAACTACTCGTAGTTTCCGATTCATTGCAAATTTTGGTGCATGCAGGCGTGCATGCTCAATCATGAACAAAAACACCTCACGAGTTTTTTCACTTTTCTCCTATTATGAATTTGTTTTTCCTCCTTTTTTTACCAAATGCGGGAGTAAAAAACTTCTCGGGAAGTAAAAGTATGAATTATGAACGCAGTTGAATTTGCTTTTTTCACAAAAAATCTTTATCTGCAAAAAAACAGAAGCGAGTTTGCGTAAAAATACACTTAATATTCCATTAAGTAAAATAATATTTTATAGTTCTTGTATTTCGAAAAACATAATAAATAGTTTGTTTTCTTTAATCAACTACAAATAGCCGAATTTGAAGTCGAAAAACGCTAACGACAATGCGGGGGAATAATCCGCAAATGCTTCGTTGTTGAATTTCAATAATTTTGTTTATTCTTACACTCAAAAAAAGGGAGAAAACAAAATTTCAACAATCAATCAAAACAACGAGCTTTGTACTGCGGTGATGCCACATATTACTGTTTTTTGTTTCGAATGTATATATGATTGGAGGAATTTTTTCGCGAGAAAATTATTTTCCATAAGAAATAAATTCCGAGGGAATATTCATGGTTGGACTAAATTAAGTTTTATGACTTGAACTTTATTAGGTTGCATTTCTAGTTGTCAAAATATTATTACGTATGACAAGTGACAACTCACAGCTGTTCATTTCAATTGAAAAATTTTAATAATATTGGCAACTGCATAGTTTTCAAAACAAAAACATCGTAAGATTTAAAACAAGTAAAATTTAATTAAATAAACTATTTCTTCTTTGGGAAGGCGAAAATATGCTTTGAAGGTAAAACTATTTTAACCATTAACATTTATTCATAATAGAGACAGCGAATCTATAAAATTTTAATTGGCACTTAAGTGCCTTATTATATATGCCACATTTTGTACTGCCCTGCCTTTATCAGAAAATAATTCCAATGAAGTATCACCTAATTCACACGAAGACTTTTATGAAGTCTATTTTTCGACGTCACTTTTTGTTTGCTAGCGAACGGTGTAGAGAAGAAAGAGGGGTAGAAAAAATGATTCGATTTCTGTTTTCCATGGTTTTTTTAATATTTCTTATTACATTGCTCTTGTTGTTATTGTTGTTACGTTTTAATGTTACTCTTCTATCTTATTGTATTTTTTTATTCTTACTCTTCTAACTTATTGGCTATATGGGTGAAGAGAAGTAAAATTAGACGTCCAAAAAAAACATCGTATGAATGCAAGGAATTTTTGGTAGCAACTTCAAAAGAGAATAAAGAAAAATAGACGTCCTAAATTTCACCGTGTGAATTAGCACTATGTAATTAAAAGTAATTTCTAAAGCACTTTTGCTTATACATTTTTTACCACTTATATTTCTTATATTTTGAAGTTTTTTTTTAAATTATTTTCATAATCGTATTTTCGATAACTTCTAAGTGCAGGATTCACGATCAAAATGCATGACACAATCATCATATAGGTGTGCATGAAGCTCTTAGCATACACGTACATGCATTGAATGATAAATTAATATCATCTTGTTACAAGCTAAGTGCAACACAATTGTCAAAGTTTATAAAAAAATCTTTTACGTATATTATTTGACAGTTCTTTGTATAATCTACTGCTTTCAGTATCTTATATTGTTATGTTTGTATTGTATACATGCATTTGCAAAAATTAAAAAAAATTAGATTTTGCTTCAAGCATCGTTGGAGTGACTTATACAGACAAATTTTCACTTATCTTATTATAATGCAGGTCATGCATTTTGAACGTAAATAATGCGCTTTAGGCAACCTGCATAAAGTTTCCGCCATACATTATACTAATTTTAATTTCGATTGCGTTGCCAGTTGACAAGGCAACTGTAGTTCGGTTGACCTCCGTAAGAGAACCGTTAAGAAACATTTTGTAAAATACTTCATGCATATTTGTTGTTTCACCAAAAATTTATATACTACTGAAATTTTCTCGCTACTTATCGCTAAAATTTCCTTTTAATTAAAAAAAAAATCATCTCCTTAAGATAATTTTAGGAACCGACAATTCCGACTAGTGCAAAATATAGAATTTCTTGTACATTATCAATATTAAATTATTTTAAACAGAAAAATTATCGAAAAGAAGTAGGGGAAAAGTAATTTTTAATCTTAACCTGGTCATTTCACCCAAAAGAAGAAAATATTTTCAATTATTTAACAGCTTCCATCGAGTATTTTTATATATTTTATTTTTAAATCACAGTTGTTACTTAGAATATATTTTATTGCGACAGGGTTTGAAATTTCAATAAAGTATCGAGTTAATTTTTTTAATTCATTTTACCGTTTTTATAATTTTTATAAAAACTATATCATCCTCTTCCCTTTAAAAATTTATTACTTGAATCTCTTATTCCTCTTGCTATAAATCTCAAAACTTTTCAATATTAATAACAATAAAAAACTGTAATTTTATTAACAACCAAAAAAACAAGACTTAAATCAATTTTAAGAAAAATTTCAATAAAATTAAACCGTTGTATAAAGAATTGAAAATATATACATATACGAATTAAATGAAAAAACGTAGTACAATTATGAGTTTTTTAATTAATATTAAAAAAATACAATATAAATACTACCTTTAATCTAAAGCTTAAAAGTTTTTTTAATTAAAAAAAATATATAAAACGCCTTGAATACTTATTAAAATGAAATGACAAAATTTTACTTCAAACTAAAATCTAAGAAACATTTAATAATTACAACAACAAAAAACTTAAATTGGCTTTTCTAGTAATAATATTTTAAGTAAATTATAAATGAAAACGTACTACATACTCGTATGTACGTATGTATGCATGTACTTACCTAAATATTAAGAACTTTTATAAAAAATAATATAAAAATAAATTTTTTTTGTGAAAAATTTAAATCATGAGTTTTAAAAAGCATTTAATTTACTTGTATCTTAAATAAAAAGTATATCTAAAAGTGAAAAATATTGAAAATAAGAATACAATTATTTTTTGAAACTTTTCATAGCACAATTTTTGTAATCACTTTAATTAATTAATTAAATAATTGAAGAAAGTGAATATTTAATTAAAATATTAGTAGCTAGATAACCTGTTTTAATTAGTGAAATTAATTGGATGATAACTGAAATAAAATTTGGTACCTATTGCATAACATTTTTATTAAAATAAATTTATAAAAAAAAAATAAAATAATTAGAATTGAAAATTGGCATAAGCATGTGACTTTTTGTGTTCTATGCTAATAAATGAGAAGTTCTATCAACTTTTTTTTTAATTTTAAAGCTTTATTTTAAACATTTTCCATAAAAGTTTTTCTAATGCTAAACGCTATTAGAGCTATGCTCTTTATAACAAAAATAATGGACACTATTACAGTTATATGTATATTTTTTTTTGTTTTGTTTTGTTGCACTTAAAATCAGAGTACGAAAATAAAAGAAACAAAATGTTTCATTTTGTTTAGTTTCGTTTATTGAAGTGAGTGAAACAAAACAAAAACAATGAGAACGATTGTTCAATTTGTTTTTGTATTGTTTTTGCACATGAACACCGTACGCAGCTAGAAAAGAAAACAAAGGGAGCTACATGGAAAAGTTTTGAAATATTTGCGGCGAACGAACTTGGCATCATCATATACTCGTAATTTTATTGCTTTGTTTATTTAACACCTGAAATTTGTTTTAAATAATTCTAAGCAGCATAGCTCTAGAAGGGTCTTCTAAGACACCTCTCTTCTTCTTTTTTATTAATTTTTTTAGATACTCACAATGTGCGTTGTACATATGTATATCGTTACCATAATATATAAAGGGCCCAACTCAAGAAGGATTAATTTATTTAATTTAATCTTAATTTTATAAAGCAACTTAAAATTTGTGGTAGCCAATATTTTTGTAATTTGGCAACTGAAAATAACATCTGTTAGTTAACAGTTGCAAGTGGCAACGCAACTAAAGTTTAGTTGCCATACATAATGGAGCCATAATTCTTTTTTGCACTCTTTGCAACAATCCATTAACAACGGCTGTAATAATGGTAGTTGTTTAACTTTTCAGTATTTTCTGAAATAGTACTATTACAATGGAAAACTATTCGTTAAGAAACATTAAAAAAAAAGCAAATCAAAGAACTACAATATTTCTTCATATTTTTAACATAAGTTCCAATCCAATCAAAAAGAATCATAAAATAAAACTTCCTGCATGGAAAAATCAGTATAAAATTCAGTTGAAATGAACAGAAGTTCCACTACTACTGGTTAAAAATCACTGGATCTTGTTCACTCTTATTCCAGTTTTCAACATCGATGTCACGTCAATACAATACAAAAAAAATTTGTCCTTGTCGCGCTTTGTCAAAAGCGCGTCAATTGCTTTCGACAACGGGTAGACAAACCTCAATTTTTTTGGTATTATATTGACGTGACGTCGGCCTTGACAACTGGAATAAGGGTGATTCTGTTCTTGGGAAGTTGCTTTTGTTTTTGCTGACACCATATAAATAAATAGGCAGATTTTAAAAAAAATTATTTTCTAAACTTTTCAAATTTGTATGAAAAATAAAGACAATTCATTTCAAAAAATATTTTTTCCATAAAAATTTTTTAAAACCAAAAAAATTTTTTGTTTAAAAAAAACCTACCACAAATTGTGTAGTTATTGTATTAAACCCTTATCGGGAATAAAAGTTCACGCAAAAAGTGTTCCCTTTCCCTAAAATTGCGATCGCCAATGTTTGCGTGGTTGGTGCGCCAGTATCCTATTTTCCAAATTTGTTAATAATTTTTTTGTTCATGGGAAATATTTCACGTGAACAATATGTTCGCCTTTTATTCCCGATAAGGGTGAGTTTATGTACATATATAATTTTCTGACGTATGCTTATTGCAATATGTATTTAAATTGAATAATACTTATACGTAGACTCAAGGCGAATTCATAAGAAGTGTATACTTATGTTATTTATTACTTTTCTGGCGTATGCGTAATGCAATATTTAAATTGAATGATACTCACACGTAGGCTCTAGGCAAATTCATATAAGTTATTAGTATTCGGCTCAATTCGCTTTGAGAAATTTATACTTTTAAGGCTAGATTTTAAATACAAACGCTTTCTTCGGTTTGAAATTTGTATGGAAAAAATATATATAATGAGACGAATTTTGTTTTTTTTTTCATACAAATTTGAAACGTTTAGAAAAGAAATTTTAATGTCAAAAAATGTACTGAATAATTTTTGTTGGCATCCAACGTATGTATGTATATTCAAATTGCAAGCGGCGAAAATATTCACCTGGATTCGGCTTATAGAAACGAGCGAATTAAGGGGCGAATTCATATACATAAGTGGGCTGAATTGTCTAGGTGACAAATTTTGCCTCTTGTAATTTTAACCCTTTATTTTTATCTTTAGTCTGGCGTGTGTCTCCTATTAAGCGGCCTAGACACGATTAAAATGCTTGATATCTGCTTCGTGTACGTGTGTGTGATGTACACATATTGGGCAACCCTTCAATCAATAATTCTGAGTTTGATATTATGCTGTCAACATCAAATGTTAGATTTTGTCAAGGCGAATTCATACTAGTTGGTCACAACAGATCAGGTGACTATTTTCGCCACTTGTAATTTGAATATATGTACATACGTTGAATGTCAACACACATTGTTCAGTACATTTTTTGACATTTAAAGTATAAATTTCTCTAAGCGAATTGAGCTGAGTATACCTTAAATGAATTTGCCTTGGATTTTGTGCTGTCAATATCGTAAAAATGTCAATATCCACAGGCAAATTTAAAATATGTTCGTGCTTGATGAACAAACCCAAAAAAACACATCAAAATGCTACATCAAGCATGCCAAAAATTAAAGTTTTTTGATTTTTCAACAATCACCATAGATGTAATATAATACATACATACAAACTCATCTTTAAAAATACTACCATAATGATATTGACAAGCATTTTTTTGGTGCCTTGACTGCTTTACATATGAAGAATTGAAAGACAGAAACTTTTTGAATTGTTTTCTCACCGTACCTAGAATCTCTCTAGACTCTAGATAAACTGTTTTCTCATTTTGAGTTTTTTTTGATCCATTTCATCTTTCATAACATCAATCTCTTGAATGTAAAAGGAGACTATTCATAAAAAAAATTGAAGATGTACCTGTGTATATTTGAAAAAGGTTGTGCATTCTTTTTTTTAAATATTTTATAAGCAGAATCAATTTTCTTTTAATTTTTTATTTGCTTTCCAAAAACTTAAATATCTTTGAAATCGGCCGACATTTGTAAGAGTTGCGAATTTGGAAATGTTTCCATAATGTGACACCCTGTATATATCATATTTTATTGCAACAGGGTGTCTATAAAACACAATTTCTGAAAGCTTATATCTTGATTTTTGTATATAATTTAATTATAGTATACATATTTTAGGAATTTTGTTAATGCAATGTTTTGTACATACTCGTATTTATCTCATTTTTTTGATGGGTATAGAGATTAATTTTTGCTAGTGTATAGAAGCACTGCTATATAACATAAGATTATCTGAAAGTAGTTATTTGCTGGTATACTTTTTGCATATTAGTAAGCAAAGTTGTTGCTGTTGTTGCTATCGCCCAAATTTTTGGGTGATAGTTCATTATAAAATTTATCCAAAATCTGAGTGAAGAATAATGCAAATAATATTTTTTTTTTTTTTTAATTTAACAACATTTTGTATAAAATTTTTGCAATGATTGAATGTTTTATCAACACCCAAGTGGGTCACTCGATTTTTTTACAACAATTTTGGGACGATTCTTGGTTATGCTGTTTTGAGTATTTTTCGCTTGCGCTATTATTGGTGCAGGCGCCTTCATTTCTTAGCATAAAGCACAAAATGGAAAATATTTTTAAAATAAAAAAAGTTAAACCATAAGAGAATAAAAAAGAAAATTATATTCTTCAAGTAGTACCTTAACTAAAACAATTTTTGTTATCCTCAAAACCTTTCTAAATAAGCGAAAATATTTAATTGAATCGTAAAAATACTTCCTTGATTAAACAAACAAACAAAAAAAAACTCCCTTAAATAAATGATTCCTTTAGCGAAATATTTAATATTATGAAATAAAAAAAAAACAAAAATTATTTTATTATTATTAATACAAGTAATATAATAATATATTATTATATATTAGTACATATAATTTAGGTATAATAATTTTTCATAAGAATTTTTTTATATAAAAATTATACATAAACATATATTTAAAAAATAATAAAGAGATTTTCTTAGTTATTTTTTACATATAATTAAAAGAAAACATAAATATTTATTTTAATTTTCATTTTTATGACAAAAATTAAACATATTAAATAGTTAATAAAAATAAAAGTTTACGTACAATTATTAGAAACAAAAAAATATATATATAGACATATATACAAATATATTAAAAAAATAATAAAAAAAACCACAGCCCCTTAAAAATTACAACAACAATTAAAAATACTTCTACCCTCAAAACTAAATTAAACAAATAATTAATCAATTTTTTTTGTGCTAAAACCAAAAATAAATAAAAATAATGATATAAAAACAATAAAAAGTTAAAATAAATTATTATTTATTACTCAGAATACTTAAAAATAAAAGCTAAATACATACATACATATATCAGTAAAAACACTTTTTAAATAAAGTAATAATTAAAAAAATTAAATAATAAAAAATTAGTTGCAAACTTTTATCGACATTAAATTTCCGAAATATAAAAAAATACAGTTAGCTAAAATGTATGAAATGAAAAAAAAAATCTTGAAAACTTTTGGTGCATCAAATTAAATACAGATGGAAAAGAAGAAAATATATACATACATATAAACAAAAATATAATATGAAAAAAAATAACAATTCACTTAATAAATACCTTTTTTCTGAATAAATAATCAATATGAATTTCATTTTGCTACTTGGAAGAAAAAATAGAGGTGAACGAATGTTTTAAATTCTGGCATCACTGGCGACTATTTTCGCCGCTTGTAATTTTAATATACGTTGGATATCAAAACACGTTTCTCAGTACATTTTTCTAACATTTCAAGTATAAATTTCTCAAAGCGAATTGAGCTGAGTATACCTTATATGAATTTGCCTTGTTACACAACGAAATTTTCAACAGCGAATTTCAATGTGTTGGGCGTAATTCGTCGTTCGTCAAAGTTGTGTTCGCTGCATTCTCCTATCTCTTTTGTTTTTTTCTCTCTTAAAACCTGGTATATAAATTTTATTTTTAAACCCATGCAAATAAAAAATATTTATGTGACTAGGCAGTTCATTCTAAAAATTCTATCTTACTTATCTTAATTGTAGCAATTTGTTATCGAGAAAATTATGAGCTGATTGTGTACGATAATATTAACTAAAGAAACAAAAACCATTTTATATTAATTTATTTATATTTTTTCCTGCCTCAATAGCGAGTCGTATTAAAAGCAAATATTATCACATTTTCCCCACACAGATCCGGCAGTATAGAGGGCATCTCGCCGACCTCGGTTGGTCCTAATTTAATAGCCGCCTTGTCGAGCGGTGATGCCACATCAATTGGCACTTGGCGCATGATAAAAGGTAAAGTTTCACAAACAATTGAAGATATAAAATCATCTAAAGGTAGTACGACAAATATTACTACCTTACAACCCCAATCATATCCAACTATTATAATCAAAGGTAAATACTTCAAAATTTCGTTACAGTTTATGAGTTTATTTTATTTTTACTTTTAAATTGATACTAAATAAGGTGTAAATTAAAAGCAAAAATATGTACATGCTAAAGCGAATATGTTTAAAATTCTTTGAATTAATAGATATACATAAATAAAAATAAATTATTTACAATCTCTTAAAGAGGGTGAAGATCAACATCAACAGCAGCATCAAACGGGTGTGGAATTTGATTCGGACCAGGAAACAAAAACGTCGTTAAGTGAAGACTTATCCGTAGAACAGGACCGTCGCAGTAGCGGTGGAAGTACCAAACACAAAAGATCTAGTAAAATGGAAGACTCTGATTCAGAATTTGAAAATGAAATATTCTTAGAAGCTGATTCAGAACATTCACGCTTCCGCAGAGGTTTTGCTCATCTTAAGTCAAAAGTAAAGGCCAAACATGCTGCTCATCAGGCACAAAAGGCTACACTTAGCACCGCTTCAGCGGCAACAGGCTCAGCACATGGCAGTCACTCGGCAGTGTCAGTTGCTAAGAAAGATGCTAGTCCTAGTCGCAGTACAGGATCATCTTCATCATCGACTTCTCTGAGGGGCAACTTTTTGAGAAGACGACGCAACAAGGGAGTAGAAACAGCAGAATTGGCTTCACCTACCAATATGGCATCGGCCTTAGCGGCTGCCAGTGGAGAAATGGCTGCTGTGCTGCCAGTAGTTTTAACTGGAAAGCCTAACAAAAAAACCAAAGGTATAACAGTGGGTAAAAAAGATATAGAAATTGAATCTGGTGTAGAAATGTTAGAAGATATGGTACCACCACCGGCCCCAGTCCTTCCCGCTAGCATTACTTCAGGCGATTCCGTAGCACAGAAACGTGATGAACTAGATTTGCCTTTACAAACCGATACTCTTACAACAGACTACAATAATTTCAGTTTAAAAAATATAAAAATGTTATATGACTGCAATGATGCCACAAATTCAACTCCCACTGAATCACGTCCATCAACAGATTGTGCGAACTTTAAATCGAAAGAAGTTAAATTCGATAATATACACCCCTTTTGGGATTATTGGAATAAGCTTGCCAAGCATGCCAAATATTTGCCAAGTATTTCCATTTTAGCCCTAATTCTTATTCTTATTTTGCCAATCAACGATTTCATACGTGGCGTTTTATGTTGCTTGCTTGGCATTACAATTGTTGAGGGTCTGTGGAATTTCCTACAAAGTTTAATTGAACATTATGCCATTCATTTTAAACCCGAAAAGACCATGTTCCATATACCCGACTACAGTAAAATGACAATATGTGAAGTACCGGCTGTGAAGGAATATAAAACTGTTAAATGTTATGGGGTAAGAGAGAGAGAGATGTAGAAATAAAAGATACCGAATAAATTTTTATTATTATTACTTTAATATTTATTTTAAGGGTTGGATGAATGAGGCAAGTAGTTATGATCCAAATACATTCAGTATTAACATGGCTAGATCGGTTTACATTAAGTTGGATGGTAAGTTAAAATCTTATTCACAGTTGCATACTAGAGGGCTGCACAAGCCCTTCTATCTATTATTATTAACTTAAAGAGAAAAATAGATATTTTAGTTGTAAGAACAGTTTAAAAAAATGTCTAAGTTAATTAAATTTTTTTATCTTTATATTATAATAATTATTGGCCATTGCATCGAGATTTTGTTTTGTTTTAGTTAGGCGAATTTCGTTTATGTTTTCTTTAGTACTTGTTTGGACAGGGTAGCGCAGAATGAGCTACTTATATGGTTTAATTGGTTTATAACTTTTTTATTTATGCGATTATTATAACTTTTTTTTTAAATACAGTATATTATTGGGGAATTTTTTGGAATTAGCTTTAAAAAATTATATCCTATAAGTGATATCCATTTTGTGCTTCGCACATACATGCTCTTTTTAGCGAGAGAGATTATGCATCTCATATTTTCCATAACTTTTCGCAAAATTTCGGTCGTAATGGCCATTATCTCATTTCGAATGTTGGTTTTTAGTTGGAGTATGGCTCTTGGTCTGTTAAAGTACACTCTTTCTTTCAAATATCCCCAAAGAATACTGTGGGTGCAATGCGCAAATTAAAATGACGATATACACGCTATGTCAAAACAATAGACTGTTGGTTTGAAAAATAAAATTCAATTACATTTTTGTACGTTGTTCGATCGTGTAATGATTCAGAATTAATTCCGCAAGTCTTCTTCACAAAATGCTGAAAAAACAAAGAAAGAATAATAATTAAAAAAGTTATAAAGAATTCAAAACATCCCAGCAAAAAATAAATGAACGCGTTCAAAATGAAATAATCAGGTATGTGATGAAAAACCATTTAGACACAAAAACAATTTGAAAACGATAAAAGGTGTGATATGTTTTCTATAGTCGTTTTGTCAATAATTTAAAAACTTGTTTTTAACAGTTTTTCCAAACAGTTTCGATAAATTTCTTTTCACAGTCCTATTGTATGGTTTATATTTTATCTTCTAGTGTTTTTTTTAGAAGTCATTACTTTAAGATAAATTCAAAAATTATACTAAAAATCTATCGGAATTCATCACACCTTTTCAAAGCAACTGTTTTGAAATCGTTTTGAAAGTGATCATTTTCCATCACATACCTGAATGTTTCATGCTTTCTTGAGCATTTGTTAACCCCCGACTAAAAAAATGGGTGTTATAAGTTTGTAGTGTGTGTCTGTGTATCTGTGTGTCTGTCTGTGTCCACGTACAGGCCAAACGGCTGGACCGATTTTCATTTAGTTTTTCCTGTTTGAAAGATGACTTGATCGAGAGGGTTCTTAGCTATGTTTCGGTCCAGCCGTTTAGAAGATATAACATCTTTTCTGAAAAAAGTCGGGGGTTTTTAAAATTTTTAATTTTTGTTATTTTTACGAGTGCATTCTGAATATCATCGCAAATCGTAAGTAATGCTATAGTTTTTGAACTCATTAAAAACGTATGCGATATTACTGGATAATATATTTTCATAAAACAAGTTTTATATTCAACAAATAACAAGAGTACAGTAGCTCACTGGTAGAGAGTGCGCCTTGAGAGTGAGAAAAGCTCGGTTCGTATCCTGCGACAAAATTTTTTATTTATTTGTTTGTTTTGTATTTACGCGAAAAAACATCTTCGAATGAAGGAACTTGCATGGGTTTACATTCATTAATTTGAATTGATTTCAAAGTATTTAAATTCTCGCACAAACACATAATCTCCAATGACAAGCTAATGTAAAAATCATACATGTTTCACCTAAATCGAACCAATGCGTCATCACTTGAACCCATGCTTCAACACATGATTTGTCTTTTTTTTTTGCTGGGATATAGCTCATTCTGCGCCACCCAGTATATCAAAATATTTAGTCGATGAATTGTTTTATTTTGGCATGCGAAATATGGAGAGAGTCAGTATTTAATAAAAAAAATAATGCTTGTGGGTCATTTAATTTACGCTTGTGCAGCTCTCTATTACATACATACATACATACATACACACATATGTGAGTATACTAAATCATATAACAATATCGATCAGCTGTTTCCTACCATTGCAGTTATATTCCATTGCAGTCGGTTAACTGAGCCTTAAGGCTTTCATTAGCAAATTAGGTTAGCAAATAAAGTTATCAATTACTCGAGTAAAAAATAAATGTGTCTTCTGAACCAGTGATCCAATTACAAATAAAGTAAGAGCGGGATTTAAGCATTCAGTAGTAATACTTTTTGCGGCACACGCTGATATAACTATAAGATGTCAACATTTCCAAGCTTAAAATTCTTGTAAAAAGCATTGCATTGAAATTTTCAAATTCTTAGTCCCGGTTCACACACTTCAATTATGTTGATCAACTATTAAATCAACTGGTAAAAAAAAGAGATATTTGTATTTCCTTCTTCGACAGCCGAATTACGAGTTGATTAACAAAAGTGGACGTCTGTGAACCCGGACATAGTCATACGACTTTTTACAAAAGGCAACCCTGATCTAATGGTGTTTAACATACCATTTACACATGCCTCTATAGTGGCATGCCATTTCGAAAAACTCAATACACTCACGATTTTTCACTAACACACTCAAATTTTTCGCAATGGCAGCCCCAGTGGCAGCAAAATTTGCATGCGAGTGAAAATTTGGCAGTTGCATGCCATTGAATGTCAAAACGAAGAAAAGTGTTACCCTGTTATACATTTGATGCAAATTTATTGGATTACTGTGAAAATTAAATTAATATTTTAGCTTGTTAAATGTGTTATTATGATTTATAACTTGATTTATGTATGAAAAACTGGAGTTTGTTAATTATAAAGAACTAATATTATTAAAATAATAATAATAAGTGTTAATAGTTTCCTCAATAATGTGCCTTTGTGACGTACTAGGTAACTCTATTCTATAAACAAAAGGAAAAGTAAAAATGGAAGCGAGACTGAGCCAGCTCGCTTCGACGACATTTTTAAAATGGAGTGGCAATGGCATGTGTAAATAGCAAAGCAAATGGCAAGAGATTCGACTTTTTCGAAAAATTTTTCGTCGATAATACGTACACAACACTGGCATGCCACTAGTGGCATGTGTAATTGCAGTGTAAGAATATTTCAAAAAGACAATAACAGCTGATTAGATCAGCGTTGCATTTTTCAAAAGCCGAACTATTATGTAGATTAGTGAAGAACAGCCATTAAAAGTATTTTATACCAAAATAATGCCCGCTTCTTTTCCACTGCTGAAAATTTTCATTTACTCGATATATGTAAGTACATACATGCATATGTACATAACTATACATGGGTTGAAACCATAAGTTGCGGTTCACACACATCAACTTTTAATTTCGCTGATAGAAAAAGAGATATTTGTATTTCCTTCTTCGTCTTTCGTACAGCTGAATTACAAGTTGAGCAACGAAAGTTGACGTTTGTGAACCGGAACTTAAGCAACGATCAGCTGTCAAGTCGGTTGCCAATACAAATAAGTGGAACGTTTAAAAGAACGCCCTTTTTACCCGACTGCGCAACTCAAAGAAGGGTATTGTGTTTATCAGTCTATGTATGTATGTATATATGTATGTATGTGTGTTCCTTTGCGGCACTATATAAACCGAATGCGTGGACAAATTTTGATGATTCTTACTGCAATCGATTTTTCTTAATCCCGGGAATGTCATTAAAGATATGTCAGTTTTCTAAATTCAATATGGCGGCCAAAAGACGCCATTTTTTTAAGTACGAAACAATAAAAAGTCGGCAAACTATATCAAAATGGGTATCATTCGACAGATATTTAAAAATCTTTAGGTTTATCTTATGATTTTTGATTTTGAATGACCATTTATGATAATTATTTAGCGGTTCATAAATGGCTACAGTCGGGTTTTTTTTATAAATACTTGTTATAAATTCAATTGAATTTTTACAGGCACAATAATGCATATTTCTACTACGAATGCTCGTATACCAAAACGTGTGATGTGGAACGAATTGCCTATAAATCGTAAAGCTATTATTTTTACCACACATCGTAGTTACGATTTACTCGGCTGTCGCATTGAACTATTACCTATTGGCCTGGCAAGAAAAAGGTAAAGTTATATATAAAGTTACATTAGAAAATTCTTAATCTATCTTTTATAAAATTAATTTTCATTTAAGACATTTCAACCGCAAATATCCCATACAACTTATTATAAAAGATACGAAAGGTTTGCTACAAGTTGAGGATGATGATGTTGACAGCAAACCTTCGAAACATAGATTCAGTCGTCATCGCCATAAACATGAAAAATCAGAAGGTCGTGAGTTATCGGATAGCAGCAGTAAATTAAATGAAACGGAAACTCAAGCTCAAGACGCTGCTGGAGAAATGGATTTTGGAGCCACAATATTAAATGCAGATGTAAGTTGAAGCACAAAAAAAACTTAAATACGAGTATTGGGTTGAATTTGTAAGACGTCTTAAGTCCGGCTCACTAGGGTCTGTCAGTAGGTCCCAATATAATAAAGGCTCTTGTTATAAGCTACCTTCGATCTTTGAATTTTAACATTCGAAACTGGATGTTCGATAATCAGCGAAGATCGAAAATCGAATGGAACTCATAATAAGGGCCAAGAAAATTAAATCAAATCTGTATATAATAAATTAAATAAGCATTATTATTAATTTAGCTAAAAAAATTACAAGATGAAGTAAATCCTGATGAGGATTTAAATAATATAATCGTGCCTTGTGGTGATGAGGTTCGCATATTACTATTTGCGCGAAGTGCAAGAGAAAAAGAAGATTGGTAATGATACTAAATATTACTCAGTAAATAACATCATCTTTAAATATTAAATTATTAATAATTGCAGGTATAGACGATTTGTGGCCGCTAGCAGTGGCGATGTGCACGATCAAGATTTACATTTGAGCAATGTGAAATTGATCAATTCAAAGGATTTGCAGACAGCTGCTACAAAAGCTGCTCAACTGATAACTAATCCTAAGGTTTGTTTGTTTTTCTTTGGCTATTTAAAAAAAATAAAATAAAAATTATTGTCTTTCTCCCGTTTATTTTTAACCTAAGCCTAAGGAAAATGCTACTGGCTCTGGAAAGTCTTCTGTGAGTGAGCAACAAAGAGAGTCGGCTTCAACAATATTTGAAGATTTTGTTGATGTAAGTTTTATAAATACTGTGATAAGTTATTTGATTAATCATTTGATTTGCCCAGCTTTCTCCTTGCGTCAATGAAAAAGAAGAACCGGAGCGTGATGACGAATCCATAGATTTTATGCCAGACGATGCCGAGACAATTGAGGGTCTCTTAATGCTGGCCAGTGCTGCTCGCAATGATGCCAACTATATTAAGTTTATGGCTTTATATCAGGTTTGTGCAAAGTTTTTTCATTTGTAGCAGTTTTTTTTTTGTGATTGTCTTATAAAGTTGAGATCCCACTATCGAACAAAAAGATTTATAAAATAAATTAAAAAGTGTGTATACATACTAACAGTTATTATTACCATACTTTATAAATTAATTTTTTTTTTAATGACTTTCGCAATTTTCATTTAACCTTTTTTAAAATTTTTACACTTTTACTTGTGTTTGCTTACTTTTTTCTTGCTAAATTTTACTGCGAAAAATTTCTGCAGTGAAAATTTGCAAAATACTCAGCGGAGAACTGTCACTTTACTCTCTCTCTCTCTTTCTCTCAATGTGTGTTCTCATTTACTATATTTTAAGTAAACGAACGCAAGTTAGTTAAATAAAGTAGAGTTCGGTAAAAAAATCTAAAACCCTTTGCTACTCGAACGCAGCTATTGTTGAGTTAGGCTAAGGTTCGTATCTTGACAATGACAAGTGATTCATTCAAACCAATATATAATAGTATATTTCCACCGACTTTAAAATACGCAGCAGCTGTAATGTGAATTTTATTCACATGTAGTTGACATTTAAGATTGATTCCTTAATGTAATTTTTTTCGAAATTGTCAATCACTATTGATGGATGATCCAGGGATGGAGTTTGTAATTTTAAAAGCAAAGCGGGGTTGCATATACATATAAATTGAGTTCAAAAAATGGTATTTTCGACATTATTTAAAATAAATCAACATTTTGAGGTGATTTATCCATATGCAAAATATATGGTAAATCATTTATAAATTAATATGATTTGCACAAATCATCATGATTTGTCTAAATCATGTCGTTGGGAACATACTATAAAACAAATAAAAAGTTTCAATTTTGGTTACATAATTTTCCAATATTTTATATATTTACATACATATGTATATCAATAGATTATATTTTGTAATTTTTATTTTCTATATTTTCATTTTTAACCCCCGACTAAAAAAAGGGGTGTTATAAGTTTGTAGTGTGTGTCTGTGTATCTGCGTGTCTGTCCGTGTCCACGTACAGGCCAAACGGCTGGACCGATTTTCATTTAGTTTTTTCTGTTTGAAAGATGACTTAATCGAGAGCGTTCTTAGCTATGCTTGAAGAAAATCGGTCCAGCCGTTTAGAAGATATAAAATTTTTTCTGAAAAAAGTCGGGGGTTTTTAAAATTTTTAATTTTTGTTATTGTTATTTTGATTTACCTGTTTTA
The DNA here is from genome assembly GCA_949987645.1 of Tachina grossa. Classification (NCBI taxonomy): domain Eukaryota; kingdom Metazoa; phylum Arthropoda; class Insecta; order Diptera; family Tachinidae; genus Tachina; species Tachina grossa. The sequence continues at coordinate 26,995,781 of OX465276.1, read as the reverse complement.
TTTTTAATTTTATTTTTATTTTTAGAAAGCTTGTAGGCAATCAAAGATTCCAGTTTATAAAGGCCAAATATTTCATAATCCTCTAGACAAAAAGAGCGTATGTTTTCATTTTACTTTTATTTAATTTAATTAATTATTCATTAAAACTCATGCAAAAAAATTAATTAAATTATAAATACCGAAAACATTGTTTTAAATAAATTTTTAGAACAAACGCACAGCTCGCCATGAAAATGAACTGTGGAAGGGCATTGACCAGTCGCTATTTTTGGGTCCCTCCGGCAGCGTCGTGTGGGCTAACGTTTTAGTAGGCCGCTTACTGTACAGTGTTCTGCAAAATGAGCAGATTATGGAGAAAATACAAGATATTTTACAAAAGAAATTGAACTCTATTAAGGTCAGTAAAAATTGTCTAATAATTAAATTATTTAATAATTTTTTATATAATTAGCTGCCCGGTTTCATGGAAGATGTTGTCATCAAAAATATCAATCTTGGCCATACCCCGCCTTTGGTACATCGCGTTTCACAGCCCATGCTCGATGAACGCGGTGTTTGGCTTGATATGGATGTGACTTACGAGGGTCATTGTCATATAACTGTTACCACTAAACTGAATTTGTTACGCCTTAAACGTCCAATGCGTAATCCTTTATATGTGGACGCAAAATTCGATGCTTCTATGCCGAATGTGCACATTACTTCTTCCTTGAAAGATGAACTTTTGGCCGCCAATAAAGCTTCGCGAGTTGGTGATGGTTTCAATGAAACTGAATTGTTACTAAATAGCGCTTTAACGGGCAGTGGCGCCATATTTGATAGTGATGCTGAAAGTACTGGCAGTTCGAGTACTGAATCCGATAGTCCTATTACTGGTATAATGGGCGATAATCCTAATAGTGTTAGTGAAGGGTAAGTCACTTGCAAATTGACTTGAAAATATATCCCCTTATTCTATTAACTATTTGTCGACGTTACATTGGCGAAAACAACTGGCTGTTATTGACAGGATTATGCTATTTTGTAGACCTTAAGGAATATAAATAGACTGTCAGTTGCATAAAATTGTTCTGGAGATCGAGTAGGCAAGTTAGTTAGACCGATAGTTAAGAGAATAAGGAGGATTAAGCCATAAATATTTGTGGCTGTGAAATCATAAAAAAAACAATTAATATTATTTATTAACTAACTCTAAACATTTTTATTTTTAAGGACCTCAAATCCTGGCAACGCAAGACGTATATTCAAATTTGTTGATCGCATAGCTACTTCCAACTTTTTCCAAAGTGCTACGGAATTGTCTTTTGTACAGAAAGCCATGGAGAATATGAGCACTACAATTACATTAGGCATAGACTTAAGAGGTTTAGTTTCCCGCGTAACTATAAATATACCTCCACCGCCTTCAGATAGAATATGGCTGGCGTAAGTTGTTTAAAAAAACACTATATTTAAATACCGGTCCAGACGTGCAATTCTTTAATATAGGGAAGAGTGTTGAAGTAGAAATATATATGTATATACATTTTGTATTAGTCTCTAGCTCTTTTTCACAAAAAAAAATAAAAGTTGCTGTCTCAAAAATTGCAAGTCTGGAGCGGGACTAAACAATGGCATACATGGTACATATTTTCAAAATTTCATTTGAAGATTTTCGAACACGGAAAAAATTTTAATTCGAAATAGATTAGAAAAACCGCATATGTATACAATAGGTCTGTTCAATTACTTTCCCAGCAGAAACTAGCAACGAGAGAGTAAAGCAGAAATTAACAAAATACTCTCCTAAATATGAAAAAATAAATGAACGCTTTACATGTAAAAACTTGCAAGAAACCATCAATATCAATATCAGAACCATGGACGGAAATCATGACACAATTGTACTTTTTCTGATGTATTTTGTTTGATAATATTTTAAATTGCATTTTTTTAGAAATTGACATTTAATATGAAATTCTTTACACAGTTTCATGCATTTTTACTATTTTTATGCATTTTTCATAATATTTTAATTTTTATTCATTAACAAATACAAAAATGTCACTTTCCATCTCTGATCATATATGAGAAACAAACAAAATTATTTGCCATTAAAATTGAATTTATATGGCTTAATGAAAGAAAAACAATAAAATAAGAAAACATGCCTTCTTTTTTCATACGTATACATGTTTTTTTAACAAGGAAATGCACATTTTTCAGTTTTTCTGTTCAATATATTTTTGAAATCATTAATTTGACAACAAAATACACAACAGGTGGTTGGATAATTCTTAAAAGTAAAACTTTTACTAATAATAATTTGTAGGAATTTTTTTGTCTCTCAATTTATTTTCTCTCTTTTGACGCTCTCTCCTTGTAAACTTTTTGAGTTAATGAACACTTTCCAGTAATAATTGTTACAAATTCGTAACAATTTTTAGTAAATGAACAAACCTAATTATTTCTCTTGTTGACGTAATTTATTTGTCGATTAAAGTAATTTAAATTCTTCATAAATTTTTTTTATTTGTTGTTGCACATTCTTGAAAAAAAAATTTTATGTTCCAACTATTGTCAAACTTATTTAGCCTTTCAGCATGTCACATACAAAAGCGTTTAAATGTTTCATGGATTCATGTGTAAGAAGAAAATGAATAAGAAGAAAATTTCCAAAAAAAATCCTGCTAGAACTGGATAATTATGGGCAAATCTATAAAGATTTAAAAGATTTAACTTTCAAAATTCCCCATGCAACAATACCTATTTGTATTCTCTGACTAATACCTGATTTACATTAAGCATTTTTTCATTAAATTTCATGAATTTTGTTGCACGCAACTTTTTCTGTTTGCTAATTTCAGCGCTATAAAAGAGAGCTTTATATGAAAAAGGGTGTAGAATGAATCTCGGATGCATTTTTGACAACTATTTTAATATAAGTTGCTTCTCCAGGCCTCCTATTGACAAATAAAAAATTTTCATGCAACTAATTTCATGAAAAAAATGCTTAATGTAAATTAGGTATAAGATGAGCAATAAAACTTTTTAAAAATTTTAAATTAATTTCAAAAAGAGACATACTTAGGGTTAATGTTGCAACTTTGCCATAAGGTTCCGGATAGTTTATTTAAAAAAGGGTGCGGTTTTCAAGGTTGTTAATCTTAAAAACATTTAATAATATGTGTTCTCTGCAAGAACAAGATTTCTGTTCAGAATGGCCATCAAAAAGCTGTGACGGGTGTGACCTTACAAATCACAGTTTGTACGGAATTATTACTTTAAGTTTCCTAAAAGTTTTGAATAAAACTGAAGTCGTGTACACGTAGCCAAAAAATATATAAAAAAAATATATGTATTTAAATATTTTTTACATATGCTTGCTTTTTTCAGTTTCCGTGCACCACCACGCCTTTGGCTTACAGCACGGCCCACCGTGGGTGATAAATCGGTCGATTGGAGCATTGTTACAAATGTTATTGAGGGTAAATTATGCGAGGCTGTTAATAAATATTTAGTATATCCCAATATGGTCGATTTGACGGTGCCATTTTTGGGCAAATCTGCAGCTTCCGAATCATAAAACAAACACATATAAAACAATATCTAAAGATTTATGGTATAAGTTTATATAATTGCCGTCTTAAAAGACAAATTTTTAATGTTAAAACTCCAAAAAAAAGAAAAAAAAACAAACAAAAAATAATAAAATAGCATCAGTTTATTTTTCTATATGTGTGATACTCCTTAAATATTAAAAAAATAAGAAAAAATAAACTAATTTCCACACTTATTTATATTCCTCAAATATTCCCTTTTCAAGTATTAGAACAAAACAATAAATAAATGAATATATATATACATATGTAAAAGTTGAATTCTAAAGAGTCGTAAAAAATATAGAATGAAATTTGAGATTATGTTGGTATGGGATGGAAATCGATTTTTAAAAACTCCTCGAGGTAAAATAGAAAAAAGTTATGATGTTATATTTTTGTAATTGGATTTAACACATTTTTTTGTTAAACATTTTTATATGAAGGTTGTTTTATATATATTATTTGTTTCTGCACTTCTCGTATACTTTTTGAGAAAGTCGATAAATTGGGAATGGCTCAAAATTGATTCTGGAAATCATTCGAAATTGACTCTTCCTTTCCAAAACGAATCATTTTAAATTCATTCGATTTCCATCATATACCTGATAGATTTACTTTTTTCCATAAATATACTTACTTCTTTGATTATTATTTTTTTAAAGAAACTTTTTATACTTTTTTGTATTAATTATAATTATATAATTTTTCTATTTATTTGTACTTATTACATTTTTTATACACACATATACACACATGAATATGTATACATATATATGAATTTTTCTAATTTAGTACTGTAATAATTAAGTATTTTGTATTTCTTAAGGCCGTGATACACTATCATACAAAGTCGTGCGATATACGAAAAAGTACATTGCTGGTATGATTGAGTTTATGAAAATTTTCAAAAGACAATAACAATTCATCACACCAGGGTTGTATATTTTCGTAGATCGCACGACTTTGTATGATAGTGTATCATGGCCTCTACTATTTTCATTATGAATATTAAGAACATGTAATAACATTTTTACTCTTTATTAGGTGTATCACTTTGGCACTACTATATACTTTCTTTCGCCAGCAAACGAATTTTACTTTAGCAAACTGTTTATCTTTTTGGGCAATTGATAAATTACTAGCTCTCTTCGTTTAATTGTATAAAGATTAGCAAGCAAATTATGGGTCGAGTTGAGTAGAAAATTTATATGAAAAGAACTAATATTTTTTAAGTGGTATTCATATAAATTTTCTAGACGAGTGGCAGCCTGACTTGCATGTATTGTGAATTGATGCTCTTGAAATTTCAACAAAAGTCCCACTGCCCAAAATAAAACAAACAAAAAATAATCAAAACATTTCATCAAAAAGGTAGTCACTCCAAAAAAAGCTATTTGTTAACAATAACTGAACAAATTTTAAATATAAAACTGGTGAAATATATTTTTAGAAGTGGAATTCAAATTCACTGGCAATCTAAGGACAAACAGTTTTTTAATCTCTTGTTGATCAAGTGCGATATTTGCTTGCTCTTCCATTAGAAAGCTTCTATTGAGTTCGTATAAAAGCTTTAAGAAATCCCAGCATTACAATTCAGAGATGACTTTTTCTTATGACTTTTAAAACAATCATTTACCAGCTCTTTTTTTTATCTTTAGAAATTTGCTGCTTACAACTCATATACGCTTATACTATTCCATTGCTCTGTATCATTCCAAGTCTTATAGCTTGTAATATTATCTATAACTATCGCGAACTTTTTTCAAGCTTAGTTATGAGTTTTCGTTAAGCCAAATGATTTTAAATTTCTATCTTCGAAACGAAAAATGGATAAACAATGATTTATATTCCCCAGATAAAGAGTATAAATAAAAAATAAATTAATGATTATGTTTTTCGTCCACAGCTTTATTGAAAATAAAACTTAATGAATTCCTATTGATATCATTTTAAGATAAACTATATTTTCTTCTTTAATATTATTTAGCATGTAATAAAATAAATAAATTACAACAGAACTTATTAAAATGTTTTATTGGAAATATTTGAAGTTATGTGTGTGAATGGCTCCGTAGTACCAGCAAGATTATTGTATCTTCATAGAAAATTTACCCGAAAATAGGAAAGAATCAAAAAATTCTTGCAAATAAAATGTTTGGGGTTATTTTTCCTTTTTTATTTCGAAAGCATTTTTCTTCAAGCCGGAAGGGAAATGAACTTAAATGGTTCCAAATAGAGAAAAAAAAATTAACAGAGTAACTTATTTTCTTTAGAAAATCAAAATTATCAGGGCAATTATGTAAAAAATTCCGCAGGGAATTTCTCCCAGGGAACAATTCCAACTAATAGCAAATGATAGGGAAAACAAAAAATTCTAATTGGAAAAGGGAGCAATTCCCTGCGGAATTTTTTACATAATTGCCCTGTATACGAATTTTTTTTTTAAATTTACTTCTTCAAAAATTATATTTTTAAGCCTTTTTTCTTTCCAAAAGTGCTTATTTAAAGTAATCATAAAGCCTTGGTTGGAGCCATTTTGTATATATTCTTGAGTTCACTTTCAATTATGTCTATGTATACTAATTTGTGTAAATTTTTTACTAATTAGTAGTAAATTAGCTCTTAAAATCATATGAAATACAAACAGCGCAATTATGTAAAAAATTCCGCAGGGAATTTCTCCCAGGGAACAATTCCAACTAATAGCAAATGATAGGGAAAACAAAAAATTCTAATTGGAAAAGGGAGAAATTTCCTGCGGAATTTTTTACATAATTGCCCTGAAAGTGTTAAAGAAAACTACAAACTACATATTATTAATTACATAGAAAATATGAGTGCATACTTTCAGGCTTTTGCTTTCTCAGATTTTCAAATTGGCAAAAATATTGTTTAAAATTCTTCAATTGGCGGCATGTCTCTTAAGTCTTTGAACCTAGATACCTAACAAAATGTATTACGAAATGCGAAAGACTTAGGACAGCACCATGCAAGTAATGAATTTTTGCAATTTTTTAGTTTTTTGCATTTATCTCGGAAACGCGTGGCCGAAAATGGCCGCTGGACGCTATACGTACGAATTCCACCCGCTCAATCCGAAAATCACCATTAAATTTTGATTCGACCGAATTTTCACATTTTCCGAGTGTGGGTCTTAAGTCTTTTGTGATTTTTCTTCCATCATGAACATCAAAAGACTTGAGACACATACATGAAAATGTGATAATCCAAGGAAAATCAGCCTTTAAGTGAATTTTTTTAATCTTTTCAGGTTCGGGCAGGTGAAACTATTAAAAGGGGTGTATTTATTATTATTTAGTTAATCGGCCTTGTTCTGTAAGCCGAATCCGAGTAAATTTCTCGTTTTCAAAAAATTAATAATGGTTCAACAGACGTGTTTAAATCATACAGGATAATTTTCTTTCAGAAATGATATTTGAGAATCTACATATATAGCGTGTGGTTTCAAATCGATAGGTTTACAGAACAGGGGCGAATATCTTCATTAAAGAAACAAAAAACAATTATTTTCTTAAGAAAATTCTGAATTAAAATTGGAAATACTTAAATTTCAAGTTTTTAAAGCAATTTAAAAATTGCGTATCAATGTGGAATGTGAAAATAACCAAAAAGAGTCAACTTGATGATTTTCCTTGGATTCCCTCATTTTCATGTATGTGTCTTCAGTCTTTTGATGTTCATGATGGAAGAAAAATCGCAAAAGACTTAAGACCCACACTCGGGAAATGTGAAACTTCGGTCTAATCAAAATTTAATGGTGATTTTCGGATTGAGCGGGTGGAATTGGCATGTATAGCGTCCAGCGGCCATTTTCGGCCACGCGTTTCCGAGATAAATCAAAAAAACTAAAAAATTGCAAAAATTCATTACTTGCATGGTGCTGTCCTAAGTCTTTCGCATTTCGTAATACATTTTGTTAGGTATCTAGGTTCAAAGACTTAAGAGACATGCCGCCAATTGAAGAATTTTAAACAATATTTTTGCCAATTTGAAAACCTGAGAAAGCAAAAGCATGAAAGTATGCACTCATATTTTCTATGTAATTAATAATATGTAGTTTTTAGTTTTCTTTAATACTTTGTATTTCATATGATTTTAATTAAGAGCTAGTTAAATTTAGACCGAGTACAAACAAATCAGGCATTTCTTGCGTTGTCATTTTGTGGTTTCATTTTCAAAATGTGTGGAACGCCGCTCCCATTTTTTTCTATATGGAAAGCAATGCAGCACAATGAAAAATATCGGAAATGACAAACGTTAACTCCAGTATACCCTATTGCGATGTCACAAAATGCCATAGTGTGTACTTGGTAATAGTTTAACACACGTTTGAGTTAAGCAAGAAACAAATTTTAACGGACCTTAGTCGTTTATTCAGTTTTTCATTAATGGATGCAGACTTGTGAATTTAGCTAGAAGTGTCTACATTGTTTTCAATCCAGTGCCTTGTTTCTTTAAAGAATGTGAGAGCTTTTCGATCGAAAAATTTGTTATCAACCGGTGAAATAGAGTCTTAACAACTTTCATGTGATTTCCATTCACTTGTGGTTTTAAAATCACAAATGTGATTTGCTGCTTACTGTTCTATAGATCAGGGGTTCGCATTGACTTTTAGTTTATGGACACTTTGTGAATATTTTTTTTTTCGCAGACCCTCATTAATGTTAGATTAAAGAATAAGGGTTAATATTTTTCCCCATTAATATTAATAAGTATTTGGATTTTTAAGCTATAGTAAATAACGCATCATTGGAAAGTGGTTTGTTTCATATAATGCATTGTGGTAGATATTCATCGTTTTATATGCAAAGGACCATTTTCATATAGATAAATTCAATGGACTATAAAAGGCACACTTTGTATGTATAAAATTTCAATGGGCTATATATACACTGCACACATTGAATTTTTCTAAGTACATGCAAATTGTGATTTGTATAGCACATTTAAGTTTCCTATATGAAAAGTGTGCTGTGTATATAGCACATTGAATTGAAATCGTTTTTTTTTTTTTTTTTTTTTTTTTTTTTTTTTTTTTTTTGGAAGAATTATTTTCGTTATACCTAATTTAAACCAATAATTGTTTTTAGGGTTTTATTAAATTATTTTATTACGACCTAAAATTTCTTCAAAATTTATACATTTCTTTATATACGATATGATAAAATGGATTATACAAAAACATTCAAATTTCATATTTAAATACTTTACACACTAATCAAATATATGAATATGTACATATGTATGTATACATACTATATACATATGTATAAACAAATATTTTATTTTTTTTTTTTGTTATTTTTAGCAAATTCATGAAGAAGTAAACCAACTTAAGAATTCATTAGAAAAAAAAGAACTAGAAAGAGCAATTTTTAACAAAAAAATTTCATGTTACTTGTTTATTTTGTTTTAACAAACTTAACTGTAATTCAAAGTATCTGTAATTGATTTTGAAGGTTTTGGATTTCATTTTTTTATATAGGACTTATATAAAAAAAATAATTAAAGTAAAAATATTTTAAAATTATTTAATATAACTACATATGTATGTATGTATATTGTATAAAAAGATTATTGTGATGTTTAGAGTGGAAATTTTCTTTATAATACAAAACGAGGGTTTTAGTTAATATAACAACAAAAAATTATTAACTAAAACTTAGCATTAAAACCTTATGAAAATAGTATTTTTTTTTTTTTTTTTTTTTTTTTTTAAGTAAAACATAAAAAAAATTATATAAAAATTCAAATGGAATGTCTGCTTAAAAAACGAGTTGATAAAATATAATAAAAGTATTTAACAAGTTTTAGCGAAATGTCAAAACTTAAAAAAAGAGGGTATAAGATCTTATTCACAAAAAATTTTGATTTACATATTACAGGGGTTTTTCAAACTGTTTGTTTTTCATATCAAAAGATTTTTTTATGAATAAGGCTGCTAATATATTTTTGTTAACCAATAACAAGTCCAGTTACAAACAATTTAAACATTTTTTATTTAAAATTTCTTAATTTTTTTTTGTTTTAAAAAAAATTTTCAAGTGAATGTAAATGTGGTCCTTGTTTTTTTCCTTTTCGACTAAGTGTAAATAATAAAACAATTAAAAACCAGGATTTATAAGGGAAGATTTATTGTATGTTTACAGTCTCATGCCATGATATTTGGCAAAGGATTTGCAAAGGCAAAAGGCCAAGAATATTGCCAACAGATGAACAATGCCGACGCCAAATAAAACTGCAATTATTATTTCACGATGGGATATAATCCACTCAGTAAATACATCATAGCAGCCCTAAAATTATAATAAAAATAGAATAATTACATAAGATATTAATTACATATGTATATAAAAATACATATGTGCCATTAATTAAGAAAATGTTATAGTCATAAATTTCTTTAGTCGAGATATTTAGATTAGATTAGATTATTTTTGAAAAAATCCAAAAAATTTCTTATTATGCAACATTTTATTTTAGATTTGTAGTTGTCTCGATTAATATAAATTTATTTAATATTTATTGAAATTTTATCAATATTTATTAAATATTTCGAAGCAAAAATGCAGATGACTTTCACAACTAAGAGCACATCCAGTTCAATAGTGTCATAACTCAAAAAAAAACTAGTTTGCAGAAAGCGCATTTAAAGTTTTCAATTATTCTGCATTATTAACTCAAAAAACGAATTTTTTAAGTTAGGTCACTATTGAACTGAATGTGCGATATGTAAATAAGAGTAAAAAGAAAAATAATTAGCGAATTCACAATGAGCAGCTTAAAAATTTTAATGTGGCAACATTGTGCCATCTAAAAATTTTCATTGTTAGCTGGCGACGATATAAAACACAGTTCAATCAAATCCGCTTTAGCGCAACACGCTTTACTGAAAAATCGGATTATTGAAAGCGATAAAAATCCCCGCACTGATTTTAAACGCAGCTAGTCTTATTCACTTCGCTTTAGCGAAACATCTCTTTATTGAAAATATCGTATTACTGAAAACCAAAAGCATGCCCACAACCACTTTTTGTATGAAACTTACTTCGCTTTAGTGAAAAAATAAACAATGACAAATTTATTTATTAGAAATCGATTGCATAATTAAGGCTGAAAATATTGTGCATGTTTTGTCCATTAAAAAATTAAATGGCAAAATGTGTTTGTTCTTTTCGCTCTTGCGTACTTTATTGTATTTTTCTATTATATTGTCAATGCAAGTGGCTAGAAATTTACTGATTTTAAGCAGTAGGCTTAACTGTAACAAATTTCTGTAATCCGAACTACGTTTTAGAGAAAAGATCGGATAACTGAAAAAAATTGGGTTTTGGTTATTTCCAGTAAAGCGGAGTCGACTGTAGTTATGTATGAAACTGTTTAACTTAATAAATACGTGTCTAGTCAAACAGTTTTTCATTATTAATTAGTGGTTACGCTTTTTTGGGCACATGGCACACATGAAATGCCAAATGTAAACTCAGCCATACTGCCATGTTGAAAATTACATTATTTTTATATAAATTTTCCACCTGGTAAACAAAAACAACAAACTTGCCAACGTATATTAAAGTATTAAAATTGAGACGTTGCAATATTAATAGTACGTTTCCTCAGAACACTTCGAAGTGTTTCCATTATGATTTTGTGTGTTTTGGTTATACGAATTTTCGAAATCAATTTGATTTTATTTTGGATTAGCAAAGTGTTCACTCATTTACATATAAACAACATATAAATACAACAGATGTGGTTTGTGCAATTGCTTAAAAAATTAAATATTCTGTAGTAGTGCTATCTTTTATCAGAATATTGCGGCTTTTTTCGAAGTTTCAGCCATTGCATTGGCAAGTTTTATAATGTTTTGGAGGAAAACAGCTTATTTGAGGTGTTTTGCTGATATGACAAATGTATGGGAAAACATGTAACAAAACATTGGTTTTGAGCAAAACTAGTTTTCTGCTCCAAAACACGTAAGTATGGAAAAGTACTATAACACATATTTTAAAACGCTATTGTGAACTCCCTAAATATTTTCATTTAATATTTCTAAAATATTTTTATTTAATTTAGAGATCGAAATTCTCGCAATATAATTGTAACACCCATCCAACAACGATTTAGTAAATTACTTACGTTCATATAAAAACTATTATTTCCATTAGGATTTGTCACACAACTCTCATCTTCGGGTTTTAAATTTTTAATATCTTTCAATCGACAACAGGCCTCTGGCAAAGTACGATTACCTTTGCCACTCAGCCAACCGGGTGAGGTTTCAAAATCACGATAATCAACGACGCCACAACAGCCAAACGTGCTCATCATTTGGTTCCACATAAGTGTCACAGCATCGGTGTGCTCAGCCGTTGTATAATATTTGGTAATAGTTGATTGCAGAAAGCCTTTGCTTTCACTGCGTGCCTGTTAGGGAAAAGTTTATTAAATTAAAAATTAAAAAATCTTAAAATCATTAGGAGTACTTACGGTTTCTTTATAAAAGGCCGCCAAACCGCCGGAAACAATTTCAGCAATCAGTAGTAAAAGCATAAACACACCGTACTGAAAATATATCAATAATAAAAATAATCAAGTGAGAAAATTTATTATCTATATTGTATAGAATTAATAGGCAAACACGTTTTTTGTAATCCCTTTTATGCTGGAACTAATGCACCGATTTAAAAAAGTGTTATATGGTTTTAAAGGGGTTTCAGCACAGATGTGCACAATCTATATATTATTAAAATCTGTTCAGTATTTTGGAAGCTATTAGCGTTTAAAGTTGCTACTACCACATGCAAACATAGTACACACGCATTTATTAGCTTACACTTCCCTCTAGTCAGCCTAGAACCATATGTTTCTATGTCAATACTATTTCTCCAGCGACAATTGCACTTGTTAAAATGTCGACAACTTTCCTTTTATATGCGAGAAAAGATACGTTAGAGACAACAGTTCTAGTGTATTTCTGGTGATATTGTCAATGAACGCGTCAATAGATTGTTTTTCTTTTTTATTATGCTGTGCAATAATATTAAAAAAAATATATGTAGACGAGGGTTACTAAAATCTACTAGTGAATCTTTGGTTCAAATATCTCCATATGGTCGTAAAAGAACTACCTTATCAATAGTGCTAAAGTCTACTGGTAGATTTTCAATGACAACCGTATGTTATATGTCAATAGGCGATTACATTGACATTGTGCGCGTTTGTAGTATTTTTTCTTGGTATGCAATTTTTTTCTCTTAATTGTTGTATGAGTATGCGAGTATATGTATGTATACTATATGACTGTGGTTTGAGCAATTTTTTATGACGTTCAGATAATTTTTCTTTGAGTCTTAATAAAATTTATTTACATCTAGAATACGGACGATTGTATCGTCTGTTTGGGATATTCATCGTCGATTACGCTTTACTAAAACATCGCATACGAAAATTGTTCTTAACATTGCTTCTCAATTTTGCCTATAAATCAAGGCGAATTGACAAACTTAAGATCAATTAAAATTTAGTTATTGAATGATGAATCAAACCATCAGTACCCAGCAAAAAATTTCAAAAAAGGTAATCGAGTTTGGAATTAAGCATTTTTGGTGGAAGCACTTCCCTAGTGGATTACCAACTTAATGATTTTAACAAGGCGTGAGACTAAAATAATCGATTCTTGAGAAGTACTTACATTTTTTTTTATTTGTCAACATTTCACGTAATCTATTTCGTCTAAAAAAATCATTCTCTTCATTTAGCAACTTGTACGTCATTTTTTGTACTTTTAGATAATGTGATTTGTAAGCGAGTAATGAAAATTGGCAGTCAGAAAAGTAAGTCATTATATGGCAAGTAGTTCGAATGGTAATGTGTAATTTTTTGCTGGGTATGCTCGGCTTAATTGATAATTAAAGACACCACACGAGTTGAAGTCTTCTTTTATTTGATTTTATTATCAATTACATATTTTTTTTCAAATATTTCTTTATGTAACATAATCACATTTTAACCTTATAATCGTAATAATGGATTTTTTTATAAAGAAATGTAAAAACGTAAAATTACAAAGACGTTCATTTGCCAATTGTGCCCGTTTTTAGTTGTGTTCCTTGTTTAAAAATGTATTCACCGACTGCATAGAAAATGTAAAACTTAAAGAAGAGAAAGAAAAGAAATCAACTTGTATCAACATAATTTTATGGGCTCGACATCATGAACTCCCAGTAAACTTCATATGAGCCAACAAAACACACATCCACACCACATAACAACAACAACAAAAAAAAAAACACACACACAAACACAGGCAGACAAACAGACATATATAGAAACCACCGCACAAGCAATTGCTGCAGACATTAGACATAAATCAAAACAGGTGAATCTAATATAAATAATAAAAATAATAATAAAAAAATAATTGGAAAACATACAAATGAACAATTGCTACCGCATTGTTGGAGGTGATGTGAAAGTAACCCAGCGGGAACTAGAAGGAGTAGGGATGCCTTCTAGAAGGCCTCTGTACGCCTTCTTTTGGATGTAGGAGGCCTGCTTGCTCCATTCCATACTCATATCTTTTTTACACGCGTTGTCATTGCGGAGCAGGCCTTCTGTTCTTGCTTCTTTCGCCAGAGATTCTGGAAGGCCTTCAAACTAATAGATTTTGATTTTGCTTTGGTAAAAAAAACCAAACAACACATGTTACTCCTTCTCTTCTCCCTTCTCATAGAAGCGAGTGTGGAATGTGTATCGTATATTTCATGCGAAAGAGTCCTTTAATAAGGCCTGCACCAAGAAGGTCTTCTGAGTTTTACCGCTGGGAATGTGTAAATATTATACTTATGTACATACATATGTATGCACTGGGAGAAAAGCAGCATGTTTATTTTTTTATAATTCACCAAAATAATACGAAAGTTTTTTCGTATTAAATATCACAAGATTAATAATCGTTTAATTTATATTTCCACACACGCCGCGGGGCATAACGATATGATGGCGACGTTGAATGATGTGATTGAAGATCTGCTATTTATCTTTTTAATTTGAGGTCTTTAATCTGCTTCATAATTCAACGATTTTTTCCACACTTGGTTAAAGCGAGAGTTTAGGCTTAATTAGAGAAATATTTTAGAAGAATAAATGTAATTTGTTTTGATTCAGCAACAATACATGGCTAATTGTATGATATAAATTGAGCTTATTAAGTAGACTTGGGTCGAACTCGTTCACTAGTTCATTTTTGCCACAAACCAATGTTCAAACCCATGGGTTTGATCATTGGTTTGTGGCAAAAATGAACTAGTGAACGAGTTCGACCCAAGTCTATTATTAAGGCGTGCTTTTGAAATATGATATTAAATTTAAACGGTTTTATTATGCCGAATTTTATAATATTGCGGTAAATAGTAAATTTTTCAACTTAAAGAGCCTGTGCCCCACGATGTCGATAACATGCGACTTGTCGCACATTTAAAATTTCATATTACGGCAGCACCATCAGTAAAGACGGTGGTTCCTATGCTGATATAATGGACAGAGTCAGCAAAGCGCGGATCGCATTCCACTCCCTACACAAAACATGGCGCGCAAACAATATCTCGACCAGCACGAAACTTAGGATCTTTAATTGTAGTGTCAAATCTATTTTGCTATATGGCTGTACCACCTGGAGCTCCTTTAGAAGCCTCTCGTAGGACACTACAAGCATTTTACAACAAATGCTTAAACAAATTCTTCGCATTTTCTGGCCGAACTAGGTCACAAATGATCAATTGCTCTTGTTAGCAAACTGTAAGCCCATTGAATATGAAATCTGCAGGCGCAAATGGACCTGGATTGGCCATATATTAAGAAGACCTCTTGATGAGATTGCAAGACAAGTGCTCGAATGGAACTCACAAGGCCATAGAAATCCTGGCAGACGTCGAAACACATGGATCAGGATAGTAAAGAACGAATGTGCATCTCGCAATATGACCTGGAACCAAGTAAAGTTCCTAGTTAACGATCGTACAAAGTGGAGAGAATTCGTTGACGCCCTTTGTTCTTCATGAACATTTACTAAAATGTGCAATATACAATTTGTATTTTTTGTTTGTTTTGTACATGGTGTAATTATACAGGTGACTGCGTAAGGATTTGTTATACAAAAATACGGCAACCATAGCTGTGTAAAGAACCGAAGAATGTCAAAAGCATAAAAATAATTGTACTAAAACCAAAACAAAATCGAAGTTTTTGACATTCTTCAGCTACAAAGCACATAGAGCAAAAAATTATCAGCTGAAGTAGCGCTGCCACCTAGTTAGACACACCTTGGTTTTGTAAATAAGGAAATATACATATACAGGGATGTTATAACTAAAAGTGGAGACATTTTTCCGTCAACTGAAACAAAAATTAGGTCTGTGCCAGATGCATAAAGAAACAGTCCGAACTTGTACAAAGCTACCCTAAAGCGTTCCACATAACAATTTTTGTGCTGTGTTGAGAGCGAATGAGAGAGTAATTTTTTCATTTCTTGTACAAACTTGTACGAACTTTTTCCTTGGTTAAAGCCTGGTACTCTGTTCAAAATTTCACGCAAAATGTTGACATAATTCATATAAAAAAAGTTCACAGTTGTACTCTGTTCAACTCGTGAAAAATTTATGATAGCCCAATTCACAATCTTGTGCAAATGGTCTTGCATCGTTGCATATGCAAAATGGTATAGTACTTATATTGATACCCAAAACTAAGAATTGTTAAGTGGTGAGTATCAATTTACCATACCATTTTGGACATGCAACGATGCAAGGCCATTTGCACAAGATTGTGAATTGGGCTGATATGTATCTGGCAACATTTTCTTGCTATCTGTGCAATAACGTGACTGGCATTTCTTTTGCACGAAATATTGACAGCATACTTCTAACCAAAATTTCTGAAATTTTTTTTCGGAAAAAGTGATATGGGCATCACTTGTTACGTTTCAATTTATTCACGCAAAATAATACCCCGTTTAGACAAGGAAAGTCTAATTCAGAGGAAGGAATACTCTCTTTCTGTATTTCTCCCAGCTGAATTAAAACTTTGCAAAGTAAACTTTCCGTGTCTAAAAGGGGTATAATCAATGCTGCTGAAAGTTGTTCACAGCTTCGAACAGAGTGCTAAGAGCTTAAGTTCGGACAAAAATTAAATAATCAGCTGATTCTTGTTTACATATGAAATAAATAAAAATAATTAGGAAATTTTAAAATAAAGAAACATTTTTTTGAAGGAAGTTTTTGTTTAAAAAAATACTTAAATTTTTAAGTACGTTTGAACATATTTTTGCCTTTTTTTTAATAAAATATTAAAGTTATTTTACGAATTTGTTGCAGCTGTTGTCAGTGATGCAAATTTTAGTTTTTGTGATGTTATGAGTTTTAAGCGACTAAAATCACTTTAATTTAGTTTAAAAAATAAGCAACATTAGTATTTCAAGAGGTGCAACTATGGTTTTTTTTGCGTTCCCGCAATTGTGGATAACTTTGCAACATTCAGATTGTAATTTTCTTTTTACTTCCATTTGTCCGAAATTGCACAAAATCTTGTGGAACACACCTAATAATATTCATGCAATTATTTGGTAACGGAATCTTTGACATTCCTTGAAAATTTTAAATAATTTTTGGTTAAAAATAAAATAAATGAATTTATATATATGCAATCATAATTCTCTACAAAAAAAAATAAATGTAAATTTGTAAATGTGAAATTCCGTAAGAACTCCGTGCCGGACTTAAAGGCTCAGTTAGCCGTCTGTAATGTAATGTAACGGCAACAGTAAGAAAAAGCTGATCGATATTGTTATGTGAAAAGTAATGAAAATGGTTATAGAAATGTAATGTAACGTAACCTACTTTTCATATAAAAATATCGATCAGCTGTTTCCTACGTTTCAGTTACATTATATTACAGTCGGCTAAATGAGCTTAATTCAGATCAAATGTGATTGGTTTACTTTTGCCAATGGATGATGTCAATTTCGATTAGTTTTTTGCCCTCTGTATTTCATGATAATTTTCTTACTCCGCTTCTGCACACTTCTTGCAAATAAGCAAATATTTTATGCAAATAATTAAAAAAAAATCATAACGAAAATTCAGTCAACATGAAATTAGATTGACAAATTAAGTGAGATTTGTTATTAAGTTCTCTAAAATGGGTTCAGCAGGTGAAATAAAAATAATTATTTTACATTGCAGGAAATGCAGATTAGCTTTTTTCGCTCACTGTATACACACACGTGTAATATGAGCGATATACTTACATACTATACGTGTGAATGTTTGCATGTAAATTTTTAATCAAAACAAGCGAAAGGTACTTTCAACTTTAAAGGAAAACCAGACGTAACAATATTATGTGAATTCAAGTACTATATACATATGTACATATTTTCGGATAGATTGCAAAACAAACAAAAATCTTTACAATACTCGTTAATTTAAACAGGAGATGATGGGATCGTGAGTAACTCTGTGCGACCGAAAATAAAAACAGTTACTTATGCATGACTTTGAGTTTAAAGGCTCAGTTAGCCGACTGTAATTAAAGTAACTGCAACGTACGAAACAGCTGATTCACATTTTTGTATGAAAAGTAGGTTACTTTACATTACATCTCTATAACCATTTTCATTACTTTTCACATTACAATATAGATCAGCTGTTCCCTATTGTTGTAGTTACATTCCATTACAGTCGGCTAACTGAGCCTTAAGGGACTGTTACGTTAGGATACCAAGGGTTTTGTAACGAACAAAATAAAATAAATTCAGTAAAGTGCGACTTTGACGGGCACACGAAGTGTTCCGTACGGACACTACATATGTAATACTATACGAACTTTAGCCTCTACAATTGAATATCTTACCTGATGTAGAAATTTTTTTAAAACATTTTTGGATTTTTTAAGTATAGCGTTTTTTAATTTTATATTTAAATTATAAGCAGCGAAAATAATCACCTGCTCGGTCGACCATCTAGTAAATTAATTGAGCATATAACGAAACCCAAGGAAAACTTCAAATTCAGGGGGCCCAAATCGACATATGACCCTTAAAAGTCATGTATGCTTGGAAGTGACACACTCTCGTCACGTGAACGGCGGTACATCTCCGACTGAATTGCATTTAAATTGAAAAGCACTGAAGCAAACCATTTTTATATCTCTTCACATTCTTTTTAATCCAATCACGCACATTCATTAATAATAACTTGGAATCTTTCGAGTTTACAAATCTTTGCAAGGCATAATAAGATAGAGACATAAATTGGACAAGTGGAGCATACAATAGCGCAAACAAGTGAGTTGATCTTAAGAGCGCTATTTAATTAACACAAATTGAAGGTTTCGCAACAAAAACTAAATGCAATACAGATGCTTAAATATTTATTTAAATAAATTTTATTATCAAATTTATTGGTTGGCTTTTACTATGAATTATAATTAAATTTTAAGTTCCAAACTTTTTGATTTTGTGATCGACCTTAAGTTTGGAATTTCAAATTGCCTATTATTATTACTCGTATTTTGCAATCACTTTTTATTTAAATAAAAGAACTATTTTTTGTTTAGTTTTTTTTTTATTGCAATTTGTCATTGATTAAAGTTGGCGAATTTCGTTTCAAGAGTTATAAACTAAAATAATTGAACATAATTAAACAACATTTAGTTGTTGTTCCAAGTAAAATATTATATTTAGTATGTATAGTTATACATGCACTGTATCCTATTTATTAATACAACCTCAAGCCATGTTTAAAAAACGAGCACGTGTTCTCAATATCAACTTCAAAAATGTAATCGTATCTTGAATTGAAAACAAGAATTGTAGATACAAATCTGTGAATAGGAACTAAGCAACATGCCATAAACGTTAAGTACGAGTGAGCAAGCAGTTGCTTTTAAAGTTTAAAATTTAAACCAAACTGGCCGTCTAGTGGACTTTGCAATATACATATGTGCAGCAGCACTATGGCTTGGTAAATAGAGTAAAAGTTATTTTTAAAAATGTATTTCTTCTCAACTTCCGTTTTGGTTGTATTTGAGCTATTGCATCAAATCACTTATTTTAATCACTATTTACATGAAGTGAAATATTTTTGGATTTTGAGTATGATTTGAAGAATGATAAAAGTGTGGTTGTCAGTACTTTTTTAATATTGGTAGTCAGCTATAAATAGAAAATACGCTCATATACAAAAACACACCCACACAAGTCTGAGTATAAAAATACTCGGACTATTAGTCGGCTACACATGCGTATAGGGTTATTTAATTTACACATACACATAAAAAGCATGTTTTCAGACAGCCACACACACCCACACATTTTCCATTCCATTTTATATACACAAATGTATGCATACGGTTGCGAATGATGAATAAATATCCCGAGTATCATGCGTATATTATTTTTGTCCGATTAAATATCCATAGCCTGAGTATAAGCATACTCAGGCTGTAAATATGAGAGAAAGAGTCAATGCGTTTGATACAGATGTGCATTTTTATTTTTAGTTGTAGCGTATTTTAGTTTTTTGCATAAACGAAGCAGAAATGCTCTAGTCTCATTTACTTGAATGCAAATACGTGAACGAGTGTACGTATTGTACACAGTTACTTAAATTTTTTATTATTTTATTATTATTTTTTGGGTCATCATTGTCATTCTATGGTTTGTACAAATCTAATTGGGATTTTATCACACATGACAGTTGTTATATTTCTCCTCAGTAAGATATGTATTGTACTTCGTATTTGGTTGTATTTTCTCTCATTACAGTCAGTATTGTCACGGACAAAGCTGATTCTTATTGCACCACAAATGCTGATACAGCAATATCTCTGAATGTTTTGAGGGAATTTACCTTATTTTCTAAAGATGTCTATCTACCACACTAAATATGCGTACGTGATGATTGATCGTACCACACTCATATCATTTTGGGACTTATACCCCATTTTGAACCAATTGCTCTTCTGCAAAAAGTCCACATATACATACATATATATGTATGTCTTGTTAGGATAATCTTCAGTCACCCATAGAGCTAAGTTTGTAAGTGTCATATTGGTGCAAGTTTCTGCTACGAGGGTGAATCAATAACTCAGTGTATTTTTGAATTTCCCGCCTCTTGATTGAAATGGCAACACTGCTCCTGTCAAGAGGCAACTTTCAGTTCACTCCTGTCTAAATTTGAACAAGCTGTGTAATTTAGTTTGTGTTTGGCAGCCGTTGTTAACAGACTACCTCGCCTTTTGAGAAGAAAATGGAGAAAAGTGAATTTCATGTGCTCATTAAACATTATTTTTTGCGAAAAAAAACCTTCAATCAAACCAAGGAAAAGCTGTATAAATACTTTGGAGACTCTGCACCAACGATTTCAATGGTAAAAAGTGGTTTACTGAGTTTTGTTGTGGTCGCACAAGTACAAATGACGCTGAACGTTCTGCACGGCCAATTGAGGTCAGTACACCCAAAAATGTTAAAAAATCCACGACATGGTGTTGGCCGATCGAAGAGTAAAATTGCGCGAGATTGTTGATGCCATAGGCATTTCATATGGCAGTGTGGTTTCGATTTCAAATGATCAGCTGGGTTTAAGAAAGTTTTCTGCAAGATGTGTGCCGCGTTTGCTCTCAATTGACCATAAAAGTAATTTCAAAGGATTGTTTGGAGTTGTTTAACCGCAAATCGAATGAGTTTTTGCGGCGTTTTGTAACTGTGGATGATCCATTACTGTACTCCGGAGACCAAGCAGCAGTCTAAACCTGCTCCGAAGAAGGCCAAGCTGAGTTTGTCGGCCAATAAGGTGATGACAAGTTTTTTGGGATGTACGGGAGATAATCCACATCGATTACCTTCAAAAGGGGAAAACGGCGAATATTACGGCAATTTATTAGAGCGATTTACTGAGGGTTTAAAAAGAAAACGACCCTATATGGACAATAAAACGTTATTTTTCATCAAGATAATGCACGAGTGCACACGTGTGCAGTCTCAATGGCAAAAGTCTATGAACTGGGCTGCGAATTGGTACCCCATCTGCGATATTCTCTGGATTTAGCCCCTACACTGAAAGGAAAATCATTCATTCATAGAATGAAACGGTTTCATTAAATGTTCTGCATTATATTAATGAAACTTTTCATTAATACAATGAACAATTTCATTGTATGCATGAAATCTTTCCATCTCTGCTATTCATGTGTTCTTCATAGTTCATTGTATTAATGAAAATTGTTACATTGTTTAAACGAATTTTCTTTTTGGCGAATTTGGGACAAATATAAATAAGTTCCAAAAATCTTATTTTCTTACTGTATTCAGTTTGTCAAACTTAAATAAATAAAAAGTTATTTTCTTAAAATATATTTTCTATTTCTTACTTTTCCAATCCTTTTAATTTCAAAGCAGTATGGTCATCATATGTAAATGCAATGAAATCACATCATTTATACAATCTCTCTTTCTCTTTTTTTTTATCCATTCACGTCCCTCACCACTATACAAACGCAAGAAGGTTGTGCCAAACATCTTATAAAGATGCTTGTTTTGGTAAGATTTTTGTTTGATTCTTTTAAACTTATGTTTGTGTATTGTGACTCTCAACAACATATTAAGAGTTTCACTATAAACATGTAAGTTTTTCGGCTTTCTTAAAGCATTATTTGGCTTGAACTCTACTGATGAGTTCCTTAAATTTTAAATGTTTTACGTTAATAAATACATACATATGCTTATATATTAAGTACATATGTACTTCTATATATTAAATAAAATAAAAAAATCTATATATCTATATATTTTTATTAATTCCAAACCACCTAGGAAGGGATATGAATTCATGTTTTAATAGAAAATTTTCATTACTTACTGCTTATATTTCATTATATATATGAAATTTTCTGTATATTAATGAATAAACTTCATTTATAGTATGTAAAAACTTCATTAAATCAATGAAACAACTATGTACATTATATTCATGAAAAAGTTTCATAGAAGCAATGAAATAGTTTCATTCTATTTATGATATAGCCGCCAAAATTAACTTCATAAATACAATGAATCATTCTTCATGGATCCAATGAAGGGCTTCATTAGCTGACTTTTAAGGAAACATTTCATTAATACAATGAAGAATTTCATTGTCTGAATGAAGGTTTTCCTTTCAGTGTAGTGACTACTTCCTATTTCCAAATCTAAAGAAAAAGCTCGGTGGAAAGAGATTTAGCTCCAACGATGAAATCATTGCATATTATAAGGAAAACCCCTATTTTTTGGAAGGCATACAAAAACTGGAGAAACGTTGGACTAAGTGTATTGAATTAAAAAGAGATTATGTTGAAAAATAAATTTTTGTTTTGCAAAAAAGCACTGTGTTTCATTCAAAGTTACGAACTTATTGATCCGCCCTCGTATTAAATATTTGTTTTTTTTTCTGTTCAAAGTTGTCACGTTGCAATTAAAATCACAGTCAGTTTAAAACTATTTAATCACTTAACTAAAAAGTTGCTTTAGAATTTTTTATTTCACTACCCATAGTGCATGTATGGCTGAAATGCTAACATTTTCCCAAAATAATGAAATAACCAGTTAATGCAGTTTCAAGAAAAATATTGCATAATTAAATTTGACTTGAAATTAAAAAATAAAAAAATAACTAAACAGAATCCATAACAAATATAATTAACAACTTGCGAGTAGTTTACTATTTTTATTGCAGCAACGTTTTTGAAATGTTCCATCTACCATTTTCATCGGTCGGTAATCAATCCCCATACAATTTTTTTGCGCAAGTACTACTTAACGTTTCAATTTGCTGTTTATTTCGTACAATAAATAAATGAAATCAAGATGTCATGAGTTGAATATATTTGATACACTCGATGCTGTTATATTGAGTAATTTTATTATTATTAAATTTTTTTTCTTGATGAACTTTATCTGTGGATAGATTTTTATCTCAGTTATCATCGCTTATTGTTAGTCAACTTTACATTTCATACAAGTGTTTAAAAGATTGAATAGTTTATTGGCTCAATTAAAAATAAAAGTATTAAACATATTTATATAAAATTTTTTTATTCTGCTGGGTTAGTGAAAAGTATTATATTATATTAAAAATTTCTTATTTCATTTATTAACAATTTCCAAATAATAAAATCTGTAAAAATAAATTACACTAACCAGGGAATGTACAAAATGTTGCAACAAACAATGGTGGCACGATTATGCACACAAAAGTTTTAAGACTATAAGTAAGCCTTAAGGCTCAGTTACCCGAATGTGATGGAATGTTACTGCAACGGTAGGAAACAGCTGTTTTCACATAACAACATCGATCAGCTGTTTCCTACCGTTGCAGTAACATTCCATTACAGTTGGCTAACTGAGCCTTAAGGCTTACTTATAGTCTTAAAGCTTTTGTGTGGATAATCGTGCACCAGCTCACTTGGGTGAGATATGTAAACTCTTATTAAAAAATTCAAGAGCAATTTTTGTTGTAGGAAATGTTTAATTTTATTAGTAAAGGTATTCACATCAACTCTTGCAACTGTGCTTTATAGCAGTGATCCGCAAAATAAAATATGTCTGTACTGATGAGAAAAAATTAGAGTAAAATAAAGTTAGACTTGAAGAAAAGTTTTGTAATTTAAAATACATGCTATGGTTATTCATTGTGTCAATATTTTTGGTAAATAAACAATTTAATAAAAACTTAAGAAAAAAGTAAAAAAAATCGAATAATCCATTCAACAATGTAGTGTATAAATTCTAAATTAAATTTATTCACAGCTCTGTGAAAACTATTAAAATGTATTTTAAAACTATCTTCCCTATTATTTTTAAATTTTTCATAGTATAAAATGCATTGCATATGGCCAAAAGCATTTTTTATCACGAAATATTTCTTAGCTTACATAATTATTTTTTATTTTTTGTTGATGTACAAATTTATTAAATTTGAACTTTAATTACGTTTCGTGTGCTAAAAAAAAAACTAAGAAAAAAACCGGGAAAAATTCGTACATGGATGTGAAACTTCACTTTTTCAGTGACGACTAAATGAAAGAGCATAAGCATGTGTGTGGTTTTCTTATCCACAATTGTGGTATGGCGTGCGGTTCACTGCTTTATAGTTACATACAATATATTTTTCTTGATTTTTAAAAGTATTTCTTAAAATGCCGAAACAAAGCGCTTAAACTTCGCTGGTTAATTCAGTAATAAATTTAATAATAAACGTAAGTAATATCGCAATTTCCATTTTACAATCCCTCTTATTGTGGTTGTCGTTTTTCGACTTCGCCTACGGCGTTTTTGTAATAAAGGGTCCGCCAGATAACTTTTTTTTTGAAAATCCTATAAAAAAAACTACTGAAGCTTCGGCTGTGTGGCACGTAGCGCTGTCCTGTTGAAACCAAATGTTGCCAATATCCTCCTCTTCAGTGAACAAAAATTCGTTCAACATGGCCCGATAACGATCGCCATTGACTGTAACGGCAGGCCCACTTAGCGAAGCGAAAACGCATTGGATGGTCAGTTGGCTCGTTCAGCGGAAGGATAAAACTAATTATCTGTCGAATCAGACACGAGCTAAGTGTTACCATTCACGGAATAAGCACTAGTTGAAAAAAACGTTAGATGGCGGACCCTTTAGATTAAAGAACACTTCAGCAGTTTTTCTCAAAACAAAAAAAAAAAAAAAAAATAAATAAAATAAAATAAAAAACGTCAACCAAGGAAAAGGGAAGGGAATATGGCCAGATGCCTCATTTTGGGATTCTTGAAAAAAAATTTTGGAACACCAAAATTATTTGCTATCCTTCAATCGAATTTTAAAATTACTTCAAAGCTTTTATATTTTGACAAGTCAAAAGTTTTTATAATTATTTAATTAATTTCTTTTTCAAGGAACGAATCTTTATCCACTTGTTTATTTTATTCAAAGAAAAATATTGTATGTAATTATGTTAAACACGCAGTGGTATGAGTTGATTTTGTAAGTAAACTTTGCAAAATTTACTCCGATAATATTGCACTTACTTGAGAGCCTAAATTAGACGTGCCATACCATATTGCAATAGCCATAACCAAAACCAAAATTAATTTCTTTTATATGGTTATGGCTATGGCGTTACGGCGAGTCACCTATAATCAAATACAGTGTTGCCCATTAGTTTAGTTCGAACAGCTGTTCTATATTGTTATGGCTATGGCACGTCTAATTTAAGCTTTAGAACTTGAACATTTTCCATCATATGTGCAAAATAATTTTCTACCTTTAGTGAAAAAGAGCGAGAAAGAAATACAAAATGTATAGACATAATTCTTTTTCAACACTCTCCCCTACATATTCAATAATTGCTGCAACAAAAATAGATACTTTGGAAGCAATGAATATTCCGTTCCTTAAGAACAACCTACACTTTTACTTTGCCGGTGTCCTGAAAAACATAAAGAATATGTTCCTTAACCCGCCATTGGTGTCCTATTGGTCTGTGAGACCGGGTGTGTTAAAAAATTCGAATTACATATTCCCTGTTATTATTTTTGGTTCCCCTACTATTAGTTAATGACGAAACTGCTTCGTGAGCACACTTTGTGTAGTTTTTTTACTAACCCGGTACATGAGACCGTGTGTCACCGTGTATGTGAGTAAAATAACCAAGTATACATTTATCATTATTTTTTTTAATATTTTTTTATTTATTTTGTAAAAGTTCCTAATGTCGAAAGATTAAAAAACATTATCTTCCTTTATAAATATGTGATTTTTTTATTTTTTTCTTAATTTTGAAAAATGTATTACTAAAATCGCTTTTTGTTTTTAATGCTCTAATAAAACAATTTTTTTAATGTTAATATTGAAATAAAAGAGCTTAAATTGATTAAATATCTTTGCTTTATTCTCAAAGAGCATAAATTAAAAAAACATGAAATATTAATAACAAATTTGGAAAAATCTTCAGTTGAAAATTCCAGTGCGTGAGACCGGCGTCACCATTTATCAAAGTCAAATTTTCGTCACCATTCGCGGGTTAAGTAACTTAAATTGATTTTCAAAAAGTATGATTAAAGATTTATAGAATTTCATTAAATGATTTTATTTTATAACTCAAAAAAGGGATTGCGGTTTGGACATTGCTCAGTACCAGCAAGGAGATACGGAAACATACGAGTACTTACATACATATGTATGTAGTAAATTATGAGTGTATGGATTTTGGTGCAACAGATTTTACTTTTTGTGAATTGTTTAGATTTGACATACATACACATACACACACGTACGCTAGTAAAAATATTATTTTACTTTTCATATACATAAGTTTTGTTTGTAATTTTTGTTTTTTGCTAATTTATGCCCAACCATCATTCATTGCCCATTGAGTTCAGGGTTCGCATATTAAAATATATTCAAGCAAACACGTACATACATATGTATGTAAGTATGTATAAATATTAAATAATTTTTTCTTTTCTTTTTTAGACACTCATAATCGTACATTTATGGGGTCATATGCAAAAGCAATAACAAAAAAATGTACGATTATAGAAAGCAAAAACTGTAAAGAAATGTTATGTTATAATTTTTATGTTATGTGGCAACAAAACAATTGACAATTGAATTTTGTTTTACATTAATCAAGATTTTACGCTCGAAATCAAATCGTTTCAATTTAAATAGCCTGTTAAATGCTAAAATTCTTGATTCAAGAATAAAATCTTATTTTTTTTTTCAAGATCGCATTTAAGATTGTAATACTAAATAAAATCTCATTTTAAGATTGAATTCAAGATTTTTTTTCTTAATAAAAATCTTAAATTAAGATCATATTCCTAAAAATTTAAGAATAAAATCTTAAAATTAAGATTACGTTCTTGATTTTAAGAATGCGTTCTTGATTTTTAGAATTCATTCTATAAATTAAGAATTTATGCTTAAATTTGAGAACTTCAATCTTACTGAACAAAATTCTGGATTGAAATTTGAACATTTCTACAATCTAAATTCAAAACTCAAATTAGATCGCTATTTTTCTATTAGTGTATCTATTAACTTTGTGTGGAATATTTTACGAAAGAATCTTGGCATGTGAAATTGTGCAGGAAATAAATCCAAACGACCATCGTATACTCCGGCAATCGAGCCAATGGGCTGCAGCAAAAAATTTATATTGATTTTGATTTTACATAAACAATTTTGTTTAATGATTAAGCTCATTTTTGGCTGAATAGGGTCATAAATAAGTAAAATTGTCGTAGTTGGAGTGAATATAATTTACAACAAACTAACTGTTCTTTACGCTTAATGTGCCCGCGGAGTCATTGGTCTATTCGTATTTAAAAAACCATAATGGACAGAATTTCTGTGGCAAAGGTGAACGGTATAAAGAACTGATGACAAACTATTTCGTACCTCATTTAGCTGGTATTAATTTTACTGTCAAGTGGTTCCAACGGGGCGGAGCCACATGTCACACAGCGCACGCTACAATTAATTTTCTCAAAGAAACTTTTGATGAACGAATAATTTTACGTAATGATGCTGTTGATTGCCTACCGAGACAAATCAGAGATACATACTTGATCACCTGGAAATCAACATTTGATCAGTTATTGGATAAATGGGGCTGCAAGTACTAGTAGGAAAAGTTTGTGAAATCGCCAACTGTGGGCCAAATCATATTTAAACATTAATTTCATCATCTATGCACTAATACTAGTTCAATTGATAGAAAATATGTTTCTTTGGTCTATTTTAATTTAAAGTTCGGTAGCTTTAAAAAAATTATTTTATAAATTTTATATTGTGGCAACACTGCCATGGATACCGACTTCTGGAAAATGTCTAGTAGCAACAAAATTATTTTCTATTAACAACATTATATTCTTTTTTTTTTTGTATTTTTTTAGTTTTTTTTTTTGGTTTAGTTTATCTTATGTAAAAAATTAAACATTAAAATAATTTGAATTTATACAACTGGAATAAAACTGTTCTTTAAGTTGCCATAACTGCAGCTTCAAATGCTAAAAGTTGACTTTAAAATTCACCGGCAGCAAAGACCTGGCGCCGTTAGCCTATCGGGCGGCGGCATTTACAAGTATTTTAAAGCTAAATTCTGTGACATCGCAATAGTGTTTACTAGTGGTAACGTTTGTCATTCCCGGTATATTTCGTTGTGTGATAGTGTTGTAAAAGTATTGAGTATTTGAGTGCTGAGTACTCAATACCGGTGGTTTTTCCCGGTACTCAATACACAAAAGTAACTACTCAATACTTTCAGGGTTGAATTTTGTAGTATTTAAGCGAAAGTCTTCCTTTAAAATACATCAGAATTATACAACTCTGTGAGTTTGATACAAACAAATATGAATCTGAACCTTATAGTACGTTTCCATATACGTGATTTAGTTCAAAACATTTGATTTGCCCAAATTAAGTAATTTGCGAAGTGATTTGCCATACATTTTTCATATGAGCAAATTATCTCAAATGACTTAATTTGCTACAAATTAAGTCGAATTTCTCAATGCAACACTGCGCTGCTGCTATTATTACAAATGCAACTCTGGGTCATCCATTATTGATGACTTACAAATCCGAAAAAGTGACATTTAAGTACGAATTAATATGGCAGATTCTATTTGCTTATAAAAAGGAAAAAGTAATTTAAAAAAATAAAGTTATTGTCAATGTTGTTTTCCATTCTTATGTATATGTTTTATTTATTGTGCTGTTCTAAATTATTATTAAACAAATTTGTGTGCTAATTTTAGGTTATAAAAATAAATAAACAATTCAAACGTCAAATTTATTCGAACATAGAAACACTTACAACACATAATGGAAACACTTCGACATGATTTTCTCAAATCAACTTAATTTGCTCATAATGGAAACGTACTATTATGGAGTTAGTGTAACAAATACCAATTCTGTTAGGAATTATTTTGATACGAAAACAGCCACTAAAAAAAGTACTACAAAATGAATTATTGTTCTACTTCCCTGTCGGATTTTTATTAGCTAGCTCAAAATATGGGTGACATTTTGCTAACTCATTTACAACTAGCTTCTGAACTAACTCATAAATGATAAAGATCTGAGTCAGTGGCTTTTTGTAGAACTGTCTTCTTCCCGATAAGTATTGAACTAACTTTAAGCTAACTCAAAACTGATGCTGACATTACTGAGTTGTTTTTGTACAACTAACATGTCCTCGATAAGTTTTGAACTAACTTTTAGCTAACTCAAAGCTGATGCAGAGATGGGTCAAAGTTTATCGAGAAGATTTCGGCATAAAATTCATGTTTGTGTTCTCTGTGACGTCCTTATTTTATATGACGCATAAGCAAAGTGTTAAGTATGATTGCTGACAAACAAAGTGATCACGGTTCGATACCCATTATCGCCTTTAAAATAATTTAAAGTATTTTAAATTTAAGTTGACTAAAAATGATAATCACTAGTAAGTTAAAAAAATGGTTAGCTAAAGAAACACCTTTTTTATTATTTTTTGATGCTCCACAAACTAAGTCACAATGTGCCAACCATTAGTTAGTCAGTTCGCAGCTAACTAATAGTGAACTTGAATGTTATCAGCCAAAAAACTCACTCGAAATGAGCTAACTTGTGGTTATTTGAAACTTATGCAGCGTGAGTGAGTACTGACTCGTTCTGAGGACATTACGTTGAAAAACTGAATAGCGTTTAACATGTAAAATGAGTTAGCTTTTGAGTCAGTTGTCACTCGTCTCTGCTTAACCATTAGTTAGGTTCAGTCATTAACAAATACTATTGGCAGAAAAAGTGACCCTTTAGAATAGTGGAAGGAAAGCACGTGATATAATATAACCAGCAAGTCACAAACATGAAAAATATTTTAAATTCGTTCAATGTCGGTAAAATTTTATTTCAACATTTCGTCAATGACTAAGTAATAATAATAATAATATATTTTCATATCATGAAAAATATAAATAGAAAATGCATTCTGATGCTCTTTTTGTATCATAAAATGTGTTTTTTGCTATTTAATTTTTTTGCAAATTGAAAAATCAACTTTCTTATTTATATTGAACAGCTGTTCTTTGGAAAGCTTTCCATAATATTTGGAAATCTTGTTAGTGATACCGTACTTTCAACTTAATTTGATAATAACTTTAATTAGCCACTGAAAAAATTAAAGTGTATTTAAATACATTTTAATTTTGTATGAAAATTAACTTAAAATATGTTAAAATATTCACTGATTTATTAGCTATTAATCTTTGTTTTTCCTTATTGCATTATCAATAAAATAATATAAGTAATAATTTTTAACTTCCCATATACATATGTACATACTTAAAGTATTGAGTAGTATCGAGTACCCAACTGAAAAAGTATCAAGTAGTACTGAGTATTCAAAAGTAGCCGCTTTTTACAACACTATTGTGTGACATTGCTTTTCATATAAAAAACATAATGTAAGTGGCGTTGCACAAATTTTGAAAATGACACCACAAAATGAGAACACAAGAAATTGCAGATGTGTACTCAGCATACATATGTATGTAGTAATAAATAAAAGAAATGTATATATATCATATACTGAATGTTGGGAATTTATAATGGGGTGGCGTTGGCTGAACAAGTTAACACGCTGCTTGGCTGCTTAGCTGCAAAACCGAAGGTCCTGGGTTCGAGCACGGCTCCGACAGTCATTTAAAAAAAAAACTAAACAAACAGCACTCAATTTTGTGATGTGCATTAGTGTTCCATTGTATCAGTTGTTGTCGGAAAGTTCAAGTGATGAAGGTATACACACTGGTCACTGAACTACACCATCTTCAGCGGATACTAATCCTAATGTAACATCAGAGCGCCGGCATTGTCGGCATTGTGCAGCAGAATCATCGGCGAAGTAAAATAACTAATGAAATGGCTACTAAACACATCTTAAAAAATTTAAAACGCCTCATTGACACCAGAGGCGCTGCAACACTGCATTATTAAAAATGTGCAATAAGCAGAGTTGTAAAAGAATGAAGCTTTCCTCTATCTCTTCCTTCACCACCTGTCTTATCTATCACTATCACTTTCCTAAAGAAAGTAACACCTAGTAATAATAAACAGTAGGCATTCATTGCATAAGTGTTACTTATATTTTATATAAAAAATATATAGTCCTTAGTAAATTGTTTATTTTCTAATAGTGTATTTACATTTGAGTAAAAAATTTCGAGGTTTCGGGCAAAATCTAGTATAATTCCCATATAAGATAACTCACTAGATTTTGTCAAAATCTACTTAAAATCTAGTAGAACTTAGCATTACAACTATGAGTGTTTTGCTAAAATTTGTACTAAAAAGTCGGCCTAGAGAAAAGATCGATAAACGGTATAGATTTTCAGAAAGATTTTAATTAAAATATGCTAGATTTTATTATGCAGGTGAAACTACCCTATTAAACAAAATTTTTAAAGATATATTAAAAAAATAATGGTTCTAAATTTTAATTTTTAGTTTGAACATAAAAAATAAATAAAAATAGTTTTCACGTAAGAAAAGGCAGCGAATAAAATGTTTATTGCCTTATTCATAAAAAATATTTCAGGTTTAATGAACGTAAAATATTTTTTATGAATTAGACGGTTAATATTTAATTAAATTATGTACATATATTGTTATTGAATACAAATAAGGAAAATTTCAAAAACTTAAAAATGTATGTAAAAACTCATCTAATTTGAAACGCAATTAAATGCAGTATAATGGATAGTACGAACTCATACGAACTTACATTAATTGACACCATAAAACTAAAGTCATGCTTCAATAGAAGAAACTTTCTCCCTTTACAAAGAGCCAATCTAACAATTGCATTCAAAATTAAAATTAAAAAATTAATGACCATGATGACAATTTTTAATGTTGCCCATGCATTGGAAACAATGACTAGAAGCAGTTTAAACAAAAACATAAAATGCACGTTGCTTTTTCTCCAACTTTCATTCGAATTTTTTTAAATTTATTATTTCTAAGAAATATTAATGACAATATTATTTTATAAAAAAATAAAATAAACAAGAAACTTTTTCAAATCGTTAAAAATAGGTATGTAAATTAGAAAAAAAAACTCACCGTTGACAACAGACATCTTGATTCACGTATGGCACCACAATAACCCAGGAAACTCATGAAGAACATCGTGCCGCCGATGGCTATCAGCACATAAGCCATTTGTTCGATAATTTGGGGTTGGGTAAATTGCTAAAAAAAAAAATAATAAGATGAAATTTAATACTAAAAATTAAATTAAATTAACTTTGATAGTTTATAATTTAAAAAATAATAATCTTATGAAAATGCACTGAAAATTTTTTTTAATTATTTCATGCATTCAATTTTAAGTACAAAAATAATATCCGTAGGTTAAATTTGATAATCTTTGTAAATCAAAAATATATGTTAGTAGGCTAATCTAACCAATTTAAATCTATTCTATTTTTCTACATCTTTATACAATTAACTATAAATCCATCGGATAACAATAAAAGTGATTACATATAAAGCAAAATAGAATAGAATAGATTCATATTGAATATAAATTATTTGCTGGGTTTTGTATTAGTTTATAAGCCTACTATGCTTATTTTTCTTTTGTGATTTTCAAAAATATTACTATTTGTGAATTCTCAAATAGTTTTTGAAAGTCTTTGCATAAGATAAGAGGTTTGTGACTATCCAAAATGTGTGGTTGAAGTCTACTGATGATTTGTTACAGCAACAATGAAATGCATATAGACAACGCTGAACCACCAGCAAATAAATTTCAAATTTATAAATTAATACTGTAAATTAATATTTTTTCATATTGAAATAAGAAATTTCAACATGACTAGACTTTCGTTAATGTTTCTTATTAATTCAATATGTTTTTTTCTCTGAGTGTATATTTTACGAAATAAGCAAAATTTTAATTTGGAATAATTAGTGGACTAAAAAATCGAGCCATAAACACCAAAAAAAGACCAACCGACAAATTTTTTTAGACAAAAATTTTTGTAAAAAAAATCAAGTTCGAAAATTATGTCGCTTAAGCTTTTTTTTTTGGCGGTTACAGCACGAAATTTTATAAAGGGTGTTTTTTTATAGAGTGACACAAGTTTAAATCATAATTAAACAAGGAAATATATTTGTAATATCAATGAAACGGGCTTTATTGAAAAGAAAATTTTATGAAATTAATGTTTATATATGATTTCTGTCATGTGGCCGCCACGACTGGCGCGTAGAAGACGCAATCTGGAACACAAATTTTCAACTACTTTTTGAAGCATTTGCGGCCGCATTTCGCCGATAACTCTTCGAATATTGATTTTGAGTTGTTAAATTGTTTGTGGAATATCGACGTAGACAAGTGACATAACATAACCCCAAAGAAAATAATCCAATGGGGTTAAATCAAACGATCTTGGTGGCCAATTAATTGGGCCATTCTGTGAAATTATGTACGTACGATTATGTACGCCATACGAGTAAAATAGAAGAAGTGCACGATGAGTTAAACGAATAAAACAATTATTTTGATTAATAATTTCAACAATTTGCACGCGTTGCTCTGGTGTAGGCCGATTCATAATGAAATTTCAAAGCAAACTAACCAAAAAGCAATTATCAGCTGTTAAATGAGTGCTCAAATAAAGCAATGATGCCAACTCAAATTTGTGATACTCTAAAAAAACACGCTGTAGTTAAATTAAATTCGAAGATATTTTTAATTAGATTTTTTATTATATATTTTTTAGTACATACATATAGATATTTATTTATTGTATCTTCTTTTTTTATTCATTGTATCTTTTTTATTATATAATTCGAAAAATTAATTTGAAAAAATTGATGTTTTAAATTTTTTTGCAATTCTTGTAATAGAAATAATCATTTTGGTATTGAGAGCAAAATTCTGTTATTTTTTTTTTATAATTTAAACAATTTGAAGATTTGAGTATTTTCTAATTTTTCTCTGTGTACTGTAAGTTATTCTCTTATTTAAGATTTCTCTGTATTTTAACTAATTTTCCACAAATAAGAATTTCTAAATGTCTAATTACTTACATACATACACCCAGAGAAAAAACAGCTTAATATCAATAAAAATCATATTAAATTAATAAGAAACGTTAACGAAAGTCTAGTCATGTTGAAATTTCTTATTTTCATATGGTAAAGTTTTAATTTACAGTATTAATTTATTAATTTTATTTATTTTTGAGTATCTCAATACACATTTTCTAGTATATTGAAAATTATTGAGTTAATGTGACGCGTTCTTATTTTCAAGTTGCAGCTTTTCCCTGAGTGTATGTACAAATATTTATTGGTTATTGTTGTAAGTTCAGTGACTTTTTATTTTTATTCTATTTAAACTTAGAATTTTTTTGTCAGCCTGTTAAGTTTGCATTTGAAGTTGTACGATTTCTGTTGTACAACATCAGTGCAGTAATATTATACACATTTTGTTTTGGTCTAACATGTCAATATTATGAAATTGGAAAGAACTATGTATGTCTGCTGTGTATAATTGATTATGGGTTTAGGCGACTATTTCCACATTTTTTTTCAAACAACTGCCTGCAGTGAACACACTCTGAGTGAAGTAAATAAGGTCTACTGGGGAGTAGGAAGTTACTATTATTCTGTGCATTAAAATCAAGCTTTTTCTAATACAACAATGATTTTCTTGGACATTTTTAACTCTTAACCTTAAGGGCACTTAATTGAATAATTTAACACGTTTTTTATTTTATACTATGTTCACACTTACGTGTTTAACGCCTCATTCGTGTTTAAGAGCAGATGTTTTACCATACATTAACATGTTTTATTAAACATCTTAAATGAGATGTTTTAGATTTAAACATTTTGATAAACACGTAAATGGAGTATGTTCAGTGCGTTTTTGATAGCTTTGCCAACTTTGTGTGTGTTATTAAATGGCGGCACGTGAAAAAATTATTTTGTACACAAGCAATTAATTAAAAAATAATTAATTACATATTTACAAAAAAAAAATGGTTGTTTAAAAATAGTAAAACAAATAAAAAACATAATCTTTTACAAGTGCAGGATGTCTGGTAGCAGATTTATGTTTTCAAACTTAAATAAAAAACGTAATAACTGACAAAAAGTTTTATTAAGAGGATTGAACGATAGAATGAAAATGCGGACGTTATTTTCCGTCGTGTGGAACACGCTGCTCAAAACGGAGCCTTGTTATCTGCGCCACATGCTGCAGTAAACTTGGTTCAATTGAGCTGATTTCTTGATTTTCTTGCCCCATAAAAAAATCGTTTAGAGTTAGATGGAGCGACCTCGGTGGCCATGGGATGTTCCCAAGGCGACTGATCAGTTTTTGGGGGAAATTTTCCCGAAGAAATTTCATCGAAGCTCTGGCTGTGTTTGCAGTCGCCCCATCCTGTTGAAATCACGTGTGTGAATAGTACGATGGATGAACTCGCAGGTTTGGCAAAAAGAGTTCCGTAATCATGCGTCGATAACTTTTACCGTTGACATTCGTCGCCTGGCCTCAATAATTTTCAAAAAAATAAAAATATGGACCAATTATCTCATGCGTGGATAAGGCACACCAAACAGTTACCCTGTGGGCGATGCAATGGTTTTTGATGTTTCAATCGAGTGTTGCGGCTTCTTGGAGTCACTATCTTTCAGTTCTCGAACGATTTGAGTTTTAAAAGGATGGAACTTCAGATTCTTTTTTTTAAATTTCATGAATAATCGCTCTTGGAAGTCCCAGTGAGACTGCTCTTTTTCGTATTAAAAGTTGCGGATTTTCACGAAAACTGCTCTCAACCAGTTCAATGTTTTCGGGAGTACTTGAAGATCAACTGGACCCTGGCCGTGGGACATTCATAGCATTCATTACACTCGGTCGATCACGAATTCGCCGAATACCGAACTTTGAACAAAATTGTCGACGACCAATTACGTAAGAATCATTACTCTTAAAAATTTCTAAACAGCGAACGCGCGATGCTCACCACTGCGACATCGTGACTAACAAAACCGCACAATCGATAATTCCAACGGCGCCACCCACCCTCCGCACCGTTTATTGTTTTTTGAACTATTTGTATTTAAAAATATAAATTTGCCAACAGACACCCAGTCGATAAAAAAAAATAACTTATCTCAAGCAGCAAAATTAAAAAGAATTTAATTAATTGCACTATTTTTTTTTTTTTAACTCAAAGCTTTCAATTTGAAGCGTGGCAGCAGCTATTGTGTTCGACTAGAACATTTTCAAATGTTATTAAAGAAAAGTTTGAGATAATGCCACAGAAGACTTACACATCGATATTATGCACGAGTAATTACTTTTAAGTAAAAAAAATCTGTGCGGAAAATGCTAAAGTTTAACTTACACTTATAAAATATGAAATTCGATTTGCTTTCCTACTCACTCTTTCTTTGGTGTTTGAGCAAAGTGCCAATTGCATTTTAATGTTTGAAACATAGAAAAAAAATATAAAAAACATGTATTTTCTTTTGTTTCTTCCACAGTTGTAAATGCCAATAAACTGTATTGGTTTTTATTCGTATTAAAACGCAAAAAGAAACTTTGTAAAACATGTAAACGGCAGCCACAACAAAACTTTTTACGAGGGTGTTTGTTGCCAATTAAATTCAACATACAGCGGCCTAAGTGGTCGTTTAAAATTTGGCCGCACTTTATTAAAAATGAAGAATTTCTTAGTTAAACAAAAGAAATATCACAGAAAAAAGTTTTAATCAATTAATGTTTTCAATTAAGAATTTAATTGATTCAATTAAATTTTTAATTGTTTGAATTAACTTGAGTGGAAAAACTTAATTGATATTATCAAATTGTTTATAGGTGAAAATTTAATTTACTTTTTTAATTGTTATTACAAATATTTTAATTGATATTACAAAATGATTAATATTACTTTTTTGTGTGATTATGATATAGTTAAAAATTATATTAAAGTTTTTCAGTGTGTTGAACGTTTTGTAGCAATAATTACGCTAGCATTTAATATATCGTTCTACGCGAGGGCGGTCTCACAATTGATGGACCTAATGAAGAAAATATCACAAATTTTGAATTTTTTTCTTTATATCTCAAGAAACAAATCTAAACAATTTATTAAAAAATTCGTATCTATATTTTAAGAAAATCGGAAGTATTTTTTTTTATTCTATAAAGTGTCTGCACCAAGTTTGAAGATGGGATAAGAAAAATTTATGTGGGCGAGTTTTATGACCTCTCCACTGTCTCCAAATTTTAAGTGAACTGTTCTCTGTTTGTAGTTACATTTGATCACACATTTGAATGTGAATAACTTACTATTCATTGTCCGTTTTATTGTCACTCTTAATTAAATGCGTTCTAATATGGTAATGCCTTGTTAACTCCCACAATAAAATTACTTATTACTTCTATTAATACCTGCAAACATATGTATGTACATACATAGTTACGATAGTATTATTATTCAAATGGTATTTTGATAATCGATTTGATTAAAGAGTTTTCAAACTCGAAGTTGGAAATACGAGCATTTTCTTATAAATCAATAAAACTAAAGAGCTATTCTAATTCCGTCCGACTAACGAAAAGGAGTGTCTCTTTGTCAGTGTAAACAAAAAGCTAACCCTTACAAAATATTTCCTTAAATACACTCAGATTGCAGCTAACAAAGGTTGAAAGAAAAATACACAGACCATTTGATTTCATGGATAATTACAAAAAAAAAAAAAAAAAAAAAATATATAAATGAAAAAAAAACTAAATCAAGATTAGTGTGATTAAATAAAAACACGCTATCAAAACTTTTACAAAAAAAAGCGAAAAAAAACAAGGAAAAATCTCTTCAATTAATAATCGACAGACAACATGAAACAATAAATAAAAGGGAAAAACGTACACGATATATTAATTTATATTTAATATTAGCAACTTAATGTCTACAAATATATGTATAAACTAACAAATATTAATACATACTTACATTGATATTTTCACTTTCGACCAGTTTCAATAAAGCTATTAAAGAGGCCTTATCAACTGCCAGCCATATACCAGTGCCCAAAACTATCGTGCCAAGGATCTGTCAATAAAAAGAAATCAAACGCCATTAAGCAGTTTTGCATAAGAAAATTAAAAATAAAAAACACAAATCGACAAAGCTTATTTGATAAAAAAAAAACTCAATACTAAATTATTGAAGTTTGAGGTTGCAAAATGTGCATAGCTATAGGATCAGTGTGGCCAAGTTTGCATATTTTCAACTAATTCATTAGCCAAAAAATTATTTTAGCTCACTTTAGGTTAGGTGAGGAAGGGTTGTGCTATATACCCCCCCCCCCCACCACACCCATTTGTAACCAGAAGTGACCCTATTATCCGTCATTGAGCAACCGAATTCCCATGATAAAGACCCCTGATGTCCTCTAGTTTACATTACCCGATATCAGTAAAGCTTTCATTGAAACATCTGCTTAGCCATCTAAGCCTATGATGTTGCAGCTTCGGGCAGTGACAGATAATATGTTCAATGGTTTCTGGTTCCTCTTCATCCCCGCATATCCTACAAAAATCTGGAGTGACAGCTCCCCAAATGCTGGCTCTTGCTCTTACTGAGCAGTGACCTGTCAACGCACCTATCATGATTCGCATCTCCTTCCTATTCATGCCCAGTAGCAGTTTCGATCTTCCTGAGTCAAGTTTTGGCCACAAACCCCTCGAGACTCTACAATCATCCCTGCTTCGCCATGAACTGTCTTGCTTTCTACCCAATTACTGATCGGTAATTTCACCGATCTGTATGACATTCCCTCATCTAACGCCGACCCCATTCTTGCCAGCTCATCGGCAATTTAATTTCCCTCAACACTGCTGTGGCCAGGAACCCAACATAGTCTGACTACAGTCACTAACAAGTTTCGATTTGACATTGTGTCCCTTCAAAGCTTTTAGCGCTGGCTGTCTGTCGACGTAGAAGGTTACCTTCTCTCCTTCAGCCACATTCCTGGCCGCCAGAATCATGGCCCTGAGGATCGCCAAGATCTCAGCCTGGAAAACGCTGCATTCATTCGGCAGTCTTAAAGAAGTACGAATGTTCGTTCCCAAGATACGAGTATATTATATATTTTTTTTTTGATTTCTTATATTCGCTCAACCCAAATCGGTTCAGTTTTATGTAAAAAAAATACAAAAAATTTCATAGAGATAAGTAGTGTTTTAGGAGGAGCATCCGCCCCTCAAAGTTGCTTTCAAGCCCATTTGTTCAATGAGATTTGTTTGCACTTTTTTACATAAAACTGAACCGTTGTTGGAGCGATTTGTTGTTGATAATTGTGTTTCCTAAATACATACGTAACTGTGAATAAGCATCCCAGCAAAAAATTAGACATTACCATCTGAACTACTTGCCACACTGAAGTACTCGCTTACAAATCACATTACATAAAATGTTAAAAATAGGAAGCAGAAGTTGAACATATTCTTTGGGTTTTAAAAGATGACGTGAAAATATTGCCAAAATATGTAGTTATTTTAAATAAAATATACATATGTATTTATAAATTGCCAACTTATTTATTTTACACTAAAAAAAAATAATTACTTGCATTTTGGAAAATTATTATTTAAATATAAATAGTTCCAAATAATTTTTTTCATTTTCAGTTTTAATAAAAGTTTATCAATAAATACAAGTAAATTTCAATAAGTCACACTTAATGCACGGATACGAATAAAATATAACCCACTTCACCCACTTTTCTTAAAACGTTATTATTTATTTAATCAGAGTTTTTAATCAAGATCTTCCATTTACTTAAACAACGGCATATTTCAAAAATAAAGTTTTTTTTTGACTAAAAAAAGTAGTTACATCAAGAAAAAAATAACTGTTTCCCACAACGAAAAAAATAATTATTTCCTACGATGAACAACATAACTTCCTTCAAAAATCGATTATTTTAAACCCAAAAAAAAATTAAATTGCTCTACTTTCGATCCAAAATGAAACTCGATTAAAATAAGGTAAATCCAGTGTTTTTTTTTTTTTTTTTTTTTTTTTTTTTTTTTTTTTTTTTTTGAAGACATAAAAATCTAATACTTACAAAAAATAGGAAATTAAATATGCACAACACATATTTGCCAATCCAAACACCACAATCAGAGGAGCTCATTTTTATAGTCTGATTTGCTGCTGCTTTTTAGTATTTCTTTCTGTTTTTACTTTTGGAGCAAGATATCGACGATACTGCCTGCCTGTGTCTTGTGACAAAATAAAAAAAGGTTGGCTTGTTTTTTTTTTGGCTGTAATTTTTTGATTAGCTGCTGGTTACGTTACAACATTTACGGTGATATCTGTAAATAAATTTAAAAAAACATAACAAACAACATGAATAATAATATATAAGTAAATAAAATTTAATTGTTAAATGGCACATTTATTGTAATTGCTACTAACAGTGCTAAGTAACAGTGTTTTTTTTTTGCAAGTCTATTTAAATAGAAATTTCATGAAATGATGCCATTAGAATTTTTAATATTTTTTTTAGGCGTGAATGTTTTGAACGATAGTTTTTATTTTTATGTCGATATTTAGATTTTATACCCTCACACTAGTCTGTTCGACGATTGTGTCGTCTTGTCTGTGGGCAGAAAAAATTCGAAGTTGTGATTCTTTAAGACAATTATTTATTATTGTCTGTGATAGAAGGTTTGTGTATATGCTTCATTACACTTTTGTTCCAAACCATTACATCCCACACATATACTTTTTTTTAGGGTTCCGTACACCAAAGGTGAAAAGGAACCCTATTGTTTTCGCTACACTGTCCGTCTGTCCGTCACACGGTATTTTCTCAGGAACCGTAAGAGCTACGGACCTGAAATTTGGACAGAGTATGTAGAACCTAGGCCACTACAACAACAAATGCATGAGAATGAAAAATTAAAGGGTGTTCCAAAACGAGCAAAGAAAAATTTTAAAATCCCAAGTAATATACATACAATTGTATGAACATATGTAAGTATATTGAAACTTGAAATTTGTAAAATTAGTGCATTTTTATACAGACTACAACAATTAACACTAAAATTTAAAAATATTAAATTAAAGGGTGGTCCATCAGTAAATGCAATTTTGACTATGTAATTTTGACAATTTGCTATATCTTGGAAACCGTAAGAGGCAAACACTTGAAATTTTCAAAAACGGTAAAACTAAAAAAAACCGAAAATTATAAAATCGCCAAACCAAAAAAAAAATCGCCAAAAATTAAAAAAAAATCGCCAAAACGAAAAAAATCGCCAAAATTAAAAAAAATTTCTAACACTAAAATAAATCGCCAAATTCGAAAAAATCGCCAAAATGAAAAAAATCGCCAAAATGGAAAAAAACGCCAAAAATCGAAAAAAAAATCGCCAAAACGCGAAAATCTCGCCAAAACTAAAAAAAATTTTATATAAAAAAAAATCGCAAAAATTAAAAAAATCGCCAAAAATAAAAAAAATCGCCAAAATGAAAAAACGCCAAAAACCAAAAAAATCGCCAAAACGAGAAAATAAAGTGTCAAAACTAAAAAAATAGCCAAAACTTAAAAAAATCGTCAAAACCGAAAAAAACGCAAAAAGCGCCAAAACAAAAAAAACCGAAAAGACCCCAAAAACGAAAAAATGCCATAACTATATATTATATATGAAGTTTGTATTAAATTACATATCTAGTGTTCGTACGGAACCCTTCGCGCGCGAGTCAGAGTC
This sequence comes from Tachina grossa, assembly GCA_949987645.1. Taxonomy (NCBI): domain Eukaryota; kingdom Metazoa; phylum Arthropoda; class Insecta; order Diptera; family Tachinidae; genus Tachina; species Tachina grossa. Next base: position 26,953,314 of record OX465276.1, on the reverse strand, counting down.
GCACTTTACTGAATTTATTTCAAACTATCGTATAATCATTTCATTTAATTATTTGTTTTAAAAACATGATAATAATATTTTTATTTTTCATTATCACAGAGTAGAAGCATTTGTTTAAAGAAAGTGATTCTTACAATATAAAACCAAACACTAAAAAATAATTTCAAACAAAAACGTCCTAAATCTTCTTAATAAATTAGGGCATTAGTCTAAATACAATTTTTAATTACAAAAAAAAAAAAAAATTAAAAAATAGGGTGTCCAAACTTAAAAATGGAAAATAAACATAAATAAATTAAAACAAAGTTGAACTTAAATTTCAAAATAGATCAAGAACAAAAATATAAAAGTCCAATTTCATTAATAATGCGAAAATTCACAGAAAACCACAAACCTGTTAAAGAAATTTATTGAAAAAATGTTTTGGTTTTACACCGGTTTTTACAAGGATGCTGGTTTTCCAAAATTTTCCATATTTTGAGATAGTTTCAAAAAAAAAAAAGTGCGGTTTTCGAGCTATTAGAAACCCGGCTTTATTTAATATTTTCGGTTTTTTAAAACCGTTTTTTTTACAATTTTTAACTATTCGACAAACCATTTAAATTAGCCGTCGGTTTCTAAATAGGTAAGGTTTTCAAAATATTCGAAAACCCGTTTTTTTAAATTTTTCGGTTCTTTTAAAACGGTTTTTTACAATTTTGAAATATTCGACAAACTGATCATTTTAGCCAATTGAAAAAAGGAGGTTATCAACTCGTTTGTATAAGAGGCGGGTTAATAAATACGTGTCTCCTGTCAAAATTTAAGCAAGCTGCATCATTTAGTTTGTGTGTTGACAGTAGAGCTGAGCGCAAACCCAATGGGAAGAGGTAATGAATAGTAAAGGAGAAGGTAATGCACAGCATGTATGTATGCATCATTTTAATTCCAGAATTCATAAATGTTAATACAGAACATGTCCTAGAAAAGTAATGAATTATTTTAATGCGTATATTCCTTCTTCTGCAAATGTGGTAATGCACCTTGGAAAATAATACATTACTTCTACCATTATTATGTAATTAATGACCACTTTTCCAGCTGGGAACTGTTTGCTTTGCTTAATCTTCATGATGTACATTGTTGAATTGTTCTCGTTTTTAGTGCTCATGATTTTATCAGAACACTAAACTGGTATTAAATTTTATCAAAAGCATGCAACAGCATTTGTTTACCTGCTAAGCTGGGGCATTAGTTATTGTAGTGTCGAAGCTTATGTCACTACTGCACACCGATTGACAATTGTAAAATGAGCACACAAGTGTGAAAATATGTGTATGTGTAAAAGAAAAAAACAAACAACGCAGATACTTTTCTAAGTTTTATAATTTATTAATTTAAGACTATAAAAATAAAAAAAAAAAACCTATAAAAATAATATCTTTGTATAAGGTTTTATTATTATTTTTTTTTTTGTATCCTTGTCTCTATTTTTGATTTACACTCAATTATGATCACCACTAGAAGCAATATTCGCTCTTGAAGAAAATACAAAAAGTGTAGTTTTCATGGCTTGTGCTCACTTCTAGTTGACAGCGATTGGTAGCAGATTTCCGCTTGATTTGATTCGAGTGCTCATTAAAGCAGCTTTTACACGGATTGTATTTTACATCTGACTTGTAAAATTTCGCACTTCAAAATACAAACATACATACCGTTACCTTAATATGGAAACGGCCTAACTAATTACTTTTGTTGAAATTTAATTTTTTTAAAAATTTTGATAGAAGAACGCCTATTGTATCGAAAAATACAAGATTACGATTTCAAAAATTTAATGAGTTAGTGCCTTTCTACATTAAGGTAACGATATGTACATATGGAATGAAATCATTAAAACTTTGCATCTGTAAAAGTCAGGCGACAATGTCAGATAAAAAATATTGAATTAGAGCGCATTCTATTTGGATCTGATGAAGCATCTGTCATCAGCTGTGTGTGTGGTGGAAAAAATGTATAGAAATAGGTTATGTCAGATGTAATTAAACATGTACGTTGGAAAGCAAACATAGTGAAGTTGTATGTAAATTGCTGATTTGGGCAGATATGTCAAGTTACAAGTCATGTGTAAAAGACAGGCCGTGTAAAAGCGGAAAAACCACGACTCTTCACCATCAATCTCAATGGTAAAAAAACGGTCATAGAAAGATAAATTAAAAATTAAAGTACTTTGAAGACCGGTTTTTAGTTTAATTCAAACCGGTTTTTAGCAATAACTCTTTTTCGAAATGTTGCGTAACCGTTTTTTACATATCAAATATTTGATAAGTCTAAAAATATATTTTCGGTAATAATTAAATGTGTATTTTGTACCTCAAATATTTTTGTTAATATAGCACATATTGATTCATGTTACATCTGAAAATGAAGCTAGAAGTGCTAGTAGCTCTTATCTTAAATTTATTTTTTCTGTCATGTGATGGAAAATATCACTAAATTATCCAACTGATTCGAAATACATATCAAAATCCGTAAAAAAATATTAAAATAAATACAATTATACAAAAATGTTTTAGTGATGTACATTCAAACAAAACGAATCATAAAAAGCTGGATATTCAAATACTCATTTCGTTCGAATAAAATAAATTGAGATAATTTTGCTATGTTCATCATATTTTTTTTACTTTTACTTCATAAAAATGTTTATCTGTTTTGCTTCCATGTCAGAAGCTTATATTTTATAAATTAGGTTGCTTAACTTCAAGATAATAAAAATGTATTTAATAAAATAAAAAATTAGTTGAATACTCGAATGAAATTGTATTCGATGTTGTACATCATAAGCTGTGAAAGGGTTGTTGAACATGGTGGTGTTACCAGAATTTATTATTAAATCACAAAATAATTAAAGTTGTCTTTTGAATACATTTTCTTAACAAAGCAACTTTAGCCTTAAAGTGCTTGGTAACTACTACGAACTTTAAAGCTCAAGTAAAATATTTTTTTTGAATAAGGGGGTAAAACTTTACCAAAGAGCAAAAAAAAATATGAAAACAATGATAGACCTGCCTCCGTATTCTGTAACTAGCTAAAGCTAAATCTATATCGCTAAAAATCTATAAAGTCAGTTTATTGATAAATCAGGCAATGGCTTAAAAATGTAAGTCAGCAAAATTTTGGTGTTTTATGTCATCACCAAAAATTTTTAATTTTTTAATTGTTCAGCATTTTAGCGATAGAATTTAGCTTTCGCTTTAGCGAGTTACAGAAAAGGGGGCAGCAACAAACACTTCTTTCTTAACTAGACAAACAATCTCAATACATAGTTTCTTTAGTACGTGCTGCTGTAATTAACAAGTTAGCAAACAAACAGACACATCAATAGTGTTTGTTTATCAACTATTTCATTTAAAATGTTTTACTTTTCAACTTCAATAAAATATTTCTTTGATACAGAAAATATCTTCTTTTTTAGGGTTCCGTACACCAAAGGTGAAAAGGAACCCTATTGTTTCCCCTACGCTGTCCGTCTGTCCGTCACACGGTATTTTCTCAGGAACCCTAAGAGCTACGGACCTGAAATTTGGACCCAGTATGTAGAACCTTGGCCGCTACAACAACAAATACATGAGAATTAAAAATTAAAGGGTGTTCCAAAACGAGCAAAGAAAAATTTTAAAATCCCATGTAATATACATACAATTGTATGAACATATGTATATTGAAACTTGAAAAATTAGTGTATTTTTATACAGACTACAACAATTAACACTAAAATTTCAAAAAATTTAAATTAAAGGGTGGTCCATCAGTTAATGCAATTTTGACTATGTAATTTTGACAATTTGCTATATCTTGGGAACCGTAAGAGGCAAACACTTGAAATTTTCAAAAACGGTAAAACTATAAAATCGCCAAACAAAAAAAAAATCGCCAAAAATTAAAAAAAAATCACCAAAAATTAAAAAAAAATCGCCAAAACGAAAAAAATCGCCAAAAATTAAAAAAAAATTCTAACACTAAAATAAATCGCCCAATCGGAAAAAAAATCGCCAAAATGAAAAAAAACGCCAAAAATCGAAAAAAATCGCCAAAACGCGAAAATGTCGCCAAAACTAAAAAAAAAAATTAAACAAAAAAAAATCGCAAAAATGAAAAAAATCGCCAAAAATAAAAAAACGCCAAAAACCGAAAAAAATCGCCAAAACAAGAAAATAAAGTGTCAAAACTAAAAAAAGAGCCAAAACTTAAAAAAAATCGCCAAAACCGAAAAAACGCAAAAACCGCCAAAAACAAAAAAACCGAAAAGACCCCAAAAACGAAAAAAATGCAAAAACTATATATTATATAGGATGAAGTTTGTATTAAATTACATATCTAGTGTTCGTACAGAACCCTTTGTGCGCGAGTCAGAGTCGCACTTTACTGAATTTATTTTTTGTTTGCAGTTAAGTTTTTGTGTTTACTCGCTAAGAATAATAATAATAAAAAAAAACTTTCTTATTAACTTTTTTTTTTGCCTTTTGTTAAAAAAGTTTTATTTTTAACGTATGTATGTAACTTTACTTTTACCTTGCCAACAGTAAAAGCAGCATCATAATTTACAAGAACAGTGCGAATGCACGAATCGTTTACAAACGCTGTATGTTGCAATGTAACAACTCGTATGTAAACATTTTTTGTTTAATGAGAAAACATTTACCCTACATTCAGTCAGAAATTGACACTGAAAATTATGAAATACGACGCATAGTTTAAGACAATTAGGGGATTCAAACGGTGGTCGTAAAGGTCATAGTGTCATAATGTTTTAAACATTTTGATTGAAAGAAAACGCAAAAACAATTATGTTAAAATAATTTAAAACATTATGACAATATGACCTTTATGACAACCGTGTTTTAATCCCCAAAATACATATAATAAAACACAAGATGTTGAAAATTTCTTCAATCGTAAACAAAATGCATCAAGGTGTATAGACGATGAAGGGAGCAGGATTATCTTTGACTTTTCGTCATTTAATATTCTTCCTGGAAACTTTTCTCTATTCCTTGTTCACTTACTCTGAAAATTTATTTGTAAATATTCACTTAAAACAAAACAGCTGACTTGGAAAATTCAAAATTACTGAGTAATTATTCTCCTGAAAATTACACAGTACAACACGAACGATTCTGACAAAAAACAAAAAAAAAAAATAAAAATAAAATATGCGTATGTCGACGTTTTGCAAGATCATATTGGAATTTTATTTTGGTGGGCATAAAGTTTCCCCTTTCGGCCTCTGAGTTGCACTGTTCAGCAGCTTTGTAGAAAATATTAAGGCAAATATTTTTGTGGAACACTTTGAAGAACATATAATGTATCGAAAAATGCAAAGATCTCGATTTCAACAAAAAAAAAAAAAATTAGGGCCTTTCTATATTAAGGTAACGATATTAATCCCCTAACTCTCAGGAGCTTTTGAAGACTTATAGCAAAATTTTATGAACAACATTTTTGTAGAGCATGTAATCACCGTCCTCCCCTTATAAGGGATGTTTTTACAATTTGCTATATTACGAGCCAAAAATTACAATTATATGGGGGAGTTAGAGGGTTAATATGTTTCAAAAAAATATTTGTCTTAATATATTCTACAGAAATGCTGCTAAACATAATCTACACCTCAGTATGTAAAGAACAGATAGTTTCATATACCGATATGCTGCAGGAACAGGCCAAAGGGGTGGGGGGAAACTTTAACTCCCACTTTTATTTTTTCCATTGCACAGTTAAAATTAGTTTTTGCTTTCATCCAAGTCAAAATAAAATAGTTTATTATTAATTTATCACATGTTTAATGTTCTCTCGTTCGAAATTGTAATCAATTATTTCTTTGCCTGCTTTTCCATTGAGCATACGCATCAGCTGATTAATATCAGCTGATAAAGCCACTCCCACATGTGCATCAGATGCGCTTCAATAACATTTTAATGCAAGATTTTAGTCACTGAAATTAAATTGAAACTGAAGACGTTCAGTGTTGTTTTTATTCCTAAATGTCGTCATTAATTGACTAGGGCCGTCGTCAATTTATCATCGAGTATGTACCAGAGAATGACAAAAGTATCGTTTTAGGTACTCTTTGAGTATTGACCGTCAAAAAACTATGAATGCGTACAAACTATGAATGCGTTAAAAATAATATAAAAAAAAACACTTATCATATGCAAAAACACGCATTAATTTCAATTCTAATACGTATAACTATAAATATCGAACACACTTTTGAAATTACGCAGCACAAACAACTAGAACTAAAATTTATAGACTGTATGAGCTACAATCATACGCATGGGTATAAAAATACTCTGACTATTAATCGGCTACACATGCGTATATACAGGGCTATTTTATTTACACCCACACACATAAAGCATGTTTTCTAACATGCACCCACACATTTTCCATTTCATTTTATGTACAAAAATGTATGTATACAGTGGCGAATGATGAATAATATCCGGAGTCTCATGCGTATATTTGTTTTGTCCTATTAAATATCCATAGTATGAGTATAAGCATACTCCGATTATAAGTATGAAAGAAAGAGAGAGTCAATGCGCTTGATACGCATGTGCCTTTTTTATTTGTAGTTCTATTTTATTTTAGTTTTTTGCATAAACGAAATAGAGATGCTCTTGTATGTAAGAATCGGCTATATTCATAGTTTGCTAGAGAGAAAATATGTGAACGTACTAATTGTTTGCGCAACAATTATGATTATAACCAGTCACTAAAATTAAGACTCATGCATTTTTTTAGTACTCATTGTTCTTCTCTGGTATGCATATTCTGTCATGTACGCAGAGTTATCATATGTGAAAATTTATATTATTTTCGAAGTTTTTCGGGATGTTAATAAGACTAAAAGATTTCTTTGTTAAAAATAAGATTTTTAGAAATATGATAGTTAGTACTTTAGTATATTATTTAAGGTCCTTTTGACTAAAGTAGTGACATATTTTCTTCTTTCCTTCATCAAAAGTATGAATTATATGCATACATATATTTACCTTATACATGTTCTATTCATTAAATATTTTGTGTTATTTACCTTTACGTTTATTAGTTCATTTGAAACAAAATGAATTTTTCTTGAATTCTAATTCAGTAAAATCAATGCATATTAATATATTTTGAGTAAAATCAATAAAAAAAAAAAATTTTAATAAGAAGAAAAAAAGATTTTTTTTCTTCGACTTTAAGATTTTTGAGGAAAAAAATATGGCAACGCTGCATGTACGTGTCTTTGAATATGTCGTGCACACATGGCGAAAAGGCCATTTGTTTTTACACAATTCGAAAACGAACTTTTCATTATAATAAAGGTATTCACATCAGTTTTTTTCTTGTTGGAAAAATGGAAAAATGTAATTTTTTACAACAAACACAGGGAAAAAAATTCACCAAAAGTTGAATTTAAAAACTCAACTTTAGGTGGAATTTTTTTCCTGTGTTTGTTGTAAAAAATTTTAAATTTTGCCATTTTTCTAACAAGAAAAAAACTGATGTGAATACCTGTAATATTTTAAAAGTTTGTAAGAGATTTTTATGAAAATTTTTCTTTATGTCTGTGCAATTAATAATTTATTCATTCAATTACTACATTTAATTTGGTGTAGTTCTTGCGAAGGCTGGTTTTCAATGTCCTACATAGTGAAAGGATTTTGTAGAAATTACAACCCTGGTATGATGGACTTTACGAGCAAAAAAAGTTTTGAAAAGACAATAATAATTCACTAGATCAGGGTTGTATTTTTTCAAAATTCGTACGATTATGTAGAATAGTAAATACTAGCCTTAAACAAATCCTCATAACTTTACTCCTTATTAGCTTAAAATACTTGTAAATAAAGACACATTTTATATAAAAAAATATGTATTCCTTAAATTACAGCCGTTCGCAACACTACATTTGAAAACAGTATTTTGCAGTTAAAATTATACAAATAATATGGTATTTGCATACATATGTATGTATTTAAATGTAGTATGTAGCATTTCATACTGTTTACATCATACCGATAACTTATATTCTTAAAGGCACTATAGATAATTTTAGTTAATTTTTTTCTGTTCATTTTCATACAAAAAAAAAACAATGTCACGAGCTCAGTAACAATTATTGACAACCACTGAAAATCTACAGACAAAAATAATACACTACGAGTACTCGTATATGTAAAAAAAGAAATAGAAACTAGAGCATGTTTTGTTTTCAAATCTCAAGAAAAAAATATTTTAATGAATACGCTGGAAAAAAAAACTACGATGTTTTTATTTAAAAATATATGAAATTACTTAGAGAGTATGTAGCTGGAAACAATGACAAATTTGTATCTATTTTTTCTTTTTAAATAAAAATAATAAAAAAAACATACCTATTAAGGTTAAAACAGAACTTCAGATCTTGTGGTAATAATGCAGAAGAACAACGTTTGATATATGCCGAAAGTATTAGATAAGGTTTTTGAAAAAGCAAAGTGAATGTGCTACATAAGTACATATCGCTATCTAAAAACCAGAAGGTTATAAGTACTCATACTATTTTTTTTAATTATTCGGAAGAAGTAAACAACTTTGTAAAATGTACGACTATTTTATTCTTATGTATATATGCATATTTTTTTATGATAAAGGATTTTTATAAATTGATATTTATAGCCCATTCAAGCTCAAATTACAAACGAAATCAAATTAAAAAAAATTCTAACACTAAAATAAATCGGCAAAACCGAAAAAAATCGACAAAATGAAAAAATCGCCAAAATGAAAAAAACGCCAAAAACCGAAAAAAATCGCCAAAACTAAAAAAACGCCCAAATGAAAAAAAATCTCCAAAATGCAAAAAATTGCCTAAATGAAAAAAGATCGCCAAATTGAAAAAACACCAAGAACCGAAAAAAAATCGCCAAAACGCGAAAATACGCTAAAACTAAAAAATCGCCTGAATGAAAAAAAAAATCGTCAAAATGAAAAAAATCGCCAAAATGAAAAAAAGCCAAAAACCGAAAAAATCGACATAACGGGGGAAAAAGTGCCAAAACTAAAATAAAGCGCCAAAAACCGAAAAACACGCAAAAAACGACAAAACTACAAAATACTCAAAACCCAAAAACGAAAAAAAGCAAAAACTATTTATTATATAGGCTAAAATTCGTATTGAATTACATATCTAGTGTCCGTACGAAACCCTTCGTGCGCGGGTCAAAGTCGCACCTCACTGAATTTATTTTTATTAGCTTTCATAAGGCATTTTTAGACAAACAAACACACTTTTTTATTTTTACAGAAATATATAAATGTGCCCTTAATTATGAAAGTGGTCTAAGTCCATCCATACTAATAAAGGGTGTTTTTTATTGAGGTATAGAACTTTAAGTTGGCATCACTTTTTTAACTGGCGGCCATTTTGTCAGCTGTCAAGTGATTAATATTTAGTTTGGTTTGCCATTTCATCATGAACAGGTTGACAAAAGAACAACGCTTGCAAATCGTGCAAATTTATTTCGAAAATAATGGTTTAGTTCGCGAAGTTTACCGCAAGCTCCGTCCATTTTATGGTCGACATAATCGTCCATCAGAGCAATTAATTCGGTTAACCATGGATCGTTTTCGCACTACGTTTACTCTATGTGATAATACGCATCCGCAGAGACGTCGAACAGTGCGCACCGAAGAAACAATTGCCGCTGTAGAGCAAAGTGTTGAAGAGGACCCGAATGAATCGATTCGCCACCGTGCACAGCAATTGGAGCCGACTAACCGACTATTTTGTTCCCGAATTGGATGGCATGAATGTGGATGAGTTGTGGTTCCAACAAGACGGCGCTACATGCCACACAGCGCACGTCACAATCGATTTATTGAAGGAAACATTCGATGAGCGCATAATTTCGCGTAATGGACCTGTCAATTGGCCACCAAGATCGTGTGATTTGACACCATTGGATTATTTTCTTTGGGGATATGTGAAGTCGCTCGTCTACGCCAACAAACCAGAAACGTTAGGGGACTTGGAAGCCAACATTCGTGGCGTTATTGCCAACATACGGCCCCATATGCTCGAAAAACTGGTTGAAAATTGGACCTGTAGAATTGGCTTTATTCGAGCCAGCCGCGGCGGCCACATGCCCGAAATCATATTTCAACATTAATGGCATAAAATTATCCTTCCAATAAAGCCAAATTGATGGACATTAAAACGATTTTCTTGTGTTTTATTTCAATTCAAAGTTCTATACCTCTTAAAAAAACACCCTATATAAATCGAGGCTGGCACAACTCTAAATTAAAATGCTTCATTATACAGGGTGGGCCAAAAGAAACCAAGGGGTGTAAAAGTTTAATAACTTTTTTTGTTTATTAACTTTTTTTTATTTTTTCTTTCAGATTATATAATATACAAAATGGAAATTTTTTTACACTAAGTATGAAAAATGATGTCTCTTAAATGACCACCGTTTTCAGCTTCGCACTGATGGGCTCTTTTTAGAGCATCTTCCATAACATCTTTCAAAACTTGTGGCTGTAGCGTTCGAATTTCTGCAACAATGTTTGCCTTGAGTTCAAGGCTTGTCTCTGGCTTGTTCACATACACTGGCTCCTTCAAAAAACCCCAAAGAAAATAGTCGGGTGCTGTCAAATCTGGCGATCGCGCTGGCCAAATAATTTCCGAATTTCGAGAAATTATTCGTTCTCCAAAAATTTGACTTAAAACTGCCATTGTGTCTCGGGCAGTATGGGCAGTGGCTCCGTCCTGCTGAAACCACATACCAGGTCTGTTTTCAAGAGCAGGACGTGAAAAATTTTCTATCATAAACCGATACCGCTCTCCATTTACGGTTACAGCACTTCCATCTTCATTCTCGAAGAAGTAGGGCCCAATGACATTTTCAGATGTGATCCCACACCATACTGTACACCTGATGGGGTGCAATTGGCGTTGATGAATGGCTCTTGGATTTTGAGAACCCCAGAACCTACAGTTCTGCTTATTAACAAAGCCATTCAAATGAAAATGAGCTTCATCACTCATAATCAAATTTTCAATAAAGTTGATTTCATTTCTGGCCAACTCTTGAAATTTAACTGCAAAATTTAGACGTTGCCGATGATCTGCGGGTTTTAATTCTTGGACCAATTGCACCTTATATGGGTATAACTGTAAATCTTTTTTTAAAATGCGCCGTAGTGACGTACGAGACATTTCTAGCTGAGCAGAACGCCTTCTGCCAGATGTTTCTGGTGCTTCGTTAACACTTTGCTGTACTCGTTCAATATTTTCCGCAGTGCGACTTAAACGTGGTCTACCGGTTCGAGGCAAATCTCTTACGCTGCCATGTTGGTGATGACGATGAACTAAGCAACGAATCATCGCTTCAGAGGGCGAAATTCTGACGTTAAAATGTCGACGATATGCTCTTTGCGTTAAAATAATTGATCTCTGGTTTAAATAATAAAATTCTATTGTTCTGGTTCTCTGTTCAGTTGTGAACCTCTCCATTATAAATTATCCAAGTGTTGTCTATATAATCTGAAAGAAAAAATAAAAAAAAATTAATAAACAAAAAAGTTATTAAACTTTTACACCCCTTGGTTTCTTTTGGCCCACCCTGTATAAAAATAATTTTTAATTTGTTCATATGTAATCTAGTAAATATCTCGAACAGAGAAATATACATATGACTTAGACCACTTTCATAATTAAGGGCATAAATTAAAAATTGCTTTAAATTTTTTTATTTTATTTTTATTAAGACAAATAAATGAATGCCATATACATATGTACGTGTTCAGCGACCCTAAATTAGCTAAGAAAACATCTCATTTTAGAGGTTAATTTTTTTTTTTTGTTGCATAGTGTTATTTGTGGAATTGCTTTTATTTTTGATGTTTATATTGGATTTTCCAAATTTCTAACATAAATGGATTTTCTCAGTTTAAGTCAACATAAAGTTATAAATTATATATAAATGGATATGTACAAATGTTATGGTTTGTTCCACGTGATCTTCGCATGAGTCACGAGTGCGTCACGCGTTATCGTGGTTGTATTTATATGTAATACTGATTTAAAAAACTAACGTGTGTTACTTTAGCTAACTTTCTTAGAATTGCTAAAAAATCTATTTTTGTATAATTTGTATCCGAGGTCATTCAATGGCAGGGAATTATCGCGAGCGTGCGTGAATAAAAAAATTATGAATATTTTATTGTTTTGTTGGTTAAGCACCGTTTACATGCATTTTGTTCCTGCTACGGTATTTCTTATACAAAAAAGAAATCATGTTTATTAGTTCATTAATAATTACTTTGTATGGGGGGTATTCATCTCCCCACAAGATGATAGAACATGCAGTTTGTTTTAAGAGCTATCCACATTATTAACTACTATAGTTCTGATGATATATGTACGTAGGAAAAATAATAATTACTTTGTATGGGTGGTACACGTCTCCCTCCCCCCTCCCATAACAACAATATTTTGTTGGAATATGCAGTTTGTTCTGACAGCTACCTATATAAAGTGTACTTAAAAGGGGCTTTAGTTCCACTGTGCGTCGCCTTAAAAAGTACTGAGCCGGCTATAAATTTTCACATTTACTTGATTTTTGTAAAGCATAGAAAACAAAACCAACTTTTGGATTATTAATTTTGATTTTGGTTTATCTTCGCTTCGTGGTCGCTCATTTTATACTGTCATATGAAAAAGAAAGCAATTTTTTTGTTTAACTTGGGGGCCACACGTTCAATTTTTGACTTTCAATTCCATTAAATTTTCAATGCACTCACACTTTTTTCACAAACACAATCAAGCTTTTTAAATTGAAAACTAGATTGTTTTCAAATTCACCTATCCATTTAAATGGCAATTTAGTTTTCAATTTGAACGGGTGGTCACAGCACACATTGATTGAATCTACAAATTTGAGTTGTTTCTTCGTCGGTGGCATTTAAAAAATGAAATTGATTATCAATTTGTGTCACAGCTATCAATTTCAAGGAATTTTGACACACAATATGTGTAATGAAATTGAAAGTCATTTATTGAAAGTGTTGCCGTACAATTTGTCCAAATTTTCAATTCGTTCGTTCGTTCATTTTTCAAATATGAAAAATATACATACCTACATTAATATATTCTATTCCCTAGAAGATTTATTTTTCACACAACCACGCTAATGACAATATATTTTTTGGTTATTTTACAGTTTCTTAAATTTCACTTGAAATAATAAATAAATAAAAAAAATACAAGAGCACTTTTTAATCGGATACTTTTACTTGAATTGTCAAACTTTTTTTATTTCATTTGACACACTTATGCGAAGTGTGTGTTTTTTTCATTGCTTTAAATAGTTGACTAAAAACCTACATTTACATCAATATCTGGCCTAAATATGAACTTTTTTGTTAAAAATCTAGAATTTCGAATATGAGCTCTTCATATAACAATAACAATTGATATGTATGTGTGTACGTAGCACGTAGTACAAATTAGAGGCCTGAGTAAACAGTCTTGAAATGTAAAAACGTCATGATTTTTAAATGTATTCACGTCGCATGTATTATACTAAACCAATAATAAATGCTGTCGTACTATAAGCGAAGCACGATGGATGTATTGGTGTATGTGTATACCAGTGTTAACAAGCAATGACGTCATGACAGCTTGTCTGTAACATACACTCAAAAGAAGTACTGTTGATTAGTGTATGCTTGTTCCCTACAAGCAAAGTAATTCGAAAATGATTCGAAATCGTATTGCTTGGAAGAAAAGTATTATTGCGGCAACAATCATATTCGTATTGCGGAAGATTCTCCCTTCGCGAGAGTTTGTGCGGCCAGGGCGATACTTCGAAGAAATACGAATGCAATACTTCTAGAAGATAAAACTGTGATATTGCTAGATAATCATCTAATAGAATTATTTATGATATTGCCAGATTATCTTTAGGAAGATAAATTATTTATAACGATAGATTATCTCCTAAAGTACAATTTTACAATTTTGCTAAACTATCTGAAGGAAAAAAAATATATATATTTATTAGTGTCCTGCGCAAGAGTATTTATAGGACTTTTCAAGACAAGAGGGATTTTTTCCAATGCTTTACTACAGCGAAATATTCTAAAAGAATCGCTAAACAACACTGTTGGCAAGACAAACTAACGAAAAAAATTACTTGCCAACAGTGTTGCTTAGCGATTCTTTTAGAATATTTCGCTGTAGTAAAGCATTTGAAAAAATCTCTCATGTCTTGAAAGGTCTTATAAATAGTCTTGTGCAGGACACTAATACCCAGTAAAAAAAGACACCCCAAAGAAGTCATGAAAATGTAGAGTTTGCAGTCTGGAAGTAGTTCAAATTTCGATCCGATCTAATGATTTTTACATAGGGTTGTCATTGCAAGAAGTTCTCTTTTTCGATGCCTAGTCACCGAATTAGAAGCGATTTTAAGAAAAATTTCCTTTTTTGTGTTCTATGGTAATATTTTCATCTAGGAAAAACTTTAAAAAGTTACATATTTTAACAATTTGTTTCTTTTTATACGAATTTAAACGCGAAACAGTGTTTTCATGTAAATTTAAGCAAATAACTTCTAAATTTTAGGCCAAAATTAGTTCATAAATTTCTTTCAAAAAATCGATTTTTTGAACATTTTGGTGAGTATTTACTAAAACTATGGAAAAACTACAAGGTTTTGTGTGATTAAAATAAACTTTTACTTGGTTTTCTGCTAACTATCGGCAAATTAAAAATATCGATTTTTTGGAAGCAATGAAATTGTGGTTCCTTCAGAATGACTTCCATTTTTTTTTACTAGGTATGTATATATGTATGTATTTATATATAAAACTACCATTAAATTAAATGTAAAGGAATTTTTTATGGTCAACTAAATTCAATTTATCATCACGGGAGTCATCATATGTTCATTATAAAAAGAAATTTCCGGACATAATGTTTTGAAAATTTTCTGATTGTTTTTATTTTAAATTAAATATTTTTTTATCTTCTAGTCAAAAATATATTGATATTATAAATTTATTGCGCATGTGATAAAACGCCAGGCTGAAGAAAAGCAACATTTTAATGACACAAAATACCTTGTTAAAGGAAAAAATAAATAGTCAATACATTTTGGACTGTTCATTCAAAAAGATTCACTGAAATGAAAATATTTTAATATAAAAAAAGTATTGCTTTGATGATTTTCTTCTAAATGATAAAAATAAGATATTGTATTTATATCTTCTGGGTAAGATATCTTCCAAATGTTTGTAGGGTTATTTTTCATATTGTACGTTTGAGTGTGTGTGTAATATGTAGATGGTAAGCTCCCTCTAGTCAACCTAGAACCATATGTCTCTATGTCAATACTCTTTCTCCAGCGACAATTGCACTAGTTAAAATTTCGACAACTTTCCTTTTATGCGTGAGTAGAGATACGCTAGAGACGACAGTTCTAGTGTATTTCTGGTGATATTGTCAATGAACGCGTCAATGGTTTTTTTTTATTAATCCCCGACTAAAAAAAGGGGTGTTATAAGTTTGTAGTGTGTGTCTGTGTGTCTGTGTATCTATGGATCTGTGTATCTGTGTGTATGTCCGTGTCGGCTGGACCGATTTTCATTTTCTGTTTGAAAGATGACTTGATCTTGAGGGTTCTTAGCTATGTTTGAAGAAAATCGATACAGCCATTTAGAAGATATAACATCTTTTCTGAAAAAAGTCGGGGGTTTTTAAAATTTTTAATTTTTGTTATTATGTTATGCAATAATATTAAATAAATATATGTAGACGAGGGTCACTAAACTCTACGAGTGAATCTTCGGTTCAAATATCAATATCAATAGTGCTAAAGTCTACTGATAGATTTTGAATGACAACCCTATGTTATTTGTCAATAGGCATTTGCATTGGTTGGGGTACATCTAGTCAGTAGCACTATTGACAATGTCACTGGAAAATCGCTATAAGTTTACTATTGACAACGAGATTGGATATATTGATATTGTACACTATAGCCCCTAAAATTTACTAGTGAATCTTTGGTGCCAATGTCTCCATGTGGTCCCGAAAGAACTACTAAGTCAGTAGTGCTATAGTCTAGTGGTGGATTTTCAATGACAAGCTAATGTTAAATGTCAATAGATGATTACATTGGCTGGGGTACACATAGTACTACTGACAACGTCACTAGTAAATCACCACAATTTCACTATTCGCACTTTCTGCAGGCAGCGTGACCGTTTGACCGACTAAAGTGGCAATTTGCCACTTTTTCGACTGCGTTTCCCCTTTTTCGACTGCGTTTCCCCTTTTTCGACTGCATTGCCACTTTTTGACTCCCTTTATTTAGGGTGAGTTATATGAAAATACATTAAAAATAAAAAGTTTAGTGCAGTTTTCTCGTTTTTTTTTTAATTTTGCCCCTTTTTTTGATAAATCCCCTATTTGGTGCCACTTTTTGAAAAATGTCATCGGTCACCCTGTCTGCAGGGCTATTATGTGATTAACCGCATACAACTAATGTTAATCCATGTGTGTGCCTTTACATGTGCGCAGAAAAATAAAAGATCATACACACATACATGCATGACGTTTGTAAACGTCACAAATATTTCCGTCACGAAGTGTTTTCTTCTTTACTCTTATACCTACAATACTCAAATAAATTACTTGCAAACAGTGTTGTTAACGTTTGTTTTATAAGATTTCGCTGTAGCAAAGCATTTGAAAAATCCCTCATGTCTTAAAAGTTCTTATAAGATATCTTGTGCAGGAGACTAGTACAAATACAAATTAGTCATTTGTAAAGTTATACAAAATCATAAGTAACCCACAACTGCTAGCAGCAGAAACTTTAAAATTGCTTCAAATTTGCATGTAACAAAGCAAATATATATATATATAAATATATATATGTATGTATGTATGTATGTATGTATGTATGTGTGTATGTATGTCTGTATGTATGTATGTATGTCTGTATGTATGTATGTATGTCTGTATGTATGTATGTATGTATGAATGTATGTATGTCTGTATGTATGTATGTATGTATGTCTATACTACATGTACAATTTAAAGCCAGTGTATTTGCATAAAACATACCGCAGGTGTTGAATAAATACATTTGCATGTAAGCATGTATCTTGCTCCCATTTTTTGCTTGATGGCTTTGGATTTAAATAATTTTACTAAAATTTTCAATACACGAGTACGAGTAGTTATTGTATTGGTAATAGGGTTGTATTTAGTTAGTACTGAAATTTTTGCTAATCAACAAAAAATATGTTTGGTAAAGTGCAACTTTGACTCGTGCACGAAGGGTTCCGTACGGACACTAGATATGTAATAATATACGAACTTTAGCCTATATAATACATAGTTTTGCAGTTTTTTGCGTTTTTTGCATTTTTTCGGTTTTGGCGATTTTTTTTCGTTTTGGCGATTTTTCGTTTTTGGAGTTTTTTTTTATTTCGCTTATTTTTTTAATTTTGGCGATATTTTTCATTTTGGCGATTTTTTTTATTATGGTGTTTTTTTTTTGTAATTTTGGTGAATTATTTTAGTCTTAGATTTTTTTTAATTTGGCACTTTTTTTCGATTTGGCGATTTTTTCGGGTTTTGGCGATATTTTTCGCTGTAGCGATTTTTTCGGTTTGGCGATTTTATAGTTTTGGGATTTTTAAGTTTAACCGTTTTTGAAAACTTCAAGAGTTTGTCTCTTACGGTTTCCAAGTCACAGCAAGTTGTCAAAATTACAATAACTGATAGAACAGCCTTTAATTTTTATTTTTTTAAATTTTAGTGTAAATTGTTGCAGTCTGTATAAAAATACACTAACTTTACAAAATTTCAAGTGTCTATATATAATTGTATATATGTATGTATTATTGATGCACGAATATTCGTATTCGTATTCGAATTGCCGAATATTCGGCCATTTTTAATGAGAATACGAAGCATTCGTATTCGTCAAATTCAGGCGAATACGAATACAAATATTTTTCCAAAAAAGATTAAATAAATATATGCATAAATCCTAAACTAAATTTAAATAAATGGATAAAAATATTAGTTTGCACGAAATTTGTGCTTTGTATCACTTTCAAATATTATTTACTGACGATAATTAATATTTTGGGCAGTTTTTATTAACTTTAAAGTAAGCCAACAGGAACATTAAGTCCTTTTTCATAACAATTTTTTAATATTTCATATTGCAGATGTAAATAGAACCCCAATTTAATGTCTATAAATTTCATACATTATATTCGTATTCGCATTCGTATTCGCGAATATAGTTTCAAATATTCGTATTCGTATTCGCGAATATCAAAAATTGACATTCGTTACATCACTTATATGTATATTACATGGAATTTAAAAATTTTTGTTGCTCGTTTTGGAACACCCTTTAATTTTTAACGTGTTGTTGTAGTGGCCAAAGTTCTACAGACGGACAGCATAGTGAAAACAATAGGGTTCCCTTTCACTTTTGGTGTACGGAACCCTAAAAAAGTCTCTCTTTATTTATTCGAAATGTAATGAGTTTTGAAAAAGTTTGGTTATTTTTGGTTAAGCACGTCTAGAATCATTTCGTTACTGCTTAATCAATCATCAGTAGACTTCAATCACAATGCAAAAAAGCTTATAAAACTCCAATGCTTAAAGTGACACGATTCCAATAAATTATTGAGAATTACAAAACTACAACCAGAGTAGAACAATGTAGGGAATATTTTTATAGAACATTTCGACCTGTTATGGTACCACTGAAATTTATACTTCAACATTAGCTGCTTATGATGCAGCTAGCAGCATATGTGGCCTGCTGTAGTCAGTGTGTTTTATGCATTGCGCTTAATTAATTGCTACTTCACCATAAGATCCAGACGTAACCATGTTCGAAATTGCGTTAACTTTAAACTAACTTTAAGCTAACTATTTCGCAACTAGTACTGACTGACACTTGGATTACTTTTAATGTTAAAGTTAAAGTTAAGAATTAATTCTGGATCTGTTCTGCATGACATTGCAGTTAGCTTTTAGTCAGTCTAAGAAAAGTTAACTATAAGTTAACTATTTTTGTAGTCAACCACACATTCTCCGACAGGGAAACTATTGAAACGCAAGAATAGGTACATATGTATGTATGTAGTCGTACGTACACCGGCATATTTTGGTTTTAGTCTTCTCTATCACAGTTGGTACTTAGATTCTAAGACTTAGAACCTTGTTGTCATGTAAAAAGTTTGATTTTGTTGTAGAATTTTATCAGTTGTTGTTGCAGCATTTTTTTTTTATTATTATTAAGTTAACAACGATTTTCTACTTGACAAACTTAGTTTCAAACTAGAAATAGCACTTGGAATGTAAGTATAAAAGAAATCATGTTCTTGGACAACTAATTGTAATCAAGCAAAATTAGTTAAGGAGACGTGAGGTACAAGTTTTATTGACAACATGTTATCAGTAACTTACTTCAAGTGGAATTAGTTCAACAAATGTTTATTTTAATTTGAAATTTGTTGCTCTTATTGCCAAGTATTGAAATAGTTTATTGAAAGCACTTGTTCAAACATATTCTTAGTCATATAAACCATAACCTATTTCTCCACTTTAAGCCAGCATATTTGTATATTAAGTTGTTCTATTTTACTCTGAACATACATATCGCTCACTTACTTAAACAACGTTATAACTCAAAAAACTAGTTTGCCATAAAATGAGTTTAAAGTTTTCAATTTACACAGAACTTAATGGAAAAGTAAAATTATATTTCGTTCAAAAGTTTGTATACAATTTTTACACAGTATGAATATAACAATATGAGGATCAATTCGGTATCATTAACTCAAATACTCCATTTTTTGAGTTAGGACGTTGTTTTAGTAAATGAGCGATATGTATTTGTTTGTAGTCCCAATTTTTTTTATGTATGTACTTCCATAATAAATTCTTTTTATTTGAATTCTGAGTAATTGTTACTTCAAACTGTTCTCATAGGTACGAGGGCGGTCTCAAAACAAGCCGATTTGACGTATAGAAGGCGGCAGTAATTTGAAAAAATTACTAAGAAAATATGTGTTTCAAGTTTCGAGGCGGCACATTGTTTATTTTTTTCAGTCCAACCAATATTAAGACCCAGCTAGATACTGCTTTGGGGGAGTCTGCTTCTCCGCTTGCGACTATAAAATATTGGGTGTCAGTGTTTATATGAGGCCTTATGAACTGCCAACGTGAATACCCTAGTGGTCGCCAATTGACGAGTCTACGCCAGAAACGGTTAAGAAAATCCTCAAAACTGTATTCAATGATCGTTCGCTGAAGATGCGTGAGCTCAATGAAATGATAGAAATTTAAAAAGTGCTATACATCGCATATTGACCGGAAATAAAATAATTTAATTAACACTTTAAATAGCCAGTAATATATTTTGTAATGTGTGTGTATAGAAGGAAAATACACACATATTTGGTTATATTTCTTCTTTGTCGGGATTTCTTTCCACGCAGATATAAATATAAAGAACCTTTTTGGGAAGCGCAGCTAAAGAACGCTTCCACAGGTTGCGGATAGCGGAGAACCGTGTAGTTTGGAGAGTAGTTTGGAGTGTAACTGCGAATTAAATAAGCAGTATCGGAAAACTCAGCGGATTAGAGAAGAGGGTCTCAGATGGGCACGCCTGCAACGTATATCTTTAAGTTCTGAATGCCGTAGAGACTGCAAATCATTATTGCAAAATATTGGCCCCATTCAATAACCAATGCCAAAGAATTTTTATTCCAGATCTCTCGACTTCAAGCAGTTTGGGCTGCGGCTTAATATCCCTCTCTTGAAAAAAAATTTTATTATTGAAACGTCTACAATGAATTCAACACGATCCCCCATCACGATGACGAAATTAGGCTTTAAACAACGGATAAAGATTGGAACATGGAACGTTCAAACTCAAGGCCTGAACAAATTTGCAGAGAAATTAACAACTATAATATCGATATTCTTGGACTAAGTGAAGTTAGGTGGTTGAACAGCGGTTCCACGCGCACACAAAATTGTAATACATTCCAATTCCCTGGCAACAGTGAGAAACGTATAAATGGTGTTGGCCTAATACTATAGACAATGGCGAGAAAAGCAAAAAACGCCATATGTTCAACATGAACTATTATTATATACACTAGATATACCAAACGGACGACACACTCGTCCGTATTCTAGAATCAAAATGTAAATAATTCAAGATTCAAAGAAAATGTATCTAAACTTCATAAAAAATTCATTAAAACACAGCCACACACAAACTTACATAACTTACTTTACATATGCAAGAATAATTAAATAATACATGAAATTAAAAAAACATAAACAAAATCCCTTTAACCAAGTTAATTCAATTTATTCAACTCTCTTCCTTTAAGTATTATGGCTTTCATACAACAACAAATAAGAGAAAAAAATTGTTAGATCAAGAGAGATACTACAAACCCACACACACACTCATGTTTTGTTTCTTTTTTTACTTGTAAGCTAATAAATGCGTGCGTAATATGTTTGCATGTAGTAGTAGCAACTTTAAACGCTTATAGCTCCCAAAATACTAAACCGATTTCAATAGAATATAGATTCTGCACATCTGTATAAAAAATCCTTTAAAACCATATAAATCTTTTTAAAATCGGTGCAGTGGTACCAGCGCAAAAGGGATTACAAAAAACATGTTTGCCTATTAATTATATATACTTACATATATAAATAAAAGGAAATATATATATATATATATATATATATATATATATATACAATGCTGGAATTAAATATAGGCACATATCGTTGCCTTAATATAGAAAGGCCCTAGCTCATTATTTTATTGAGATCGAGATTTTTACATTTTTCGATACATTAGATTATCTTCTATCGAAATATATAAAAAACTCGATTTCAAAAAAATAATGAGTTATGGCCTTTCTGTATTAAGGTAACGAAATATTATTTCTCAAATATAATTGTTTTATAGTCGTTATATGTTAATAAGATAAATAAAATACTTTATGTTTCGGAATGCATAAAAACTTATATTTGGTTTCAATGTGCAGTTTGTGTCTATATTTAAGTCCAGCACTGTACACATGTGTTAATTAT
Organism: Tachina grossa; assembly: GCA_949987645.1. Classification (NCBI taxonomy): domain Eukaryota; kingdom Metazoa; phylum Arthropoda; class Insecta; order Diptera; family Tachinidae; genus Tachina; species Tachina grossa. The sequence continues at coordinate 26,931,122 of OX465276.1, read as the reverse complement.
CGTTTTGTATATTTTATAATTACAATGTGGCATCCTTAAAACTAAGAGTTGATATCTAAGCAAGGCGCATTTATTAGGTGGCAGTACTACACCAGGTGACTAAAGGTACGATCACACTTGTCAAACATTTGCCCAAAAGCGTAACCACTAAATGCTAATGAAAAATCTTTAAATTCAGACAAAAGTTTATCAAGTTAAGGAGTATCCAATATTGTTGGATTCTATGACATTGTCCTTTACTTGTATACGAAACTGTTTAGTATGATAAACAAGTGAATGGATCAAAACAAGTGTGACCGTACCTTAATGTCATTATGCCAATCTAAATGTCAAATTTTGATTGTGTAGATATAAGCCTAAAAGCATGCTCTTATTTGAGTATCCATAAGCACCTATCGAATATTCCGTTTTGTATGGTGTTGGACATTTCCTATAAGAAACGTGCAATCTGACGATGCTACCTTGTTTTGAAAAGTAAGAAGGTAATTTATACCAACAAAGTACATGTGGTTATTGCTGTTGTAATATTTGTTGTAGAAATGCGGGTACCTGATTGATGTGCCTTGTATCTAACGAAAAGCTAAGACAAATATAGATTAAAGTTGGCAACTCGTTTTACATAGTGTATAAGCTGCAGCTAAAGCTTAAATTAGACTTGACATACCCATAATGTCATAGCCATAACCAAACCAAAATTCAATTGGTTTTTATGATAATAGATATGGCGTTATGGAGAGTCACCTATAATCGAATGCAGTGTTGACCATAAGTTTGGTTCGAACAGCTGTTTTCTATGGTTATTATTATGGCACGTCTGATAGAACCTTAAATTTTTGTTACCAATACATATAGAGTATTTTTTAAATGAAAATTTCTTTCATATTTAGTACGAATATAATAATTATCTGTGCTGTGAAAGTAATTATTTATAACCTTTATGAATTTCAACTGTTTATCTTTAATTTTAATTAGGCATGTATACCCAGTTTTTTAAATTCAGCCAATTTCTATTTCTATCTATATATACATACATACATATATATTTTGTTTACTGTAGTTGTGTTATTTTGTTTAAAAAACTATTTCGTTCTTGCTTCTGCCTTTAAGGCCCAAATTCACAGTTATTAGTTAACTAATAGCAATAGTTTAACCAATAATCTTTGATTCACAGCTCTTTGTTTACCATTTGTTAGTTAAACCTCCAAATATCACTGGTTAACAAATAGTTAGACAACCGCTGATTCGTTGTGCACTTTATTAGTATTGTTGTTTTGTGAAAAATTTTATACACATCTCACACATACGTTGTCAAGCATCTTCTTTTTATTTAGCTGTAACTAACACATTCTCTTTGTTTATTTTCTATTATGTTTTGGTTTTCCCGAACCAATTTCAGCACTAATTCAATATTTTGTACGGTAAAATTAGACGAGCTAGCACTGTTTTATCAATTTTTAAGAAATAATATAACAAATGTAAATAAAAACCATATGCTATAGCAGAGCTGCCAATAGTGAAACTTAATAGCTTGATAGGGTTACCATTCTTTGTTCATATTAAGAACTTTAGTTAAACAATATACTGTGAATATGAAGTATTAGTTAAACAATAGTTATCATATTAGTTTACTAATAATTAACTAATGACTGTAAATTTGGCCGTAAGTTCTCATCATTAAATGCCGCTGTCATTTAGTTAAGAATATATCAAGGTGCTCGCTCGTACCCTTACAAAAAGTTTTTCACCATCTTTTGCGTATATTCAGACCATGATGTCTTTTTTAATGTTTAAGAATACAATAAACATGTTATGTGAACTTTTTTTGTGCAAACCATCGTTTTTTTCTACTTTTTTCCAAAGAAATTTTGCAGTTATTTTGCTGTTAAATATTTAACACAATATTCATTCACATTCTAAAAGAGAAGAAACCGCAAATATAAATCCGTTAAATTAACGCTTCCGCCACTGGTGCACACAACACAACACACACATGCATACATACGTACGTACATATGTACGTACATACGAATACCATATAGATGATCACTGTGTAAAAATGGAAAATTATAAGAAATTAAGAAAAATCCAAATCCTCATATCTACATACATATATAGCAGAGATCATGTGGGTTTCAAACATTTTTTTAAAAGCGTCGTATTGAGGTGTAAATAGATACTTGTATAGCTAAAACAATAAAAACGAAAATCGCTCTGGTGGTATTCGATGTTTGATGCAAATGGTCTTGCGTAAGTGTAAGTGCTAAATATTATAGCTTTCTTTTGGATTGTGTGTGTATTTGGTTGTTGGATTTTTAAGAAATTCTACGATATTTACACTTACGCAAGACCATTTGCATCAAAAACCGATTACCCCTCTTTATTGCAAAGTTCTTTGCAAGTGTTGCAAAATGATGCTTGTCTAGCATATAAGCAATAAGACGAAAATAAATATGTATATATCTATATGTGATTAGCTGTGATTTATAAAAACTGAGCTTTCGATATATCCAGCGAGTTCGTCGCTTACTTCAGCTGGAGAAAAAAAATGGTGTTCAAACTTTACTTATACGAGGGTCGGTCATTAATTCACTGTCTTTCTAAATTTCCCGACTCTTAATTGAAATGGTAATACAGCTCCTGTCAACACGCAAATGTCAGTAGACTCCTGTCTCAATTTGAACAAGCTGCGCCATTTAGTTTGTGTTTAGCAGTAGAGAAACAAGTCGAGGTAAATTATCGGCGGCGGCGGCACGCCGAGATAATTTTCGGCGGTTCAAATAAGGTTATGAATATTTAAAGAGAAAGTTAAAAATTGAAAATTTTTTGCTCCGAAATTATACGATTTAGTCTTTTTTTTAAGATAAAATTTCGGCTGGTTTTGAGCCGATGCAATCGGAGACGGCGGGATGAATAAAATAACAATCGGCGGCGGCACGCCGTCACCTTCGAGCCGATCAACTTTTATCTCTGTTTGGCAGCCGTTGATAGCAGACTACCTACCGCCCATTTTGAAAAGAAAATGGAAAAAGTGAATTTCGTGTGCTAATTAAGCATTAGTTTTTGCGGAAAAAACCCAACACTCAAACCAAGGCTAAGCTTAATTTATGCTATGGGGACACTTCACCATCAATATCAATGTTAAAAATGCGGTTTACTAATTTCGTTGTGGCCCTACAGGCACGAAAGATGCAGAACGTTCTGGACGCCCAGTTGAGGTCTCTACATTCGAAACAATTGAAAAAATTCACGATATGGTTTTAGCCGATTGGAGATTGAAAATGAAAGAGATTGTGCAAGCTTTAGGCATCTCACATGGCTCAATGGTTTCAATTTTGAATGATCACTTGGGTATGAAAAAGCTTTCCGCAAGATGGGTGCCGCATTGGCTCATAATCGACCACAAACGCATGTGCAGTTTTCATGACAAAAATTCATGAATTCGCCTACGAATTGCTCCTTCATCCACCCTATTCTCCAGATTTATACCCGAGTGACTATTTCTTATTCCCAAACTTGAAGAAATCGGCTCAGCGGAAAGAGATTTGACCCCAACGAAGAATCATCTCACAAACAAATGTCGGAAGGGATACAAAAATTGGAGAAACATTTCACTAAGTGTATAGAACTCAAAGGAGACTATGTTGAAAAATAAAATAACTTTTTATATAAAAACCCACCCTCGTACTTTTAAAAATTGGTATGTTTGAAAGGACAGGAATATTAATTGCCCATAATGGGCAAGAATATGTAAGAAATCGAATCTTCTTTCTGCTTAAATTTCAAGACATTGGCGAAGCAATCAAATTAGTGTACGCAATATTTCTTAAGCGCACCATTTCTCGCTTTGGTGGTTGGTTTGATTTGAATTTTCAAGTTTTGTGATTTAACACAATTTTAATACTTTGTATGTTGGAGGAGTTCTAGCTTCTTGTTAGTGAACTTCTGTATTATATATGCTGAAAATTTTTTCCATTATTTGGTACCGAAGTGTTTAACTTCGTTGGCCAAATGAGGTATTGCATATGACACACGTGTACACAAAGAAAAATAATACTAATGTAAAATCAGCTGAAAAAATTTTGATGCGACATGATTCTTCATTTTGAGTTCAAAATACTGGAATGCTAAATGGAGATGAATCTAAAGTAATTTCAAAAGGAAAACTATTCTTTGAAGATTACTGCAAATCATGTTGAATTAACATGAAATATCATGCAGCAAAAGCACTGCCGAAAATTTTTAAATTAACCTTATTTCCATAGATTTTAATATGAAATTTTCCTGTTTGTCCATATGTATGTCCACACATATAAAAATATGCCTCTGGGCGCATGTAGCATGAAGTTCATTTATTAATAAAACAATTTAATTAAGATGTAAATAAAGCGTGTTTGGTATTTAATTTGAATATTGCACAAATTTTGAGCCACTATTATTTAAATGTATAGCAGAAAGTCACAATTAACGTGAATGCATACTAATCGACCTCAATGATTACTTCTCTAACCACACAAATGCGCAACCGCACTTAATACGATGTAAGTGGTTTTTGGAATGGTTGCAAAGTTCAATGAATCAAGAGTAAAACATTTAAGCTTAAAATCGAAGCAAACAAATTTGTAAAATAAATAGTTTTTCTGTTGCGAAAGTGAAAGTACTATTTCAATAATTTGCTAGACAACAAAAATCAATTTATGAATGAATTTTTTTTCCTCCAAAAAAAAAAAAACATTTTACTACCAGTGGCTATACACTAGTAAACACCCATTATTGAATAAAATAAATTGCTACTCGTATGTTACTTAATACCATAAGAAATACATAATTTCAAAACACAAAACAAACCTGTATATAAATCTTGCCAAAAATGTTTAATTTTTCTCTAGACATGCTGCTAAAGCAATTTAAAGCTTCTTTTCAAAAAAAAAAAAAAAAAAATGCAGATATAATTTTTTATAATTAACCAAAAATGCTGGTCATGCTATTCCACTTAAAATATATAAATAAAGATTTAAATAACGCCAAGATGTTTGTTTTTAACTTTTACTTGCTGCACATACTCTGACATAATTAATCTCCTTTTGCCTGCTAAGTCATGAGAAAGGCTTAGAGTAAACAAATTTTGAAATCTAAAAAAAAAAATATCAAAGCTTACTGACACAAACATTTTCAGATGTGTGATGGTAATCGTTTTCGATTTAAAATCAATTGAAAAACGTACAAAGTTGTGATGTACACACACATTTATTTCCATTGACGAAACGAAAGGCATATCGCTGCAATACGCAATAACAAACCAACATTTTTAGGGTTCGATGCACCAAAGATGAAAAGGGACCACCATATTGTTTTCGCATACGATATCCGTCTACCCGTCTGTAGTGGATCATTAACTGAGTGTCTTTTTGAATTGCCCGCCTCTTGATTGAAATGGCAACACTGCTCCTGTCAAGAGGCAACTGTCAGTTGACTCCTGTCTAAATTTTTAAGAAGCTGTGTCCAAGGCGCATTTATTAGGTGGCAGAACTACACCAGGTGACTAATGTCATAATACCAATCTAAATGTCAAATTTGGATTGTGTAGATAATTATAAGCCTAAAATCATGCTTTTGTTTGGGTATCCATAAACACCTTTCGAATATTCAGTTTTGTATGGTGTTTGACATTTCCTATAAGAAACACGCAATCTGACGATACTACCCTGTTTTGAAAAGTAAGAAGGTAATTTATACCAACAAAGTACATTTGGTTGTTGCTGTTGTAATATTTGTTGTAGAATCGCGGGTACCTGATTGATGTGCCTTGGCTGTGTCATTTAGTTTGTGTTTGGCAGCCGTTGATAACAGACCTCCTCGCCTTATGAGCAGAAAATGAAAAAAAAGTGAATTTCGTGTGCTCATTAAACATTATTTTTGGCGAAAAAAAACCGTCAATCAAACCAAGGAAAAGCTCGATAAATACTATGAGGACTTTGCACCATCGATTTCAATGGTAAAAAGTGGTTTACTGACTTTCCTTGTGGTCGCACAAGTAGAAATAACGCCGAACGTTGTGGAGGTCAGTACACCCGAAAATGTTGAAAAAATCCACGATCCACGGTGTTGGCCGATCGAAGAGTAAAAGTGCGTGAGATTGTTGATGCCATAAGCATTTCATATGGCAGTTTGGTTTCGATTTTAAATTATCAGCTGGGTTTAAGAAAGTTGTCTACAAGATGGATGTCGCGTTTGCTCTCAATTCACCATAAGCGTAAACGTGTGACAACTTCAAAGGATTGTTTGGAGTTTTTTAACCACAATCCGAATGGGTTTTTGATGCGTTTTGTAACTGTGGATGAAACATGGATCCATTACTGTACTCCGGAGACCAAGCAGCAGTCTAAAACTGCTCCGAAGAAGGCCAATATGAGTTTGTCGGCCAATAAGGTGGTGGCAACAGTTTTTCGGGATGCACGCGGGATAATGCACATCGATTACCTTCAAAAGGGAAACACAATAAACGGCGAATATTATGCCAATTTATTACACTGATTTAATGAGGATTTAAAAAGAAAACAATCCCATATGGCCAAGAAAAAAGTTATTTTTCAACTAGATAATGCACGAGTGAACACGTGTGCAGTCTCAATGGCAAATAGGGTGATCGACTCGGTTTTTCAACCGGTTTTAAAACTCGGTTTTTTCACAATACGGTTGTCGGTTTTTTCAAAATGTTGGTTTTTCGAATGTCGAATAGTCCGGTTTTTTTTTATAATTTAGAAACCGTCTGAGTCGAATACTTTTCGATTTGTATATTTTGCGTGTTTTGTTGATTTTCGTAAGTTTTTTTTTAGCGTAAAAGCTCTAAGATTTTTTTGAGCAGGGCGACATTTACTGAAACATGAAATTTAAGAGAAATTATTTTATGAGTTAATAGCAGAGGTGAATTTAATTGGCCTTATGGTGTGCAATGGATATCAAAATACAGTTGCAAAAAGTGTTTTTTAGTTTTGTTGACATTTTGCTTCATATTTTATATAGATATCCACCTTGTCCATACATTCATATGTACATATATGTACATATACCATTAAGGAATAAACTCTACATACACCCATCATTTTTGGGGTTTGAGGAAACTTGGGAAGAAATTCAAAAAATTAATTTTGTCAATATTTAGGGTGCTAATAAATATGTATATACAAAAAATAAAAAATTCAAAAATAATTATAATAACAATAACATATTAGACCATATTTGGTCGGCTTGATACCAGAAATCACAGAATTTTCAAACAAGTTGACAACATCAAACATATTGCACGTATTTTTTCATGTATTTTATGCCTGTATACTTTTTTTCTATGTTATTATAATTATTTTTTTTTTATTTTTGGTATAAACATATTTATTTATTAGCATAATAATAATATTGGCATAATTAATTTTTTGAATTTCTTCCCAAATTTCCACAAACCCTAAAAATTGTGGTTTTATGTAGAGTTTATTCCTCAACTGTATATTATGTATTCATATTTATGTACTATACATATATAAGTCAATTTTTATGCTTTACCTTTAATTTTTGTATTGTTTTATAGTATTTACATGAACTGTTAACTCTTTTTTTTAATAAAGCAATTGAAAATCAAAACTTTTGTGTAATAATTTTCTTACTTAAAAAATCGGTTGACCGGTTTTTCCTGAATTGTAAAAACCGAAACCGGGCTTTTCATAATTTCAAATATTCGAACTATTCGAAAGCCGGTTTCTGGAAAAAGACGAATAATCGATCACCCTAATGGCAAAGCTCTATGAATTGGGCTACGAATTGGTACCCCATCCTTCATATTCTCCGGATTTAGCCCCTAGTAACTACTTCCTATTTCCAAACCTAAAGAAATGGACCGGTGGAAAGAGATTTAGCTCCAATAATAAAATTATTGCCTATTTTATGGACCTCGAGAAATCCTATTTTTTGAAAGGGATACAAAAACTGGATAAACGTTGGACTAAGTGTATTGAGTAGAAAGGAGATTATGTTGAAAAATAAATTTTTTTTTGCAAAAAACAAACTGTGTGTCATTCAAAAAGCCACGGAGGACTCATTGATCTGCCCTCGTATGTTAATATTAAGAAAAATTTTTTTTTTAATTTTAGAAAGCTCTTCTGCTTAACTTCGTAATTTGACTTAAACAATTGTTCCTTATTAGCACAGAATCAATATTATTATTTTGGTAATAGGAGCAGAATTGAAAGTTTGTTTTATTGATTAAAAAAATTTTGATAATAAAAATAATTTTCAAATTATTTTGTATAAGTGCAAAGCAAAAAAAATGTGAATTAATAATAGTAATAATTTAGAAAAGATAATTTCTGGCAATAACAAAAAAATAAAAGACCCTGGCCCTGTGAAAATAAGTAACTTCCTTATTTTGTGCACAAAAAAAAACATTCATTTAAAGGTCTGCATAATCAAGCAAGTTTCATAAAAATATGAATTGCTTACAAAATATTGTAATGTTCATTATTTTCATATATATGTAAGTGGAAAAGATCTATAGTATATGTATGTACATATGTATTATTTTTGTAATAAATTTACACTTGATTTTTTTGTTGGTTTGGTTGTCTGTCTGAATGTCCGTCCGTCTTCTGTCTGTTATGTAGTTTGAGCTTTGCATGCGATCGTTATGTGCATATATTTTTGCTCAAGCTCTCAAATAAGACTCTACTACTATATACAGTTTTATTCAATTGTTTTTTCGTCTTTATTTAATTCAATTTAAATAAATTAAAATCTATGTGTGAAAATGTATGTATGTATGTATGTATGTATGCATGTGAGCATCATACAATCATATTTCATTTCATTAATAATTATTTGCTCTTTGCTGTTTTATTGTGAAATATGTGTGTATTAATTTTTTTTTTAATTATTATTATTTTTCATAGTCAAATGAACACTAAAATTAATGGAAGCAGAGACAAAAAAAAAAACAAGAAATAATAATCATACAAGTGCGACGATTGTTGAAATCATAAAATTGCATAGATATCTCGTCATCACGTCTGTCCTCATTCAAAGAAAAGAAAAAATGTTGAGAAGGTCCCCCTTTAGAATGGAAAATTAGTGGAAGACTATGCCAGAAATTTGTTTAATGTATTTTTTTGTCATACCCTTGGATACGCAATATAGGTAAAACATATATTGCTTAATTACTCAAAGAACGTCAAGAATTCCATTTTTTTTTCGAGAGAAAAATTAAATTTTGTTTTTCCATTAAGTTGTGTGTAAATTGGACGAAACAGCGATTTCATTTATTTTCTTATATTGGAAAATTCGCATTAAACACTTTAATATTTTCCATTTTAACTTTGTTTTTAATCCTTCTGTAAAATTATGAAATGTTAGTTAGGGCGTTTTGCGTTTCAAGTAACGATATACAAATGTGATGATTTTTTATAATTATTTTTAAGTTTTATTTAATTTTCTTTTTTAACCCCCGACTAGAGTTTATACGCGGGGAAAAAATACCGAGAATTCCGCGAATTATTTTTTTACAAATCCCGGGAAATTTTCAACGGGAGTTTTTGGGAATTTAATATTAACGTTTTTGAAATTTAGTTTTTTTTTAACATTGCTGTTCGTTGTTTTATTACTTAAAAATACAATTTTGTAACGATGCATAATATAAGACTCCCACAACTTCAAGCGTTACGAAATATTTTCAACCTAAAAACTCTTTATAGGAAATAGTATTTAGATTGTCAAATGTAGATGGAATTTCCATCTTTGCTATAACTCAAAGCATGTCTGCCGTATTCATAAAAAAAACTATTTTAGGTTTTTTAATGTCTTATTTGGCATATTTTTATGGGAAATTTGTTTAATACTGGCTTATTTGAAAAATTTCGCACAGAAATATGTCAAATAAGACTTTAATGAACCTAAAATAATTTTTATGAATACGGCGGTAAAAATTCATTTGATTTTGTTTTGTTTTTGAAATATTGTTGTTCTTGAAATGAATGTATGAAGTTGTTTTGTTTTAAATTTAAATGTTGTATGTTGTATTTTTCATAAAATACAATTAAAATTAATTTTATTAAGACCATTTAAGTTCATATGTTTTTTGAAATTCCCGAAAAATCCCGGGAATATAACATTTTTTTTCGATTCCCAGGAATTGGAAAAGTCCGGGAAATTAGAAACCCTACCCTCGACTAAAGAAAAGAAAATCGGTCCACCCGTTTAAAAGATATATTCGGGGGGTTTTTAAAATTTTTAATTTTTGTTATTTATTTTATAATAAAAAAATTATTCGATTTTAAAAAATTACTTTATATGTACAAGAATCTAAACGACGATTTTTGAAAATTCAAATGAACTACAACATACTTTCGCTTACATGAAATTATCTAATAAACACAAATAATATTAAACAATTTCAAATTGTGCATAATACCGAGATTTCCTCACACATTTTAGCGCAAAGAAAATTTAGCAAATAATTGTTAGATATTATTACTTTTATAAAATACTGTTAGTAATCCACTAAAAAAGCTTAACAATACTGATTCATATACGGGTACATAAACTCTTATGAATGAGCGTTTGAAAATTGATCCATATATTTTGAAATATTGTTTTTTACTCAATTTTCTTTTGTATGATGAATTTGCATATGGGGCGGGCGTTGACTTTAGATTGTGGTTGAAAAATAAAAAAAAAACTTAATACTCATTGCAAATTTTTTTATTTTTTTAGTTTTTTTTCTTATGTGTTAGTTAAATTCTTTTTTTTTTCATTTTACATACATACATTACATATATACCCTGCAGAAAGTGCGAATAGTGAAATTGTAGTGATTTACTAGTGACATTGTCAGTAGTACTACTGACCAGGTGTACCCTAGCCAATGTAATCATCTATTGACATTTAACATTAGCTTGTCATTGAAAATCCACCACTAGACTGTAGGACTACTGACTAAGTAGTTCTTTTGGGACCACATGGAGACATTGACACCAAAGAATCACTAGTAAATTTTAGGGGGTCTAGTCTACAATATCGATATTACCTCGCTCGTTGTCAATAGTAAATTTATAGTGATTTTCTAGTGACATTGTCAATAGTGCTGCTGATATTTGAACCAAAGTTTCACTAGTAGATTTAAGTAACTCCCGTCTACATATATTTATTTAATATTATTGCATAGAGTAATAAAAAAGAAAACAATCTATTGACGCGTTCATTGACAATATCACCAGAAATACACTACAACTATTGTCTCTAACGTATCTTTACTCGCACATAAAAGGAAAGTTGTCGACATTTTAACTAGTGCAATTGTCGCTGGAGAAAGAGTATTGACATAGAGACATATGGTTCTAGGCTGACTAGGGGGTGTGTATGTATGTACATATATGTACATACAGACAAACATACATAGATACTCGCATATAGTTTTTAATTTAATACCATAAATTGTGTCAGTTTTAAAAGCGTGCTTGTTAATTAAATACGCTGCGCTACATAAAATGTTGCGCTGTTATTTTTTACATGTATGAATTTATTTATGAGGAAATCAAAGCAAAAATGTACATCTGCGAGATGATTAAACAAAAAGTTTAAGATTTATGATTTAATTAAGTCATTTACTAAAACTATAAGTCTGGCTACTTAAGGGGTGTGGACAGAGGAAATTGTGGCAGCTTCGAAACGCGGAGTTGCCATAAAAAGAAAATTTTCATTTTTTTTACTTATTTATATATGTTTGGATATACAAGCATATATGTAAACCGTCTTGAAATGTAAATACCACTTGTTTTTTAAATTTATTCTCGTGGCATGTATTATACTAAACCAATAATAAATGCTGTCGTATAATAACCCTGAAGGAAACGTGGGGTTAAGTGTCCTCAAGTCACCACTTTTGTCGACTATTTTGGTGACATTGTCAACAGAGTGTCTATTGGCATTGTTCTTAATGCGTAGAAAACCTTTTTTTTTTGATATACACACAACTATGCTTCTTTTTGTTTTATTGGTTTGTTGAAAACAAAAGTGACATGAAGCAAAATTTAAAAGTTTATAAAAATTAGCTTAAGAAATCAAATTAAAAGGTGAATTTAAATGTATTGAGCAATAAAAAAAAATACATAAAAAGATTTGCAAAAAAGGTATAAAATAACAATCCATATTGTATAAAAATAGAAAATGCTAAAAATAAAAAATTTTAAGCGAAGAAGGTCCGTACCAATTATGGAAATTGTTTTACCCTGTGGAAGATTTGTCATACTTGCAGATTCATTCGTAAGTGTTTGACTTTACTAATTCAGCGAAATTTAAAATTTTTGATTAACATATGTGTATTTATTTAATAGAAATGGCAAACAAAATCCCTAGTTGCTGGTGATATGCTGAACGAATAAATGAATTTATCAAGGTTATTGTATGTTTTTTAATTATATATTTGTTTAATAAAATACCAAAATGTGAACAAAGTACGCAATTTCATTATCAAAGGAGTGTACTAGAATAACTAAAATGTGCTAGTGACTATCTGTTTCCAATGTCTTCATATGGTCCCTAAAGAACTATCTAACCAGTAGATCCAATGTCAGTAGTTGCTTTTCAATGACATGCACATGTTAAATGTCTATAGCAAAAAGCAGTGCGTGGGGTATAATTAGTCAGTAGTACTGGCGACAAAGTCAATAGTGAATCAGTACTCATTCACTAGTGACATTTCCTGCAGGGAAGCCAAGCAAGATGGAGTTCGTGTATATGAGTATTAACAAGCGATGTTGCGAAGACTTGTTGTTAGTAATAAACAATCAAAAGAAGTAGTGTTGATGCGTGTATGCTTGTTATTTTGCATTAAAGGGTTGCATTTGTATACTCGTTTGTATAGCCAAAACAAATATACCATGGTATGTACTATATAATTGTAGTGTGAGCGACATAACTAGTATAAGAGTTATTGTGTGTGCGTGCTTTTCCAAATTAAAATACAATTGAAAACAAATAACAATTGCTTATTGTATTGCTGCTGAGCAACTGTTTGATCTGTTTTTGCTCAAAAAATACATATTGTAATACAAATATATGAAAAAACCACTATTGAAACAAATACATGATGTGCAGATGTATGTGCGGACGTTCGTTATGTTATTTTGTGGCGCAGCCAAAGTATAGAGAGAGAAAGAGAAAATTTTGCGCTGAGAGTAATTACAAATGCATGTGTTTCATGCACATGTATCATTTACTTACATATGTATGTATGTGCAATTTTGCTTTCATTCATTCATTCATCAGCCAATTACATTTTTTCTCAACACATCATAAGGCACTTATGGTAAAAGCAGTTTTATGTATCTTATTTGCCTTAGAAAAACAAAAAAAAAAATAAATGTGTTGTTTTCATTTGCTCATTGCCCAACCATAAAATAATTGCTTAAAAAATCAACATTTACAACTAGTAACAGAAAACGATAAATAACATATTTGTTCATACCAGAACCAAAAAACGCGCAAAACTAGTGCAAACAGATGTATCTGTGCAATGCTATATTTTGCATATTGTACGTTTGAGTGTGTGTGTGTGTATGTGTGTGTGTGTGTGTGTGTAAGATGTAGATGGCAACCCAGCGGTAAAACTCAGAAGACTTTCTTGGTGCAGGCCTTATTAAAGGACTCTTTCGCATAAAATATACGATACACATTCCACACTCGCTTCTTTGAGAAGGGAGAAGAGAAGGAGTAACATGTTTTGTTTTGTTTTTTTACCAAAACAAAAACAAAATCTATTAGTTTGAAGGCCTTCCAGAATCTCTGGCGAAGGAAGCAAGAACAGAAGGACTGCTCCGCAATGACAACGCGTGCAAAAAAGACATGAGTATGGAATGCAGCGAGCAGGCCTTCTACATCCAAAATAAGGCATACAGAGGCCTTCTAGAAGGCATCCCTACTATTTCTTGTTCCCGCTGGGAAGCTATTAAGAGTTTAAGGGTGGTTTTTTAAAGCAAGCGCACACAACTTATCTCAATGCATGTGAGCGTTTGTATGTGCGCAGAAAAATAAAATATCATACACATAACGTGTGTGCGTATGTACATGCATGACGTTTGTATACGCGCCCATGCGTATGAAAAAGCAAGCATCACAACTTTTTCTGTCACGAAGTATTTTCCCAGCGTTGTCAACTTGATGCGTTTCGCACCATTTTGGGGCCTTTTTTAAATTTTTTTGTGCGAAAAATTCCTTAGTTGGCGCTTGGTGCGCTTTTTTAAAGATTTCGGTGCGTTTTTTAATTTTTGGTGGCACCAACGCAAATTTAACACAACAATGGGTTAAAACCGCAAAATTCTAGTTGTGAAAATTGCCAACTTCCTGATAGTGTTAACTACCATATTAACAGTAATGATGTTTATAACACATCACAATTTGAAAAGAAATCTGTCTAATGTCCCGATGATAACAATAATGATGAAAATATTAGCTTTATTAATTTGGTCTCTTTTTTAAAAGTTTTAAACATAATTTATAAAATTAATGTACAAAAATGTATCATCTTGCAAACATATGTATGTGCCCTTAATAATGAAAGTTTATAAGTCATATATTTATTTGGTCGAGATATTTAGTAAATTACATTTGAACAAATCAGAAAATATTTTTTATTATGGAACAGTTTAATTTAGAGTTGTACTAGTCTCGATTAATATAAATTTCTTTTACTATATCGAATCAAAAATGCGTATGCCTTAGACCACTTTCATAATTAAGAACACATGTATACCATGTATGTGTGTACGAATTTGTTTAGTTTTTTTTCGGTTTTTTTAATTTGGTTTGGCTGTTTGTTTTTATTGTTGTATTTTTAATATGGATAAATGTATTAAACTTCTGATACATTTTTTTTTAATATTTGAATAAAAAAGTTTAGTACTTTTATTAGTTTTAAATTCTTGCTATTTATCGTTAATCTATTTAAAAAGTTTTTTACAGAATTTATTTATAATAAAAATTAATATAAACAAATTTGTTAAGTTCTTATAGTTTTTATTTTTTTAACCCTGAACTGTAAAAGCCTGTTTAAGTATTAAATTTTTAACACAAAAAATAATATTATCTATCTATCTATCTATCTATATAATTAATAGGCGAACATGTTTTTTGTAATCCCTTTTACGCTGGTACCACCGCACCGATTTTAAAAACATTTATATGGTTTTAAAGGATTTTTTATACAGATGTGCAGAATCTATATTTTATTGAAATCGGTTTAGTATTTTGGGAGGTATAAGCGTTTAAAGTTGCTACTACTACATGCACACATATTGCACAGCTTACAAGTAAAAAAAGAAACAAAACATGAGTATGTGTGTGTTTGTAGTATTTCTCTTGACCTTACAATTTTTTTCCTATTATTTGTTGTTGTATCAAAGCCAGAATACTTAAAGGAAGAAAGAGAGTTGAATAAATTGCATTACGTTGGTTGAAGGGATTTTGTTTATGCTTTTTTAATTTCATGTATTATTTAATTATGCTTGCATATGTATGTAAGTTTGTGTGTGGCTGTGTTTTAATGAATTTTTTTCTGACGTTTAGATACATTTTCTTTGAATCTTAAATTATTTACATTTTGATTCTAGCATGTCGTCCGTTTGGTATATCTAGTACTTTTTTAACCCCCGGCTAAAAAAAGGGGTGTTATAAGTTTGTAGTGTGTGTCTGTGTGTCTGTCCGTGTCCACGTACAGGCCAAACGGCTGGACCGATTTTCATTTAGTTTTTTCTGTTTAAAAGATGACTTGATCGAGAGGGTTCTTAGCTATGTTTGAAAATCGGTCCAGCCGTTTAGAAGATAATTATAACATCTTTTCTGAAAAAAGTCGGGGGTTTTTTAAAATTTTTAATTTTTGTTATTTATTTGTAAAATTAATTCAATAAACATTTCAAACTAAAAAAAAGAAATTCTAAGCTGGTGCGTTTTTTTTTTTTTTTTGTAAATGGCGCGTTTTTTCTCCATTTTGGTGCGTTTTGAAATTTCAAAGTTGACAACGCTGTATTTTCCTCTTTACTGCAATAACTGAAACAAATGTCTTGCCAACAGTGTTGTATAGCGTTTGTTTTAGAAGATTTCGCTGTATTAAAGCATTTGAAAAATCCCTAATGCCTTAAAAGTTCTTGTAAGTGATATTGTGCAGGACCTTAGTATGTAAATATGTATGTGTATACACATAACCTTTTTATAAAAAAAAAATAAAGGCTGAAATCAATCAATCTAGTCGAAATCAAGTCAGAATTTTTACACAGTGGTGTAAAATAAGCAAAAAATCGAAATAAGTATAAAACTTATATAAAGGGTGTTTTTTATTGAGGTATAGAACTTTAAGTTGGCATCACTTTTTTAACTGGCGGCCATTTTGTCAGCTGTCAAGTGATTAATATTTAGTTTGGTTTGCCATTTCATCATGAACAGGTTGACAAAAGAACAACGCTTGCAAATCGTGCAAATTTATTTCGAAAATAATGGTTCAGTTCGCGAAATTCATCGCAAAATTTTGTTCAGTGATGAGGCTCATTTTTGGTTGAATGGCTACGTCAACAAGCAAAATTGCCGCATTTGGAGTGAAGAGAATCCACATGAGACCCTTGAGACGCCATTATATCCACAAAAACTGACTGTTTGGTGTGCTCTATGGGCTGGTGGAGTCATTGGGCCATACTTCTTCCGAAATAATGCTGGAGAGTCAGTTACCGTTAATGGAGACCGGTATAGAGCCATGATAACCGACTATTTTGTTCCCGAATTGGATGGCATGAATGTGGATGAGTTGTGGTTCCAACAAGACGGCGCTACATGCCACACAGCGCACGTCACAATCGATTTATTGAAGGAAACATTCGATGAGCGCATAATTTCGCGGAATGGACCTGTCAATTGGCCACCAGGATCGTGTAATTTGACACCATTGGATTATTTTCTTTGGGGATATGTGAAGTCGCTCGTCTACGCCAACAAACCAGAAACGTTAGGGGACTTGGAAGCCAACATTCGTGGCGTTATTGCCAACATACGGCCCCATATGCTCGAAAAAGTGGTTGAAAATTTGACCTGTAGAATTGGCTTTATTCGAGCCAGCCGCGGCGGCCACATGCCCGAAATCATATTAAAACATTAATGGCATAAAATTATCCTTCCAATAAAGCCAAATTGATGGACATTAAAACGATTTTCTTGTGTTTTATTTCAATTCGAAGTTCTATACCTCTGAAAAAAACACCCCTTATTACTGAATGACTGAAAATTTAAATGGTCTAGCCAATGGAAGATCCAAACTTTCAGGTTCATATCTGATAAAGTCTTTAGCTGAAGCATTTACTGAAAGTTAATTACCTCAGGTATGAACAATTTTGTGCGGTTTGTATATTTCTTAACTACTGACCAATTTTTTAAATGTAAATATTTCTAGATTCTAGATATTATATCTTTTTTATTAGTTTAAGAAATATTTCTTCTAGAAATTAAATTTTAAAATATCAAACCTGTAGTTTTTAACTTAATATTTAAGTAGGTATTTAGCTAATTTTTATCTAAATTTAAATTGTATTTAAATATGTTTTAATTTTTTCAGCGGTTTACTAACGTTTCGTTTTTATTATTAAACAGAATGCCAACTCGCCTAAAGAATCACCCTTATTCTAATTGTCGGCATCGACGTCACTTTAACACAATACCAAAAAATTGGGGCTTGTGTACCCGTTGTTGAAAACAACTGACTCCTGTTGGCAGGTTTATGCTATTTTGTAGACCTTAGGGAACGGAAATAGATTGTCTGTGTCAAAATTGTTCTTGAGAGTCCGAATTTTTTGGTATTGTGTTAAAGTGACGTCGATGCCGACAACTGGAATAAGGGTGAATGTCTTGTGACGCTGGGGCACCAAAACTATAAAATTAAATATCTTTTAGTAAATTAAAAAAAAAATATATATATATATATATATATATATATATATATATATATAAAAATACGTTAAAAGTACGCCAACACCAAAAAATTTAAAAGTATTATGGGAAGCTTTCCAAACAACAGCTGTTTAACGTAATTAAGAAAGTTAGGTTATCATATTTAACAAATTTTATAAAACCAAAAGAGCATCAGAACGCATTTTTCTATTTATTTATTCCATTGTATGAAACTATTATTTATTGTATATCTTATATTTTCGAACCGGACTTCGAAAATTTCATATAATCTCTAATTCGTATTATTTATTTGTTGGTAAATGGTGACACATTGAATTAAAATAATTCTCGTATTCTATTTCATTTCGAAAATTATTTTTGTATAAAGCTGCAATTAAGACTATAGGTACGGTCACACTTGTCAAACATTTGCCCAAAAAAGCGTAACCACTAAATGCTAATGAAGAATCTTTCAATTCAGACAAAAGTTTGTCAAGTTAAAGAGTAGCCAATGTTGTTGGATTCTATGACATTGTGCATTAGTTGTGTTCGAAAATTTTTAGTATGATAATCAAGTGACTGGATCAAAAGTTTTTTCATTAGTGTTTGTTGGTTACGCTTTTTTGGGCAAATGTTTAACAAGTGTGACCGTATCTTAACAGACACCACACCCAGTGCAACAAAGACTTAAATGTTGATGTTAAAGGTGTAGCGGTTTTTGCAAACAGCTTGTTGTCCAGTTTTGCCGGCACATTTACTATATTTCCTATATATGTACTATACTTGCCCCTTAAAAACTATGGCACACCAAATTAATTTCGCTTTCTTAACAATACGAATGTTGGACTAATTTAATTAAGTGAGGAAACATAATGATTTGAATAGAAAATGAAAACTAACCAAATGACTTTTTTTTTTGTTTGTTCCATTTTTTTTTCAAGGATCTTAACCATTTGCTAGATTTATTAACCAAATGCTTTCATAGAAATTTGTTATATTTTAAATAATGCAATCAATGTTTTATATTATAAAAGAAACATTAATAAAACCTTTTACAACGAAATAAAAGCAAACAAACGTCAGTAGATTTTATATCTCTTCTCTTTAGGCACGAAAGAACAACATTAATTTTTATAACGATAATGACCCAAATAACTATTTTACGCTAAAAGAAGATTGAAAAATAACTAGAGCACTTTATTTAACAGCGAGCATACTGACAAATAAGCGGACAGACAGACTTTTAGACAAACAAAAATATCAACTTTATGATTACGATTTCAAAAAAAGCTTGAAAAATAGAAAAAAACAAAGAAGCATAGCATTTATGAATATTGTCTAAATGTTCATAATACTGTGAAAGTAAGTATGTGTAAACTACTTATTGTTACCCTTCAGCACACAATAAAATAAATTTTTTTTATATCACATTTACAAAAAAAAAAAAAAAAGTAAACATAAATTATAAAATCAAAAAACATCTCACAACAAAATGATAACAAAATAAATATGTGATCTGTAATTAAACTCGATAATACAGTCAGTCAGAAACTTATTGTAAATATTTTTATTTTTCTGAAAACAAAAAAACCTTTGAGAAATTAAATAAAAATTAGAGGGCTGTCTCACATAGAGCACTCGGTTAGAGCTATGCTGCTTAGCTATATAAAACAAAGTTCATAAAATGATGTCCAATTCGCCGCAAATATTTCAAAACATTTTCATTTAGTTCCAATTGTTTTCTTTTCTAGCTGCATACGATTAAATTAAATCGAACGAAATCCACCATTTTGTTTCGTTTATTTCCGTAATCTGGTTTTAAGTACATAAAAATCAAAACAAAAATAAATTTATAACTGTAATAGAGTCGATTATTTTTGTTACGAAAATCATGTCCTAGCTTCTGTGTCTGGCGTAAAGAGCATAGCTCTAAAAATAAAAATTTACATTATAATACATTAATGGCGCCAATATCTATGCGTACGCGTGCTGCTCAGTGAAAATTCAACAACTTGAAAATTTTATATATAAAATATGTCCAAAAGTCATATTTTTAAAGATCTACCTAATAGACATTTTAGTATGATCCAATTTTGCACTACTTCCGTATCACAAGTTTTGTGCATCTTTGAAAACTTGTTTGAAACTTGTTTTTTTTCTTTTGCTGATATTTAATTTTGTTTTCCAAAAATAAAAAAAAAATGTTTGCTTATATGGTCTTGACATAATTTTAGTTACTGCCAGAATGTGTTACATAAATATCTTTAAAAACAAAATTATATATTCTACACATTTGTACTATTTTTAGCTTATTTAAACAATTTAAGACTGTTAATAAAAAAAATCAAGGCAATTTATATTTTTTTTTTGTCTACTTTTTACTGAAAATACCTTCAGCTTATTTATTCAAATATTTGTATAATTTAGCATGAATATTTAAATAAATTAAATAATATTGTTAAAGAAAAAATTACCTCATTTAACAAAGTTTGGATTCGTAGAACACACTTGTGCCCTTAATTATGAAAGTGGTCTAAGTCTTAAATTTCTTTTGTCGAGATATTTAGTCGATTGCAATTGAACAAATTTAAAAACATTTTTTTTTAATTGAAGCATTTTAATTTAGAAATGTGCTAGTCACGAATTATATAAATTTATTAAATATTTATTGAAGTTTTTTAAAGATTTATTCAATATTTCGAAGCAAAAAAGGCATATGACTTAGACCACTTTCATAATTAAGGGTACAATTATATTTAAATACATACACACATACATACGTACATGTATGTGTATACACGAGTATGTATGTGTGTATATTCATATGTATATATTTACTTAATTTTATAGTTATTAACTTGTTTTACTTGACAAGCTTCGTGTAAAGCGTGATCATCTCTAAACAAATGTATGGCCATTTATTCAGCGATGATCACACTTTTTAAGCAAGCTGAACGAACGTGTCTGTTTAATTTTGAATTATACACGTGCTTTCAAGCGCTGAGGTAAAATTTAATTATTTAAAATTTTCTAAAACACCTTAAAGTAGCCGGGATTCTAAAAAAAATTCCAGGCATCTTTTACAAAAATATCTTTTTAAAAACTAGCTTTTAATAAAGTACTTTTTTTAAATACCTTTAAAAAACACTTTTTTTTATTAAAACAAAAACTTTTTAGAAAGAACTTTTAAACAAAAGTTAATTTATTCATTAGTAGCTTTTAACATAAGTAGCTTTTTCGAAGAGTACCCTTTCAATAATTGCATTTTAAAAAGATGAAGGTACCTTTAAAAAACACTGAAAATAATTTAGTTTTTCAATAAGAAAAAATACCTTTTCAAAATAATATTTTTTAATCAGTACTTTTTTTAAATTAGCAGTTTTTTTAATAAAGTTGACTCTTAACAAAGTTCCTTGTTGAAAAAATATATTTTTAAAAAGTCCAATTAAAAAAGTACTTTTTAAAAGAGAGTATTTTTAAGAGTACTTTTTGGAAAAAGAAACTATAGAAAATAGTTATTAGTTTTTTTTTTCTAAGAAAGTACCATTTTAAAAAAGTGCCTTTTCCAAGAAGTACATTTTCCAAAAAGGTACCTTTTCCAAAAAGATTTTCAAAAAAGTACCCTTTCCAAAAGCACCTTTTTAAATAAGTACCTTTTATAATTTTCAGTTATTTTTCTAAGAATGTATCTTTTTAAAAAAGTACATTTTCAAAAAAGTACCTTTTCAAATAAATAAATTTTCAAAAAAGTACCTTTTCAAAAAGTACATTTTCAAGAAAGTACCTTTTCAAAAAAGTACCTTTTCAAAAAAGTACATTTTCAAAAAAATACTTTTTAAAAAAAGGACATTTAAAAATATTTCATTTTCAAAAACGTACATTTTAAAAAACGTACATTTAAAAAAGTACATTTTCTAAAAAGTACCATTTCCAAGAACACCTTTTCAAATAAGTAATTTTTATAGTTATTAGTTTTTTTTCTAAGAAAGTATATTTTCAAAAAAGGACATTTTCAAATAAGTACCTTTTCAAAAAACTACCTTTTCAAAAAGGTACCTTTTCAAAATAGTACTTTTTCAAAAAAAGGACATTTAAAAAAGTAAATTTTCAAAGAAATACATTTTAAAAAAAGTACATTTAAAAAAGTACCATTTCCAAAAACACCTTTTTAAATATTTAATTTTTGTAGTTAATAGTTTTTTTTTTCTAAGAAAATATATTTTCAATAAAGTACCTTTTCGAAAAAGGTACCTTGCCACAAAAGTACCTTTACCAAAAGCACCTTCTCAAATAAGTACAGTCAAATCCCGATAATTCGTAATCGCAAGGGACCGGCCATGATTTACGAATTATACGGGTTTTAGATTTAGAGGGGTTTCGATTTAACAGGGTTAAAATAAAATAAATACGAACTAACGGGGGTTTTCAATTTATTTACTAAAACGATAAAAAAGCATAAAAAAAATTGTTAAAAATAAAATACAAAATAAAAATTTGTTGTTTTTGTAACACCGACAGTGTCTTATGCGTGCTCACACACAAACAAGTAGAAGCAAAAACCCACGCAAAAAAAAGCGATAAACAAAAAATCATTCTTTCCATGTTTTTGTTGTTTTTATTACGAATTATAAGCGGTAGTTAGCAAACAATTACGATTTATAAGAGGTAAAGAAGATTTTATTTGAAGAAAATATTAAGAATTAGCGAGGGGACCAAAATGTATGGAAATTTTACGAATTAACGAGATTTTTTCAAGGGACCGACAGTTTACTACGAATTATCGGGAATTACGATTTATCGGGGTACGAATTATCGGGATTTGACTGTACCTTATGAGAAAAAATCTTTTCAAATTGTTCCTTTTTGAAAATTTAGTTTTTGTTCAAGTACCAACCAATTCAGAAAATTTCTTTAATTTTTTAAAAAGTACCCTGTTTGAAAAGTACATTTTTAGGGTTCCTGCTGTTTTTGCTACGATTTCAAAATTCGCACTTTACTGATTTTTTTTTAAACAGCCTTATACAAATTTACTTTTTTACATTAAATTTTAAAGAAGCACCTTTCAAAAATACCCTTCAAAAATACATTTAAAAAAATACATTTTAGAAAGTACTTTTTTGGAAAGTATCCTTTGAGAAAATACCATTAAAAAAAAAGTTTTTGCAAAGGTACCTTTCATATAATAACTTTTGAAAAAAGCTAACTTTTTCAAATATTATCTGTTTATAAAATACATAAATACCTTTCAAAAAGGTGCTCCTATATTTTTTATAAAAATTACTATTTTTTTTTTGTAAAAATAATATTTTTATTATTACATATTAGAGGGCTGCGTAAACAGTCTTGAAATGTAAATACGTATTGTTTTTTAAATGTATTCTCGTGGCATGTATTATACTAAACCAATAAGCTAAGCAAGATGGATGCACTGGTGTTCGTGTATATGAGTGTTAACAAGCTATGCCGCGAAGACTTTTTGTTCATAACAAACAATCAAAAAAAGTAGTGTTGATGATTGTATGCTTGTTATTTTGCATATTGCACGTTTGAGTGTTTGTGTGTGTAAGATCCCTCTAGTCAGCCTAGAACCATATGTCTCTATGTCAATACTCTTTCTCCAGTGACAATTGCACTAGTTAAAATGTCGACAAGTTTCCTTTTATGCGCGAGTAGAGATACGTTAGAGACAACAGTTCCAGTGTATTTTTGCTGATATTGTACATGAACGCGTCAATAGTTTGTTTTTCTTTTATATTATGCTATGCAATAATATTAAATAAGTATATGTAGTGACAATGTCACTAGAAAATCACTATAATTTTACTATTGACAACGAGCGAGGAAATATCGATATTGTAGACTAGAGCCCCTAAAATTTACTAGTGAGTCTTTGGTGTCAATGTCTCCATGTTGACCCAAAAGAACTACGTAGTCAGTACTGATACAGTCTAGTGGTGGATTTTCAATGACAAGCTAATGTTAAATGTCAATAGATGATTATTTTGGCTGGGTTACACCTGGTCAGCAGTACTACTGACAACGTCACTAATAAATCACCACAATTTCACTAATCGCACTTTCTGCAGGGATGTAGATGGTCAGCTATTATGTGTTTATGGGCATACAACTAATGTCAATGCATGTGTGTGCGTTTGCATGTGCGCAGAACATGTATGACGTTTGTATTCGCGCCCATGCGTAGAAAGAAGCAAGCATCACAAATTCTTCCGTCACAAATAGTGTTGTCATTCGAACAACTTTTTATAATTTTTGTTCGAATGAACAAAAATTTTCAATTTAGAATAAAAAATTATTCGAACCATTTTTGTCGAATATTCGAATATTCGAACAATTTTCTTAACAACTTTGTTAAACAATTTACTCTAAATTATAAATACATGCTTGCTTATATGTATATGTTCGCTACACGCATATTTTTTTCTTGTTGGGAAGCGATAATGCCTTTTTAATAGAATTAGAAGGTGGCTTACAATTTCTGACAAAAAGTTTAGAAAAAAAATAACAGATTTTCCCTAATCAAAAGCATTAAGAATCGAATTATTAAACGACTAAATAACTTTTTAAAATATGCCACAAAAAGCGAAACAAAGAGTACTCAAATACTTTGTTTTCATGATTATTTTGTAATCATAACATTCTTAAGTACGACAAAGTATTAGATGACATTTCTGAAGAAACTGATAATGTTTTAATTACTGATTTAAAAAACTGTATGAATAAAGTAAGAAATTGATTTAAATTGTTAGGAAACATCAAATAAAGGATTGCTTTTTAATGTCATTTTAACTATATCAACAACATTAACAATTTGTTCTTTTATTAAAAGTAAAAAAGAGAATCGTTTGCAAGCTACGAGTAAAAAGTGGGGCTATCTGGGGTTTTTAAATTATCTTTCAAAAGAAATCAATGATATATTATAAAATTTTTGCAAATGTGTGTAAATACCTATACTACCTATACCTATACCTATACGGACCAATTTTGATTTAATTTCTGTTTTCTGTTTGAAAGGTGACTTGATCGAGATTGTTCTTAGATATGTTTGAAGGAAATCGGTCCAGCCATTTAAAGGATATTACATCTGTTTTAGATATATTCTGTCTCCTTGATGCCGCAGCCTCCCAAACGGCTTGAACGATTTTTTTTTTTTTTTTTTTTTTTTTTTTTTTTTTTGAAAGTCTATACTTGAAGAAAATCGGACTAGTCCATTGGAAGTTATCATAAATTTGTTATATATTAATTTATTCTTTTCTTTTTTGCGATTCTTTTACTTTAGTAATATTAGTGGCATATAGAGTTCTTTATTATATTATTTTTCGCTTGTTAATAAAAAAATTAAACTAATATAAATGCCTGTCGTTTTTTGCAAATGTTTTTCAAATTATTCGAATAATTTTTTTTTCTATGTTCGTTCGAATATTCGAACAAAAGTTCAAAATTATTCGTCTGTCCGAATAAGAAAAAAATCATGAAATTTTATTCGAACAAATATAAAAGACGAATAATTAACAACACTAGTCACAAAGTATTTTATTCTTTACTCTTATACCTGCAATAACTGAAACAAATGTCTTGCCAACAGTGTCGTTTAGCGTTTCTTTTAGAAGATTTCGCTGTAGTAAAGCATTTGAAAAATCCCTCACGTCTTAAAAGTTCTTACAAGTGGTCTTGTGCAGGACTTCATTACATATTTATAGAAAAACATTATTCGAAGCTTGATAGTTAATCAAAAAAGTTTTGTTTTTATTTTATAAATAACCATACAATTAAAAAAACTTTAAATCTCCAATTCCTACGAGTACGAATGAATGAGTCCTTTTTTTTTTTTTTGAGCACGTGTTCAAAATTTGCAAATTGCATTTTTTCCATTTTTTTTATTAAATTTTTTTTTCTTTTTTTTATGTCTTATTGTCTCAATAATGATAAATCAAAAAAAAAATATTCCAAGTGTTTTAATCCATAAGTGTCAGGCAGTTTAAAAATTTTAAATAAATAAAGCTTGGAGATTTCATAATCGAAAGTCAAATGCAACAGCTGTGTTGTTAAAGTAAAAGAGGTTTGTCTCTGATATATGTAGATATGCATGAAATAGGTAAACGGGTTTGAATTTTTGTTTGTTTGCAGTATAGATGCAAATAAATATTTGCATTAAAAAGCACTTTTGTTGCCATGAAAAAGCAAAAAAAAAAAAAAAAAAATTATTTGAAAAAATTATAGAATTTGTTTAGCAGTTGATTGTTAAATAAGCACAGTAGGTCTGATTTTATTTTATTATTAAGCTTTAATATATGTCAAGTTTGTTGATTGTAGATTTTGCAAAAATTTTCAGAAGTTTATAAAATTCAGCTTAAAATTTGACCAGCCCTATAAAAACTATTAAGACTTTATAAAGGGGGTTTAAAACAAATTTTCATAAAAAAAATTCTTATTAAACCTTTATAATGCCTTAATAATTTTTATAACTAAGGCTGTTAACTTTAAATCTATATTTATATTTAATTTGTTGCTTTCAAAAAAAAAAAAAAAAAAATTATATATACATATGTATGTATAAATCTTTTTTTTCTTCTCTAATTTTGAAATATTTTGAGAAAAGAGAAATTCTGAATAGAAATAATTCAAAAGTTTTCAATATATTTTAGTATTTCATGTATAATTTTAAAAATTACAATTTAATACAACTTTCACTAATTTCACTAATGCACTAATTTTGTGACACTTCCCAAAGAAGTTTTGTTAGTTTGACTTTTTTCTATGCAAGAAAAATATTCATTCCTACCCGTGTCATGAAATTTTTAAAAACAATTTTTATGCTGAAACTTGTTAACTTTCTATTCATGTAAATATTTTTATGTAAAAATTTTAAATGAAAATGAATGTTAAGGGAATGTGTTGCAAGAGCAAAACCACGTACAAAAACTTTTTGTATTTTATTTAGAAATTTGCTTATAACATTAATTTGGGTCTTTTTTTTTCATACAACAATAGTGAAGGAACTTTTTTGATCTGATTTGCTTCTCCGGGCTTCCTATTGACAAATGAAAAAAAAAATCATGCAACTTATTTCATGGAAAAATGCTTAATGAAAGTAGCATTAGTAATTACTCGAACTTTTTTGTTAAAACTTTTTTTGAGAACTCCTTTTTTCTTTGTGTAAAAATTTAGTTTTAAATAGGTCTGTTCATTTGCTCTACATTGGGATCCCGTTACAGCCAAGAATTATGCTAAAAGCGCTTTGAGAGAATAATGTTCTTCTTCTTCTTGCACGAAACCACTCGTACTTTTCTTCGGGTTAGATAGAGAAAAATAATCAGGGACAGGGGTTTCATGCAAATGCATGTTTCTTGCCTTAACCGTGATAATGACAAGAATGAAATATTTATTAACGAAACATTGAATTTGCGTGAAAATGGCATCGATTTCTTAAAGCATATTTTGTTGAAAATTCATATTTTTGCATAATTTGCTCATAAATGCATATTTTTGTCTCATATTTTGGTATAATTACATGGTTTTGTGTCATATTCTGTCAAAAATTCAAATTCAAAAAAATATTATTGTTTTTGGCAAATTTATTCGCTTGAATTGTTGTATAATTGTAGAAGTATTGCACAAGCACACTCTCCTACCAAATTTAATGGAAATTGTCATTTTGATGATTTGAAGAGGAAATTGTCTGCTATTAAAACCGAAAGTAGTGAAACAACTCTGCGGAAACTTGCCCCTGAATCAGGGAAATTATGAATAAAATTCCGCGAGAAATTTCTTCCTTTTCCAATTAGAATTTTTTGTCTTCCCTATTACTTGCCATTAGTTAGAATTATTCCCCGGGAAAATTTTCTAGGCATTTTTTCGGTTGTTTTTTATTTTTAACGTTTTTTTAAGTTTTAACGATTTTTTTTTTCGTTTTAGCGATTTTCATCGGATTTGGGGATTTTGTTTTACTTTTGGTGATTTTGTTGCGTTTTAACGAATTATTTTATTTTTGGTGATATTTTTCATTTAAGCGCTTTTTCATTTTGGTGATTTTTCGTTTCGTTTTCGTTTTAATTTAAGGGGGTTTTTTTTAATTTTAGCGTTTTTGTAAGAGTTTGCCTCTTACGATTTCCAAGATACAACAAGTCGTCAAAAATACTTTAACTAATAGAATTGATGTAGTCGGCATAAAAATACATTAACTTTGAACATTTGAAGTGTCTATATTATATATATATACATATATATATGTAGGTATATTACATTACCCTTTAATTTTCAACTGTTATATATTTGTTGTCGTGGCGAGCAAAGTTTTTTATTCTGTTAAAATTTCACGTCCAAAGCTCTTACCGGTTACGAGAAACCTGCCTCTGACGGGCAAACGAACATCCTTGCGAAAACAATAGGGTTCCTTTTCATCAGTGGGTAAATTTAAAATAAATTTAAAACTGCAATCGTTGTTTTGTGTTAAAATTTTTTTTTGGTTTTTCGTGTTCTCGTAATTTTCTAAATTTTTCTTTCTTATTGAGAGATATCATTGTTCGGCTCTCATTTTACAAAAATTTAACCAAAAATATAAAGAAACAAAGCTAATATTGTTAGTTATTTATTTCTTTAATTTGCTTTGATTTGAATTATTTTATTAATTATATCATTTCGAATTTTCGAAATATCGAATAATTACGCTGATCATAATCATATTGTTTTTCTATTAAGAATTTTAACAGAATATTTATTTTGTTGTGCCACTGTGCGCCGACTGCTATTACTATCGTTTAATATTTTTCTTATTTAAATTTTCGACAAATATTTTTATAACAATATTATGGATTAATATACATTTCCCTAGTTTAATACCATGAATTATGTAAAATATGTATCTATATATATATGTATTTTATTATATTATAATAAAAAAAATAAATAAATTCATTGAGATGGAAATTTGAGAGGAAGAAAGAAAATCTGCACTGTAAATTGTAAGGGTACGACGATTATAAAAATAAAGTGAGTTTTTTTTCTATTACGTTTCGGAAAGTCTAGGATGTAATGCATACATATCTCTAACACCAAAGTGAACGTTAATGCAAAAGCAAACACGAAATGAAAACTCTTGTAAAAAGAAAGTATGCAATTTTATTTGCCTTGTTGAAAGTGATGTGCTGGTAGCAAGTAGAAACCGAAAGAAAGATAGACCCTAACATCAAATGCCAATGAACTTGTTAAATTAAAAAGAAAAGAAAAAAAGAAATAAGAAAGAAAAAACCAATGACATTTTTTCCCTTAGTTTTCATGTTTTTCCATACATTATTGTTCCGCATATTAACACCCATAAGTAGTTTAATCCTAGGGTGAAGCTAATCCTCAAGTATAAAAAAAAAATTTGTATGAGAGATTATGTTAAGCGGGGGAGTAAGTGAACTGGATATGAGTTGGAGGAATATGTATGTACATACATTCTACTAACATAGATTTTATTTGATTGCTTTCTGAAACATCAATTGTAATTAACAATTACAAAGACAGTTTTCTAAAACGACATTCTTGATTCAACTACTTCTATTGAACAAAGATTTTTTCAGCATTAGACAGGATTAAAAATTACCAGAAAAAATTAACTTAAAGGAAACTGGATTTAGGACCAATAATTGAGTTCTCAATAATATGTCATTTAGCTAATTGACACTTAAATTTAAGTTGCACTTAAATGTAGTTTAATTTTTTTAGTGGTTAATTAAAATTCTTATTAAATTACATGGAAAGTACGGCAGCACTACAAAATTTCCCAGTATTATGGAAGACTTTTCAAACAACAGCTGTTTATCATAAATAAGAGAGTTAGGTTATCAAAATGCAGAATATGTTTTTTCATGATATGAAACTATATATTGTATATGTTATATATTTATGAAAATTAAATGAAATTCTTTTTAATACGACCACATGATGTTCATGTACAAGTTTTCAATAAACACACACAAGCACAATAACATATTATATGCTCGTAAAACTTAAATAGGATTTAAATATACAATGTTGGGCATTTAAGTTTCATTTAACTGTCTCTCAACTTTGTACTGAAAAAATTAATTCGGTACTTAAATGGCACTTAAAGATAAATGATATATAATTAAGGACTCAATTATTGGGCTTTATTTTGTATATTAAAGATTGTAATAAAAAAAATATATAAGAATTTTTCTAGTCCGCATGGGGAATAGCATTTTGAAACCACTGAAAGTGCATCGATGAGTGTTTTGTGAACATTAACTTGGAGTTATAATGAAGAGTTTTAAAGAATTCTGATTTGATTTTTAATTTGTTTTTATTTTCCTACATTCCAATCATTATACTATTTTTAACAAAATAATTAAGCGTTTCATTAAATGAAATGAATTATTCGAACCTCCTTAATGTTACTTTTATTGCCTAGTAAACATACTCATCTTTGCATATTCCTGATTACTGCGATATTACATTCTTTAAGCCTCTCAGCATGATAAAATCCATGCAAACACGTACACACATAAAACATGTTGTAAGGCTTAATAATTTTACACACATTTGCAAATATTCCTCCTCCTCCTCGTACACATGTTAACAATGATGTCTAACATAAAATCATAAGTAGATCAGATTAAATTGTTTAATTAATTTATTAATAGGCAATAAGGCACAAGAGGCCCTAATTGATTATTTTTTTTAATCGAGATTTTTGTATTTTTCGATACATTGGATATTCTTGTAGCGAAATATACAAAAAAACTAGATTTCAAAGAATAATCAGGGCTATCATGAATAAAATTCCACGTGAAATTTCTCCCTTTTCCAATTAGAATTTTTAGTTTTCTCTATTACTTACTATTAGTTGGAATTATTCCCCGTGAAAAATATCACGTGGAATTTTATTTTCATAATAGCCCTGAATGAGTTAAGGCCTTTCAACCTACATATCGAGCCACAACCGTCAAAACAAGCTTAAGCGACATGTTTTTTGAACTTCATTTATTGACAAAAATCTAATATCTACGATCGTAATTAATCGATTTTCTCCAACAAAAAAAATTAAACTCGAGAAATTTTCGCTTATACTTTTTGTACATAAATATGAAATATGTGCCATTATCGCGTGTTTTCTAGCGTCCGACCGAAGAAACTATTTTTAACCGAATTTTACTTATTAAACAACGTCGTGTCTTTGCTGATTGGGTCCCTAAAATTCATCAAACTGTTTCTGAATTTCAACGAAAAATCATGTGGAGTGATGAATGTAAATTTTTGCTGTCGTTTTTGGCATGACGGGGGTCATAACTTTTTAAGGTTCCGTACACCAAAGTTGACACTCGCAGAATTAAGACAAATCGCTTGATGTAAGAATCATCAAAATCGGTCCTTTCCAGCGTGTACGGAACCCTAAAAAATAATACCTAAATTTTAGCCAAAATAATATCTGTCAGGTTTCCCCTGACAAAAGCATCTACAACAAGTAGGGATTTTCCAGCACTTCTGGCAACACCGCTTGCTACATAACTCCGCTATGCAGCCTTGTTAAGAGATTGTGTTGGAATGAACAAAAAACAATTTATTAAATAAACTAAATTTAATGGTAAAATTAAAAGCAAAAGAATAAAATTGTTAAGTACACTGACTAATTTAAGACCTTCAAAAATTTACCAAAAACCAAAAGAACCAAAAAGTTTTAAAGAAATACATACATACACACATATGTACATACATGCATACATACATACACATTCATATTATTCAATGTCTCGGGGGAAATGCGTTTGACTTGCAATTTTAATATTTATGTGTAAAAACTTTTTTATTGTATATAAACATATACATATATACATAGACATATGTATGTATTAGTGATGTAACGAATGTCAATTTTTGATATTCGCGAATACGAATATTTGAAACGATATTCTCGAATACGAATAGGAATACGAATATTTCATGTGAAATTTATAGACATTAAATTAGGGCTCTATTTACGCCTGCAATATGAAATATTAA
The DNA here is from genome assembly GCA_949987645.1 of Tachina grossa. Classification (NCBI taxonomy): domain Eukaryota; kingdom Metazoa; phylum Arthropoda; class Insecta; order Diptera; family Tachinidae; genus Tachina; species Tachina grossa. The sequence continues at coordinate 26,899,142 of OX465276.1, read as the reverse complement.
AAAATTGTTATGAAAAAGAACTTCATACTCCTTCATACTTTTGTTGATACAAAGCACAAATTTCCATAAAAAATTTAATGGATTCGTACAAACTAATATTTTTATCCATTTATTTAAATTTAGTTTAGGATTTATGCATTTATTTATTTAATATTTTTGGAAGAATATTCGTATTCGTAGGCGCTTGAATTTGACAAATACGAATGATTCGTATTCGCATTAAAAATGGCCGAATATTCGGCAATTCGAATACGAATATTCGTGCATCACTAGTATGTATGTATATATGAATATGTAAGTATTTTCAACTTTGCATATTTTATAATTTCAAACGCTTCGTTGATTTTGAAAATCTTCAACAGAGAATAATCTTGATTACAATTTTTAATTATAATTACATATGAATAGTCAATTAAAACTTCAATTCCAAACTCTACGTTTTATTTAATTTATGCAGTAATTTTTAACAAGTACTACATACTACATACATATGTACGTACATACATATAATTGCTTTCCTTAGCCGACTTAAGCGCCTCATAAATTTTTGGCTGAAATAAAAATGTTCCTCAAGTCTTTATACACGCCAGGTTGGTGCAAATGATTTGTGTAGTTTGGCTCAAATTCACAACAAACTCTCTACCACTGTTGTAAAACATAAAAAAACAGTTTTTTAAAGTGCAATATTTTTGTACATATGTATGTATGTGTGCATGTATTTTTTTTTTTTTTTTTTTAATTATAAACTTGTTTAGCTAAAGGTACCAACAGACGACATGTTTTTTACATGTGTTTTTTAAGTTTTAGACTCGTATGTTTTTCTTTATGCTTGTCAATATTGGTTAATTTACATAAGGTTTATAATTTTTGGTCACAAACGTACATGTAGTATCACTTCTTCTTTTTCAGTACATAAATATCCACGTAGTTTGTTTTATAAATGGCTTGCAGCCGTCGAAATATCTTTGGTTCCGTCGCTGTAGTACTGGCGATGCAAATTTGCTTTTTTAATATTTTCTTTTTTAAACAAGACGTTGAGGTTGTATCTAAAAATCTATACATTTTTGGACTTATTTTAATAAAACGACAACGTTAAATTAAAAAAAAATATATAATTAATTTGTCTTGCAAAATACTTCATTCAGACGGCTAATAATAAACCGCCGACGAATTTGTTCGCATGACATAGACATTTGGAGCTGTATGTTTAACATAAGAAAATAGAGCACGCTCTATTTCAAATAATGTCTTATGTTTTTTGTCATGTTTTTTTATACAAGCAATGTTTTAAAGGTAACACACGACATGTTTTCGTTTACATATGTAAATTCTGGCACATACAATGTGAAAAACATGTCGTCTGTTGGTACCTCAATTGATGATTGTAATAAACAACATTTCAAATATGTAATTTCTTTATTTTACATGCGTTAATTTGAAGGTACATCCCCAACTTTTTCTTATAATGTTAGTTTTCCTGCATTATCAATCAAATGCTGGAAAAAATATCCAGCAAAAAAAAAATACATATCGATATGTATTACTAGAAATTAAAATAAAATTATCAAACATTAAATTGGTTGTAAGTAATTTCTTAATTGAATCAATTACGAAAGCAATCAAAAAGAAAACTTACAAAACTCTGCTTAAATTAAAATTTTTGTGTGTTCACAATTTGATACATCACATAGTTACAAGTTTGATGTTCGTAATTAATTAAACTTTAACACCAAAATAAATTGAATATGAAGTTTTTTTTTTCAATTTCAAAATCTTCATATTTAATTATAGAGTTCAAATAGCGACAGCGAATTGCATTATCCAATTACTAAAATATACATTTTAAGTAAATCAAAATTAGTTTTTTTTTTGGTCATACAAGTAATGAACTCAATAATAAAATAATTTAAAACCGATTTTAAATTTTAGTAAATTATTTTATTGGAAAGTTTAAGGGCAAAATTAAAAGTCATTAGTTAATTATTAATAAACTTAAATATTCACAGTGTATTGTTAAACTAAAGTTCTTAAAATGAGCTAACAATGGTAACCCTATCAAATTTTTAAGTTTCACTATTGGCAGCTCTGCTATAGCATATGATTTTATTTTACATTTTTTATATTATTTATTAAAAATTTATCAAACAAGTGCTAGCTCGACTAACTTTAACGTGCAAGATATTGAATTAGTGCTGAAATTGGTTCTGGAAAATCAAAATATAATTGAAAATAAAAAAAAAAATGATAGTAAACACAAAGGAGATGCTTGAAAAAGTATGTGTGAAATGTGTATAAAATTGTTCACAAAACAACAATACAAATGAAGTTTAAAACGAATCAGCTGTTGTCTAACTATTTGTTAACCAATGACATTTGGCGGTTTAACTAAGAGTTTTGATTATTATTGGTTAAACTATTGTTATTAGTTAACTAATGACTGTGAATTAGGGCCTAATAATAATTTCAACGAACTATTTGTTAACCAATGATACTCGCATTTGGCAGTTTAACTAATCGTCGGCTGTAGACATAATGTTTTTTGAATATACTCGTACTGTGCCGCAAACCAATGACCAACCGACGTAATCGTAAACAAAAAGCTGTGAATCAAATATTATTGGTTAAAATATTGCTATTAGTTAACTAATGACTGTGAATTTAGATACATAGATAATGAACTTGAACATCAAATCTAAATTCGAAAAGTTTTTTTTGTCACTAAAATCTGATTAACATTTATAAACACAAAAATGTCACTTAGTAAGGGCAGGAGGATAATTAAATTAAATGTTTCATTCACTTTCAGTGACACAAATACAAAAATTACATAGATACATATCTTTACCTAAAACACAAAATGCTGTAAATAAAATTTTCATAATTTTACGGAAGGAGGAAAAAAAATATTGAGGTGTTCAATGCTAATTTTTCCAATGTAATAAAATACATATATACAATCGCTTTTTTGTTCGTGCTGATTTGGTATTGTTTTGTTTTACATAAAAGGTTCGTGGGGACAGGGCCTAGGGCGGCACGGTTTTAGGGGCGGCAAAATCTTAAGAATTAATATTTTAAATAGTTTGAAATTGAGAATTTTTGTGAATTACTTTTGTGTTATAAATATTAATGAATATAATTCTGACCTTACCCGTTAATTTATCGGTGCAATGTAAATTTTCTTATACTACGTTTATACGCACTGCTTATTTGCAAATAAAACTGTAAATTGTTGCCATATTATTGTTTTTATTGCGAGTTACTAATTCAGAAAACTATTCACGATTAACGCACTATTTGCAAATAAAATGCTAGACGTTGCTACATTTACAAATATTTGCTAATAAGTGCTACCAAGTTTTTATTAATTCACAATGCCGCATAAGCAGTGAGTTAATTTATTTGCAAATATTTTTATTTGCAAATAGTGTGCGTATAAACGTAGTATTAGATAGTATTCTAAAGCGCTTGACTAGACAATTGTGCATTTTTAAGATTTAATGACAGTTCGGGCAAGTGTATTTTACATCTTTATTTACGAAATCTTTGCGCACTCTAGTAAGGAGGTATTGAGAAGCAACGTTTAAAAACTTCTGATTTGTGTAATTGCTTTTGCTTCTGCTGCTGAAAATGTAAACAGTCGCAGTCAAAGCGAACGCATAAAACGAAAAGCTATACACAACATGGAATTTCAGCAGTTGACATGTTCAAACAGTTGTCGGTTTGACTGATTGCTCCTTTAAGTACGAGAAATTCGGATGTTATATTTTCGTTTTTTACTGGACTATACTTTTTTTTTGCAAAAAGTGTTAGTGAAACTCTAGAGAGAAGTGTGCAATAATTATATCATTTTCGAAAAAAAAAATTTAGCGTAAAAAAATTTTGAAAAATTAACATTCTTAAGTCAAAAAGTGGTTTGTATGACCTATTACGACGCGCAGACACGTTCAGGTTATATTGCCAAAAATTGTTAGCAAAAAATTTGGAGTCCCTGTTAGTTATTCTAAACGAAATGAAAAAAATTACTTTTGCAAAAAAAAAAAAATGCATGGAGAAATAATTTTTTCGGCTTAATATGTTAATAAGATTTATTTAGTGGTGTCTTTGTATTATTTCCATATAGAGTAAAGCGCTGTCACTAAGTCTGAATTAGCTGTTGGCCAATAAATGAGAACATCATTTTTGAGTGCGCACTGTTTTTCGAAATCTTTGGAGATTCATAAAAATTAATTGGCCACCAAAATCGCCAAACTGAGTATAGGGGTTTAATTCCCTTTGGTAGTATGTACTATCGAACATATACTGTCAGGGCATATTTAATATTAAAAAGCTTTTCTTCATAGAGCAAAAAAAGGCGGTATAACTCACGGGGCCTAGGGCGACATCAAATATAAATCCGCCACTGGCTATTATTTTGATGAAATATTACGGAATTTATAAAAAAAAAGTCGATTAAAATTATTTGTTAAATAGGGCTTTTTGAGTTTTAGGCAACTATATGTATGTATATACATAAAATATGTATGTATGTATGTACATATGTGCACATTAACTGAAGCAGGAAGTCCATTAAAATTTTGTAAGAAAATATAAGTGTCAAAAAAGCACTAGATACTTATGTATGTTCTTTTTAATGTTTTTAATTATTATATTTTTATATTCTGTTTTTATTGTTAATATGTTAAATGTATGTATGTATGTATGCAAACCATCAACAAGACTTAATACTCGCATCATCGCGCAGAACTTGTTAACCTGGTAATTACATGTAAAAAGAAAAAAGAAAAATTCGAGTAATAATAATGGGAAGAAGCAATTGATCTGTGGCTTTCATGTATAAGCGCGTAAGTCGTTTTATGTGGATTATTCTTTTTAAGATTTTATATCTGAACTAGGGTTTGCACAGCGATTATAATCGTAATCGTAATCGCGATTAATCGCACCTTTTAATCGTAATCGAAACCATTAATTGCTCGATTACGATTAAAATTTTTGCTTTTATTTAAGCAAAGAATTTATGCAAAATTTGCAAAGAGGGGCAAATTCAACTCATAAAAAATTAAAGTTAAAATTTTTAATACAAAATATATACATTTGGAATAAATATGTCTATATTTTTGCATTTCATTGGCGCTTTAACAAATCATCAGTAGACTTCAACCATACTTTCAAAAATCATTTAAGAATTTACATAAACTTTTCGGAAATTCCAATAGAATAAGCAAATAGGCTCGGAAGCTTACACAAAAGATAAGATGTGCATCTATTTTATTTTCCTACACCTTAATACAATAAACGTATTATAAGGGAAAACGATAATTAAAATCCAAATTAAGCTCTTATTAAATTTACTATTTTATTTTATTATATTCTCCCAATTTTATTTAAAAAACGTCGTAATATCTCAAAAATTTCATTACGATTGATACAAATATTTTTCAATCGTTTGGCCGACAGGCGCAGTTTGTTTTATCTTGGGACCCCGCATTATTATATAAAATATAGAAATACTAAAAAAGGATATAGTTATAAGTGAGTGTCCGCACGTGATGAATTTATATCATGATGAATGAATAACTTCGTATAAAAAAACTGTTTTTATAACAACTTGTTTATTCATTATGATATAAATTCATCAGATGTGGATACAAAATTAAATAAAGAATAAATTAAGAAAGTAGAAATATACTTCGTTCTAGAAAAAGTTTAATATCAAAAGATTGATTTTCCCATAATTCGTATTGTTTTTGATGCTGATAAGTTCTGATTTACGAACTTAATTTTACATGCTTTACAATTTTATCAAAATAAAAATAAAATTTAATTGAAAAATTAAATTAAAACGCAAAATCAAGCAAAAAAAACTAAATTTCTTTGTCTAAACCCATAAAGTTCGACTAAAACTCATGAAGCAATTTATTTTGATTTTAGAAGAAATTATAAGGGTATATTTTATTGATTAATAGCGATTAATCGATAATCGCGATTAATTGCATATTTTTTAATCGTAATCGCGATCATTGAAATCTACGATTATTTGCAAACCCTAATCTGAACCTATTCTAAAATTTACCCTTGTATGCTTTTTCCAACATCTACCATCAGTTTGAGAGGATATTAGTAACTTCCGATAAGAATTACACGCTACTTAAAAACAACATAATTTAAAAGATGTTCCTATCTAATTTTGTTACACCTTACATCTTTCATTAGTTTCAGTGTCATCACTAGAATAATGACAAATAAGTTTGATGATAATTTTTTGTCGTAGTAAACTGTAAACTTACTCGTAAGTAAGTTTTGTCATATAATCTGCAATAAAAGCATTTGATTTTACTTAATCGCTATTTACATGTGTACATATTCAAATGGAATCACATTTAATCTTAATAACATTTTTTAATTTTTTTTTAAATTTATATAATAAATGTAAAAAACGAATTTAAGACATACGCTGTTATTGAGGAAAAATACAGCGTTAATATAAAATGATACAAAACGGAATGAAAAACAAGACCAGTTCCACTTGTTGACTTTTGTTATGTTATGTACATATGTATGGATTGTATGTGTGTTTATTGCAACCGTAAAGTAATACGAGACGTTCGGCAAAATGTAGTCATATATAGAATAGGACGGACACTAAACAAGCCATACAAAGTAAAAGTAAATACAAAATAAAACAAGTACATATCTACATGTATGTACATTCATGTACATGCACAAATATGTATGTACATAAATAAGTACATTAGCGTAGCTGTCATTTTTTTTTTATTGGTTTCTTATATTCTCTCCCTCCAAATCGGCTCAGTTTTATGTAATAATACAAAAAAAAAATTTCATAGCGATAATTTGTGTTTTAGGGGGTGCCCGCCCCTCAAAGTTGGCCTTCAAGCCCATTTTCAATGTAATTTGTTTGCATATGCATATCTTAAAAAAAAAACATTTTACAAGAATATGATATATGGTAATATTTTAGCTCTTCTAGTCAACAACATTAGTCTCAAAGAAAGTTTTTTGCTAAAATTAATATTTTAGGAAAATTATGAAGAAAATAACCAACAAAATACCAAAAATTTTATATACCAAAATTGTATTTACATATGTACATATATGGAAATTATTTATACATACTAAGCATGTACAATAAGAGCTTATATTAAATTAAATTATTTCATACATATACTACGTTAAAAAACATACAAAAATTACATTGAATAAATGGGCTTGAGGGCCAACTTTGAGGGGTGGATGCACCCCCTACAACAAAACTTATACATAGCTATGAAATTTTTTTGTATTTTTACATAAAACTAAACCGATTTGGCGGGAGAGAATATAAGCAATAAAAAAAATTATCCATACAAATAACGGTCACGCTAACGTACATATCGCTCACTTACTAAAACAATGTCATAACTCAAAAAATGCATAATTAATTTCTTGAAAGAATAACAAAATTTTCGGCTTAAATCAAGTTTAGGGGCGCCTCTCAAAAGTTAAAAAAATATCCTAACCTATAGAAAATTGCAAAATAAGAAAGAAAGAAATTAAATAAAAAACTTGTCGGCGAGGCTTAGTTTCCGAGTTATTGATCTCTGAAATTCTAGTACAAATGACCAATATTGATATTATTTTAAAATTATTGAGAATACCTTTCATGAAATGGTAAAATGCAGCCTTGGTCGGCCATTTAGGAAAACTTTATGAGGCAGAAAATCTTTATTAGGCTGTGCCTAATTTTTTTTTTTAATTAAGATAAAAACATTCATTGTGCTTTAATGTGAAAACCTATTATTGACATACTGTATGCATGCATGTATGCGCATGTACATAAGTAATTGAAAAATATCAATACGGTTACAACAAAAATAATAAAATGAAAAAAATCGTGTCACAAGATCAAACCTGTAAATGTGAGAGCATAAAAGATGTACATAAATGTAATAAATAAAAGCACTAAAAGAGTCAATGGAAAAAAAACTAAAAACAAAACAAACAAAAAAAATCATAAACAAAAAATAAATAATGGTGCAGCCATGATACAACAGGAATGCTAGAATGGTCATTAAGTCCTTGTTTACACTATGCAAGTCTTATTGCTAAGCTGATTAGTTTGTAGGAGAGAAAGAAGCGAGGGAAAAATAAACGAGTACTCAGCTTCATGTACTTGCTGTCAATACGTTTTGCTTTCTAAAGCTGGGGTCACACGATTGGCACAATGTACCAATTTTCGTTGGCTCACTGGGATAGAGTCATGAGTAATAAGCCAAAATGACATTGGCGCATACTCATAGTCAAAACAAAGTATACTTTTATGTATTTAAAACCAGTATTACCATACAAAATACTGGTTTTAAATTCTTAAAGTATACTTTGTTTTGACTATGAGTATGCCCCATTATTACTTAATTAATTCTTGAATAAGTCTATATGGCTTTATTAATAGTGCAGTGTGGTGCAGTTATGTAATTATATTTCAATTAGGTGAGAAATAAGGCAAATTTACTTTGTTACTTATGAATTTATTTCAGTGAGCCGACGAAAATTGGTACATAGTGCCAATCGTGTGACACCAGCTTTAGTGATAAGCTTAGCAATGTAATGTAAATTAATTAATTTTTGTATGGGAACACCCTTAACTACAGGGTGGGCCAAAAGAAACCAAGGGGTGTAAAAGTTTAATAACTTTTTTGTTTATTAACTTTTTTTATTTTTTCTTTCAGATTATATAATATACAAAATGGAAATTTTTTTACACTAAGTATAAGAAATTATGTCTCTTAAATGACCACCGTTTTCAGCTTCGCACTGATGGGCTCTTTTTAGAGCATTTTCCATAACATCTTTCAAAACTTGTGGCTGTAGCGTTCGAATTTCAGCAACAATGTTTGCCTTGAGTTCAAGGATTGTCTCTGGCTTGTTCACATACACTCGCTCCTTCAAAAAACCCCAAAGAAAATAGTCGGGTGCTGTCAAATCTGGCGATCGCGCTGGCCAAATAATTTCCGAATTTCGAGAAATTATTCGCTCTTGAAATTTAACTGCAAAATTTAGACGTTGCCGATGATCTGCGGGTTTTAATTCTTGGACCAATTGCACCTTATATGGGTATAACTGTAAATCTTTTTTTAAAATGCGCCGTAGTGACGTACGAGACATTTCTAGCTGAGCAGAACGCCTTCTGCCAGATGTTTCTGGTGCTTCGTTAACACTTTGCTGTACTCGTTCAATATTTCCGCAGTGCGACTTAAACGTGGTGAACCGGTTCGAGGCAAATCTCTTACGCTGCCATGTTGGTGATGACGATTAACTAAGCAACGAATCATCGCTTCAGAGGGCGAAATTCTGACGTTAAAATGTCGACGATATGCTCTTTGCGTTAAAATAATTGATCTCTGGTTTAAATAATAAAATTCTATTGTTCTGGTTCTCTGTTCAGTTGTAAACCTCTCCATTATAAATTCTCCAAGTGTTGTCTATATAATCTGAAAGAAAAAATAAAAAAAAAATTAATAAACAAAAAAGTTATTAAACTTTGACACCCCTTGGTTTCTTTTGGCCCACCCTGTAGTAGTGATAAGGGATTGATATATTCTGAAAAAATGTTGGGGAGAAAGAATTAGTGGTAGTTGGGTTTAAATTTTACCCTTCTGGGAACGGGTCAGGGAAAGTTATGACTTTTCCCTTTAGCCTTTTATAACTACCTTTGACCCCGATACGACATGTGTTAATAATTTTGTGATAAAAGGAAAATTTTGAGAGGTTCCCGCACTGTGACTTTTCGAAAATAAGGACCAGTTAAATGTCCCAAACTTTGACCATTAATATAGCGACTTCAATTTCTTTTTTATTACTAGAGCCATTAACACCAACAGTGTTTCTTTATAGAAGTACAAAACTTTAATTTGGTAACACTTTTTTAATTGGCGGCCATTTTGTTAGCTGTTGTCAAGTGATTTATGATTCCTTTTGCCCCTTTTCCACACGGAAAGTTTTCTTTGCAAAGTCTTAATTCAGCTGTGTGAAAGACAGAGGTAGTAAGCAGTACAGTCTCTTTCTGTCTTTTTACCAGCTGAATTAAGACTTTGCAAAGTAAACTTTCCGTGTGGAAAAGGGGTGTTTGGTTTGGTATTTCAACATGAATACACTGACGTCTGAACAGCAGAGAAACAAGTCAATTGGGTCGGAGTCGGCGGCGCACCGGCGCCGGTTATTTTCCTGTTTATCCAGCCACCGCCGATTGTATCGGCTCGCATCGGCTCAAAACCAGCCGAACTTTTATCTGCGCAAAAAGAGAAATTTTAGAGAAAAACTCATGAAAATCGATTTTCAATTTCAATTTTTGATTTTCTCTTTAAACTTGCGTATGCTTATTTGAGCCGCCGTCTCTAAAGTCTATAATCAGTCTATATAGCCATGATTACTGACTTCTTCGTTCATCAACATTGAAGAAAACGTTTGACAACCGAATAATTTTAAGTTTCGGACGCTTGAATTGGCCTCCAAGATTGTGCGATTTAACGGCGCTAGACTATTTTCTGTGGCGATATGTGTAGTTAGATTGCTGGGAGGACAGCATTCACCACGTTATAGCCAATATACGGCCACAAATGTTCGAAAAAGTCATCGAAAATTGGACCTCCATTTAAGACTACGTCTAAGCCAGCCATAGGGGTCGTATGCCAGAAATCATATTTGAATTATAATACCCAGAAATTATCTTTGGAACAAAGGAAATTTCATGTCAAGTTAAAAAATTATTCATCTTTGTTTTATGCCATTTCAAAGTTCTATACACACAAAAAAATTTTCCTGCAATAAAAACGTTTAATTGAAAAAAAATCAAAAATCAATTAAAAATTTTATTGAGTCAATTAAAATATTTATTAAATTAAATATTATAATCAAAATTTCAATTGACTCAATTACATTTTTAATTGATTTTTGGTTTTTTGTTTTCAATTAAACGTGTTTATTGCAGGAAAATATTTTTTCTATGTACATCTCTAAAAAAAACACCCTTTATTAAGCCCGTTAGACTTTGGAAGTACAGCGATATATCAAAAGGCCCAACTATAATATGAATAAGCTGGCTTAAGTTAATGTCAGAATTGAACGATAAGTCTGTCAAATGCTTAAACAATTCAGATGTGACTTTTAGGTGGCCATAATGTACTTACATGCACTTAAGTATTCTTTAGCCACTGCTGCACATCTAGGTATAAAAATAAAGAAAGATTTTTCAAATGCTTTACTACAGCGAAATATTCTAAAACAAACGTTAAACAACACTGTTGGCAAGACAAACAACTGAAACAAATGTCTTACCAAAAGAGTTGTTTAGCGTTTGTTTTAAAATATTTCGCTGTAGTAAAGCATTTGAAAAATCTCTAATGTCTTAAAAGGTCTTATAAATGGTTTTGTGCAGGACTTTAATACATACATATTTTTATTTTTTGGAAATACATATAACGGCCCTTTTCACAATGCACGATTAAAAGCTAAGAGACTTTAACGACAAGTTTTGTATGAAGAACTGTCAGTTAAAGTTCACGTTAACTCTTAATCACACATTGTGAAAAGGGATGTAAATATGTATTAAAAAATGGAAATGGGATTTGTATTTTTAGTAAGATTGTCCACAAAAATGGATAAAAAAGAGTTGCTTATAACAATCAAATATGTACATACATATGTATATAAAATATTAAAATTTTAAGTCAATTCAACATTTTGTTGCTTTCTTTTGCACCACACTGTATATCGTGCGCCAAAAGTTAATACATACTGGTAACTCTGCTATAGGACGACCTTAAGAAACTTGTTTCTTTTTGGAGAAATTATACACAGATGTAGCAAAATATTAACATAAATAAAAACTTAAAAATAAGTATTGATAGTAAGAGATGAACTCACCTGGGGCTTTGGAAGAAACTCAAGGAATCCTTTCGAAGTACAAATGCCAAAAAAAATAGGATTTAATAACTTTTCCTTTTTTACTAGCACATCAAAATTATTCACTTGTCTGCAATGATTTTGCCATAAGATTTACTCCACAAATTTATTTATTTTCTTCTCCTGCTGTTACACTTATTAATTTTGTTTTGTTTTATTTTTTTATGTATGTTGTGGGTATGTAATTTAAAAGATAAAACTGAAAAGATTAATTAGTGATCGAAACATTTGCAGTTGCAAATCTAAACCAAATTAATAAGATAAATAAAAAAAAACTGCAACAATTCGTTATGGCCATAAAAATATTTTTCGGGCCAGCAAGTGTTTCTTTCGTTTAAATTAAAAAAAACAATATTTAAAAAAAAACTACATATTTTCGTTTTCAAAATCAGCTACAAACATAATTTAACACAACCGACCGTCGAACACTAAAAATTACAACAATATAATGTAAACAAAAACAACAAAAAGACAAATTTGTTGTAAGTGTTTGTTGAAGTGAATTCAGCAGAGCTTAACGAAACACACACACACGCACACGCACACATAAAATCGAACACATTCACACATACACGCAATTGCAGTCGCCAGTTTACATACAGTGTAAACTTTACACTCAATTATTTGGAGCCGTTGTTCGTGTTCCACTTGTTTTCTTTGCAATCGCTAATTGAAAACGCCAAAACAGAGTTATTTTTTTTCAATTTACTTGATCTTTTTCGTCGGCGCTCATTCACAACAATTGATTGAAACAAACGTGTTTTGCGTTTAAAAATATTATTTGTATAGCTGTATTCACACTGTATGTATGTATGTATGTGTGAACTTGTCTTATTTTTTTAACACGTTTACCACGTCTTTTTTTACTTTTTTGTTCGTTCGTATTTTGTCCGTTCAAAACATCTAGCGACTACCAGCAGCGAAATCGTATTGAATGTGAGCTTATGATATCAATAGTTTTGGAGTCATCTTTTATCATGCAAAATACAAACTGCTACTACTCACTTGCTGAGGAGGGTCAGGAACGTTTGGAATGAAACGAGTTAAATAAACCATAAACAGTATCTACAGTGCTGTTGTATTTTAGGGTGGGGGGAGGGGGTCATAACAAAATGAATGTGAATAAATGCAAGTATAAGTAAAATTTGTAGATAGTGGGGCCTTTTTAAGTTTACCGGGAACTAAGCTTGCTGCAGCACCAGATAAAATCTCAAAGTAATTGAGAAAAACTTAATACATTAGAATCCCGATAGGTCGTAATCGCAAGGAACCAATAATTTTTTATGAACAACAGGGGTTTATTGTTTAACCGGATTTCGTTTTACACAGATCAAAATAAGAAAAATATTTATTATTTATTATTATTATTATATTAATATTTATTTTCCGAGTACGCTAATTGGATATAATATTTTGTAAATCCAATAATAACAACCACAAATAAAACTTAAACAAATTTAAAGGAAATAAGGACTTAATGTTAAAAATAATTTAAATTCAGTTAAATAAAACATTTTTATACCAAATGTTAAAAGCTGGTGAAGAATAAAATTGCTGCAAAATCGTATAAAGATGCTTGTTTTATAAAGATTTTTGTTTGAGGCTTTTAAATTTATTATGTTTGTACATTGTGATTCTCATTAACGTATTAAGAGTCTTACTATAAACAATCGAAGTGTTTTAGCTGATTTCAAATTCTTTCAACACATACATATTTCTTCATATACATATTTTTCAAACTATTTTAAACTACTTTAATTTAATTTTCGTGCTTTATAAACGTGGTAATAATATTTTTATTTTTAATTATTAAAGACAACTATTTTTCAAGAAATTGATGCATAGAATTCATACAAATACATATCGGTGGTCACAAGTAGAAAGGCCCTAACTGAAATACCTGTAGCTTTACTGTAGAAGGTAAAAACATAACAATAAACAGTACAAGTGCTTGTAGAACTGCTTTGTAAAACTGATTGTAAAAGCGTTATTTTTTAAACTATTGCAATAAATGTTTTGTGACAAGGTGTATTTGTGTGAAATGTATTGGAATCACTGAAAAATTCAATTTCGTGAAAATACGAGTTAGGGCCTTTCTACTTGAGACCATCGATATGTATGTATTACCTTAATATAGAAAGGCCCTAACTCATTATTTTTTGTAATCGAGATTTAAGAAATTTCCGTTTGCTATTGCGAACTTCCAAAAGGAAAGTATGTACTCGGAATTTTTGAAATTTATTGTTTATTACAGTGATGTTTTAATTATTAGTGGTGACTTTTTTCAGTCAACTGAAGCAAAAATTAATTTTCCTACCAGTGTTCGGTCACGAAATTTTTGAAATTTATAATTTTTCACAAATTGTAATTAATTTTTATTGTTTTTGTGTTATTACAAATTAAAAAATAAATGAATTTGCGTGTATGCAAACATATTTCCATACAAAAGGCAACACGAAATTTCACGTTTATAAATTTACATTTATTTAATTAATTTATTGAATTATTTTTTTTTAATACATACATATCAATTTTAAAAAAAGCAACAGTTATAAACATTCTTTTTTAGGTTTGTGAATTGGATAAGGAACAGTTTAAATGTACCATTCCATTGCATTTCAATTCCACTCATTTTAAAAAGCTTTAAGTAAAACACAGGGCTGCCAATTTATTCTAAATTACAAATCAAAAAACGCGCGCAAGAAAAGGTTTGCTCTCACTACCAACAAGAAATTTTGGCCACGGTTGTTAGACTTTTTTCAAACCATTTCGCCAAATTGTTTTTAAAAATCGTCAAAGTCGCCAAAATCAATTTTATTTAGTTTTTCTTAACATATATTTGATAGTAAATTTGTTTTTATTTAACACTTTTTTAATATAAATTTGTTTTTATTTAACACTTTTTTAATATAAATTTATATAAAAATTTAGCAGAAAATCGCCAAAAGTAGAAATAAAATTCTCATCCAAATTCAAAACAAATTGGTTACTACATTTTATATAAGAAAAATCATGAAAGTCAAATTATTTTCATATCTAGCAGACGAATTTTGTTAAGGGGCCCATAGACACATACTGCTTGCAGCTACTGCCGATGAACCCTTGGTATACGTGTGTGATTGATATTTTACCACAAACTTATCAATCATCATTTAAAATAAAAATTTATAAAATAAACATGCCCTTGAGAAGAACAAAAAATTTTGGTAGAATTCAAGAAATTAAGAAAAAACGTATTTTCTTTGCACATTTTTTTCAAACCTTATTTTTTCTTTGTTTTATTTTCTTTGTTTTTTTCAGTAAAGCGTCATATTTAAAAAAATACATGTCAGAAAAATGAATAAATTAATTTTTTGTTCATTTGAAAAACTGTCAGCATGAGTATGAGTTCATTTGAAAATCGAAACTATTTTGATTTTTCATACTGCATTGTCTGTGTGACGAATACATTAAAAAAAATTCAAAATTTACCAACACATGCTCATCGCATGAGCATGAGTAGTATTTTATTTATTTATTTATTTAATACATATTATACAAAGTAAATTTGTATAATATGGTGTTGCAAAAGTATGGGCGGAGTAACTAGACCATATGCCCGAGATGGTATTAACAGTATTTTAAAAGCTTTTGTGACTATGCCTTCACATAGGAAGTAGCAACGTGGTTGTTAAAGAAATTCCACAAAAACTCGCAAGATTATACGGTTATCCGTGGCAGATCAGTCAACCAGTGCG
Organism: Tachina grossa; assembly: GCA_949987645.1. Lineage (NCBI taxonomy): Eukaryota > Metazoa > Arthropoda > Insecta > Diptera > Tachinidae > Tachina > Tachina grossa. The sequence goes on along the minus strand of OX465276.1, from coordinate 26,883,447 downwards.
AGCGAGACGAAAAACTCTCGAAGGCCAAACAACATACAGAAGCCTGACCGCACTTAAGAAATAATTACGATGACGCGAGAGATGTTCCTCAACCCAGAAATTATGTACTCCTTCAATAAACTAGTTTTCCTAAATTACAAAAATTCTTATGTTAAATTTTATTTTAAAAAATTGCAACAGAAATCGCCAACAAATTTATCTGTCGCCAGAAAAATCGCCATGTCGAGAAATTAAAGATTTAAGACGCCAAACAAGTTGAAAAATCGCAACGTTTGGCGACAAATCGCCATATCTGACAACCCTGGCAGCCGAGACCACCTGGTATGAATTCGCCTTGAAGTAAATTCTCAAACCAAGTTAAAAGCAAATTCATTTGGAATCGCCTTGTTTGAAATGTAGCAGACTCGACAAGGCGAATCCATTTACTATTGACAGTTAATATTTCAATAAAAAGAAATATAAAAAAGAAAATGTTGGCTCCGCAAGCCGAATGTTTTACAAATATTGTGCAAGATTTCCTGGTTTGTACCACCATTCACAAGGCCCGCCAATTGGGAGTCTTTCAAAGTGCAATTTACGTGCGTATGACTTTAGATAAAATGACACGGCATACAAAAACTTATGAAAATTCGGAAAATCCCTATTACAATGAGGTACGTTAAATTGACTTAATAATAATTCATTGTTTTATACTTACATTGTGCATATTGCAGTATTTTGTTTTTGAAATCAAATGCACTTTAGTGGAACTGCTGCGTATGACCATCTTGTATGAGATCAAAAAACAAACCATATGCAAAAAGAATCCCACTTTGGGTGAACTGTTGATTGACATGCAAAGTGTTTGGAATCAAGCAAATCGTTGCTACTTTAAAAAATGGGGTCGTCTGGAAGCACCACTCGCTCAGACTGATACATTTGAGAGTGGTGGCACAGAGGTTGGTGGTTTGGGCAAAGGTTTTCTGCAAATTGATTTAGCTATAGTTTCGCAAGCCTCAAATCTCAATACCTTGCTGAAGCCGTACGAAGAAGACATAATATTTTTGAATAAATGGCATTTAAATCGAGATTACGATGATATTGAAAAGTAGGTACACATACATATGTTGAAAATAATCCCACAGAGAACTGACAAAGTCTTGATAACTTTCGATTTAAGAAATCTTCTGCAAAATATCGACACAGGCGTTCGTTGCAATATACGATATACGGTGACTTTTTATCGTGGCATGATGTCAAAAAATGGAGATTATTTTTTACAAGTATTTCATTTCATAAAAAATATTAACATGTATTTATAAATTTTAATTCAATTTAAAGTTTAGATTCCACCCATTTAAAGGCAAAACAAATGTCGCCAAAAATACCCAAAATCCCATTTGGAATCAGGAAATGTCTTTTGTTTGGTGTTATCCATCCCTGGCACAAACATTTGTCCTACAGCTGCTCTACCATGAGCATTTACAGTGGAAATGTATTGCAGAATATGAAATGCATTTCAATGAAATTGCTTTTAGAGGTAAAAGAAATTCAATATTGTAGCGAATTTTATTAACTTAAATATTGTTCATTTACTTCAATAATGTCACAACTCGAAAAATAAAATTTTTCAGTTAATATTAAAGAATCATGCCATGATACATATTGTGTAAAAATTTTATACAAATATCTTGAGAAAGAAAATTAAATTATCCTTTTTCATGAAACTGCGGGTAAATTTAAAACTTTAAACTCGTTTTCTGTCAAACTATTTTGTTAGTTATGACGTTGTTGTAGTAAATGAGCAGCAATATGTGTTTGAAAAGTCAGTGCAAATTTTCTTTAAATATTTTTTAGACGAATTTTTTTTATTAAGAAATAGTACTTTTTTGAATCAAGGACAGGTACTTTTTGCAAGGTACTTTTACAAAAATATCTTTTTTAGCATACTTTTTCGATAGGTACTTTTTTGAAAGATACTTTTTTAAAAGGTACTTTTCGAAAAGATAAAAAGTACTTCTTTTTAAAGGCACTTATTTCCAAGGTGCTTTTTTAAAAGATACCTTTTTGAAAGTACTTTTTTAAAAGATACTTATTTCCAAGATACTTTTTTAAAAGGTACTTATTTCCAAGATACTTTTTTAAAAGGCACCTTTTTGAAAGATACTTTTTTAAAAGGTACTTTTTTAAAAGATTCTATTTTCAAGGTACTCTTTTCAAAGGTACTTTTTTCCAAAGTACTTTTTTTTAAAGGTATGTTTTTCCAAGGTGCTTCTTTCCAAAGTACTTTTTTGAAAGGTACCTCTTTAAAATATACATTTTTTAAAACAATTTTTTTGCAAGGTACTTTTTTGTAAGGCACTTTTTTATAAGGTACTTTTTTTAAAGGTATGTTTTTCCAAGATACTTTTTCAAAAGGTGCTTTATTCCAAAGTACTTTTTTGAAAGGTACCTTTTTCCAAGATACTTTTTTAAATGGTACTTATTTCCAAGCTACTTCTTGAAAAGGCACCCTTTGAAAGTTACTTTTTAAAAGGTACTTTTTTAAAAGATACTATTTTCAAGGTACTTTTTTCCAAGGTGCTTTTTTTAAAGGGTAGGTTAGGTTAGGTACGTTTTTGATATATACTTTTTGAAGATGCTTTTTTAATAGTTTTTGAAAAGGTATTTTTCTACATTCTGTCTTCTTAGAAAGAACTTTTCAAAAATGGACTTTTTTAAAAGGCACTTTTTCAATATGTACTTTTTCAATAAATTCCTGTTTAAAAGATAATACTTTTTTAATAGGCGCATTTGGGATAGGTAGTTTTTATAAGGTATTTTTTTAAAGGTACTTTTTTAAAAGATACTTTTTTAAAAGGTACTTTTTTAAAGATGCTTTTCTAAAAGGTACTTTTTCTAAATGTACTTTTTTAAAAGGTAGTTTTCCAAGGTACTTTTTTCCAAGGTACCTTTTTAAAAGGTACTTTTTTAAATTTTTTTTCAAAGAAACTTTTTCACAAAATACTTTTTCCTTGGGTATTTTTTTGAAAGGTACTTTCTCCAAAAATACTTTTTGAAAAGGTATTTTTCCTAATTCCATCTTCTCAGAAAGAACTTTACGAAAATGGATGTTTTGTAAGGTACTTTTTCAATAAGTACTTTTTCAATAGATACCTTTTAACCATTTTTCTAAAAAATTTGTTTTCCAATACCTATACTTTTTTAATATGCACATTTTTTGCAAGGTACTTTTTCATAAGGTATTTTGTTTCCACTTTTGTCTACTTTTTAATAAGGTACTTTTTCACAAGATTTTTTTCAAAAATATTATTAATAATTTGGAAAAGACAGTTCCAAGAAAAGAACTATTCTCTTTTTCCAAAGGTACTTCTCTTGCAAGATGCTTTTTCTTTGAAAGGTACTTCTTTTCGAAATTGTATCTGATTGAAAATTTTTTTTTATGAAAACTCTTATATAAAAAAATACTTTTTGCAAGTTAATTTTTGAAAAAGTATTTTTCTCATAGTACGCTTTGAAATGTAATTTTTTACAAGTGAACTTACACCAAAGGTACTTTTTTAGAGACAATGCTTAAAAAGGAATTTTTTTAAAAGTGATTTTTAAAAGGTACTTTTATACAAAATGCTGGTTAAGAGGTACTTTCTAAAAGAAACTTTTTTCAAAAGTTAGCTTTAAAAAGATACTTTTGAAAACAATTTTTTAACAGATACTTTTTTAAAAGTACGTTTTTAACAAGTACTTTTTTCAAGAATGCCCTGGCCCACAGTAAACTTTCTATCGACAACTTGTATTGAAAACAATAAAATAAAATTATTTGTTTTTGTTCTCAATAGAACTAATTGATCGTCTTACTTTAAATTAGTGTATTTTTAAAAGAACATTTTTAATAAAAAGTAAATTTTTCAAACATGTGTATGAAGAAGAATTCGACACTCGTAAATGGGACCATTATGTTATTTTTTATAAATAATTTATATTAGCAAGATAAATAAAATTTATTTTTAAGCATCTGAAAATATTTATTTGCAGACAAACCCTCTCTGGGACCCACATTTATTAATTTATACGACAACGTAAATGGCTGCCACTACGTTGGACGTTTATTGCTGGCAATTAAATCGGAGTGTTTGGAAGGCGAATCAAATCGTTTTGTCACCATTAAACCGGCAGCAGCTCTAGAAGAGAAGCGCTTTTGGCAAGATGAACACTTTCTAATTGAATTTTTGGCCCTTCAAGGAGATTTCATACACATTATATCCAGCACAAGCTGCAAAGTAACCATCAAAGTGGCAGGTAATTTTTAAAAATTTATTTAAATTCTATTTAAATCATATTAACCAACCCCACCATCTCTCTCTCTCTCTCTCTCTCTCTCTCTGCTCTAGAACATAATTCAAATTCAATTGAATGTATGTTGAAAAATTATCCCACCGCGTTGAAGAAAAGCCAGCAGCCCATTAAAATCTTTAAATACTTCATACAGCCGACACCATTTAAATCAATAACATTAAATGTTCAGCTGCCTGATAATCGTAATAAGTTCGATATCGATGCGGCTCTACAGGATCTAGAGGATTTTATAAAAGCCGAAATTGAGTTATTCAAATTGTTTCAGATACAATATTCCGGCCATAATCAATCACAATTTAAAGTCTTAAAAGTAATTATATCGTCTGTAATACAAAGAGTGGAACAGGCTGTTGAAAATAATCTTTTAGATTACACCAACTTTAAGGAGGCTACACAGTGGGATATTAATCGTTCAGTTTACTTCAAGGATTATTTAGTAGGTTTTTACATTCACTTATACACTGAAGGCTCAGTTAGTCGACTGTAATGGGATGTAACTGCAACGTTAGGAAACAGCTGATCGATATTGTTATGTTAAAAGTAATGTACGGATTCTTACATTCCGGTCACATCTCTATAAACATTTTCATTACTTTTCACTAGCAATATCGATCAGCTATTTCTTACCGTTGCAGTTACATTACTTTACAGTCGGCTAACTGAGCCTTACATTCCAGTTACATTCCTATAACCATTTTCATTACTTTTCACATAACAATATTGATCAGCTGTTTCCTACCGTTGCAGTTACGTTCCATTACAGTCGGCTAACTGCGCCTTTACTTGTAGATTGTTGTTATTTTTTTTTTTTATTTATTTTGCAGCACAAAGTCATTGATGACTTAAGGTCTTTGCGCTCTAAACTTAAGCCTTCACCGAGCACTTATATGGAATTGTTGGTTGATGAAGTTGTGGCCAGCTTGATGAGACATTGCACTGAGTTGCAGCATTTGCTGTCGATCTCTTTGTTACAAGACGCTTGGCCGGACTTAATCATTATGCTTATGGCGGGAGGCAAAGACGTTGGCTTTTGCAGATTAAATGCAAGAAATTTTATGCATCCTTCAACGGAACTGGAAACAATTTACAACAGTCAATGCTGGAAAATAAACAATTTTGTTTTTAAGGTGAAACAAATCTTTACAAATGATCAAAATGCTAAAAAAATATTTAGACACATGATCAAAATGCTTGCTGTCAAGTTCGTGTACGTGTGCTTAATTTTAGGGTTCCGTACACCAAAGCTGAAAATGAACTGCGATGTACGTCCGTCTGTCCGTCTGTAACAGGCTGTTTTCACGAACACCGTAAGAGCTACAGAGTTGAAATTTTCACAAATTTAGTTTTTGTTTCAAATGTAAGTTTGCGACAAAACCGGCCCATAATATGTAATAGTTTGGCCCCTACAACAACAAATATATGACATTTAAAAATTATAGAGTGTTCTAAAGCGAGCATCGATATATGTTGAAATCTCAATGTACACACAATTATACATATGTATATAGATACTTGAAAATTTCAAAGTTAGTGTATTTTGATGCAGACTACACCAATTAACGTTGAAATTAAAAACAAATCAAAATTAAAGGATATTCTATCAGTTCATTAATTTTTACAAGTTTTCAAAAAGGCTAAAACTTAAAATTACCAAAATTAAAAAAATGATGAAAGGAAAAATCGCCAAACTCAAAAAAGCTCGTAGTAAAAAAATATCACCAAAAATAAAATAAATAAATCATATGCAAAAATAATCACCAAAAGTAAAACGGTCGCCATAAACTTAAAAATCGGAAAAAGCGAAAAAACTAAATAAATTCAGTGAAGTGCGACTTTGACCCGCACACGAAGGGTTCCGTACAGACACTAGATATGTAATTCAATACGAACTTTAGCCTATATAATAAATAGTTTTGGCTTTTTTTCGTTTTTGGGTTTTTTCGGTTTTGAGCGTTTTTTAGTTTTGGCGTTTTTTTGCGTTTTTTTCGGTTTTTTGCGCTTTTTTTAGTTTTGGCACTTTTTCCCTCGTTTTGTCGATTTTTTCGGTTTTTGGCGTTTTTTTTTTCATTTTGACGATTTTTTTCATTTTGTTGATTTTTTTTCATATAAGCAATTTTTTAGTTTTGACGATTTTTTTCATTTTGTTGATTTTTTTTCATATAAGCAATTTTTTTAGTTTTGGCGCTTTTTTTCGCATTTTGGCGATTTTTTTTTAATTTTTTGGCGATTTTTTTTTAATTTTGGCGATTTTTTTTTATTTACGCGATTTATTTTAGTTTTCACGCCCTTTTCGAGTTTTGGAGTTATTTTTTTCGGTTTTTGGCGTTTTTCAGTTTGGCGATTTTTTTTCACTTTGGCGATTTTTTTCAATTTGACGATTTTTTTGTTTTTGCGCCTTTTTTGCGTTTTGGCGATTTTTTTCGGTTTTTGGCGTTTTTTTTATTTTGGCGATTTTTTCATTTGTCGATTTTTTTCGGTTTTGCCGATTTATTTCAGAGTTGGAATTTTTTTTAATTTGGTGCTTTTTTCGTTTTAGCGATTTTTTTTATTTTTGGCGATTTTTTTTTTTTGGCTTGGCGATTTTATAATTTTCAGATTTTTTAGTTTTACCTTTTTTGAAAATTTCAAGTGTTTGCCTCTTACGGTTTCCAAGATATAGCAAATTGTCAAAATTACATAGTCAAAATTGCATTAACTGATGGACCACCCTTTAATTTAAATTTTCTTAAATTTTAGTGCTAATTGTTGTAGTCTATATACAAATACATTAATTTTACAAATTTCAAGTGTCAATATTGGGGTGATCGACTCGGTTTTTCAACCGGTTTTAAAACCCGGTTTTTTCACTATACGGTTGTCGGTTTTTTTCAAAATGTTGATTTTTCGAATGTCGAATAGTCCGGTTTTTTACAATATAAAAACCGGCTGAGTCGAATACTTTATGATTTGTATATTTTGCAATAAAATTAGTTTTTACTATGTTAAAACTTAGACCAACGTGTTCTGTTAATTTTCCTAAGTAGTTTTTTGTTTCAGTATAAAAGTTCTAAGCGTTTTTTGAGTATGGCAACACTTACTGAAGCATGAAATTTAAGCGCAATTATTTTATGATGTCTTATGGTGTGTAATGGATGTCAAAATCTATTTGCAAAAAGTGTTTTTTAGTTTTTTTAACATTTTGCTTCATATTTTATATAGAGGTCAGCGTGAACATATTAGCTTATTTTGGGCTAAATTTAGCTAATTTTTTGGATTTAGCTTCAAAATTTTCATTTAGCTCTTAGCTTATTTTTTAGCTTTTTTTAAAAACTCATAAAAAAGTTATAAGAATGGTAATTTTTTACTGCCTTAGTCCCAAATCACACTGTGCAAGTCTTATTGCTAAGCTGATTAGTTTTAGGGAGAGAGAGACGAGGGGAACAGAAACGTTTCTTTTCCCCCCGTCTCTCTCTCTCTCTCTCCTAATAAACTAATCAGCTTAGCAATAAGACTTGCATAGTGTAAATAAGGACTTATTCATAAAAAACATTTCAGGTTTATTAAGCGCTTATTTGACATACATACATACATATTTCTATGGGAAATGTTAACTCTGTTTTCTAATAAAGCAATTTAAAATCAAAACTTTTGTATAATAATTTTCTTACTTAAAAAAAACCGGTTGACCGGTTTTTCCTGAATTGTAAAAACCGAAACCGGGTTTTTCATAATTTCAAATATTCGAACTATTCGAAAACCGGATTCTGGAAAAAGTGGAATAATCGATCACCCTAGTCAATATACATGTGTACATATAATTGTATTTATATTACATTGGATTTTAACATATTTAGTTGCTCGTTTTGGAGCACCCTTTAATTTTTAATTCTCATGTATCTGTTGTTGCGTACCTTTGGTGTACCGAACCCTAAAAAGCGCCGAAACTAAAAAACGCTAAAACTTGATTATACGTAGATGTTTTTCTATCGAACTAGACAAAAAAGTTAAAGTCTTTCGATATTAAGTTAATAATATATCTATATAATTTCTTTTTGTAGGACATAAAATGTCAGCATACTTGCACAAATTGTGGCTGTACGGTAGCCATAATTCGTGGTTGTCTTGGAATTGTAGCCCAAACGCAAGCCAGCGAATTTTTGAGTCAAACTGTGCAGCGTTGGCGACACCCAGAACCTTTCCATTGGTCGCCCCTCGTTCCCTTTGTGAATTTTAAATGCCGTTTGTTTGTACACCAAGCAAAAATTCGACCAGGAGCAGATCGCAGTGGTCTCTGTGATCCCTATGTGCGTGTTATGATCTGTCAATGCGCCGCTGAAACCTCCATTGTTTTTAGTTCCCTCTCACCGATTTGGAATACGGTTATATGCTTTGACAATATACGACTACCGGGAGACTTTTTGTGGTATTTGCATAATCCTCCTGTGGCGGCTATAGAAGTTTATGATACGGATAGAAGAACGGCAGATGATTATTTGGGTAGTGGAGTTCTGACTTTATCGATTATCAAGAACAATTGGGTGGATTGGTATGCAAGAGAGAATGCAGGATGGGCAAGTGAAGAGGTGAAAAATCAACATGCCATACAAAAATATGAATTACTAAAGTATTTAACGCCGCCACCATTAAAATGGATACCAATAGCACTAAATGGTGTTATAAGGTGTGAAATTTTGATTTCCGGCGAATTGGTGCAGTCACCGGAACTTGTCGATACGAAAGAAACGGACACCTGCAAAGCCAGTGTAACTGTGGGCATTCCTAATGCCATTAAGCCGAATATGAAAAATTTTGTGTAAGTATATTAATTGCCAAATTCGTCGCTTGAAGCACAATAACGACGAATTTACTCAGCGAATTCAGCTCTTTTTCTTCGTTTAGCACTAAAGATTTTGAAAATAATGCTGAGTGGTAGGTTAGGAATTTTGTCAGAACTATTTAGCATTTTTTGCACTTTTTTATTCCACTAGATATACCAAACGGACGACACACTCGTCCGTATTCTACATAGAATCAAAATGTAAATAATTTAAGATTCAAAGAAAATGTATCTTAACGTCATAAAAAAATTCATTAAAACACAGCCACACACAAACTTACATACATATGCAAGCATAATTAAATAATACATTAAATTAAAAAAACGTAAACAAAATCCCTTCAACCAACCTAATTCAATTTATTCAACTCTCTTCCTTTAAGTATTATTGCTTTCATACAACAACAAATAAGAGAAAAACAATTGTAAGGTCAAGAGAAATACTACAAACACACACACACACACACACACACACACACACACAGACACACACACGCACACACACGCACTCATGTTTTGTTTCTTTTTTTTATTTGTAAGCTAATAAATGCGTGTGTAATATGTGTGCATGTAGTAGTAGCAACTTTAAACGCTTATAGCTCCCAAAATACTAAACCGATTTCAATAAAATATAGATTCTGCACATCTGTATAAAAAATCCATTAAAACCAAATAAATCTTTTGAAAATCGGTGCGGTGGTACCAGCGTAAAAGGGATTACAAAAAACATGTTCGCCTATTAATTATATAGATTATATTTATACATTCTCCATAGATAATTCCTTAAGACAAATCGCAATTTGCTCGCAAGCCAATTAATATTATATGTTTATCAAATTTATTTATCTTCATTAAGTGTTTATTGTGACGTAAAAAGATAAAATCTCGCATAATTTACGCAACACCATCGATATTATTGTCGGTTTGGCCTATATTATGGAATGGTTGATACAAATCTTTCAAAAATATATGGCGAAATTTTTATAACATTATTACACAATATAATTCTATTGTTATGAAAAAATATATTTTGCACCTATGAATATGATACACACGTTAGTGATGATATAGAATACAAAAAATTCAAAATTTCATTGCAAGTGTATGGGCCGCTTATGAAATAAGAGACACTAAAAATTTTCACCAATTTTAGCACTTTTTTGTGTGTGCTGTAGATAGTGATGGCACGATTAATCGAAAAGTTTTTAATAATCGATTATTTTCCTTCAATTAACGATTAATTGTATGGTGAATTTTCCTTCGATTAATGGAATTAATCGATTATTTCAAATAATAATCGATAAACATCCAGACACAAAAAAGATTCGTCGCCAGGCATTGAAGGCTGACGATGAAAGGCCTAGAACTGCAACCCTAGTTATTAACGGCGTTAATTTAACCGTCGCCTTATGGAAATGGAACATTAATTTCTACTGGCAGCATCAACTTTACTAGACCCAAGGTTTAAAAAAATTCATTTTGATGATCCCTTAGCTTTATCAAAAGTCATGAGACAGCTAAGAAATGAAATTATAGAAATTTCTCATATAGATGAGAGCATTGGGAGCGGCAGTGAAACGTCTTCTGCTGGTGATGCTGAATTTGATTTATGGGCTTACCATAAATCTTTAGCCCACAAACGAAGAAGGAAGGACAATGAGTCAACATTTCCTCAAGATGAACTAAACTTCTTTGTCAATGCTGCAGTACTAGAATTAAAGCGCAAAGTAATAGACGCATGGGAAGAAATGAAATCGGTCTAACCTAAGCTATACTCTCTTGCACCAAAATAATGCTTTTTGATTGGTACATTTTCCAAAGCGGGTGCAATAATAACGAAAAAACGGAACAGATTCACCACGAAACGGCTATCAAAGCTCCTTTTTTTAAACTCTGTGCTAAACAAATAAAGGGGTGTTATAAGTTTGTAGTGTGTGTCTGTGTATCTGTGTGTCTGTCTGTGTCCACGTTTAGGCCAAACGGCTGGACCGATTTTCATTTAGTTTTTTCTGTTTGAAAGATGACTTGATCGAGAGGGTTCTTAGCTATGTTTGAAAAAAATCGGTCCAGCCGTTTAGAAGATATAACATCTTTTCTGAAAAAAGTCGGGGGTTTTTAAAATTTTTAATTTTTGTTATTAATAAATTGAATAAACAGAAAATTTTGTAATTAATTAAATAAATTTTTTTTATTTGTGATAATTTTAAATTTTAGCTGAAAATATGGATTAATCGATTAATTGTTTCCAATTAATCGCGATTAATTATTTGTCGTTTCTATTAATCATATGATTCATTAATCGATTATTCTTTTTTTTTGCCATCACTAGCTGTAGAACATTTTAGCACTTTTATTTTTGCAATCTAGCACTTTTCCTCTTACATCTTATGGCAACACTGGTTATTGTGCGTGCAAAGAGAGAGAGAGAGAGAGGGAGAGAGAGAGAGAGAGAAAATTGGCTTTTCGTCGGCATACAAAATAGAAATTCGATGAAATTCGTTTTACGGCGGTGTTGTGTTCATTTTCATATACACAAATTTTATTTATGTTTTATGACGAAAGTTCGCACCGAAAAATTCGTCGTTCGCCTCAGTTATGTTCCTAGCATTAACCTTCACACACTTTCAGCCTAGAAGTTGTTTTCGCTGGATTCCGAAATTATCGTAAAAGAAACTTTCTCACAACTAAACATCGGGTCAAACTGATGATGGGCGATCTAATTTTAACAAGCGGCTTAACGACTTCTCCCATGAAAAATAGTATTAATTTTTTGATGCTTTATGCCTCGGGAGTTGTGGTAAGAAATTAATTAAACCCAGTTTTATTTTTGTATTTAAAATAATAAAAAAAAATGCAATTTCTTGGTTTAGAGTCTTCCCGACAAATTGGAATATTGGCCAGCTATTATTGCCACCGATGTAGCCGTTACCTCAAAATCTGAAGAAATCACTTTGGGTGCCACACTTATAGCCAATTCCAAACGTTACCTGCAAAAGGACAAAACTATGCCCTGCATTACTGCCACAGATGATGATGCAAGCGACGACTCTATTTCCACCAGCATACAAGTAGAAAATGAAAGCGAAAATGAAAATGAAAATGCATCATCTGATGTCCAGCCTTTGGTGAATACAAAATTTAAAAAATCTAAGCCATCATACTGGCAGATCCTTTTAAAGAAATTGAATTTATCACATAAAGAAACTCAACCGTCAAAGGACGTTGATATTTGGATAGAGATGTTAGATGAAAACGAATATAATTGGTGGACCAAATTTTATAACTCCGGCTTTATAGAGCCCTGTGGAGCTTTCTCCGACTTGAAGCACAAGTTGTGCATTTACCAAAATGAATTGGAAAAACAAGCTGAATTTAGCTATTTAAATGATTGGGCTGATACGTTCAGTATGGTGCACGGTGTCCGATATAAGAAAAATGTTTTGCCCAGAGAAGAAGTGTATGCCAGTCTAAAACTGAATATAAGAATTACACCATGTATTTGTACACGAACTGCTGCTGAGGGTGGTGGTGGTAGTGGTGGAGCCGACAGTAGTGAAATGTTAAAACCCTTAGCTACGGCCCTCAATCCGCGCTATCAGGCACAGTTGCAGTCTTTGGCTGAACTGGCTAAGATAACGGTACGCGTTTATGTTGTGCAAGGCATACAATTTCGTCCCAGTGTGAAGAATATTCAAGCCGATTCATATGTTAAGGTACAATTGGGCCAGAAGCTTGTAACAAATCGTGCCGATTATATACCCCATGAAAGTAATCCCATATTTGGAAAATGTTTCCAATTGGAAGGTCTACTGCCCAGGTATGTATGTATGTAGCATGTACTTAAGTAATTTCAACATTTTATAGAAACGTATATTCTGTGATAAATTTTGTTTCACGAAGATCAGACAATAATAATATTAACAACGTTCGAGATCCTTATACCTGTTTATTGTTAAACATAAAAGAAAATTTATCAATACGAGACTCTTAATTCAATTAAATTGATGGTGCTATTTAAAGAATATAATGTTTATTTTTAAAACATCCACTCACACATTGCAAATAATAGGGTAAAACTAAGTCTTGGCGGAAATTTCATTACTTTATAGTTGCACTAAACTTAAAAAATTTTTGATGTGTAAACATAAAAATCTTCTTCACAATACAATCACAAATTTTGAGTAAGATCACACTGCGTTGTCAAATCGGTGTGAGCTATGTATGATTGTATTAGTGTAATCATACGAACAAGAAGTACAAAGAAACTTAACAGCTGCATAGAAATAACTCATCCGAATTTTAAAGCATACCTTCAGGAGTTAATTTTAATTGAAATTGCTTGTGAAGTGTAATAGCGTTGCCAGTGTGGATAATTTTGTTAAAAACTGGAAAAATATAAAATAAATAAAATATATACATACATATAAATTTTTAAATAAAAGAGCGTTTTAAATGTCAAATATTTGTTTAAAAGACATATAGCAGTCTTTATAAAGAATTTATAATATTATATTATAACATATCTTCATTAAGTACTGTTGCCTTACACTGAAGCTGGTGCAAGACAATTGGGTATCAATCTTCCTCTCATGCCAATTATTATGGGTGGATATTTTAATACAAATTTTGCAAACCCATAGTCGCAAGCGTTATCAAAATTTTTATTTGACGTTTAATTCCACTACTATAGATGCAGTTTTCCATAGATTTTTAAATACAGTGGAGTAAAAAATTTATACACCTTATTTTAGTTACCAAAAGCCAATATTAATGATTTGTACTCATGGCATTTACCATAGATGGACACTTTGCAGTACTACTAAAATTTCAGTAAAAATAATTTTTTAACCAGTAAATTTTTACTGATTACTAAAATATTTTTCTGCAATTTTTATAAAGTGCCCAAATGATTTATTATATGATGAGGTGCATTGAATTTTCAGTAATCAGTAATGCCCCTATTCACAATGAAATTCTACCAAGTCGCTAAATTGTTTTCATACAAAAATTTCAAAATTTTAATGAAAAAAACTTTGCCACTTGCTACAATTTTATTATGAATACGGCCCTACGATTTTACTGGTAATGTAAATTAAATTTCATTATAAGTAAAAATTTACAGAATTTTTTCAGTAATCAGTAAATTTACTGCTTACTGCAAATTTTTAATGCAGTACATATACATATACTGCAGTGTGCCCATTTACTAACTAAATAAGTTAAATAAAACAAACAAAAACCAGCAAATTCCTATGTATTTGCAATATTGAAAGTTTTGATAAATTTAATTGATAAATTTAAAAAAAATATACTAAAAGCATAAGTACTTCCAACTTAAAAAAAAAATTTCATTGGTAGATGTTTACACATCTCCCCTGTGATCGGACTCACATTGCTTTTTTTTAATAAATTCCAAAGTACTGAATCTGTAAATTTTTAATTTTTAAATTTATTGATAATATCCGTGGCAATAACGCTGCAGCGACTCGTTCAATAAATCGCTTTCAATTTCATCACACTTACTGTGTGTCAAAATTCCTTGAAATTGATAGCTATGACACAAATTGACAATCAATTTAATTTTTTAAATGCCACCCCGACGAAGAAACAACTCAAATTTGTAGCTTCAATCAAAATGTGTTCCGCGACCAGCTGTTCAAATTTAAAGTTAAATTGCCATATAAATGGATAGGAAAATTTGAAAGCAATCTAGTTTTCAATTTAAAAAGTTTGATTGTGTTAATAAAGAAAGTGTGAGTCTATTGCAAATTGAATAGAATTGAAAGGCAAAAAATTGAACATGTGTCCCCTAAGTAAGGAAAATGTACTCAAGTCACATTATACGGTTTTGCAGGAGAGCACTTTTAAACGTTTTAAGCTACGGTCACACTTATCAAATATTTGCCCAAAAAAGCGTGACCAACAAGCAATAATGAAAAAAGTTTTGATCCAGACAATTGTTTATCAAATTAAACAGTTTTGAACACAACTAATGGACAATTTCATACAATCCAACAATATTGGCTACTCTTTAACTTGACAAACTTTTGTCTGAATTGAAAGATTTTTCATTAGCATTTTGTGGTTACGCTTTTTTTGGGCAAATATTTGACGAGTGTGACCTGACCGTAGCTTTAGGCCATTTTCAGAAATTTATTTCTTTTACATTTAAATTGGCAAATTCGCTGTTTACTTTTATTTTTTTAGGCAAACATCGTTCTATATATATTCTACATTATACATTCAATTTGAAATATAGTAAAGTATAACCTAACTTAAGCTATTATTCCCAATCAGATTATAAATTAAAGAAAGAAATCGCACAAAATAATTGAGATTTTGTCCAGGGGTACTTTTAAATACTTATGTAGATTACAGGGGTGCTATTAATTCAAAATCAGCCTATCTCGACTTAAGCACTATTTCCTTTTTGTCACAGATATATACAAAACACTTGCATATTATTTGATTTTCCTCCTTAATGTTCGTGCAAAGATGTATATAACATAACAAGCAAGGCTACACGTACAGACAATTGAGGTGCTGGCGAATAAAGCTAGACATGTCCTCAGTAAATGATTTTTTTTTCGGGCTCTCCAAGTACACATCTATGTACTTGAAATATGAAATATTTTCATTCAAAACCAGGGGTCAAATCGTTACATCCGTGAACGTACAACTCGTCACGTAAAAACACAATTTTCAGATTATGACATACGTGAACGTACTGAAATCCCATTTAGTTTATACGATTGACGTATCATTTAATTTGTTTTCGTACGATTGCCGATACGATCACGTATGTAACGATTTGAAGCCAGTTTGATCATGTCTTATAAATTCATACGGTTCTATCATTGCCAGACGATTTTAAGACAATAAATTTATATGGCAACATCGTCAGTCAACTAATTGTCAGTTGAAAAGGATGTCATATGCAAAAATTTTCAAATCTGTTAATATGCGTCTGTTAAATGTAAAAAAGTTCAAATAGAATATACGGGGGAGGATTATTAACTCAGTGTCTTTTTTAATTCCCCGCCTCTTGATTCAAATGGCAACACTGCTTCTGTCAAGAGGCGACAGTCCATTGACTCCTGTCTAAATTTGAACAAGCTGTGTCATTTAGTTTGTGTTTGACAGCCGTTGATAACAGAATACCTCGCCTTTTGAGAAGAAAATGGAAAAAAGTGAATTTCGTGTGCTCATTAAACATTATTTTTTGCGAAAAAAAAAACCTTCAATCAAACCAGGGAAAAGCTCGATAAAATACTACATACACCATCAATTTCAATGGAAAACAGGGGTTTACTGACTTTCGTTATGGTCGCACAAGTACAAATGACGCTGAATTTTTTGGAAGGCCAATTGAGGTCAGTACACCCGAAAATGTTGAAGAAATCCACGATATGGTATTGGCCGATCGAATAGTAAAAGTGCGTGAAATTGTTGATGCAATAGGCATTTCATACGGCAGTGTGGTTTCGATTTTAAATGATCAGCTGGGTTTAAGAAAGTGGTCTGCAAGATGGGTGCCGCGTTTGCTCTCAATTGACCATAAAAGTAAACGTGTGACAATTTCAAAGCATTGTTTGGAATTGTTTAACCGCAAATCGAATGAGTTTTTGTGGCGTTTTGTAACTGTGGATGAAACATGGATCCATTACCGTACTCCGGAGACCAAGCAGCAGTCTTAAACTGCTCCGAAGAAGGACAAGGCGAGTTTGTCGGCCAATAAGGTGGTGGCAATAGTTTTTTGGGATGCACGCGATATAATCCACATCGATTACCTTCAAAAGGCAAAAACAAGAAACGGTGAATACTATGAGAACTTATTAGAGCGATTTAATGAGGATTTAAAAAGAAAACGACCCCATATGGCCAAGAAAAAGTTCTTTTTCATCAAGATAATAAACGAGTGCACACGTGTGCAGTCTCAATGGCAAAACTCTATGAATTGGACTACGAATTGGTATCCCATCCGAAATGTTCTCCGGATTTAGCCCCTCCTAGTGACTACTTCCTATTTTAAGGACCTCGAAAAATCCTATTTTTCGGAAGGAATACAAAAATTGGAGAAACGTTTTGAGTTAAAATAAGGTTATGTTGAAAAATAAATTTTTGTTTTGCAAGAAAAAAACTGTAGGCCCTATTATGAGTTGCATTCGATTTTCGATCTTCGCTGGACATCGAAAATCGAATGTTAAATTCATATTATGAGCATCGAAAATTTCGCTGAGCAACGAATTTTCTATCGAACAGAATTTAGCTTTCGATGAAGTATTTTAATATGCAAAATTGTTAAGAAATCTAAGTGTAGAAAAATCTTTATTTTTAAGTACGTACGTTGTCGAATTCTCGTCATAATACCAAATAAAAATTCGTTCGATCAGTACTCTCGACTACAGTCGAATATCGAAAGTCGCTCATAATAAGGGCCTGTGTTTCATTAAAAAAGTTACGGACTTATTGATCCCCCTCGTATGTATATACCTTACCATTTTTGGCTAAGGAAATAAAAATCCACCTTTTATAGAAGATACAAATTTTCACTAAAATTTTATGTAAGCAAATTTTTAGACAAACAAAAGTTCAAAAAAAGTAAAAATCCCGACTGCGACCAACTTGAAACTGTTGAAGATCCTAAATATTCAATCGAAATGAAATATCATACGAGAAACCTAATGATGATTTTCAAATACCTGTCCAATGATATCCATTTTAATATAGTTCCGCGACTTTTTTATTTTTTGCGTATTCACAAAATGGCGTCTGTTGGCCGCTATATTAAATTTTGACTGCTGTCATATCTTTAACGACACTTCCGGAATATCGATTGAATGAAATCGCCCCACGCGTTCGATTTATATAGTGCCGCAAAGGAAAACACATACATACATACATACATATCGAGCCATAACCGCTAAAAAAGCTTAAGCGACACATTTTTTGGACTTCGTTTTTTTTTTTTTTTTTTTTTTTTTTTTATGAAAATCGACTATTTACGATCGCAAATAATCGATTTTGGTCAAAAATTTAAGTTCAAAAATTATGTCGCTTAAGCTATTTTCGCGGTTATGGCACGATATGCTGATACACACAATACGTTCCTATTTCTCACGCAGTCGGCCAAAAATTATTTTTATTTTTGCTTAAAAACCATATAAATACACAAGCATATAAGTAGTGCCCTAGTAAAATCTGATTTTTTTTTGCAACAAACTTTTTTAAGACGTCACAGTGTAAGTAAGTCCATTGAATGATTCAAAAATATATAAAGCTGCCACACTATTGTTATTCTTATTGCCTATACCCATTAAAGTGTAATTAATCGTTAAAATGTAGCGACAATACAAACCAAAGGTATTCTTCATTGATATGCAAAGATCTGATAGAAGATTATAAGAAGTACGTGAAATATAAAACTAAATTTTAATGGGCGTACCTCTGCCATTTTTTAAATGCAAGATTGTTTGTTTTTCAGGGCTTAGGTTGTGTGTTTAGTTTTGTAAAAATCGGTGTAAAGAAGAACCACGTAAAATAAAATTTTAAATTTTAATGGGCGTGACTCCGCCCATTTTTTAAATAAAAGATTTAGTCTTTTTTACAGCTCAATTTGTGTAGTAAGTTTCGTAAAAATTGGTTAAGTAGAACGGCGTGAAATATTAGAATAAATTTTAATGGACGTAACTCCGCCCATTTTTTTAAGTTTCAAATTGCGTAATTACAGGAATCAAAGGTGTTTATATCATAAAATTTAATTTTAAGAAATGTGGGCGTATCCCCGCCCACCTTTTTTAAAATGGGACCAATGGGAAGCTATACCCTCTCAGACAACAAAAAAAAAAAAAAAGAATTTTACAATCGGTCTAAAATGTACCGAATTATGAAGTTACACACAAAAAAAAAACACGACGAATTGTTAACTTCCTCCTTTTTTGAAGTCGGTTAAAAATAAGCTCTAATTGCCACAACAAATCTCAAAGAATTTTCATAACATACAAGCAGTTGTGGTTTTTTATGACGTCATTGTAGTACACATTTTTCCCTATGTCTATACGGACATGATCGTACAAATAGCTAGAATTCTCTCTGATTCTCCAATCCTCAAAAACTTGAGATCTAATGGAAAACTCGATTTTCGAAAATCGGAGAGAAACCAAAAACTTCCTTTTTTTGTAGGGAGAACTTTAAAAAACAGTTAATCTTTGTATTTAACTCGAAAAATTTTGTATTTTCGAGTGATTTGAAAATTCCCGCTTTAGGACTCACAGCAACAAAATTGATCTGACATCACAGCTTTAACAATTCCCCAGAGAAGAACACAGAACAAAATGTAAACAAATTCAAACAAAGAGCAAAACTTGAATTGAAAACTGGAATTGAATTCTTAATGTACAATATAAAAATCACAAATTGAAGAAAACTAATTTTAGTCTGCTTGCGATCGTCAAGCGAACAACAAAACTTCAATAAAAAATAAAAATAAAACAACAGCAATGGTCAGACAAGTATATTGTGCGCATTTGTTTGTGTTGTTAATCTTATTAAGTTATACTCAGTGTTATTGGGCGTATGAAGTGCCAACCGCCAGAATTGAGGTGTTTTATCCCAAAGGATTTGAGGTTTCCATACCGCATGAGGAGGGCATAACGCTTTTCGCTTTTCACGGTAAGCTGAATGAAGAAATGGATGGTCTAGAGGCGGGTACTTGGGCTCGTGATATTTTAAAGCCCAAGAACGGCCGTTGGATATTTCGAGATCGCATTACGCAATTGAAATTGGGTGATACTCTTTACTACTGGACTTATGTTATATACAATGGTCTGGGCTATCGTGAAGACGATGGTGTGTATGTAGTGCAGCAGTATGCAAATACAACTGCACCTGCAGTAGCAGCAGGAGCAGGAGCTGGGGCAGGTCCAACATTTACCACACCTCCTCTTAGTCCCACTGAGCAATGTACGGCGACAAAAACAACCGTTAATGGAGCACCAGTACGTTGTAGTGGCCAAGTTATTTTTGAAGAAGAATTCAACGGCCACAGTTTGGATATGGCAAAATGGTCTGCTGAGCGACGCATACCGCAGAATCCTGATTATGAATTTAACTTGTATCTAAATGACGTTGAGGACGTTTTGAAAGTGCATGGGGGAAATTTAGCCATAAAACCCAAGGCAACAAATCAACATTATCATGTAAGTGTTCTGAAAAAAGCATTTTCATTGGGCTTAACTTGCACGGGAAAATTGGAAACCGATGAATGCGTCCATCATCCGCGAACTCTGAATAAGCTTAATCCGCTAATAACAGCGCAAATTAAAACAAAAAATAAGTTCTCCTTTAAATATGGCAGAGTTGAGATAAGAGCCAAAATGCCAGGTGCCATGTGGGTATATCCACAGCTGTGGCTGGAGCCCAATAAACCCGCCTACGGAGACAGCAATTATAATTCAGGACAAATGCGTGTGGCTCACTCAATTGTCAATGGAAATGAGATCACGCTAAGCGGTGGTCTAGTTTTAAACGCATTGGAGCCGTGGCGTTCCCTGAAAATGTGTCAGCACCAAAACAAAAATCTCAAATTGGATCAGGAATTTCACACATACGAATTCAATTGGAATCCAAATTTTATAGCAGTGGCCGTGGATGGCCAGGAATATTGTCGCATTGAAATAAAAGATGACAACCAGGCATTTAAAAATCTTAAGTTGTCTGGAGAAGGTTTGCCAAATCGGGATCTTCTAATGGACGGCAGCACTTGGGCGCCTTTTGATCAAGAATTTTCTTTGACTTTGGGCTATGGCGTTGGAGGCAATAATGATTTTAGCGATGATATTATGTGGGAGGAGCTTAAGCCCTGGAGCAATACCGATCCGCGTTCAAAGACTAGATTTGGCAACGCCTACGCCAGAAATATTAACTGGCTGAATAATGGAGAATTGAGAATCGATTACGTAAGAATTTATGCCCAGTAAACACTTTAATAGTATTAAAATAATATCTTTACACAATAACTATATAAATTTAGAGCTAAATAAAACAACAATTTTGTATGTAAATTTTTTTATTTTAATTTTCTTTAAAGCAATTTCTATAGTGATATATGTACATACATACATAAATTCTCAGTATTGTGAGTTGTTACCTGCTGAGGTTAATTATTCACCAAGCACAAAGGGGTTTTCATTTAGGTAGTATCTTCATAATATTTTTATTTTCAAACAATAAAATAAGCAAGTTCAAAGGATATAACACACTAACTGTCTCTGTGAATATATCAGATAAGCAACAAAACAGATTATTGCTCTTTGCTCTTAAGAACTTCAAGGAAGCACGAGTTAAAGGATATGAATGTGTAGATGTGTCTCTAGCTAGAATGCGAATATATCTATAGAAAGTGATGTAAATTTCACCAATATCGCGTAATTTTATTCTGCTGGATTTGCGGAAGCTGACTGCAGCAAGGGGTAGAGATCAAGCAGATATCGAGACATCGCATCGCATCCCTTCCGCTGAGGCGAAAATTCGATCGATACACAGAGCTTATTTTATGCCATTCTATATATTTCCTATTGGAAAACCCTTTGTTCAGTTGTTCATAAAAAAAAATTATTTTATCAATGAAAGTTGTGAAATGAGAATGCTACATACGTTTGTACAATTTAGCGATTTACATATTTCATTTCTCATATACATACATACATACATATCTTTACCTTAATATGGAAAGGCCCTAACTCATTATTTGTTTGAAATCCAGTTTTCTTTTGTATATTTCGATATAAAAACGTCGAATTTATCGAAAAATTTAAAAATATAGATTTCAAAAAAATAATGAGTTAGGATCTTTCCACATTAAGGTAACGATATGTATGTATGTATGAATAGAATTTGCGGCAAAAACATTCGCTATTTCTTGATTAATATATGTAAAATGTAAATATGTAAAAATTTTCGAATCTAATTTCGAATTTTAGTCATTAGAAAACTTTGAATGCGTCTTTAAATCGTTAAAAGCGAAAACTATGTTTTTTTGGATGTTCGAATTTTCGAACTTAATTCGAAATTTAACAAAAATAAATATGTATATATCTCCGTAGCGTTTAGTTACATTACACAATTTTGGATATGTCATGAAATCGTTAAACGCGAAGACTATATTTTTTATGCATGTTCGAATTTTCGAACTTAATTAAAAATTTTTTTCAAATTAGACAAAAATATCCAATTCTTTAAGCTGGAAAACAATTACCAATTACTACAATCAAACTTCCAAAGTGAATTTCGAACTTTTACATTTAACTAAAAAATTAATTCTAATGCCTAAATCTAAATGATCTATAGGTTCTTATGTAATTATAAAATTCAAAAATATATATTTTTTTATCTATGTTCGAATTTTCGAACTTGATTTCGAACTTCGAAATTAAGAGAAAATATCAAATTATATGAGCTAAATTTCATATACATTTCTTAACTATGTTCGAATTTTCGAACTTGATTTCGAATTTCGAAATTAAGCAAAAATATCAAATTGTACGAGCTAAATTTTACAAATACAAAAAATTTACGTTTTTTTTATATACATACACAAATACATAAAATAAAACTTAAGCTCTTTTTAATTGATCATAGTAGAATAAAAAATTAATAGATGAGAATAAATATTGTTAAAAAAATATCAAGACTACCAATAACAAAAAAAAAAATATTTAAAATTTTCGAAAAAAAAAGTTTTGTTTTCATAAGCTTTTTTTAAGAGCTTTTCAAATTATATTTTTCAAAAATAGAATTTCATTCCTGAGTTGAATAATTCCAAAAATTTTAACATTATTGTCAAAGACTAAATCACCGTCACAACATGATATTTAACATTTATAGATAATATCATTGCATACAACACTGAAAAATGATCAAGTTTTGAGATATTTCGAGAATTCGAAAACAAGGTCGAATTTTCGAAAAGCACTAATAACGTATACACAATTGAAGAATATTAAAAGAAAAGTATTTCTAGGTACTCGTATAAAAGTGACTCAGACACAGATTTTCAGAATTAATTTTCGAAGAGTCAAGTGAAAAAATTACATAAGATATATGAATTATTTAATTTCATTCTCAGGTGCAGTCTTGCAAGTTCGGGCAACAACTCATGTTGTTACAAAATAAATTATAAAATATACATTCTTGCCCTTACTTTATTGTTTTTTTAAATGAATACTCGCACCCTGAGCAATTAATAATATGTACAGATATTCCTGAGAACTGATTTATTGTTGCATGTGGCAAGTAAAATAATAAAAATAAATTAGTGGAGAATGGTTGCCATACTGGATATTTCAGGGGACAAATTCAATATTTAAAATCGGTTTGCAAACGACAAGAGTTCTGAAGTAGCAAAACCAGAAAAGTACAACCGATTTTCATTGTTCCGGTTATGTAATGAAAAATCTATTACATAAGTTGAAATAATTTAGAATTAAATATTTGCACAACTATACATACACACATGAATGAATTAAATATTTTATCACGAGTGGTATTTTTATTACAGTAGAGTTCGGTAATAACTAATATTGATTATTATGTATTTTCGTGTAAAATTAACAACTCCTGTGGTCCCTACAATTTTGCAGTAGAAATTTATATGAATTTTAACGCTTGTAGAGAACTCTGGCAATAGCGGTAATTCGCTTATTGAGCTTTACAAGCAAATTAAGAACTAACTAAATTGTATAGTAGTTATAGAAATATATATATCGCTCATTTACTCAAAGAACGTCATAACTCAAAAAATTAAATTTATTAACTAATAAAATAATTGAAATTTATTTGCTGGTAGTTTAGCATGTCTATATACGTATTTCATTGGCGCTTGAACCAAATCATCAGTAGACTTTAACCACAAATTTTAAACAGTCACAAACCTCTTACTTTATGCATAGATTTTCAAAAACTATATGAGAATTCATAAAATAATAATACTTTTGAAAATCACAAAAGAAAAAATAAGCTTAGTAGGCTTTGAAACTGATACAAAACCCAGCCTACTAAGCTTATTTTTTCTTTTGTGATTTTGAAAAGTATTATTATTTTATGAATTCTCATATAGTTTTTGAAAGTCTATGCATAGTCTATTACATAGTCAAAATTGCATTAACTGATGGACTACCCTTTAATTTAATTTTTTAAATTTTAGTGTTAATTGTTGTAGTCTATATAAAAATACACTATTTTTACAAATTTCAAGTGTGAATATACATGTGTATATACAATTATATGTATATTAGATTGGATTCTAACATATTTCGTTGTTCATTTTGGAACGCCTTTAATTTTTAACTCTCATGTATTTGTTTTTGTAGCGGCCAAGGTTCTACATACTCTGTCTAAAATTCAGGTCCGTAGTTCTTACGATTCCTGAGAAAATAGCCTGTGACTGACAGACGGACACCGTAGCGAAAACAATAGGGTTCCTTTTCACATTTGGTGTACGGAACCCTAAAAAAGGTAAGATGTTACATTTGTATTTAGTGTCCATACGGTAACTTCGTGTGTGAGTTAAAGGCGAACTTTACTGAATTTATTTCAATATATTTTAGCAACTAAAAATTTCTGATTTAAAAAAAATTTGTGATTAAATCGACTTCCGGAAAGAAAATAACCGATTTCTTTGATATAACTTACATACATACATATTTATTTGTATATGACTACTATTATACAAACCAGCAAACATTTTGTCAATTGCTATCAGTTTTTTAATGCGTTACTATGTAATGAGTTGCACTTACATATTTATTTTATTATTTTTATGCTTATCAAAAGTACTTTATTTATGTCATTATCTAACAGAATGTACTTATTTGACTATTATAATCATCATATTTTATATATATATATACATATGTATTGATAATGAACAAAATTGTCCCGCCACGTGAAATCCGTTATAAGCAACCTCCACTGTCGATTCAATTATTACAATTATTATTATATTTTAGTTGCTGCAGATAAGCTTAAAAATACGGTAAAACCCGAAGCTTTTATCACAATTAGTTTCAAACAAATACATGTGGAATGTATATTGTACGTATTGAACAAAGTCATAACTCAAAAAAAAAACTAGTTTTACAGGAAACAAGTTTAGTTTTCAATTTACAAACAACTCAATGGGAAAAGAAAAATTTATTTCTCTTTCAAGAGTGCAATTTTATAATTCTGCATTCGCAGTTTTTGAGTTATGACATTATTAAACTAAATGAGCGGTACATAATTACTGTTTTACACAAGTTATGGAAAATTGCTACTTTAACTTCAGTGTAGAAAGAAGTGTAAAAAAACGTCACACAAGTTAACAAAAACAATAAATGGAGTATTTCTTTTTCAAAGGAAAGCGAATCATAAATTTGAACCACACACATACATGCATATTTTTTTTTAGAGAAATGACTAACACTCAGCCAATCAATTAGATTTCTGCTTTATATACGTAACTTATTTGCAAAATGGAATATGTGAATTGTTTTGATTCATCGTATTTCAATTTGCTGAAAGATTTTTTGTAATGAAAGCTCACTTTACCATCTCTAGATTTACAACAGTCTTACCATTGTCGTTTGTTCTTTACTAATTATGCACATGTTAGTTAATTTGCTTATTTTATTTATTATTTTATTTTTTTATTTATTAATTCAGCAAATTGAAATACGATGAATCAAAACAATTCACATATTCCATTTGTAAAAAAGTTACGTATATAAAGCAGAAATATAAAACATTAAATTTTAAATACAAAAAACATTTTTAATTTTTTAATTACATTACAAATATTATTAAATTTTAAATTTAGTAGGAAATGTCTATGGTGAAACCTAAAAATTAAGCGAAGTGTTAAAGAAAATACTTAAAAATAACTTGTTCCAAAAGATCAATCTAAATAGGATATATTGAACTTAAGCACCAACTTCAAAATTATTATTTAAATCTTGTGATAAAACTCAACTAACAAACACTTAAATATTTGTTTAAGTACACATATCATTTCCTTGAAGTGGTAAGCAGCTTCATCGTAATTATGCACTTTAGGCGATAACTCGTGCAGGATTTTTGGTGCTTTATTATCAAAATATTGGCTCCAATTTATAAAAAGAAGTTTTTTTTAGTAGTGGCCTTCGAAAACGGCTAGCTGTTCCGTTCAACTAACTTTGATGTTATTTGTTCATTAATAATTAATTTGGCTTACAAAGCGATACAAAATTTAGCCTGTTCAAATGAAGTCCGAAAAATAATAATTAAATTAATTGAAAGTATTTTCTTGTTTTCAGAAAAATTACATTTTGTTTTAAATCCCGGAACGGAGTTCTTAGGAAATTTCACATTTGTAAATTTATTCCTACTACACGGAAAAATAATCCGTATAGACTTTTATGGAGACCCAATAAGCAATTTTCCTTGAAATCCTTGAATAACAATTGTTATTCAAGTCACACATGCAACTGTCAAGGTTTGAACTAAACTTGATTTACACTTCATTTCATTAGCATTTTCCAGTGAAGAGGGAACTTCAATTTGTTTTACGGGATTTACACTATGACTTTTTGCCGTGACTTTTCTAGAGTTTATTGACAAAAGGAGTACAAAGGTGATCAAAGGAGTAGCAACATAAAAGAGAATTCAAGAAAAATGCAGGGGAAAAAGTCATCGTGTAAATTCCGTATTTATAGTACAGTTAAATTCAAGCGTTGTATTATAATAAAATTCACACATTTTTTAAGTTTTAAAAGCAATTGTTTTAAAATTTAAAGGAAATTTCAATTCATTTGTTTCCTAACAATAATAACAGTGTGTAACAAAATAAAAATACCTGTGACGTGTTACCATTTTTATGGTACTAACGTGAACGCGAAATACATCAAGCAGGTAGTTTTTTTTTAACAAAAAGTCAATTTCTAAGGAATTTTTTAAAACAAACATGGGAATTATACTAAATAAATTATGTTTGATAAATAAAGTCATAAATAACATGGTTTCAGTACAAAAATAAGGCATAGTCACTAAACTACTAAACCGGCTTTAGCGGATGCTAATCCTCATGAAACATCAGACCACCCTCCTTCGTCGGTATTGAGTAGCAGAATCATCGGCGAAGTAAAATAACTAATAAAATGGCTACTAAGCACAGTTTCAAAACTTAGTACGCCTCATTGACACCAGAGGACTCTGCAACACAGTATTATTAAAAACGTACAAACAGCACAGTTGTAAAACAATGAAGCTTTCTTCTTTCCTTCACCACTTGTCTTCTCTATCACTATCCCTTCCCTATCACCCTCTCTCACCAAAAAAAAAAAATAATAATTTTTACAATCGGTCTAAAATGTACCGAGTTATGAAGTAACATCCCCAAAAATAGAGACGAATTGATAACCTACTCCTTTGTTTGAAGTCGGTTAAAAATTGCTAAAAGGCAACACATAAATAATAATAATATAATTGCCTGGTAACACTGTGTCTCAAATACACTTGTCATAGTTTTTATTCAAATCGATTTTTCATTGGTTTACATTTATAAAATACTTGTATGCATTTAAACATTCATTCCTTGTTATATCTTTCAATTTATAACCCAGCAAAAAATGGTGCTTAGCTGGAAGCAACTATATAAGTGCTCTTTTGTTATGCAAGCGCTTACCCGATGCATGAAATTTTGCATGATTTTTATATGGGATTCCTCGATCTAAAATGTAATTCTTTCATGCCTGCAGGAGTGACCTGAATTCAGCAAAAATATTCGTCTACTTAAAAAATTTGCTCTTTATTTTTTTTATTTTTTTTTTAATTTTTGTTCGCGCGTTGAATCAGGAGTCGATCCCAGGATTTCCGTATGTCAGGCTAGAACACTGCCCACTGAACTACCGAAGCACATATTTATTATTGTGCACAATTCAATTTTGTATACAGGTAAGCGAGAGAGAATGATCTATAAAAAATATTTTGAGAGTTTGAATATAAACAGCCGACTGACTTCGTAGTACGGCAGAGGGGATGCACTGTGTGCTTTTCCGCGCTTCCGAAGCGCTTATTTTTGTGTTATATTAAACTACAGCTTTCAAAATTTTTTTATGGAAGGGATATAAGAAACCAAAATAGAAAAAAAACCGAAAACGAAGCTATAAAAATGCAAAAGAGACTTAATAATAAGAAATTTAGAAGCAATTGCTGCTGGGAAGTTAGTTTTTTTATTAAATAAAATCGACAAAAAGAATTTTCTATTTCCAATAAAAATAGTAACACGTCCCAGGTCAAAATCCCTCTCTCGAAATTTCATTAATTTTTGTCACACAGTGTAATCATCTCCACATCTGCCTTCGCTATTGTTTTCACGATTTTACTCACCTTTGTTTATTAAAAATTGACTTTTTGTTAAGTTTTTTTTTTACAAAAATTTATATTTTATTAATAAATAAAGAATACAAAAAATTATGTATTTGACAAAGGATGTTATTTGTTTTTATTTTTCTTTAAAAAACATTTTCAAACTTGAAAATTGCACGAAAAAAATGTTAAATTGAATTTCGAATTGAATTTTCAGTTAAATTTCATTTTAAATTTTTTAATTTTTATTTTTTATACAAATTTATTTATTTCATAATTTACAACACACCACCCAAGCACTAACAATTAATTATAATTTGCGAAAAATAATAAATGTCAAACAATTGAATGAACATTAATTTCTAATTCAGTAGACGCACATGCTTACCTTAAAGGTAGCACAAGGCTTGTTGTTTATACTTTAATTTTTGGAAAACTTTTATTAATTATAGACTATGTATTTTGAGCGCAACATGTGTATTTTATATGCGAAACTTTCACATCATAACATTTAGTGGATTCGGTAGAATTATCAGCATACTGATGCACTAAATACACCCCATTATCTTCACGATAGCCCAGCCGTTTGTATACAACATAAGTCCAGTAGTAAAGAGTATCACCCGATTCCAGCTTCGTAATCTTATCTCGAAATATCCAACGTCCATTCTCGGGCTTTACAATATCACGAGCCCAAGCTCCTGCCTCTAGGCCATTCATTTCTTCATTCAATTTACCGTGAAAAGCAAATAGCGTTATGTTTTCTCCTTCCGGTATGGAAACTTCAAATCCTTTGGGATACAACACTTTAATCGTGGCTTTAGGCGCCTCATATGCCCACAAACATTGTGCATTATAATAAAATAATATCAGCAACATTAACTGAGTACAACTCATCGAACTCATTATATTAGACTTCGGCGCGTTTCTTGCTACACGCTCCAAAACAAACTGAATGAGTTTTCCTTAGTATTTGTCTAATTATATAAAAAAAATTTTAAGAATTTCACATTGGATATTTAGTGTTCTTTTCTTTTCGTAAATTTCCAAGAAATTTAGCTTCGTTAATACAAACAAATATTTACTTAGTTAATTCCAGCAATTTTTATTTCATTAATTTTTATTTGTTATCGGAAGTGCGTACAAACAGTTTTGTAAGAGCAACAGCGTAATGGTCGGAAAATTTTAGAAAAAACTTACATATTTACAAAATTTTAATTAATTAATTGCAAATAAAGTCTTTCTTACAAACAATACTAAGTAAATAATATAATAGGCAAACATGTTTTTTGTAATCTCTTTTACGCTGGTTCTACTACACCGATTTTAAAAAGATTTATATGGTTTTAAAGGTTTTTCTGTACAGATGTGCAGAATCTATATTATATTGAAATCGGTTTAGTATTTTGGGAGCTATAAGCGTCTGAAGTTGCTACTACTACATTCACACATATTACTCACGCATTTATTAGCTTACAAGTAAAAAAGACACAAAACATGAGTGTGTGTGTGTGTGTGTGTGTTTGTACCCTGCAAATAATATTGGAGTACGTGGTCCAATCTAGATGAAACAGACTAATTACATCATGGTCCCATGTAATGCAGTCATGGATCATCTCGTGTTCATACAAGCATTCAATGCTGTACGATAAGTGTTCGTGTTTAAACGATTATTATCGTTCTTCTTAGGCGCCCACAACTTGTATGCGAGTAGTTTATAATTATTCCAAATGGAGTAGTTTTGGGGTTAGTCCGATGTAATGCAAAGTTGGACCATGTGGTCCAACCCTAGGACATCGCAATTTTAAATCGACCACCTTTTTTTCATATGTTTGGAGTAGTTTTGTGGTACTCCTACTCCTCTTTGGACTAGTTTTTACATGCAAGTATGGACTAGTCGCATTATTTGCAGGGTAGTATTTCTCTTGATCTAACATTTTTTTTCTCTTATTTGTGATTGTATTAAAGCTGTGGTCGGCAAATTAAGGACGCCGTGCCTTTTCTTATACTCTTCTTTACGTATGTGTACACACGCATTACTGAGAACAACTTGTGTGTATCGCATAAGGCTCAGTTAGCCGACTGTAATGTAATGTAACTGCAGCTTAGGAAACAGCTGATCGAGATTTTTATATGAAAAGTAGGTTGCGTTACATTACATCTCTATAACCATTTTCATTACTTTTCACATAACAATGTCGATCAGCTGTTTCCTACTGTTGCAGTTACTTTACATTACAGTCGGCTAACATTTACATTACATATAAAAATGTCGATCAGCTGTTTTCTACGTTACAGTTACATTACATTACAGTCGGCTAACTGAGCCTTGAGCCTATACTCTTAAGAATCAGCCTTGCCAGAGAACAATTTTTTCCCAACAATAAGAAAATATGTGTGATGAGAATTTACTAAAATTTTTTATTTTCAGAAAATTATCATGGCAAACCAGAAAATTTGGTTTGTCAACGTACGTTGTCATGTATGAAAAAACGTGATATGCAAAGGCATTTTCAAGCATATATTTAAATTATTTTAAGAAAATTTTCTTTCTACAAAACTATCTCTTTACTCATCTTTATATTGGCGTACCAACAAAAGAAGATGTATTTCGTCATAAACAAAACTTGAGTGTTACTTCTGACCATAATAAAATCAAGTTTGGTTTTGGAGATTAAAAATTTCAAGTTAGGGAAATGAGACGAAAATTTAAGTGGCAACACCGCCTCGTGGTAATGTAATAGTATGGGTTGCCGACAACGGTATTAGAGAGAAATGACAGCCAATTCGACAGCTGTAGCTATTAACAGTCAAAGCTCGGAAGTCTCTATTTGAAGACCCTATAAATTAATATTGTTCAGCATATTTTGTTATTAACGAAATTTTTAAGCAGGCAAATTTAAGGTCATATTTTGTCATTGAAGTAGAATCGTTTTTAACAAGAATTAAAAGTTAAAAAACATAACGTCACCTAAAATCCAAAAGGCCGTAACAAGCAAAAAATTCAAAATATACTTTTTGATTGATTATGATGTGATTAACCCAAATACATGTTTTCCTAAAATTTTACTCACATATGTTCAAAATAGACTTGGGTCGAACTCGTTCACTAGTTCATTTTTGCCACAAAACAATGATCAAACCCATGTAATTTAAATGGGTTTGATCATTGGTTTGTGGCAAAAGTGAACTAGTGAACGAGTTCGACCCAAGTCTAGTTCAAAAATACCGATTTTATTCATTATTCAATTTGGCACCTAACACATAAATAGTATTAAATTTATGAAGTTTTTTGCTTCTCCTGTAAATAGTAAAAAGTGTACTTACTGGATTTTAGGTGACGATAAACATATGTACGTACATACATACATACATATAAAGAGCGCTCATGTTGTTTTAGCCATGGTACAATTATACTAGGTACATGCACTACTACAGCAAAATTACAAAACCAAAAAACACATTCATTTTGTTGGTATAAACAAACGTATAATTGTCAGAAACAGATGCCTTTTGTTTTTAAAAATAACAATTACAGGGTAACTAAATTACAATTGCAGACGCGGGATTCCTGAATCATTACATTCATTCAGTGTTGCCAATAGGTGTGTAATTACACAGAGTGTGCAATTACTCTCATGTGTAGTAAATGTAATTACATTCATGTATAATATGTGTGTAATTCTACTTTATGTTCTATTTTTATTTATTTTTGTTTTCATTTTAACTTACAAAAAACATTTGTAGTGTAATTTCATTCAATGTGTAATTGGAAGTGCATCCATGTGTAAACTCAATGGCAACACTGTAATCATTTTATTCACAGCACATACACTAACATTTTTGCAGCTTGTAAACAACTGTATGTATTGCATACATTAACAGGCTGGGCTTGTGCATGTACCTGTTATAATTGTATCATGGTTTTAGCCGTTTTGTTTTTTACGAAGTAGAATTTTTTTTGCGTTTCATATTTATTTGTCGGTGTTGAATAACGTTTAATATTGAAATATTCACTCAGAGGCAGTAGTTCGAAAAAAAACTTTACTAATGCCGAGTACACATTTGGCACAAATGTGCCCAAAAAAAGCGTAACCACTGCTAGTGAAAAACTGTTTAATTCAGACACGTTGTATTTATTAGTGTCATGCACAAGACATCTTATAAGAACTTTCAAGACATGAGGGATTTTTCAAATGCTTTACTACAGCGAA
The DNA here is from genome assembly GCA_949987645.1 of Tachina grossa. Classification (NCBI taxonomy): domain Eukaryota; kingdom Metazoa; phylum Arthropoda; class Insecta; order Diptera; family Tachinidae; genus Tachina; species Tachina grossa. The sequence continues at coordinate 26,850,705 of OX465276.1, read as the reverse complement.
ATCTTATAAAACAAACGTTAACAACACTGTTTGCAAGAAATTTGTTTTAGTATTCTAGGTGTAAGAGTAAAGAAGAAAACACTTCGTGACGGAAGAATTTGTGATACTTGCTTCTTTCTACGCATGAGCGCGTGTACAAACGTCATGCATGTATGTGTGTATGCTCTTTTATTTTTCCGCGCACATGCAAAGGCACACACATGCATTAACATTAGTTGTATGGTTAATCACATAATAGCGTACCATCTACATATTACACACACACTCAAACGTACAGTATGCAAAATAACAAGCATACACTAATTAACAGTACTTCTTTTGAGTGTTTGTTACAAACAAGCTGTCTTGGCGACATCGCTTGTTAACACTGATATACACGTACACCAATACATCCATCGTGCTTCGCTTATAGTACGACAGCATTTATTATTGATTTAGTATAATACATGATTATATAATACATGATTGGAAGCTATTTAAATCAAATAATACATCGTCCACCTTGGCTACACAAAAATAATAGCATCCATTCATTAATTATATTTTATTCAAAGCGTACTACACTACATCACAAGATACACTCTCACTCTCACTCAGTATGCAGAATAGGGTTGGAAATTTTGTTATCAACTAATAAAGTTTTATACGCCATAGTAGAGGCTGGCGTTGGTTGAAGTAGTTAGAACGTTGACTAAAAAACCGAAGGTTGTGGGTTCGAGCCCGGTCTTAAATAACAACACCAAGCATTTTTATGATTTTAGCATTAGTGTCCCTTTATGTCAGTTGTTGTAGGAAAATTCAAGTGATGAAGACTAGTGAATAGGTCACTGAACTATACCGGGTTCAGCGGATACTAGAGCGCCCTTATGCGTCGGTATTGTGTAGCAGAATCATCGGAAAAGTAAAATAACCAATAAAATGGCTACTAAGCATAGCTTCGAAAAATTTAATACGCCTCATTGATACCAGAGGCGCTGCAACACTACATTATTACAAACGTGGAAAAAAATAAGCAGAGTTGTAAAATAATAAAGCTTTCCTCTGTCTCTTCCTTCACCACCTGGCTTCTCTCTCACTATTTCTTTCTTATCGCATTCTCGCACTATCTGCTCTTCAACTTACAGGTAGCATAAAGGGATCATCGTATTGGACCCAAGTGAGCTGGACTCTAAATTTCACACTTTCTTACCAGCAGCCTGCTAAACTAACTAACTGCTGCGAAACTTAGCACCTGGGATCTCGTAACGACACAATCTCAAAGTTCAAAAAATAGGCGAAGCCTTGTCTATTAAAATTTAATATAATATTTAAACGATTTTTACGAAATTTGGCACACATCCTGACCTCTGAAAAAGACTATACCAAAAAATGATTCTTATGGTCTTAACTGTCCTTGGACATAAACATCCCACGAGAGGAAAATATTTTGAGCACATTTTCTTAAATTCATTTTAAAAATATCTTCAATTACAATTTTGGTGTTCTTTTTTTTTAAAAAAGGGGCGTTATAAGTTTGTAGTGTGTGTCTGTGTATCTGTGTATCTGTCTGTTTTTAATTTTTTCTATTTTTGTTATTACAAGTTGCCGTTAGTTAAAGGTAGAAGTTTGTCGGACAGGTGAGTGTCTGCATTAGAAAACCTTCATTTATAATTTTTTGGTGCATTAAATATTATTATTATTATTACAAAATCCTACCTTTAAGCAAGTTGTAAAGTCGAGATCCCACTATCGGCGCAATGTATCGATATTCGTGGGCTCACTGAAATAAAGTCAGAAGTAAAGCAAAAAAATGGGTTTATTTCTCAACTCACTTCACTGCAGTGGTAATAAAGCCATATAGCCTAGTTAATTGAGAAATAAATCCGTTTTGGTTTATTACTTATGACTTGATTACAGTGAGCCGACGAAAATCGGTACATTGCACCGATGGTAGGATCTCGGCTTAATAATGGCTCTTAATAAATTTAGTTTTTATTTAATTTTTTTATAGGGAACACATTCTAGAAGTATCTGTTTTCAATCGCAAAGGCATCAAGGATGACAGTATAGGTTCCACCTTTATAGATTTGGAAGATAGATGGCACTCTAAGCATAGAGCCACTGTGGGCATAGCAAATGAATATTGCAGGTAAGCCCAGATTGCAACAACAGTTCACAAGACATTTTTCAAAAAGCTTGAGCATTTCCTTTAAAGCTTCGGTTACAATAAATGGCACGATAGTTTATTACCTTCAGAAATTCTTAAAGAATTGTGTAAAAAGAACGATTTGAAAACACCTAAATTAATGGGAAATGAAATAGAAGTGGATGGAATGTCCTTTGTGGATGAAACAGAAATTGCAACGTGTAAGTTAAATGTTTTGTTTTTACTTTACTTTGTTGGTTCTGGTAAGAAAAATTAAATTTTATTTACATCATCATGCAAATCCACCCACTGCATTACGTTTTCGTTACATTGTATTTACAGCGGAAGATTTACAAGAACGCTTGTGTCTAACCGTTCTTAGAAATTTCGAGCATTTACCTTCATTTGGTTATAAACTTGTGCCGCAGCACGTTGAAACTAGATCCTTGTATCGCAATGATTGTCCAGGCATTGAACAGGTAAATTGTTTTAAATGGCTGCTGCTGCTCTATTACGAGTAGCAGCAAATGTTCATTAATTATACTTTTGTTAATTTCAAATGGGAACATTATAAATTGCACAGGGTAAAATACAATTATGGATTGAATTATACGATGGCAATCTGAATATACCGCCACCCATAGATATTACACCACAGCCACCGGAACTGTATGAACTACGTGTGATTGTCTACAATGTTTCCGAAGCGATTTTAGATGAAAAGAATATTTTCGGTACAGCCATGAGTGACATTTACATTAAAGGGTGAGTGAAATTTATATTTAATATATTTAATAAACAACGATTGCGAATTATTACTAATAGTTGGTGCAGCAACTTCGATGAAGCTCAATGTACGGACATCCACTATCGTTCCACTAATGGAGAGGGCAATTTCAATTGGCGCATGTTGTTCCCTCTAAAATATTCCAATGTGGAGGATATGGTAAGTAAGCAAACTACTCGTAACTAGATTGATTACAATAAGAATAATAATTGAATTCAATGTTCTTAAAAATAAAATAAAACCAAATGGGAATACTATTGTTATAATTAATTGAAAATAAATTAGAATATTTTATTTTCAATATTCACAGAGAAAATAAAAATGGCCACAAGTGAACATAAAACAAAAACATGAATTTCTAATAAAGAAAAAAATTTAAAAAAAAATTTGTTGATAGTTTATGGGTCTCTTAAGCTTTAAGTTCTGAAATTAAATAAAAATATGTATTGATTTGAATATAAAAAAATTCTTTTTTTTTTTTTTGTTGATACCCTTTACCAAAAATGGTAAGGTGACATACCGTCTATATAATATATTTTATTTTTATTTATTTTATTTTTTGAAATCGAGATTTTTACGATGCATTAGATGTTCTTCTATCGAAATATACCAACAACTCGATTAAAAAAGAAATAAGTTAGGGCCTTTCTATATTAAGTTAGCGATATATATAGGTTTGTCATTTCATGTGTAATTTCCACAATAGAAATAGAAGACGAATAAGCGATGTCCGTCTGCTGTAAGTCAAATTGGTTTTCCAAAGCTCCCAGAAAAGCTAGAGACTTGGATCTTGAACTGGTGCATCAGAAATTGTCCGAAATAGATTGGTATTGAAAATCAGAAAAATGGAAAAAGACTATTTCAGAGCTGGAAAATTTAAATTTCATTTTGAAATGTCAAAGTAAATGTCTTAAACCATTTTTTTTTTTGTTAAATAAACACATTTTATATTTTAGTAAGAATTAAACTGGTGTTAAAAATTTAAATAAAAACGATTCCAGGGTTGGAAAATTTATTTTTATTATTTTTTTAAATATAAAAGTAAACTACTAAAATAATTGTTTCATTGTCTCAATAAAATAAAAATATTTTATATTTTTAAAATAAATAGATTGGTATAACAAAACAAACAAAAATCTTAAAAGATGATTCCAGGGTTGGAGAATTGAAACTTTTTTTATATAAAAATAACTAGGTCAAATTGATTTTGTCTTTTTGTTTATAAATTGAAAATATTTTATGATTTAGAAAGAAAGAGTTTTGCATAAACAATTTCAAAAATATAAAACAGCTCCAGAGCTGGAAAATTTCATCCTTGCTAATATTATAAATGTGAAAGTGGGTTTGTTTGTTTGCTTGCTACGCTTTCACGTCCAAGCCACTAAACCGATTTTGAAAGTTCTTTTACCAATAGCAAGCTACATTACCAGCATCAAATGTAGTATATTTTTTATCCGCTTCGGAACCGGTTTTTTATATTTGTTACGGATTTTCAAACCGCTAAAGTAGATTTTGAAACTTCTTTTGCCAATTGAAAGCTACATTACCAGCGTCAAATAGGATATTTTTTATCCGGTTGGGAACCGGTTTTTTATATTTGGCACGGATTTTTAAACAGATAAACCGATTTCTAAACTTCTTTCACCAATAATGTAATTTAATTAATTAATTTAATTAATTTAATTAAATTAATTTAATGTAATTTTGACAACTTGCTGTATCTTGGAAACCGTAAAACAGTAAACTCTTGAAATTTTCATAAACGATAAAACTAAAAAATCGCAAAATAATAAAATCGCTAAACCGAAAAAAATTGTTAAAAACCGAAAAAAATCGCCAAATTAAAAAAAATCAAAAACTAAATTAAATCGCCAAAAACCGAATAAATCCCCAAAATTAAAAAAAAATTACCAAATTTAAAAAAATCGCCAAAATGAAAAAAAAAAAATTCCAAAATGAAAAAAAACGCCAAGACGAGAAAAAAATCCAAAACTAAAAAAAAAGGCTAAAACTTTAAAAAATCGCCAAAATCGAAAAAAGGCAAAAAGAACTCCAAAACTAAAAAAAAAACGCTCAAAGCCGATAAAAATTCAAAAACTACATATCATATAAGCTAAAGTTTATATAATATTACATATCTAGTGTCCGTGCGGAACCCTTTGTGTGAGAATTAAAGTCTCACTTTACTGAATTTATTAAAATTCTTTTACCAATAGAAAGCTACATTACCAGCGGCAAATATCGCCTATTTCTTATTCGGTTCGAAACTGGTTTTTAATATTTAGTTCGGATTTTTTGCCGAAAAACACATTTTTGGACTGATTAGGACAATTTTCGTTTCGGGTTTGATTGTTTAAATAGTATTAAAACCGGTTTTTATTCTGGTTTTTAATTTTTTATCGCCTTTTGTCGGTTTTTATAATTTTTTAGCATTATCAGTGAGTAACAAACAACAAAACATTCATAAATTTTAAGTATTGTTCCCAAAATATCAGATCAACGCGAGAGGAGCCGCGGGTAAAAGCTGGGGGGTTATTATGTAATTCGTTTCGAAACGGAAACTGTTCGAATTTGTATGTTATTAACATTACATTCGAACACATTTCCGTTTTGAATCGAATTACATAATAACACCCCTGGTATATATAGGGTGTTTTTTTCAGGGGTATAGAACTTCGAATTGAAATAAAACACAAGAAAATCGTTTTAATGTCCATCAATTTGGCTTTATTGGAAGGATAATCTTATGCCATTAATGTTTAAATATGATTTCGGGCATGTGGCCTCCGCGGCTGGCTCGAATAAAGCCAATTCTACAGGTCCAATTTTCAACCACTTTTTCGAGCATATGGGGCCGTATGTTGGCAATAACGCCACGAATGTTGGCTACCAAGTCCCCTAACGTTTCTGGTTTGTTGGCGTAGACGAGCGACTTCACATATCCCCAAAGAAAATAATCCAATGGTGTCAAATCACACGATCTTGGTGGCCAATTGACAGGTCCATTCCGCGAAATTATGCGCTCATCGAATGTTTCCTTCAATAAATCGATTGTGACGTGCGCTGTGTGGCATGTAGCGCCGTCTTGTTGGAACCACAACTCATCCACATTCATGCCATCCAATTCGGGAACAAAATAGTCGGTTAGTCGGCTCCAATTGCTGTGCACGGTGGCGAATCGATTCATTCGGGTCCTCTTCAACACTTTGCTCTACAGCGGCAATTGTTTCTTCGGTGCGCACTGTTCGACGTCTCTGCGGATGCGTATTATCACATAGAGTAAACGTAGTGCGAAAACGATCCATGGTTAACCGAATTAATTGCTCTGATGGACGATTATGTCGACCATAAAATGGACGGAGCTTGCGGTAAACTTCGCGAACTGAACCATTATTTTCGAAATAAATTTGCACGATTTGCAAGCGTTGTTCTTTTGTCAACCTGTTCATGATGAAATAGCAAACCAAACTAAATATTAATCACTTGACAGCTGACAAAATGGCCGCCAGTTAAAAAAGTGATGCCAACTTAAAGTTCTATACCTCAATAAAAAACACCCTTTACATATATAAATCCATAAAACAATTTTTTTTTTTTTAATTAAACATATTTTATAGTTTATAATGAAATGAACTAGAATTAAAATCAGAAAAATAAAAAATAAGATTCCAGGGTTGGAAAATTGAATAAATTGAATCGTATATTAATTATATTTTTGTATGTACTTGTACTGAGTTCCATACTGTAATATGAGTCTTAAAGTCTTGTGTATGGGACATCTACGACTTACCATTTTCTTATACGCGTCAATACGTACGTACGTACTCAATACGTACGTCGCTGAAGGATATATAAGATTCAGCACAGCCCGAATATGGCACACTCTTAATTGTTTGCTATTCAATTCGTCGTGTGTTGGGTTTGAAAAATTCAACGCGCGCCCATCTCTAGTCTAAAGTTTTAGTCTCAGCCGCTGGAAACATACACCTTCACAATAGCGCTATTATTCACTGAATTTTCTAATGAAACCACACAAAATCCAATCATTACTTTATTCACTCTTTCAATTATTTTACAGTTGGTTACAAAACGCCGCACTGGCATAATGGAGGAATACGAATTCAAACAACCACCCATTTTATATTTGCAAATCTGGGACAATGACTTCATATCTCCTGATGACTTTCTCGGTTCTTTGGAAATCAATCTATCCGGATTTCCTGAACCATATGAGAGCGCAAAGTCTTGCCAACTTTTAGATGTCACACACTCAATTACTGCATATGGTGCGACCACAACTAGGTTGGCTGCTACTAAATCTCATAGAAAATTAATAAATTTGTTTAAAAGGAAAAAAGTACGCGGTTGGTTTCCCATGAGAGGAAATGTCAAGGATAAAACTAAGTCTGGCCAAGTTGGTTTGGCGGGCAAAATTGAGTTGGAACTGGAGGTGTTGACAGAAGCTGAAGCCATTTTAAATCCAGCGGGACTGGGAAGAAATGGCCCAAATAATTTAGAAGAACCAAAGTGAGCTTTGAAAGCAGTCATTGTTTGTTTTTACTAGTATTCTTCTATTTTTATAATTTCAGCCGCCCAAAGACTTCCTTTCATCCCTTTAAAAATCCCTGGAAAAGTGCCAGACACATTTTATTTCCAAAAATTTTTAAACTTATTATTTTACTTTTGATTTTATTTATTCTTGGTGTGGCACTGTTGCAACTTTTCTCAAAGTTTCCTTTAATTGTAGCAGGTTTGGGTTTCTAAGCCCCAACTCACTTATTTTGTAACATTTTCATTTACTCTTTTATGTTTTGCTCATTTTGTTTAATTTAATCATTTATACTAATAAAATTAATTAAATGTGAATAAGTATTTTTATTTTTTGCGAATATCCAAATGGCTATAAAAAATATTAAAAAAAGCCATCTTACATTTTCGTTGTTGTTAAAAAAAGGTTCCCGCTCCAAATAAGTTGCAGTTTGATCTATATTTTTTTTCTTTGGTGCGTTCAGATTTGCGGAAAATCTAGTACTTAAGAGATTCCTTGAAAAATTTAGTAGATTTGTTATACAAAACAAAATCTATTTCGGTACTAGGTTTTGTGGAAATCCACTTAAACTCTAGTAGCAATGAGACATATGAGCCAATGACACCGCCGGGCCATAAGCACACCAAATGGTAATTTTCTGGACAAAAGCTTGCGGATTATATTCACTTCAAATGCGACAATTTTGCTTATTTACAAAGCCATTATTCAACCGAAAATCAATATTAAAAATTTTGCATAGAAATGCAAAATATATCAATTTGTGCTTCAGCCCATTGGGCGAATTGGCGACGCATACGATGGTTGTTTGGCTTTAATTCTTACACAACTGTATGGATACATCTCCATTTGCTAAAATCGGCGTCGAAGTTATTGGTCTGAGTCTGGATCCGTTTGGCGTCTTACGGGATGCACATTATCATTAAGATGAAAACGATTCATAGTTATTTGAATTATGCGCTGTGATGGACGATTATGAGTACCATAAAATGGACAAAGTAAACAATAAGTTTGAAGAACAGAACTATTATTTCGATATATTTCAAAAATTTTGCAAGCGTTGATGAAATTGCAAACCAAACTACACAATAAATTCAGTAAAGTGCGACTCTGACTCGCGCACGAAGGGTTCCGTACGAACACTAGATATGTAATTTAATACAAACTTCATCCTATTTAATATATAGTTTTGACATTTTTTTCGATTTTGGGGTCTTTTCGGTTTTTTTGTTTTGGCGTTTTTCGAGTTTTTTTTCGGTTTTGGCGATTTTTTTTAAGTTTTGGCTCTTTTTTTAGTTTTGACACTTTATTTTCTTGTTTTGGCGATTTTTTTCGGTTTTTACTGTTTTTTTATTTTGGCGATTTTTTTTATTTTTGGCGATTTTTTTCATTTTTGCGATTTTTTTTTATATAAAAATTTTTTTAGTTTTGGCGACATTTTCGCGTTTTGGCGATTTTTTTTCGATTTCTGACGTTTTTTTTATTTTGACGTTTTTTTTTTTAATTTTGGCGATTTTTTCGAATTTGGCGGTTTATTTTAGTGTTAGAATTTTTCTTTTAATTTTGGTAATTTTTTTTGTTTTGGCGATTTTTTTTAATTTTTGGCGGTTTTTTTTTTGGTTTGGCGATTTTATAATTTTCGGTTTTTTTAGTTTTACCGTTTTTGAAAATTTCAAGTGTTTGCCTCTTACGGTTTCCAAGATATAGCAAATTGTGAAAATTACATAGCCAAAATTGCATTTAACTGATGGACCACCCTTTAATTTTTTTAAATTTTAGTTGTAGTCTGTATAAAATACACTAATTTTACAAATTTCAAGTTTTAATATACATATGTTCATACAATTGTATGTATATTACATGGGATTTTAAAATTTTTCGTTGCTCGTTTTGGAACACCCTTTAATTTTTAATTCTCATGTATTTGTTGTCGTAGCGGCCAAGGTTCTACATACTGTGTCCAAATTTCAGGTCCGTAGCTCTTACGGTTCCTGAGAAAATACCGTGTGACGGACAGACGGACAGCGTAGCGAAAACAATAGGGTTCCTTTTCACCTTTGGTGAACTGAACCCTAAAAAGCAACTATCAGCTGTTAAATCCATTGTCAAATAGAGCAGTGTTACCAACTTAAAATTGAGAAACTGTTAAAAACATCCTGTAATTATATAACCATGGTGTAATTATACAGGTGACTGCGTAAGGATTTGTTATACAAAAATACGGCAACCATAGATGTATAAAGAACCGAAGAATGTCAAAAGCACAAAAATAATTGTACTAAAACCAAAACAAAATCGAAGTTTTTGACATTCGTCAGCTACAAAGCACATAGAGCAAAAAATTATCAGCTGAAGTAGCGATGCCACCTAGTTAGATACACCTTGTATATAACGTTAGATTATTGCCTAGATCACGTCATCAAACTGATATTTCATATGAGATTTTTTTCAGAATGTTTCTTTTAGCGAGGGATTTTTGGTGCAACATTTCTTGAAATTTGTGAAGGGCTTAAAAAGTATCAGGCAGCCCTGCTACTTCGTAAAACACAACATGGCTAAAATAACATAAGCGTTCACACATGGACGAAATGGACAACGCTACGTGCCACGCAGCACATGCACACAATTGTACATTGTGCAAAAGTGAACTAAGGGCCACATCATCTCACGTGGAAGCGATGTGAACTGTCCACAGATATCGTGGGACGTCTATACGAATAAGCCACAAAATACAACCACTCTCAAAGCCAATATATCTCATGCCACCGGTTAAATTCAATCTGATTTATGCTCCAGAGTCATGGAAAATTACCCATTTCGGATGTTATCGATCCTGCGAAGCCGGGGAAGATATTTGCACGATGTTATTGTTTCATGCGCAATGGCATCGAATAAAAAGTTTCGATAATATCTCACACATAGACTTTATTTTATTTAAGAAGCGCGTAATGAAAGACCCTTTGAAACGAATTGCAGAGACAAAGAATTCGTTTAACATTAAACTCTAATAGTTCCAATTTTTGAAAAACAACTTGACGTAAACGATATTAATTCATAGGAGTAAATAAAAAATAACTACTAGTGTGATGACCTTGTGTTCTACCTTGAACATTTAACAATTCAGACATGTGTCGGTGCCAGTGTTGCCATATAAGTTCATATGTATTTTTTTTAAACAAATCTTTTAATTTTTTTTAAACCATTTTTTTTTTAACATAAAACTTAATAACATAAAACATTTTACTCGTATAATTAGATTATTACGCATTCTGTTCTGTTTTCCGCGTGATATGATATCGTTCGGAATATTTCTAAGTAAAGTTTCTTTCGAACTACCGCCTCTGAGTGGATATTTTAATATTAAGACGTTGTTGAACACCAAGAAATGAAACTGAAACGCAAAAGAAGTCTGTTTAGTAAAAAAACAAAATGCCTTAAACAACATGAGAGCTCTTTATATGTATATATGTACTTTTATATGTACATATGTATGTATGTTAGTACCCAGTTGTCCAAATCGTCCTAGACGACATTGTCTTCGACGATTCATATACGACATGTCGTCTGTAGATTAAGTTTTCTAATCGACAATTTAGAAGAAATCGGCGTTCATGACTATCTGAACGACAATGTCACACGTTATGTCTTCAATAAAGCCTTGTTGAGGACAATCTGAGCGACAATGTCGCTCATCTGGTCTTGTGTGACCTCGCCGCCATTTGTATGAAAATTTCGTCAACGATTTGTATGGAGTTGTCTTTAATATGTCTTCTACGACTTACCATTGTCTTGTACCCGTCGTCAAAGATGTCTTAAAGACGTGGCCAACTGGGTATGTATGCACGTAAATTCTTTAGAAAGCTCCTGAAGAAGTTGTGAAAAACAATTCTACTACTTCAATGACAAAATATGACCTAATACCCTTTTCACACTCACTCACATCTTTGAGGAATGCGTGGAATATGTTGAAAATTGAAAAAACCTGTTCACATTACAACATCTTTCATCTTTCATCTGTCATGTATTATAATACTATTTTTACGAATGTGAGCTACTAAAAATTAAATAATAAAATGCAATTTAAAAATTCAGTAGAAATTGATTTAATTGCTGGCTCCTGAGGAGCAGAAACAAATAATGCTACAATGTGCAGAATTAGTTGAAATTATGCCAGCGGACAATGATAATGAAAAAATATTACAAACTTTATCCGCAAAGATTTCGCGTAGACATTTGCAACTACTTTTATGTAATTTATTTCGATTTGGAAAATATATAACAGATTTTATTATATGCATACATATACATACATATGTATGTATATAATAAAATCTTAGAGTAATTACGGATCTTTTTTTGAGAAGGATATTCCAAAATGTAGCCTTGAATGTATGTAAATATGTCCATGCATATGGAAATATACATACATACAAACATACATGCATATGTATATATTTTTATAGTATGTATGCATGTATGTATATAGTTGCATACATTTTTTCTAGTGATGACACTAAAATAATCGAAAGATGTTGAACGGAACAAAGTGAGATAGGAACATCTTTTAAAGATGTTGAAAGATGTTGAACGTTCAGCCCTGTATAATTCTTATGGGAAGATGTTATCATCTTGCCAAATTGATGAAAGATGAAAGATGTGAGTAAGTGTGAAAAGGCTATAACATGTGCCTACTTAAAAATTTGGTTAATAACAAAATATGCTGAACAATATTCAGGGCTATCGTGAATAAAATTCCAAGTGAAATTTTTCCGTGGAATTATTTCCAACTAATAGCAAGTAATAGGGAAAACAAAAAATTCTAATTGGAAAATGGAAAAATTTCACGTGGAATTTTATTCATGATAGCCCTGATTAATTTATCGCGTCTCCAAATAGGGACTTCCGAGCTTTGACTGTTAGTAGCGAGCATATTATTGAAACTACATATATATGTATGTCGAATTGGCTGTCATTTACACTGTTCTGCAAAAAAAAAGTACTTTTTTATAACAATATGTTAAGATAGAATTAGTAAATTCGTATTGTGATGTTGCGTGTCAGCTGGCAAAAACCGTACCATATGCAATGCATGTTACTACCCTGAAGGTAATGTCGATGGTGAAAATGTACTGAGTCGCTTTTGACTTTGTCACCAGTACTACTCTACAATTATTCCCCATACAATACTTTGTGCTATAGACATTTAGCATGTGCTTGTCATTGAAAATCAACTAGTAACAATAAAACAATTGACTAGGTACTGACTACGTAGTTGCTATGGCAACATGGAGACATACCAACCAGACATTTATTGGTACATTTCTATAACTTACGTACATACAAATTTATGTATGTTGACAAGTTGTTGCAAAATCCACCAGATATACACCACATCTGTGTTCTCTCTTTCTTTTATACTGACGAATAGAAGAGAAATTGTAGACAATGTAACTACTACTAGAATTTTAGTGTTGACATAGAGACACTTCGAGCCCTTTGCGCGAAATTATCGTATGTTACAAAAAACAAATTTTACAGGACAGCCATTTTTCTACTTTTCTCTGCTTTCGCTTGCAATATCAAAATAAAAATATACATGTGCTTAGATAATAACTTAATATAACTACACCTAAAAGTATTCCGGTGGGAAAGTACAAGTTTTCCGACAAAAACGTATTTTTGGCACATACGATAATTTCATTCACAACATTTCGTAGATGCGTGTGTAGAAAATGCCACTTACGATATCATTTGTCAGTGTTAGAAATAAATTGAAACAAAGATTTATTTGTGGTTTTATGTATTTGTTCATTATTTTTTAACTTAGAATTGTACAAAGTAATAAAAAAAAATTAATCAATATTTAACACAAGAATGAGTTCATTAAAAAAAAAAAAAACTAAAAAACCAATAATAATAATAAGTGAGTTAATCTTCTTCGTCGCTTTCATTTAACATATATTTTTCGCGTACAGAATATTTTAAATTTAAATACTCATTGTGGTATTTTGACGGTATGCTATTTTTTAAACATAAATTTTTCAAATCATTGAATTTTTGCAAAGTGACACACAAAGGTGAATTGTACAACTTTTGTAACTTAAAGGTAAAATTAAAGTTATTTATAGTTTTTTAGTGAAATGGTCGAAATATCCGTAAATGAGTTCAATTGATTTTGATTTTTTGTCTAATAAAGCTATGCGAACTTTATTTATGTTTAGTTTAACTTGGAGTGGTTTACAATAACTGATTACCTCAAACACAAGATCAGAAAAAGAATGCATGCTAAATGCTTCTCTTCAACTTTAATATAAATTGCGTTAGCGTACTCAAAAGCTTTTACAAATTTTTACTGAACTTTACTGCATTTTACTAAATTGCGTTCTTTTACCCAAAATACAGTAAATGAGAACACAAATTGAGAGAGTAAAGTGACAGTTCTTGACTGAGTGTTTTGGAAATTTTTTCTGCAGAAATTTGTCGTAGTAAAGTTTAGTAAGACAAAAACATATGATTCAAAATGTAAACAAATGAAAAGTAAGCAAATGAAAAATGCAAAAATTTGAGAAAAGGTTAAATAAAAATCGTGAGTCATTAAAAAATAATTAATTTATAAATCATAGTAATAACAGCTGTTAATATACATATTTTGTAATATATTTTATTGATCCATTTGTTTTGCAATTTATTTTAATTACTCAGAGTTGTAAAACTGTAAAGTATCTGGGTACTTAGTATCGTACTTGCTTTTAAGGTAATCAGTAACATTAACAAATAGTCATGTAATTTTTAGTAATTTAGCCAACAACAAAACAAGGAAATAAAAAAGAAATTAATTACAAATATTACATGAAATAAATTACAGAATTTATTCTTAAATTGTCCGTGTTATAATAATATTGTATCGAGTACCAATAGTTGAAAGAGTTGCATAGTCAAAAGGTTATATACATATTTTTCAACACTATGTTAGATTTAGAGTCAGCTGTTTCTTTAATCTTACTATTTTTCCGTTCGCGTACTTTTTTCGGTAACAGCTCTTTTTGAGAGTAAATTTTAAAATTTTCGCAGTAACTACTCATTTACTGCATTTTACTGCAAAAGTAAACGAAACACTTATAGCCTTTTCTGTAAAATTAACGGTAAAACGAATAGAGGCAAAATACAAAATAAAGCGAGCAATTCCTTTTACCTTCTAATTCTAACTTAGAAAGAAATATGTAGTAAATATTGTAACATCTACAATATGAAAAATATTCTTCATTGGCAGATACGATAAAATCGCTCACAAGAAAAAATGGATAAGGTATTCAATAAATTTTTGGAGCCTACAATATTTTGTCAGGTAACGTCTCTTTGAATGTAGAACAAGATTGCATCAAAAACTCAATTTCAAAAAAAATTGGCATATACGATAATTTGGCGCAAAGGGGTCGACTTGGCCCCAGTCTGACTGCAGGGCAGTTCTAATGTACATACATACACATATGTATATGTATGTATGTGTATTCGTATGCAAATAAAATAGTTTATTATTTTAAAACAAATAACTTAAATTTTAGCAAAAAAGAGAAAAAAAGAAAAAAAATTTTAAGCAACAACAAAATTCTAATAGAGTCAACATTCTTTTTGGTATAAATAAGGGGGAAAAACTAAAGAGTAATTGAGTCCGTTTTTGAACAAGAAGCAATAACTAACTAAATAATTACTCCAAATCAACGAGTCTACCCAAGTCTAAGATGTTGAAGTCGAAAAATTGTCATTTAAAGCTGCTGTTATTACTTTGCTGCATACAATGGTTGTGGGCATATAAAGTGCCAAAGCCCGAGTTTAAGTTTAATTGCGATAAAACAGGAATCAAAGGGTTTACTATGTCTATACCAAACGACCCAACAATAATGAATGTGATGACCCGTTTAATAGTAAATGAAGCAGTATTGGTTGCCGACAATCTTAGAAAAGATGATAGTGGCACCCATTGGGTATATAACATTACCGGAATAAATCGTTCGCCCGTTAAAGGGAAGTACTTTATTTATATTTATAAAACAAATTCAACAACTCATGTCGCAGGCTCTGTTGAACGTGAAGGCAGTTTCGAAGTTAAAGATTGTAATTAAAAACACTGTTCTGCAAAAAAAATTGTTTTAAATAAAAATATGTGTTATAATTATAAGGACATTAATGGCCTAAATTCAAATCCGTGTTAATTTTTTATCTATAAGGTACAGTTTTTTGTAATGGGCGTGGCTAATGCGAACCCCTAAACAAGGCGAATATAACTCGATAATGGTTTGCTCGATTTTAATAAATTAAATACTGAAATATGCAAAATAAAATTACCTTCAACTCATAACTAATGGGTGTTTTTTATTGAGGTATAGAACTTTAAGTTGGCATCACTTTTTTAACTGGCGGCCATTTTGTCAGCTGTCAAGTGATTAATATTTAGTTTGGTTTGCCATTTCATCATGAACAGGTTGACAAAAGAACAACGCTTGCAAATCGTGCAAATTTATTTCGAAAATAATGGTTCAGTTCGCGAAGTTTACCGCAAGCTCCGTCCATTTTATGGTCGACATAATCGTCCATCAGAGCAATTAATTCGGTTAACCATGGATCGTTTTCGCACTACGTTTACTCTATGTGATAATACGCATCCGCAGAGACGTCGAACAGTACGCACCGAAGAAACAATTGCCGCTGTAGAGCAAAGTGTTGAAGAGGACCCGAATGAATCGATTCGCCACCGTGCACAGCAATTGGAGCTTTGTCCATCAACTTTATGGAAGATTTTGCGCAAAGATCTTGGCTTGCGACCTTACAAGATCCAGCTTGTGCAAGAATTAAAGCCGCGAGACCATGCAATGCGTCGTGATTTTGGTGTATGGGCCGAAAATGAGATTGATCTCGATGCTGATTTTCATCGCAAAATTTTGTTCAGTGATGAGGCTCATTTTTGGTTGAATGGATACGTCAACAAGCAAAATTGCCGCATTTGGAGTGAAGAGAATCCACATGAGACCCTTGAGACGCCATTACATCCACAAAAACTGACTGTTTGGTGTGCTCTATGGGCTGGTGGAGTCATTGGGCCATACTTCTTCCGAAATAATGCTGGAGAGCCAGTTACCGTTAATGGAGACCGGTATAGAGCCATGATAACCGACTATTTTGTTCCCGAATTGGATGGCATGAATGTGGATGAGTTGTGGTTCCAACAAGACGGCGCTACATGCCACACAGCGCACGTCACAATCGATTTATTGAAGGAAACATTCGATGAGCGCATAATTTCGCGGAATGGACCTGTCAATTGGCCACCAAGATCGTGTGATTTGACACCATTGGATTATTTTCTTTGGGGATATGTGAAGTCGCTCGTCTACGCCAACAAACCAGAAACGTTAGGGGACTTGGTAGCCAACATTCGTGGCGTTATTGCCAACATACGGCCCCATATGCTCGAAAAAGTGGTTGAAAATTGGACCTGTAGAATTGGCTTTATTCGAGCCAGCCGCGGCGGCCACATGCCCGAAATCATATTTTAACATTAATGGCATAAAATTATCCTTCCAATAAAGCCAAATTGATGGACATTAAAACGATTTTCTTGTGTTTTATTTCAATTCGAAGTTCTATACCTCTAAAAAAACACCCGTTACTTAACTCATATAATTTTGTTATCGATTTTCAAGGGTTTCAGAGTTATTCAGCAATTATTTGCGAACAAATTTTTTTTTAATGCAAAATTAAATATTTGTTTTGTCTTTAAAAATTCATAAAATAAATCAACACGACAAATATTTTAAATTTTTGGTATTTATCGGAAAGCTAAGTATGCTGGAAAGTAAGTAAGGAAAATGTGTGGAAAAATTTTGATTTTACGAGTAATCACAATTAAGGCAGGTAGCAGCCCATTTTGACAAACATTGTGTAATAGATTTATCCGTATGCTTGCAATAACTGAAACAAATGTGTTGCCAACAGTGTTGTTTAGCGTTTGTTTTAGAAGAAATCGCTGTAGTAAAGCATTTCAAAAATCTCTCATGTTTTAAAAGTTCTTGTAAGTGGCCTTGTGCAAGAGTCTAGTACATATCTTTCGGCTGTAGTTTTTTATTGCTTTCTTTTTTTAGAACTAAAACCACTATTGAATAAAGTGTTCAAATGTAAATACATACATAAATGAAATTAACTGCCATTTGTTTAAACAAACTAACAGTCAAGTGCATCAGTTTCCAACTCTACGCAAGAGTATGCGATAAAATAGTTTCAATTGCGTGAATATGTGGGCAAACTGATAAGTAGTTAAAATAGAAAACAAGAATCATTCCTAGGAAGTTCATATGTTCTAGAAAGGAACATTTAGGAACATTATTGTAGTTGATTGTTTGCTTGAATTTTGAACGGTTTCCTACCTATGGACCTGAACAGAGGAAAAATGTAAAAAATCGATTTTTTTTTTTAATATTTTGCGATTTTCTTTACGCCCAGAGCTACAACTTTGCCTCTGAAAGTAAATCAAAATTCCGAACGGTTTGCAAGATATGAGCCTGAGAAAATGCAAATATGAGACCGAGGCTCCAAATCTTTGGGGCCCATAAACAAATAGATGACTCGGAGCAAAACTGGGGGTCTTTTTTGGGTCTTTTATCACGTAGTGTTGTACGTATATGGTTATATTTTTTCGTGTTGCACTGTGTAATACATATCGATGGCTTAATATAAGAAAGGCAGAGCTCAAATTTTCGATATTTTATAGGAGAAGCAAAAAACTGGAAAAAAAACTTACATGCAGAAATAATTTTTTAAGTGATTTTGAATTGTAACGTCCTAAGACCTTCAAGGAGGATGCAATTATACGCCCTTTTTATATTAAGCCATCGATATGTAGTATCAGTACGGAACCCTTCGTGTACGAGTCAAAGACGCACTTAACTGAATTTGTAATATGTTAATTTTTGCTTTGTACAAAAGTTCTTTGCAGTTTTGGCCCTTAAAATGTACTGACGTGATCTTTGCAGATTTTTTTTTTTTTTTTTTTTTTGTAAAGTTTCTCCTAACTCTTCCATGCCTTTGTCTTTAGCGATTTTGAAGCTTTCCAAAAAAAACACTTTATAGATGCATGTATGTACGAGTATGTAGGTAAATGTGTTAAAAATATAGATACATATGTATGTGTATCCTTTTCACTCAACTAATTAACAAATGAGCCTCCTTACGGCACGAATATAAATTAAAGGACATCAAATATGTAATTATACGTCATGACAATCATGTAGGATGAGACAGCAGACAGACAGACAGACATTACTCGTATATAAATAAAAGAATTATAAGACACAACTGCTGAAGTGGATGTATTAAAAAAAAAACAACTTGTTGAGTCAATTGGTGAACTTAACTGTCAGCCTATTATCAGTTGTTAGAACTCTTTCCAAGCAAACGGTTGTGGAAACGTGAAAACTTATTTAAAACACAATAAACGGAAGAGTAAAACTACAATCAAATTTATGCTGTCATAGTATTTATATAAAAGATGTTCGTAAACTTAAAACAGCAAATAAAAAGTGTAAACGTATTTCTATGTTTTAAAGTATAAAATGTATGATTAAAAAAGAAAATTATAGAAGGGTACGAGTAAACAATTTTAAAAAAGGCCTCTTCATTTACTTACATTACTGCGTTTGTAAGTGTTATTACGAACTCGCCAATTAGTTTAAAAATAACAAAAATTGAGAAAATAAAATAATCGCCAGCACTTGAGGAGCTTTCTAAATAGTGAAGCGAAAAATTGTTGCATAAAAGCAAAATATATTCCATTTTAAAATAACATTTTTTCTGCAGTGAAAAAAATCTTATATAAGACCAGTTACAGAATCACACAATCGTTATGTCATGCGACAAAATGTTTACACAAAAATTACGATTTTCGGATCGTTAAAAGTTACTGAATGGCTTAAATAACGACACAGCTGACCTTAACCTACAGCGAATATCGTTAAAAATGTTACTGAATAGCAAATTCGATAAATTTTCGTTATAATTATTTCAACGATGCGATTATCGTTAAAAAAGTTAGAGAATGGCACTACTGGATTGTATTAGGATAACCGTATCGCTATAATAAATATAACGAAAACTTATAGACTTTGCTATTCAGTAACACATTTTAATGATATTCGCTGTCGGTTGAAGTAAAAAATAAATAAAGGCCCTTTATTATGAGCAACTTTTGATCTTCGAATGTAGTCGAAAGTACTGATCGAACGAATTTTCATTTGGTATTATGACGAGCATTCGACAACGAACGTCGTTATTATGAATAAAATCGACAAAAAACAGCTTAAAATTTGTGTTTGTGTACTTAAAAATAAAGATTGTTCTACACTTAGATTTCTTAACAATTTTGCATATTAAAATACTTCATCGAAAGCTAAATTCTGTTCGATAGAGATATCGTTGCTCAGCGAAATTTTCATTAAATTTAACATTCGATTTTCGATGTTCGATGCCCAGCGAAAATCGAAAATCGAATGCAACTCATAATAGGGCCTAAAATCACAAGCTCAAATTCATTTTTTTCTTTATTATTCTTTATCTTTTCGCTTATTTCGACATTGTCTATACCGATTAAAAAAAAAGAAATTACGGAATCACATTATCGTTACCGCAAACGAATAAATATATCGATTTATATTAGGATTTTCGGTTCGCAAAAAGTTACAGAATCCAGGTGCAGGTACTGGATATACTTATTCGTTTGCGGTAACGATAATGTGATTCCGTAATTTCTTTCTTACAATAGTGTACATCTGTTTCTTACTCGCAATATTATTGTTGCTTATCATGTGGCATCCCTGCATACAAAACGTCAAAATAAGGCAAAAGCACAAAGAAGAATTAAAAAAAACTTAATGATTTTAAGTTTGCTATAATACTTTTATACTTCAACCCACAGCTAATATCGTTAAAAAAATGTTACTGAATAGCAAAGTCGATAAATTTTCGTTATATTTATTTAAACCATGCGATTATCGTTAAAAATAATTAGTGAATCGCACTACAGGTACAGTTAGCGATTTAGACGATTACCTTTTTTGCAATTTCGGAGGAAAAAATTTAACTATTAAGAAAATCTGCAATCGCTCTAAAGAAAATAACAAACAAATCTGTAAAAAAAATTTATCTGTGTAAATCATAAAGAAAATTGGTATTACAAAAAGGGAAATATTGCATAACGAAAGCTTAAAATTTTTTAATCTAAAAAAAAAATTTGAAATTCTTTACAGCATATGGTGTGCAAAAAAATATTTGCACTACCGAAAGAAAAAATCTGATGCAAGCAATTTGGAGCTGAGAGTCGATTTTAAAAACCCACAGAAATCTCAACTATAAATTTAAATAAAATTCAAGTTTAAAGCAAGAAAGACTGTAAAAATATTCTTTAAAAATCATCTCTCTAATACTTGATATGGCTTTGGTGTTCATATTTACTATCTTTCGCTTATTCATTGCTTTGATTTATTTAATGAAACCTTAAAAAAACCACACACAAATAAGAAACTAAAAAACATGTGATGATTTTGATTTAATCATGAAATAATAACGATAAGAAACGGCAATGCGTGATTTAGCTGTTTTATGACTCATGAGCGTAGTAGCAAGGACACTTCTATTGGGGCCATTGCAAGTTTAAATGGCGTTTTGCATTAGTCCTTATTTATTTAGTATATACTGGTATTCGCTTTGCTTGCAAACAGCTTATCAAATGGGAAAAGTTAATGGATTCTATTTTTTTGGGAAAAATATGTCTTGTGCCTTCCACCTTCAAATATCTAAACTTTTGTAAGCAAATTGTCGAACGATCATTATTCTTTTCAGTTTTATAGAAAAACTGGCTTTGGGAATCCAATATATTTTGTTAATTGGGGGATAAGTGTACTTAACTGAGCCGTAATTAACATTGAAGTATGTAATTATAAATGGAATAATAATCTATATACATTAAAACGTGTAACAGAAATTTTTGTTTGAATGCATGTACATACATATAAGATATGAATATGTATGAAAGCATTATAAAAAAGAAATTTAAAGGATTCATAAAAGTAAATTAACTTTTGCTGCGTATGTAGGTGAAATAAATAGTGATGAAATTGCATAATATGAATATTCTTTAAGCTTTGCATCTACAAGTGAGTAGAAAATAATGTTACTACAGGTTTTCATATTAATCCCAGTAATTAAGTCATATTCATGAAATGGTCACGACAAAATTAAGTGTCAGTACAAGTGCCGTTTAGGCAAAATAATCACCTCTATCGTGAATAACAAGTGACATTTTTAATCCCATTAAATTTACATTCCCCTCAAAGGGAAAAATGTTATTGTGAATCGCTATCCGTTAAATTCAACAACTTAAGACTTTGACTCGCACACGAAGAGTTCCGTACCAACGCCATATATACAATAATATACGAACTTTAGCCTATATAATCGAATATCTCAGCTGATGTAGACACTTTTTTAAAAAAAATTAAGCACCCAGTAAACTTTTTTCGTATTTAGCGATTTTTTTTTTGGTTTTTTAAATTTTTTCGAATTTCGGCGTTTTTTTCCTTCGAATAGTTTTCTTCGGTATTTGGCGTTTTTTAGTTTTAGCGTATTTTTAATTTTTGGCTATTTTTTCGGTTGTTTGGAGATTTATTTTAGTTATAACGATTGAATATTTTTATCTAATTTTTCAACCTTTTTTTAATGTTAATTTAAACTATTTTTTTCGTAAACCTCTGGTTAACGAAATATTGAACTAATAAAATCAAAATATGAACTGACCTAAAGTTCAAAAATAGTTTAATTTGTTACAATGATTGCTTTTTGGTTTTGGCGCTTTTTTTCATTTGGCGATTTTTTTGGTATGTGGCAATTTTTTTGTTTTGGCGATTTTTTTTTCGTTTTTTAGGATTTTTCGAATTTTCTCGTTTTTTTTTGTGTTGGCGTTTTTTCGTTTTGGCGATTTTTTAGGCTGAATATTAGTTTTGGCGCTTTTTCTTAGTTTTCGGATTTTTTTTTCGTTTTTGAAATTTTTCGTTTGGCGTTTTTTTTTTTAGTTTTGGCGTTTTTTAATTTTTGCGCTCATTTTCGGTTTTTGGCGATTTATTTTAGTTTAAGCGATTTTTTTAGTTTTGGATTTTTTTTTGCGATTTTGTTTGGTTTTTGCTGATTATTTTCAGTTGTTTTTCTATTCTGGCCCTCTTTTGCGATTATAACAGTTTTGTCCGTATTTTAATTTTTTGGCGAAATTTTTACTCTTGGTGATCTTTTTTGCATTTGAGCGATATTTTCATTTAAGCGCTTTTTTCATTTTGGCGTTTTTTTTCGTTATGGAGATTTTTCGGCTGGTTTTTAGTTTTTGCAATTTTTTCGGTTTTTGCGTTTTTTACTTTTGGACTTTCTTAATTTTGACGAATTATTTAAATTTTAACGATTTTTTTTAGTTATGGCTCTTTTTTATTTTGGTTATTTTGTTCAGTTTTTGGCGATTTTTCCAGCTGTTTTTTAGTTGTGGCCCTTTTTGGCAATTTTAAAGGTTTTTAACGATGTTTTTTTTTTCTTTTCTGGAGACATTTTAACTTTTGGTGATTTATTTTTGCATTCGAGCAATTTATTTTATTTTTGGCGATATTTTCATTTAAGCGACTTTTTTAATTTTTTTGGTGATTTTTCGTTTAGGCAATTTTTTTTAATTTTGGCGATTTTTTCAACTTTCAGCATTTTTTAGTTTTAGCGCTTTTGAAAATTTCAAGATTTTGTCTATTTCCAAGATAAGGCAAGTTCTCAATATTACATTAACTTTAATTTAGATTTTTTAAATTGGTTTTCTAGTCTGCATAAAAATACAATAACTTTGAAAATTTCAAAGAGATTTCGGATTTGATTAAAAAAAAATGACTAAAATTCAGAGAAACGTATGAAATCTTTATTTGATTCGGTAGAACGATCTATATAATTAAATTTTTAAAGAAGATTTCATGTAAATGTTGACATACACTGGGTCCAATTTTGGCATACTCTCGTCAAAATATCGGCCGCTAATAATTTCTCCTTCATACGGCACAGTACCTCATGCATAAATTCTACAATATTATCTTCCAGTGCGTCAACCGTTGCAGGCTAGTCCCTATAGACATGAGCCTTAACGTAGCCTCACAATAAATAGTTTAAAGGCGTTAAATCACACAATCTAGGCGGTCAATTGACCTGCCCCAAGCGTGAAATAAACTGTTCACCTAACTCGCCTCTCAATTAGGCCATTGGTTCGCGTGCTGTGAGACACGTGGCAACGTCTTGCTGAAACCATTTGTCAGCCAAGTCCAGCTCTTCCAAAGGGGGGGAATAACAGATGCTAGAGCTGTGTCGTTCATGAACGAACGAGTACAAATGAACGAATCAGTAAAATGAGCGAAGTGAGCCGGTAAATTTACTGAGCTGTTTTGGCTCAACACTGCTGATAAAAAGTACAATTGAACGAAATGAACGAACGAGCGCACTTGGGTGTTTTTGTTTTGTTTTTTTTTTTTGCTTTTTAGGGTTCCGTACACCAAAGGTGAAAAGGAACCCTATTGTTTTCGCTACGCTGTCCGTCTGTCCGTCACACGGTATTTTCTCAGGAACCGTTAGAGCTACGGACCTGAAATTTGGACAGAGTATGTAGAACCTTGGCCGCTACAACAACAAATACATGAGAACTAAAAATTAAAGGGTGTTCCAAAACGAGCAACGAAAAATGTTAAAATCCCATGTAATATAAATACATACAATTGTATGAACATATGTATATTGAAACTTGAAAAATTAGTGTATTTTTATACAGACTACAACAATTAACACTAAAATTTAAAAAAATTTAAATTAAAGGGTGGTCCATGAGTTGATGCAATTTTGACTATGTAATTTTGACAATTTGCTATATCTTGGGAACCGTAAGAGGCAAACACTTGAAATTTTTATAAACGGTAAAACTAAAAAAAACGAAAATTATAAAATCGCCAAACCAAAAAAAAAAAAACGCCAAAAATTAAAAAAAAATTCTAACACTAAAATAAATCGCCAAATTCGAAAAAATCGCCAAAATGAAAAAAAACGCCAAAATGAAAAAAAAACGCCAAAAATTTAAAAAAATCGCCAAAAAGCGAAATCGTCGACAAAACTAAAAAAAAATTTATATAAAAAAAAATCGCAAAAATGAAAAAAATTGCCAAAAATATAAAAAAATCGCCAAAATGAAAAAACGCCAAAAACCGAAAAAAATCGCCAAAACAAGAAAATAAAGTGTCAAAACTAAAAAAAAGCCAAAACTTAAAAAAATCGCTGAAACCGAAAAAAACGCCAAAACAAGAAAACTGAAAAAAAAGTCAAAACTATATATTATATAGGATGAAGTTTGTATTAAATTACATATCTAGTGTTCGTACGGAACCCTTCGTGCGCGAGTCAGGGTCGCACTTTACTGAATTTATTCTTTATTCGTGTGAGATTTTTTGTCACATTCTGGTTTTCATTTTCCTGTATTTGTAGTAGCAGTATGGCCATTATGAAATTAATAAAATTGCCATTAATATTTCTTAAGTTTTTAGAACATATCAACGAGTTTTTTAAAAAAATTTACCTATGTAGATAATAATATTATAAACAGTCTATTTTGATTCTTTATATGTGGCTCTTTTGCCAATATGCATCTTTTGATTGCTTATTCCTTTAATACTTTAAACATTTTACTTGCTGATTTTTTTTTTTTTTTTGTTTCTTATATTTTCTATTGTTTGTTTTGCTTAGTTTGCTAAACAATTCATAACAAACTCACTGGGCAAATGCCCTTTTTATTTGACGAATCAGCTTTAGTTTGTTTGTTTTTATTTCGTTCTATTTCTTGAAAAGAGCGGATGAACGAAATGAACGAACTCGATCTTTTTTAGAAAATGAACGAAAATGAGCGGTCACTTGAATGAACGATTTGGCACAGCTCTAACAGATGCCCAATCGCTGCGAATGGTATCGAATCGATAATTCACGGTCATCAATAATACTGGCGGATACAGCTGCAATATTTTCCGCTGTCTGTACTCTACGTATGCGTGTTGGTATTTTAATGTTCAATAATGTAATTTTGGTGCGAAATTTTGTCTCAAATAGTTCGAATAGCCGTCTCAGAATTTCATCCAAACTGATCATAAAATGGAAGAAGTAAACGGATGCACTTTCTTAACCGAGCATGAATTTTTATAATAAAATTTAATCATCCCCAAGCGTTGCAGATTTGCAACTCGATTCATGGTTAAATTATGAACCAAACTGAACATATTTAACAGTAACATGATACACGAAAACAGCTGAGTTGCCAAAACAGTGTTGCCAAAAAGAAAGTTACAAAAAAAATCACTCACCCTTTATTTAACAGTTAACAAGCTTTTAAAGAACTTTTAAATGCACATTAAAAAAATTTTTAGTGCATATTTATCTACTGGGCTCGAAATATGTTTCCTTCGACATATTTCTAGTTTTTCTGACAAATTTGCTAAGTCCATTTGATTTGGTTTGAAAGCGCAAACGTGTTCATTGAAATTTTTTTTTGTATTCACTTTCTTTGCAGGTAGAGCTCCCTAGGGAGCTACTTTATTTATATGCCCTATAAAGTGGGGGATAATAATAACAAACGTGACAGCACGTGCAATGTAAAATTTTTAGGGTGTGGAAGTGTCTAAATAAATTTTATGACAACTAATAATTTTACGAGCACATTGATAGCAGGGCTAAACATAAAATTGAAAATTGTTTAAAAAAGAAAAGAAAGCTTACACGCAAAATTTTTTAAATATTCTTCTTCTGCCAAGTATATATATATGCATGTAATGGTTATTACAGGAAAGCTATTTTATATAAATTTGTTAATTAGAGAAATGTACTCGTATATGGAACTTTTTTCATGAAAACGAATGTATGTATGTATATTAGAGTGGCCGTTAGTTGTATGGAAAATTTTTTTGTTTGATTTATTATATTCTCTCCCCCCAAATCGGTTAAGTTTTATGTAAAATATATATATACAAAAATATTTCATAGCGATCAGTTTCATTGAAACTAATGTTTATTGCTGAGCTAAAATATTGCCATACATCATATTCTTGTCATATGCAAAAAATTACATTGAAAAATGGACTTGAAGGCCAACTTTGAAGGGGGTGGGACGCATCCCCTAAAACACAACTTATCGCTATGAAATTTTTTTGTATTTTTTTTTTACATAAAACTGAACCGATTTGGGGGCAGAGAGCATAAGAAATCCCCAAAAAAAATAAATAAATAACGGCCACTCTAATGTACATACATATGTAACTGTTACTGCTTTACACTACGTCTATATACACGCAAAGAAAAAATATGGTTGAGGCAACCATAATCAAACAGCAACATACTATGATTGAATTATATGGTTGCAGTCAAATCATATTATTGTTAATAAAAAACCAAACTGTAATTATATTATTATCTGATTTAATAATAATATTATCTACAAGAACAATTGACTTTGTTGTACCTAATCTTATTATTTTTAATATGACAACACTATTGTAAGATGTGACTAAAATATAATTGAGACTCACCATAACATGATCTAATATTATATTAATATTGTTAAATATGACCACAGTATTATTTAATGTAATAATACTATTTTGTTTTTTAATCATATTTTTATTGTAGAAACAGCTGTGCGTTAAATTCGAAATAAAAATAAATTAATATTATTGACATAAAATGTATGTATAGAAATGTATACTTACACGACATACAGACATGTCTATATAAAGAGATACACAAATGTTTATATATTTTTATTGGCCAACCCTTTTGTTTATACTTTATTTATCTATTAATTTATTTACAAACAAAATACCGAACTGACAGATGTTTCTGAAAAAGATTTTTTTTTTAACTTAAAATAGTATGGTATTGGATAACATTATATTGTTATTTACATCATATTATTTTTAAATAATCATACAAATTATGTTGTAGTCATAAATTTTTAAGAAAACTGTATTGTTAAACTCTAACCATATCACACCTTTTTATGGATGTGATAATGTAATTATTAAATTCAAACATTACTCTGTTTATCGTAACGAAATAAATGTTTAAAATAACAATAACTAGTTTTCAACGACCACACATTTGTTTCAGAAAACATAATATTGTTTTCTCAACCATTCTACAACCATATATTTTCTTTGCGTGTACCTGATATATTTTTGTCATGACAAATGTCACATTCCATACATGAAAAACAGCTAACATAAAAAAAAATTATTTTTCAATATAGAGTTTGACGTTTGTCATGATAAAAATATATCAGATATAGACGTAGGGTTAGAGAAATTTTTAGAGTTTGAAATGCAAACGTTTAAAGCTGAG
Source organism: Tachina grossa (assembly GCA_949987645.1). Classification (NCBI taxonomy): domain Eukaryota; kingdom Metazoa; phylum Arthropoda; class Insecta; order Diptera; family Tachinidae; genus Tachina; species Tachina grossa. The sequence continues at coordinate 26,822,772 of OX465276.1, read as the reverse complement.
AACAAGCAATGTAACGATTTATTGCATTGAGCCGGAGAAAATTAGTACATTTGCAAAGATTTTTCTCTAGAAAAAATAATCAAACAAACCCTGCATACGAATGTGTGTTTGAGAAATTTTAAAATTAATTCGTCGTGATACATTGCAGATACATATCGCACACTAAATTATAAACAGTCACAACTAGAGATTGACGCATATCGAATTTTTCCAAAACGACACGATCTGAACACGAATACTAATATATCCAACACTTAAGAAAACCTCATACCTAAATAAGAGCGGCAAGCGTTGCGTGCAGTCAAATAATATTTTCACATTTAAATGTACTGAAAATGCGTACCCTCCTGCTAACTCAACGACGCTTGCCACTCTTATTTAGGTATGAGGGAAATACGCAGGCGAAAAATTTTCCTTACACGACACGACACAACACGCACGAAATCACGATACATATTTTTGTTTAATGAACTCTAAGAGACCCCTTAACTATCAACAAATTTGCTTGTTTCGAGTTTCCACTGTTCCTATCTCTCTGTGTTATTGATTCAATTTTAAATTCTACGTTTCGTTGGTATTTTCCAACTTCTTTAGGGATTCCTTATTAGAATCTGGCAACCTCAAGCATATAAAAGAAAAGTAAATATTAGGGAATAATGCAAACTTACTTTTTAGAATTCCGTACATCAAAGGTGAAAAGGAACCCTATTGTTTACGCTACGCTGTCTCTCTGTCCATTTGTCAGTCTGTCCATTACAGGCTATTTTCTTGAGAACCGTAAGAGCTACGGAACTGAAATTTAGACAGAGTGTGTAGAACTTTTGCCGCTACAACAACAAATACATGAGAGTTAAAAATTAAAGGGTGTATTTTTATACAGACTACAACAATTAACACTAAAATTAAAAAAAAATTAATTAAAAGGTGTTCTATCATTTAAGGCCTGACCCACGATATCGACAACGTTCGACTAGTCGCACACTTTCATTTGAAACAACAACAAAATATTAAAATTTGTTTTTGTTTTGAATGTAAGTGTGCGACAAGTCGAACGTTGTCGATATCGTGGGTTTGGCCCTTAATGTAATTTTGACAACTTGCTGTATCTTGGAGACCGTAACAGACAAACTCTTGAAATTTTCAAAAACGATAAAACTAAAAAACACCAAAAATTATAAAATCGCCAAACCGAAAAAAAGTCGCCAACAACCGAAAAAAAAATCGCCTAAACGAAAAAAGCACGAAATTAAAAAAAATCTAAAACTAAAATAAATCGCCAAAAACCGTAAAAGTCGCCAAAATGAAAAAAATCGTCAAAATAATAAAAAAAAAAAAATACAACAAAACGGGAAAAAGACACCAAAAATAAAAAAAAATTGCCAAAACCGAAAACTACACAAAAACGCCATATTAAAAAATGCTCAAAGCCAAAAAAAAAAAAAAATCCCAAAAACGAAAGAAATACCAAAACTATATCGGGACATAACCGCCGAAAAAGCTTAACCGACACATTTTTGGAGCTTTTGTTTTTGACGAAATTCGTCATTAACGATAGCAAATTATCGATTTTCGCCAAAAAATTTATTTTGAAAATTATGTCGCTTAAGCTTTTTTGGCGGTTATGGCACGATATATTATATAGGCTAAAGTTCATATGGTATTACATATCTAGTGTCCGTAAGGAACCCTTCGTGCGCGAGTCAAAGTCGCACTTTACTGAATTTATGTATAATAATATTGAATAATATTTTTATAAGACAATTTTAAATTTTTCAAAATATTACATAATTTTTTTAAATATCTATGTAACCCTGTTTTGGAGTATTTTTCTATTTGCACGTGGTTAATGCGTTAATTTCATTTAATAATAATTATCACTCCACTCGACATCAAATCAAGTGTCACTCCCACGCACACACAACACACACGCGCCTGCAGGAAAAAAAAACTTGTTTTATAAGATAAGAGAAACCGTTAGTTAGTTGCAGCGGCTTATTAAGTTAATATTATTAACAATTATTATCTGTAATGGTAGTCGATTTATCAACAAATCAATATATCAAATAATTTATTTGCACACTTTTTTCCTGTTCACAGATAACGTACGCATTTAATAATATACAATCTAATTGGAATCATTGAAATAATGTCGTTCAAGTTGGGCAACTACACAAACTCATTCAAAATGTCGAAATTATTAAACGGATGGCACAATGGCAACGTGGCCATTTCACCGGAACTTGTTGAATCTCAACCGCAAATTATGAAAAATGTATTGAGAACCAGAAGAGGCAGTAATAAGGTAAATAAATAAATGTTTACAAAATGGATTTTTTTTTTCATAAAGATAGATTTTGTTAAATGCATTTTATTATATTAGTTTTGGATATTTTCTATGCTTATTGAACGTAATCGTCCCAAAGGCAATCATGAATTAGAAGACGCTGAAACGAATTTGGAAACACCACTTCAGTATGAACAGAAGCCCTTGGAGGAACAAGTTTGTCTGTTGCGTGACAGTCCATTTAGAATATTGAGGGTAAGTAATAAATGACAATTATCATTCATTGTTGATTAAGGATTGATTTTGTTTTTTATGATTATTTTGTGCATGTGAGCCATTGCATAAAGCGAAACGCATTATAAAAATGGCAATAAGTAATACTGTTACGGGTCGTATTAGGGTTTCGCAATAGCGAAACGAAGCCAAAAGTGTACAGTGTTTAAAGTAACAGTGTACATACTAGAGACCTGCGTAAACAGGCTTGAAATGTAAATACGTCATGTTTTTTAAATGTTATCACGTCGCATGTATTATACTAAACCAAATATATATGCTGTCGTACTATAAGCGAAGTTCGATGGATGTATTGGTGTACGTGTATATCAAACACTCAAAAGAAGTAGTGTTGATTTGTGTATGCTTGTTATTTTACATACTGTACGTTTGAGTGTGTGTGTTAGATGTAGATGGTAAGCTATTATGTGATTAACCGCATACAACTAATGTTAATGCATGTGTGTGCGTTTCCATGTGCGCAGAAAAATAAAAGATCATACACACATTAGAGCTGCAAAACTATCGATAGTCGCTCCACTCGATAGTTTCGATAGTTTTATGTAAAACTATCGATACTATCGATAGTATCGAATAGTTTTATAAAAGTTGCCACATAAACTACATTTGACTCGAAAAAAAAATCCAGAGTCCTCAACATTTTCATTAGTATATAAAAATATATAAAGCCTTTTTTTCGATTTTATCGTAAGCGGCATATCATCGAAAATATACTTTTATATTGAACTTAAAATTTTATGGGCCTACCCATGGTTTAGAATTATCAAAATGCGAAAATTGTTGCTAACTTTTAAGACACTAACTGTAAAGTTTTATCGTAAGAGACGATTGGCGGCCGTCGCGATATCAGTACCACCAAAATTTATCTTTGTGTCGACGATGTTGAATTTATTAACATTATTAAGATACTTGTGACTACTATTTGTCGAATAACACTTGGATTTATAAATAAATTCATATACATACATATGTATTTAAGTACTTATGTATACAAAAGCAGGGATGCGATGTCATATTTACAAATTGTACTAACTTTCAAAAAAAATTTTAATTTTTTCAGTACGATTGTACCTAATTCTTTATTTATATTTTTTCAATACTTGTACTTTTTAATTAACTAAAAATCAATTAACAAAACGCCAGAAGGTGCACAAAGAATATTAGTTGCTCGGATCTGAATATAAAAGTAACATTTACGATATACTACGTTTATAACCTCTTTTTTTATTCGATTGTTCACAGTCGATGCAAATAGTCGGATTCTCTCCTTGGTAGGAAAATAAAATTTTTACATTTGCAGATGAATTTGGAATAAATAACATTCCGCCAGCAATTCTTTAAGTACCGGAAAACATCGTTTGATTTACTTAATTTTCTAATACCTTCGAGCTAAAGATTAACCCCCTTGTGCAAAAAAATAAGTGAACGTTAAAACCGGTTTTTCTATGGAAATTTTTTTTAATGTACACTTCAAGCACGCATTATTTTTTGCATAAGGGGGTTAATATATTTTAATGCTATTTTTGGCATGTAATAAATATAAAGAGATTCCAGTAGTGCTAAATGGGTCATTGCGGTGCTACGGTACTTTTGGCATTCAAATAGCGCTAAAAATTATACAATTGTACCAACTTTTCCATCGCTGTACAAAAGCATAAATCAACTACGGATAATTTGCTTCAAAGCTGCCGGCTACTGTTTACTGACTTCGATTATTTTTACTCTTTTAATTACTTGTTTTTTTTTTGCCGATAGTATCGATAGTGGAAAAAACTATCGATATTTCATTTACAACAAAACTATCGATACTATCGATAGTACTATCGATAGTTTTGCAGCTCTAACACACATACATGCAAGACGTTTGTACACGCCCTCATGCGTAGAAAGAAGCAAGTATCACAAATTCTTCCGTCACGAAGTGTTTTCTTCTTTACTCCTTTACCTACAATACTGAAACAAATTTCTTGCAAACAGTGTTGTTAACGTTTGTTTTATAAGATTTCGCTGTAGTAAAGAATTTGAAAAATCCCTCATGTCTCAAAAGTTCTTATAAGATGTCTTGTGCAGGACACTAGTACATACATACATATTTACTCGTATATGGGGCATTCCACGCCAAATCAGGCTGTTCAAAAACAACTCAGAAGAGATACTTTTATTTAGTATTACCAGTGATGGTATTTTGGTGCGTTTCGGGTATTTTTTGGTGCTTTTTGCCTCTTCATAAACGCGAAATTTTGGATAATACCCTTTTCTAAAAATCGGGTATTTACAGCGCTTTTAACAATTTCTTACAGTGCCTTTGGTGCGTTTTTGTTAAATAAAAATATTTTTAATTTAAAAAACTAAAATACTTTTAAGCGCTAATAGCACCATCTTTTAACTGAGGCTTCTTAAATTGTTTTTAATGAAAATAGCGGAAACTATGTTAAAAACAATGTAGTTTTTCTTTATGTTTAAATGATTTTTCAGTAACATACATATCTTAATCTAAGCCTAAGCTTCACCTACTATGGTATGTATGTACATATGTATGTATGTGTGCATATGTTACTATATATTTTGACTCCTGCTTTTTTTATCATTTGTTTTTGCATACTTATTTTTATTAAATTAATCAAGATTTTGTTTTAATTAATATGTCAATAAATTCTGTTATTGCATCTCAAATATATACTTTGTTTATTTTGAAGCAAAAATTTTAAATTATATTTTGACCTTTTACACTCTAAACTTTCCTTTTTAAAAGGCTTATGTATTAGAATTTAAAAAAAATATTTTCGTGCTTTTTTACCCTCTTTTTCGTATTTTTTTGCGCTTTTTACCCTTTTTGCAACAGCTTAATGTGCTTTTGCTCTTCGTAGAGATACCAACACTGAGTATTACTCCTTCAAAAAATATTTACTCAATTGATTCGCAAGCCTTGTTGAATCGTTTAAAGTTGGATTTGAAAGGCCAACATCAATTCTGTGACAATAAGGAGAAAAAGTGCTCAAATCACATTTTGCTGTTTTGCAGGAGAGCCCTTTTAAGGGTTCAAGTCAATTTTCAGAATTTTTTTCTTTTACAGTTAAATTGGGAAATTCTCAGTTTAACTTAATTTTTTTAAGCAAACATCATTCCACACACTGTAAATAATAGATTCAAGTTGTAATATACCAAAGTATAACCTCAATTATAACCAAATGAGATTAGAAGTCTAAAAGAGATAAGTCGTAAGTCATAGTGCTATAACTTCCTGACAAATCAAACAAATTAATTGAGATTTTGACCAGGGGTACTTTCGAATATGCAGATTACGGAGGTACCATTAACTAAAAATCAGCTTATCTCGACTTACGCACTTTTTCCTTTTTGCCACAGATATATATATGTATTAGTGTCCTGCACAAGACATCTTATAAGAACTTTCAAGACATGAAAACGTTAACAACACTGTTTGCAAGAAATTTGTTTGAGTATTGTAGGTATAAGAGTAAAGAAGAAAACACTTCGTGACGGAAGAATTTGTGATACTTGCTTCTTTCTACGCATGAGCGCGTGTACAAACGTCTTGCATGTATGTGTGTATGATCTTTATTTTTCTGCGCACATGGATACGCACACACATGCATTAACATTAGTTGTATGCGGTTAATCACATAATAGCTTACCATCTACATATTACACACACACTAACGTACAGTATGCAAAATAACAAGCATACACTAATCAACAGTACTTCTTTTGAGTGTTTGTTACAAACAAGCTGTCTTGGCGACATCTCTTGTTAACACTGATATACACGTACACCAATACATCCATCGTCCTTCGCTTATAGTACGACAGCATTTATTATTGGTTTAGTATAATACATGCGACGTGAATACATTTAAAAATCATGACGTATTTACATTTAAAGACTGTTTACGCAGGTCTCTTATATGTATATATGTATGTATTCAACTTCGAACATTCGCAATCTACACAAAGTCCGTTCTCTTTACAAGACTCAAGTTGAATTGTAAAAGTTTTTCAAATTTATTTATTTTTTCCGTGTTTTTTTTTTTTTTTTTGGTACAATGAAAGTTTTAAAATTGTCATCGTATAAGTTCTAGAATTGCGTTTTAAAATTTTAAATTATTCTCCACGAAGGTTATTGGATACATGTGTGGTCCGCAATAAAAATTGTTCATTGAACTTCACACTGCACTTCAATAACTAATTTCTAATTTGTTTAATAAGTCTTTAGACAAATGACGAGTTTTATTGATGTAAATGTAACTAACGCTCTTACATGCATATTTCCTAAAGCGCATTGAAATGTTCCGTTCAGTCATAAGCATTGTTGTTTGTTTATTTATTAAGTGAATGAAATAAGTTTTATTATGTCCAGCAAGTATACATTTACAAGAGTGGGGAATAAACACATCTTCAAAATTCAAGGTTATACATTTACTTAATAAAACAAAAACACACATTTTAATTCAAGGGACGTGCGACTACAATTTTTATTAAAGCCTCGAAAAAGTAAAGTTAAAAATTAAATTTAGTTTTGTACATTTCCCTGCTGACAAATCAATTAGAAATAAATTCGTGCAACAACATGTTGTTGTGTTTTCTGTTTGTGTTAAGTTATATTTTTAGGATATAAAATAAGGATGTACATAAATGCACACATACATACTTACTTACATACATTCATATGTACATGGATATAAAAAGGAATTAGTATTTAGCATTTATCTGAAAAATTATTATTTTAAGTATGAATCTTGACAAAGAAAATGTTTTCGGAAAAGCAACATTACCAAAATATACTGTTTTTAAAAAAGTTGCCTTTAAAAAACTTAAATTTTATAGCGAACATTCTTTGAAACATATTTTACATTCCCTAAAAAGTAATTTTTTTATAATATAAATCTTTTTTAAAACTAATGATATCTCCACAGACACTTTGTTTTATTTAATTTAAAAGATAGGAAGTGCTTAATGAAATGCCCTTTACTTTTAAATATAGCTAAACGTTGCCATTTCTAAGGAATATATTTTTTTAATCACCATTTATAAAAAAAATAAATTGTTTATTTTAGAACTTCTTTTAAAATAGCAACTTTTTTAAATGCCCTTCTGTTTTTGAAAATTGACTCATTTAAACACACCTTTAAAAGTATGATTTTAAGTACCTTTTTTAAAAAGCACTAATGTCTTTAAAAAGTACCATTTCCAAAAAAAAAAATTTTCAAATTACCTATTTAATTATAAGGTTTTTCAATTGTACTTTTTGTTAAAAGTACTTTTTGTTTAAAATACCTTTTGTTAAAAGTACCTTTTGTTAAAAGTACTTTTTGTTAAAATTTTTGTTAAAAATACTTTTTGTTACAAATTTTTGTTAAAGCACTTTTAGTTTAAATTTTTGTTAAAAAGTATTCTTTGTTAAAATTTTTGATAAAATAACGTTTTATTATAATTTTTGTTATAAGTACTTTTCACTAAAAGTATTTTTTGTTGCAATTACGTTTTGTTAAAAGTACTTTTTGCTTAAATTACTTTTTGCTTAATGTACTTTTTGCTTAAAGTACTTTTTATTTAAAGTACCTTTCGTTAAAATTACCTTTCGTTAAAATTACCTTTTGTTAAGAATATTTTTTTTTACAATTTTTAATAAAAGTATTTCTTGTTATAATTTTTGTTACAAGAACTTTTTGTTAATAAGTACTTTTTGTTACAAGTACTTTTTTCAAAAGTACCTTTTGTCAAAAGTACCTCTTGCTTAAGTGCTTTTTGTTACAAATGCTTTTGGTTAAGAGTACTTCTTGTTTAAGTAGTTTTTGTTAAAGTACTTTTTTATGTACTTTTTGTTAAAGTACTTTTTTATGTATTTTTTATTAAAAGTACTTTTTTATGTTCTTTTTGTTAAAAGTACTTTTGGCAAAAGGTTTTTTTTTTGTCAAAAATACTTTTTTTAAGTACTTTTTGTTAAAAGTACTCTTTGCAAAAAGGAGTTTATGCTAAAAGTACTTTTTTATCTTCCTTGTTTAAGTACTTTTTGTTAAAATTACTTTTTTATATACTTTTTATTTAAAGTACTTTTTGTCAAAAATACTTTTTTTACGTACTTTTTGTTAATAGTACTTTTTGCAAAAAGCAGTTTTTGTTAAAAGTACTCTTTGCAAAAAGGAATTTTTGCTAAAAGTACTTTTTTATCTTCCTTGTTTAAGTACTTTTTGTTAAAATTACTTTTTTATATAGTTTTTATTTAAAGTACTTTTAGTCAAAAATACTTTTTTTTAAGTACTTTTTGTTAATAGTACTTTTTGCAAAAAGCAGTGTTTGTTAGAAGTACTCTTTGCAAAAAGTACTTTTCGCTAAAAGCATTTCTTGTTTAAAGTACTTTATTTTAAAAGAACCTTTTTTGTATATGTACATACATATGTACCTTATTTTAATTGTTTTTTATTTTAAAGTGATTTTTTTAAACTTTTTAAAAAAGACCCTTTTTAATTTTTTTTTAAAGTAACTATTACAAAAAAAAAGTACCTTTATCAAAAAGTAGCCATTTTGAAAATATTTTTTTTAAAAAGTGACTATAAAAAATGTTTGGTTTTAAATACCCTTTTCGAAGTCATATTTTTCATATGGGCATTTCCACAGGAAAGATTTACTGTTATTGAGAAAGTGTATTTCTAAGTCAATTCTCATTAAAGCAATACGCTTAATTTTTTAGCACTTTAAAAAGAAATTTTGTGTGAAAACAAAATTTCTTATAAAAAAGATATTTATAATATATACACTAGAACAAAATTCTTTATAAATTTTTTTTTGTTCAAGTTTATTTACACCACATTTTTCAAAAGCGTATCTTGTCGTGTAACCAAAGGGATTACTGTTGCAATAAATTACTTGTTTTTTGTTAAGAAAAATATATTTTTGTTTAGAATAGGCGAATCAAAACATAGAAACACAAATTACCTTGAATCAGTGATGCCAACTTTTCAGACTCAAAACGCGTAAAAATTTTTGAAAAAAGGGCTAGAAAGGGCTACATGGAAAAAATATTCAAAAATAAAATTTTTCGAAAAAGCGCGAAAAGGGGCTAGTATTAAAATGTTTCTGTTGAAAATAAAAACATCAAATCAATTTTGGTAAAGTAATTTATTAGAATATAAATAACTATCATGAGATCAACACATACATAGCTTGAGAGCTTCAATATTGTACATATTTCATTTACATTTCATATTACATTTCAATAAGGTATCTACATACGTAGATTAAATAGTTAGCATATACATACATATATGTATAATAGAAATATATATACATATGTATGTTTACATAAGTAGATTCATTTAAAATTGGACGTTATTAAATAAAATTTCGATTTCTCGCTCTTCCAAAAACATACATTATCTGTTTTGGGCTGTACTGAATAACTTTCAAGGCATAAACAATTTGGAAGAAATAAAAGATTACTCTATATTATTCTTCTTTTTTAAATTGGTAAAGCAATATTGACTTTTTACTCATTTTATTTTGCTAGATTAAAGGAAGAAAAAGTTCGCAAAAGTTTAACTGTAGCCATATCGAGCAAAAACTAAAAAGGGCCTAAAAGGGCTGAAAGATTATTGTAAAAAGTGCTAGGTTTGCGCCTTTTTTAGTTTGGGGCTAAAAATTTTTTTTTGCGTTTTGACTGACTGAAAACGGGCTAAATCTAGCCCTAAAAGGGCTAAGTTGGCATCACTGCCTTGAATCATGTGTTTGTCTCTCTTCAAACTGCACTTTCTCTTGAGTGAACTCTCCTACTCTGGAAAATATCAAATTCAGGGTTGTCAAATTTTGCTCGACCTATTTCGCAAATTGATTCTAAAAATTTATGTAGTTTTTCTTAATATATATTTGATAATAAATTTTTGTTTTATATAACACTCTTTTCTTAATATAAATTTAAGCAGAAAATTGCATTACCAAAAGTAGATATAAAATTCCAAAAATTATTCCTTGTACATTTTTCTCATTTAAATTCAAAACGCATTACATAATTACTAAAATTAATGCAGAACAAATTATCAATATCAAATTGTTTTAATTTCTTGAATTACAAAAATTTCTAAGTTCAACTTGTTTAAAAATAGCCATAAAAATCGCTAGCAAATGTATTTATTGCCAAAAATTTTAAATGCCAAGCAAGTTGAAAAAGCGCCACGTTTTGCAACAAATCACCATATCTGACAACCCTGCTTTCAGCTGCTAAAGAAATTCACCACACTACACAAGTAAATAACAGTAATAAAATCACTGCCAAACATTGCCAGTGGTACAAAACGAGAAAGGGCCAAAAGTTATAAACAAAACAAAACAAAAATAATGAAAGTCAATTTATTGTATTAACTTTGCTGCATCTTGTCTTTCAAGCTGGTGACTATAAAAGCACTTCATATCCTGTGCACGACTTTAGTCTTTTGCAGTCAAACGTTGGCTCAACTTAAAAGCGAAAACTAAGCGGAATATTTTTCTAAATCAATTAATAAAGTGGTTACAAAAAATAATAATTATTAAATAAATTTTAAAATTCTTAACAAAAAATTAACACATATTTTTTTAAGTTCAACAAAATTGTCTTCAAATTAAACAATTTTTAATATTTGTATTTATTTGTGAACTGAATTTTGTAAGAAAAAAGTGGAGTGTTTTAAAATGATATTGAATATATGTATATTTTTTTACTGTCGTATTCTAAAAAAAATAATTTGGACTTGAGTGCATGCCAAAATTTTGATTAATAGTAATTTTATAAAAAAAAATTTCTTTTCTAAACATTTCAAATTTGTATGAAAAAATAACGAAAATTCGCTTCAAAAAAAATTTTTTTCCATACAAAATTACAAAACCTAGCCTTAAGGCACACTTGAAATATAAATTGATTTCTTTTAGCATACGGCCGTTAACTTTGGCCTATTATTAACACAAGATTTTGTTTTTAGTCTTTACGTTTATGTGTTATATGTAGCTTTTTCTTGTATTTAACTCGACTTTAAAAAATGTTTAAATAAATTTTGAAATTTTAGCTTGATTTAAGATAAAACTTCTTCCAATCTGTAATAGCCAAGCTATCGTAAAAAACTTAAGGTAACTTGCAGTTAGGTGTATAATTCATATACAAGATTTCCGATATTAATGATTCAATTAAAACTCAAGACATTCCAATAGGCAAACATTATTAATATGACTTTCTCGCTGTAGTTAGTTTATTGGATTTATTTTTCATATTAGCAGGATTACTAAAATAACATTTTAAATGATACTATAAAGTATTGTCTCAAATAATTCCGACAAAAAAAAACCGACTTCAATGCAAAGATCTGATAGAATATTTTCGAAAAAAAAATTTATGAGATATAAAATAAAATTTTAATGGACGTACCTCCGCCCATTTTTTAAATGCAAGATTTTGTGTGTTTTCAGAGCTGAGGGTGTGTGTTAAGTTTTTTGTTTTTTTTTTTGTTTCGGAACAGTAGAAAAACTTAAAATAACATTTTCTTATATGGAAGATTGTGTCTATGTTTGAGCTCAAGGTTCGTGGTAGGCTCCGTAAAAATCGGTTAAGTAGAACCACGTGAAATATAATAATAAATTTTAGTGGGCATTGTCCCGCCCATTTTTTGAACTTTAAGATTGTGTAATTACAAGAACCAAAGGTGTTTTATAGGTTTCGCAGCAATCAAATAAGTAGAATATCATAAAATGGAATAAAAAAATTGTGGGCGTATCCTCGCTCACTTTTTTACAATGTAACCAATAGCAATCTATACCCTCTCAGACAAAAAATAATAATTTTTACAATCGGTCTAAAATGTACCGCGTTATGAAGTAACGACCTAAGAAAAAAAATAGGGACGAATTGTTAACCTCCTCCTTTTTTTTTTTGGAAGTCTGTTAAAAACAAATAGAATTTGTTTTTGAGTTCCCGGCAATTCCCAAAAAAATTTGCAAAATCCAAAATATGGATTTTTTTCATTAATTTTGCTGTATTTTTCTTATCTTACGCCGGGCGCAGATAGCACAATTTGACAAAAAAGAATACCTGTAAGGTGTTACTATTTTTCTAGTAGGCATTGTCGAGTATTTGAAATTTTCCAAACACCTCCAAAATCTTGAGTTACGGGTAAAAACCCGGTATTTCGTACCCGTATGCACTTAACAACCTCTTACTAACCTAAATATCATCCGATTTTAAATTTATAAACGGATTTAGAAAGAAAATACCAAGAACTTTCGAACCATATAGTATGTATATTGTGTTTCAGTTAATGCCAGATATGTACATATATGTCTTATTTTTCAATCAAATATAATTTTTTTATATTTTCCGACACTTTTCTACTTAGGATTCGTTCTTAGGCAGTCTGGAACCATACTGTTTAGGACTTTATTTATAAAACATAATTGATTAAGAATAATTCGCAGGTTTGTGTTAATAAATTCCGTGGAAATTGACCAATTATGAAATATTTTATTTTTCTCTCAAATTTAGGTATTTTTTTGTAGTAGACTTTGGACTTCATTCAAAATAAATTTCAAAGTGAAGAACTCTTTAACATTCTGGTTAATTGTAAGTGTTATCAAAAACAAAACTGTATCTATACCCTGCTTCTATTTAAAACTTTAAAACTGAATCAATAGTACCAGGAACCATTTTATTGAGTTCCGATTTAAAATGAAAACATGTACATTAGGCTTATGCGTAATTTTTAAACACAAAGGCTCACTGGGTTTTCATATGCGGGCTAAAATTCTAAGACAAACTGCGTTTTTACTTTTTTGATATCTTAAAAAAAAAGTTCCGCACCAAATGCATTTTCTGCAGCAAAAATGTGGATTTTTCAAATCCAAAAAAATCTCATATTTTCATAATGACAAAAAATTTTTTGTTAATAAACCATCTACTAGTACCCGAATTTTGATCCGCTCATCACGAATCTGCTGTTTATTTTAAATTCCATTAAGCGGTTTTCGAGATATGACCATTTGCAAATTTGTGAAATTATCACTCAGTTTCTTATGTACATACATATGTACATATTTATGTATGTAGTACGTGCGTACATATGTATATGTATCTGCTATGTTAACATTATAATTTAAATATTTGATAACAATAATAATAAAACAAAAATCATTTAAATTTACACAAAATCTTATCACCTGCATGCACCTAATATAAAGTGAAGTAACCTTATTGGATTTTAACTAATAAAATTACAAACTGTCAAATCGATTTAACTTTAAATGACAACAAATAAAAGTGAATAAATAATTAATTATTTGAATAAATTTGTTTATATATACAAGAGATAATTTAAATAAAATTTTGTTGTTGCCTAAAAGTATGCTTTATACTTTTTTGTATCAGTGTTGCCAGAAACGTTTTACAGAAAAATTTTACAGGAGAGCAGTTTTTATGATTGCTTTATACATGCATTCATTCACTGGATACATCAGGATGTATTATGACCAGGGACAGGACAAATACATAGGTTTCTTAGCCCCTTAGAATATAAATATAAAAAACTCGAAATATTTTAAAAATTGCTGAAACAAAATATTGTGGCCTATTTCCCAACTGCGAAAGAAAACTTTCGACTTAAAATTTATATTGAAAACAAAAACAAATTCTCATATTTTATTATTGTTTTCAATATAAATTATAAGTCGAAAGTTTTCTTTCGCAGTTGGGAAATAAGCCATTTTTTTTTTTTTTTTTTTTTTTTTTTTTTTTTTTTTTTTTTTTTTTAGAAAATGTTAAGGAAAAAATAATCTATATTAGTGAAAAACTCAAAAGAGAAGAGTGCACACTTGATTATACGATTTTCAAAAATATAAAATTTTTTGCGAAAAACAAAAATTTTAAGGTAAAAAGTGGTCTGTATAAGCTATTAGGGTTCCTAGACACATTCAAATTGTATTAATATGTTCACAAATGTTGTCCAGTTTTACCGTAGCTACAACTTTGCCCAATATTCTTAACAAAAAATTAGTAATCCCTGTAAGTTATCCTGTAAAAAATAAAATAAAAGTGAAATTTTTTTCCATTACTTCTGCAAAAAAAATCTGCAAGAAGAAATAATTTTTTTGGAGTAAAATGTTAATAAGAATTGTTTGGTTAACTGTTAGATGCATTATTGTCACATACACTTAATCGGTATTATCAATTCTAGGGTTTGCACAGCAATTAATCGTAATCTAAATCGCGATTAAACGCACCTTTTAATCGTAATCGTAGTCGAACCCATTAATCGCTCGATTACGATTAAAACTTTTTCACTTTTTTAAGCAAATAATTTATGCCAAATTTGTATAAAGGGAAATTCAACTCATAAAAAATTTATTTTAAAATTTTTAACATAAAATATGTATTTAATACATTTGGCCTAAACATGTCTATATGCCTGGATTTCATTTAAGCTTAAACAAATCCTCAGTAGACTTCAACCATACTTTGGAAAGTTTCAAACCTTTTATCTTCTACACATATTTTCACAAAACCATTTGAGAATTTACGTAAGCTTTTTGTAAATTCCAAAAGAATAAAGAGTAGGCTCAGAAACTTATACAAGAAACAATTTATTTTCAATACGAGTATGCATCTATTTTATTTTCCTACACCTTTATACAATTAAAAGTATTATGTATAAGCAAAATGATAAATAAAATCAAAATTAAGCACGTATTAAATTTATTATTTTATTTTATTATACTCTCCCAATTTTATTTCAAAAACGTCGTCTCAAAAATTTCATTACGATTGATACAAATATTTTTCATTCGGTTGCGAGATATGTGCAGTTTGCCTTATTTTTTGAACCCCGCATTATTACAAAAAAAAAAAACATAGAAATTTAAAAATAAATTCAGTTAAGTGCGACTTTGACCCGCGCACGAAGTATTCCGTACGGACACTAGACATGTAATTCAATACTAACTTTAGCCTGTTGAAAAAAAATTGTTTTGGCATTTTTTTTTTCATTTTTGGTTTTTTTCGGTTTTGAGCGTTTTTTTGGTTTTTGGCGATTTATTTTAGTGTTAGAATTTTTTTTTAAATTTGGCGATTTTTTTCGTTTCGGCGATTTTTTTCCGATTTTTGGCGATTTTTTTCGGATAGGCGATTTTATAATTTTCGGATTTTTTTAGTTTTACCGTTTTTGAAAATTTGAAGAGTTTGCCTCTTACGGTTTCCAAGATATAGCAAGTTGTCAAAATAACATAGTCAAAATTGCATTAACTGATAGAACACCCTTTAATTTAAATTTTTTAAAATTTTAGTGTTAATTGTTGTAGTCTATATAAAAAATACACTAATTTTACAAATTTCAAGTGTCAATATACATATGTACATACAATTGTATGTATATTACATGGAATTTTAACATATTTCGTTGCTCGTTTTGGAACACTCTTTAATTTTTAACTCTCATGTATTTGTTGTTGTAGCGGCCAAGGTTTTACATACTCTGTCCGAATTTCAGGTTCGTAGCTCTTATGGTTCCTGAGAAAATAGCCTGTGACGGACAGACAGACAGACGGACAGCGTAGCGAAAACAATAGGGTTCCTTTTCACCTTTGGTGTACGGAACTCTGAGAAGTGTATAGGTATAAGTGGGTGTAGGCGTCTGCTGAATTTCATGGTGAATGAACAACTTCGTATAAAAATATGGTTTTTTATATGAACTTGTTCATTCATTCAGGGCTATCATAAATAAAATTCCGCGTGAAATATTTCCCGGGGAACAATTCCAACTAATAGCAAGTAATAGGGAAAACAAAAAATTCTAATTGGAAAAGGGAAAAATTTCACGCGGAATTTTATTCATGATAACCCTGATTATGATATAAATTCATCAGGTGTGGGTGAAATCTATCTATATATGTATGTATATAAAAGAGGATGTGTGTATGTATTAGTGATGAGCGATAACGTGATTTTTTAATAATGTTGCTCCTTGTGAACGTGATTTCTAAATCGCTGTTCTTTTAAACTGTGACTGTGATCATAGTTTAGCAATATTTTGTTTGTAGCAGTTCTGTTATTTTGAGAAAATGTAATAAGAAGAACAGCAGTGAAATTAAACAGTGACTGTGATCACGATTTAACACATTTCAGCTCTTCTGCTTTAAAAGTAATTATTTATTAGTATTAGTGTCTTGATAAATACTAATAAGAAGAGCGACAAGAATAAACAATTAGCAATCAACCCAGCGATGCCAACTTGGTGCTTTTGGCACTATTTTTAGTGCTTTTTGAAGACTAAGAACGCCAATTTTTGAGCGTTAGTGCCAAACTAACAAAAAGCACTAAGTAGTGCTTTTAAGAAATTTGTGTATTTTTAAAATTACTTTAATAAAAAACTTGGTGTATTTATTTTTTCTGTGTAAATCATAACTTTTTCGTCTGATATATTTCATTAAAGATGTTGATAATATTGCCGAAATAGAGAATAGCTTAGAAAACATTGTTAAATTGTACTCGTTTTTCACGTTAGTGCTTTTTACGCTTTTTAGATCTCAAAATTACGCTTTTTAGTGCTTTTTTTAAATTCTGATGTGCTTTTAGAGCCAAAAAATTTGGCATCACTGAATCAACACCATCCGTACATTGAGAATTGTCGTATAACAGGCAGAGAGACAATAAAATTGCAAATATAAAAATGTGAGCTGTACATAGCTGCCAGACGATTTGACACGATTCTACGATTTTTTTCTTGACAAAAGCTGAATGTATAAAAAAAAAATGAATGTGGTAGCTTCATTTACTGTAAAGTAAGCATACAAGAACATTCACAGTTTGTATGGAAGAACTATATTTCCAAAACCTGTTACTTGATAAATTCAGTCACAGTTGTGATATGTGATTTTTCAATGTATGTATGTATGTATGTATCGTACGGGCTCCGAAACGGCTTGGCCGATTTTGATGAAATTTTCAGGGAATCTTCAGCATATTCAGGCGGGTGACACTGTGAAGTCTGATTTTTGATTTTCGGTCTGCGTGCGGAGGGGCGTGGCAAAATCCATTTTTCATATTGCACCACCAATGCCATATATATATATATATTTATTTTTTTTTGTTTTTTTTTATTTTTTTTTTATTTTTTTTTATTTTTTATTTTTAAATATTTACAAATAAAAATTTTTTAAATATTTACAAAAAACCTGTGTTAATAATGATCCAATATCCAAATTTTAAAACTTTCGAAATGTTGCATTAAAAAATTCGAGTTTTCGGTTTATTTACAAAATATTTACATCATTCGATAACACGATGGGCGTAGCGAAGCACACCGGTTGTATCTAGTATTATATAAAAATTAATTAAGAAAATAGAAATATACTTCGTCCTAGGAAAATTTTACTATCAAAAGATTGATTTCCCTTAATTTGTACATATTGTTTTTGATACTAATAAGTTCGGATTTACGAACTTCATTTTACATGCTTTACAATTTTCACCAAATAAAGATTCAATTGAAAAGCGAAATGAAGACAAGAAAAAATTCATGACGCAATTTATTTTGGTTTTAGTAAAAATTGTAATAATATGTTTTCTTGATTAATCGCAATTAACCGATAATTGCGATTAATCGCATATTTTTTAATCGTAATCTCTATTATGAAACCAATCGCAGTTTGACTATCTTAATCTAGGCACAAAATTCAGATTGCTGTAAAAATAATGCTGTCTCACTCAGACAGTCTTATTTATAATTTTTTTAATGTTTTGCGATTACTAAACAATTTTATATCATTTTTCTGTAATTTTATGTGTTGAGCAGTCGAATTTGTGTGTTTCTTATATTGCAATTCTAAAACAATTTCTTTGAATTCGAATTTCAGATTTGACCAATTTAAATGTAAATTTTTCGAGTTTTATCTATACCTTATTGATATTTTGATGTAACAGGCATCATATGTACGTACCATAATCCTTGAATTGTCTCCTTTACTAAATGTAATAGCAAAGTAGACATAAAAAACTTAGATCTCTTGCATTTGCGAGGAAGTACATAATAAAAACTATTATATTTTATATTTTTTTATCAATTCTCAAACAATCACTTCAAATACGCAGTTTATTCGCAATCATTTTGATTAAAGTAAATAACGAAATGAAAAAATAAGCTAAATGAATAAAGGATTTACTTTGAAATTACAATATTAAAAAAAAAGGAAAATAATGTAAATTAAAATTTCATTCTAAAACAAAACAAATCTAGCAAAATATGCAGCTGGATAATAGCGAATAAATAAAAAATTTAAAATTTTTCTAATTATGAAATATTTAATTAACAGCATAAGATAATTTTTTAGACAAACAATAACTTTAAATTGATCTGAACAATTTTATAAAGTGAAAATAATTGTTTAAACCAAAAACTATTTTAAACGACAGTAGAAAAAACATTAATAAAAGTTAACTAGACAAGAGGATTGGAAAATAATAATAAAAATTAAAAAAAACAAAAAGTGTAAAAGTGTGAAAGAGAAAGCTTATGATAAGAATGAATTCTAATATGAAAAGCTCTTCTAAACGTCATGCTATTGTAAAACCAATACGTTGTTTAATAAACGGTTGCGCTCGCGGTGCCAAATTGGCCGTCACCACTCCCTTTAAACTGTCAACACAGTGGACACAAATGTTAGTCATGCCACCGGTACCGGAAGTAACTATTGAGGATTTCATACAGGTATTGTACGCGTAATTAATTTTCCCCCTTATGCAAAAAAATATTTTACTTTAGCTTTAAAGTTCATAGTAGTTGATAAGCACTTTAAGGCTAACATAGCTTTGTTAAAAAATCATATGCAAAAGACAACTTTAAATATTTTGTGATTTAATAATAAATACTGGTAACACCAGCGTGTTCAACAACCACTTCACAGCTTATGATGTACAAAATTGAATACAATTTCATTCGGGTATTCAAATATTTTTTTATTTTATTAAATAAATTTTTATTATCTTGAAGTAAAGCAACCTAATTTAAAAAATATGAGCTTCTTCCTAGTAGGAAAACAGATAAACACAACCATGAAGTAAAAGTAAAAAAATGTGAAAAATTATCACAATTTTTTTTATTCGAATGAAACGAGTATTTGAATATCCAGCTTTTTTCGATTTGTTTTGATTGTATGTACATCACTAAAACATTTTTGTATAATTGTATTTATTTTAATATTTTTTTATGGATTTTGCTATGTATTTCGAAGCAGTTGGATAATTTGGTGATGTTTCCCATTACATGACAGAAATAATAAATTTAAGATAAGAGCAGGCACTTCTAGCTTCATTTTCAGATGTAACATGAAACAGTATGTGCTATATTAGTAAAAATATTTGAGGTACAAAATACACATTTTGGAAATATCAACTTAAAGTAGTCTTAACAAACGTCGGTGCCTACTTTAGAATTTTTATACAATAATTTTTTTTAGAATACAACTTTACTTAGCATTGCTTGGCAAAGCTTTATTAAGTTTTTTTGCATAAGACCCTTTATCTTTTAAACTATTTTAAGCCGCACAGCTCATTCCACATTGGTCATTCTGCACGCACAATTTGCGGTCTTAGTCATCTCATGTGGATGTCATAACAAACAAAACAAAAAAAATTTGATGATGTCTCACATACACTTTGTTTTATTTAAGTGTCAAAGATAGGGAACGTTCTAACCGAGATTCCACTATCGGCTTAATGTACCAATTTTCGTTGGCTCGCTGCAATAAAGTCATAAGTAATAAGCCAAAATTGCTTTAATTTTCAATTAATTCTGGAATAAGTCTATATGGCTTAATTGCCAATGAATGCAGTATAGTGCAATCATGTCCTAATATTTTAATTAATTGGATACTGGGAGCTCGGCTTTACACCCTATACGATTTTATGCATTAGAAGTTATATTTGAAGGAAATATTTTAAGCGTTTAAAATAACATTAAAAAGACATTTTAAAAATTGATCAATGAAGAGCTGAGCTTTTTTCCTTTGAAGAGTTTCTTATAAGAAATATTCTCCTGATAATATTTTCAAAATTCAAAGTTGAAATTTCATTAGTTCCTGTCGCTAGTTACCACTCTGCTGTCATAATAAATAAATTTATGATAAAATAAAACAGGATTTATTCCCAAAAGACTTTCAATGTTGAATATATGTATATAGTATGTGTACCAGAGAACGGCAAAAATCACGTATTTCCTGATTTAATCATACTATAAATTTGTTATTCACTTTTAATCATGCAAAATCAATCAACATTGAGTATAATCATCATCGTAATGGTGAACGCTTCATTTAAGTAAATGTGAGTCCAGTGATCGAACATGTTTTATTCACATCAGTGATGGGAAATGAACTTTGCGTTTCGGTATCAAAAAAAATTTCCGAGTACTTTTTTGATCCCGAGAGTACTAAAAATTATTATTTTATTATTAACAAAAGTTATATAAAATTAATTTACAAAGAAATAAAAAGGAAGACAAAGCGTATACATTAGAGCGGGTGGATTTTTTTCAAAAATCATATAGCAAACACACAATCTACACGAAATTTGGAGAAAATTCTCCCAAGATACCATGGGTCTAAAATCAAACCCTATACCGCACCTCTCGACATGATACATGTATACGACTTTTTAATTTTTTTTTTTCATCCATCCAAATCGACCCGGCCTAATATTAATATGTGTGTACATACTTAGGCAAAGGTACAACAAGAAAAATATTTCATTCTCAAAGTCCACTTTTGCCCTCAGAACTTGACAGAATACAATACAAATTTTACAATTTTCTGTAAACTGATTTAAAACAGTTGTTTCAACATGTTT
Source organism: Tachina grossa (assembly GCA_949987645.1). Lineage (NCBI taxonomy): Eukaryota > Metazoa > Arthropoda > Insecta > Diptera > Tachinidae > Tachina > Tachina grossa. The sequence continues at coordinate 26,801,335 of OX465276.1, read as the reverse complement.
TGTGATTACATATGTCAAATATGGTTTCGTTCATATTTAATTGTGAAGGGTTACACTTTTTAAATATCTTTGTTAATACAGGACAAGGCGAATCCAGTATCAGGTGAAATTTTCCCTACAACAGTACAACTTCACAAAACACAACATGTGGTTTGATGTGCTACAAAACCAATCTGTCAAAAGATTTCTAAGCAAATTTTGACATTTTGGTTTAAATTGCTCAATTTGGCATCAGCCGGGCGGAAAAGGTCACCTGATACTGATTTCGCCTTGATATAGGGCAATTATGAATAAAATTCTGCGTTAGATTTCTCACTTTTCCAATTAGAATTTTTTGTTTTTCCTATTACCTGATATTGCTTGAAATTGTTGAAGTTGTTCCGCAGGAAAAATCTCTCGCGGGATTTTATTCATTGCTCTGATAAAATTTCGTACCATTTGTCGAAAACGAAATTTAATTCTTGGCAAAAATAATATGCATACGCGCGCCTTCTAAATGCATTTCTAAGTTGGCTGTGAGAGTATCAAATGTGTTGCGGGAGTACTACGGTACTTTTTCATATCAAATAGTATCAAAAAAAGTACGATCGTACCAACTTTCCCATCACTGATTCACATCATTCATCATACATTAAGCTTTTGTTCACATTTATTTAATCATGCAACAAAACTTAATGTTGAATAAAATCAGAATCATACTTACGAACGTATCGTTTGGTTAGTTGCAAGTAATTTCATACATGTTTTATTAAAATTTTTATATAATCAGGTTTTCATGTTGAATAAAATCAAAACAGAGGAGTTATGAAAAATATTATTGTTTTAATACAAATTAGTAAGCAAACACTTTAAAAAGAAAAAATGGAAAACGACCAGGATTTTGTGCTAGACCAAATTTCTAAAAGTGTTTATACTTCATCACCGAGACGAAAAGGAAGAAGTGCAATATGGAGCATATTATCACAAATAAATATATATACAGGCAAATCTCGGTATAACGAATCTCGCTTTAACGAAAATCCGATATAACCAACGTCCACATTTTTTACATTAACTACCTTATATTACGAATATTATCCTAATTTTATACTGGATATAACGAATGATAAAGAACAGATCGCAAAATTAAACACAAAAACTTGCTAGGAACATATCTCTAACATTTAGTTCTACCTTATATAGCCAATGTTTTGATAAATAGGTACATATGTGGTTTATATAACGAACGGCAAAAAATATTAACAAAATCGACAGCCGCAATGAAAATGCAAAAAATGTGACACCGTTACTTTGCATTTGGTAGATTATTTGAAAACAAATTACCCTTATTATTTTTATTGTATTGTATCTTGTCTACAATAATAATAATTATAACAAAAATAACACTTGAAAAAACTTTGCGATATAACGAATTTTTCGGTATAACGAATGGGCCTGACATTATATCGTTCGTTATACCGGGATTTGCCTGTATATATATATATATATATATATAAATATATAAGTAGAAGGGCCATAACAAGTAATTGCAACTTTACAGGAGAAGGTATAATAGAAACTGTAATATTCACAATGTAACTTTTTTTGTCCAATTGCTTGTAAAAGCGTTATTTTTTACACTATTGCATTAAATTTTTGTGACGAGGTGTATTTGTGTGAAATGTGTTGGAATCACTGAAAAACTTAATTTCGTAAAAAATACGAAATATGGCTTTTCTACTTGATACCATCGGTATATAAATTGCTAAATACATAAGTATGTACATAATATTCGTTTGTTTCTAAAAAATCATCATCACTTGATGCATACGCGCTCATTTTTGCTTTTTTTATTTTATTCATCATACAAATATTTGTTGATAATCAGAACGAACGCTTTTGCCTACTTATTTTATTTTTTATCAAAATAATCATGAATGGGAAAAAGGAGCAAACAACCGAATTGATTGGTACGATGCGACACATGTTTAAAGTCGTAGAGCCAACAACAACCGTATGATTGGAATGATTAAAAACCAGCAACGATTATGTATGTTGGAGCCAGTTTGATTGTATGAACACAAAGGCATGCTTTTAGAATATTGATTACGTATGAATATTTTTTCAATCAGATTTTGTCGTTCTCTGATGTGTACATACATATGTATATATTGGAAAAAGTTAAGTTATTTTACAAAAAAAAATATATGTATGCATTAGTGATGCACGAATATTCGTATTCGTATTCGAATTATCGAATATTCGGCAATTTTCAGGCGAATACGAATATGAATATTTTTCCAAAGAAATTAAATAAATAAATGCATAAATCCTAAACGAAATTTAAATAAATGACTAAAAATTTTAGTTTGTACAAATATATTAATTTTTATAAGACATTTGTGCTTTGTATCATTTTCAAATATTATTTAATGACGATCATTAAAATTTTGGGTACTTTTTATTAACTTTAAAGTACGCCTTTTTCATAACAATTTTTTAATATTTCATATTGCATATAATATTCGTATTCGTATTCGTATTCGCGAATATCAAAAATTGACATTCGTTACATCACTAGTATGTATATACTAAGTAATACGCATATAAGCACAAATACATACTCACATGTGTGTATGTGTGTGAACATACATACATATCGTCACCTTAAAGACCAAACGACCTATCAGCAGTTTTCAAAAGTTTACAGGAGAGAGAAAAAACGTTATAAAATTGGAACTATTTGCAATATTGAAACGAAAATTATATATTCAGATTAAAATGAAACCAGAAGTATATATCGGTTGAGAAAGCTCGGTTTTTCTAAACACAGCCTATGATATGGAGCCTAGGTTATTTGGAATTGTAAAAATCTGAAACCAAACAACTTATCAGCAATACTAATTAGTATGAATAATTAAGCATTCCTTTAAACACATGAATATTATTTAAATTAAATATTAACAGTTATAGTTTATTTTACTTGTTTAAACAAAAAAGTGCCTAATGTTTGCTTAAATTACACTATGCAACAAAATTAAAATTTTATCATGATTTTTGATGATTTATTTTGCTCTTTTTTAGTACGTCACGGCCTTCTAAAGTATACATTTTTTATTTTCCCTAAAATTTTTAATTTTTAAATAAAGTTATTAAAAGTTATTAAAGTTAATTTTTCGGAAAAAATAGAACAATGTCGATTTGAAGCTTTTTCACAACATTTTGATGTGCACCCAGGTTCCATTTCTCTTGCCTTTCTGTAAACGATTTTGCCTTTTGAAAAATCTTCATATTCCTTACCGTTCATACGATTTTTATTTTTTTTTCTTCTTTTTTGTTGACTTTTTTAGGAACTTCCATATTTGCCCGTTTCAGTAAGTCAAAACGCGAAAAAAAAATTTTTAGCCCCAAACTAAAAAAGGCGCAAACCTAGCATTTTTTACAGTAATCTTTTAGCCCCTTTTTAGTTTTTGCTCGATATGGCTACAGTTAAACTTTTGCGATTTTTTTCTTCCTTTAATCTAGCAAAATAAAATGAGTAAAAAGTCGATATTGCTTTACCAATTTAAAAAAGAAGAATAATATATAGTAATCTTTTATTTTTTCCAAATTTTTTATGCCTTGAAAGTTATTCAGTACAGCCCAAAACAGATAATGTATGTTTTTAGAAGAGCGAGAAATCGAAATTTTATTTAATAACGGCCAATTTAAATGTATCTACTTATGTAAACATACATATGTAATTATATATATTTCTAATATATATATATGCTAACTATTTAATCTACGTATGTATGAAATATGTAAAATATTGAAGCTCTCAAGCTATGTATGTGTTGATCTCATGATAGTTATTTTTATTCTAATAAATTACTTTAAAAAAATTGATTTGATGTTTTTATTTTCAACAGAAACATTATAATACTATCCCCTTTTCGCGCTTTTTCGAAAAATTTTACTATTTTTTTATTTTTTAATATTTTTTTCAATTTAGCCCTTTCTAGCCCTTTTTTCAAAAATTTGTACGCGTTTTTAGTCTCAAAATTTGGCATTACTGCATTTTATTGCGTTTTAAAACTTTTTTATTTTCTTTTCACTTCTAACAATAAATAAAATGTAATAAAAAACAAAGAACAACAAATCAAAAGTAACTGTTTCTCAAAAAGAAAAAATTCAAATAGTTACTCTGATTTCTTCTTTAGCATGAGTGCTGATAGGTTATTTGGTTTCAGAAAATTATACACTTACTGATAGGGTATTTGGAAATTTGGTAATAGCTTGTTTATTTGTAATATTAGGCGTTCAAAATTTTGCATATATATGCGTTATGATATACGGAATAATATTAAATAAAAAACTCAATTTTGAAATTTTTGCTGATAGGTTGTTTGGTCTCTAAGGTGACGATATATTAAGGTCAAATCCATTGACAAAAAACTTTCACTTTGAACTCACTTTGAACAACTTAAAATCATATTTAATCCTTAAAACTTTTAAGATGCTTCACATCCCAACAAAAAAATGTAAGTCCTTCCCAGACTTCTAAGTAGAGTTTTTCTTTTCCCGGACTTTTTCATTTCCCGGGAATTCCCGCCCAGTGTAAAACAATAAAAAATATTTTTAAATTTGATTTATTTCAACAAAAAACAAATTATAATTCATGAGATCGATTAAATAATAACGTTTTATAAAAACATTAGTCAAAAAAATAATACCTTGATATCTGTAGCAATAAGGAAAAACTGCTTAAGTATTTTACTGTTTTGCAGGAGAGCACTTTTAAGCGTTCAAGTCGATTTTCAGAAATTTATTTCTTTTAAAGTTAAATTGGACAATTTTCTGTTAACGTTTACTTTTTTAAGCAAACATCGTTCTGCATACTAAAATTAATAGATTTAAGTTGAAATATACCAAGGTATAAGCTAAATTAAGCTATTATTCCAAATGAGTTTACAAGCCTAAAAGAGATAAGTTCCAAGTCATAGTGCTATAACTTCCTGAAAAAAAACACAAATTAACTAAGGTTTTGTTGACCAGCGGTACTTTCAAATATGCAGATTACGGAGGTATCATTAAGTCAAAATCAGCTTATCTCGACTTAAGCAGTTTTTCCTTTTTGCCACAGATATAATAGTAACACATAAGTACCAACATTAATAAAACACAAATTATACGAGTATTATTAAAAAATATTACAAAATATTTCTTTGAAAATAGAGCTTTAGTACAGAATAAGCATTAACAGAATCGTACTTTTTACCAAAGAGAATCTCTAATTATTTTGTATTTTTTTTTGTTTCCTTGCGCGTTTCTGCTTCTACTTTTATGAAATGCTGTAGAACTAAATTTTGAACGTGGTGTTCCGATTCCGATTTTGCAAATAAAGGCCTCTAAGTCTCAGAGAACATGTGTGCCAGATGTAAACTCGGTTTTAGTTGTTGTAAAACTTTAGATATTGTTCTATCACCTTATTATTGCACCATCGCATTCATAAAGTGAATGACGACACTGATCAAGGAATGTGTACATACAGACTAAAGTTGCCAAAATAAAATAAAAAATAAAAATCCCGAGAATTGCTGCACAAGTTTCCCGGGATTTCTTTCCCGGAAAATGTGCGGGAAACCCCGTATGAAAAACACTACTTCTAATGGATCATTAAATAAAAATGTTTAGCTTCTTGAGAAACCATATTAATAACTTCCAGATCTTCAAAAAAATAATAATAATAAAGTATTGAAAATTTATTTACTTGAAGGAACTTTTTTAACTCCGGTCTCTTATTTACAACATTGTTAAGAAACGTAGATTTTTTTTATTCAATAAAACTTTAAACAACGTCCCCCTAATAAGGAATATAATCGTGCTAGAAATGAAATTAACTTTAGACAGATGCGTACTTTTATAAGGAATACAATCGCAAGAATCCAGAAAACTGACCCTTGCAACATGATACTGAATTCTTAATACCAACATTAAAGGATTTAATGAAAGCCCTAGCAACGAAATATTAGAGATTTTTGTTCAAAACTAATTTTTTTTAACTTCATACGAAAGACTACGTATCGAATAAATGGTAATCTAAATTGAGAACATATCTGTATAAAAATTAAACGCATTTGTACTACTCCGTAGCCACAATGTTTGCTGGGATGTATTTTCGAAATGTGCTTTGTAAGAAAAACTTTCTAACAAGACAAATTTTGTAATTTTTATGCATCATTCATAGATTTTTTTTAGTTTAGCTTTCAAGAAAATTCCAAAAAGCGCATAAACAAGCGCAAAAAGCATAAACAATTTTAACTTATTCTTACATTAGTCCTCGTACGAGAATAAATTGAAAAATTCAGTTTTACTTTCAATCACACCATGTGAAGAAACTCGACGGTTATTAACAGCCCAGTAACTATATATATACATATATATATATATATATATATATATATATATATATATATATATATATATATATATATATATATATATATATATTGTAATGAATGTAATTTAAAGAAAACTATAGGATCTTCCAGCAGGGACTTCCGAGCGTTTTGTGTTTTATTTTACTAAAAATGAGCTTTAATCATTTTTTGCTTCATGGGTATTAGATACTTTGCCCAGATCAAATAGGGACAGTTACACACAGTGGGCGATGTTGGCAAATATATGGAAATATTTCTCTACACCCAGAAAAAAGATTGGTTGGAAAACGGTTAGTCCAATAAAATATCATTTGCATTAACTATATTTCAGTTCACGCTATCAATTTTCTGTTAATCCAAAAAACAATCCATGTTCATTGCCATAAGGGCATAATTGTAACAAATATATGATTGTGACAATACTTAAATTGATTGCATCAACCGAGCGTATGCTTTTGTCATGACTAATTAACTGATTGGTTGACCCAACCGAATAAAATATTACGAATTGAATTTTACTACCAACTTTTTGTATTAGCAACTAAAAAATTGTCGTTCTATAATAAAATTAAAATAAAAACTTTCAATCAGTTGCTGCAACTAACTAGAGGTTGAGTTTACTATCATAGTTTATAGCAGCAAATTAAAAAATTAACTTTTGTGCCTTTCAAAGATATTATGATTTGTGAATTCTCCTTTTCAAAATGTGTGGTTGAAGAAATGTATATAGACATGCTTCGCCATTAGGAAATAAATTTCAATTAAAATAAACTTATGACAATATGTCAAATAATAAATTTCTTAAATTGTGTATTTTTATTTGCGTTTATTGTTTATTTTTATTTCAGCAAGGAATGCCAATTTTTCTTTTACAGGTACCAATTATGATATTGTTTTAATTATATTAACCAAATTTTCGGTAGCAAGAATAACATTTATTTCAAATTCCATACTGTCAACCAATTTTTTCTGTTGCTGCAACTATTGGGTTGAGGGTTATAATTAAAATATAGTGGTACCACAAGAAAATTTCAGTCGCTATAGCAGAATTCTATGATAGTTGCTGCAACCGCCAAAATTCAATTGGCAACAAATTCGGTTGTCACAACGAATCTGTTTTCTCTGTGTAGTTTTTCAAAGGCCGGTACCGATTGTTATAAAATTCCATACAGCATTTAAACTTTCATTAAAACAAATGAGAGGCTAAGAACTAATATAACTGTTGAAACAATAAATCTAAATTTTATACATATTTTCATGTCTAAGCTTATGCGTACAAATTCTCTTTGATTTTTTGAGAATTTTTCCATATCGCAACAAATAAATATCAGGGGGCGAATTATGGCACTCGTTATCGAACGAAATTACGAAATATTTCAATAGAGTTTATATGGAAATATTTCGTAATTTCGTTCGATAACGAGTGCCGTAATTCGCCCCTTTGAGCTTACAAATTAGCGCAATCAATATTAATTAGATATTATTAAAAAATTATTTAATTTATTTATTATGAAAAATAATTGTAAAAATTTTCCATATATTTTTAGGCAGCTGAAGCCGGAAATATGGATGATTTCAAAAGATTGTATCAGGCCGACAATACACGCTTAAATCTACAAGATGGCAAGGGACGTACGGCTGCACATCAGGCGGCAGCTCGTAACAGAGTTAATATTTTATTTTATATACGTGATCAAAATGGAGGTTATTATTTACAAAAAAAAAAAAAAATTCTTCCCACAAAAAACAGATTCATTATAATTTCATAATATTTCACTTGTCTGTCCTGTTTTTTTCTGTCTCTTTTTGCATAGATTTCAATATCAAGGATAACAGTGGCAATACACCACTACACATGGCCGTAGAATTCGATTCATACGATGCCTTGGAGTTTCTGCTCTCCATGTAAGTGTTTTTGTTTTTAAACATTTTTTATTTCCGTTTTCTCACACTCCCCATTGCAGCCTTCCTTTAACCCCCTTCCTCATCCTTTGCCAAAAAAAAAAAACACTTACAAACTTGCGGTCACAGTTGGCATCCATTGTCTGTTTCAAAAGGTGACAAAGTCTTCATTAGGCAGCCATTTAAAACGGCAATTTGTGGCATCATTCGTAACCACTAGTGAAATGCCAATTAAGTGTTATTTTTCTCTACAGCCACTTAAGTTTTGTTTGTAACTTCTCCGTCTTCCTTTCTTTTTAATGTACATACGAGTATGTAAATATTTTCACTTTTTCCCCATCCCCAACAGTGATAAACTGTATGAATGCATAAACAGGATAAACAAATGAAGTGATTTTCTCTTCTTGGTCTTTAGTCTGTTGTAAGGAAAAATGGAATGTGTTTGTGTGAGTGTTTGTGCACGCACACATTTGTTTCATTTATTTAAAAAAAAATAGTTAAAGTTAAGACATTTAAATACTTAAAACCGAATTGTTGTTATAATTTAATTTTTTTAATTACTTTAGAGGGAAGTTCAATTAAAATAAACAAAACTTTAATTAATATGAATTGGAATGATATTAACTTTATAATGAAAATTAATTGCATTTGAACAGACGTCTCAAAGGCAGACATTTAATTAGTCTTAAGGCTCAGTTAAGGCTCAGTTAGAAGACTGTAATGGAATGTAACTGAAACAGTAGGAAAGAGCTGATCGATATTGTAATGTGAAAATGAAAATTAAAACATTTCTTAAATCGGTATTGCCATTCCGAATTCTTACGTTAAACCAACATTAACTTTAACAATCTTCTATGAATGTTTATAATATTTTTAATTCTCATATCTCTCTTTCTCTACCGTAGACCAGTTGATACCAGCATACTAAACGACAAGAAACAAGCTGCTTTACACTTAGCAACGGAATTGAATAAAGTCGAGGCGTTAAAAGTGATGGGCAAACATCGCAATCATATTGATATAAAGCAGGGCGGAGAACATGGACGTACCGCTCTACATTTGGCAGCCATCTACGATCACGAAGAATGTGCCAGAATCTTGGTATGCAAAACGGTATTTTCATTAGTTTTCTATTTCACATCTTTATTTGCAACACTTAAGATATTTGTTAATTCTTTTGTTTTATTATTTCACAAAATAAAATAAATATGTACTCGTATATTCATTTATTTACATATGTGTGTGTGTACTACATATAATCAAATAAATTAAACTTTATTCCATGTGTGCTCGTATTTTGTGATGATGAAGGGGAAGCAACTACATATATAAAGTAGGAATATTTGTTAAATTTATTTTAATATTCATTTCCTTTACAAAAAAAAAAAAAAAACACTCTTCTTAACCAATCGTTTGTAGTGACTTACATACATATAAATATACATACATATATATTAATACATACATGCATACATACATTTACATTTACTTTAGAAAAACACAGAGCTGCATAGTGGGTCAATCGAAATAATGTGACATAAAAGGCGAATTCATACCATTTGATCTCATTTCAACAGATGACGAATAATCAGCTGCTAGTTTCGCTGGTGTCAAAATTAAATAAACCGTTTGTTTATTTTTTGATAGCAGCAAATTTTACAGTAACATACATATACGCATACATACATGTTTTTTTTTTTTTTTTTTTTTGTAATGTAGAATTTCATATCAAGATGAGTTAAATTGAATTCGCCTAATAACAATTTATTTAATCAAGAATGAAAATTTTAGATTAGGTTAGGTTGATTTGGCTCACTTGGGTCCATTAATAGGTCCCGTTGTAATGCCAGGTAGTTAAATTTACCAAATTTGTTAAAAATAACAAACAAACAATTTTTTATAACAAAATTACGAACCTTGTACATACATATATATAGATCACTGTGGGTAATGGAGGAGATGTTCAGTAGTTTACTGCAGAAGTCGTTATAAGCTAGTCTAAGCCTTTGAGCATGTGCTCCGAGTGGCCAGTGACCTGTAGTTACGTTTTAAGAACGTACCTTTCGCAAAAGTACCTGTTGAAAGATATATATTTTGAAATTTTACATTTAAGAAAGTACTTTTAAAAAAAAGCGAAGTACATTTTGAAAAACAAAATTTAAATAAAGTGATTTTTCAGAAAGGCACCTTAGTAAAAAAAATTACTTTTTAAATCAGGTACATTTCGAAAAAAGTACCTTTTAAATAAAGCGCCTTTTGAAAAAGTAACTCTTGAAAAAAAAAAAGATTTTGAAAAAGTAGCTTTTGAAAAAAAATTCCTTTTTATAAGGACTTTTTAGAAAAAGAGTACATTTTGAAAAACAACATTTAAATAAAGTGCCTTTCAAGACAGGTACCTTATTTAAAAAAAGTACTTTTTAGAACAGATACATTTTGAAAAAACTACTTCTCCAATAAAGTACCTTTTGACAAATTTTGAAAAAGTACCTTTTAAATAAAGTTCCTTTTAAAAAATACTCTTGAAAAAAATATTTTCAAAAAGTAGCTTTTGAAAAAGTGCCTTTTAAAAAAGTACCTTTTAAAATATGTATACTCTTTAAAAAAGTGTAAGTGTGAATGAGAAAGAAAGTTACTTTTTAAAAAAAAGTTACCTTATTAAAACAAAGTACTATTTAAAACAGGTAGATTTTGAAAAAAGAGCTTTTCAAATTAAGCATCTTTTGAAAAGGTACCTTCTAAAGAAAGTACCTCTTGAAAAAGTAGCATTTGATAAAAGATACCTTTTGAAAAGGTATCTTTTAGAAACATACCATTTAGAAAAGTACATTTGAAAAAGTAGCTTTTCAAATTAAGCATCTTTTGAAAAGGTACCTTCTAAAGAAAGTACCTCTTGAAAAAGTAGCATTTGATAAAAGATACCTTTTGAAAAGGTATCTTTTAGAAACATACCATTTAGAAAAGTACATTTGAAAAAGTAGCTTTTGAAAGATGTATCGTTGAAAATATTACATTTGAAAAAAGTTCCTTTCAAGATAAGTACCTTTTAAAGGGTAAATTAAAAAAGTACCTTTTGAAAAATAACAAATGGTCCAAGAGATATGAATAGTTAAAATATAAATAAATTTTTAAAACACTTAAGGCATTCTTCTTTAAACACATACATAGACACACACACATACAAACATACATATCGCTCATTTACTCAAACAGCGTCATAACTCAAAAAAATGGAATTTTGGAGTTATGTTTACTCAACTCTTGAAACTAAAGTAGCATTTATTTTCCATTAAGTTGTGTGTAAATTGAAGACTTCAAACTCGTTTTCTGACAAACTGGCTTTTTTTTAGTTATGACGTTGTTTGGGTAAACGAGCGAAATGTATGCAAATATTGTAAAAACATTTTATTTAGTTTGGGCTTGTTTGTATTCCTGTTTTAAAATATTTATTGGTGTTATGCTCTGAAATAAAATTCACATTAATAGTTATAACTATGAACACAACTAAAACATTTATTTGGAATTTTTTTTACGCATAAATATGCAAAAATAAAAGTAAAGATTACATTTTATAATTCATGTGTTTGTTCAATTTCTTCCCTTTTTCCTTTTATTCTGTATTGGTTGAAATGTATTTTTCATTATAGATAACAGAGTTTGGTGCATGTCCTCGTACACCCTGCGACAATGGCTATTATCCCATTCATGAGGCAGCCAAAAATGCCAGCTCTAAAACTATGGAAGTTTTCTTTCAGGCAAGTACATACATAAATATTTTATTTGTATACATATTTGGAAAAAAATTTACTTGTGTTATCTACTTGACATATATGTAGAAAAAGCGGAGTCAATATAAATTCCTTAAATATATTGATGATTTTTCATTTTTTTTTTTATTTTGCATAGATTAACGTTTCTTTGCATAAATTTGTAAATCTCAATGTTGAAGTGATGCATTTTTTTTGGACAGCTAAACAAATGAATTCGCAAACTTGATTTACTTTATTTTATTTGCCATTCATTGTAATACAGTATTTATCGGATATAAGAAACTTAAAAAATCCACGAAAAAAGTTTCTTATAAGCGTTTCTTTCTTATATACAATTATTTTATATAAGAAACTTATTTCTTATATGAGTAGCTATGGGCATAAGACATTTGTTTCTTACATAAATATACTACCTTTTTTATCTTTTTATGTATACAGATACGTAGATGTACAAATGTTTGTAAATAGAAAAATAAAACAAATCATGATTGGTAGTTAATTTTTATTTTATTAACCCTTTTACTAAATAAATATAAAAATATATACAACTTCTACAAAAAACAAAGTTGTCCATGCAAACTACATAAATTTTGTGTTGCCGTTGGAGGTTTCTTATATAAATTCTTTTTCTTTATATTTTGTGGTTTTGGTGTTTAATAAAAATGTTCTTCTTTTTTGTTAGAAAAATCACTAAAAAGACATGATGTTTTGGAAAATGTTTCTTATAAGCGTTTTGTTCTTATATGAGATGTTCTTATATCCGATAAATACTGTATGTAAGAATTTATTTGAGGGGTATGCTGTGATTTTGAGGATTTTTGAAATCCTTTTTAATATTATTGGAAACTGGCAATTCTAATAATAATGTTCTATTATGTTGTTTTACTTTTTTTCTTATTCTATATTTACACACATGCATATAAATATGTACATAACACAGTGGGCCAGAATCAAAATGTTTTGCATATTAATTAACCCTATTGTGCATTTATTTGCAAAATCGTTAAATGGTCCCTAGAGCACTATGCGCAAAATTGTTCAAAATTGGTGGTGGGCGGTGGGAGTGGTCGATTTTGATAAAATTCGGCATACGTTTTTTTTTCTTCTAAAAATTGTATGCACCAAATTTTAAGACTTCTGCTTGGATAAAAAACATTATATGCTACGAGTAACAAATCGATTGCATGCCCTGTGGGAGTGGCCGATTTTTATGAAATTCCCTTTTTTAATTAAGTCAAGCTCGGTGCTAACTGTCAATGATCTAGGATCACTCCTTAAACTTTTTGCAAAAAAAGTCTGTAGTCATCCCACTGTGCGGCACCCACATTTTTCTAATGCTGAGTGATAAAAATAAGCAGAAATTAAAAAATTCAAATTTAGCCTGGCCTCGAGAATTTTAGAAAAATGGTCCAATTATCTCATGTATGGATAACCCTGCGTTTACACATGCAAGTGCCTTGCATGCAAGCTCTGTGTACGTATTATCAACGAAAATTTCTCACAAATGTCCGACTGTCTTGCAAGTTGCATGTTTGCCTTTTAGTGCAGAGTTGTCCATAACATAAAAAATTTTAATTTTAAGGGAACCAGATAGTGTTGAACTTTATTCGTATTGTTTCAATGTTATTTATGTCTAAAAAATTAATAAACTGCTCGATTTATGAATATTTAAGAAAAAAAATTATTAAATTAGCTTTTAAATGTATTTAAAATGAGTAAAATCTCACTTAACACTGCACTGAAATCCAGTTAATTTGTGCTAAACTATTAATAGGGCAACACTGTTAGCTAACTTTCCATTTACTTGCTACAAGTTCAACAAGTCACTGTCTTGTAAAATTCCTTAGCAGTTGAGTTAGAAGTAGGCTGCAAGTGCCGAAAGTGTAGATGTGTTAGTAAAAGAGTTTGAGTGTATTGAGTTTTTCGAACCTGCACTTGCACGTGTAAATCCTAGGTAAGGCACACCAAACACTTACCCTGGAGCAATGCAATGGTTTTTGATGTTTCAATCGAGGGTTGCGGGTTTTTGGAGACCAGTAACGGCAGTTCTGCTTGTTGACGCGGCCGTTTAAGTGAAAATGAGCCTCTTCGCTCCAAAAAAAAATGGGATTTGCAGTGCGAAAACGCTCCAACATTGTTTCACAAAATTTTTTTTTTTCTTTTTTCAATTTTTTTCAGTTCTTGAACGATTTGAATTTTAAAATGGATAGAACTTCAGATTCTTTTTTAAAATTTCATGAATAATCGCTTTTTTCGGTATTGAAATTCGCGGATTTTCGCGTAAACTGCTTTCAACCAGTTCAATGTTTTCGGGAGTACTTGAAGATCAACTGGGCCCTGGCCGTGGGACATTCATAGGCGAAGCCGTTGCGCGGAATCTCTTCACTCACGAACGAATTAAATTATGTAAGAATCATTACTTTTAAAAAATGTATCCACAGCAAACTGGCGATGTTCAGCCGACCACTGCGACATCGTGACTAACAAATCCGCAAAATCGATAATTCCAACGGCGCCACCATCCCTCCGCACCGTTTATTGCTTTTTGAAATAATCGTCATAGGTCATAGTCAAAATGACGTTAAGTTTTAAAAATGACGATGACGTTCTAGGGTTAATATTTAATCATAGTATAATAAAAATATTCTTAATAATAAAAATATTCCATATTTTGATTTGATTTTATAATTTTTGAGTTCTGTAGATTCTTGTAATAAATTTATTAAACTAAAAAAGCAACATTAGTTCCGAGTAACTAACATTAGCGGCCAACGCTATACGAAAAACAAAACTAAAACAAACAAACAAAAATATATTTTAAACCGTAAATAAAAACGCACGTAGCAATTTTGACGAAGGATGACGTTCTAGGGTTAACTTGAATTTAATTCCACAAATTTTGTAATCTTTCTGCTTTCACGTGCCTTAACAGTGGGGAGAACAGCAAAATTGTACACGTGAAGAAATGCTTTCATTCCATGATTCGGAGGGTAATGTACCATTACATTCGGCAGTACACGGTGGCGATATTAAGGCTGTGGAATTGTGTCTAAAATCAGGAGCAAAAATTTCCGAACAACAAGATGATGAATCAACGCCTGTACATTTGGCATGTGCTCAAGTAAGTGGACAATTATTTGTTGACTTTATTGTAAGTATTTATATGATGTTTGAAGATAACGGCAGAAATCCACAGCAAACTTCCATCGCAAAAATATACATACATACAAATACTAATCAAGTATATTGTCAAATAAAATAGATGACAATTTTCTCAAATGATTGCACAGCTCTGCTATACATATGCATGTATGTATGTACATGGCACACACATACTCGTACATAAAAAACACTATCAAATCACTTATATAAAGTTGAGTAGCCCAGTAAACATTTGAAAGCTAAAAGTAACGCAAGCATTTAGTAAATGTTTCCTGCAAAAACAAAAACTTTTCAGACTTTCGGAAAAACCACAATTGGCTTTTTAACTCATCTGCTGGCTGTGATATACATATGTATATGTGATAGTAATCGGTTCGATTTGAATTGAAATCGTAAGCTCAAAATGTAGAAAATGTTATTACATACGTACATGCGACAAAATTAGGGTTTGGGATATCTCGGACTTTTGCACTTGCCGGGAAAAGGTAATGAAAAAATAGCGTTCCCGGGAAAAGTTAATTTTCTATATTAAAAAAAAATTGGGAAAATTTCGATTGTTTTTATTAATGTACGCATTCTTTTTAAATAAAAGTTAACATATGCCTCCAAATCTCTTTATTAACAACTTGCTTGCTCT
The DNA here is from genome assembly GCA_949987645.1 of Tachina grossa. Taxonomy (NCBI): domain Eukaryota; kingdom Metazoa; phylum Arthropoda; class Insecta; order Diptera; family Tachinidae; genus Tachina; species Tachina grossa. The sequence continues at coordinate 26,785,466 of OX465276.1, read as the reverse complement.
CATTCTTCTTGAAAAATTTCTAGGATAATTATTATTGTTAAGTACAAGCAAGTTACAGTAATATACCCCGCTGTGCCGAATTTTACATACCCTGAGTCACAAGCTGTCGAAAGGCCTTAGATTTTACAGGGTGGTATTGGTGTTTAAACAGACGAGGAAAATTGTATTAACTTTAAAAGAGAACTTAAACAATTTCATGGTGTAAATTAAGTAATACAACCATTCAAACGAACTTTTGCAATATACAAACAAAAAAAAACATTAACAATTTTAATATTAAATTAAAACAGGATTATAATACAAATTTCTTATATGCAACAAAATAAATTTGACTGTCTCGCCATTTTATAAATATGTATGTATGTCGGAAAAGTCTATATACTTGAGGCCATATCATACAAAGTCGTGCGATCTACGAAAAAATACAACCCTGGTGTGATGAATTGTTGTTTTCTTTTGAAAATTTTCATACTCTATCATACCAGGGTTGTATTTTTTTGTAGATCACACGACTTTGTATGATAGTGTATCAGTGTGTACAGTGTGTGTAGAATACTTTTAATTTCCCCTTTTCCCGGGAAAATCTCAAAAATTTCCTGGGAATATTAGGTAGGTAGAAAACTAGGGAAAATTGCGTTTTTTGGCACTTTTAACAGTAATTTTTAATCTTAATTAATTTTTAAACAAGAAGATTCAGCGTACTCGAATAAGGTTTACCCACCGGGATCCCCACTTGTTACAAAAAAAAACCTGTTTCCCCTCCTATGTCAATAAGAAATAACTTTTTCTTTGCTTTTTAAGCAATCTAGTTATTTTATTCAAATTAGCATAAAGATATTGTTACATTTAAGTGAAAATTCGTACGAAAAATGTTTGCTGGGCTGGAACCATTAAAAATATTATATACAGTAGGGAATATGTTGTTGTTGCATGCCTGCATTTTCATTTCCACTTTAGCAAAATATTTCTAATCTACAAGTTTTCAAAAGCATCTTTATGGTTTAGTAAACATGTATACTTGTAGTACAAAATATAAAATCAAATTACAATAAAGTTACATATCTCAGTTTTAGTAGTTTACTAGTCAGCACTGAATAATTTAAGAGTATGTGCTTGCTACAATTAGACAAATATTTTTAGCAATTGGTCAACTATTTAAAAAAGAAATAATTACAATAAATATTGATTTTTTTAATTTAACAAATGTTACAAATGCAATAAGTAATTATATAGTAGCCCAATTCACAATCTTGTGCAAATGGTCTTGCATCGTTGTATGTGCAAAATGGTGTAGTATATTAATACTCACCACTTAACAATTCTTAGTGGTGAGTATCACTGTGAATGGGGCTAGTAAGTTATTTTACGAGCCTACCAAGGAGCTTCACGCGTTGTAGTGAAGCAGACCAGAGCCTTTGTTGGGAAATCTAACATACGACCCCCTGACTGATAGACCGCCACACTATCGACTACATACTACATACACCGGAATAGCCATACAATAAATTAATAAACATGTTGATAAAACAACATGCCGCTCCACTATGGTTAAATGTCCGTATAAGCCACACCCATTTATATTTACAAAAAAAAAAAAAAATACATAAGTCAACGTAATTTAATTTTTTGGAACGTACGTTCCTTATGGCGCGCCATGCATGCAAAACAAAAATTTTTTGAAAATGAAAAAATACTTGTTACAAATGCTGGCAAGAACTACAATGCGGATGTTTTAGATTTTCAATGTTGCCGAAATTTTCTGGGAAAGTTCCGGGAACCTCTGGTGATTTTTGACCTAGTTTTAGGAAATCTCCAATATGGTTCGTATCTTTGGTAAAATGTTCTCGACTTGAAGGTGTCTCTGCTAACTAATATTATAAATGCGAAAGTAAATTTATTGTTTGTTGCGCTTTAACGGCTAAACCACGGAACCGCTTTCGATGAAATTTAGAACAAAGATAGATCTAAGTCTAGATGGACACATATAATAGAATAGGGAAACGTCTGGTCCAAAGACAGTCACTGCGACGCCTGATGGATCTTTTGTGCCATAGATCTGTAAATTACGAGAAATTAAATCAATCTCTGTATGACTCTTTTTATGAAAGTCAGCACAGATATTGGAGAAGCCCGTCTAATATCATCTGAACACAGAAACTCAGGATGAAAATTTCGTCTTCTAATATTACTTAAGAGGATACATTAGCAAACAATGTGCGCCTTTGTCTCATCTTCTAAACATAAACGATACAAGAGTGAATGAACTTGGTTACTTTTCCAAAGTGGCCAGAAAGAAATCAGTAAAAAGCCGTAAATTATTCCTGTTGAGGTTCAGGAGGAAATTATACGAAACTGCCTGCATCATTGTTTTGGACTGCCTTAAACCAGAAGAAGTCAGCCACATTTCTTTAGCGGTCGAAGTGTCATCTCCTTTGATCGACCGACTTACTTCACAAATCGGCTCTGGGATCATAAACGGAGCAGCAGAGACCCTCCTGGCCAGTTCATCCGCTTCCTCATTCCCCGGATGACCGCTGTGGCCAAGTATTCAGTAAAAGGAAGCCTTGTTCCGTATGGAAAGCTTTTGTAATGAGTCAAAGCACTCTAAAACCAGCCTAGAATGGAATTCCCATGAAAGGAGGGACTTAAAAAGAGCTGCCTGACTATCGGAAAATAGAGCTATATGCGCACCTCTAATCTTCCCATTTAAATTAATGTTAGACGGGCACACAGGCTATATGGTTTTGTTAAAAACTAGGAGCACGATTTTGATGAAATTCAATACATAGATAGATCTTAGGCCAAAAGAAAACATAGGTTATACATTTTTTTCTAAAATAGGGCCTAGGGTGAAGCTATCTATCCGATTCTTTGAAACTATCTAACCGATTTTGATGAAATTCAATACATGCATACATTTGAGTCTGGAATTACACAAAGGTTATATATCTGATCAAAAATAACCCCACTAGGGGATAAGGGGCAATTTAAAAGGTAAGTAAAACGTAAGGAACTACGTTCCTTTTTTTGTAGTGTCAGGCTTCTCACTTAATTTTACACGCATAGTACTTTTTAAGTGACCTCTTTTGGATTGATTTTTGCTCAGGTAACACTAACAACAATTACAAGTGTAAAATAACTGTTTATATAAAAACAGCGTTGCCAGATACATTTTCGGTTGCTATGCCACCAAAGTGTTTGGAATCAAACTGCAATATAAAAAATTAATAAAGTGAAACTTGAAATGTTAAATTTTCTCCGGAAAAAAATTATAATGGGCATATAAAGAAAGCAAGGCAGGTGAAATCTTGACATAATAGGAAAAAGCTCCTTTATCATGCCTTTATTTATGTAGCAATTATACAAACAATTCTGTCTTGATTTATTCAATTCAGGGTAAAAGAAACTCTGTAAATTCATATGTAATTCTAGGCACACATAGATACATATGTACATATACAAATCTCTTAGGTGATGCAACTGCATGTACTATACATATAGACGTATGCATGTATGTATGTATGTATATATGTCACAAGATAAATGGCCGTATTGTTGCCAGAAGAATTGACAATCACGGATTACTAACAAACATTTCATATAAAATGTGCAATAAATTTTAATAGCGAAAATTTAACACAAAAGAGTTTAAATGAAATGGCATGAAAATGAAAACAATTTTTATTTTAGGGTGCCATAGATATAGTCAAACTAATGTTTGCCATGCAACCGCAGGAAAAGAAAATCTGCTTGAGCTGTACGGATATTCAAAAAATGACTCCCTTGCATTGTGCATCCATGTTTGATCATCGTGACATTGTGGAATTTCTAGTGAAAGAAGGTGCTGACATTAATGCACTCGACAAAGAACATCGATCGCCATTACTACTGGCTGCTTCGCGTTCTGGATGGAAAACTGTACATTTGCTTATACGTCTGGGAGCCAATATAAGCATTAAGGATGGCTGTTCGCGTAACGTTTTGCATTTGGCCATAATGAATGGCGGTCGTTTGCAGGAATTCGCCGAAGAGGTTAGCAAGACACAGTCGAAAGAGCAGTTGGAGCACTTGCTCAATGAAAAAGATAATACTGGTTGCTCCCCGTTGCATTATGCCAGCAGAGATGGTCACATACGTTCACTGGAGAACCTTATACGCTTAGGTGCTTGTATTAATTTAAAAAACAATAACAATGAAAGTCCACTGCATTTTGCTGCACGTTACGGTCGCTATAATACAGTTAAGCAATTGTTGGATTCGGAAAAGGGTTCGTTTATAATAAACGAAAGCGATGGCGAAGGTTTGACGCCTCTGCACATCGCATCACAACAGGGCCATACTAGAGTAGTACAGTTGCTTTTAAATCGCGGAGCTCTTTTGCATCTTGATCATAATGGCAGAAATCCTTTGCAATTGGCCGCCATGTCTGGCTACACGGAAACTATAGAATTGTTGCACTCAGTACATTCGCACTTATTGGATCGAAAGGATAAAGAAGGAGTAAGTAAAGTCTCTTGAAAAATGTGGATCCCTTGAAAACGAAAACAAAAAATATTTAATTATTAGTACTCTACGTCTTCTAAAAAAAACATTTTTTTCATTTCACTATAAACTATTAGGAAGTGAAATTTTTACTTAAAAAATACCTCAAAATAAGGATTTGTTTTTTTTTTAAGCAGGGATTTTTAAAGATCTGGCGTCTAATCGTCGCTTTCGATAATGAGCTTATTTGATCACATTTTTTCAGTTTGAGATTATGGCATTCGCAATCGAACAATGTAAGAATATGGTTCGATATCGAATGCCATAATCTCAAGCTGAAAAAAAGTGATCGAATCAGCTCGTTATCGAAAGCGACGATTAGACCACTGTATATAAATTTACCACTAAATTGATACTTTCTTTATTTATATCTGTACCTGAATTAGAATACCGCTCTTCATTTGGCCGCAATGGAAAATAAGCCTAATGCCATATCCGTCTTACTTACAATGGGCTGTGAATTACTGTATAATGATGTGGATCTCAGTGCAATCGATTATGCCATTTACTACAAATATCCTGAAGCTGCTTTAGCAATGGTCACACATGAGACGAGAGCAAATGAAGTCATGGCATTAAAATCAGACAAACATCCTTGTGTGACATTGGCCTTGATTGCGGCAATGCCAAAGGTTTTTGAAGCTGTTCAAGACAAATGTATCACAAAGGCTAATTGCAAAAAAGATTCGAAAAGTTTCTATGTATGTATTACTTTTGCGTTCTACCATATTAAAATATTTGAACTGTTAACAGACACGAGTGTCGTATTACGACTTCGACTACGATGATTTTATACTAGACTAAAGAACATTGCAATATTTTTCCTTTAATCTGGTACAAAATTATCGTAGTCGTAGTCGAGATACGACACTCGAACCTATGCCAATTATATTTCGTACACAAAAATAATTACAAAGCGCATGAAAAATTACGTTGAAACGATGAAAGCTTCCATTTTGTATGGGAAAATTAAGTGATTCTTCTTTTGCTTATGCGATATTCTAGTTTGATATTTGACTGTATTTGTTTTTTAGTTTTAAAATATTTATTAGCAGGGCAAGTTTTTTTTGACATACTGGCATTTCCACAGGAATGTCAACTTTTTGTAGTGTGCGACACCAAACAAATATGTTTATTTTTCCACAGAAAACGAAACTTTTTTTTAATTCTTTATATATTTGTATAGGGCGTCAGCAGCTCTACATTAGGTAAAATTTTATGCAAAATCGAGTAACATTGCTGTGAAATATAAGATTAATTGCTTGCTGTCGCACGCGACAAAACAGTGAACTTTCTCGTGGAAATGACCATATGCCATTTTTGCCATATTAGCCATTTCTTTAAATATTTAAAAGGCATTTTTAGTCCACCTTGCCATAAAATACATTTTTTGCAACCTAGAAGAAATTTTTATATGCCCGAGTTTTTTGCCAGCCCAACAGAACTTGCCCTGCTTACTAGTACAGTGGTATAAAAGCTTTCACTATCAACTTATGCATTTTGTTTTCCAAATAACATGCAACATTTTATGATTTACTTTTCCTTCAAATAGAATTTTTTTTTAACATCGCACATAAATCATCAAAATATGTTTCTTATGTTATTGAATTTCCTTTAGATAAAATACTCTTTCTCGTTTCTACAATGTCCGTTTATGTTTGTCAAATTGGATGAGAAAACTGGCGAGCCAATAGTACCACAAAATCCTATTCCTTTGCCAGCCTTAAATGTAAGAACCAACAATACACTGCTAATTAAAGCAATAAAATTTATATTTACATACGCATTCGTTTTGTTTTACGCTTTATTGTTAATCTGTAATAGTCGTATTGTTTTAATTTTATTTTAAATGAATTTTTATGATTTACCATTTTCTTTTTTTCTTTAATAATTTTAAAGTCTCAAATGGCAAGTAATTATTATGCATTTAGAATAACAGTTTGCTACTTTATTAAATTATTCTTTCCACTGTATGATCTGATTGAAGTACAGTCTACTCTCGATATCTTTAACTTGTTCAGATACTTTGAAAAATATTCGATAAATTGAAAAAAACCCGTTTAATTTCGAGATGGAAGCTGATTTTTATTTTTAGGGTTCCCTATTGTTTTCATTACGCTGTCCGTCACAGGGTGTTTTCTCGAGAACCGTAAGAGTAACGGACCTGAAATTGTTACATGAACAACATGTATAACATGTAGAACTTTGGCCACTACAACAACAAATACATGACAGTGAAATATTATATGTTGTTCCAAAACGAACAACGAAAAAAGTGTAACATCCCATGTAATATATATACAATTACATATAGACACTTGAAATGTTCAAAGTTATTAGTGTATTTTTATGACGACTACAACAATTAAAACTAAGATTTAAAAAAAATTTAATTTAAAGGGTGTTGTATCAGTTAGTGTTATTTTTACTATGTTATTTTAACAACTTGATGTATCTTGGAAACCGTAAGGGAAAAACTATTGAAATTTTCAAAAACGGTAAAACTAAAAAATTACAAAATTAAAAAATCTCCAAACCAAAAAAAATTATCCAAAAACCCAAAAAATCGCCAAAACGAAAAAAGCACCATATGAAAAACAATTTCTAAAACTAAAATAAATCGCCAAAATCCGAAAAATCGTCAAAAATTAAAAAAAATCCCCAAAACGAGTAAAAAAGCGCAAAAAATAAACATAATATACCACAAAAGAAAATTAAGGGATATAATATAATACAAACTAAAATTAAATAATATAAAATATAAAATAAATTAAAATAAAATAATAAAATAAAATTAAATGAAAGGAAATGAAATAAAACTAAATTAAACAAAATAAAATAAACTAAAGCAAAATAAAACAAAATAAACTAAAATAACAAAAATTAAAAATTTAAAAACTCCCGACTTTTTTCAGAAAAGATGTTATATCTTCTTCTGGACCGATTTTCTTCAAACATAACTAAGAACCCTCTCGATCAAGTCATCTTTCAAACAGAAAAAAACAAAATGAAAATCGGTCGAGCCGTTTGGCCTGTACGTGGACACGGACAGACACACAGATACACAGGCACACAGACACACACTACAAACTTATAACACCCCTTTTTTAGTCGGGGGTTAATAAAATAATATAAAATAAAACGAAATGAAATAAAATAAAACTAAATGAAATAAAATAAAATAGAATAAAATAAAATAAATTTAAATAATAAAATTAAATTAAATAATAAAATAAAATTAAGTAATAAAATAAAATTAGACAGTAAAAATAATAACAAAAATTAAAAATTTTAAAAACCCCCGATTTTTCCAGAAAGGATGTTATATCTTCTAAACGCCTGGACCGATTTTCTTTAAATATAGCTAAGAACACTATCGATCAAGTCACCTTCCAAACATAAAAAACTAATTTAAAATCGGTTCAGCCGTTTGGTCTGTACGAGTACTTGCACATACACACGGATACACAGAGCCACAGACACACACTACAAACTTATAACACACCTTTTTTTGGTCGGGGGTTAATAAAATAATATATAATAAAGCAAAATATAACAAAATGAAATCATATAAAATAAAAAAATAAGAATAAAATAAGGTACAATAAAAAAATTAAATAGTAAAGTATGTATGTATGTTGTTTTCATCCAAATGGATATTTGAACTTCTACTATTTTCAACTTCTTTTCTCGCCCCATGACTTTTCAATTATCGAGTGTCGACTGTATAAAGTCGACAACGGGGGCATGTTATCTGGCTGATTACCAATACACCCTGATGCTGTGCTACATCACAAAGTTCACTTCAGCTACTTATACCTCGAACTGAACGGGCTTCAAAATCGTAGGATTTGAATACTCTACAGCAAAGTTACTACAAACCCATTCTAAAAGTATTATTTCCTTTAATATATCTTCTGATTGTTTTATAACATCATAACGGACCTTTTCGTAGCTTCGAAGCAATGAGATTATCTTGAAAAAAATGGCTATAAAATGTTAACACTTTTAGCACTCACGTTAAAATGAACAACACTTTCAAACCCTCAAATTGAAGACATGCATACAAATATAATTCAACATTCAAGTACAAATATTATAAAAAAAAATACATGACTGAACAAAACGCACTTCTCGTATTTAAACTTTTACTTAAATGCTCATACATAAAATATTCACTTTATCCACTACAACTATCACCCGAACAACTTGAAGCGAAACGTATATACTACAATGATCCATTGTGGCGGGAACCGCCATTGGCTGTGGTTAATGTGAGTTCAAGTATAACATAATCCTCTTAGCTGTTTAAGAAAAAAACTTTCAAACAATTATATTATTAAATGCCTTGGCATTCTTTTCTAGTACGTTTTACTTGTAGATATTGTTTAATAAATACATACATATATCTTGAACGTTGAACATTTTAAGTGCGTAAAAATTTAACTTGAAGAAAAAGAACAAGTGTCACTGCAATTGTCCACCCCTTCTTCCATTCCAGTTTTGATTTTTGTTCTATCCCAGCAAAAACTTGCTTACTAGTATGCCCGCATTTAAGTCATAACTACTTAACATTTGACTGCATATTTTTCTTTGAGAAGCTTAAAAGTAAGGGGTACCCCATACAAAATTTACTTATAATTTTACCGAAATTATTATTATCAATTTTCTATATTTTTTTAAACCTTGTTCATGAAGTGCAACTTTGAAGACAAACACGAGCCATATGCAACTTGTTATTTCAAGAGCTCGATTTTTTTAGAGTATTTAAGTTTTTCACATAAATGAAGTAGAAATACTCTTGTGTGTTGGAATCAGCTATAGTCATAGTTGGTTGAAAGCAAATATGTATGTGAGTATACGAATGGTTTGTGCTACAATCATGAGTATACGCAGTTACTAAAATTAAGAATAAATACTCAAGTATATTTTTTCTTGACTACTTATTGTCATTCTCTTCTGTTCCTAAAATGTTTTCTGGGATAGAAAAGGTTTCTGACAGTCTCTTCTTAGCCGAGGGCAATTGTGAAAAAAATTCCGCGTGAAAATTTTTCCGAGGAACAATTTCAAACAATAGCAAATATTAGGGAAAACAAAACAAAACACAATTGGAAAAGGGAGAAATTTCTGCGGAATTTTATTCATAATTGCCCAATCAAAGTGTATTTGCTATTGATCTTGCGTCTGATGTTTTTACTTTTAATAGCTAAGAAAAATACTTATTTCCATTTTGATTTATTTACTATTTATATAAAACTTAAGAACATTTTTTTTGTTTATGTCTGTATTTTGCAATAATTTTTTTTTAATTCCTCTTTCAGCTTTCAACTATTTTATGTTTGTGTGTCAACTTTTATATGTACATAAAATAATATATAAAAAATCCTTGTAATTTAAGCACAGAGACTTTTGCTAAAATAATTCTAGGAACACACTGGGACGAACATCGAATTTTTGGCCGCAAATATTTGTGTCCAAAAATAAAACATATCATAACATAAAACACAATCATGGCATCGACCGAAATTCGCCACATGCGACGATTTTTGCAATAGATTTATTTCTATTTTTGAGCCCGGCGAACGAAACGAACAAATCAGTGCCATGTGAAAAAAAGCAACTTTATTTATTATACAGTAGTTTTGATTTAGCTGCCTTTTGTTTAAGTGCACTTTGGACTTAACTGCCTAAACTGATAAATTTCTGTCACTATTCTTTAAAATCCCATACAAATTCGTTTTTTAAGTGCACTTTCTATACCTGCACATTTAAGATAAGTGCCCTAAAATTTTGGTAATTTTAAAAGATTTTCATACAAAAAATCAACGTTAGCTGAACATTGACTTAACTGCACAAAATATATTTTTTCTGTAATTATTGTTTAAAATCCGTTTTTAAGTGCACTTTGTATAACTGCGCATTTAACATATTTTTTGGCAGTTTTAAATTATTCTCATATAAAAATTTTAAGTTAGCTGCACACATTAAAGAAATGTTGCTACATAAGTATGCAACCATGTATGTGTATAAAACTGAAGTCAAAAATTGTATACCTGCACATTTAGGCAGGTAAATGCATTTAAGATAACAGCATTTTTGACTTATCTGCACAAAAAGTCGTGCAAAGTTGATTGTGCAGGTAACTCAAAATTACTGTAACAGCTGTTATCAAGGCATATACATATGTACATATAAGGTAGAATCGGCTCAATTCGATTTGAAAAATAATGAAAAGTCACCTGAGCAGTAAAGGCCACCTAATATGGATTCGCTTTGGGCTGACACTTTTACTTCGATATCAAGGCGAATCCATATGAAAAAGGCATATTCATATCAGTTATAATCGGCAATGAATGCCCACTGGGGAGGGGTACACAGTTCTGCAATTCTCTTTTGATTTGAAATCCGTAATTGTTAATTTCAAGTTGTTAGTTGTATTTGACGTTTTTAGTAAGTTTATTTCTTCAGTTGTATGAAAAACAAAAAATATTAGAAAAAGTAAATATAATTGTTAATTTTTCAGGGAAATTTGTGGTGTAATAGAATTTTTTAATGCATAATTGCAAAATTAGAATTTCATAATGTGGACACTTATGAAATTTCAAAGCAAAATTTTAAGAAATTGCAGCAACAAAAATTGCAAGTCTGGTTATTTCGCCAATGATTCTGCTACACAATTCCAGCGAAGGAGGGCGCTATGATTTAAAATTTTAAATTAGGATTAGTATCTGCTGTAGTTCCGTGACGAGTGTCTATACCTTCATCGCTTGAACTTTCCCACAACAACTGATACAAAGGGACACTAATGCACAACAGAAAAATGCGTGGTGTTGTTTTCTTTTAATGACCCTCAGTTTTGTAGTCAACGTGCTAACTACTTCAGCCAACGCCACCCTCGCTAAATTTATATTTTTGGTGAAATTTAAAGAATATTCAAATTACAAGCCGCGAAAATAGTCACCTGAACTAGACTTGGGTCGAACTCGTTCACTAGTTCATTTTTGCCACAAACCAATGATCAAACCCATTTAAGTTACATGTGTTTGATCATTGGTTTGTGGCAAAAATGAACTAGTGAACGAGTTCGACCCAAGTCCAACCTGAACACGTGATATGGATTCGCCTTGCCTTGTTCATTATCAAGGCGAATCCGCGTCAGGTGGTTGCAAATGCTTCGGTAAATATTTTCGCCGCCTCCAATTTATATATCCCTCAAATGTCAACACACATTTTCAGCAAATTTTTTTACCATCCAAAGTATGAATTCTTCAAAGCGAATTGAGGTGAGTTTACCTTATATGAATATGCCTTGGCGAGCGTATTAGAGCCAAAACAGGGCAACATGGTTTGAAAGTTATACCGGGGAAGCTTAATTAATCTCTTCAATTGCTTGAAGCCGAAGATTGGTTGAAAAGCAAATTATTTAATTTGACGTCTTTAATATTCAGTTTGGCGGTTACTTTACTTTGAACGTCATGGTTATGCTGTTATCTCGCGAAATAGTGTCAGTGCAGAAACTATTTCCTTTGACATTGCTTCCCAAGATATCAAAGAAAGGTTTCATTTATAATAAGACGCCAAGGTGTAAACTTTTGTCCGCCTACTAGTTCTGAGTTGATAAATGTCAGAATTTTAAAAGCTTCTCTTCTGCAATATAAGCCGCCATTTTAAACTGATTACCTAACATATTCCTCGGTACCAAATCTTAAAGCACTATATTCATAACCCGCAACAGTCTCTGTGTTTAAGTTTAACTACGAGTGTTTAACTTTTGTATTTGAGTTTTTTAATATTTTTCTCTTCTTTTGCTTGTTGTCTTAATATCAACGACAGACAATGGTTGATCATGGACGTGTTGAATTATTGGCTCATCCTTTAAGTCAAAAATATTTGCAAATGAAATGGAACTCTTATGGAAAATACTATCATCTCGCAGACCTTTTAATTTATTCAATATTTCTGTTATTTGTAACCATTTACTCGTCGCTCATGATGAATGGCATCACAGTGCTGAATCGCGCAATGGGCAACAGCTTGAATAATATAACAAATGGGTGAGTAAATGAATTGAAAAAAAAAATAATTTACTGTGGATAATTTCTCTGTTTTTTTTTCAGTTCCGATCCTATTGACTGCGCTTCAAGTGCAGATATTGATTTATTTATCAACAACTCGAACATTTATTGTTATGAGCGTATTGAGAAATCCATGGATATTTTGGGATGTACAGTGGTCATTATCATTTATATTTCTTTGAGTTTATTGCGAGAATTGATTCTAATGTACCAACAGCGTTTGCATTATATTTTGGAAATTGTTAACTGGATTTCTTGGATCTTATATATATCAGCATTAATAATGGTTATACCGGTTTTTAGGACAGACGGTGGCATAACGAACGTTCACTATTCGGCTGCATCGATAGCCGTGTTTTTATCATGGTTTCGTTTGCTCTTACTATTGCAGAGGTTCGATCAGGTGAGATTTAAGAGTGCAATTTTATTTTGGTGTTTTTTATACAAAATATTTTTGTTCTGTAAATGATTTACAAAACAAATTTTCAGATTTGTTTTATAGAACTTTAATTAACCAATACTGGGTTAACACACGACAATTTTCGTTGAGTAATTATTGAGAATATGGAAGAGAGAGAGAGAGAGAGAGAGAGAGAAGAGATAAAAATTAAAACAGGAGCCATTATATTTTCCTCCCTCGCCCATGAACTAAAATCTAAAAATCACCAAAAAGGTTAAAATCGATTTTTTTCGACCGATAGGTCCCTTTTAACTTTCCCTGTCACAAATAAAGATTCCTAAAGCAGTGAAAAAAAATTAGAAATTTCTTGATTAAATATGGCGGTCGATATGTCAAAAGTTGTTGATTACCTATGTAATTATATTTGCAAACTAAGAAAATATGCACTGCCAATTTTGCTCAAGGATTTCTTTAGTGCAAACGCAGTCAAATGAGGACAATTGTTGTGCAAATGTATGCATTTTTTCACTCATTTCCATAGTGTGCACACTTCGCACTATGTAATCGTGAAAACCCTTAATAAAGTCACATACTGCATAGTTTTTAGAAAGCTTTCTTGAAACTTTTATTAAATATCTGTGCCTTTTTATTTTCCCCACAGGTTGGCATTTATGTTGTCATGTTTTTAGAAATTTTGCAAACACTTATTAAAGTGCTGCTGGTGTTTTCGATACTGATAATAGCATTTGGTTTGGCGTTCTATATACTGCTGTCAAAGGTAAGCTTTAAACAATTTGGGATATTCACAAGGTGCGTTATGCATAATATTCTAATATGTATTTGACAAAAGTATAAAAAATTTTACTTTTGTGCTGGCGAAATAAACTGCAAAAAAAATTTTTAAGAAACAAAAAAAAATTATTCAAAGGCTTAAAAATTTATTTATATCACTGATATTGTTAAAAATTATAAGGTATTTTAAAGCGAGTAATATACAGATAATTATATATAGACAATTGAAATTTTCAAAGTTAGTATATTTTTATGCAGACTTCACCAATTAACACTGAAATTTAAAAAATCAAAATTGAAGGGTATTCCATATGTTAATGTAATTTGCATAACCGTAAGAGGCAAACTCTTGAAATTTTCAAAAACGCTAAAACTAAAAAAATTCCAATATAAAATCCCAATATATAAAACGAAAAAAAGCGTCAAACAAAAAAAAATAAAATAAATCGCCAAAAACCGAAAAAATTGCCAAAAATTAAAAAAAAACGCCAAAACGTAAAAAAACGCCAAAACTAAAAAAAATCTTTAAAAACCGAAAACAAGTTTACCGGGTACTTAAATTTTGTTTTAAAAAATTGTATGTTTTAATCTGATTATTTTGAGACTTATGACTTTACGACACTTTGTGAATTCACCAAATATTGTTAAATTTTGTCGATGTAGTCTTTTTGCTTGTACTGCCCTACTGTCTATTTAAATTTTGATTAGATTATAGGTAATCAACCCAACCACTTAAGCTTCTCCAACATACCAATGTCATTGTTGAGGACTTTTTCGATGATGTTGGGCGAACTGGATTTTGTTGGTACTTACGTCAATACATATTATCGTAATCAGCTAAAGGTTCCCGTGACTTCATTTTTAATATTAAGTAAGTTGTACTTTTCTTAAATTTTGTTTAAATGAAACTTATGAAAACTTTATTATATATTTTAAGGTGTATTTATGATTTTAATGCCGATATTGCTCATGAATCTACTAATCGGTTTGGCAGTTGGTGACATTGAATCTGTAAAGCGGAATGCCCAATTAAAAAGACTGGCCATGCAGGTAAATTTTTTAAAGCATTTCAAGTTAGTTAGTTATTTAAAATAAAGTTAACTTAATATAGAAGTTATCTAACTCATAATTTTTTTTGAAATCGAATTTTGTTGTATGGAAAAAATGCAAAAATCTCGACTTCAAAAAACTAATGAGTTAGGACCTTTCTATATTAAGGTAACGATATGTTTGTATGTATTTTTGAAGGTGGTTTTGCATACGGAATTGGAAAGAAAATTACCAAAAAGGTGGCTGCCAAAAAATGATCAAATGGAGATAATAGAATATCCCAATGAAACCAAATGCAAATTGGGTTTCCTGGACTCGATATTAAGAAAATGGTTTTCAAATCCCTACACCGAGGATAGTAAGTTCTATACAATAATTCAGTTAACATTTAAAGCGTTATTAATTACTAAATTATTCCAATAGCCTCAATGGATGTTATACAATTTGAAAATAATGAAGATTTTATCAACATCGAATTGGAGAAGCAAAAACGTAAATTGCGTGACATAAGTCGCATTTTAGAGCAGCAACATCAATTGCTACGCTTAATTGTACAAAAAATGGAAATTAAAACCGAAGCCGATGATGTTGACGAGGGTGTGTCCCCCAATGATTTGCGCAACATTGGTAACAGCATCAATTCCGCCAATGGCTCACGTTGGACCTCACCAATCATACGCAGCAAGTTGCGAGCGGCCTTAAGTTTTAATAAGGGCATTTAGGAAATAAGGAAACGGCGGCTAAATGCCACTAGAATTATTTAATTAATAAGTTAGAAATTTTAGAACTTCACAGCAGCTGCTTGAAAGTGAACATAAAAGAAATTGTTACGCTATGTATGTATGTATGTATGAATATATGTATGTATGTGTGTATCAGAGAATGACAAAAGTATGGTTTTAAGTACTTTTTGAGTATTGGCCGTCAAACAACTATGAATGCGTGCAGCTAAAAATAAAAAAGCATACTCATATACAGACACGAACACACAAAAAACGCCTTATTTTTAAAACGAATACATACGTATAACTATAAACATCCAACAACTATGTTTATACACATTTTTTAAATTGAGCAACACAAATAACTATAACTAAAATTTATAGACTATGTGAGCTACAATCACACGCATGAGTATAAAAATACTCTGACTATTAATCAGCTACACATGAGTATATACAGGGCTATTTTATCTACACACACACATAAAGCATATTTTCAAACAGCCAAAGCACACCCACACAATTTCCATTACATTTTATATACACAAATACATTTATACGATGGCGAATGAGTATCATGCGTATATTTTTTTGTCCGACTAAAGTATGAGAGAAATTTAATGCGCTTGATACGCATGTGCCTTTTTATTTTTAGCTGTAGGGTATTTTAGATTTTCGCATAAATGAAGTGGACATGCTCTTGTATGTTGGAATCGGCTATAGTTATATGTAGTTGCTTGAGAGAAAATATGTGAGCGTACGAATTGTTTGCGCTACAATTATGATTATACGCAGTTACTAAAACTAAGACTATTTATTTATTTATGTATATTTTTTTTTTAGTAACACATTGTCATTCTCTAGTATGTATGTATGTCTATATAGCTTAGAGGAATACCAACTGAACTACAAACTAGTGAATATATGTGAAATTTAATATGTTTTTTAGATAGTTCCAAACTTTTCTTAACAGTTTGCCTCCCACCCTTCCCCCCCCCTCCCAAAAGAAGCGTACTTAATAGAAAAAGCTAAGAATATACGTAATTTTCAAGTGCAAAATCTTTTTCAGATGTTGTTGCTTGTCTGTCGAAGTTTTTAACGTTTTGCAAAGCATTTAATTAAGTATAGCTGTACGTTTAAATATTATTTATTTATTTATTATTATATTAACGTATAATTGAAATTATATGCTATCGAAGCAAGGGAGCTTCATCAACATACAAATAATTATATGGTGTACATTAGTATTTGTGGAAATTTTTTAGAGATGCATCACATATCAAATATAATACATAATATAGGCTATTTGAAATTTTTATTTCATGTTGATTAATATGAGTAGATGTGCTTAATCATTTAGACATTTCGCTGCTGCTTAAGCAACTCATTAGTAGACTTCAACAAAAATTGACAAAAGCTTACAAAACAACAATGCTTATAGACAAATTCCCAACAAATTGTTGAGAATTACAAAACTACAACCATCGTAGTAGGCCAAGAAACAAAACAAAAATATGGAGCCAGGTAAAACAGCGACACAAAACTACGACTCAAGCAGGCTGGTTTTGTCTTTCAATTAAGCAACCAGTGCAACCTAATATTATGTTTCCTACGGCATGATTACATCAAACCATGATGCATCCGTGCACTTCTTCCATTTTATAGTCAGCTTGGGCGACCTTCTGAGGCTACTCGGACTATTTGAGACTAAATTTCGCACCAAAATTACATTATTAAACATTATACCACCAACACGTCTACGTAGAGTACGGCCAGAGGAAAATATCGCAGCTGTATCCGCCAGTGTTTTTTTTTATTTTTTGCTTAAAAATGGAAGGGCTGGACGTGGCTGGCATGTAGTTGCAGCAAGACGATGACACATGCTACACAGCACGCGAAACAATGGCCCAATTGAAAGGCGAGTTGGGTGAACCGTTTATTTCACATTTGGGCCCGGTCAATTGGCCGCCTAGATCGTGCGATTTAACGCCTTTAGACTATTTGTCTAAAGGCTATGTCGAGGCTCACGTCTATAGATACATGCACCCAACTGTGGACGTACTGGAAGACAATATTGAAGAATTTCTTCGTGAGATACCGGACGATATGTTCGAGAGAGTATGCCAAAATTGGACCCAGCGTATGAACCAATGTTTAAACATTGAATTATATAGATCGTTCTATCGACTCAAATAAAGAATTCATACATTTCTTTACATTTTATGTGTTTTTTTTTAAATCAAATCCGAAACCTCTTAAAAAATCACCCCTTATAAAACCTTTAACAATATCCCATTTCGCTCAATTACTAAAACAACGTTATAACTCCAAAAAATATTAGTTAACCAGAAAACGAGTTGAAAGAGAAATGGCAAAAAGGTCTTAATTGACCATGAATAGTGATAAATTTATGTATAATAAAAACATAGATTATTATTCATATTAAATTGCTATAGCGTGCTTATGTACGTATGTTTGTATGTATGAATGTTAAAATAAACAATATTTAGTACTGTCAATTTCGGAAAGTCAGCTAACTTTAAACTAACTTTAAGCTAACTATTTCGCAACTAGTACTGACTGAAATTTGGATTACTTTTCAATGTAATCAACTGACTATTTTAACATTGTGATGTCCTAGGTGTTAGTCAATTGTCTCACTCTGCATTAAGGCCCAACTATAATATGAATAAGCTGGCTTAAGCTAATTTCAGAATTGAACGATAAGTCTGTCAAATGCTTAAACAATTCAGATGTGACTTTTAGGTGGCCACAATGTACTTACATGCACTTAAGTATTCTATAGCCACAGCTGCACATCTAGGTATTGTCAATAATTTTGTACTAATTTTGTTTCTTCTCATAACTCCTAAATGAATGCAATTCAATCAAACTAACTTGAAAGAATGACCTAATCTATTAGAAATTCACATATAAATATATCCATCACCTTATTACTTGTTTTATTTGTTTTGCCTACTAAAAAGTACAACAGTGAATATACATAAGTAAATACATGAGTATGTGTGTATATGTGTATTGTAAAACAAACAATGAAAATAAAAGTTTTGCTTTATTTTCCGAGTTTAAAATAAGAAACAATAAAAAAATATTTAAAATCAATGAATATTTTCTGCTGCTGCTTGTTTGAGTTGAAAAAATGCACAAACAGTTGTTTCCTTACGGAATGTGCGTTCAGTTTGGCACTTTACTTAGTCCCAAATCACACTGTGCAAGTCTTATTGCTAAGCTGATTAGTTTCAGGGAGAGAGAGAGACGAGGGGAACAGCAATGTTTCTTTTCCCCCCGTCTCTCTCTCTCTCTCTCTCCCCTAATAAACTAATCAGCTTAGCAATAAGACTTGCATAGTGTTAATAGGGACTTAAGCAAATGACATTTGACGAAACTTGACGAAAAGTTTGTTAAGTACATTATAGTTTGCCACATACGTTTTATGTGTAACCGCACAGTTACTTAAGCTAGCTTATTTATATTATAGTTGGGCCTTTACTCTTTTCACCTCACTTAAAGTTGATTTTTTTTAAATCACCTAGTACACGTTGTGTACTCAACGCGCTACTATCCATCAAAGGTACCATCAAAAATAATAACAGCATGACATTGCAGTTAGCTTTTAGTTAGTCTAAGAAAAGTTAACTATAAGCTAATTATTTTTGTAGTCAACCACACATTCTCCGACAGGGGTACTATATAAAAAAAATACATACAAAGTTGAAAGAGCGGACTCATTTATAAGTAAATATGTATGTTTAATAACTGTGTAACAATATTATTTTATAAGATTCTAATATTAAAATATGTGTTGTAATGAATAAACATACATATTGATGTATTTATGTACTTATGTATGTAATATTATTGTTGTTGTACTTTAGTACATATTTATATTCAAAATAAATATAAAAAAAACTATAAATAAATTAAACCATAAGTGAACTATCAAGTCAACTAAAATCTATTTTATTCTAAATTTTTTAAACTAAATATGTATAGGAGTACATACAATTGTGTATAATAAGCGTATATATTTCGTCTTTGACTTTGACGTTTTCGTAATACATTAAAGAACATCGCAACATTTTTTTTCTTCAATCTTAGAGCATAATGTCGTAGTCGAAGTCGGCATACGCCAATCACGATAAGGTACTTTGCTTTAAGCTTAAATTAGATGTGACATAGCCATAACGCCATAACTAGAGATATGCAAATGTCGTGATTTTATCGTGTCACGCGTGAGTCACGCGTGATTCACGTGATTCGTGATCAAATATTATAACTAATCACGCGTGAGTGCGTGAGCGTGATTGAAAAAAATTTACTCGTGCGTGAGCTTTTTTTAATAATCACGCTCGAATTATCACGCTCTCACGAGATAACATTCCTGCATAGGTACATATGTAACTGTATTCAATCATTTGAAATAAATTATTTTATAATAATAAATGCATATATGTATGTATAGTAATATGTATGGTAGTATGAGCTTATAAACATAATGAGTACCCCCAAACAAAATGTTTCGACTTTTTCTGAAGTCAGACTTGTCGTACCGAATTCGTTAAGACATTTCGGTAGTTTCTCTGAACAATTTTTTTAAACATTAACCCCCCTTATGCAAAAAAATATTTTACTTTAGCTTTAAAGTTCATATTAGTTGCCAAGCACTTTAAGGCTAACATAGCTTTGTTAAGAAATCATATGCAAAAGACAACTTTAATGTCAAATCCCGATAATTCGTAATAAAATGTCGGTCCCTTGAAAAAATCTCGTTAATTCGTAAAATTTCCATACATTTTGGTCCTCTCGCTAATTCGTAATATTTTCTTCAAATAAAATCTTCTTTACCTCTTATAAATCGTAATTGTTTGCTAACTACCACTTATAATTCGTAGTAAAAACAACAAAAACATGGAAAGAATGATTTTTTGTTTATCGCTATTTTTTGCGTGGGTTTTTGCTTCTGCTTGTTTGTGTGTGAGTGAGCACGCATAAGACACTGTCGGTGTTACAAAAACAACAAATTTTTATTTTGTATTTTATTTTTAACAATTTTTTTATGCTTTTTTATCGATTTAGTAAATAAATTGAAAAACCCTGTTAATTCGTATTTATTTTATTTTAACCCCGTTAAATCGAAACCCCGCTAAATCTAAAACCCCTATAATTCGTAAGACATGGCCGGTCCCTTGCGATTACGAATTATCGGGATTTGACTGTATTTTGTTATCTAATAATGAATACTGGTAACACCACCGTGTTCAACAACCACTTCACAGCTTATGATGTACAAAATCGAATACAATTTCATTCGGGTATTCAAATAATTTTTTATTTTATTAAATAAATTTTCATTATCTTCAAGTAAAGCAACCTAATTTAAAAAATATGGATTTCTATGAACATGGTAATAAAACAGATAAACACAACTATGAAGTAAAAGTAAAAAAATGTGAAAAATTTTCACAATTTGTTTTATTCGAATGAAACGAGTATTTGAATA
The DNA here is from genome assembly GCA_949987645.1 of Tachina grossa. Classification (NCBI taxonomy): domain Eukaryota; kingdom Metazoa; phylum Arthropoda; class Insecta; order Diptera; family Tachinidae; genus Tachina; species Tachina grossa. The sequence continues at coordinate 26,764,364 of OX465276.1, read as the reverse complement.
TCCAGCTTTTTTCGATTTGTTTTGATTGTATGTACATCACTAAAACATTTTTGTATAATTGTATTTATTTTAATATTTTTTTATGGATTTTGCTATGTATTTCGCATCAGTTGGATAATTTGGTGATGTTTCCCATTACATGACAGAAATAATAAATTTAAGATAAGAGTAGGCGTGATCGTGAAAATGTTAAAAATCATTCGTGCGTGAAAGTGCGTGAGTAAAATATTTTTCTGCGTGAGCGTGCGTGTCGTTCGTCAGAAAACACTCACGTGCACATCTCTAGCCATAACCATAAGTCATGTTTTAGACTTGGCAATTTTTCTTGAAGCAGTTATCTTCAATTCTCTTTTAAAACTGCTCGCTTGTTTACACTCAGACAGTTTCTTGTTCAATTTTCCTATTATTTTAATGCTGCGAATGAAATAACAAAAGAGAATTGAAGTAACTTTTCTGTACAAGCAAGTCAGTACCCCTCTTCTTTCTTCTTTCCTCTCTCTCTCCCATAAACTCAGACTTGCTTCAAGAAAACCTGCCGAGTCTAAAACATGAGTAACCAAACCAAAATTCAATTGGTTTTATGGTGAGAGTTATGGCGTTATGGCGAGTCACGCATAATCGAATACAGTGTTGCCCATTAGTTTGGTTCGAACGGCTGCTCTCTATGGATATGGTTATGTCACGTCTGATTGAACCTTTAATAAGTTTACTTTGTATATTGTCATGCTCAACTCAACACGACACATGTATCTCTCTCGTCTGAAAATCAACCCTACTTTCACATTGGTATTGCCATGCACAACTTAAAAAAAGCTAGAGTTTGTAGTTGACTTGTGTTATAACAATTATAATTAAAAATTTCTTGTGATTCATAATATTATAAAATAATTTGTTTGTATGAAAGTTGGATTGATTGGGTGGGTGTGAGTTGAGATGAGAACGACAATAAAAGCACATTTCTCTCGATATCTTATTTGCAATGGAAATATGAAACAAACTCTGACGGTAAAGTATGGCATTTGATATCGATCGAAACTTTAAATTACTTATATAGTTTTGGCATTTTTTTTTCGTTTTTGGGTTTTTTCGTTTTTTTTGGCGTTTTTTGCGTTTCTTCGGTTTTGGCGATTTTTTTAAGTTTTGGCTCTTTTTTTAGTTTTGACACTTTATTTTCTCGTTTTGGCGATTTTTTTCGGTTTTTGGCGTTTTTTCATTTTGGCAATTTTTTTATTTTTGGCGATTTTTTTCATTTTTGCGAGTTTTTTTATATAAAATTTTTTTTAAGCTTGTACATAGCTTTCCGTACACCAAAGGTGAAAAGGAACCCTATTGATTTCGCTACGCTGTCCGTCTGTCCGTCACACGGTATTTTCTCAGGAACCGTAAGAGCTACGGACCTGAAATTTGGACAGAGTATGTAGAAACTTGGCCGCTTCAACAATTAAAGGGTGTTCCAAAACGAGCAACGAAAAATTTTAAAATCCCATGTAATATACATACAATGGTATGAACATATTAATATTGAAACTTGAAATTTGTAAAATTAGTGTATTTTTATACAGACTACAACAATTAACACTAAAATTTAAAAAAATTTTAATTAAAGGGTGGTCCATCAGTTAATGCAATTTTGACTATGTAATTTTGACAATTTGCTATATCTTGGAAAACGTAAGGAGCAAACACTTGAAAGTTTCAAAAACGGTAAAACTAAAAAAAAACCGAAAATTATAAAATCGCCAAACCAAAAAAAAAAAAAAATCGCCAAAAATTAAAAAAAATCGCCAAAATTAAAAAAAAATCTAACACTAAAATAAATCGCCAAATTCGAAAAAATCGCCAATATGAAGAAAAAAACGCCAAAATGAAAAAGAAACGCCAAAAATCGAAAAAATTGCCAAATCGCGAAAATGTCGCCAAAACTAAAAAAAAAATTTAAATAAAAAAAATCTCAAAAATGAAAAAAATCGCCAAAAATAAAAAAAAAATCGCAAAAATGGAAAAACGCCAAAAACCGAAAAAAAAATCGCCAAAACAAGAAAATAAAGTATCAAAACTAAAAAAAGAGCCAAAGCTTAAAAAAATCGCACAAACTGAAAAAACTCAAAAACAAAAAAACCGAAAAGACCCCAAAAATGAAAAAAAATGCCAAAAATATATATTATATAGGATGAAGTTTGTATTAAATTACATACCATTTACACATGCCACTATAGTGGCATGCCATTTCGAAAAACTCAATACACTCACGATTTTTCACTAACACACTCAAATTTTTCCCAATGGCAGCCCCAGTGGCAGCAAAATTTGCATGCGAGTGAAAATTTGGCAGTTGCATGCCATTGAATGTCAAAACGAAGAAAAGTGTTGCCCTGTTAAACATTTGATGCAAATTTATTGGATTACTGTGAAAATTAAATTAATATTTTAGCTTGTTAAATGTGTTATTATGATTTATTACTTGATTTATGTGTGAAAAACTGAAGTCTGTTAATTATAAAGAACTAATATTATTAAAATAATAATAATAACAATAATAAGTGTTAAAGCTTCCTCAAGAATGTGACTTTGTTACGTACTAGGTAACTCTATTCTATGAACAAGAGGAAAAGTAAAAATGGAAGCGAGACTGAGCCAGATCGCTTCGACGACATTTTTAAAATGAAATGGCAATGGCATGTGTAAACAGCAAAGCAAATGGCAAGAGATTCGACTTTTTCGAACAATTTTTCGTTGATAATACGTACACAACACTGGCATGCCACTAGTGGCATGTGTAATTGCAGTGTTACATATCTAGTGTTCGTACGGAACCCTTCGTGCGCGAGTCAGAGTCGCACTTTGCTGAATTTATTTATTACATTTAAGCTTTTTAAATAAAAAAAAGTTGTATTCTTAACAATAATGAAATAAAATAACAAAAAATTAAATTTTAATTGAAATTTATTTGCTGGTGGTTAAGCATTGTCTATATCGAGCCTTTTTTCGATTTTATCGTAAGCGATATGTTACCGATATAGAAATAGACTTTTTTATTGAAATTAAAATTTTATGGGCCTACCCATAGTTTAGAATTATTAAAATGCTAAAATTGTTGATAACTTTTAAGATACGTTCTGTAAAACTTTATCGTAAGCGACAATTTACGTACAAAAACATATTTGATTATTTAAAAAACAACTTCTCCTGAAAAATTTAATTATTGTCACTTACGATTAAATCGAAAATAGGGCTCGATATACAGATCGGTCATTTACTCAAACAACATGACAACTCAAAAAATTAAATTTTTGAGTTAATTATGCAGAATTAATTCTCATATCGTTCTTCATATTGTGTAAATATTTCGTACAAATATCTTGTTTAATCAACTATTGAAAGCAAAATGAAATTTTATTTTTCCCTTAAGTTGTGTGTGAATTGAAAAACTTTAAACACATTTTCTGGCAAACTAGATTTTTAGAGTTACGACGTTGTTTGAGTAAATGAACGATATGTACATTACAGCGACTCACCTTGTATGAGGATGAAAATAGTGATTCTGTTACCCACCCCTCTGAAATGAGCCTCTGAAGTTCGAAAACAAAATTTTAATTACAAGAAATATTTTCTATTCTAATGCGGTTAACATTCGTACATGCCATTGAAAAGCTTTTGAGGAGATGCTTAATCTTAACAATATTTGAAGATGTTACATGCATACAGAAACTAGCTGAACCCGCCAAACATTGTCTGACGCTCAATTAATTTATTTTCGTCATTTATTTTAATTTCGCATTCGGGCAGGAGATGGTCGAGCGGAATGAAGGGTCAACAGGGTACCCACTATAAAATGGCTTTGAGTTTCCTTTGAAAACGGAAACTTTTGCTGTAATAGATCTCTTCTAAAATTACAATTAATATTTTCTGAGTATAGGAGGTTTAGGGCCCCTGGACCTTATCCTCAGCAATTTAGTGTAAAATTATATAGAGTATGTCCGCTAGAAGGCTCCATTCATCATTTTGTTGAAAAAATTATTTAAAATCAGACTGGTAGTTCCGAAGATTATCTCTATCAAACATATAAACATACAAACTTTTCAGCTTTATAATATCGAAAGATATAGATATTTGGTCAGTTTGGAATTTTTAATGGGTTGTAAAACTTAATGAGAAAACATAACCCAAATTTCCAATTGGTGCTTGACGTACATAGGGCCTTATATATAAGAAAAAACTGGCATCTAGTAAACATAAGTGGCAAAATTGAACATGATAAAGAGTTTTGCCATAAAACTTCACATTAAAAATCACGCTAGGACTCAGTAGTGGGTTAAAACTACGTAATGCACCCATTTTTAATATTAAATTGTATGGAGGAATTTCTTAACAGCTAATTCCATTTCGTCACTCATGGTAAGTTCATGCCATATATGTATGTACATACATATATGTGTGTACATATATATACATAGGTATGTACCAATGTATGAAAGTGTGTATGTTTGCCAAAAATAAAAACATAAATTATATACATATGTATATTAATTTTAAGAAGTTTCCTAAATAATAATAATAATGATAATATTAATTGCACAAACCTGTGAGACAGCGCCATTTTTAATATGTTTGGTCTGCAAAATTCGCTTTGTTTAATATCTTGATTGTAGGCAGATTATTTATAATATTTATTACACTACACTATATCAGACAATGAAATTAACATTTACTTCACACTTGCTTATTTAATATTTATATATTTCACAATTAATCGTTACGAAATTATTTTGCAAGTGCCAGTGCACAGCAAACACACAAGTAGGTAACAACACAAAAAAACACCTTGTAAATGAAGTTTTTTGAAAAAAAAATTACATAAAGCAATTGGACGCTCTGTGTTTTCAATGCGTGTATATTTTTGTTATATATTTCACTTTTTTTATACTAAAATAACATAAATTCAAACACTAACCACAAGTTGCCCGCCCAAATCTTCAAAGAAACTTTGCGAAGGAGTGCAAAGTCGATGTTGAGTAGCAGACGCCGGCGATTAAACCTGGTCCACACAAGGAATTATGGTTTTGCCATAAATTGCATTGCATATCAAAACTGTGTAACTGGCGGTCTCCACCTGACATAAAACGACTAACCTTAACATTAACTTCAAGTTAATGTTAAGTGTAGACTGCTCAAGTTAATGCTTTTTTCAACATTGTTGTTAGTGCATTTGTTTTAACAACTCAGTTATAACTTCAAGTTACAGCAAAGTGTCATGTCAGGTGGAGACGTGGGTAACCCTACTGAGGGAGGTAGTTTACACGAGAACAATTTTTAAGCCGCACTATTTTTGCTATTTTCCAATTTACTTGAGGGTTACACGATCAAGTTTTGCCTTTCAAATTTCAATACATTCACACTTTTTCACTAATACATTCATACTTTTAGAATTTGATTCAACTGTGACTTCAAATTTTCTTTCCAATTGTGTGTTCAATTTATAGGCAAAAAAAAACAACTGACAGCAATTTCAATGAGCACACTTTTCGTTTTTGTTTTAAAGTTTTCTGCCGACATAGAATTTTTGTGTTCTTTTATTACACATAATGTTATATTCCACCGAAAATTTTAATTACACTTAAATAAATATGCTTAGGAACAAAAATAAAAGTATAAGGATTTGTTGCGGTTTATAGATCTATATAGAAGTCATGAAGTTTTGTTGTCTTAGGCTGTTTTTTTATCAACGGCATATTGAAAATAAATTTGCTTGGAAATTGCGTGCAGCCTACGTCACAGCTTTCAATTTAAACGATTTTTGACAACCAGTATGTGTGAAAAACTTGAAAGCAAATCTTGGTCGTGTAACTGTAGCGTTACACGAGACTAGTTCATCATTAGTTTTATAAAAATACACGATATAATTTTTGGTTTAATAACAAAAATAATAGATATATATGTTTTTGATTCAAACTTAAAGTTGATAAACTTTTTACATCCAACATGAAAAGTTATTAGGATTTAAAGAACAAGTTACAAAACTCTTTGTAAGCGCGTGTCACAATCATAACAACAATATTGTTCACTAAATGTGCAAGTAGCTCAAATTACTGTTTATATTTAAATAAATATAAAAGGTGAAAATATCGGTCTTATTCATATAACATGACTTTTTGAAAAATTTTATGTTTTATACGCAAATTTTATAGTACGTTCACACTATGAGCAAAACAATTTGTTTTTTTTCAGAACACTTGTAATTGTTTCCATTGCGCTTTTTTGTGTTTTGGTTAAATGAATTTTGGAAATCAATTTGATTTGATTATCAATGCCACAAAGCTTATTATTTCGATTAGTAAATTTTTCACTTATTTACATATAAACAGCATATAAATACAACTGATGTGGTTTATGCAACTTCCTAAAATATTTAATATTAGTTTTGTCAGAATATTGCGGCTTGTTTTTGAAGTTTATGCCTTGGAGGAAAACAACTTATTTGAGGTGTTCTGCTGATACGAAAAATCTATGAGAAAACATGTAATAAAACATTTGTTTTGGATTACAATAAGTTTTCTGCTCCAAAACATGTATATGGAAACGTACTATTAGAAGTGAAAGTCCTAAATCATGTTTTAGACTCGACAGTTTTTCTTGAAGCAAGTCTGAGCTTATGGGAGAAAGAGGAAAGAAGAAGGAAGGGGGGTACTGACTTGCTTGTACAGAAAAGTTACTTCATTTCTCTTTTGTTATTTCATTCGCAGCATTAAAACAATAGGAAAATTTAACAAGAAACCGTCTGAGTGTAAACAAACGAGCAGTTTTAAAAGAGAATTAAAGATAACTGCTTCAAGAAAAACTGCCAAGTCTAAAACAAGACTAACTTGGGGGCCACACGTTCAATTTTTGACTTTCAATTCTATTAAATTTGCAATAGACTCACACTTTTTTCACTAACACAATCAAACTTTTTAAATTGAAAACTAGATTGATTTCAAGTTCACCTATCCATTTAAATGGCAATTTAGTTTTCAATTTGAACGGCTGGTCACAGCACACATTGATTGAAGCTATATATTTGAGTTGTTTCTTCGCCGGTGGAATCTAAAAAATGAAATTGATTATCAATTTGTGTCACAGCTATCAATTTCCATCAATTTTGACACACAATATGTGTAATGCGCTGATTTACACGGCCATAATTGTGCTGGCATAACATGCCAGTTTGTAGGTGAGAGATGCAAAGAGAGTGGTTTTGCGGTTGGCGTAACTTTTCAACCAGCTACAACCCCGCATTAGCAGCATAAAACCAATACACACACAAATTAAAAAACAGCAATTGTTAAATGAATACGAAAAACACTAACACACACAAACCTATGTATACGTATACATTTTGTGCCTGATGAATTAGTCTCGTGTAATTTGGAAAAGAACAAAAATTGTGCGGCTTAAAAATTGTTCTCGTCTAAACTACCTCAATGAAATTGAAAGCCATGAAATTGAACGTTTGGCTGCAGAGTAAGTCATGTTTTAGACTTGTACCTGATTTACATTAAGAATTTTTTTCATGAAATTAGTTGCATGAAAAATTTTTATTTGTCAATAGGAGGACTGGAGGAGCAACTTATATCAAAAAAGTTGTCAAAAATACATCAGAGATTCATTCTACGCTATTTTTTATATAACATTCTCTTTTATAGCGCTGCAATAAGCAAATAGAAAAAGTTGCGTGCAACAAAATTCATGAAATTTCATGAAAAAATGCTTAATGTAAATCAGGTATTGGCAGTTTTTCTTGAATCAATTATCTTCAATTCTCTTTTAAAACTGCTCGTTTGCTTACACTCAGACGGTTTTTTGTTCTATTTTCCTATTGTTTTAATGCTGCGAATGAAAGAACAAAAGAGAATTGAAGTAACTTTTCTGTACAAGCAAGTCAGTACCCTGACCTGTCTTCTTTCTTCTTTCCTCTCTCTACCATTAACTCAGATTTGCTTCAAGTAAAACTGCCGAGTCTAAAACATGAGTAAGATGGCAATGCTTATTTCGCGTTAACAACTTTATATACATAGTTGCAATAATTGGACAACCATTGTACAACCATGTCATTGTTACTCGTTTGTTTTTATCTCCTCAAGAATTCGCCATAGCCTACCACGAGTAATAATTTGTCGTTCATCGAGTTAAGTTGTGTCGTCGGAATATATATTCTTTCTATTTCAAGTGATAAATACTGAAAGTATATGCAGTCAGCCATTTTGTTTTTTTTCTTCTAATTCAAACAATATAAATTAACATTTAAAGAAAACTTTAAAACGGTGTACTTAAGTTTTGGATAAATCTCAACTTTAAGGTAAGGAAATTATATGTACCGTGTGAATCCTAAAAAGGAGTCATTCGAAAATTAACTGATTCATGCAGATTTTTAACGAAGCCAAACTTGAATTGATATACTTTTTATATATGAATTATCTGGTGGTTACTCTGTAACTCGAAACGAAAGCGAATGTGTTGGAATTGCAATGTTAATAACATACAAATTAAAAAGCACTTTCTTTTCGAAATACAGAGTAGATCCCCCAACTTAAACAAACAAACACGGTCGTTTTTGGGTCTAGTCACATTCATCTTGTGGTGCGCATTGAAAAAAAAGAAGTTGGCCGGGGGTACACGGTGTTAACTTTGGTACAGTTGGCGCTGTTTCTTATAATTTTTGTAAACTACATATTTTGTTTTTCAACTTATGTCTCCCATATCCGTAAAATTTATATCATTTCGTTAATTTTCTATTTGGTATTCTGCATGACCGACCGGCTTTCGTTTAACAAAATCGCCTGCGATTTTCACCAATTAATCATTAAAATATTCTTGTACTCGCGCGCCATTTTGTCTTGTGCTTTCTACTCGTTGGTTTTTATATATTCTCCATTCCGGATTGTGACATATTGCTTTCAGCGAGCATATAAACCGCAGTTAAAATGTGTAATATCGTATGTATACTATTAAAATTAAAACGTGTTACAGTATAATTGTGAGTACGATTTAAGGTTAGAAAAAGTATGCAAATATTTATGTAAATATGTACATACATGTATACCTTCAACATTGACATGCCATTTGTTTTATTACTATGTGTTTATATGCTCAGATTACTTTTTTATTTATATACCACGAAAAGAATGTTCGAAGTTGAACGAGTAAAAAAATTTTACATATATGAAAATAAATTTTCCCACATCGTGGTTTTTTACTTTACATCTACTATTTAAAAACATTCGAATCTATCTTTTGGTTTTGCTTTACATATCTTCTAATAAATATTAGTGTGTATGTATACTTTAGACACGTCTGTTTTCCTAAAATCACCCCTTATTTTCTTTAAATTTATACTTGACTATTTGTATGTAAATACTCGTCATTTTTAGTGTAACAACTCTGCTAAAGTAAACTACTCGTTCATTTTAATGTGCAATAAAAAAAGTTAGTGTACATACTAAATTGAGAAATTTTCATTGCACATACTTTTCTCGTCGTCTGATATATAAAGTAAGTTATTTGCACTATAAATTTATTTATTAACAATTCAGAAATAAATATGTGTATATTTTTAATTATTTAATTTATAAAATGCTTCTGTGGTTATGTCTATTTGAAGTATATTAGTTAGCTCACCCTCATCCACGTACATAAGTACATAGTTATACATACATAATTTCATTAAAATTACTAAATTTTATAAATTATTTTATAGTATTGAAATCTCGGGTATTTACTGCTGTGTAATATTTTATTGGCCTTGTAGGCTTACTATTACAAAAAAAAAATTCAAAATACCTTAAGTATTTTTATTTGTATATTTTTTTTTATTGATTACAATGTGATTAACCAAAATGTGAACATAATTCCTTAAAAGTTTATTTGCATATGTTTAAAAATACCGATTTTATTCATTCAATTTGGCATCTAGCAAATAAATAGTCTACATACCTATACGTATAAGGTTTTTTGCTTGTGTACTTACAACATTTTGAATTTTAGGTGACGATATGTATATTTGCAACTACAATACATAATTACATTTTAAAATTGTTTTCAAAATTATAAAAAGTTTTTTCCTCAATTTTTTTTTTATTATACTTTAAGCTCATTGTCTGCACCTAATTACACAAACAGTAAAACTATGTCTTTCCGCAATCAAAATCGGAATCGCAACTTCGGCGGTAACAACTATGGTGGTCCCATGGCTGGCAATCGCGGTGGTATGGGTGGAAATATGAATATGTCTCCCTGGGAAGGTCAAAATGCTGGTGGTGGCTTTGGTGGTAATATGCGCCAAGGTGGTGGCAGCGGTGGCCAAGGCATGAATGCCCAGGCTATTAATTTGGCAAACAATCTATTGAATAACCTCTTCCGCAATCAAACCCCTCCTTCTTTGCTAGATATGCCCCGCGGTGGCAATATGGGTAATCGTGGACAACGCGGTGGTCCGGTATGTATGATTTGTATGCTAAATTTATGTATTGAAAAAATTTTAGTTTACTTTAATTTAGAAGGAATATGTGGTATAAAATTTAAAATTGTTTTTATTCGTAAGTACCGACGCAATTAGTAAATTCAACATGTGAAATGTCTTATCATAAGTGATTTATAAGTAAATTATTATTTAGAATAAATTTTACTAGGATAAATATCGTAGAACCTCGATATACATACATAAATACATACATATGTAGTTCGGACACTCCAATTGAGATATCTACTTACATACCTCAGTAGTCTTGATAGTTGGCACTCTTCAAAACTCTTTAGTTCAGACAATACGCTTATAGTTTTCAAATTTAACAACTTCAATGTAGGTATTTATATCAGTACTTTTCGTAGAATTATTGGTATCAGTTCATTGAACTGAAACTATGGCTGACCAATATGTACAAAACAAAAAATGGTAACAAGTAGATACATACATATACATATTTGGTCAAATGAGAACACTGGGAATAAAAGGAGACAAAAAGATTTTGGACGAAATACCAAATATGGTTTGTGGATACACACTAAAATATACTCGGTACTTTTCATAACCACCAAACACTCCAAAAATAAGTATTCAGTTCTAAATGGTTTTTGAGTCTTCTCCAAAAACAAACTGGGGGTCTGATCGTTAACCGGCAAGAATTTGAAAATGAATTGAAACAATGTAGAATAACAATATAGAATAACACACCAGAGATTGGCAGAACTTGCCAGGAGGATAACGAAACTCTCAAACAATACTTGTCACTGTCAAGCATTCGGGGAAATTATTGGAAAAATCTTCCATCTGGAAATATACCACGGGATTTATTATGTAATCCTATCGAACGGAAATGTTTTCGAATTCTAATGTTAATAACATTCAAATTCGAACAGTTTCCCTTTCGAATCAAATTACATAATAACCCAACCCACCAGTATATTGAGAAGATTAAGTTCCTAACTTGACTTACGTTTTGATGACTCCTATCGTGAACAGTTTTTCTTTCGAAATATCTACTTTCATTTTTTTTTCCAAATCACGCTTTTTCCGTTTGAGATGGCATTCGATATCGAACAATATTACATTGTTAGATATTCAATGCCATAATCTCTAAAGAAGCGTAATGAATCAGCTCGTTATCGAAAGAGATGATTAGACCCCCAGCATTGGTAACTGTAATAGCAATTTACTATTATTATCTTAGAGATAAAAAGAAAGAGGGAGAAATAAACAAATGTTTCACAAAATACCCACAAATATATTTTATTATTAGTATTTTTAACAATCAAAATTTTGTCCATAGATATTTTCAAATAACTTCATATTAATTTTGATAAATTTTGCAGTATGTATATTATTATACAAGTCATCAAATAAATCTTTTTTTTTTTTTTTTTTTTTTTTCAAATAAAGGAATAAGTTCATTCGGCCGTATGATTTTGAATTCTTCAAGTAGGTATAATTTGTATGCAATCCGAAAGACCACTTAATGTACTTTTACATGTGTCCAACTCAGTGGCGCTGTTTGAGAGAAATGAATTTATTAGTAATGTAATTTATGAAATAAATTATAGTGCTGATCATAGTTCGACTCGTTGGTACCGGTGTCAGCGATATTGGTATTGGTCTAAATTTTATGCCACATAGGAATCTTTCATTTTTATTATATATTATATTACGTATATTTTTTTTATCCGTAGGCATTAAGTTTTAGTTTAGTTCGATATTCGTTTTTTTAAACTCCTTTTGATCTGATCGCTAACGCAAAAAAAGTCTTTCTCTTCAATATTATTATATTGTTTATTTTTAAATGTTTTTTGACTAATTTAAAAGTAAACCAATAAAAGCAAAACAAAAAATATTTTTCTTTTTTAAATAAAAATAAAATGATAAAAAACATAACTAATCTTAAGGCCAACTCATATATACATACATATTAGTAATTTTATTACTACAGTTTAAGATTCAAATAATATTCTATTTCTATTGTTTTTTTTTGGATAATTTCCAAATCATTTCTAATTATAAATTTGTTTTTATTTTATTCTCTCTTCTCCATGTTCTCTCTCACAAAAATGTCTCTTATTGACATTTTATGAAACAAAATTCATGTTCAATTGACCCTTCAATCGAAAATAATGAATTGAAATTTTGGGTTTTTTGGACAAAAATCACAAACTCTCCTGCCACACAACCTTTTCTTCATCCATCCTACTACTACCATGTTGTAATAACAATCTATGTATGTATAAAATACATGAATTCATCAAAATATGCATCAACTGTTGTGATTTCTAAAATGTGCGATGATGAAAAAATGAATGATGCCAAAAAAAATATATCAAACCTGATTGAAATAAATTGCAATATTGCATACATCTGTTGTGATTGTTTGTATGTTTCAAATTTGTCGTGTTATAAATTGCTATTGTATTTGCCAATCCGCTGGTGCCACTCCACTTTTGAAAAAAAAAACAAAAACAAAAAACAATTATCACATTATTTTATGTGCTTCTGTTCTTTTGTTAAATAAATAAATTAAATGAAATTTCTCTAAAAATGAATGGCGGTTGTGGTGCAAATACAAATAACTTTTTTAAAACAACAACAACACACACGACTTGGCTACGATTTGTTATAATTTTTTATTAACATTTGAAAATGGAAACAAAACATACTCCCGTGCAACACAACATTTCTCAAATGCAATAAATGCAAAATTACATTATATTTAACAAATACCATATGGACGCGCCCAAAATAAATTCTTGTGATGATTCCAATTGTGTGTGCGTGATTATAAATATGCAACTGGTGCTATTCAACAACTTTGCCACTCTGCTACAATCCATCACCTAAACTCTACTTATATACAACTTCTTTTAAACTCTGTGACGCAAAATATATTCCAAATCTGTGTGTGATCTTGATCGATCTTGTCGTCAATTGTTATAACTGATTTAATTGCTCTTGAAAAAAAAACGTGTAAAATTATCAACTACAAACAAAAAACTTAATTGGTTTTTCTCAACTATAATTAAAATATATATATATGTAACATAAAATGTAAATTATATTGAAACGTTAAATTCGTATGAATAATTTACGAACTGAAATTGAAAAAAAAAATGTATATGTAAAAATAATTTCTGCCACACGCCTTAAAAACAAATATACATATTTCAAATCTTTGATTGCCTTTAAAACCGAATCATGAAACCACCGCTGTTCTGCACGTATTGACCATCAATTAAAACCGACCTCTCCATATTCAAATAAAAATATTTAAATATATTTTTCAAATTTATAAATAATTATGCGCCTTTGCCATAATATTTGAATAAAAATGTGATCAATCTATTTCTAAAAATGTGTTGTATGTTAAATGTAAAAATATTTACAAAATTTAAATGTATTTGAAATATGACACCTGCGTTCTACCACCCGTTTTCTTCATATAAAATGTGTTCTGATTAATAATAATTAAAAAAAAAAAAACAATTCATAAATCGTTTTAATAATGTATATTCTTCTTACATACATATTGAATCTTCTGTATTCGATAATATTGTATTGAACATTTTTATTTGCGCATACATTGTAAAAACGAAATAATGAATTCGATGTTAATAATAAAATGTATCCAACTGTCAATAAAAATAATCAGATGGTCAATCGTGGTGGTCCTAGTGGCAATCGTAATAACAATCGTCGTGGTCAAGGAGGTTTCCAAAACCGTGCTGGTGCTAAATCAGCCGCCCCTAAGCCCGGCGCTGGTGGCGGCATTCGTAAACAGAATGCCTTTGATCGTGCAAAGAAACTTTTGGCTAAAAATGCCAACAATAAAAAGAAGGATTCCGCTTCTGGCGATAAGAAAACTGAGAGGTAAGCCTTTAAAAACAAATCTTCAATACAAAACAATTTTTCAAGATAATTTTTCCATTGAAAACAAAAAATCGAAAATATATTTATCTATATTTTTGAAAAATGTTCCATAATATTTTCAAAATATTTTATGTACATTTGTCTACTATTATATAAGAAACTCTTAAAATATATAGATGTGGTTTGGGAGAAAAGAGAGTTCTCTTTTGTCATCGCTTTTTTCAGGTTTAAAAGAAACTCTTTTTTTTGTGTTGATTTTTGTACGAGTAAATTCGTGGTAGATTTTAAAAAAAATATATACAATTATTTTTTATGTTTTATTTTTAAGTTTTTTTTTTACAAATTGTTTATTTTTTAACAAAAGAGATTTAGGAAAACTATTATTCATCAGTTTTCATAAACATGTGCAAGACCATTTTTGTTAAAAATTGTGTTTTTCTAAAATTCTTTTGATAAAAAAATTGGGGTTGTATAATTACTTTTTCTAATTTATATAATATATCATCCTTTTCAGCTTCGAAATGGTTTAAAATATTCTTGAATTTTATTATGAATATGTAACACATAAGAACCAATATTGCAAGTGGAAAAAACATGTTCCAAGAAAGCTAATTTTTTCCTTTTAATTTTTATCAAACGTTTTCTGTACTTGCGATCACTATGTAAATTGGGCAGGAATTCGATTATGACTTAAGCGACGCAAGGAAATGTATTGTGTTTATCAGCCTATGTATGCTTGTGTGCTTCTTTGGGGCACTATATAATCTGAACGCGTGGAACGATTTTGATGATCAATCGATTTGTTTTAATCCTGGGAGTTTCACTAACGATATAACAGCCAAAACTCGAATATGGCGGTTAAAAAGACGAAATTTTGTATATCCAAAAATATAAAGTCGGCGAACTATATCGAACTATATAAATCATCTTTAGGTGTTTCTTTGATCACAGAAATGTGTTGTAAAAACTTTTTCGAAAGGACTAATCTAAAAAGCTTTGTTACGAAAACTTAAAACTGCTTTCATTGTTATATTTTTTTTTTCAATTACGTTTCCAATAAACACTGGCATTCCAATTTTATGCATTTGATTTCGAAAGAAATTTAAAAAAAATTAGCCAGTTTCGAAATATTGGGTCTACTGACTAAGCAGGCTTAAGTAGCCGATACTTGGTTGCTTCCATGTTGCAAAAAATTGCAAGTGAAAATTAAAATTCAAAATAACTAAATCGATTATACCGATATTATTTGTAATTGTTTTTTTCTTCACATCTTTTAGTACAATTTTGGTTTTTAGAACTTTCTCAGTATCATTTTTTTTCGTTTTGATCTGGAAAAATGTGCGAATCTGGAAAGTAGACTTGAAAATATTTTCCATCAATAAAGAATTATGCCTATTGTTAAAAGATGTTCATAACAGAAATACATAACCAGTTGAGAAGAAAAACGATTAAACCGACGAGAAATAATTTTCACAACTAAAAGTTGTGTTTTGTATTCGTTTTTAATACTTTTAAAATAATTCTTCATAAATTTGTGTTCACACGCTGCAATATGTATTTACATATTGGGATACCAATGACACCAGATCAGTGCAAAACCTAGTTCGGAAATGGATTGAATTTTATCATAACTGTTCAAAATAATTGTTTTGAAACCGATCTGTTTCACGTCAAATCATTTTCTATTTTAAACCAATTTTCATCACTACCTGCATCAAAATCGTTGGAAAATATTTTTGCACAAGCAAAATTAAAGTTTCAACAAGAAACCTGCCATTTTCACGAATATTTTAAACCATATTTAAAAAAAAAAAATATTGAAACTAATCACTTTCCTTTCCCTACATATGTATTTATCACACGCAATATTATATAACGTTGATATCGGCAATTTGTCTAATATTTCTTATTTTTTTGTCTCCTTTACATTTTATCCACTACTTAATTTTTTTGGGGTGGAAATATGAAATCTCATCCAAAAAAAAAAAAAAAAACAGCAAAGAGTCTCCTTATGCCAATGTACCCAACGACATGTTCTACTGTCATCTCTGCAAGAAGCACATGTGGGATGCCAACTCATTTGAGAACCATATCAAGGGACGTACCCATTTGATGATGCGCGAAGGCATTGAGGAAAGTTATCGTCTAAAGGCGAACATGATCCGTCAAGAGGCCAAGATTGCCGAGCAGCTGAAATCGATTGAATTAGATCGCTTGAAGCGTATGGGAAAGAGCAAGCAACGTCAGTTGGACTACTGCACCATGTGCGATTTGAACTTCCATGGTCATATTTCGACCCATCGCAAATCAGAAGGTCACTTGCAATTGAAGAAATTCTTGCATCCCAAATGTACTGAATGTAACAAGGAATTCGCCACTCGTATCGATTACGATACTCATTTGTTGGCTGCGGAACATTTGATTAAGGCCGCCGAAAATAATACCAAAGTTGGAGAACATAAGCGTCAAACCTTGCCAATCCTGACTGAAGAAGATGAGTTAAAGGACATTCGTCTTCCCGTCAAGAGGAAGAAGAAGGTTCCTGCCAAGAAGACCGCGGAAGCTGGTGAAGGCGGAGCTGAGGTCAAGAAAGAAGCAGAAGAAGCTGAGGGTGAAGAGGCCGAAGGTGAGGAAGCTGAGGCCAAGAAAGAAGGTGAGGAGGGTGCAGATGAAACCAAGGAAGGGGAGGAATTGAATGACACCCAAGAGGGGGAAGAGGAAGTTGCTTTACCTGTCGATCCTGAGGATTGCATCTTAGATTTCCAGGAAGGTGATGAAATTCCTACTGAAGTTGATAACCGGTTACCCAAATACAATTGGACTCGTCCAGTTGGCACAGCTCTCATCACAAAACTTGAATGTTACGAGTGCTCATTGTGTGGCAAGTTCTTCGACACCGAAAAGACTGTCGAAGTGCACTCTCGAACCGTCACTCATCACCGCAACTTCTTGAGGTTTATTAACGAGAAGGCCAGTGATACAAAAATTGCCCAAAAACGCGCTGCTGCCGCTATTGAAGAAAGTGAACGCAAGAAGCGCAAGTTGGAGGAGGCTGAAGCTGCTACCAACGGAGAAGGTGATGTAAAAGTTGAAGGCGCTGAGGGCGGTGATGGTGAGTTATATGATCCATCAGAAGCTACTGGCGAGGACGAAGATGTGGAAATGCATGAAAATGGTGATGGAGCCGAAGGTGCAGCAGAAGGCGAAGAAAATGGTGAAGAAGAAATGGAAGCTCAAGAAGAACAACAGGAGGAGGAGGAAGCCGAGGCCGAGGCCGAAGCTGAGCCCGAACCCGAACCTGAGCCAGTCAAAGAAACCCCGAAAGCCGAGACACCTGCTAAGACAGCCGTCAAGACTGCAGCTGTTTCTACACCAGCTGCGGCTGAAGCATCCCCAGCCAAAAAAGCAGCAACACCTGCATCACGAGGTGGTGCCGCCAAGGGAACGCCGCGTAACCGCAGTCGTGGCCGTTACAACCGCTATTAAAATACTACATTTATATGAAATTCAGCACCCCTTGATTCCTTCCTTCCTTCCTTTTACATTTTCTAAGCACTTTCACTTGGATTGTCTTAAGAAAGTATTTGACGCGAATATTTATATTCAGCAGAAATAATTTTCATGACAATAATTTCCAATTTTTTTTTATATATACATAAATAAATTAAAATTACATATATACCTAACCAAAACCAAAATCATTTACTAAAACGCCCAACAAGCAACCCCCTACCACAAATCATACATTAAAAATTTGTACTTTTAATATTAATTATTTGAAGCTAAAAAATATTGTATATCTAAAATGACTTACGAGTATGTTCACCTTCTTTGAGATGAGTGATTGATTCAATTGAATCAATTTGTTTATTCCATTAGAAATGACAAAAGAAAGTTTGGATTTAATTAATAATAATTAAAATGATAAAAGCAAGAAAGTTTTTACAGACATACACGTTAATAAAAAAAATTTCGGCTCATTTATTTTTTTTTTTTTTTGTTAAAAAATACGGACATTGTTTTGATTGAAAGTATGAACCGAAAGAGCTTCATAAAAATTAATTTTAAATAATAATTTAATAATTATTACACTTTGATTGATGACCGCTAATCAAAAATATTCAGAACCCACTTAAACATATAATCTAAACTTTCCAAAACATTACACACACAAAATTAGAAAGTAATTTATTATTAAAATGCAAACCAAAATTTATAAATTATAAAAACTTTCTGTAGTAGAGAAAATATAAAACATTGGAAAATTATGAACAAATGAAATTCAAAACGCAAATAAAACGTACCAATGTAAGTAAAACAAAAACGTTAAAGAACTTTGTATTATTTAGGAATGACATTCAATGGGAAGTACATCTATCTGCCTTATCGTCGGCTGGCCTATTTCGAAATTCGAATACTACATTTTAGTCGTAGATTAAAGAAAAAGTAATAGTGCGGTGTTTTTTAATATGCATATCGTCAGCGGAAATGCAAAACCACGTAACAAAAAGTACAAATGTCATTCACACTTATTCCAGTTGTGGGCATCGACGTCACTTAGTATTGTGTTTAAAGTGACGTCGATGCCGACAACTGGAATAAAGGTGATTAAGTTCATTATTGGGTATTGCATCGAAGCACCCCCCATAAATTTTCAAACCTTTATCATGGTCAATTAGAGTAAATAAACTGCTTCAGCCACTTGAATAACTGTTATATATTTCCTATAAAATTAAAAAGTAGTGTGATTTTGCGTTTCAGCTAACGATATGCAGTGGTGGAAAAAATAATAGAAACAAACTGAAAAAATTTCGAGATGCGAAATTTTTTTCATAATAGTGGGTACACACTTTGCAACGTGTTTGCGCAACACGTTAATATTTCATGTTGCATATTTTGATACAGACTATGCAACCCATAAACATCAAAACATTTTGATATTTTCGAAACTACACACTATGCAACCGACAATGCAACCTGCCTGGTTGCATAAACACGTTGCTAAGTCTGTACCTACCATAAGAAAATATATTGGTCTGTTCGTAAATGCATCACTGCGCTGCAAATGGAAATTTAAATCTTCTAAACTAGTTCACTGAAGTAGATAACGCACAAATAAATGTCAAATATGGTGTAAACATTGTCACTAAAACAGATTATCAACGATTATTGCATTTTAAATGAAAGTTTGCACGTATGATGCAGAGCAGTGATGCATTTACGAACACACCCGTACTTATGCTGAATCAAGTTATGCAGGGTATATACATTAGACAATTTCGAGCTTCATTAGTACGGCAATAAGCCTAGCGCGTAATAATTTTATACGGTCCTGGGGGGCTACCGCGTATTTCGATTCGAACGAATTGTACTGTGCATTACGATTTTCGTACCACTTGTTTCGAATTTACGAATGTGTTTTGTTTTGTGTACTCATCGAAAACTAAAAATCCTTTTCCAAACAGCTATATATTACGAACAATACAAATCCCTTTCGAAAGTGCAACTCTGTAATTCGAAAACAAGCGTTAGTTATGCAAAAGCGTTAGGAAATTGATCGAAAGACATTTTGTTATTGTGAAATTTATAACGTCTATTTTTCTTAATTTCCTTTTTAAGTTGCTACCAAAAATTCCTTGCATTTATACCATGGTTTTTTCGCACGTCTAATTTTACTTCTCTCCAGCCATGTAGCTAATAAATTAGAGAGTAACATTGAAACGTAACAAGAATAGTGTAAAGAGAAATGGAAGAAACATCGAAAATAGAAATCTAGTAATTTTTCTATCCCTCTTCTCTACACCGTTCGCTAACAAACAAAAAGTGACGTCGAAAAATAGACTTCATAAAAGTTATCATCTGCCTTATCGTGATTGGCGTATTTCAAATACGACTACGACTGTTTGGTAATAGATTAAGCAAGGCTTCAACAGTTTTTCTTTAATCTATTACCAAACAGTCGTAGTCGTATTTGAAATACGCCAACCACGATTAGGCAGCTTGTGAATAGACGGTTAGTGACAACTTGGTGGTTTTCGAAGACGAATTTTATATTTCATGAAATTGGCATTACCGAACTGCATTTTTATAAAAAATTGTTTTATTTTTGCTTGAATTGTATTTGGGGCACTTTTTAGTTATTAAAGTGTGTTTTCACATGCATTAGTCATGTTTTAGAAACAGCAGTGTTTCTATTGCCTTGAACTTACTGTCAGTTGTAAACGCTGTGGAAGTTACTTTACATAGGCAACACTGATTTGCTATTATACAGATGTTAATGTGCTATTTTATTACAACACTGTCTTTTATAAAATAGTTTCAATAACGGCATAAAGTGAGAACGTGATTTTGTAAATTCGTTAATCAGTGAAAAACAAAAATATATCTGTGAAAATATGTGTTTGTTTAGTGAAAATGTTCATAATTTAATAGGCAATGATTATTTTATCATGAATAAAAGCCAAAGTTGGCCTTTCTGCTACTACAGTACGATGCCATCACATGTGTAAGTACCAAAGATTTTTTTTTACTTAAGAATCAAAAATTTTTAAAGTCTGGAGAAAATAAGTTTTCGTTATATATAACAAGAATGTTTATATTTACATATGTATCGCTTAAAAGAAGTTAAAAGATGTCCATTTGATTAGGTAGTGGAATAAATAAAACTAAAGGTCTACTACAAAAGAAACGCCACACTTGTATTCATTCATATGTACATATGTATGTACAGGTGTAAGGTTCAGTATACCCAGCAAACATTTTTCCTCGACATCCTGATAGAATTAGTCTAATGAGCCAGTTATGGATGGGAACCAAATTGCTAAAGTCGGCAACTGGCATGTAATTTTTCATTGGTAATAATTTTTACTGGCAACGAAATTTATATAATCAAAATTTGAATCTGCTCAATAACATCCGTAAAATTTCAAGGAATTTTGACACAGTTTGTGTAAGGAAATTGAAAGCGATTTATTGAACGTGTGGCTGCAACGTTAGCCAAAATTTGTATGGTAATTTTGTTTTAACGTACCCTTCAAACACAAATTATTTTTTTAATACGGCAGTTATTCTTTTTTAATTGTTTAATTTTTTTGTTTATTTTATTTTTGTCTTAAGGCTTCATTAGTCATTACTTTCTGTTCTGTGCTGTGCTGTGCCGTTGTGTTTCTAAATTTTAATACTTATTTTATTATTTAATACTTCTTTATATAATAACAACTTATCGGCTGTTTCTGGTCAAAGTTTTCTACTAAAGTGATGAGTTTTCCATCGTCCATTTTTATGTTTCAATATAATTTTATGTTTTTCTTTTAAAAATTATTTTTTTACACTCTAAGCGTACAATCACAAATTTATTTTAAATTGCTTTTATTTAATTTATACTGTCACTTACTTTCTTGTCTTTTAGCTAATTTAAAGCAGTGCCATATCAATCTTATTTTTTTTTTTATTAATTTAGTAGAAACTTTGTATTCGTTTAAAGCAAAAGTTAGGCAAATACATTTTCGAATTTTAATTGCACTTTAATTTGTTTACCTTTAAATTTTTGGCGGCCATAGGTATAGAGCAAGTCCTATATCCTTCATCGATTACATCTCTAGTCTATATAGGCAAATTTATTTTTCATATATGGGCATTTTCGCGAAGAGTCCCAAAAAAAAGTACCGAAGATCTTGCCATTTTTCATTATATATTATTTAGAAGTATTGAAATTTAATATTTTTGGGTTAAAATAGTGAATAAAAGTTTATATGTAAAAAATAATTGTAAGCGAAGTAGAGTTTGTATATTTCTTGCACTGGGTACGTTTTATAGGCTTATTTCGTTAAAATATTTACTACATTTAGAGTTCTCTTACCGTAGAGCTTCTCTTCTCTAATTGTAGTTAGATAAGTGAAGTTACGGTAAAAAGTACAAAGGGAGACAACAGAGCACGAATTAACCGTATTTGTGTTAATCTTTAATCTGATCTTTTGTCGCGTGAGTGACCGAAAAACAGCATAAGTTGTCAAAACTTTTGCATTTGTTGATAAAAGTGGAGGCAAATTTGTAGTTTACGTGAGATTGGTTCAACAATCAGTAAAATAAAATTAAATAACATTTTTTTCAAATAATTTATTTTTTATTCATTGCGAAAGTTTGTCGTGTGAGTGCAATCCCTTCTAAAAAAATTATTTTTGTTAAGTTATTGTTAGCTTTTTTAATTCAAATTTAGATGGACCAACAAAATATTAATGAAAAAAATGAAAAGCAAATGCGGTACATGGGCAAAATAAAAAATAACCCACAAAAACTGATGGATTTTACAGCAAAACAAAGAGAATTGTCCCGAAAGTACAGAATAAAAATGCGAGAGAATCCAATAGAAGTCTATAGCAAGTTAAAAAGAAAGAGAGAATATGATAGATCGAGAGTAAAAATGATTCGGACTAATCGGCAAGTGGAGAACAAGAAAAGTGATAGGTATTGGAGCAAGCAATCTCTAGGAAAGGGCATAAAGAAGGAAGAAAGGGCACTGCCAACAAATGCAGGAAAGCGAAAAATTGTTTTTGATGTATTGAATAAAAAATACAACGATATTTTTTCTTCTTCTTCTTCTTAGCTTAAATACTAATGTAATGACTATAATTGTACATATAACTGCACACAAAACTGCAGTGGAAAAAACGTCGCGTGAGTGACCCAGAAGAATCCTTCGAGAAAAAATGACAGGCCAAATTTTGAAAAATCATAAGTCTAATAATGAAGCTTGATATTTCTTACTAATGTCAAAAATATTTAAAGTTCTAAATTTTCACACAATTCGCAGAGTTTGCTGATTATTAGCAATGATGTCTAAAGCCATGTCTATTTGAAGTCGCGTGAGTGACCGCTCTTTTGTGGCTTTTATCTCAAAAGCTAAAAACCGGAGGCTCTCAATTTGTTTACCATTGGTAGTACTCTCAAAATACTACAAAAAATTATTAGTGGTGAATTATAAAAAATGTAATTGTGTTTGATTTATTTAACATTTAAAATTTTATTTTGCTCCCGAAAGTCGTATGAGTGACCGCGGAAATGCCCATATATATATATATTCATACATATTTTTTTAACTTACCTCTGTTTCCACAACCCAAATGGTCGATTGGTACAGAAAATTTTATATGAAAAATAGAGCTGTGCCAAATCGTTCTTTTCAGTGACCGGTCATTTTCGTTCAATTAGCAAAAAATTGACCCGTTCGTTCAATCGTTCACTTTTGAACGACAGTATGAAACAATGCTATTTTGTAAGAATAATAAAATCGGTTGTATATACGAGTATTTAAATAATGCGAATGAATTAATTGAAGAATTGATTAAAAAAAGTTGAATTATTTATTTAAAAAATTATATTTAAATTCATTTTATAAATAATTTCTTGTTCTTTCGACTAGAATATTGTGCATTTTATTTTGGCTTAATATTTAGTTTAATATTAAGATTAAGAAATGTACTTCTGTTTGGTTTTACTATTTTTTTCTTCCGATAATTAATAAAAGCATTGTAAATCTTTTATCGTTATTTATACATATATCAAAAGCTCATCAATGTTTGAATGTTACTTCTCAAAGTTGAAGTTAAAATTCAGTCCTCAAAAATATTTTACCGGAAACAAAAAAATATCTCAAGCACTACAAATTCATTTTAGATTGAGGTAATGAAATGTATGTATAAACATATATACAGTTAAGGTCTAACATCATTAGTTTGTAAAAACACTTTATAAAAAAAAGCAATGGTAAAAATACTTCTTGTGAAAAGAATATTAAATAAAACTATGAAAAGAATGATGGCATTGCCACAGCGATGCTAAATAGAATTTAGTATACACGTACCTAAACCTTTTAAAACACAAAAACTCAACTCAAACAAAAAGACAACATAAATAGCAAACATGAACGAAAGCAAATTTGACGTAAAAGACTTGAAACACAAACTGAATGAACGAAAACATCGAGCGGTACACTACTGATCCAAAAGCGTTCAGTAAAATCACCGGACCAGTTCGTTCAATTAAGTGATTCGTTAAATTTAACCCGTTCGTTCATGAGCTACACAGCTCTAATGAAAAACACAAATTAACTGGGAATTAATGTTGTAGTACACAAATTGTGAAGACCTTAAATGCTACAGACAGACTTCGAATACAAATTAAAGTATTCATTCTGGAAGACGTGCAACATTCCAATTTTGACCCTTTTATCTTTAACAAACTTATGAAAATTAACTGTGCAATATTGGGAAAATATTTTAGTCATTTTTAAATTAATAATTTTATGATGGTAGATTTTTGATACATCATTTCCTTCTTTATTGTATATAATTTTGTTGAACCATTTGGTTCACATGAGATAATTATCTCATATACATACATATTTAAACTATTAAACATAAAACTAATTTAATCTTAACATTATAAAGTATTATTTACAACAATAATGGTAAAAGTAATAATATGGTTATAATCATTATACATATTAATTTAAGATACTTTGCTCTTGGTTGCATTATTATTATTATACTTGATGACGCTTTTTAACATTTTTTTTTTGCCTTAAATAATCATGACTTAAAATTATATATCGTTATAGCAAAAAAAAAAAAAATTGCATTATGTTAATTAACAACAGTATCCTACTTAATACAGTCAATCAATGGGTTATAAATACATACATAAGTACAGATTAATAAATGTTATGATGTCTAGCACACAGTGGGAGATTTTATTTTTTTTAATTAATATTAATAATTGAAAATAAGTTAATTTTTTAGTAATAAAAAAGTGTGATACAGAAACTAAACTACATAATGAACTAAATAATAAAATACATAAATTGATGGACGAAATAGGAATGATGATTTTTCATCTTAAAAATTTAATTTAAAAGCAAATAATTTTTTGCTTAAGATTTATAAATGAAGGGCTTATAGTAATAACATCATAAACCAACCGAATTGAAAAACTGTTTTTATATACTTTTCTTATTTCCCCTCAAAATATTTAAACTATTTTCCAATTAGTTTGTGATTTAGATGATAATTGAATTTTTAGATTTCAATGGTTTTGTTGATTTTTTTATTTAATAACATCATAAGCCACCAATTTTTCACATCTTAATTCCAAATTCTTAATTTTGAAGAAGTTATGTATGAAAGTCATGTTTTTTTAATCACGCATTAATGTGTGTGTCTATATCTGATGAGATATAATTTCTTTTAATTTACGTGGCTTATGAGGCTTTTGCTATAATGATTCATAAATTGCAGAAACTATTCAATAATCTAGTTTATTATACTAATTTTAATTGTTTCCATTTTAATTTAAAAGCTAATGCATGAATTTTTTTGTTTAGAATAAAATTAATTTTTTTTCAGTTAATTTAATTATTATTGTTCGAACTTCATTTGTTTCTACATTTATGATTTGAACAGGCTAAAGTTCGTATCGCTTTGTAAGCCAAATTACAAATTAAAACCTAAATTGATTCATTTTTATACTTTTACGTCATATAAGTACATTTCGAAAGAGTAATTTAATTTTTATAAATGTTAAATATTTGAAGGTTGCAATACTGAACTATGTATTTATACTTAAGTATGAGGTGCAGATGGTGCTGCTGCCGTCTCCAAAATAATTAAGTAGCTGGCTAGGAGGCGACAAATGCTGCTAGCGGCATTTGAAGTCGTGTGCTGGTGTAGCTTGCTGTGGTGAATGTGTTTAATGCAATAGTTGAACGGAACAACTACATAGCTGTTTTCGAAGGCCACCAAACCTTCATCATCAGCGTTCTTTTGTGTTTGGTCCACTGTGTGTGGTGTAGATGTAGATTTCTGCTTGATATACTCAGCCATTATTGCAAATGGAATATGTGAATTGTTTTGATTCATCTTATTTTTTCTGCAACAACATCGTACGGTGCTGCTACTTTGTTTTAAAGAAGTTCTTGAAATGCTGGACAGTATAATTTCATTAAAGACTTATTTTCAATACATATTTTTTTTAACATTAAGATATATTATCTCTAAAGTAATTTTTTTGTGACATATGATGTTATTACATTAAGCCCTTCAAATGAAAAAAAAATTCCGATTAGTTTTTCGCTTGACTATAAGTTCGTTAAAATATTGTTAAGTTTGTATTTTGAAACTTTTCTGCTTAAAAATACAATATAAACAAATTTGAGGTTAGGAAGTAAATTGGCTGTCAAATGATGAAATGTCAAGAATTGATCTGTCATCCTTTGGCATTTATTGAGTAAAAAGTTGGGAAATTTTAACCATGGTACGCTACACTCTTGAACAAAGAATTTTAATTGTGAAAATTTACTACCAATATGGTAAACATTTTACAACGCATTTTTCAACCAAATCATCTTTAGTGATGAGGCTAGGCCGATTTTCAATTAGGCGGTTATGTAAACAAACGAAATATTTGCATATGGGACTTACCGAATCCACAAACAGTCCTCGAAAACCCATTACATCCAAAGAAAGTGACCGTATATTGTATTGTGGTTTGTGGTCAGGCGGCATCAGCGGCCCGTATTTTTTCGAAAATGAGCAAGGAAACGCCGTCACCGTGAATTCTTTGCGCTACCAAACCATGATAAGCGATTTATTGTGGCCACAATTGGCTAATGTTGACATAACATCGGGCGGTTACTGGTTTGCCGCACAGTATATTTAAAATACATTATTAGTGCGGCAAACCAATAACCACCCGACGATAAGTGACCTTTGGTTTCAGCAAAACGGCTCCAAAAGCCACACAGCTGGCTAAACAATTCACTTATTGCATGAAAAATTTCCCGGTAGCGTAATATCTCGACTTGGCAATGCCATTTGGCCGCCTCGTTTTTGTGTTTCAACGCTGCTGGATTATTTTCTCTGGGGCCATTTGAAATAACGTGAACAAACCACAAACAACTGACGCTCCGAAAAATTAAATTCGGCGCTGAATTGACGAGCTAAGCGAAGCTTTGTTGCAAAATATGGTTCAAAATTTTGCAAAAAGGGCAGACGTCTGCCGACATGCTAGAGGTGGATATTTGCCCGACGCTATGTTCCATTATTAATTCGCATACTTCTACTTTACATTGATTGGTATCAATAAAACTGAATTTGTTAAATAAAAAGTGAGGTTTTAAGCCAATTTACTTTCTAACCTTAAATTTGCCCACCCTTTGCATGTACAAATATGTATGTACGTTTACTACCTTGTACTAAAGCGGCGATATGTATGTACATACATATGTATGTAAATACAAAACTTCTCTGCCATACAAAAAATTTTAAAAATGTTTTATATGAAGACGTCATTAAACGCGCTGTTCTTCGATATTATTAAATAACTTTGATTCAAAAAGATTTGTCTTTCAACAGACTTCAAAAGTTTAAAAAATTAAATTAATTAATTAAATTTTTTGTGGTATGTATCGTTATTTTTAGACCTACACACGGAGTTGTGTACAAAGATCTATTATTACTTTTTAAGGTCTAAACACGACTTTCTTAATTTATAAATATTTCGATTTTAGATATGTATGTGTGGTTTTAATGAGATCAATACAAAAGTTGATGACTATGTCAAATTATAGTTCCTTTTTAATATTTGTGTACCACTGTGAAGAAAAAATTATAATGATGGTTTTCATAATGTCTATGTAGTTACGCCAGGAGAAAAGAAACTGAAATAAATTTAGTTAAGCTACTGGAAAAATGAATGTGTTGAGTAAGGGATTGGGGAGGGGGGGATTGGCTTGGATGAATGAACTTGCTTAAAAGCAGTACAAAATTTAATTGATACCACAATCTAAGGTATGCTGTTCGATGGTTGTGCGTAAACGACTTTGATCGCTTTGTGAACGTTTTAAGCCAGTACGCCAGCGTTTGATACAACCCAGGATGTACGAGTGTTTCGTACGACTCAAGACGTATACATAAGGGTCCGATGTAAAATGCAATGCCATCAACATATCGGCCACCATAAAGAAAGGATGTGCTTTGGGTACGCGATTAGGCACAATAGCCATGGGTATGGCAATCTAGTTGAAAAAAAGACAAACAACACAAAATAACAGAAATTAGTATTTGAAATACATATGTAAAGTTTTTAAATGAAAAACAATTTACAGTTTTTGTGTTATCTCCGTCTGTCTGTCTGTGTGGTATTGTGGTATTTTTATTTATCAAGCGTACTCACCATTTGTGGCATCCAGCAAATAACAAAAGAAATGCTTAAAAACAACATCAATTTGGCGAATTTTAATTCATCAGGGGATGCGGCTGCTGTCAATGTCACGCTGTTAGCGTGATGATATTGTGGTATTTGTGTCGTACTGCTTTGATGATGTTGATACAATGTAGAGCCGCTGGAGCTCTCGCCATCGATTTGTGCGGTAGAACCTTTTTCACAACGATTTACCATGTCGTAAGTCATATGACGTTGAGTGGTACGTGTGCGACCAATGAAACATAGAACGCGTGTAACAAATAAGTTGCAGGCGACTATAACCACACATAATAAAGTGCCTGAGAAAAGGAAGAGAACAAGATGTAAATGCCTACATACATAAATACATATGTATGTATGCCGTTAGCTTAATATAGAAAGGCCCTAATTCATTATTTTTTTGAAATCGAAATTTTTAGCAATTTTCGATACATTAGATGTTTTTCTATCGAAATATACAAAAAAATCGATTTCCAAAAAAAAAAAAAAAAATGAATTAGGGCCTTTCTATATTAAGGTAACGATATACATATAGATGTTAAATATAATACAAATGTCGTTAATTTAAGAGTTACATTTAAAATGCAATGACATTTTTTTTTCAAAAACAAGCATAATACTACAGTAATATCTCATAATCCGAACACGCGATTCCTGGAACACATCTATAATCCGCACACTGTTATAAACCGGACAGGCTCTAGCGCGCATCTCATGGAGCATGAAGAAGGAGATAATTACCGCCACACACAAGGCCATCGGTCGTTTAAAGACGCTAAACAATGCACTTCGGATCGCAACCGGATGTGTAAAGATGACGAATGTTGAAGATCTTCACCAGGAGACAAATATGCTGCCGGCCAAACAGCACAATATGCTGTTGACCAATCAACTCATGATGACATGCCACTTGCCGCATTATCTTAACCATAAACTGTTCACACAGCATTCCACGATAAGTCACATACAGAAAGACTTTCGCTTATACCGTGATGTAATTAAAGACGTGAACATTAACTGAATCACGGAAGCAATCCAGACTCTTCACCATCGTATAGTCTCAACCACTATAGATGGTTATATGCCTAGGTTAGGTTAGGAAGGGTGGTGGTACAACACACCTTCACTAGGAAACCCAGTTGGATCCATTGTGGTTCCCTTCTGTTAATACCCGTTAATAAAACTTTAGCGCCCAATTATAACCTGTCATTAAGCCACTGAATTCGCATATTGAAGCCCTCTGATATCCTGCAGTTAACACTTTGCGATATCACTATTGCTCTCATGGAAACGTTCAATGGTTTCTGGTTCCTCTTCATCCTCCCACATAATACAGAAATCTGGAGTGCAAGTTTCCCAAATGCGAGTCCTTGCTCCGACCAATCAGTGACCAGTCAAGGCGATTATCAAGACTCTCATCACCTTCTTATTCATATCCAGTAACAGTTTGGATCTTCCTGAGTCAAATTTTGGACACATAGCCCTCGAGACTCAATCGTCCCTACTTCCACATGAATGGTTGGTCCTGTTCGCCACCCAATTACTGAGTTCCCTGTAGTACTGACCTATCGGTAATTTCACCGATTTGTCACACATTCGCCCATCTAACGCCGACCCTATTCTTGTCAGTTTATGGGAAATTTCATTTCCCTCAACACTGCTGTGGCCAGAAATGCAACATAGTCTCACACTATATTTATCCATAAGCAAGTTGAGGGCTATTTTATAGTTTTAGCGCTGCCTGACTGTCGACGTAGAAGGGTACCTCCTCGCCTTCAGCCACATTTCTGGCCATAAGCTGCGTGGCCCGGAGAATCGCCAAGATCTCAGCCTGGAAAATGCTGAATTCATTTGGCAGCCTAAAAGAACTGCGAATGTTCGTTCCCAAGATATAGACACCAGCCCCTATGCCTTCTCCCATTTTTGACGCGTCTGTAAAACTTTGCTACCCTCATATAGCTCATTAGATTTGACACAATAGTTCCTATCAGAAATACTAGTGAGGATGTTCTACTAAAATCAATTTCGACGACCTTATAGCCCGTGAACCCAGGGGTTACGGAGTTCCGACCACTAAGATTGGTGACCTGTTATTCCTGTCCTCTTCAAACCTGCTTCAACGAGTCTAAGGAGACTTCTAGTCGCCACTTTCACCACAAGGCAGCCTGAGATGTGCTGCTCTAGGCACAGCGAGGCGCACAAATGAACCTTAGCAAGCAACCTCCTATGACACTCCTTTCCCAATACCTCCAACCATACCACACAACCATAGAAAATAAGCGGTCTGGCAACCGATGTGTAGATCCAGTTTGCTACCTTCGCAGGCAGACCCCAGTTCCTTTCTATGAAGTTCTTGCATGCGTATTAACTCCTTTCTTTAGTCTTTCTTGCATGTTCCTTTTCTAAGGAAGCTTGCTATCTAGAAAAACATCCCTTCCATCCTAGGTAGTACAGAGCTATCTATTTTGTATGTCCTGGTAAAGAGGACTAGTAAATATGTTTAAACATACATCGATTTTTTTATATAAAGATGTAAAGTCAAGTATTAAATAAAAAGAAAAGCTTCCAGAAATTAGAATATTTTTAAAGCCTACTGTATTTGAATTTTTCTAATATACTTATCTTGGTGTTTGGGCAATAACACCCAAACACATATAAAAAATTTGCAACTAAAAGCCTGATTTGAACTTGCAACATGTGCGTTACATTAATACGAGTATGCAGCACAAGTTTTAACTTTATTTTGGTTGTTCTTTTAGCGATAGTTAAGTACTTACCGAATAACATAAATAATACTGAGTAGGTTTTATTTAAAAATCCCTCAGCATCACGATAACGTAAACATGATATATTATTTGGGTCGCTATCATCCATATAAGCTCCAAAGCCAAAGAAAGGCAAAAATGTAATAACCACGGCAATAAGTATCAGGGATTTAATAGTTTTACGCACCAATTCGTATGTAATGTGCTGAAAATCAAATCAATTGTATGTAATACATAAAAAAAGCATGTGAGTTAAGGAAAACATAAGAAATCGGACTTTAAGTTTAATTTGGTTTGTTTTATTGCCTGCTAACTTTCAACTTTTTATTTTATTTATACATACATATGTACACGTATGTATGTACGAGTATTTGTGATGGTCATTCTTTGCCTACTTACTTTATGGTAGATAAATGGCCTTGCCAATGCCATCCAACGTTCAATGGCCATAACGGCTGCTATGCAACCGGAACTCAAGCCGAAAAATCTCCAAATAACTTTACCCACACAATCCCATTTATTGTATTCCTGAAAGATTTCACGAGGAATGTATAATTTCAAAAGAAGAGTCGTTAACATGCCCAATAAGCCGATGAAGTTATTGGTGGATAAACAACTGTAAAGAAAAATAAATTTATATTTTGAAAATTTTAAGTAAATTAAGTTTAAATAATCGTGCAGGTTTCACAATGCATCTACGTACATACATATAGAGTATGAGCGAATTATATTTTCACGCATCTTAACTTAGATTTATTTAAATTTATGTAATATAAGGAAATACATAATACTCTGGCCCTCTTTTTTTGCAGACATTTGCCAAAGGTCACTTACTCATATCAATTGCAAATATGTAGTGAATGAAATTGAAAATGAAAGCAATTTGGTATTACACATATTGTGCATACGTTGCGTTCAAAAAAAGAAAGTTTGTTAAGAATAATTTTTTTACTACATGGCAGGTAGATTTGTTTCAAGTCTTGACTTTCAGGCAGGGCAGTAAATTTTGGTAGAAATCATTCATCCTCTTGTATGGTGATTTATCGTGAAGGTTACTTTAGGTTGGCAAGTTGCTGAGAAGAGAAAGTAATCCCAAATATAAGGCACTTTTTGCCTTACATGAGAGTAATAGGAAAAGTTAAAAGGGGAACGTAAGCTCAGAAAATAAGTTTGGAGAAGAACGGCCTTGAAGTTAACAAGTTGATTTTTATGCGTCTGAACGCTTTTATGGCTTGAAACTCGGGAGGTTTTCTGGGTTGCTGTTTACAAATCTGGTATTAGATTTTGAAAATTCAAAATGTCCGATCCAATACGGCAGACTATTTTTTGTAATATTGGATTTGCTTGAAACTCGTCACTCTGCGATTTTCGGGGCCGCTGATTACGAATATGGTATTTGAGTTTGAAAATTCAAAATCGCAGATACAAAATGGCGGACCACTTTTTGTAATATTAATGGATTTTCGGTTTTTGGTGTCGCTGATTATGAATCTATTAGAAAGAGCATATTGTCTACCATAAGAATCACCAAAAAAGTAAAAATCGATTTTTTCGACCCATAGGTCCCTTTTAACTTTCCCTGTCACATATTCTGATGTATAAAATTTAATTTTATTATAGTTAATTTTAATTATTATTCGAACTCCATTTGTTTCTATATTTAACGGGCTAAAGTTCGTATCGCTTTTTAAGCCAAATTACATGTGATAATTATTAATGAACAAATAACACCAAAGTCTGTTGTAAATATTCTGACTAACAACACATAGTTGAACGGAACAGCCAGCCGTTTTCGAAGGCCACTAAACCTTCATCATCAGCGTTCTTTTGTGTTTGGTCCACTGTGTGTGGTGTCAGTTGATGTAGATTTCTGCTTTTATTTTTTATTTTTTTTTTTATTATATTTTATTATAGGCTTTATTCATAAAAAATAGTTTTGGCTTGCAAAATCTTTAACAAACAAATTTATTATGTTAATACGACATATAGTATAGCAGTAGTAGTGTGTCCTGCGATATCGACCCTTTCGTTCGCAAGATTTTTAAACGACAAACAACAATTTTGCGTACTAGTTACAGCTATTAATACAGCAAGTCGAACGAAAGCCCAAACGAACGAAAACGAAAAAAGACATGTACAGAGAGCTATGTATGTATGTATGTATGTATGTATGTAATTACATATTTCGCTAACTTTCGACACTTGACAACTTTGTAGGTAAGTTATAATAATATTTTATTTAACTGCAATTAGTGTAATTGATGCTCAAATTCACTTACAATTCAAATTCCAATCTTCAGAATCCTTTAGCCATATTTATAAATTTAAATTTTTCAAATGTATAGGGTGTTTTTTATTGAGGTATAGAACTTTAAGTTGGCATCACTTTTTTAACTGGCGGCCATTTTGTCAGCTGTCAATTGATTAATATTTAGTTTGGTTTGCCATTTCATCATGAACAGGTTGACAAAAGAACAACGCTTGCAAATCGTGCAAATTTATTTCGAAAATAATGGTTCAGTTCGCGAAGTTTACCGCAAGCTCCGTCCATTTGATGGTCGACATAATCGCCCATCAGAGCAATTAATTCGGTTAACCATGGATCGTTTTCGCACTACGTTTACTCTATGTGATAAAACGCATCCGCAGAGACGTCGAACAGTGCGCACCGAAGAAACAATTGCCGCTGTAGAGCAAAGTGTTGAAGAGGACCCGAATGAATCGATTCGCCACCGTGCACAGCAATTGGAGCCGACTAACCGACTATTTTGTTCCCGAATTGGATGGCATGAATGTGGATGAGTTGTGGTTCCAACAAGACGGCGCTACATGCCACACAGCGCACGTCACAATCGATTTATTGAAGGAAACATTCGATGAGCGCATAATTTCGCGGAATGGACCTGTCAATTGGCCACCAAGATCGTGTGATTTGACACCATTGGATTATTTTCTTTGGGGATATGTGAAGTCGCTCGTCTACGCCAACAAACCAGAAACGTTAGGGGACTTGGAAGCCAACATTCGTGGCGTTATTGCCAACATACGGCCCCATATGCTCGAAAAAGTGGTTGAAAATTGGACCTGTAGAATTGGCTTTATTCGAGCCAGCCGCGGCGGCCACATGCCCAAAATCATATTTAAACATTAATGGCATAAAATTATCCTTCCAATAAAGCCAAATTGATGGACATTAAAACGATTTCCTTGTGTTTTATTTGAATTCGAAGCTCTATACCTCTTAAAAAACACCCTATACATACGAGTACATACATACATACATACGTACATACTTGAAAGTCATTGGAGGAGCTAAAAAAATTCTCTGGGGGTATTGCGACTGTTGATTTTCATGAGCAATATTAAAATAGATAATTACAGGTAATTTTTAACAATTCAAGGGTGAATGCCGCCCCCCCCCACCAGAATGACCTTTCTGGTCCTATGTTGAAACTCTCGCACACATTATAAAGTAACATATACATACATATGTATATATATATATATATATATATATATATATATATATATATATATATATATATGTATGTATTTATGATTATAAAAAAGGAAAGAGAAACTTATTTGCAAGTAGTTGTTATTATCTAAGTGAATTCTTTAAATATTATATTTCCATTAAAATCTAAAAATAAAAAATATAAAAATTATAACCAACCTACTCAAGTGTTACATACTTACATACGTATGTATGTATGTATGTATTTTGTTTGAACTAAAGGATTTCTTTGTAAAATATCTACAGGTTTATTTGATAAGATACCTATTTCAATAAAAAATATTCTATTTCTTAATTTTGTGCACGAAAAAAATAAAACGGAAACGATATTAGTAGTAAAAAAAAAATAAATAAAATACTTGCTAAAAATGCCGAAGAATATAGTACATACATACGAGAGCCTATATTCAAAACACGTCAACTCAAAAAAATCTAACTTATCAGTAGAGCGAAAAAACTAGTTAATTCGCACAGTATTGTAAAAATAAATGATGTGCTTGCCTTCTATAATATGATATAAATATGCATAGATACTAATTTATAGGTCTGCAAAAAATATTTTATTTTGCACTGGTTTGCGTTTAAAAAACAAATATTTTTTTTGAGTTAGCACATTTTGTCAAAAAAAATATATGATTTTTTTGAATATATTTATTTTTTAATCAATTTGTGAAATCTTTTACTCAATACTAGATATAAGAATTGAAAAGCTACAAGAAAAAACTTAAAATGCCATAAAAAATACCTTAAGCCTGACTAC
This sequence comes from Tachina grossa, assembly GCA_949987645.1. NCBI lineage: Eukaryota > Metazoa > Arthropoda > Insecta > Diptera > Tachinidae > Tachina > Tachina grossa. The sequence continues at coordinate 26,728,686 of OX465276.1, read as the reverse complement.
ATTAAGCCTCGAACCCACTCTCTAGTGTAACAGGGCCACTCCAAATTAACAAATTGGAAAGCTTATATCATTGACTATAATCGGTCCATACATAATGTTTCTATTCGATTAACAGTTTAAAAGTTTATACATACTTCATTACCAATTTTTTTTATCGGAACCCCTCCGTAATAATATATTAAAAGTGACCATATCTCAAAAACTAGCCATAGGATATCAAAATCCTTACCAGATTCATGTTGAGCATGCCAAATGCAGTAAGATATGAGCTAGATTTATTATAAATTACTAATTTTTTAAATATATTGGAAATTTACATGAGAGTTAGCATTTATTTTCACAAAAGAAAATTATACTTTAAGATAGCAGAATAAGAAAAATTTATATAAAACGGGGAAAAATCATTTTTTTGATTCCAAATTTATGTTACAGATGATTATTGCATAGGGGAGCTATTTGCCATCGGAAACTCATTTTGACCAAATTTGATTTGATGTATATAAATGAAATGGCAATAGCAACAAATATTAGCTGTCAGTGCCACAGTTTCGCCAATGGTGGTATGTAGATACATCCCAGTGGTATGGCGTCCTAGCGATTCCCCTGTATATTCGATAGTTCTTTTGGAACTACCGCTAGTCCCACTGCAATCTACAAAACATACTTTTGAGTGGCGAATATAACATGGAGATGTCCTACGAGGTGGCAATTGACCCCACACTGCATAACCTAGCAACGTAGATGCCGACATAGACCTATACCTCGCACTATCCCCAAATCAACTAACATTGTGTATTAAATTCATCAAAAAACAGACAAAAAATTTTTGATAATTTATAACGGGATCATATACATATGTAGATAATATGTTTTCTACTCGTCGTTGAAAATAAAAATTGTTTTCTGCATTACTTGGAGTTATAGAATTAGCTAGCGAAACTAGGGTATCTATTTCTACATTAAAGCATTAGACATTGGTGTCTAGAGAGAGATATAGATATGATTTGAATGCCACATGGGTAGCCCTTAGTGCAAATCGAACAAAAGCGCTAACTACTTCGCATGTCATTGGTGGCAATGGTTCCTTTTCATACCACTGGGATATGTACATACATACATATGTATGTATGTATGTATATGTATGTATGTTAAAAAAGTAAAATGAAACAAAAATAAAAGAAGAAAAAGGTGTCTTAGGACAAATTTGAGTTGACGTATTTTGAATATAGGCTCTCGATATATATATATGTATGTACATACATATATTTGACGTTAGGTCTAATATTAATAAAAATAATTTTTGTTTGTTGCTTAGATCTATTTCGTTTAGGCTTAGGGACTATTCACATATTATGTAACGCTATTTTCGAAGTTTTTAATATGAGTATATTTCACTGTTGCTAATGGAGATTATCAGGCAACCTTTACAAATAAAAAATTCTTAAAGCAACTAGAGATATTATATTAAATTTTCAATATGTTTGTTCTTTCCATATTTTACCATTACTACATTGGCTGACTTTATTTCAGCTCGAATTGTAGTTGTAAGAAGTATGAATGTAATGAAAATTAAAATAAATGTAGAAATCAACAACAGCTATACACCCGGTGACCATATTTTTCAACAATAAATAAAAGACATTTAGAAATGTAATAAAAATTAAGGCAAATTAAAATTGTACGGTTAATAATATCGGCTCCATGGTACATAAAAAACTCAAATTTACATCGTGATTTAAATATGCCAGAAGTGACTGAAAAAATTGTAAAATACGCAGGCAAATATGTAATGAGTCACATCCTAATCCGCTTGCTCATAATATTTTGATCTTTAGGATACATCCGCTTAAAAAAGAGAGATAAAGGGGCTCTAATATTCAACACTCCAGATGAAACTGCTTGAAAATACTTTTTTTTAATGACTGCAACTTTGTGCAGCTACACAAAGTTGAAGCGAAATACTGGTAAAAAATAAATAAAGTTTTAAATTAATTACGAAAGACCTAAAGCTTAAATAAAATTTATATACAAGATATAAAATACCGTTATGCCTATTTTTATGTTACATACTTGCGTCTTTTGTACAGTATAAATAGTTTTCTTCCACTCCTCAACATCTAGGATTTTTTGAATTGTGACTATTTATGATTTAGTGTGCGATGTGTACTTTTTTAGTGTTGCCAGGTTGGAATTACCTGGCACACACTAAAACACACACTAAACACTAAAATTTTGAATGATTATAATATCTATTGTATTGATGTTGATATTTTCGGGTTTTGATAAAATAAAACTTATAACTCTGGAGTTTAAAGAAAAAATAAAAGGACAATTGATTAAAAAAGGACACTTAAAAAAATTTAAAAGGACATCGTGTTAAAAAAGGACTGTCCTCTTAAAAAAAAGGACGAATAGTCACCGGAGCTATACATTACTTTAGCAAGAATAGAGTGTTGCCAAACAACTCTTTTCCATAAAAGTATCTTTTAAAAACAAGGGTTTTTTTGTTAGGGGCGAGCCACAAAATAGTCTTAAATATTCTTCAAAAGTATTCGAAATAAAATTATTTTATTAGTCTCGCAAGCTCTAAACATATCTTTAACGCCAGAAATAAGTAAAAAAAAAATAAATCCGCTTAAGGATTGATTTGGAACTTCCATTTTAGGTATATCGTTGGGTGGTTACTGGTTTGCCGCAGTAATAATGTATTCTTAATATACTGTGAGGTAAACCAGTAACCGCCCGACGTTATGATGTCTTTGTGTTCACATTAGGTTAATTTATGTTTGCTGTGGACAACACAAATTCTATTTTTGCCTAATATGACCTTTGCTTAAAAATTTTATCGTGATAATATGGTGTCTATCGTATATATTATTGAACACATATTTCATTCATTTCAAAAGTGCCAAAGAAATGAATGAATGAATGAATCAGTAAGTGTTTAAAAATATAAATAAATAAAATATTTTGCTGCTGGCATTTTCTGCTAAAATTAATGTGACATATGGGGTATTCCACGCCAAATCGTGTTTTTAAAAATTAGTGGATCCTTTGAAAATGAGTAATTTTAAACTTCTATCCATGGGGAAAACGAATTTTTTCAAACCTTCCCTTTTGTCGTGGAATGCCCCATATATATTATATATCTATGCATTCATTGTTATACAAAATGAATTAGTATACATACTTGTGAAAATCTGTATGTAGATGCTTACTAATTTGCATTACTTTTTTTAATAATAATAATTTTGCTTATAAAATTATATTGCTAAAATTAGTTATAATAAACATTTTCATTAAAAATTATTTATTCCACATACATATGTATATATGTATGTACATAATATGTATGTAATTTAATTGATCCGTTAAAAACTTAAGAAAAATATTATATTTCTCTAAAATGCATCTAAAATCTTAATTGTCTTCATACATACAAACATTCACATACATATATATATTCTTACGTATGTATTTATGTAAATATATGCATATATGTACATATGTATATATATACGTGGTGTATATAAACCGTTTTGCATATAAAGCAATTAATCTGTAACATTGTAAATCACTTTTTTCTAAATGTAATTGCGGAAACCTTAAAAAAATTTATATGGAGATGACGAAATCTGCATTACAATAAAAATAAGTTTATTGATTTCTTAACGTCAAGAAAAGCCATTAGGAATAAATATTGAAAATTAATAACGTTAACGAAATAAGAATAATAAAGTATTTTCCTACATTTCTTCTTCTAATTTATTTTTTATTACACTGCTCAACAAATACGCTCGTAGAAAAAATTCTGATTTCATCATGTGCATAGGCGTAGAAAGGACTTTGGAATTATTAAAAATTGTCTTTAATTATCTATTTTAATAATACTGATGAAAACCATCAGTCGTAAAGCATTTTGTTAGACAAAAATATGAAAAGGTTACTGGAGGGGTCAACACGATCAAGTTTTTTTCAATACACTCACAATTTTTCACTAATACATCCATACTTTTAAAATTTAATGCGATTTTGCTTTTAAAATTCCTTTCCGATTTGTGTTCAAATGTACAGGCAAAAAAAAAAAACAGCTGATGGCATTTTAAAGGAGCAAATTTTTCGTTTTCAAATAGGTATTTTTATGTTTTTTTATAACAAATAATAATATATTACGCCCAAAAATAGTAATTAAATTTGAATAAATATGTTGTTGAATAAAGATAATAAACACAATAATATGTGTGAAGTTGCGTGCGGCCTACGTCACTGCTTTCAATTTATGTGTGATAAATTTGAAAGAAAATCTTGGCCGTGTAAAACTGTAGTGTTATGCAAAATTTTAGTAAAAATAAAAAGAAAATAAACAAAAAAATTTGACAATTAAAAAACAAAAATACACATCCACACCATAATACTCGTATTACTACTGTCAATGAATTTTGTGAGTGAATTTCTTGTCCATGTTTTTTTATTATTTTTTTTTTTTTGATTTGTCATAATTAGTTCTTCTTCCGAGGGACTTTTTTTTAAAAAACACTAGATAAACAAATAAACACACTTTCAGTACGTGAGTGTATGATTTGCAATTTTTATCTGTTGCTAATGTCCATAAATTACTTTTACAACTATTTATCATACACATTTTGTTTGTTACGTTCTTTATGTTTTGCGATTTCGAAAACTTAATAAAGTTTGCAATAAATTAGTCAGACGCATTGATAATAATTAATAATAAGAGTGAGTTAAAGATAAAACAGCAAAATTTGGTTATGTATGTATGTATTAATGATGCACGAATATTCGTATTCGAATTGCCGAATATTCGGCAATTTTTAATGCGAATACGAAAAATTCGTATTCGTCAAATTCAGGCGAATACGAATATTTTTCCAAAAAATTAAATAAATAAATGCATAAATCCTAAACTAAATTTAAATAAATGGGAAATTTTTTTATAGAGATTTGTGCTTTGTATCATTTTCAGATATTATTTACTGACGAACTTTACAATACGCCAACAGGAGTATGAAATTCTTTTTCATAACAATCTTTTAATATTTTATATTGCAGTCGTAAATAGAGCCCTAATTTAATGTCTATAAATTTCACATGAAATATTCGTATTCGTATTCGCGAATATCGTTTCAAATATTCGTATTCGCATTCGTATTCGCGAATATAAAAAATTCGTTACATGACTAGTATGTATGGGACATTCCACGCCAAATCAAACGGTTTGAAATTCTTGTTTGTCTTGATTTCCCCAATTTCATGATATATTGTTGTGCCCATAAAAAGAGCCGTCCTGGTAAATTTGGGACTTTTTTTTGATTACTCGTTCAAAAGATATTAAACTTTCAAAAAAAAAAAAGAATAAATCGCTTTTTTATTTTTTTTTGTCCATAACTTACGAGTATTTAAAAAAGAATTGACTTCAGCCGACCTTCAGCAGCCGTTGCCGACAGCTCTGTGACGCCATTAAGACCTCTGGTAATTTTATTTGGCACAGTCTCCACTAAAGATAAATATGTACTAGAACTTCTCAAACTGTTATGATTGTAACTGATACAAGAGATAAGTTTAATATTAAAAAATATGTATATATATATTGTAAGATCACGATTATATGCATAGACATCCCAGCATAAATATATCCGTTCACTTGGAAGCAAATTGGTAAGGGAAAGAAAGCTCAAATATCCTTTACCAATCTGCTTCGGGATCCCATAATTTTTGTTCGTGATGTCCCACTCTTTCTGCACATCCTAGATGCATTAACTCAGGTATTTTTTATATGTGCTCGTATGTATATAATTAAAAAAATTTTGCTCTTTCTATTAGAATTAAAAGCCTGTCCAAAGATCTCCGCATGATAGGTTAGAACACTACCCAAATTAATGTTTCCTGGGATATTAACCCAATGTACGTTTTTAGGGTTCTGTACACCAAAGGTGAAAAGGAACCCTCTTGTTTTCGCTACGCTGTGCGTCACAGGCTATTTTCTAGAAAACCGTAAGAGTATGTATAACTTTGGCCGCTACAACAACAAATACATGAGAGTTAAAAATTAAAGGGTGTTCCAAAACGATCATCGAAAAATTTTAAAATCCCATGTAATATATGTATGTGCATACAAATATATGTACATATATAGACACTTGAAATTTTTAAAGTTAGTGTATTTTTATACAGACTACAATAGTTAACACTAAAATTAAAAAAAAATCTAAATTAAAAGGTGTTCTATCAGTTAATGTAATTTTGACAACTTGCTGTATTTTGGAAATTTTCAGAAACAGTAAAACCGAAATGGAAAAAAATCGCCAAAATGAAAAAAGCGCCAAATAAAAAAGATTCTAAAATTAAAATAAATCGCCAAAAACCGAAAAAATCGCCAAAATTAAAAAAATCGCCAAAATTAAAAAAATCGTTAAAATAAAAAACCCCAAAACGAGAAAAAAAGCGTCAAACCAAAAAATTGCCAAAAACGAAAAAATGCCAAAACTGAAAAAACGCCAAATTAAAAAATTAAAAAATCACAAAAAAAAGGAAAAAAATGCCAAAACTACGTATTATATAAGCTAAAGTTCGTATAGTATTACATATCTAGTGTGTCCATACAGAACACTTCGTGCGCACTTTATCAATTTATTTAACTTCCCGCTATACACACATGCATAAGTATGTATTCATATAGTAAATTTTTGTTTATTTTAATAAAATAATATAAAACTAAAAAGCAAATAATATATGTATGTATGTGAAATATTGACTCGTTTGAGCGAAATGTTCGCATGTGCGTTATTTTAATCAATTGGCTACTATAATATTTTTTTTAATGCATGTATTTATTTATTGTATCTTCAAATATGAACTAACATAAGTATTAAAATCTTAAATCTAGAATATAATTATTAGGCCCGACCACTGTCAGACATAAACTTAGTGATAGTTATAAATAATACATAAGTATGATAATCAAAAAGGAAAAAAAAATATTTGCAAGTAGTCCCATCTGGAGTGTTGAGTATAAGAGCCCTTGTGTCCCTCTTTTTTAGGCGGATGTGTCCAGTAAAGTTCAAAATATTACGAGCAAGCGTATTAGGATGTGATTCGAGTTTTGTTAAATATTTGCCTGCGTATTTTGGAATTTCTTCAATCACTAGTGGCATATTCAAATCACGATGTATATTTGAATTTTTGATGTACCATGGAGCCGAAGTTATTATACGTAAAATTTTGTTTTGCCTTCGTTGGATTCTCTCGACATTGGAAGCTGAAGCAGTGCCCCATAGTTGAATTCCGTAGCACCATATAGGTTTCAAAAGTGACTTGTATATCAAAAGTTTGCAATCTAGACTGAGAGTTGAATTTCTACCAATCAGCCAATGTACCTGAGCTAATTTTAGTTTCATTTGTGTTAGTTTAGAATCAATGTGTTGTTTCCATGTAAACCGTGGATCAAGGTGTATACCAAGGTATTTTACATGTGAATGTTGAGGAACAATTTGATTATTGATTCTAATGGGGAAACAAGTATCTTTTCGTAGAGTAAATGTTACCTGCGCACACTTCTGCTCATTTACTTTAATTCTCCATAACTTTAACCATAGTTCCCGTTGGGTAATATATTCCTGAAGATATCGGGATGCCTCGTGAGGGTTTTCGTGCATGCTAAAGAAGGCTGTATCATCGGTAAAAGTAGATGTATGGATTTTAGTGCTAACAGGCATATCACAATATAAATCAAATACAAAACTGGTCCCAGTATACTCCCCTGTGGCACACCGGCAGATATAGATTCGGGAACACTCATGAAGTCTCCTTCCACAACAATGAATTTCCGGGATAGAATATAACTTTCCAATAGCTTTAGAAAATTTATTGGTAGATATGTCTTCAATTTTAAAATTAGGCCTTCAAATGCCTGAGAAACATCAATAAAGAGAGTAGAACAATACTTCTTTTCTTCAAATGTTCTTCTTATAACTTGAACCAATCTATGCGTTTGTTCAATGGTACTATGCTGACTTCTAAAACCAAATTGATGGTCCGGTATGCACCCACTATCAGTTAGAATTGGGGATAATTTTGTCATGAGCAGCTTTTCGAAAAGCTTTGATATTGTTTATAGTAAACTTATTGGCCTTTAAGACTCAGCTTTAGTAAGATCTTTGCCCGGCTTTGGAATCATTTTGACCTTGGCAAGCTTCCAGCTGTGTGGATAATACTCTAGTCGTAATATGGCATTAAAAATAAATAGTAAGATTCTAGTTGCAGTGCGAGGCAGATTCATCAGCATCTTGTTACTAATACCATCAATACCTGGAGCTTTCTCCGGGTTGAGCTCAGCAATTAGTTTATGTACATCACACATCTTAAACTTTAAGGGTCGAGGGGGAAGAGCAACTACACTCGGCAAATCAGCAACACCAGTACATGTATTTGGGGTAAATACGGATTTTAAATGCTTGGCAAATATTTTACCTTTTTCAGTATCGCTTCTTGCCCAATCACCGGTCGAAGTCCGCAGAGGTGGTTTAAACTCAACGGGTCTTTTTTTAAACTTTTTAGCAGCGCGCCACAAAGAGAAATTAGATGCTGGTGTGACATCAAGACCATCCAGATAATTTTTAAAAGATGCAGTTTTCTCAGATGCAAGCAACTCTTGGAGTCGTTTCGTGCACTCTTTAAATCTAATTTTATTTTGGGGTGATCTGTGCTGTTGCCATTCCCTTCTAGCTCTTCTTTTTTCACGTACGAGACGTTCAATGTCTGAAGAATAAATTTTATTAAACCCAGTCTGCGGAAGAGAGGTAGTGGCATGTTCAGCAGCCTGTTTAATATTCTCATTGAGATTGGCAATGTTAGATTCAATATCATTTGGTGTTCTTAGCTTAATATTTTCCGTACAATGACTACTAAGGTATTTTTTGAACCCCAGCCAATTAACACGATTTATCATCTTCATATATGGATCAGGTAAGTCACTTCGTAGTGGGCTACAGATTGTAACGATCGTGGGAGAGTGATCGGACGAGAGATCTAGGGAAGCTTCAACGTGAATTAATTCCCTAGAAATACTTTTTATGACGCCAAAGTCTATAACATCCGGAATTTTTCGTACGTCAGGAGGCCAGTAAGTGGGCTCCCCACTCGAAATAATATCCAAGCCCATTTTTGAAATTGTGTTGAACAACGCCCTACCTCTAGGCGTAATAAGACGCGAACCCCAGAACGTATGCTTAGCATTGTAGTCGCCAGCTGCTACGAAACAAGGTCCAAGAGATTTGTAGAATTTCTCGTATTGATCCTCAGTGATTGAAAATCTAGGAGGGGAGTAAATTGAAGATATCACGAAATTTGAACAAAAATTCTCAATGCAGATGTTTGTTGCTTGTAGATGTTCTTCACAAATGTTGTCAAGAATATAGTGCTTGAGTCTTGACTTTACTAGAATTGCTGATCCACCGCATGCTCTCCCTCTTGGGTCCTTTGTATACTATAATATAAATTAATTTTAAGAACTCTAGATCTATATTTGCAAATATTATTGTGCAATAATATTAATATTGCACATCATAAAACCAAATCAAACAATTGTGGGCTTGTCCCCGCCCACTTTTTTTTACAACGGGACCAATGGGAAGCTATACTCAGACAAAAAGAGTAAAAAAAAGTAAAGAATGAAGTAACACCCCCCAAAAACAGAGGCGAATTGATAACCTCCTCCTTTTTTTTAAGTTGGCTAAAAAACTTTCAGAAATTAGAACATCTAGTTCTATTTCCAGGACGTTCAGAACGTTAAAATCACAAAATTCTAATTTCTGAACAGTTTGAATTTAAGAGAGTTATAATTTATGAGATCCTACTGTACCTCCATATGCATTGAGTGGAAATTTGTTATTTTCAAATTACAAATGGACATTTCAATTTTATTTATTTTGCCGCCAATATCAAAAATCAACGAACATGTTAAACACACTTGGCTGATTTATCACAAACGATCATTTCGCCGAAAAGAGACGATATTAAACTAATTCATCATCAGCACTATAGTGCAAAAAACTGCTTTCATCAAACATTGAGGAAAACAAAATTAAATGTGCGCAGGCCGTTGTGAAATCAATGACTGGAATTTAAATGGACAATTAAAAGCAAATAAGTAAATACACAATGAAAGAAAACACATGTTCATATGTACATTTTTTAATTCTATTAGAACTTGAACGTTTTAATATCGTTCAATAAAATTTTACAAATGACACTCAAAGGAGCCGGTCATACTTAAAAGATTAAAAATGCAAGTGAATCGCAGATCATTAGTAACAAAACTTACTATTTATATGATAATAAAGATGTTGAGGATTATAGATGTATATGTATGTATGTAAGTACCCTGTCGGAAAATTACTACACTGAAAGAATTTTCGGCAGAAATTCTATGAATTTCGACATTAATGCCCCTATCACGGTTCTCAACTAAATTCAGTTTGGTCTTCTAAGAGTAGACCAAACTTACACACGACCAAACTGTGTTTTAGTATTATGAACCAAAACTGCATTTTAGTTGAAATTGTCATCGCGTTGCCAACTTTAAATATCAAGTTTGACAGAAAAAAAAACACAAAGTTTTAGAAAAAGTATCGTTTTTGCGTTTTAGTTCAAAGAAATCATACCAAATGGACACAAATATGTATAGATTTTTTTAATGACGACGAAAACGAAGTCGCAATTGTAGATGTGCTACGTATCAGAAGAAAAATTCGTATTGATTCCAACCCTCTTGAACTACCCAATGCAAGGTAAGGAATAATCAACTGTTAACTTAGTGGAGAATGGCAATGCAAATTTATCAATCCCAACCAAACTATTTTAAAAGTTGAAAACCGTGATAGGGGCATAATCTAATGAAAAATTCATTAAAATTCAACCAACGTCACGCTTCGTTGGATTAATGAAACCAGTTTCGTTAAAATTATTTTATTGAAAACTTCATCAAATTTATTTAACAGTGTAATTAATGCAGTGCTATAACTTCATCGAAACAATAAAATAATTTCATGAAAAGAATGAAATAACTTAAATATAAAGGGGTTTCTTAATAATTAGAAAATATTGTTGTCGTAAATCCAATAAAATTTTCTTACGAAACCAATATTCATGAAATATTCATTGTATTTGTGAAATTATCATTAGATTTGTGAAAAAATTTTAATGAAATTGTTTCATTGGACTTATGAAGCAAAATGCTTTCGGTGTAGTCGATTACAAAAATAATTAACTTATTGTTAACTTTTCTTAAACTAATCTAAAAGCTAACTACAATGTGATCCAGAACTTACCCAATATCAACTTTTAGTTGAGTACATAATCGGATTTGATGAGAGACAACATATTTACTCTCAGGTTACTTTAAAAATCATTTTAATTTTATATTATTTTGCTGTTATTATTTTAGGTGTTACCTTAGCTGGGTTGTAGCGCGTTGACCATAAAACGTGTGATGATATATGGTTCGAACCCCAGCAATATCGTTTTGTAAATTTATTAACTACCAGCTGACTTAAATAAAGTGAACTTTAAGTTAGTTGAAAAGTAGTGCATAGTGGGACCATTGATTACCGACTAGGACATCGCAATGTTAAAATACTCGTAGTTGTTTTCAGTGGAAAATAATCCATCCAAGTGTCAGTCAGTACTACAGTAGTTTTCGCTTATATTCACGTTTAAAATTGCACAGAAATTGTGGACTATATCGCTAATGTGACTATAAGCCTAATTTTTTTATATGCCACGCAGAGGTACATACAATCCAATTATGTCAATTACAAAACAATGTTGTATTTAAAAGGCACATTTGTGTGGCCTTTTATGCAACAATTTTTTGTTCTAAAGACATGTTCTACTAAACAGTAGATGGAGGTTGAAATTTAGATTTACTTTTTGGTTTATGACAAATAAATAACTAAAAAAAATCTGTTGAAAATTTTTGTGACTATAACGCGAATTGTTTGCATACAATTTGGATTTTGACTACCACAAAGTTGGTGCATATAAGTCAAATATGACTATATATAGTAAATGGACTATATCGTCAACTTTTTGAATGAAATTAAGTTCAAAAGTCACAAAAAACATTAAATATGGACTATATCATTAATGTGACAATAAGCGGTAGTGACTATAAACAAAAACTACTGTAGTTGCGAACTAGTAAGCTTACAGTTTTTAAAGTTAACTTATGGTGTTTTCTTTTCTAAAAGAAAAGTGTAACATATATGCTACATGTGATTTGGCAACATTTTTAAATGCTCACCTGATTTTTAAGAAGTGTTGCATACTTTTCGTTTACAAAAGAACAATTTTCCAACAAGTTTCGGCATGAAACAATCACGAACTAGAAAATGATTTATTTTTTTCATAGACAATAACAAAAACAGCTGTTAATATAATGCTGCACTCATGCCCCTTTAATGAAAATGAGTGTTGAACATGTAGCATTTTTCTTCTTTTTAAGGGTAACATCATGGGAAAAGAACGCGTTCAATTTTTAAAATAATACATACTTTTCAGAAAAGAACACAAAGAAATGTAAAAGGCAACATAAATGCAGCATATTGCTCAGAAAAGAAAACGCCATTAGTCTCCGGCAGGTTATGTATACATGCACGCATGTACATATACCAAATGCTATTGAACAATTTATAAAATTAAATTAAATCTTGATTAAATTGCAAAAAAATAAGTTATGTAAATTTTCCAATTGAATTGTACATACAAACGTTGAAACAAACTTGATTTATTAGTTAAAAAAAAAAGACGGCAACATAAATAAAATAAGACTTTCGAAGCAAATATTACAATTATTTAAATGGTATTTTAAAAAGCTACAATTTAAACTAAACTTTGTCAACAAATTAAGTTCAATAAACTAATGCCTTGAACTCTTATTTAGAGACAAGTAAATTGTTATTTTAAATTAAAAATACATACATACGTACATATATGTATTCACATATATTTATATACATATGTACATAATACACTAAATACATAAAATTTTGTAACGAAAATCTTGTATAGCGTTGACAGCAAATGTCAATAAATTATAGTTTAAAGGAACTATAAAGCGTCTTTAATAGCAAACCGAACTAAAAAGTAGAAAATAATTATTTAGTATAAAGATATTGTAATAGGCCAGCAAATTTGTGAGCGGCGAGCGGCAAGAAATTAAAACATACCTAAAACTATCAGAGTTGTCAGATTTTTCCGACCTATTTCACTCAATTGATTTTAATAATCGCTAAAAGTCGCCAAAATCATTTTTATTTTGTTTTTCTTAAAATATATTTGCTTGAAAAAAATTTGGTTTTATATAACACTTTTTTAATACATATAAATTTTTATAAAAAAAATTAGAAAATCGCCAAAAATTATTTCTTTTAAATTTTTCTCATCCAAATTCAAAACGCATTATTTTAAGAAAAATCATCAAAATCAAATTGGATAGGATTTATTTTTGAAACTACTGATTCAATAAACTAAATTTTCTGAATTACAAAAATTGTTCAATTTTGTTAAAAATAACCATAAAAATCGCCAATAAATTTATTTATCGCCAGAAAAATCGCCATGTCGCCAAATCAAAAATTTAGACATCAAACAATTTATAAAATCGTCATGTTTGGCGAGAATTCGCCCTATCTGAATACTATGAAAGTGGCAACGCATTGTGTGGCATTTTCGAGACGCAGAGTAGCACCGCTCAAAAATAGAATTTGTTTTAATTCTGAGCGGCGCCGCTTATGGCCGGGGCACAATGAATCCGTCATACGTTAAACTTCGCCTTTTTTAACTGACAGCTAAGTTGAAATACATGTTTTCTTATGAGGTCTGTTACATTCAGTACGTGTCCGTCAACGCAAAGTACAAAAATAGGCCAACTTTTAACTTTTTGCGTACGTTGAGTAGTTTGACAGATACCGGTTGTTTTTTTTTTTTTTTTTTTGGTATGTTCTGATTTGGATTTTTGTGTTTTGTGAGAGCAAAAGTAAAATTAAACAAAAGAAATACACGAAATAAATACTAAAAGTTGAATTTAATAAATAAAATGGGGAATCGACCTATTGATGATGTTCAAATTCTTCCGTCAATAAAGTACTCATTGTGCCAACCTTCTCCGTCGTTGCGTTAATGTCAGTTGAAAAAGGCGAAGTTTAACGTATAATAATTATGACAGGGATGGAAAAGTTTATATAATTGTACTTTTTTTGCCCTATGTGAGAGTCAATACCATACCAAATTAATTTAGCACTATTGAAACATTTTTAATATTACATTACATGCCTTTCAAAAAGGAATTATCTAGATCGTTGCTGGTAAAAGTGGCACCAGAGTGCCGAACTTCAATCGGCTTCTTATACAAATGAATACACATATACCACGCCAGCAGGGCTGTCAGATATGGCGATTTATCGCCAAATGTGAGGATTTTTCAACTTTTTTGGCGTCCAAATTTTTGGCTTGGCTACATAGCGATTTTTCTGGCGGTAAATAATTTTGTTGGAGATTTTTCTGGCGGTAAATAAATTTTTTTGGCGATTATTGTGGCTATTTTTTAACAAAATTTAACTTCAAAATTTTTCTAATTCAGGAAAATTAGTTTGTTGAAGGAGTAGTTTCAAAAATAATTTCTACCAAAACCCGTCTGCAGAAATTAAAAAAATTTGATTTTGATGATTTTTCTTATATTAATTAATGCGTTTTGAATTTGGATGAGACAAATTTACAAGAAATAATTTTTGGCAATTTTATTTCTAGTTTTAGCGGTTTTCTGATAAATTTTGAGACGATCATTTTATAAAAATTTATATTAAAAAAAGAGTTATATAAAAATAAATTTATTATCAAATATATACTAATACTAATATCACTACATAAAACTGATTTTTGGTGACTTTTGGCGATTTTTAAAATCAATTTGGCGAAAGAGGTCGGAAAAAATATGACAACCCTGATTGCTGCCAGTACATGAAGCTGAGTGAGTACTCGTTTCACTACCTCTCGTCTAACTCGTGAATAAACTACCAATCTTAAAAACAAGACTTTCATCGTCTGAACATAGGCTAAGAAATTTATGTTCCAAAAATAAAAAAAAATAAAAAATACATATGTACATGTTATTTGTGATGACTGGATTCACTTTGAAAATTTATACATACACCAGCTGTGATCGGCAAACATTGCATTACCCTCAATTATGTTATCTTATGTGGTCACTTCTTGGGTCAGAAACAAAACAAAAACTTACCGGACCTATGTTGACAATTTCAGCCCCACAGCTCTTATAGTTCCAGAGATCATGCGTTAGGAACAAACAGACACTACGATTTTATATACATATGTATATAGATTTATATATAGATATATTTTTTTTGTTTGACAAAAATATTCGCCTTGAAATACCAGGTGTATTATTTGAGTATATGAATACGAATATTCATTACATCACTAGTATATACATACATTTTTTAATCGGTTGTACAAAAAATAAAAATGACAAGGTTCTTTATTTTTTGTATTCTATATATTTTTTATGTTCTTTTTAGTTGTTTACCACAAATAATTTTGCCATGAACAAAATTTCTGATTTCGAAATCAATTTATGAATTAGGAAATTTAGTTTTATTTTATAGTTTTAGCTTTTTAGGCTGCTTTCTCATGACCTATATCTATATCGTTTGCTATTTAATGGTTTACGCAGATAAATTCATGATTTCTTTGTTTTTTTTTAAGTTATTATATTTTTAATTTTTCTTAAGAGTTTTTTTTATGAATATTTTTTTTTCTAATTATGTGTATGTATGTATGTGTATTGAGTTAGCAAATTTTCTGTACAATTTGAAATTAAAATTTGAAATAATATAAAGTTTTGATGAAATCAAAATTAAAAAAAATCCAAGTTTTAGTTTCTTGGGGATTTATTTTATAAACATCCAGGTTCTTGGTTCTTGCTTTGCTACGAATCTCTTGAGTTTATGGATGAAATGGGAAAGTCGATCTTAAGCACTCTATTTTTTGCAAAATTTTAGTTTTTTGTTATATTTGTGCAAAATTTTTGTATGTTTTTTGATAAATTTTGTAAGCGAGGATTTTATACTATTTGGAATTTTTTTCGTCAAAAACTGGAAATTTTTTAATTAGTGTTTTTCATTGGGAATTGTTACAATTTACGTTTAATAATCCCAAATTATTATTTTACTTATTCAGTAAAGTAATTTTTTATTAAAAATTAATTGAAATTGATTATTGAGGGTTTTAGCTGGATCCTATGCGCATTTCACTGTTGCTAATGCAGATCATTATTAGTGCGATAATAAATGTTAAACTTAAATTGTAACAATTCCCAATAAAAACACTAATTATTAACTTAACTTCGCCAGGTCAAATATTCTTGTGTGGCAACACTCTATTCTTGAATAACTGTTGTTGTTATTTGCATTTATTTTCTTTACATACTTTTACAACTACAATTTGAGCCGAATTAAAGTCAGCCAATGAGGTAAAGTAATACCCCTTTTAGACACGGAAAGTTTACTTTACAAAGTCTTAATTCAGCTGGGAGACAGAAACAGCCCTTTTAGACACGCAAAGTTTACTTTGCAAAGTCTTAGGGCCTAATTGTGTAAAACGCAACGCCAAGCGTTGTCAAATTTTATATGGAAAAAATTTAAATTACAAATACAAAATACATACAAAATTTATCAACGCCAAGCGTTGCGTTTTACAAAATTAGGCCCTTAATTCAGCTGTATGCAAGACAGAGGAGGAAATACTTTCTCTTTCTGTCTGTCACCCAGCTGAATTAAGACTGCAAAGTAAACTTTGCGTGTCTAAAAGGGGTAAAAGAAAGAGATAGTATTCTTTCCTCTGCCGTCCACACAGCTGAATTCAGACTTTGCAAAGTAAACTTTGCGTGTTTAAAAGGGGTATGAGAAAAAAAAACATGTTGATCTCCTCGATAATCAGTTTCAATGTACATATCGAGCCTTATTTTCGGTTTTATCGTAAGCGACATGTTATCGAAAATATACTTTTTTATTGAAATGGCAATTTTATGGGCCTACCCATAGTTTAGAATTATCAAAATGCTAAAATTTTTGATAACTTTTAAGATACGGGCTGTAAAATTTTATCGTAAGCGACATTTTACGTACATATTTGAAAAATTAAATTTTTGTCGCTCGATATATTTAATAAAAAATTGTTTTACTGAATAAGTAAAATAATAGTTTGGAAATTTTTTATTTTGGGCAATTTTATAAATTATTTTTTTGCAATATTTTTTTTTTAATTTCTTTAGGACGCATGCATGTTTATCCATAATATGTTCTTTTAATCGATATAAAAATTAACAAATGGTAGAAAATCGAGAAAAATTGAGACTTTGTGGAACTTTTTACTAAATTTTCAATCTAATTTATTTTTTAAACAAGATCTAACCTAAAGAAACGGTTAACACTGCAGTCAGCGTATTCAAATTAGATTTACCCAACAGGTCCCCCGAATGTTACTTAAAAAGTTCTTCCATTGACTGGCTCTTTGCAATTGCACTTCCACGGCGATAAGAAGGACAATTTTGAATGGTTTGATGTTGGAACAATGCAAGAGACTAATGTTAACGGTAATCTGTGAAAAACCAGGTTTTGTAAAATTTCTCTTTTACAAAGTTATATCGCTATTAATGAAAATTTATTTAAACTCGATTCACTCTATAACTCAATAATTTTTCATTATTCGACAAGTGATATAATAACCTTTCAAAAAAGACTTATTTTTTTTTATTATTTTAATCGAATAAAATATAGTAAACAATTATGTAAAAACAATTCTCGACACTGTGGAAGAATTTGCAGAAAGCGCTATCTGCTAAAAAACAAACGTATGCCCTAATTCTGTTCGACAATTGTGTCGTCTTGTCTACACACAAAAAAATATAAGAGGTAATATTAACTAAGCTTGCATAGGTAATTTTTTTTATATGAAAGAAAAAAACTTGGGTTTCATTAACTATGCAATTAGGTAATTTGTACATTATACTTTACCTAAAATCCAAGTTAATATAACTATTCCAATAAGGTATCTTCTTCGAAATTAGTTTAACTGCATAAATTTTTATTTTAATGTCGAAAGAAAATTTTTGAGCAAGAAGGTATGTAAACATGAAATTTTCAAAATGTTTAAATTTGTATAAAACTATGTTTTTTAATCATTGCAGATAAACTAACTGGGCCCGGCCAAGGCGAATTAATACAAAGGTGATCTTATTTCTACAACATGTACAACAATACAAAAAATAAATTCAGTAAAGTGCGACTATGACTCGCGCACATAGGGTTCCGTACGAACACTAGATATGTAATTTAATACAAACTTCATCCTATATAATATATAGTTTTGGCATTTTTTTCGTTTTTGGGGTCTTTTCGGTTTTTTTGTTTTGTCGTTTTTTGCGTTTTTTTCAGTTTTAGCGATTTTTTTAAGTTTTGGCTCTTTTTTAGTTTAGACACTTTATTTTCTTGTTTTGGCGATTTTTTCGGTTTTTTGGCGTTTTTTCATTTTGGCGTTTTTTTATTTTGGCGATTTTTTTTAATTTTTGCGATTTTTTGTTTATTTAAATTTTTTTTTAGTTTTGGCGACATTTTCGCGTTTTGGCGATTTTTTTTAAATTTTTTGCGTTTTTTTTTCATTTTGGCGTTTTTTTCATTTTGGCGATTTTTTCGAATTTGGCGATTTATTTTAGTGTTGGAATTTTTTTTTAATTTTGGCGATTTTTTTTTTAATTTTTGGCGATTTTTTTTTGGTTTGGCGATTTTATAATTTTCGGTTTTTTTAGTTTTACCGTTTTTGAAAATTTCACGTGTTTGCCTCTTACGGTTTCCAAGATATAGCAAATTGTCAAAATTACATAGTCAAAATTGCATTAACTGATGGACCACCCTTTAATTTAAATTTTTTAAATTTTAGTGTTAATTGTTGTAGTCTGTATAAAAATACACTAATTTTACAAATTTCAAGTTTCAATATACATATGTTCATACAATTGTATGTATATTACATGGGATTTTAACATATTTCATTGCTCGTTTTGGAACACCCTTTAATTTTTAATTCTCATATATTTGTTGTTGTAGCGGCCAAGGTTCTACATACTGTGTCCAAATTTCAGGTCCGTAGCTCTTACGGTTCCTGAGAAAATACCGTGTGACGGACAGACGGACAGCGTAGCGAAAACAATAGGGTTCCTTTTCACCTTTGGTGTACGGAACCCTAACAACATGTATGTATATAGTTCGCTTGGCTTTAAATAATCAAATCTGCCAGTAAATTTGAATTTGTGTTCAGAAAAAATGGATTATGACATTCTAAAGCAGTTCAATTCGGCATCAAATAGCTGATTAAATAAGTTCTGCAGAATTACTATTAGATAACTGCTATACTTTACTCCTTTTAGCACGAGATTGACAAAGTTCAAAAGCTTCAGAAGGGTGACCACGTTAGACTTCATGAGAACGCATTGGTTCTTCATATTCTGAAGATCTTCACCAAAACAATAATCATGATCGTATGTCATCACACTACGTTGAAAATTGCAGCTCGTCATGTTTATATACATACATACATATGTAGATAAATTAATAAATAATAATTTATTAAAATATACAAAAATCTTTATTATTATTTGATAGCCGAATCTACTAAAATCCGTGACAATTATCGAATTATAAATAGTTAGTTTAACTAAAATCCACCATAATTTGCCGCATTACATATGTATAAATTACACTTTTCTATTTAGATAATTCACAGAAAATAAAAGTATGAATTTACCTTGTAATTAAGGAGTTTCAACTAAAATTTTAAATGATTGGATGACAAAAATTCGCTGTTTTGATTCTTCAAGACAATTATTATTTAATCACCCTTATTTCAGTTATCAACAAGAGAGCAATTTTTTTTTATTGACAGTCTATTTCTGTTCCCTAAGGTATAGAAAATAGCATGAGTTTCTCAACAGCAGTCGGTTGTTTTCGATGACGGTTAGACAAGCCCCAATTTTTTGGAATTGTATTGACGTGACGTCGATGTTAACGATTGGAATAAGCTAATTGTCTGTGCTAGAAGGTTCGTGTATATGCTTCACGTTTTTGTTCCAAACCATTACATATGTATATCCAAGACATATTTTTTTAATACTTTAATTGAAATATATTTGCTGGTGGTTAAGCATTGTCTATATATATTTCATTGTTGCTTTGCCAAATCATCAGTAGACTTCAACCATATATGTATATTTTGAACAGTCACTAACCTCTTCTCTTACGCACAGACTTTCAAAAACTATTTGAGAATTCACAAATAATAATATTTTTGAAAATCACGAAAGAAAAATAAGACAATGCTTAACCTCTAGCAAATAAATTGCAATTAAAATAAAATTATGACAATATTATGTCAAATAATAAATTTTTTAAATGTTAAATTTAGATTTTATTTTTCATTTTGCTTTATAAATATTTTTATTGTTATTCAATGGATTTCTAATTGTATAAAGGCGTAGAAAAATAAAATAGATTCATATCGAACATGCATTATTTGCTTGCTGGGTTTTGTTAGTTTCTAAGCCTACTAGAAAAATATTATTATATATATGTAAATTCTCAAATAGTTTTTGAAAGTCTGCGCATATGATATGGGGTTTGTGAATTCAAAATACATGATTAAATTTCAATTAAAATAAACTTATGACAATATTTCGAATAATAAATTTCTTAAATATAATTGTACTTCAATTTAATTTTTGTGTTTTAAAAATATGTATAGTAATAATATTTTTATTTTTCTTTTTAAAAGACAACAACAATTTTTTCAGAAAATGATTTAGAGAATTCAAAAAGAAAGACTCGAAAATATTTTCAAACAAAAACTTTCTAAATTTTCTTACTGAATAAACAATACTGAATGAACAATACATTCATTGTATTGCTTAAAATTTTTTTTTAATTTTCCCAGCATTTTCTTGTGAGTGTAAGAACACCATTCGGTTTTATTTTTGTTTGTTTTTGTTTCTTTAATTTTTTTTATAAACAATCAACAAAGCAACTACATACTCGTACTTACCGCAACATAAACGTATATTTGCTGTGCTTGGTGGCCTTTTTGCGCGCCAAAATCACTAAAGCCAAAAAATTTCCAATCACTCCAAGAACGATTACGAAGGCGCTCAATAGCAAGCGACGTTTGTTTTGATACAACCGTGCTGGTATCGGTGTTGAAGATGATTCCGTGGTGTTAAAGTTGTTATACTCGTACAATTCTCCAGCCGTTCCTTTCGATTCAGTGTAAAAGCCATGGCTCAAGCTTGTACATGCTAGTGCAACATAAATTAATTTTAAAATTAATTTCATTATCATTTTAGAGGTAGTGTGCAACCAACTAGCTTTCAAATTGTTTTGCGACAGATTAAATAAAATTCTTTGATTTATTTGCTTGTACGATGAACATATGAATTTTTATTTAAAAAAAAATTATCAATTTCAAATGATAAATTTGCAAAACTAATAACGAGTTTTTCTTTTTCAGACAACTGCAATTTAATTATTTTGTCGTAGTTTTTATTTTATTACATTACTTAGGTTTTAATATAAAAAAATTCAACTAAAATAAATAACGACACTCTCACTTGCTGTTGGAAAAAATCTTGTCCATTCGTATGCGCGGCTCTTGAGAAACTGAAAAATTTCGATGCGTTGTTAACGATAGACTTTAATTACAAACAACACTTTGGCTATGCCGGCAACAGCAACAGCAGCAGCAGCACCAGCACCAGCAGCAACATCTGTAAGTTGTTGCTATCTCGTGTTGTGCGTTTGTTTATTATTATACGATTGTTCTAGTATCATTATGTGCATGGATATATGTATGTACATATGTATGTATGTGCTTTATTTTTAATTTTATGCGTGTGTATATGTATGTTAGCCAATTTACATTTTGAAGAGCACATACACGAGCGCTTGCACACATACACATGTACATATCTTGCCTATCAGCTCTACTGATGAAAGTATCTTGTATCTTTTGTGTTCGTTCCTGTCTGTTGTAACTACTTTTTTTTTCAAAGAAATGAGTCTTTTTTTTCTATTGGAAAAGGTAAGAACACAAAAAATGTTTATGCAAAATTAAATATAATTAATAATATGGTACATACATATGTAAATGTTATTGATTGTGCCAAATTGGCATGTACATATGTATTTCTTTTGGCTGTATTGTAGCAGAAACGTGTCGGCTTGGAAAGACGCCATGATGTCCTTTTACTGACAATATTGTTATTATTTTCGTTTTTGTTTTCTTATCGTTGGCTTAAATGAAAAATCGTGTAAGTAACAAAAAATTCAATTTCATTAAAAATTATTGTTAAATAGCTGATGTTAACAAACAATCTCTGCCCAAGTAGATAGACATCAGTGATCGTCAATGAATCGCTTTTTCGCTATTCATACTGACTCATGAAATTTTAAATATATGTAAGTGAGTAGACATCATTTAAATTCAACTACTCTGATTTACGCATACTCAGTATGCCATTATAAACACCCCTAGTTTAATAGTTCTTCTCTTTAGAAAATCACTTTGATTAATAAAAATATTTCATTCTATAAGAATTGAAAATAATGAAATTAAGTCCGATTAAGAAATTATTCCTAATTCAAATTCATTCTAGTTCGATTAAGTTTAAACATTCAATTTATATTTT
The DNA here is from genome assembly GCA_949987645.1 of Tachina grossa. Taxonomy (NCBI): domain Eukaryota; kingdom Metazoa; phylum Arthropoda; class Insecta; order Diptera; family Tachinidae; genus Tachina; species Tachina grossa. Next base: position 26,705,864 of record OX465276.1, on the reverse strand, counting down.
TATCCCCCGACCAAAAAAAAAAAAAAAAAAAAAGATTTGCTTTAAATTAGTAGTGTGTCTGTACAGACAAAACGGCTGGACCGATTTTGATTTAATTTTTACTGTTTGAAAGGTGACTTGTTGAAGATTGTAATAACCTGTCTTTGAAGAAAATAGGTCCATCTTTTCTAGATGTATTCTGTTGTATATATGTGTCCCAGGCAAACTCTTAAAAATTTCAAAAACGGTAAAATTAAAAAATCACAAAATTATAAAATAGCCAAACCAAAAAACAAAATCGCCAAAAACACTAAAAAATCGCCAAATCGAAAAAAGCGCAAAATTGAAAAAAAAATTTCTAAACTAAAATCGCCAAAGACCGGGAAAATCGCCGAAATAAAAAACGCGAAAAAACGAAAAAAGTTGCCATAACGAGAAAAATGCGCTAAAACCAAAAAAATAATCGCCAACAATTTCGCCAAAGTAAATTTTATTCAGTTTTTCTTAATATCTTATTTATAATAAATTTGTTTTTATATAAATACATAACACTTTTTTGACACCCGACCAAAATAAAAGTTGTTATGCGTTTGTAGTGTGTGTCTGTGTATCTGTGTTTCTGTGTGTCTGTGCGTGTCCACGTACAGACCAAACGGCTGGACCGATTTTGATTTAGTTTTTTATTTTAGAGGGGACTTGATCGAGAGGGTTCATAGCTATGTTTGAAGAAAGTCGGTCCAGCCGCTTAGAAGATATCGCATCTTTTCTAAAATTATTTGGGGGTTTTTTTAAATTTTTAATTTTTTTCAAAAAGTAGAAATAAAATCGCCAAAAATGTGCCTGAATTACAAAAATTTTTAAGTTCAATTTTGTTAAAAAAAATTTAGACACGAAACAAGTTGAAAACTCGCCACGTTTGGCGAGAAATCGCCATATCTGACAGCCCTTTTACGACTAGTGACTACTATAATGCGGATAATGACTTGAATTGCTTAGTCGATGCCATTCATAATAGGGGTGACTGTGTCCTAGAAAAAAATTTAAACTATCCCTAGTTATCGCACCCTTTTTGAAGCCCCCCACCGTTAGTCCGTTCTCTATATTCACTCTTCGTCATCAGTCCATTTCAACAGTGTTGCATTCCATCAGTTTTGCATTCTCAATAAGTGTTGCCACTTCTAATTGTGCGTACATTAGCCCCATTTCCACTTACATACATACTAGTGTCCTGCACAAGAGTATTTATAAGACTTTTCAAGACATGAGAGATTTTTTCCAATGCTTTACTACAGCGAAATATTCTAAAAGAATCGCTAAACAACACTGTTGGCAAGACAAACCACCGAAAAAAATTACTTGCCAACAGTGTTGCTTAGCGATTCTTTTAGTAGTAAGCTGTAGTAAAGCATTTGAAAAAATCTCTCATGTCTTGAAAGGTCTTATAAATAGTCTTGTTCAGGACACTAATACATACATATGTACATATACATATGTATGTATTAAAAAGAACATATAAATATGTAAGTATTATTATTTCCTTTTCAACAAGTATTTTGTATATTGAAATTTGAGTACGCAATCATTAAATTGAAATATAAATATGTATGTGTCAAATTTTTATTTTATTTATGGGGCATTTATCTCATCTATTGAGCCTAAGGATATTTTATTTGATTTTGCACAATGAACACATTAATATTGCTTCTCACTACTGGGTGTCTCAAAAGAATATTCATATGTGTAGCTTGGAAACTGATGGATGAAAGGGGGTATTGAAATCGGTAGCAGAGAATGACAATTCGTACGCTCACATATTTTCTCTAAAGCAACTATATCTATAGCCGATTCCAGCACTACTTCGTTTATGTGAAAAACTAAAAGACACTACAACTAAAAATAAAAAAGCACATGCGCATCAAGCGTATGACTCTCTGTCATACTTATAGCCGTAGTATGTATGCTTATAATCAGAGTATGGATATTTAATCGGACAAAGAAAAATATACTCATGGCAATGGGGATATTTATTCATCATTCGCCACTTTGCACTAGTGATGTAACGAATGTTAATTTTTAATATTCGCGAATACGAATACAAATATTTGAAACGATATTCGCGAATACGAATACAAATATTATATGTGGAACTTATAGACATTAAATTGGGGGTCTATTTGCGCCTGTGCAAATAGGAAATATTAAAAAATTGTTATGAAAAAGAACTTCATTCCTATTGGCGTACTTTAAAGTTAATAAAAACTACCCACAATTTTAATGATCGTCATTAAATAATATATAAAAACGATTCAAAGCACAAATTTCTATAAAAAATTTAATGAATTGGTGCAAACTTATATTTTTAGCCATTTGTTTAAATTTCATTTCGGACTTATGCATTTATTTATTTAATTTTTCGCCTAAATTGGACGAATACGAATATCTAAAAATGGCCGAATATTCGGCAATTCGAATACGAATACGAATATTCGTGCATCCCTACTTTGTACATACATTTGCGCATATAATATCGAATGAGTATGCGCCATTGTTTATATAAATGGCTTATTTATTTTTAAATCTATCCACGAAATATAAACTTTTTTTAACGAACCCTGTGTGCCTGTATCCAAAAAAAATATTTCAATGAGTTCAGTTTGATATGTCAAACATGTCACAGGATCAAATATCAGGAACAGTCATTTGTCACTGTCTTCAAGTAAATTAAGATAGATGGATAAATAATTTTTTTTCTCCCTTCTGCGTGTGGGCCTTTTTAGTACCTTTTGCAAAAATTAATCAAAGAAGTAACCTTAAAATGTTTTGCAAGGGTGTTGATTGTTCGTAACTCTAAATAAAACATTCCAAACCCCTTCGAGTCGAACAATGTGTATGACTTGAGAATAATTTGAAATCAAAATTTGTTTTTTAATTTTTTAAAGTTGTGGACAGACATTTTGAGTGTAACATCACTGAAGGGACTTCATTCATTCACTTTATATAAATGATAAATTGCGGGTCATATTAATTTACTTTTATTTTCTCATTTAAATTAAGTTTCTTTAGCTTTTTCACTAAATTGAATTTTCTATTTATTGAAAATGCAATTTAAATACCAAAATCTTTCTCTTAATAGAAACACTTGGTACATTTGAATAAGAATGTGTAAAAGTAATACATAAATGGATGTATACATGTACATTTAATACAAATATGTACCAGGAATCAAAAAAGAAAAATAAATGCTTTATAACAATAATTTTTTTTTATTGAAAATGTATGCGAATGATGAGATAGTGTGGATTCTAAAGGCTCTTCCAATAGGTATTATCAAACTGTGATGGTAGAGAAATCATCTTCAACAAACAACATTTTCAAACTTGGGATAATACCAATTGCCCTGAGATGATATCCAAGAGCAACTTAATTAATGCATCCCGAAATAGTCACTGTTTGGTGTGAATTTCAGACTGGCGGCGTCATGCTTGCCAACTTATTTTGGCCAGAATTGGACGATGTCGATACTAAAGACATCTGGTTTCTACAGGACGATGCTGCATATCACACATCTCATGCCATATTGAAAATTTTTCACGAGCAATTTGCAGACCTGGCCAGTTCGCGTGGAAGTTATGTGCACTGGCTCCAATATTTTGCGATTTGAGAATTTTAAACTTTTTCTTTTTCTATGCGAATAAACTAAAAATAACGGCGGCCCTCAGTGCCAACATAACCTACATGCCATCGGTCAAACTCAGCCAGATTTATTATTTATGTTCATGAAAAATTTCATAATACAGATGCGCGCCACCCAACAAAGCCACGGCGGCGTACATTTGCAGGATCTTATATTCCATACTTAAGGGCTGCTCAGACTATTATAATTTGTATTAATTCAAATTATACGTGCAAGTGCGATATTGTGAATGCAGAGCTGCATTATTACAAAATCAAGTAATAAACAAACTGAAAAGTCGTCTATTTCCACGCCGATGCCGTGCCGTCGTTTTGGTTTAATATGAATATCCTTATAGTATTGAGATATATTTCGCATAAGCCGTATTTTTTTACCGTTATTTAGATTAACTATTTTAACCGCCGTCTGCTTTCAAAGGCCGGCACGGCACGACCACAGCTGGCATGAAACTATTCTGCCGCCGGAAGTCAACGATTAATGTAGGCATGTTAATCCTCAACAGCTGTTTTATCTCTACTTGTGTTTTTAATGTAATTTGATGGTTTGAACACAAAATGTAACTTTACGTTACGTGATGAAAGTCCTTATACATGTGTTATACTCGTAGTTTGAGTGGTCCTTCAATTGCATCGATAGGCCTTTCAAACAAATAAAAAATTTCGTTGATATCTCACACCCTTTACTTATATATAATTTTAAAAATAGGAAACGCTTAATGAAAGACCCTTTACTACAACACACAGTAATGCATTGAATTCTTAATGCTAAATTATGCAAAATAGCTTAAGCAAATATAAATTTCAATTGGAATTTTCTTGAAAAGAGTCGATAACTTTTTTTGCAATTTATGGAATGTTTGTTTGTTTGCGGGCTGCAGCCGCCAGTTTTGGGGGTGGAAGTCAGCAACAAAAAGAAACAAAAAGTGCAACAAAACAGAAACGATCAACACAAAGTAACATCAAGCACGTGTTGTGACTTTTGATTGAAATCGGAAATCAATCTTATATTACTAAAAAAATTCTAAAAAAGGCGTCGGCTTTTCTATACTACATCAATGAATCATATTCACTCACAAGTTTGAAGTTCTCACGCACTCATACTTAGCAAGATTTATGGCGTTGTTGATTTCGACTCTCCTGAACTCAATGTTTATAGACGATGCAAAATAAGTATTGTATGGCAAATCCAACCTCGTATACGAATATTAAAATACTCATTATGAGGTTATGTGTTTGCTCATTATGAGGTTAGTCCCGGTTCACACACTTCAACTTTTGTTGCTCAACTCTTAATTCAGCTGTAAGAAAAAAAGAAATATTTGTACTTCCGTCTCCGTCTTTCTTCTTGTTGTAATAATGCAGTGTTGCAGCGCCTTCTGGTGTTAAATGAGGCGTATTAAATTTTGAAGCTGTGTTTAGTAGCCATTTTATTGGTTATTTTACTTCGCCGATGATTCTGCTACACAATACCGACGAAGGAGGGCGCTCTGATGTTATATTAGGATTAGCATCTGCTGATATGAGTATTATGTCGACGTCGCATTCATATATATTGCAACCTATACTTATAAATTAGTCTTATTATGAGTGTGCGTAAATCAGAGTAGTTGATTTTAAATGATGTCTACTCACTTATATTTCAAATTTTATGAGTCTGTATGAGTAGCGAAAACATGATTCCTTGCAAATCACTGACATGTATATACACATGTAAAGATGTAATCAGACGTGGCAAAACCATAACCATAGAAAACAGTCGTTCGAACTAAACTAATCGACAACACTGTTTTCGATTATAGGTCACTAGCCATAACGCCATAGCCATTGCCATAGAAACCAATTGAATTTTGATTTAGTTATGGCTATGGCACGTCTAGTTGCACCTTAAATGCTAGCCTGGTAACATTGTCAGATTTTATGTCTCTAGAAAGAAATGTCAAACAAGATAAATATAAGACTTACAGCATATTTCCAGAGCACGTCGCAATTTATATTCTTTTTTCGAACGAAGCGTGTGTGAATACGTAACAATTTGGGTCCACAGAACGCGTTCCTTACCTTTCGTTTGAGTTAAGGCCGAGTCACATAGAATCCGTCATACGTTATATGTCGCCTTTTTCAACTGACATTAACGCAACGACCAAGGAAGTTGACACAATGAATACTTTGTTGACGGAAACATTTGACCAGTTTCAATAGGTTTGTTCTCAATTTCATTATTTCCTGTCTCTTCCACTATTTCGAAAGAAGGTCTCTTCATGCGCATTCTAAGGGAAAGAAAACTGATTTTCATTTCTTTATCTTACCTCTGTACGAAATTTGAGTCGATTTGTTTTCATACAAATTTTGATACCACTAATTCGAATGAATTGTCAACAAAGCGAACACCATAACAAAATCAAGCACTTGCTATTTTGCTTTCGACTAGCAACATTTATTTGCAAACAATCAGATAAAATTTATAAAATTAATATTTTATCACTTTATTATATTTTTTTTATTCAACTTACTTGAATTTATTTTTTATTTGTAGGAAAAACTCATAAAATATTCAACGAAATGTTATTAGGCATTTTTTTTTTTTTTTTTGATTATTCTTTTATATTCATTGTACAAAGTACTCGCATATTTCTAACATAACGAATGTAGTTTCAAAGCAAAACAGTAATAACATGCTGTTGCTGTGCGGTTATTTTGTTGAATTCTTTTTATTGTTCAATATGGTTGTATTTATTTTCATGTAAATGTGCCCTCCTAGTCAGCATTTTATGAATTTAATGATCATATTGGAGTATTTTTCGACTCCTCCGCACGATTAAAATAAGCATTTATGCGTTCGTTTTCGAGTCGAAAATGACTGTTCATTCGGGAGAAAATGGTACCCTAGCCGCGAGTATTCTAAAAGAATCTTTTATGACTCACATTTCTGATCAATTTCGATTCACTTTCGAGACAGTTTGTGAGCAGCGTGGCCAACTTGGTGCTTTTGGCAATATTTTTTTTTTTAAACATTATTAAACTTCACATTAATTCACGTTATGGATTTTCAGTCGTTTTTCACGAAAGTGCTTTTTACGCTATGTAGATATCAAAATTACGCTTTTAAGTGCTTTTTTTAAATGTTGATATGCCTTTAGAGCCAAAAAAGTTGGCATCACTGTTTGTGAGTATTTACATTCAGTTTTTTTTTGTTTTAAATTTTTATATTTTCTTGATTTTACTGCACGAGCTTGCTGTTTGTTTTTGTTTTTTAAACAAATCACTTCCTAAGTGTTTCTGGGATTCATTTTCGAATCATATTTTAAGCGCAGAACTGATTAATCAGTTTTTGATCATTTGGGGCATGGGATCGGTCTCATTCGGTGCTCAGATGTTGTCCACATAAAAAAAAACAAAAAAGTGAAAATTGATTTTTTTACCCTTAGGTCCCTTTCTCTATGCGCTGTCACATATGTATGCCTATAATTCATACTTTTGATGAAGGAAAGAAGAAAATATGCCAGTACTTTAGTCAAAAGGACATTAAATAATGTACTAAAAGTACCAAATATCATTTTCTTAAAAATCTTATTTGTAAAAAAGAAATCTTTTAGTCTTATTAACATCCCGAAAAACTTCGTAAATAAGATAAATCTTCACATATGGTAACGCTGACGCTGGTACATATAAATATGTATGCATGTATGTGTCAATATGTGTGAGTATGATTGTTATTTGAAATAAGAATTAAAATAACTTATACGTCACTATGGAAAAGATTATCGTCAATGAGATCATATCGTATTATCATATCATAAATTTCAGTGTTTATTACATTTAGCAGCGTTATAGAATACAAAAATAAGAAACAGTTTATATGTTTATTTAAATACATATACATACGTACATACACATAAATACATAAAACAAAAGAGCGATTGACCTAAATTCTACAGCTTGTTATTAATATGTAAATATTCAGTTATATGACTAAAAATAAACGTATAGTATTTATCTTATAATTTTCATACCTTTGTCCAATTCTTATATGTATATGTACCATGTTTTTGGGAAACTAACCCCCTGTTTGTGTAAGACGTTTGAGTTAGAAATCTTAGCGTTTCTGTAATAGATTAAAGAAAAGTTGTGCAAGTTTCCTTTAGTCTATTACAAAAACGCCAAGATTTTTAACTCGAACGTTTTACACAAACAGGGGGTAAGTTATGCCAGTACGTTTTTGTTGATGTTGCTTTCCATTAATGAATACGAATATATGAAAATGTTTGGTTCCGATTTTAGAAGCTGAGGATAACTTACCACATTTAACATTTAACATGGAACAAAATTTATGTTTTGAAATATTAAACAAAATATTAACATTAATATATATTTTCATATACGTACATATGTATATACATGTTGTTGCACTCAAGTAGAAATAATTGTAACTTTACAGGAGAAGGCAAATACATAATAGAAACTGTAATATTCAAAAGGTAACTTTTTTGGCTAGCAATTTGGCGATCATTTTTTGCAGAAATCACTTATGTGATTCTCCTCAGATAAATTTTGATGTTTAAAAACTGTGTGATTGAAAAAGGATTCACTTATGTTTAATCTATATGATCAAATATTGATTTCTTAAAAATAGAGGAACAGAATGAAAAGAACCCGAAAAAGGTGATTTAATGATTTAATACTATAAGGAAATTGCTAAAAAATTAATCAGCAAATCGTATCATAAAAGTCTCTTTGGTATGATTCATCTGTAGGTTATTTTTCCCGTCAAGCTGATTCGGAAAATATTCGATTATGATACAAAATGATAGCTGGGCAACTGCTTGTAAAAGCGTTATTTTTTACACCATTGCAATGCATTACAATAAATTTTTGTGACGAGGTGTATTTGTGTTGAATGTATTGGATTCGTAAAAATTATGATTTAGGACCTTTCTACTTGAGACCATCGATATGTATGCATGTATGTATATTTGTTCTACCCCTACAAGCAAAGTAATACGAAAATGATTCGAAATCGTATTGCTTGGAAAAAATATTATTATTATATTATTAAGTTTCCACCTTCGGAAGAGATTGTGCGGCCAGGGCGATACTTCGAAGAAATACGAATGCAACTTCTAGAAGACAGAACTGTGCTACTGCTAGATAATCATCTAATATAATTATTTATCATATTGCCAGATTATCTTTCGGAAGATAAATTATTTATAACGATAGATTATCGCCTAAAGTACTATTTTGCTAAATTATCTGAAGGAAGAAAAATATAGGATATCGTAAAGTCACCCCTGAATTAAAACTACCATTAATTTAAATTTAAAGCAATTTTGTATGGTCAACTAAATTAAATTTATCATCACAGGAGCTAATGTTTTGAAAAATTTCTGATTGTTTTTATTTAAAAATTATATATATTTTTTATCTTCTAGTTAAAAACATATTGATATTATAAATTTATTGCGCATGTGATAAAAGACCAGGCTGAGCAAAATGCAAGATTTAAAAAACACAAAATACCTTGCTAAAGGAAAAAAGAAATAGTCATTACATTTTGAACTGTTCATTTAAAAAGTTTCATTAAAATGAAAATATTTTAATATCAAAAAGTATTGCATTGATGATTTTCTTCTAAATTATAAAAGTAAGACATTGTATATATGTATGTATATCTTCTGGGTAAGATATCTTCCAAATGTTTGTAGGGACTTTTCACAAAAATATTTTGTTTAAAATGCTTAAGGACTTATTTAAAAAATATATTATGTGCTTCAAATAGGTTTATTAAATAAATTTCGATACAAAATTTGCTTTGTGAAGCTTTTGTAATTTCTAAAATTTTTTGCAATGATGTCCGTATGTGCCCCTGTGCCAGAGTGGTAGCATCGCAACAGAGACATTCATTTTAAGCAGAATACTTGTAACTATAAACATCCACAACTACGTTTACACGCATTTTTTTAAATTGTACAGCACAAATAATTATAACTAAAATTTATAGACTGTGTAATTATAATTACACGGATGAGTATAAAAATACTCTGACTATTAATCGGTTACACATGCGTATATACAGGGCTTTTCCATTCACACATACATATAAAGCATATTTTCCAACAGCCACAAGCACATCCACGTATTCCATTTTATATACACAAATGTATGCATACTAGAACAAAAATTGTTCGAATATTCGAACAACTTTTTATCATTTTTGTTAGAACGAACAAAAATATTCAATTTAAAATAAAAAATTATTCGAATAATTTTTGCCGAATATTCGAATATTCGTACAATTTCCTCAACTACTTTATATAAAAAGTATTTTACATTCCATTAGAGCCATTTCACACTATGCCTTTTTAGACTGCCTTGTATTGACAATTTTCTTTTAAACCCCCTACGAAAAGTCACACACGTTTACATTAAGCCTTTTTTATTCATGCCTTTTTAGCATTTATATACACGTTTAATGCTGATAGTACGAAAAAGGCAAAGAGAAATGTCATAAATCCCCTCGAATTTTCATTTTGTGCCTTTTGTTCTACCCCGCAAGCTTCTCACCCCCTCTCAACGACAAACTAAAAAAGCCTACCTGCACAGGCAAGCAGAAAAGGCACAGTGTAAATTGGGTATTACTTTTTAATTTGTTAACAATATGATATTAAGTAATCAAATTAATTGTGTAAGCTTGTTTGTATGTACATATATAAACATATAGGGTGTTTTTTAATGAGGTATAGAACTTTAAGTTGGCATCACTTTTTTAACTGGCGGCCATTTTGTCAGCTGTCAAGTGATTAATATTTAGTTTGGTTTGCCATTTCATCATGAACAGGTTGACAAAAGAACAACGCTTGCAAATCGTGCAAATTTATTTCGAAAATAATGGTTCAGTTCGCGAAGTTTACCGCAAGCTCCGTCCGTTTATTGAAGGAAACATTCGATGAGCGCATAATTTCGCGGAATGGACCTGTCAATTGGCCACCAAGATCGTGTGATTTGACACCATTGGATTATTTTCTTTGGGGATATGTGAAGTCGCTCGTCTACGCCAACAAACCAGAAACGTTAGGGGACTTGGAAGCCAACATTCATGGCGTTATTGCCAACATACGGCCCCATATGCTCGAAAAAGTGGTTGAAAATTGGACCTGTAGAATTGGCTTTATTCGAGCCAGCCGCGGCGGCCACATGCCCGGAATCATATTTAAACATTAATTAATTAATTATTATTATATTAATTAATAAAATTATCCTTCCAATAAAGCCAAATTGATGGACATTAAAACGATTTTCTTGTGTTTTATTTCAATTTGAAGTTCTATACCTCTAAAAAAACACCCTATACATATGTTCGCTAAACTCATCTTTTTTCTTTCTGGGAAAAGCTAATGCTTCTTTCATGGAATTAGAAGGTTTCTTATAGTTTCTGATAAAGAGATTAGAAAAAAACTGATTTTCTCTAATCAAAAGCGTTAAAAATCGAATTATTGAACGACGTAAAAAAGGCATTAAATACCAACTTTTTAAAATACGTCACAAAAAGAGAAAAAATTTTATAAGTTTGTAGTGTGTGTCTGTGTATCTGTTTGTTTTTACGAGTCCACGTATATATCAAACGGCTGGACTGATTCTGATTTAGTTATTTCTGTTTGAAAGGTGACGATCGAAAGTGTTCTTAGCTATGTTTGAAGAAAATCGGTCCAGCCGCTTAGAACGTATCACATCGTTTTTAGATATACTCTGTTAGATCTGCGTGTCTTTGACGCCGTATCTCCCGAACGGCTTGACCGATTTTAATTTGCTTTGTTTTCGTTTGAAAGGTGACATGATCGTATATCTTCTAATTTATACTTAAAGAAAGTCGGTTTAGTCGATTGGAAAATATCTTAAATTTTCTATATATTAATTTACTCTCTTCTTTTTTGCGATTCTGCTACTTCAATGGTATTAGTGGAGCATAGAGTTCTTAACTTATACTACAGCATCAACTGCGGCAAAGGTTCTTAAAATTTTTAAGTTTTGTTATTAATATTTCTAAATCTATTATTGAAATCATATGTTTTTCTTGTGTAATGAATAATTTTTCGTTTGTTCCCAGTTGTATAAATCGTCATAGACGACATTGTCTTCGACGATTCATATACGACATGTCGTCTGTAGATTAAGTTTTCTAATCGACAATTTAAAAGAAATCGGCGTTCATGACTATCTGAACGACAATGTCACACGTTTTCTCTTCAATAAAACTTTTTTGGGGACCATCTGAGCCACAGTGTCATACGTTTTGTCTTCAATAAAGCCTTGCCGAGGACAATCTGAGCGACAATGTCCCTCGTTGTGTCTTCAATAAAGCATTGTTGACGACAATATGAGCGACAATGTCCCTCGTTATGTCTTCAATAAAGCCTTGTTGATGACAATCTGAGCGACAGTGTCACACGTTTTGTCTTCAATAAAGCCTTGTTGAGGACAATCTGAGCGACAATGTCGCTCATCTGGTCTTGTGTGACCTCGCCGCCATTTGTATGAAAATTTCGTCAACGATTTGTATGGAGTTGTCTTTAATATGTCTTCTACGACTTACCATTGTCTTGTACCCGTCGTCAAAGATGTCTTAAAGACGTGGCCAACTGGGTTAATAAAAAAAATTAAACTAATACACATACGTATCGTTTTTTGCAAACTTTTTTAAGATTATTCGAACATATTTTTTTATTCTTTGTTCGTTCGAATATTCGAACAAAAGTTCACAATTATTCGTCTGTTCGAACAAGAAAAAATCATGAAATTTTATTCGAACAAATATAAAAGACGAATAATTAACAACACTAATGCATACGGTGGCGAATGATGAATATCCCAAGTAGCAGGCTTATATTTATTGTCCGGTTAAATATCCATAGCCTGAGTATAAATATACTCAGACTGTAATCTGGGAGAGGGTCAATGCGTTTGATATGCATCTGCCTTATTTTCGCATAAACGAAGTGGAGATGCTCATGTATGTTGGAATCGGCTTAAGTCATAGTTGTTTGAGAGAAAATATGTGAGCGTGAGAATTGTTTGCGCTACAATTATGGACTATACGCAGTTTTTAAAATTAATACTATTTACTTATGATAATTAATTTTTGAATACTCAAAGTGATTCTCTGGTATAATTAAACAAGATACAGTAATACAGAAAGAGGTTGCCCTGAAAAAAACAGTGTTTGTTTGTAAGGGAATGACTAAAATACCAAAACATAAGCCATTAATTATAACTCTAAAATTACTTTTATTAATAACCAAAGCAAGTGGTAGATATACAGTTTTTGCTTAGTTATTTTTGGCCGACACTGTACTATACATATGACAAACTTTTCTAAGCTCTGATGGAAAAATTTCAAATATCACTGATATAATCATCGTTATATACATATATTTTTTCATATTTCTGAAACGGAGTAATATATACATTAACAGTGCTATTACATTTTATATTTATTTGTATTAAAAACTTTTACTTTAATTCTCCTTTTATATGTATGTATATCGCCTTAAGGTCGAATGTATTGTAATAAAAACATTTTTTATTTAATAAATAGAAATCATACATACATATCTCCTCTTATTTTCTAAGTTGTTTTCCTTTAATGTCTTTCGCCTTATTTTTTATTAGGTCTTCCTTCTCATTATAAAACAACCTTAAACTGCATGACGTTCATAAGAACTTTGGATATTAAAACCAAAAGTAACACTGTGTAACAACGAAAATGTGATTCGCAATACCCTTGGTATTTTGCAAAAACAATTTTGATTATGATAGAAAACATTTGAAAATTTTTTTTCTTTTCTTTACTATTATTAAATATTTTTAATAATAGTAACATGTAGTAATAACCAGAGTTCGTCGGACTTTCCTGCAAATTCATGTTTTTGCATTATCTATACCAGCTACGTCCAAACACACATACACTGATATTTGCATTTGAGGTAAACAGCTTTGAAAGCTCTTAAATTTTTTTCTTGTTTCTTTGCAAAGTAAGAGCAAGCATTGCTGTCTGTTGTGTTGTTTTTGTGGATGTTGTACTCTCGTCGGTGTGAAAGCACAAAAAGCTCTTTATAAAAATTTGCACATTGTGCATATGGCTTGGACGTCGCTGATCTATACGAATCATATAAGTTCAAGCAATTTGGCATCGATTTATAGTTGCGTATTTATGCATTTTTTTGGCGGTAAACGCATATTTTTACATATTTTTTAAAACCATTCTTAATGCATGTTTCAAAATTAAAAAAAAAAATTTTATATATATTTTTTAATTAAACTCTAAAGAAAGATTCGTTAAAATAAAATAAAATTAAAGAGAAAAACATCATGTTTGGAGCAAATTTCCGAGTCCTGTGCAGTTTTTTGACTTAAAAAATCTATATACATTCTAACAGAGTTAGTTTTACTTTTGACAATATAATTTTTTTATTTGTGTACGTAAACAGTAGTAGCCTGCTATAATGGCTAGAATTAACTATACTACACAATCGTATAACTTTTGAGAAAATACAACCCTCGTATGATGGAGCTTATAAAACTTTTCATAGGAAAAGATTTCATTAGAATAATGAGATCTAACCTTAAGTATTTATTGTGTAAAATAATTTTCTGATTTATGTTTGAAATAGTTTTAATATATCGAGCCATAACCTCAAAAAAAGCTTAAGCGACAAATTTTTTCAACTTCGTTTTTTGACGAAAATCGATTATCTACGATCGTCGGCGTTGGCTGTGCTAGTTAGCTCGTTGACTACAAAACCGAAGGTCCTGGGTTCGAGCTCGGTCTCCGACAGTCATTAAACTAACAACACTACACATTTTTCTGATGTGTCCCTTTATATCAGTTGTTGTAGGAAAGTTCAAGTGATGAAGGCATAGTCACTGGTCACTGAACTATAACAACTCCAGCAGATTCTAATCCTAATGTATCATCAGAGCGCCCTCCTTCGCCGGTATTGTGTAGCAGAATCATCGCGAAGTAAAATAACCAATAAAATGACTACTAAACACAGCATCGAAATAATTTAATACGCCTCATTAATACCAGAGGCGCTGCATCACTACTGCCTTATTAAAAAAGCTGCAAAAAGAACAAAGTTGTAAAATAATGAAGCTTTCTTCTATCTCTTCCTTCACCACCTGTTTCCTCTATCACTACCCCCAGGGGAGTCTATTTTTGACTACGGGTGTGGCAATCCCGGGGCCCCAGCTAGGGTAATGTAGCTTTTTCCGCTGACGGACCTTTGGCTCATTACCCGTAAAACTTATGTGTTACTACCCAATCTCTGAATATAAACAGAGTAACGGATGTGCACATATTTATAAAAGGAAAACAAATATTGTACGCCCGTTGTTGTCAGCTGGGTGCAGCGTCACCTAGGACTGCCCCTGAGTTCAAAAGACGATAGAGGTGAAGCCCTTGTGGTGGAACTTCGAGGTCTAACCAGAGGCTACTTCTGGTACCACGGGTGCCGGTTGCCCGACAGCTGGGCTGCTTAGAGATAAATGCATTGCGGTTGTCAAAAATTCTGTGCTGAAATGGCTTTTCGTCCTGGATACGACCCCAGGACACTCTCACTTTTTAGTTTCGGGTCTTAGTAGGCGCAGAAATTTTGGTGAAGAGCTTGCGTTCTTCTCGCGTGAGTGGTCCTCGCTGCTCTGAAGTTTTGAGTGCATGTAGCGGTCGTCAGTTTCCTTTGCTAAAATGCCGAGTTCGTCCTACCCCAATGGGGTATACCCTACGGGGTTAAAGGGATGATTTTGGTAAGTGTGGAGTAGGCACTGGTTATTTGGCGACACAGGCATGCGTTCTTTATGGATGAGTGGTTAGCTGTGCCGGCAATGGTTGAGGAATTTTCTAGGGGACCTCGCTTAGGTGTATACACAACACCTAAGCGTGGAAGCCGGAGAAATATCGTGGTGGTTGTGGTTGCTACCAAAATCGCTGGGAGAATAGTCTTGGCTTCCCAGTGTTAAATCAATGCTAGTGGTTGGTGTGACGCGGTCAGCCAGACACTGTTCTAGGTGATGTTGCCTTTCAACAGAGCTGCTATGGGCACGGACATAGCAGCAGAGTTTAGATAGCTCAAATTACCTCAGCAAGGTAATTGAATATAATACAGGGATAACTATGTATATTCAAAGATTGCAACCTATGTGCCTTATGGAGTGGGCCATAGGTTAATTCTAAAAGGATGCATGGGGGCGTTGGTCTGGCGTCTAACCCACACCCGGTGCTTTGGCACACGTGAGATAAGGCCGTAACGGCAGGTACTCACGTAAAGCGATTGCACATCTGTTTCCTCTATCACTATCCCTTTCCTAAAGAATGTAACATGGATGTTAAATCGATTTTCGTCTAAACATTAAGCTCGAAAATTATGTCGCTTAAGCGTTTTTGGCGGTAATGGCACGACATGAGTTGTCATGTTTGTTTGTTTGTTGTTGTTTTTCTTTTAAATAAGAATAAAAAATTTTAAAATATTTCCATATTATTTTATTTATGGTACTTGTTTCGTATTTTTAATTTTTAGGCGCATATGCTAAGCGCTTAATATCAATTTTTAGTTGCATGAAAGTCCAAGTTATGGTAATAATTAAACAAATAAGACTGAAAACTTTTTCATCGCGGAGAAAGAACCTAAAGGCGGTTTCAGACTATAATACAAGTATTAATACTTTTGTGGAAAATGCAACTCTGACATGTTGAGTTGTTATTGTTTTTTTTGAATTTTTTAAACAGAAATTAGATCAGGGAAACATTTTCGTCAAAAGTATTAATGCTCTAAAACAGCCTTAAGCACGCAGTAAAACTTCTTTATAATGAATTTGTTTATTATTACGAGTTCCATGTTGTAAAGAATCAATTTGAAAGTTATAGATATAATTTACGGCTTGTGTCCCACGATGTCGACAGAAAACGTCCGATCGATTAGTTATATTGAAAACAAAAATAAATTTTCCTATTTTATTCTTTATTGCATAACATAAGAAAATTAAATTTTGGTGCACTGTGTAACTTCAGGCTTGGGTGGGAGAAATAATGTAACAACCCCACAACGTATGCTGTTGGATTGATTCCCTTTCAGCTCCCAACTACATATTAACAATTTTCAAAATTATAAAGACGTACCAACAAAAATGTTAATAAAGAAAATTACATACAATGTTTATTTATAGATTCGTTGTCAAAGAAAAAAATAATATTGTTAGAAATGTATTTATTGTAAAAGAAAAATAATAAATATAATAATAAATATGTATGTTTATATATATCGTTACCTTAATATAGAAAGACCATAACTCATTTATTTATTTGAAATCGAGATTTTTGCATTTTTCGATACATTAGAAGATGTTCTTCTATCGAAATATACAAAATAAACGATTTCAGAAAAATAATGTGTTAGGGCCTTTCTATATTAAGGTAACGATATGTATGTATGTATATGATGATTAAGTTTAAAACGAATAATTTTTATATTTATAATTTTATTTACTGAAGGTTATTGATATCATTAAACGATATTATGTGGCATAAAAAAGTGTCATGTGGCATAATGACTTTTAACGAGCTGAAAAGATACATAAACATACATACATATGTACTTATTGCTGCTCATTTACTTCAACAACGTCCCAACTCGAAGAAAAACTAGTTTTACATATACCAGATATTTGCGTGAAATTTTTACACAATATGAATAACGATATAAGCGGATTAATTCTGCACCATGACATTTTTTGTGGCAAGTGAAGCGACAAATACACACATGCAGACTTTTCATGATGTTCTATTATTTGTTATGAGAGTGTGGTAATAAAATCATAATTATTATGTACATACCCACTTGACCTGAGATTTGATAAAAATGAATGCTCACTAAAGCGAAGAAATTTCGAAACAAAATTCTTCGATTTTTGTTCGCTAATCTAAGAAAATTCGAATGTTCGCTAAAACGTTCAGCTTTGAACTTTCTCGATAGTCTCGATGTTTTTCGAATGTGTGACGGTAGCCGAGTGGATGTGTGTCAGCCTGTTAGTCTAGAGGTACCAAGTTCGATGCATGACAGCACTGTAAGTTAAAAAATAAAATAATAACACATACCTACATACATGCAATAATTGCACAGATGTGTGTCAGTCTGTTAGAATGGAGGTAGCATGTTCAAATCCTGCAGCGTAAGTTAAGGTATTAAAAAAATAGATAAAATAAAAAAATAAATATTTATTTTATTTATTTATCATTATATTAACTTATAATTGAAATTATAAGCTAATAAAGCAAAAGAGCTTTAGCAACATAGGCCTTTAGCTCAACATGTTAATAAATTACATACATATGTGAATATCAATATATGATAAATTAAATATTATATGCAATATACATATATATAAGGATGATATAAGTAAGAGTTTACAGAAAAAAAGAAGAAGAAAATAACAATTCGGGAAAAGCAAAGATAAAAAACAATTATATAATAAAACTGTTAAATTAGGATTTATATGATTAAGATTATAATTTAAATTACATTAGTAAATTATGAGTAAAACTATTAAGTATATATATATATAAGTAAGTGAAGTTAGGTAAAAATAATTAATTAATAAGTAATTAATTACAAAATTTAAATTAAATTATAAACATTAGTGATTTTGAGGAAATGTATAATACGCTGTATATTATCAATTGTTGGTTTAGATAAAAATTCCTTAGGATTTGCATTTTAAAAAATTTGTTTGCGTTGAAATGAAAATTTGGGGCATGCTATTAGGATATGGCTCAAGTTATTTGGATTAAGAATATCACAATTACATACATTTGGAGGCATTATATTCATAAGATGGCAGTGTGATAAATTTGAATGCCCCAAACGTATTGTAATAAATTTAATCATGTTTAATCTTGAGAATTCATTTAAGTTAGTCTTAAAATATTCAAATATTGTTGTAGGTGGGTTGTTAATTTCCCTTTACCAGTTAGAAGTTGTTAATGTCATTTCATTGTTCATTTTATAATGGATTTTCAAATAATGAATTAAATCTCTTTCATTGTAATTTGGAGTTGCAGTAACGGGACTTGTGAGTGCATTCCTTGCAGTGGAATCTGCTAGTTCATTTCCTTGGAAATGAAAAATTTAATTACTTTTTTAATTTTTCTGCTGCCTTTTTGAGGTATCGAAATTAGTTCGATATTCCCTCACTTTTGATATTGCTAGCGAAACTTCGAGATCAAATGTTTTTTGGGAAAAAACTGAGCGACAGGTGAAGATTTTTCGATTCATTTTTCAGTGTCACTCTCGATAGTTTTACACGATAAATGTTCGAGATATATTCGAAATCGGTATCATTAACGAAAGCCGTGGTCAACTGGGTACATATTTTCTTTTTATCCATAAATTATTTCTATTATTTTCAAGGAAATTATTTTTCCTCTGTTTTTTTTTAATAAACCTAATAGTCTGAATATTAAGAAAAGGCAGTTTTTGAAATGTGTGTGTATGATATATTAAGTAATAAATGAACCAATGAAATATAATTAATTCATCCGACCAGCACAAGCGGAATGGATAAATTTACTCGTACACATGTTCTTGAAAATTGTAATTCGAAGAGTTTTTTAATTTGAAATTTATTTGCTGGTGGTTCAGCGTTGTCTATATATTTCATTGTTGCTGTAACAAATCATCAGTAGACTTCAACCACACATTTTGAATAGTCACAAACCTCTTATCTTATGCACAGACTTTCAAGAACTATTTGAGAATTCACAAATAATAATATATTTTGAAAATCACAAAAGAAAAATAAGCCTGAATTCTCAAATAGTTCTTGAAAGTCTGTGCATAAGATAAGAGGTTTGTGACTATTCAAAATGTGTGGTTGAAGTCTACTGATGATTTGTTACAGCAACAATGAAATATATAGACAACGCTGAACCACCAGCAAATAAATTTCAAATTAAAATAAACTTCTGACAATATGTCGAATAATAAATTTCTTGAAGAGTTTTTTATTCATTTAAAAATTGACAAATTATTTATACATACATACAAATATGTACATACATATGTATATATATTTATGTATTTATTTTTATTAACCTCCGACTAAAAAAAGGGGTGTTATAAGTTTGTAGTGTGTGTCTGTGTATCTGTGTGTCTGTCTGTGTCCACGTACAGGCCAAACGGCTGGACCGATTTTCATTTAGTTTTTTTTTTTTGAAAGATGACTTGATCGAGAGGGTTCTTAGCTATGTTTGAAAAAAATCGGTCCAGCCGTTTAGAAGATATAACATCTTTTCTGAAAAAAGTCGGTGGTTTTTAAAATGTTTAATTTTTGTTATTTATTTATCTTTTGATATTAAAAAGAATTACATATATTATTAAATCACAAATATTGCGACTTAGATATTTATTTATTGAGTCAGTCAATTTCATTTAAGGTTAGGATCAAGGTACATCAATCAGGTACCCACATTTCTACAACAAATATTACAACAGCAATAACCACATGTACTTTGTTGGTGTAAATTACCATCTTACTTTTCAAAACAGGATAGCATCGTCAGAGTGTATGTTTCTTATAGGAAATGTCAAACACCATACAAAACTGAATATTCGTTAAGTGTTTGAGGATAACCCAAATAAAAGCATGTTTTTAGGATTATACCTACACAATTCAAATTTCACATTTGGCTTGGTATAATGACATTAGTCACCTGGTTTAGTGCTGCCACTTAAAGCCTACAGTACACGGCATGTAAAAAACCACATGCGCATGTAGTTCTGACGTAATTTTGACGTCATCACGATGCTACATTTGATACATGCCGTGTACTAGCAACATATGTACATGTAGATATTAACATGCTTACAGATAGCTGCCCCAGAAAATGTCTTCGATTCAGTTACATGTACCAAATATGTATTTTGGAACAAAAATATTTACTATAAAATTTTTACGGCATCTAGCCACTACTAGTAATTTTAAAAAATGCAACGAGCATACTGAAAATTCTCGTGACGTCAGCGGCACATACGCATGTGGCTTTTTACATGCCGTGTACTGTAGGCTTAATAAATGCGCGAAAATACAACCATGCTATGATGGAGTTTACGGACATTTTCAAAAGGCAACAATAATTCATTTGTGTTGAATTTTATCAAAAGTTGAGCG
This sequence comes from Tachina grossa, assembly GCA_949987645.1. Lineage (NCBI taxonomy): Eukaryota > Metazoa > Arthropoda > Insecta > Diptera > Tachinidae > Tachina > Tachina grossa. The sequence continues at coordinate 26,684,978 of OX465276.1, read as the reverse complement.
ATTGTGTAGGATAGTGACTCCTAGCCTGTGGCGATACCATGATCAAATTATCGGAGTGGATATGCAACGGCTTGATTTTTTTTTGGCATTGTTAACAATTCTGTCCATATTAATCTGTATTTATATGTAGGTATATAAGTAGTTGTGAGAAGAAGTGTTCGTAACAAAAAATCTGATTTCGTGCGTGTTCGTTTCGTTTCGTGTTGAGCAAAACTGACACGAAAAACACGAAACGATTTAAGATGTAAAATATGTATGAATAAATTCCCAGTAGAGAAAGAATTTTATATTTTTTATCGCCAAACACACAACAGGAGCATATTTGTTGATATTGTATGGGTCTCTGAAGCTTAAAGTTCTGTACGTGAACCGATAGTATCAGCTGTGGGACAGATAGTATCAGCTGGCAGTGCCAACGTGGTGCCATATTTTGAAAAGCGGCTCTTGAAAAAAATCAATTAAATTTTCTGATCTTCAATATCATACCAATAATATTTCGTGCGTGTTGTGCAGTATCGTATTGAAGAAATTTTTCGCGTGCGTGTTTCGTCGCGCCCATCTCTAGTTGTGAAACTATTAGAGACCGAAAATACATCAGAAAGTATAGGGTGTTTTTTTTAGAGGTATAGAACTTCGAATTGAAATAAATTACAAGAAAATCGTTTTAATGTCCATTAATTTGGCTTTATTGGAAGGATAATTTTATGCCATTAATGTTTAAATATGATTTCGGGCATGTGGCCGCCGCGGCTGGCTCGAATAAAGCCAATTCTACAGGTCCAATTTTCATCCACTTTTTCGAGCATATGGGGCCGTATGTTGGCAATAACGCCACGAATGTTGGCTTCCAAGTCCCCTAACGTTTCTGGTTTGTTGGCGTAGACGAGCGACTTCACATATCCCCAAAGAAAATAATCCAATGGTGTCAAATCACACGATCTTGGTGGCCAATTGACAGGTCCATTCCACGAAATTATGCGCTCATCGAATGTTTCCTTCAATAAATCGGTTGTGACGTGCGCTGTGTGGCATGTAGCGCAGTCTTGTTGGAACCACAACTCATCCACATTCATGCCATCCAATTCGGGAACAAAATAGTCGGTTAGTCGGCTCCAATTGCTGTGCACGGTGGCGAATCGATTCATTCGGGTCCTCTTCAACACTTTGCTCTACAGCGGCAATTGTTTCTTCGGTGCGCACTGTTCGACATCACATAGAGTAAATGTAATGCGAAAATGATCCATGGTTAACCGAATTAATTGCTCTGATGGACGATTATGTCGACCATAAAATGGACGGAGCTTGCGGAAAAACTTCGCGAACTGAACCATTATTTTCGAAATAAATTTGCACGATTTGCAAGCGTTGTTCTTTTGTCAACCTATTCATGATGAAATGGCAAACCAAACTAAATATTAATCACTTGACAACTGACAAAATGGCCGCCAGTTAAAAAAGTGATGCCAACTTAAAGTTCTATACCTCAATAAAAAACACCCTTTATTTGCGCCTTTACATTAATTATAAAAGTAATTATGATATACATATGTATGTAGTTCATTTCTTATATAATAGCTAAACATTATTAAACTATTTAAGCTACATATGTTTATTTATTATTTTATTTTTACCTTTAACTTTAAATAATTTGTCTGTAAAAAAAGCAATTTATGCCTCTTGAAAAGGATATAATGAACTTTTTCCTCAATTGCATATTTTATTAATAGTTAACAATACCGCCAATAACTAAATAATAATAATACACTTGTCTCGTCTAAAGTCATCATCTAAATTTACTCAGCATTAATTAAACATTTATCATGTCATTCCTATTTTTATTTTAAAGGGACATTAACCGTTTGTTAATCATTAAAACGCGTCCACATTAAGTTGACTCTTTCAGTTTTTGTTTCGTTTTTCTTAATGAAATTGTTTAATAAACAACAAAGAAAAAAATAGAAAAAAAATTTTATGAAACAAAGTGTTGTATATTGCAGAGAAAGTTTATTAACCGCGATAAATTATATTAAAATACTCGTACTAGAAAATTACCAGGAATATTTGCAAAAGAATTAAGCTTATAACGAAACTTAATACATACCACCATTAAAATAGAGAAAAAAAAACTACAAGTTTTCTAAATAAAATGCTTAGTAAATTGCTTTGTTAAAGATGGAAAATAGAAAGTAAAAGAATAGACATAATGAAAATTAAATAATTAAAAAAAATTAAATAAGCTGTATACTTCTTTGGGGAGCTGAAACTGCCTTATTTACATTGGAATTGTGTATGGAAATCTTGGCTCTAATCGTCGCTTTCGATAACAAGCTGATTCGATCACTTTTTCCAGTTTGAGATTAATGCGTTTGCTATCGAACAATGTAATAATATGGTTCCATATCGAATGCCTTAATCTCAAACTGGAAAAACCTTATCAAATCAGCTCGTTAACGTAAGCGACGATTAGACCCCTGTTTTAAAAGCCCTTTATTAATCCTTAATATGTAATGGAGGAGCTGGCGAACAAAAACAGACTAGCCCCGTTAATTGTTTTTTAGAGGACATTTGCCTGAACTACCTAGATAGAGACTAGCAAGGAAACGGCAGTTTTCTTAATTTTTTTAAGGTAGGATGTGTACTCGAAGAGCCAGCTCCTCAATTTTTATAAATAAGGCATTCAATTGTTAGATAAAAAATTGTATAAGCAAAAACTTTTACTCCAAAATGTTACAACCTGTCTATACAACTTGCCAAAAAGTCAAATCTTTTTAATCTTTCGTACAATAGAGAGAGACACAACTTCATACAATGACTCCACACCAACTGTCGCAAAGTGTGTAGCTTGCTTTATATTTTTTTTTCAACGAAAAGAAACAGTTACAAAGTACAGCTTATTTTTATGTTTGCAGACTTTTGCATTAGTCCGAAGTTGCCATACCATTAATTTTAAGCTGCCAATTAGAAAATATATAGTTAAATACATAAATGAAAAACAAAAAAATATTTTTTAAATATTTATCTTTAAATCAATTGGAATTTTAAAAGCGGTACCGTTAATATCACTGCTCGAATTCGAAACTCTTTTTTTTTTTTGTAACAAGACTCCGTATTTTTGGTAACACTCGCATTTTCTCAAGTCATAGGACGAGTGCATTTGGATCAATTGTCTCCAATTTTCTTGCTGGGAAACTAATAATTTAACATCACTTATTACATTGGTTTATTCCAGTGTTCACTTGCAGTACAAAGTTTCATTTTAAATTTCCAATTTATATGCGTATGAGTGATTAAAAAAATGTACAACTCATATAAATATTTCGTCAAAAGCTAATGATGTTTTTGCGTTTGAGGAATAAAAATTGTAGTTTTGCATATTAAGTTTTACATCTACATATAACGCAAAAAATTAATCATATATTTGAAAAATAAAAACGCATACAAAAGTTTGATAGCGAAAAAAACTCATACTTTTAAAGAATAATTTAATTAAAGTCTTCATCATGCACATTCCATTTTTATACAAAAGTGTACTTTAAATCCTCACAAAAACATAAATGTGAAAAACGGCCAATTTCCTATCCAAAATTTCGGCCATTAAAAGTTGTGAGATATAAATTTTGACCAAGTTCTTCTTTGCCACAATACCTAACACAGAAATATATTATGTATGATATAAATTTGTAATCGTAAGGGTGTCATATAATTTCTAGATAATCTGCCAACTTGACAACATTTTTATCAATATAAAGAAATGAACATTTATACATTATTTTCTCCTTTTTTGGAAAGGTAAAAATATTGCCAAGTTATCAGATTATCTAGAAATTATATGACACCCTTACGATTACAAATTTATATCATACATAATATATTTCTGTGTTAGGTATTGTGGCAAAGAAGAACTTGGTCAAAATTTATATCTCATAACTTTTAATGGCCGAAATTTTGGATAGGAACTTGGCCGTTTTTCACATTTATGTTTTTGTGAGGATCTGATTACTTTTTGAAAAGATTTCTATAATAACACTTTTTAAACTTAAAATTTCTACTGTATTTTTTTTCTAGTCATGATCACTGTGCCAGTTGAAAATGGCAGAGTTACATAAAATAATGGGTAAGAGTGTGATGGGTGTTGAATTGTTGACCTTAAATATGCACCATTGTGTCATTACAACGGGTCGCCAGTGTGTATGCAATTTGGTAAGAGGCGACTGGAAGAAACATGTAAAATACAGCGTAAATTTTACTGGGCATGACCATGCCTATTTTCTCAATATATTTACGTGTTAAATAAAGTCTGCTTAGCCGAAGTACATAAATCAAAAGGATATGCCCAATGTGTATGCAAAGTTTCAATAGGGTAACTGGTGCTTTTAATTTTTGGATTTTCCGATTGAGTAAATCAATTACTATTTGTGTACAAAATGTCAGCTCTCTATAGTATAATATTACGTAAATTTTTCATGAGACTGGCCCCGCTGACTTTTATATCTGCTAGTGCTTATGGTTCATGCAAAGTTTGGTATTAAAAAGTTAATAACAAATACCTGAGTATTGAATTAAAAACTGCTAAGCCGAAGTACCTGAACGAAAAAGCTAAGATTTATGGGTGAAGTCACGGCTACTTTTCAAAATAGGGATTTTTTTTTGGATAAGTGCAATGTGTATGAAAAGTTTTAATAAAATGTATGTTAATTTTGAATTTGAAGTGTTTGTTTCCACCCTCTGATAGCAACTTCTGGGTTTTCAGATTTTTCTTAGTGATTTCTTATCTATATTTATTTGTGTATCAAATTTAAGATCGCTAATGCGAATTGGAGTTTTAACATCGTGGCCCTGCATACCGGGTAAAACTTTTTGATTTTAAGATTTTCCCATTGGCTTACGCAGCTACACTTACTAGTGTAAAAAATGTCAGCTCTCTGGCGCGAATTATATCTTTATATTTTATCAGCATTACGTCTCCTCACTATTCCTAACTCAAAATTTTGTTGTGAGCAGCGCTTATAATTCATGCTAATTTTCTTCTAAAATAAGCTAGACCGATGTAGATTAAACACAAGGCTAACACTTTATGGGAGTGATCACGCCCAATTTTTAAGGTGATGCAAGATTTCACTAAATTGGCTTGAATTAAAAGCTGTATATTAAGTATTTAGTTCAAAACAATATTAGTGTGGCCCCGCCCATTCTGGTAAAATTTTTTGGGTTTTCAAATTTTTCTAGTTTGTTTCTCACTTAGACCTAGTTGTATATCAAATTTCAGCTCCTTAGCGCAACTTTTAATTTTTAAGTTTTATGGGCGCAGCCCCGCCCCTCTAACTAAAATTTTCGGGTTTTTAGATTTTTCTAGTTGGTTTCTCACCTAGACCTACTTGTATATCAAATTTCAGCTCCTTAGCGCAACCTTTAACTTTTGATTTTTATGGGCGTATTCCCGCCCACTTTTCCAAAGTCAAAATTTTTTTCGGTCAGTGCTTATTATTCGTGTTTAGTTTCGTTACAAACGGATAATAATAGCTAGATAAATAGTATATCTAAATATGTTGAGCCGCAGGGCATTCAAATGAGGTTTAAATTGTATGGGCGTGTCAACGCCCACTTTTTTAATGAAAAATTTATAGCCTTGCATTACCGCAGTATAAATGCCGAATTTCAATAAAATAGCTTCTATGAAGCGCCTTAGATTAGCATTTTTAATTCCGACCTTTATGGGCGTAGCCCCGCCCTCCTGGCTTAAATTTCCGGATTTTCAGATTTTTTTTATTTCTCACCTAGACCTAGCTCTGTATCGAATTTCAGCTCAATAGCACAAATTTTAATTTTTATGGGCGTAGCCCCGCCCCCTTGGTTAAAATTTTCGGGTTTTCAGATTTTTCTAGTTCATTGCTCACCCAGATCTACTCGTGTACGAAATTTTAGCTCTCTAGCTATAGCGGAAGTGCTCAGTGGTCAGTGAGTATGTCTTAAAATATGCACTTTTTGCACCTCTATATCTCCGGAAGCTTTCATTGTAAAACTTTCAAACTTCGCATATGAGGTTATATGAATTTATTCTAATTATGATTTAAATTTCATAATTTTATGGTCGCGGGGAACAAAGTTATGAGGGGGGTAAAAACAGTTCGAATGGCTTCGTGTAAATATACACACTGCGTGCATTGGCCAGAACTTGGCCTGGCGCACTGCCGTGCGTTTAACAGTTGGTTTTAACGTTAAAACCAACTTTTATTAAAACCATGTCAGTGTGAAAACACTATTAGCAAATTTTGACAAACCATACATGTGAAAGAATTGAAAGCAATTTATTGAACGTGTAGCCGCAAGGTAAAAGGCTGTAGTGAAACAATAAATTTAAAACATTTTGATATGTATTTCAATTACATGTTTCGCAACTTAACTAAAAAAGATTTATTATGCCTTCAAAAATGACTGTGGAACACATAATATTGTTAATTTTGTATTACTTGGGGGCCACACGTTAAATTTTTGCCTTTCAATTCCATTCAGTTTACAACACACTCACACTTTTTTTTACTAACACAAACAAATTTTTTAAATTAAAAACTATATTGCTTTCAAATTTACCTACCCATTTATATGGCAATTAAATTTTCAATTTGAGCAACAGGTCACAGCACACATTGATTGAAGCTACAAATTTGAGTTGTTTCTTCGTCGGTGGCATTTAAAAAATTAAATTGACTTATCAATTTGAGTCACAGCTATAAATTTTAAGGAATTTTGACACACAGTATGTCCTGATTCACACACATCAGGTTTAGCTGATCAGTTTTTGTTCAATTTTCTTTTGAACCTGCATTTACGTTCATACACACCGTCAAGTTTGTTTCATCAAGTCTCATCAATTTGTGTTGCAGTAGAGTATTACGAATGACAAAACAAAACGAAAAAGCAAACTTGACTGGTACGGTCAAGTCTGTACCCCTTTCCATTCTCTTTTCCTCTCTCTCCTAAAAACTCAAGACTTGACGACTCAGACCTGACGTGTGTGAATCAGGACTATGTGTGATGACATTGAAAGCGATTTATTGAACGTGTGGCTGCAGCGTTACTTCAAGAAAGTTTTTTACCCGACTGCGTGACGCAAAGAAGGGTATTGTGTTCAACAGCCTATGTACATATGCATGTTTGTATGGATGTGTGTTCGTTTGCTTCACTATATAAAGCGAACGCATTGGCTGATTTTGATGATACTTAGGTCGATTTGTGTTCATTTCTAAAGATATGACAGTAGTCAAAATCCAATATGGTGGCCAACAGACGCCATTTTGTCAATACGAAAAAACTACAAAGTGGACGAAATATTTCAAAAGTCTAATCAGTGAAAACAGATATATAAAATTTCTAAGGTCGAATAAAAATTATCAACATAATTCAAAACATTTTAAAAAATTTTGAAAAATTAGAAATGGAAAGCCATGACTAGATCTAAAGGGAAATTTCTAAGTTAATACTAAGATTATAAAAATCGAACGGCCAGTTTAGAAACTGCATATTTATTTCCATTTTTTTGCCAAAGTCTCCCACTGTGCCGTGGTACTCGTTGAATTTATTTATCTACATATGGGCATTTCCTCGAGAAAGTTCACTTTTTGTCGCGTGCGACAGCAAGCAATTAAGCTTGTATTTCAGAAAAATGTGACTCGAATCTTTTTTTAAATTTTAACTAATCTAAAGCTAATGACGGCCTACACAAATATATAAAAAAAGTTTAGTTTTCTTTAAAAAAATCAAACATAATTGTTTGATGTCGCACGCTACAAAAAGTTGATATTCCTGTGGAAATGCCTATATACATATGTATTTCTTTAAATAAAAAAATTATTTCCAAAGACTTTCACTTTCCTTGCACTGCTCATTTTACTGAAATTATTTCTTGGGTGTATTTCCGTAAATCGTAAAAATTTTAGATACGAGTATAAACAAAAAGACACATACTTAAAATTGCTTTTAAATAGTGAAAATCGAAAAAATATTTTAGTTTAGAATAATAAATTCCTTAATTAAGTTTTTATAATTTCAATGTGTGTTTTTGGCGCCAAATTCGTTTTCTTTACAAACATAATAATTATTTTCGCATTATACATAATAATAAACAACAAAAATCTTTAAATATGTAAATCGTCGTCAAAGAATAATTTATTTATTATTGGGCATCAGAACAATAAAAAAATTTAAAAAAAAACAATTAAAATTTTTTTCAATTGTTGTTGCTGCTGCTATTGTTTTTAATTTTTCGTTATGGCAAATAATTATTATTAAATACATACAATATATAAAAAAAATTAAATAAGAAACGTGACTAAATTATAAACTATTTAGTTGTGCGAAAAAAGACTTATTTAAAATATTATTGTACAAAGAAAAAATAACTAAATTAAATGAAATAAAATTCAAAAAGGTATATGCTCTCTGATTGCCAAACTTTATTAAAGGAAGTTAAAATTTATGAATATTTTTGTAACGCCGGGTAAGAAATTCGTACATACATTCTCGTACATATTAATATGCATCACGTTTTCACTATTTTTAGAAGTTGTTTCTTTTTTGGAAGTTGTTTATTTATGTACAACTTTAAATATAGTAATAATTTTTATAATTATAAGGCCCATTATTATAAATGGGGTTCAGGTAAAGGTAAATGCCCCGATTAGGGTTTACAACACAAAAATGTTGTGTTGTCTCATCTACAACACAACATTAATCTTTTCTTTGCGATTATGGAGTTTACAATATCTAGGTGTTGTGTATGTCACACAGTTGTATTTTAATTGCAGTACATAAATATGCAAAGCTGCGTGTCAAAAAGATGAAGTTCAAAAGAAAAATAATTTAAAAAAATCCCTTAATACAATGTATGTTGTTAGAAGAAAAAAAAAATAATTATAATTGGGGTATTCACAAGGGTGTCCTAACTGTCATAAAGTCCTAACATTTTAAGCCAGTTTAAAATTATTTTTATTTTCTTTCATATAAAAGGAGTACTATATTAATACAATTCTTCACTCTATGTATTTGTTACTGTCATAACTAATTATTTAGCTTTTACTCTTCTTTGTCGACAAAAATGTCCATTTACGTTTAAATACGTGGCATTTTTCTTTAGAAAATTTCTACTCAAATCATTATATATTGCAAAAAATATGAAAATTCGCAAGGGATTAAAATAATGGAAAAAATCTCCCAAAGCTGATTATATAGACCGCAAAAAAAAAGTAATAACTCGAGTATAGACTTACAGCATATATGTAAATCGCGAAAACTTGCAAAAATGCGAATATCTTCAAAAACTTTGCAAAGCTTCAAAAATTGTAAACGAGCAAAATCAGTAGATTTTATGAATCAAAAATTAACTCACGTGCAAAAAATTTGCGAAAATTCGCGAATAATTTTTTAATTAAAAAAAACCTAAAATTTATTTAAAAAAATGCTTAAATTGTAAGGAATGCAAAAAACTTTTAAAAATCCGCAATTACGAAAATTCGCAAAAACTTGGTAACATCAAAAATATATTAAAGTCTGATACTTATTAAAAAAAAGTTTAAAACTGTTAAAAAAACAAAGAATTGGGAACAATCACTTTTATTGCAAAAATTTGCAACAAATTGCAAAATTGCAAACAAGCTCCAAAATTACTTATAAATACCTAAAGATCTAAAAAATTCCAAAAATCGCAGAAAATTTACAAAATTATGAAAATTCGCACAAAAAGATAGATGTATTAAAAATCGGTAAAATTGTAAAAAGGAAAGCCCTAAAATAACACATAAATATCTAAAGATATAAGAAATTCCAAAAAATCGGAAAAATTCGCGAAAATGAAAATTTGCAAAAACTTGCTAATATTAAAATGATAGCAAAGTGTGACATAAAATAAAAGTCGCCAAATGTGTAAAAAAGGCAAAAACTGCAACAACAAAAATACTTCAATCAGACAATGATGTGGCTTGATTCAATCCAAATTTGTTAAAATTACACACAAGAGCAATAAGTTTTATCAAAAATTACCTGATCGCAAAACTTAAGAAAATTTGCAAATAAATTCCAAAGCCTTAAAATTTTAAAAGGTCAAATGCTCGAAAAAATTTTGTTTTACATATTGCAAAAATTCGCAAATAATTTTCGGAAACAGATAGAAGCCGTTAAATAATTTTCTCATAATTTTACATATTCGTACCAAATATTATTTAATTTTTGTAATATTTTTTCTCATTTGTTTTGTATCATATTGTCTATGTTTCAACTAACACACTAAGATATGAGGGGTTGCTCACAGCAGTCGTATTTTAAACTAGTTTAACACCCTGTTTGTGTAAGACGTTTGAGTTAGAAATCTTGGCGTTTCTGTAATAGATTAAAGAAAAGTTGTACAAGTTTCTTTTAGTCTATTACAAAAACGCCAAAATTTTTAACTCAAACGTTTGACACAAACAGGGGGTAAAAGTTTAGAACATTATGACGTTATGACTTTAACACTACCGTTTGAATACCCCAAATGTACACAGAAAAAAATATCATCGAAATGCAACCAACAAAACAAATTGTTAATATTTAATTTAAAAATTAACAATGATCATTGTTGATATAACAAATTTAAATTTTTGTAGTCAATTAAACTACTCAACAAAATTATTTGTTAAATTATATCATAACGGAATGCGCTCATGTAGAAGAAACAAGAAATCTTGTTTTTTGTGTATTCATCACTTGCGTATTCAATGAAGTGTTGCTCTTTAGCTGAGAGGTAAGTGAGTCAGTTTATTAGTCCTGAAGTTGCCGGTTCAACTCCGCTCAAAGACATTTAGTGGTTTTCGCAGTTTTGTGTATAAAAAATCATTGTTAATATCATAAATATGATACGAATTCTACAATTCACATTGTTAATATAACAATAACTTTAACTGAAATAAGTTTGAAATCTAACAAAAATAAATGTTAAAAAAATAAATAAATTTCAACAAACTATTTGTTGATATATTTAATTGAAAATATTTTTCAGATTTTCCTTTAACTTACAATTTCGTTAGTTGTATTTACAAAAATCGTTGTAGGTTCAAAATCAATTAATTATTTAATTGATATCACAAAAAAATTAATTGTATTTACAAATCATTTTTTTCTGTGTATATTAAAGTTGGTAATTTTTTTATGATGGTAATGAAATAGTTTAGTATGTACTTATATTTTTAAAAAAGTAAAGGCGGTGTCAGATACATCTTCAACGCTTTGCGTGATGTTTCTAACTTTGGGAAAAAAAGGGTGAAGCAAAACGTGTATGGCACAATAAAAACTTTGACAACACTCAACGCTAGGGATGAAACGATACCACTAAAGTATCGATACTTTTACTTGATACGATATCGTTTCAAAAGTATCGATACCTACTCAGTATCGAATAAAAAGCATCGATACTTGCATCGGTCAGTTCTTCATAGGAAGTAGTGAAACAAAAGCAAATACACAGAATACACACATATCGTGCCATTACCGCCAAAATAGCTTAAGCGACATAATTTTCAAACTTCAATTTTTAACCACAATAGATTATTTGCGATCGTAAATAGTCGATTTTCGTCAAAAACACGAAGTCAAAAAAATGTGTCGCTTAAGCTATTTTAGCGGTTATGGCTCGATATATGTACATATGTATGTAGTATGTACAGTTAGTGTCACTAACATTCGGTTTACAGATTCAGAATCTATAAAAGGTCTGCCAAACAATGGCAGCCTTTTAATCTGAAAAATTTGCCATTGTTTGGTAGACTTTTTATTGATTGTGAATCTGAAAACCGAATACTAGTGAAACTCACTGTATGTACTTGCTTTGAAATATTTTCGTCGACAGGAGCAGTATAGTCGGGATAACATTTTAAACGTTTGTTCAAATTCGATGTATTGCCGCAATAACACACAATTTTAAAACAATTTTTCAGCTCGCAATTTCATCGTCTTTTTTATAAAATATAACAACACGCTTAACTTTGGGAACCCATTTTCTTGAAATGACTTTAATATATGTGGCAATAATTTCTTAAGTCATATTTTACTGCTCTACTGCAAGAGCACTTTTAAACTTTCAAGTCGATTTTCGGAAATCTATTTATTTTACAGTTAAATTAGGCAATTCGTTATTCACTCAAATTTATTTTAGAAAATTTCGTTCTACACACTATAAATAATACATTCGATTTGAAATATACCAAAGTATAAGCTAAAGTAAGGTAATTTTCCATATGAGATTATAAAAAGAGAAAAACGTGATTATAAAGTGCCCTGGGGTACTTTCGAATACGGAGATTACATGGGCACCGTTAACTGAAAAACGGCTTATCTCGACTTAAGTACTTTTTCCTTTTTGCCCCACAGATATATTCTGAACATAAATTTAGATTTAATACTAACAAATGAAATTTTTTTGAACTGACGTCATGTTCAACGAGTATTTTTGACCGATACGAGTACTTTTTACCGATACCTAATTACTTGGTACTCAGTAGTAAAGTATCGATACCAAAAGTACTTGGTTTCTAAGAAGAAGTATCGAGTACTTACTTGTATTTACTCGTATCGTTTCATCCCTAGTGGTTACAATAATGCATTAAACGCATTCACCACAGCAGGCTACACGAACACACGACTTCAAATGCCGCTAGCAGCATTTGTCGCCTCGTAGCCGGCTTCTTAATTATTTTGGAGACGGCAGCAGCAACATCTGTGCCTGATATTCAAGTACAAATACATAGTTCAGTATTGCCACTTTCATATATTTTGCATTTATAAAAATTAGTTACTCTTTTAAAATGTACTTATTTCACGTAAAAGTACAAAAGCGAATCAATTTATTCTTTACATCAATTTTTGAATATTGTTTATGTTAAATAATATGAAATAATTGCACAAAATCATTAAAAATTTTGTATTATACTGGCAACACTGAGTTTTCTCATTGTAGCCAAAGAAATAGAAATTAGTTTAATTGGACTACAACGACAAATTCAGCATAGACAACAACCTGTCGCCCTGTTGCCTTGCTGTCTTCAAAAGAATCATTCTCATATAAACATGTGTATACTATCCTTGACATTTGGTAGTCGGTAGCTTGCTGTGGTGAATGTGTTTAATGCATAAATTCTTAATAAGTTGGACCAAATATGTTAAAAAGATGCGTATGTAGTTTATGCTCGTCACATCTCCTACATTCTTCTTTTGTCAATTCGAGTTTAGAGATCAAATTTATTCTTATTCAATTTATAAAATTTTTTATATATTTTGTATAAATTTCTTTCGAAGCGTGTCATCACCTCCAACCGCTGTTTTATTTTTCTAAGAAATATTTTAAATTGCATTTATAAACGCTATGCAAAAACATTTACATTTGTATGTATACATACAAATTTTTCTTTAACGACAATAAGTCCCGTTTAACACATTTCAACTTTTGTTGACCAACTCGTAATTCAGCTGGAAGAAAGACGGAGAACGAAATACAAATATCTCTTTTTTCTCTTACAACTGAATTACGACTTGATAAATAAAAGTTGAAGTGTGTGCACCGGATTAAGACAACAGTCAGTTTTTCACAGTTCTAACAACACATAAGAATACATGTTGTAAACCGCAATTTTAACATAACATAATTAAAATAAAAACTGTTTTAAACCATAATTGGGCTAAAAAATGTTATCAGACGGATAAACACTCTTTCATTATTATTACTTCACATTGACATAAAAGTGAGCAATATGTTATGTTACGTTAATTCCACCTGTGAGAAAGACGGAGACCGAAGTACAAATCTCTTTTTTTCTTACAGCTGAAATTACGAGTTGATCAAAAAAGTTGAAACGTGTGAACCGGGACTAAAGCCGAGATCACACTATCGGCACAATGTACCGATTTTCGTCGGCTCACTGAAACAAAGTCATAAGTAAAGCAGCAAAATGGCTTTATTTCTCAACTAATTGAAAAATAAGAACGCATAATAAATAAGATTGCACTTCAATGCAGTGGTAATAAAGCCATATAGCCTTGTTTAAGAATTAATTAATAAATAAATCCGTTTTGGTTTGTTACTTATGACTTGATTACAGTGAGCCGACGAAAATCGGTACATTGCGCCGTTCGTGTGATCTCGGCTTAACTTTTATCGTGCAGTTTAGTCTCGGTTCACACACTTCAACTTTTGTTGATCAACCCGTAATGCAGCTTTCGACTACAGTCAAAGATCGAAAGTTGCTCACAATAAGGGCATGTAATCTAGGAAGTCGAACACTTTTCCGCAGCAGATCAATATTTTTTACCATTAAAATTTTCTTAAAAGGCTAAGCACGTTTAGATGCATTGAGAGTTTTCTATAAGCACTAAGTTTTTATAAGCTTTTTTTTAATTGTGCTTGAGGTCTACTGATGATTTGCTTAATTTTTTTTAAATTCGTATTGATTTTGAAACGCGATAAATAAAAATAAGAAATTACATTAAAATTGTCTGGTAAAAAATTACTTACTCTCATCAAAAAAGAAAATAAAAAACTATTGGCGTCATTTCATTCCTTTAGGCAACTGACTTACTTCATACAGCCTACAACTTTTTTTCTGTAAATATTCCACTTACATACCGTAATTGAATTTTAAATTTAACGCATTAATCGAATCTAAATGGAAGTTATATGAAGCAGAAATGAATTATTAAACAAAAGATAAAATTAAATAATAAAAAAAAAGAACAAAATGAATGCTTGTATTATAAAACAAAAATGCAAATGCAATTGTTTTACTTGGACACCAAATAAATAGCACAAGCGAATTTATTCTTTAGGGGCACAAAAGACCGACAGCATTCAATTTTATAGATAGACACAAAAGGCTTGAAAAAAGACAGAAGCCAAATTGAATCTGTGTATCACCTTATCTATAAAATTGTAGTTATTGATCGTAGAAAAATATCATAATGCTTCAATAAAGTATTTTATGGAATTATAAATAAATTTTTTTAAGCACATTTTTATTTGTAAAAAAATATAAAAATTAAAAAAAAATATTCACAACAAATGATTGATTGAGTATATTTTCTATATGGGCACAGTGGAGCAAAAATTATGTACATATGTGGAATTTGTCAAAGAGAATTACATTTGAATTGTTGATTTTTTTTTTCATCAAATCACAAACGACATTTAACGCACAAAATAGAACGTGCTCTAATTGAAATTTTGTTTGAATTTTAAAAGTTTTCGTACGCCCTGTATAAATTTTGCATTGGGAAACTTTAAATGTCAGATATAAAAAGATATCGCGTGAAACTAGTGTATGCAAAAAAATATTTTTAATTTTTTTTATTTGAATGTTTTTATAAACAAACTAGATGCTATTCAAAGTCGGTGCCAATCAGGTTAGCAAATACTATATTTGCTTATTTATGCATTTAGTTATCATTGTTATTGTCACCGACTTGGAATAGCACTACAGGTAACACATATAAAAATGTTTTATTTTATCTTTTTAGTGCTTATTGGAGCTATGCTCTTTATGCCACGACACAGGAGCTAGGACGTGATTTTCGCAACAAGAATAATCGACACTATTACAGTTATAAATTTTAAAAAAATGGGTTGTTTTTATGGTTAAGCAATTGTCTATATGCATTTCGATCCCGCTTGTGGAACTCGTCAGTAGACTTCAACCCAAAAAATTTTTGAATTTTGTTAACAAACTCCGTGTGAGAGCCAAGATCCGTAAAATTTGTTCAAATAGAAGCACGTGCAATATAACAATAAATTTTAGTGGGCGTGGCTCCGGTCATTTTTTAAATTTCGGAATTGTGTCCGCAAGAAACCAAGGTGTTTGCTACGAGTATTTTCGCAGCAGTCTGATCAGTAAAAGATCATAAAATTAAAAAAAAAATTTGTGGGCGTGTTCCTGCCCACTTTTTGACAAATGGTACCAAATGGCAAATAGCAGAAAATAAAACTTAAAAAGCAATCTTGTTATATTCTATAAAATTGTCTATTAGTTATGTATGAAAATGTTTAACTTAATAAATACGTGTCTGAATCAAACTATTTTTCATTAGTAATTAGTGGTTACGCTTTTTTCCGCTTGTGTGGCACATGGCACACAGATGTAAACCCGGCCTTTAAAACAATTATTATTTATTGTCTATACCAGAAGTTTCGTGTATTTGCTTTATGATTTTGTTTCAAACATTATATCCAACTTTAATTTAATTTTCATGTTTTAAAAACAAGGCAATAATATTTTTATTTTTCATTATCAAAGACAACAAACGTCCTAAATCTTCTTACTGAATTAGGGCATAAAAAGTAATATTTAATATAAAACTTATAATCGTTAAGTTCCCAGAAATGTTCTATATTGAGCTTTTTTGGGATTTTTTTTTATATTTTTAATGCATTTTTTCCAAAATGCTCGTTTTCTCTTTAGTACCAATTTTCTAAAGGTATTTTGAAACTTTCGAATAATTTTCAAAGTTTTGTTTCGAATAGCCTTTTTGCTAGTAAAAAAATTTTTAATGTATAGTTTGGTGGTATCGAATTTTTCCAACACGACAATGCACGAACACGATTGCCAAGACTGTCAACACGTACAAAACACGACTCGAAAAATTTCGTCAACACGATACTGCACAACACGCTCGAAATATTATTGGTATGGTATTGACGGTCAGAAAATTTAATTGATATTTTTCAAGAGTCGCTTTTCAAAATATGGCACCGAGTTGGCACTACCAGTTGATAATATCTGCCACCACAGCTGATACTACGCGTATCAGTTTACGTACAGAACGAACATTAAGCTTCAGATGCGCATACAAATATGCTGCTGTTGTATTCAATTTTTTTCTCTGCTGGAAATTCATTCATACATATTTTACATCTAAAATAGATTCGTGTTTTTTTTCACGAAAACTTCGTGTTGAGTTGTGCGTGTCCGTGTCACGTAAAAAAAACACAGCACGCGCCCATCTCTAGTTTGGTGTCTCCCTTAGTTGAGAAAGAGAAAATAAAAAATTTTTAAAGCGAGGCAAGTAAATTTTTGCAAATTGTTTGCAAATAAACAATCATAACAAGTTTAATCTATAAATACTTTATTGATATAATTTTTTTTTCAAAAATAGATTTTCATAACTTTCGTAATAAAGGTATCAGCAAAAAGTTTTGTCCGTTAAAAAATGTTGTCTGAAGCAAATGTTTGAATCCGAATATTCCAAAAAAAAATTTTTGTTTAAACCACTGTTGCATACAATACAAAATGGAAACTGCAATATCTGTATTTTAATTAAATTTATAATCATTAACCCACTTACGATCATTCATTAATAATAAGGTTAATGAAACATCATCAATATATTAGCTTTTTAAGCATCTTTGTGACCATGAAATTTATTTTCATTTATTTATGTACATATATATGTATATGTACTCGTTTAACACATAAATTTTACTTATTATACTTATATATATTTTCTTTTAACATTTAGCATAATTTGGTATACAATATATCTTTGATTTGAATATTTTTTTTTTAACTACATACATAAATAGGATTTAATTTGTAAATGAATATACATACATAGATACATATTTGTTTATAAATGTTTTTTTTCTTAATTAACTACAAATATTCCCTAATTTGTTTTGAAAGCCACAGCATTTATGTTTTGTTACAAATTACTTTTGGTATTGTTGCTTTTGTGACAATTTTGTGACAATAAAACAAATAAAAATTATAATAAACTTTGCACTTTTCAATTGTATTGGAGAGACTAGTTTCTCTTCTTGAGCTGAATGTATTTTTCAACACTTTAAATTATGTTTAACTATAAAATTTAATTAAAAAAAAATACATAAAAGAAATTTTTATCTTGAAAAGAATTAAAAAAAAGCTAAAAAAGGATGTTAAAGGAATTGTAACAATAAAAATGAACTAACAAAATCACAGCAGATTGAAAAATGAAAAATTAATTCTTATAGAATTGCAGGTGCAGGTGTGCTTTAGCATCTATTATTTTATATTTTTATATGCGACTGCAAAAATTGTACAGCAATTGTTTATCTTCGAAATGATAAACATTATTGATATGACGCAGTACACGACCATTTACTAAGTGCTTTGCATAGTGTACAGCTTCTAGACGATCCTTAGATAGACCCACTTCTATTAACCAATCAACAAATTCACATCCGTAAAATACTTTGCGATAAATTCGAATGCGCCATCTAAAAAAAAATAAAACAAAAAATATGAATAAGCATTAAGTTTTACGTTAAAATTTTCATTTAATTATTGCGTTTTATTTGACGATTTGTATGTAAATATTTTTACCTTCTATCTTTAGCAATATCCTTTTTGCAGTTCTCCAAATGATGATTACGAAATTGTTCACATATATGCTTAGTTTCTTGACTAACATGTGACCAATGCGGCAGAGTGACAACATTCGCGCCATACCTTAAAACCATTAGAAATGACAGTTATTAACAATAAATCAATTTCAAATCAAATGTGCGATTTGTTTTTACCATATCTTACGCCAAACTTTTACCACAGGCAATAACAATTCGCTGGTGTCACCAATGAAAACAGCCATTACAATTAAACTTTGACCAAAATTTAAGAAAGCATCCAGGAAACTTAATTCCAAGTAAATACCAGACATACCTTCCATAACCAGCGTCCAAATAGAAACAGCCAGGCCCTTAATATAATATTAATATTAAAACATAATTGAAATTTATTTGCTGGTAGTTTAGCATGTCTATATACTTCTGACAATATGTCAAATAATGGATTTTCATTAAAAAATAATAATAATCAAATATAGGAGTACAGGGTGGCTGATGAAAGCCGCTACCAAGTGAAAACTTATTGTGTTTTCATGTCTGATGAGGCTCAGTTTGATCTGAACGGTAATGTAAACCAACGAAATTCTCGCATATGGAGTGGTTTCAACAGCATGAGAGGGAATTTCATCCAATTCGCGTCACAGTGTTGTGTGCAGTTACTTCACGCTGTATTGTGGATCTATACTTTTTTGAACAAAACGGACACAGCATTACGGTTTATGGAGACCGTTACTTGATCATGCTAAAAGAATTTTTAACAGGAACTACGCCGAAAGAGAATTCCTTTCAACTCTGTATGTTTTCAACAAGATGGTTCAACTGCGAAAATAGGTGCAATTCCGACATCAACTTTGCGTGCAGTGATGGACAACGTTTTGTTATGATGCCGCAACTGCATCAACGAGCAGGGCGGGCATTTAAATTCAATTGTCTTTAAGAGTAATTCAATTACTTTTAATACAATTCAGTGGGCTTTGAAATGAAAAAACACTGAATTAATTCCATGCATTACAAAAAAAGTTATGCCAGTTTCTTAATGTAGCAAAATTCATCAGCCACCCTGTATATGAAAATCAAAAATTACCACAAACATTGAGCACAGCAAAATGATAAGCAATACAATATGTTTTAAGGTTTGATGATCATCTTCATCATTGGCCTTTTCCAAAGGTTCCAGACCACTTCTGGTATGTTCCTCATAGCGTTCAATTATAGATTGGCAATTTTGTGACGTGCTAGCGCCACAATTAAAAGCTGGCCCACACATGTTGGGACGACCACTGTAATAAAAAATATAAAATTTCTATTTGAAATGCACTGTCTGGAATTGAGTTTTAATAAATCTGTCTTTAACTAGCTGAGCTTTCGTCTGGTTTTAATAGGTAAGAGGTCAAAGTGAAATAGTGTCTCTACTATACTATATTTTATTTTCCATCTGAACTCTCAGCCGTTGAATTTTAATTTGTCATAATATTAGTGTCAGCTGTTGCAATCTCACTAGAGCTCAGCAAGTGTAAAGATAGCTTAAATAAATATAAACAAAAGAGCTGCATTGAATCTTATATGCGTTGAATCTTCAGCGGATATTACTCATCAACACTTCCCTAAAAGCAGAGTGTCTAGTCTTTAATTCGTTTTAAGGAAAAATAATTTATTATCACTCTAAATTCAATAGCCTATATAATCAAATATCTTACCTAATGTAGACACTAAAAAATTTTTTTTCGGGGTTTTTTTTTAGTTTTAGCGCTTTTGCCAGTTTTGCCGTTTTTTTTAGTTTTCGCACTTTTTTTTCGATTTTTTCGATTTTTGGTTGTTTTCTAATTTAGTGTTTTTTTAGTTTTGCGGTTTTTTCGTTTTGGTGAGTTTTTTTTCGGGTTTTTGGAGATTTTTTTGGTTGTTTTTTAGTTTTAGCAATTTTTTAGTTTTGGCGCTTGTTTTCGTTTAATCTACATATTTTTTCGGTTTTTTGGCGATTTTTTTGGGTGATTTTCTTTTTGCATTTATTTATTAATTTTTGGTGATATGTATGTCTCATCTAAGCGCTTTCTTTATTTTGGCGATTTTTCGCTTAATTTAATTTTTTATGATTTTTTTTAACTGGCGATTTTGGCGATTTATTTTAGGTTTAATTTTGGGATTTTTAGTTTTAGCATTTCTTTAAATTTCAAGAGTTTACTCTTACGGCTTCCAAGATACAGCAACTTGTCAATATTGAATAATCAAAATTACATTGCATACAATTACTTATGGAATACCCTTTAATTTTTAAGTGTAGTCTACACACTAACTTTAACATTAAGATTTCAACATGTGTATTTCGTTGCTCGCTTTAGAACACCCTCTTGTTGTAGCGACAAAAGTTATACATATTTTGCAAAAATAAGGTCCTCGAGAAACAGCCTGTGACAGACAGACAGACGGACGGAAATCGTAGCGGAAATGGGGCCCTTTTCACCTTTGGTGTTCCGAACCCTAAAAACTAAACCTTAGAGCAGAGAAGTCAACGTACAAAAATAAAAACTCTTAACTAATTATGCGTAAAGGTGCGGTCACACTTGTCAAACATTTCCCCAAAAAAGCGTAACCGCTAAATGCTAATGAAAAATCTTTCAATTCAGACAAAAGTTTGTCAAGTTAAAGAGTAGCCAATAATGTTGGATTCTATGACATTGTCTATTTATTAGTTGTGTTCGAAACTGTTTAATTTGATAAACAAGTGTCTGGATTAAAACTTTTTTCATTAGTGTTTGTTGGTTACGCTTTTTTGGACGTACCTTTACTTTCAATGTGCGATTTGATGTTTCGATTGCCGAACAAATTTTCATTTTCTATTATTTGTGCACAAAATAAAAACAATCCCTAAATACCTCATGCTGAGTAAACATCTACCATTTCTTGTGTTGTCATTTTGTGGTTTCATTTTCACATTATGTTTTTTTAGTGTGTACTCGGCAGTAGTATAGTTTTTGTTCGATGGAAAATTCAGTCTTCAAAGAAGACTTTGATGGTGTTTAAATCTCATAATAGGAATTCGCTTCTCGATGTTTGTTAGTAGTCATCATACATAGAATGCAGCTCACATAATAAACCCCAGAAGTTAATAATTTTATGCAATTATTTTACTTACCGTTCATCATGCGAAAGCGGTGTTATACTCGCATCTTTTGAATCCTTTTTTTTATTTTGCTCCAAATTGCTCTTATTTAAAAGATCTTCTATATCTACCACAATCGTTGTAGGTGTAGGAATAGTTGTGGTACTTGAGGAGCAGCAAGTGACACCATCACCATTACCGCAGCCGCTGCCTCTGACAGCTGCATTATCGGATGGATTAATGGTGTTAGGTAACATATCATCATCATCGGACGAAGAGTAGGAAGTATAACGCCTTCTTTGATGAATATCACCATTAGCTGAAGACGTAATTAGGTTGGCCGTAGAAATAGTAGATTGTAGATCAGAAGTTTCTTTCAATACAAAATCAAAATGAAACATTATTGGATTTACACATTAATTAAAAAAATTATTTATGAATAGAAATACCTGTTTCGGGATTCGATAATTCATGTGAAAATATTAAATATTTTTCATAACGCTTCTTATAACGCTGATGCATGACCAAACAGCCCACGGTTACTTAAAAAAAGAGAAATATTTAATATTAATTTTTATAGCATGTAAATGCATTTGATTACCAAGTTAATATGTTTTATTTAATAAGATAATTTAGTCAGATTGAAAACTTTATTTAAACATCACAAGACAATCTCAAATAGATTTAATAATACTTTAGAGTCAAATTCTTAATAAATTAAAATTTCAATCATAACTTAATAACTTAACTCGTTTAAAAGTTTCTGAATTTAATATTTACTCGATTTGACTCCATATTATTAAAATAATTTAAGATTAATAACTGTTCAATTAATAATAAGTTATCATCACTTAAACTCGAAAGTCAAAATCAAAATTTTTTATAGAATTTTATTTACCTATGAAGCACATGACCAGCATAAACACTGATATGGCTGCCTGAGCATTACCATATTGGAAACTGGGATAATGCTTTTCTGCCGACATAACATTGCTATCAAATGCTACCAATAATCCCGATATAATAGCGGGCACACCCCAGGCAAAAACAATCTTAAAGGACATAACATTTGGAACATATTTATCTGATACGAGAAATTATCATAAATGAATACAACTTACCATATACGGCCAAAGCTTCAAAACAAAACAAAGACTACGACATTGTAAAAATAGCAATGAAATGGCCAAGATACTTGTCCATAATCTGCTGCTATAAGTGCCGACATTGAACAAGAAAAATTGTACAAGTAAAGGCCATTTTTGTATATGTTCTAATTTGGACCACAGTATTACACCAACACAACACATTAACTAAAAAAAGCCAAAGACGATTTTTATTTAGTTCAGTTTAATTAAAAAAAACTTACCTGAGACAAGACCAAACAAAAGGTAATGCGGTGGGGCATGCGTCTCACGCGTTTAGTGATTATAAGCAACAACAATACCCAAATACAAGCACTTACTCCAGCAACACTGATGTCAAAAGAGAAGACATCCAGCTCATGTATATAATCAGTAGGATTGAGATTTGTTAACGAAATCATTTTGGCGGAAATAAACATTAAAGGTGCCGAAATAAATGTGCATAAGACCATGCTTTTGGCAATCTGTGAAATAAATGAAATAGGAATAGAATTTTTTAAGATTTTAACTTCCTCAATATGAAATTCTTAACCCACCAATTCCACTTCAATATTATATTGTGTGGCTATTACAAATGCTCCGGGTGCAGCTGGGAAAGTGCCATAAAGGAAACCAAACGTGCTTAGTTCTGTGGTATCATTGAAATCCGCACCAGCATTCATGATATTAACAGTTTGGCGACTAACTAAAGGCAACACTAATCTGTAAGAAAATATGTTGTATGTACATAGTTCAAAAAATTTTCCTAAAATTAGGCTTCAATAAATTTAACTTACATTTTAACCAAAATCAATATGCCAGGTAACAGGAATCCTGAACCCTTTAACGAACTACCCTGGCCAACTATTTTCAAACCCAGCAAAAATAGGGCCGTAGCAGAAAAGGATTGACCAAACACTTTTAAAACACTAGCCGCAATTTCAGGCAAACCATTAGGAAATATAAAAGAACCGGCCACACCCAAAAGAGTCATTAATAGCAGAGGATTGAAAAATAAAGATTTAAGCGTGTTCACTACAATCAAAGTTCTTTCATTTAAACAACGATTGCGTTTCGCCATTTGTTCGGCCGGGCACGAAGGAGGATTGTGAGCCTTGAAAAAGAAATTAAATAATATTTATGTTTATTATTTTACTTATTCTGTAAAATATTTTTAGAGCTATTAGAGCTATGCTCTTTATGCCACAAGACAGGAGCTAGGACGTGATTTTCTTAACAAAACCAATCGACACTATTAGTTATAAATTTATTTTTGTTTTGATTTCTTTGTGCTTAAAAGCACAGTACGAAAATAAACGAAATAAAATGCTGATTTTGTTTTGTTTCGTTCTTTGAAGTGAGTGAAACAAAAACAATGAGAACGATTGCTCAATTTGATTTTGTATTGTTTTTGCATATGAGCACAAACAATACAATAATTTAATCATACGCAGCTATAAAACAACATGAAATTTGTTTTATATAGCTAAGCAGCGTAGCTATAATCTGGTGTCCTAAGACACCTCTCTTCTTTTTTTATATTAAAACTACATTGAAATTGATTACTGACGCGTTGGCTGTTGCTAATCACTGTTGATAATGCAGATCATCAAGGAAACTTTATCCAAAACTTAAACTTTCATTTAAACAAAGAGAAGTTCAACTAATATCACAGTTGAAACAACTCAATAATTAACATGTGTTTTTTAATTTTCTTACTTTAACATTACTACATTGACTGACTTTATTTAAGCTCGAATTGTAGCTGTAAGAAGTACGTATTAGAGCCCAAGCATTTTTGAAATGTCAATACGTCTTGTTTTTTAAATGTATTATCGTGGCTGTCGTATAATAAGCGAAGTACAATAAATGTATTGATGTTCGTGTATATGATTGTTTTGAAAAATCCCTCGTGTCTTGAAAGTGCTTTTAAATGGTCTTATGCAGGGCTCTAGTACGTATGTATGTAAATGAAAATAAAAGTAGAAAACAACAACAGCTATACATTGCTTTTGCAAAGAATAGAGTGTTACCACACAAGTATTTTTGACCGAGTACAGTCAACTGAATAATTGGTGTTTTTTTTTTTGGAAATTTTAAGCTTAACATTTTTTATTTTTACTCTTTACTTTCAAAGCAGAAGCGTATGCAAGAGTTTACTTTTTGAACAACAAACTTTTGCTTCAAAGCAACAGCACACTAATTTAAACTTTTGCTTTTCTGCTGTCAGTTTTTTGAACACTGGTTAGTCCCTTTTTACACTATGCAAGTCTTATTGCTAAGCTGATTAGTTTATTAGGAGAGAGAGACGGGGGGAAAAGAAACGTTGCTGTTCCCCTCGTCTCTCTCTCTCTCCCTGAAACTAATCAGCTTAGCAATAAGACTTGCACAGTGTGATTTGGGACTTACTATTAAAGTTGATAGGGAAAACTTACCTGCTCATTTTTGTTTTGTGAAATTTTTGCAATTTCCATTAAAACTAAACCTATAGGATTCAAAATGGCCAACGAGATGGGTGCCATTAAATATAAATATGATGCATACTCGGGATGTATGTCCTTGTATAAGGCCATAACTAAAAAATACGCAAAAAATAATAAATTCAAATAAATATTAAAAAAAATCAAACATTAACTTACCTATGGGATAGCCTATGGCAAAATCATTCGATTGTGTACAAAATATACCCAGTAGACCAGCTCTGGCTACATTTATAGGTCTTGCTATTATCAGTGATATTAGAAGCACCGCAAAAAATACTAATGACTTTGATATTAGCATGGCCAACAGAAATGTCCAGTTGACTTTGCCCCAATTCAATTCCACCAATGACAAAAATATTAAAGAGGGCAAAGCAAATGTGCCAACAAATGTACCCAAACCCTTCGTTTCGGCATTTGAGATAATCTTAAAACGTCCAGCAATGTAACTGAAAAGAAAAATATAACGTTTATTTTAAAATATGGCAAATTTGCAAATAATTCTAATAGCTGTTTATTATTGTTTACAAATAATTAGGGGTTTCACAGCACATCCTCTTCTAGCGCAAAATTTTAAACGGCCATTAACATTTAAATGGCCATCGAAAAAAACGCATTTGGCTGTTTAAAAGTTTGAAAAAGAGACTTTAAATGGCAAAAATATGAAAATTACTAAACATGGAGATTGAGTTTTTTTTTTTTTTTTGTTATCATAAAGTGTTGGAGAGCAGATTTTTTTAAAATCGGTTTTAATAGCGTTTCAAATTACATAGCGACCGGGCTATGGCTTCTCGTGCAGCAGCTGATCGATATTGTTATGTGAAAAGTAAAGAAAATGGTTATAGAGATGTAATGGAATGTAAGAATTTGTATATTAATTTTGATATCAAAATATAGATCAACTGTTTCCTACCGTTGTAGTTACATTCCTTTACAGTCAGCTAACTGAGCCTTAAGAAAAAAAAAACAAATTATTTCGTGTTGATAAGTAATGCCGAGTACACATTATGGCTTTTTGTGACATCGCAATAGTGTATACTAGTAGCAACGTTTGTCATTTCCAATATTTTTTGCTTTGCGGCATTGCTTTCCATATAAAAAAATAATGTGAACGGCGTTGCACACATTTTGAAAATGACACCACAAAATGACAACACAAGAAATGTCAGATGTGTCATCAGCATAAAAGACTTCTCAAATTTTATAGGGAGGGGGACGCCGTTAAATTTTTATTAATTATCCCGTAATCTTTTATCGCCAATAGTTTCTATAGTAAATTTCAATTTAAAATTAAATAATGATAAATTACTTACAAATCAAATTCAAACAAAAAAATAAAAATAATAATAAAGTGAGAAATATCAACTCAAAGGTTAATGAACAGCTGCATGTGTAAAATGACTGGCAGACGGCAACTTAATCAACGTGACTTATCAGTAATTACGATTTTTTGTCTAACACTTTTTACACAAATTGTAAAAATCGCAACAAAAAAAATATAAAAACATAAAAAATATGTTTGAAAGAATTTTAAATAATTTAGACTCTTGAGCACGTTCCAAGCGAATAAGAAATGAATCAGTGCGAGTTTTAAAATGAAAATATGCGTCGGATAAATCCACCACGATATTTGCATATTAAATCAATATTTGTCATAAGCAGAACATGTTGTCTTTTATCAAATAAAAAATTTAAATTAAAAAAAAAAAACAATTAACTTCTGAAAAATTTTTTTTCCAAAATTTCTTAATTTTGGGAATGGCTATACTTTTATGGCCTTATTTATAAAACTTAAAAAGGCTTTATAAAGTATTTTTAAGAAAAATTTTGTATGAAAATTTGGTTTAAAAAATCTTTATAAAGACTTTTTAGGTTTTATAAATAAGGCTGTTAGTAGACAAGAATGAATGTGTATGCCAAATAATTTTTTTTATATAAGATGGTAAAGTGTTGCCATTTAAAAAAAATTATTAGTTTCGATTAAAAGAATTAATTTAAATAAGTCTGTCATACAAAAGCGTCTGTAGGTTAGTGAGTTATGGCCTTTAATAAAAGATCCTCCCAAAATTCATATAAAGAAATTAATTGGTTCGTTTTTATATTTTTACTATCTATGTATGACAGGTATAATAGAATGCAAACCAAAAATGAAAGAATATACATATTTCCATCTGCGGCAATATTGACTTAAATTACTTTTATTTGATTACTATTTTTTTTTGTAACCACAAAAAAAAACAAGGGAAATATATTTTTAGCAAGTGTTTTAAATGATACAATTAATAACAATTAACCGATTGATATGTATGCATATGCATGTACATATGTATGTAGAAAAGTATCTGGACAACGAAAAATAAGAACTTTCTTCAATTTTAATAATTTTTTTTAATTTTGTTTTAAAATTTGTTTTAATTTAGAAAGACATAAATAATACATATAAAAAGTAATAAAAGAAAGTTAAAAATTTTTGTGAACAAAGAAAAAATGAAAAAGGGGCAAACAGGTCATAAAGTTAATATGGCGACAAAAAGAGAGAACGGCTATAACTCCATAATATTATATTTTAGAAATATCATGCTTGCCAAAAACATATGTATGTATGTAAGTACTTTGATTCACTTCGAATTATAGTTTTAGACAACCCTTAAGGTGGAAATACATAACACGCGTTCAATGCGCTAACGCGATACACGCGTCTGTCAAAAAAGTTGAAATAATGTATTTTCATAAGGCAAGTTACATAGAGAAGTTCGCGACGCGCTTACCTCGCCAAAAGTTGAATATTCTTCAACTGTCACGCGTTGTATACAAAATGACAGCTAGTGTTGCCAGCTTCATAAACATACACAAACATGATTAGAAATTAATGTTTTCATTAAACAATGAATACAAAAATGCATTAAATGTTTAAAGAAAAATACAACGTAAATGCAAGAAAAAAAAATAGCCGGCAAAGGATTTAAATTTTACAACTAAAAAAGCTTCAAAAGCGTGGTGTGTAACCTTCCATTGTGTAGCGTTGAACGTTTAACAAGCCAGAAAAGCGTAGCCGCGTAACGCGTGCTATGAACCTCCACCTTTACAAAGGCCCCACTGCGTCATCTAGTACGGGATTTACACTATGACTTTTTCCCCTGCATTTTTCTTGAATTCTCTTTTTTGTTGCTGCCCCTTTTATCACCTTTTTACTCCTTTTGTCAATAAACTCTAGGAAAGTCACGGTAAAAAGTCATAGTGTAAATCCCGTATAATGGGAAATCATGGTCATATCGTAATCTTGTATTCTATCATTATTGCAAAAATATCGGTGTCTATTCTGAAGTATGCGTCGACTTGGTGATAGTTACATACATGGAAAAGAAAAACAAAACATAAATGTAAAAAATTTGTTTTTGCTTATCATACGAAATTCGCCGTTTTTAAAAGAGAGAGAAACGTGTTGAAATTATCACGATTGTTTAATTTTGGAAATGCATGGTAAACAAAAACAATTTTTAAAACTTTGTTTTTGTTTTATAATGGAAACTTTCAGTTCTTCGACTCGTTTTCGAAAAACAATCTCATAGTTAAACTTAGTTAACCAAGAAAAAAATTTAAACGGGGTTTAACTGGTTTATGTAAATAGGAAAACACTTAAAAACCGATGTAATAATTCTTTAAATTTATTAATAACAAAAATTAAAAATTTTAAAAACCCCCCGACTTTTTTCAGAAAAGATATTATATCTTCTAAACGGCTGGACGGATTTTCTTCAAACATAGCTAAGAACCCTCTCGATCAAGTCATCTTTCAAACAGAAAAAACTAAATGAAAATCGGTCCAGCCGTTTGGCCTGTACTAGGACACGGACAGACACACAGATACACACACACACTACAAACTTATAATACTCCTTCTTTTAGTCGGGGGTTAAAAAATAAACTTCAATAACTGTTTTCTGAGTTTTTGGGAAATTAATAAATAAATAATATGGATCTCCGTCCTCGGAAAAAAATAGCGTCCGGGAAAGTCCTACTTTTGAGGAAATTTTTGGTTGACAAATTGTATTTATTAGAAGCTAAACTAAGAAGTGAAATAATTGGTATTGGATGTCCAGTTAATCTTATAAATAACACCGTTCATGAGGGTTGTGGTATGTTATTTTTAGACGTAGAATTATTAAGATTTATTTAAAATACGAATGGAGTTTAGTAAAAATGGGCAGAATAATATAGTACGTAACTTTAAGCGAGAGTTAAAAATCTTTATTTTATGAATAAACTAGACATTTTAACTTAATAACGAAAGTTTATTTATCGTTTGATGTGTAATTGGTTGCACTTTGATATTTGAAGTTATATTTCTGTGCGTTTATGTATGTAAATATTCTTAAATGCGTAAATATTTATGTAGGTACAATTTAATTTAAACATATCGATGGTGTTGGGTAAAAAGATCCCCAATATTCTATGTAAAGTTGTGCGAGATTGACCCTTTTTACAGAACACCATCGATATGTATTTAAGATTTTAGTGTAACTAATCACCCCTATCGTGAATAACATGTGAATTTTTGTTACCATGAAATTTTCATTCCCCATGAAGAGAAATTTGCTATCTTGAATTTCATGGTGAATGTAAAAAGCGGGAAGAAGACTAGTAAATCTTAGAATTAATTGAAAATCTGAAATTATAAGAAATACACAAACTTGGTGTATGAAATTAAATGTTTCTATGTTTTCAAATATTTTATGTGTCGTGGAAAAAATACAATCACCATAAAATTTACTGCATGTAAACCAAAGAGGTTCATATTCAATGCAATTTGGGGAAAAGGGAAAATTTTTCGATGGAAAAACTGTTCTCGATAGAGGTGAATATTATTGGAAAAAAAATCAATTTCGTTTAATTTTGAGTCCTACTTTTTTAAGCAAATGTCCGGGTTTTTTCCCTCTGCTGTCCTCTTTTTATAAATTAAGCAATAACAACCCTAGTTTCATAAACACTAAAATATTTGTCGTCATAACAAACATCCATTTTATTTACTTAGGCATGTATTTTTTTTTTTTTTTGTTAAAATTTTTAGTGAAACTGCTTCTTTTTTCATTTGACATAACTAGAGTTTAACTGAGCAATGTTTCTTGGTTAAACTTAGGTTATTAACTAGATAATCTTTATGTGAAAAACAAAATTTTAAGTTTAAACTACAGTTAACTGACAAGTTAAGTTTATCTTTATGTTAGAAACTAGCTCTTAATTGAGTAATTGGCTGGTTTTTACACGCCGAAAATAATTAATATGTAGAAATACGACATTTAAAATCATGTTAGTCACTTAGAAATTATTTATCAACAGGCCACTTGACACACTCTTATATGTAAATCAGCTGCTACTTAGCATTTAATTTAAAAGCTCTTTTAAGAAATAATACTACCACTTTAAATAATTAAGCAATAATTACACGCTTTAAATCGATGCACGTGGGCGGTGAACATAAATAATCGTAACTGGAATTTTAAAGTGCAATAATTAAACTTGTTGACAAAATAATATTTATTGAAAAATAAATAATGGAAAGAGGATGCCTTTGGCTTTAACAGCAGACAATTGTTTCTGGGCTACGCATCTACAAGTGAAAATGTTTTATTTTTACTATTTTTCCGTTCGCGTACTTTTTTCGGCAACAGCTCTTTCTGAGAGTAAATTTCAAATTTTCGCAGTAACTAGTCATTTATTTCATTTTACTGCAAAAGTAAAAAAACACACCTATTGTCAACAAATAAAAATTCTACGCCTCATATAATAGACACGATTGATTGGCAAATATAAGGTATGTACTCACATTCAATCCATTAAACTTAATCACATTGATGAAAATTTCTACTTGAAAAAAATTGACTTCATTAGTTTTATAATCTCGTAGAAAAGTGCAGAATGTATCGATGGTCTTAAGTAAAAAATCCCTAACTCGTATTTTTCGAAATTGGGGTTTACAGGCGTCTCGTCACAAAAATTTATTGCAATAGTGTAAAAAAGAACGCTTTTACAAGCAGTTGTACAAAGCAGTTTGTAAAAGCAGCTGCATTATTTCTATTATGTTTTTACCATCTCCTGTAAAGTTACAATTATTTGTGTTAGGGCCTTTCTACTTGTGACCAACGATATGTATATTTTTTTCATATTCAGTACTCTGATTTCAAAATTATGGTCACATGACTTACGCGGTTTTATAAAAACATTCATTCGCGTGTACTATATTTACTTTATGAGAAAAAATAATTGACATGCGATAAAATTTTTTATTCCTTTTGCACTTTTTACCTACAATAAATTGTGCTATAATATGCATACGAGTTTCTTATCGCAAAAATGTGTAATACGAGAAGAAGAAAAAATTAGCAACTATAGCAGCATGATTTTTTTTCAATAAGTTTAATAACAGAGTCTTAAAATTTCAATTACAATTATTTATGTTCACCGCCCGCCCACTTGCAACGTTTAAAACATGTCGTTGTTTGTTGATTAATTATTCAAACTGGTAGGATTATTTCCTAAAGAGCTTTTAAATTAAATGCTAAACAGCAGCTGAGTTATGAGAATGTGTCAAGTGGCCTGATAGATAAATAATTTCTAAATGACTAGCTTGATTTTAAATGATGTATTTCTACATACTAATTACATATCTTCGGCGTATAAAAACCAGCCGATTAATTAATTAATTCGGCTAGACATACAGATTGAAATTATTTTATGATAATAATTTTAATTAAACTCCATGTGTCCTAAATGTCACGTATTTTTTAATATCTACAATATAACTCTTTTTAAGCTTATCAAAGAAATTTTTTTGAAGAAATAATTCATATTATTATCATATTATATCAGAAGCAAAATGTTTTTATATATGCACATACATACATACATATGTTCATACATACATACATATACATACGTATACGTATACGATATATATAAGTATATCTACCCTGCAGAAAGTGCCAATAGTGAAATTGTGGTGATTTACTAGTGACGTTGTCAGTAGCACTACTGACCAGGTGTACCCCAGCCAATGGTATCATCTATTGACATTTAACATTAGCTTGCCATTGAAAATCCACCACTAGACTATAGCACTACTGACTTAGTAGTTCTTTCGGGACCACATGGAGACATTGGCACCAAAGATTCACTAGTAAATTTTAGGGGCTCTAGTCTACAATATCGATATATCCTCTCTCGTTGTCAATAGTAAACTTATAGTGATTTTCCAGTGACATTGTCAATAGTGCTACTGCCTAGGTGTACCCCAGCCAATGCAAATACCTATTGACAAATAACATAGGGTTGTCATTCAAAATCTATCAGTAGAATTTAGCATTATTGAGAAGGTAGTTCTTTTACGACCATATGGAGATATTTGAACCGAAGATTCACTCGTAGATTTTAGTGACCCTCGTCTACATATATTTATTTAATATTATTGCACAACATAATAAAAAAGAAAAACAAACTATTGACGCGTTCATTGACAATATCACCAGAAATACACTAGAACTGTCGTCTCTAACGTATCTCTACTCGCGCATAAAAGGAAATTTGTCGACATTTTAACTAGTGCAATTGTCGCTGGAGAAAGAGTATTGACATAGAGACATATGGTTCTAGGTTGACTAGAGGGTACATACAAATGTTTATACTATACATATGACGAAAAAGATAAGGAAAGCGGATAAAAATCTATCCGAAGTTTACAGTGTTTTAACACTGAAAGTTAAAACTTGGTTTTAACTTAATACCATAAACATCTGATTTTGCATTCACACTGCAAGTTTGTTAAATTCAGGTTTTAACTCAGACTGTCTAATAACTTTGCTCCAAAATAAAATAAATCTCCTGCAGAAATGCGTGTATTTGTATTGAATTTTTTTCTGCTTTTTATAACACTTATTTTACAAAATGTACAACTATTTTTGTTTGCATGAAAAACTCGGAAATTTTACAATAAAGATATTCATTTCAATTTTTTTTTACATTTTTCCAACAAAGAAAACTGAAATGAATACTTTTAATGTGTTGTAAAATGGAAATTATTTTATATTTTGTAAATATGTAAATATTTTAAAATAATGGAACTAGTAATACAAAGTGAAGATGTGTTTGGAAATAAAGTTATTGTATATTAAAAATGCATAAATACATCACAAAATAAAACTTTTTTAACGGCGGATCGATGTCAGTCATATCGTCTATTTTCACTTCCCATAGGTCAATGAATATATTTTCATTATTTTCCTTCCAAAAAAATCTTTTTCCCCATATTTTTTATTATTGTTGCTACTGCATCTATTTTTAAGCTGTAAATCTTTCAAGCGACATCTATTGTTATTCACTGACATAAACATTATCAGCTGCTCCCGGTCATTTTAGCTTGGTAGCACTAAATTTAGCACAGCGAAAACAAGGTTGCATTTCATAAAACTAAATTAAAACCAATTTAAAAATGGTTTTAAGTTGGTTTTAACAAAAATATTTTATATGGTCAAACCAGTTTTTAACAGTTTAATAAAACCATGTCAGTGTGAAAACACTATTATGGTATTTTTGCTTTCAATGTGTACGTCGTCATATAAGATCAAAAAAGGTGCAACTTACAAAAAAATTCAAAATTGTCTTTCTGTTTGATACGATATATCTAATTATACACCCTGAGAAAAAATAAATTAAAATTAATAAAAACCACATTGATTCAATAAAAAACATTAATATTAAGTAAGTATAGTCATGATGAAAATGTTTATTTCAATATTAAACAATATTAATTTATTTTGATAATTTAATTCAATATTTTGCTATTTAAATTTCAACTTAACTGAGAATTTAATGAAATAAAAGTCTTAAAATAATATGTTTAGACTTTAAAACAATATTGATTCAATGTAATTCAATAAATAAATTGAATCTAGTGTAGAAAATATATAAAAATATCGAATTTATTAATGAAATTCAAAAGACTACTCTTACTGAGAACTAAATACACTGACACGCAATTATGAATTTTCCCGGGAATAATTAGCGCAATCATGAACAAAAATTCCGCACGAGTTCTTTTCCCTTTTCTCCTATTATGAATTTGTTTTCTCTCCTTTTTTAATAAATGCGGAGATAAAAAAAACTGCCCATTATAACAAAATTTAAATAAAGGGTGTTTTTTATTGAGGTATAGAACTTTAAGTTGGCATCACTTTTTTAACTGGCGGCCATTTTGTCAGCTGTCAAGTGATTAATATTTAGTTTGGTTTGCCATTTCATCATGAACAGGTTGACAAAAGAACAACGCTTGCAAATCGTGCAAATTTATTTCGAAAATAATGGTTCAGTTCGCGAAGTTTACCGCAAGCTCTGTCCATTTTATGGTCGACATAATCGTCCATCAGAGCAATTAATTCGGTTAACCATGGATCGTTTTCGCACTACGTTTACTCTATGTGATAATACGCATCCGCAGAGACGTCGAACAGTGCGCACCGAAGAAACAATTGCCGCTGTAGAGCAAACTGTTGAAGAGGACCCGAATGAATCGATTCGCCACCGTGCACAGCAATTGGAGCCGACTAACCGACTATTTTGTTCCCGAATTGGATGGCATGAATGTGGATGAGTTGTGGTTCCAACAAGACGGCGCTACATGCCACACAGCGCACGTCACAATCGATTTATTGAAGGAAACATTCGATGAGCGCATAATTTCGCGGAACGGACCTGTCAATTGGCCACCAAGATCGTGTGATTTGACACCATTGGATTATTTTCTTTGGGGATATGTGAAGTCGCTCGTCTACGCCAACAAACCAGAAAGGGGACTTGGAAGCCAACATTCGTGGCGTTATTGCCAACATACGGCCCCATATGCTCGAAAAAGTGGTTGAAAATTGGACCTGTAGAATTGGTTTTATTCGAGCCAGCCGCGGCGGCCACATGCCCAAAATCATATTTAAACATTAATGGCATAAAATTATCCTTCCAATAAAGCTAAACTGATGGACATTAAAACGATTTTCTTGTGTTTTATTTCAATTCGAAGTTCTATACCTCTGAAAAAAACACCCTATACATAAACTTGTATTTTATGGTTCTTGTATTTGGAAATATATAAATAAAGAGGTTCATTCCTTTTTATTATTTTTTCTTTTTCACAAAATGGCGTTTCGTCGCCATATTTAATTTTAAGTATTTTCATATTTTTAGTGGCACTCTTAAGATTCAGACAAATCGATTGAAGCAAGAATGTCATGCAAAAGATGATCGATTATTAAATTTCATAGTGATTCACAAACTTAACTGACATTATGGCTGTGCCTCAGCAAAAATACAAATTTCTTCTGCTTCTACTGAAAGCCACGTTGTACGAGTACGTATAAGAAATGCTTTCTTTTATCATAAAACTGATTTGATACAAACAAATATTGAATCAGCCAAAAGTAATAAATATACATACTTACAT
Source organism: Tachina grossa (assembly GCA_949987645.1). Lineage (NCBI taxonomy): Eukaryota > Metazoa > Arthropoda > Insecta > Diptera > Tachinidae > Tachina > Tachina grossa. Next base: position 26,649,409 of record OX465276.1, on the reverse strand, counting down.
ACATACATATTTATATGCCATTATATTGCATTTTTATGCAGCGTATAAAAAAATTAAATTTATGAGCAACTTTTAAATCTGCATTTTTCCGTATTGGAAAATAGTGATTCAAAATAATTATGCAGATTTTAAAAAACAATTTAATTTTAGCAATTTTTTTTATTTAAATTAAATATTATCTGCAGGTAAAAGTAAAAAACTTAATGAAAACTGAATGTTATTAAGTCACTGACCTGAGATTTTTTTTCAAGAAATATCAACGATTCTTTGAATGGAATTATTTTAAGAAGTTAACGGGGGTATTAAAATAAAAATAATAAAAAGAAAGCAGGATAAGCAACATTTTATATTAAGTGAAAAATTTATATTCTGCTGCGCACATCCATTAATTTTATTTAAAAATTTATGTAATTGTTTTTTAATACTGGTTTCAGACGACGTTTTTTTTAGTACATCTGTCATAACAAATTTCTCACTGAAAAGCATTAAATTTTTGGCAATGTCCGGTGATAAAATTTCAATCAGAACGCATTCTAATTTGATCTGACAAAGCATCTGTCATAAGCTGTTTTGATACAACAACAGTAAATTTGTAAATTTGGTGGCGAAAGTGCAACCGTAGTAATAGAAGCTTTTGCAAAAAAGAACAAACAAAATAGGCAACACGTGCTGGGTAATATTGTTTGTTGTGTTTTCAAAAATTTTCTTGGCCTACAATGGTTGAAGTTCTGTAATTCTCAATAATTTATTGAGAATTTGTCCATAAGCATTGGGTTTTTGTAATTGTCGTTGAAGTCTACTGATGAGTTGCCAAAGCAGCAACGAAATGCGTCTAGAAAGGCTTTGTAAGTTAATAGAGCATGTTAATAGTAGTCAATTGTTGTCGACAAAAAGTAGACAAGTGACAATTTTTACTGTCGTCTTGATGTGACGTCGGCGACGCCATTCACAATAAGGGGGAATATTAAGTTTGTAATGTTACAACTTTTCAGTAAAAGCAATAATCCCGACTACCTTTATTTTGCGCAAATCGAGGTCGTACTGTATTTCAATTTTTGAATAAAACACAAGTCTTTGGATAAAAAATCATTTTATTTTTCAACATAGTCTGCTTTGAGTTCTATACAATTTGTTCAATGTTTCTCCAATTTTTTTGATCTCTTCCAAAAAAAATAAAGATTTATCGAGGTCATTAAAAAAATGGGTTCAATCCCTGTATCCAACAGTTGTTGCAGGTGATGAAGGCATAGTCACTGGTCACTGAACTATACCAACTCCAGCAGATGCTGTGTGTAGCAGAATCATCGGTGAAGTAAAATAACCGATAAAAGGGCTATAGCCCTACTAACCACAGCTTAATACGCCTCATTTAACACCAGAGGCGCTGCAACACTGCATTATTAAAAACGTGCAAAAAGCAGAGTTGTAAAAATAATGAAGCTGTTCTCTGTCTCTTCCTTCACCGCCTGTCTTGTCTATCTCTATCCCTTTCCTAAAGATGGTAACACCTAGTAATAGTAGTAGGCATTCATTGCCTGAGTGTTACTTCTCTTAAAAAAAAAATAGGCATGTCTGTGAGATGATTTCTACAGATTTGGGAACAAAAAATAGTCACTTAGATATAAATCCGGAGAATATGTTGGATGAAGGAGCAGTTCATAGGCTAATTCATACATTTTTGCCATGGAAACTGCTCAAGTTTGTACCCTTGCATTGTCCTGATGGAACCTCCTACATTCTAAAAAACGATCGCCGACTTTATTGGCTGACAAACCCACCTCGACCTTCTTTGAAGCCGATTCACTTCGAGAGTGCTGTTCGATCTGTGGTGGCTCCACGTTTTGTCCATGGTTACGAAACGGCGCATAAACGCCAAATAGTCCTGCGTAGTTGTCACACGATTTGGTCTGTGGTCGATTGTAAGTAATCACGGCACCCAGCTTGCGGAAAGCTTTCTCATACCCAAGTGATGATCATTCAAAACTGAAACCACTGAACCATGTGAGATGTACATATATGGCTTCCACAATCTTTCTCACTTTCAATTCCCGACCGGGTAACACCATATAGTGGATTTTTTCAATTGTTTCGCGTGTAGAGATCTCAACAAGGGCGTCTGTAACTTTCGACATCTTCCGTACTTTTACAGCCACAAGGAAATTCAGTAAACCCCTTAGTATTTATCAAGCTTGGTTAGAGTGATGTTTTTTCCGCAAAAAGTAATGTTTAATGAACACACACTTTTTCCATTTTTTTCTCATATTAGACTCAGCTTTTCCAATTTTGACAGGAGTCAACTGACAGGTGCCGCCTGTTGACAAGAGAAGTGTTGCCCTGATGCAGCTTGTTCAAATTTTGACTAGAGTCAGCAGACATTTGCATGTTGACAGGGGCATTGTTACCCTTTCATTTAAGAGGGGCGGGATATTATAAAATTCATGGACTTATTGACCTGCCCTCGTATATATGTATTGTAAATATATTTTTCAGTTCACTTATCACAAAGTATTCGGCCTAATGTCTATTTAAAAGAACTTGAATATTCGGTTGACAAAATCTAGAACTAGTTTCAGCATATTTGTTCTGTTTAAAAATGTTTGCTCTACGCGTAATTTATATCTTTAAAAATATTGAGGTAATTTCCGTAGTAAACAGAAAAAAACATTCACAAACTTGCATTTAAATACTCAATACTAAATATTTTTTCTGCTGAATTGCATCTTTCGTATACTTACATACGAAAGCTTTTCCCTTAGAACACGTAAAAGTTATATGTATGTTAAAAAATATGGAAAATGGTTGACCTTGGAGGCCATACCTGAACCTTCCGCAAAGCTCAACTCCAAAGCGGACGGAAATTTATTTAAATATGTGTGTGTACGTGGAAACATAGAAACATAGAATGGTTTAACGGAACGGGAGCTTATTTACCTATCAGGCGTCGTAAAATAGTGAATCGATTCGGTTCGCTAGTTTTCGAAAATAAAATGTTTACACGATGATGTCGACAGAAAAGGTGCAATCGATTACTTATATTAAAAAAATAACAAATAATTAAATTAACTAAAAATTAAGTCATGGGCTTGTGGCAAAAATTAAATAAATATAATTAATAGTAACAAACCAAAAAAGTTTTTATCTTAAGTAGAACAAAAATAAGCAAATTAACTAACATGTGTATAATTAGTAAAGAACAAACGACAATGGTAAGACTGTTGTAAATTTAGAGATGGTAAAGTGAGCTTTCATTACAAAACATCTTTCAGCAAATTGAATTACGATGAATCAAAACAATTCACATATTCCATTTGCAAAAAAGTTTCGTATATAAAGCACAAATCTACATCAACTGACACCACACACAGTGGACCAAACACAGAAGAACGCTGATGATGAAGGTTTAGTGGCCTTCGAAAACGGCTAGCTGTTCCGTTCAACTATTTGTTGTCAGAATATTTACAACTAACTTTGGTGTTATTTGTTCATTAATAATTATCACATGTAATTTGGCTTAAAAAGCGATACGAACTTTAGCCTATTAAAATCATAAATATAGAAACAAATTAAGTTCGAAAAATAATAATTAAATTAACTAAAAAACAAATTTTCTTATTTTATTGTTGTTTTAAATGCAACTTGTTGGTCGAACGTTTTCTGCCGACATCGTTGGAGACAGACCATTCAATTCAAAAGGACACGTCTGTTGCTGCCAGTGTTACCATATGTGAAAATTTATCTTTTTTTTTTGAAGATGTGACATTTTGTATATATTTTCTTTTTTTTGTGACTATCGATGTTTTAACTCTGCAATCGATTAATGTTTGAAAACAATCGATATTTCTTGGCACTATCGATAGTAAATGATACATCACTAAAACCAAAAAATGGGAATATGTTGCTTTTCATAAACAAAACTAACTAAATGACGGGAAAATTTCTTCCACAAATCTCACTTATTTTTCATACAATTATTTTAGTTTTGTTATTTGTTGAACTGACAAATAAAATTCTATTTTATTTTGTTTTGTTTTGTTTAAAAATATTTTGTTTTGAATTTTTTGTGTAAATAAAGATGTACATTATACGAAAACCATATGACTTCGATACCATCACGTAGTCTTGTCGATATATCGATAGTTTTTCTAACTTTCGATAGTCTTGAATCAATATATCGATAGTTTTTTAAACTATCGAAAACTTTCGATAGTGGCACTATCGACAGTTTTCCATCTCTAATTTAGTAACTTGATTAGTTTTTTTTAAAGGTGAATTAATGATTAAATTACGATCATATTCAGTTTCGCAGGGTTACTAATTCATTAATTCATAAAATAATCAAAAAGAATCAAAATTAATCAAAAAATAATCCGATTACTTTTAAAGATTACTTTAAATTCTTTTTCATTATTTATGAAGTAATGGGACTATTTTTGATTACTTTTGATTATTTTATCGTAATTTCCACTAATCCAGATTACTTTTCGATTACACTGTGCAACAGTGACAAAATATTTTTGTAAAATGAAAAATTTTTCATCAAGTAATTGTGAGCGAACTTGACTCTTAGTTGCTCTATTTTGGATTTTTATATTCTGACTGGCTTTTCTGAGTACTCTTTTTTCTTCATTCCATCTAATATTGAATTGTTCCTCAACCATGCCTCTTAATTCTCGACCACTTATGCTTGAATTATTTCTAGCCTTTTGGAGTACACAACCACCGTTCGTCCCTGTCAGAAAAGTTTTTTTTTGGGACTGATTTTTTATCTATTAGTGATCTGCTTTTCCTCCTTCAACCTTTTCATAATATTTTTAAAGTTATACTTTCTAGTTCTTACAATTCCAGCAGTCCTCCGTTGACTTTTTCCATTTTTGCGGTGGTGAATCACTAATTTTCTCACTTCTACTGTGGCATGACGACCCATCTTCTTAAAAATACGTTCAGTCCTAATTTACACAATGGGAACAGAAACGTTTCTTTTCCCCTTGTCTCCCTCTCTCTCTCCCCCTCTCTCTCTCCCCTAACAAACTAATCAGCAATAAGACTTGCATTGTGTAAATTAGGACTTAGTAACGATTTATGGAGTTAGATCTATGTTCTCAGGATTAAGAACAAAGTGATCTTTCCAAAAAATAATTTTTTCTTCTTTCATTTCAAAATAAACCGTTATTATGAATAAGTGAGACTTTTTCGGTGGGCCATTTCCCTATGAGATAAATATTTTACATTTTTTCTTTAACATTATGTAGCTTTATTGTAGTTGTGCTCAAGTATAATTTATATACTCGTACCTTTTTTTAATACTAACTACCTACCGTCTTTTAAATTGTGTGAAATTTTTAATGTTAGGTAATATATTAATTTTTTCTTCGGTTCTTTTTTTATATAGAAAAGTAAAGTACAGGCGATTAATGTAATGCGGTGACAAACAATCGTAAATCTTAATTTTATTTAAATTTACGTTGAACTTTCACTCTAAACGTGTGTGCCATCATTTTTGTTTAAGGATTTCTTGCTCTGGACTCAACCGTTATGATTCATCAATGTTAATGTGGTTTTTATTGGTAAACCAGAATTTAAGGTGTGATTTTGTCGTTTTATACAAAAGTATAAATTTCAATAAAATAATTAAAAATAAATAAAACTTGTTATTAAGTTTCGAAAATTTTTTATTTAAAATTGTCATGTGCAGCTCTATATAAAAAAACATCTGTTCATGTGAAATGTTTAATGTGTGTATACATTTATTGCACTTAAAAACATACATACATATGTACATATACAGTATATAAGTGCAATAAACAAATTATTATACTGCATAAAAATGCAACATAATGATCTGTCAGAAAACATTTGTAGCTTGACGTGTTTAATATTGAAACAAATTACATAATTGCAAAATATGCAATTTGCCAAATTTAATTTACTTTTTCAAATAACAATGACTTTATGACCCCTGTATCGGGTTCTTTCCTGATCCTGGTTTATATAGTTTATATAAACGTCAAGGCAAATTTATGAAAGGTAAAGTTAATACTACAACAAAGTTCAAACAATAAAAACAATATGGTTTTTTGTTGTTGCCTTGGGAGGATCGTATGTCAAAATCAGCTGATTTCAGATACTAAGGCAGAGACCTACGCCATGATGGCTCACAGCCGGTTGATCCGAGCCGTCGATAATTTTAGTCAGCTGTGCTGCCGCCGAAAAAAGTTTGGCTTATGTCGCCTGAAATACAGTTATACCCCTTTTAGACACGGAAAGTTTACTTTGCAAAGTCTTAATTCAGCTGGGAGAAAGACAGAAAGGGATAATATTCCTTCCTCTGTCTTTCACACAGCTGAATTAAGACTTTGCAAAGTAAACTTCGCGTGTCTAAAAGGGGTATTAGTTAAATTTGATTTTCATGTAATTTGTTCTCAGCTTCCGCCGTCGATTTTCTCGAGAGCCACCGCCGCCGAAAAAATCGCCCGGCGCAGGTCTGTACATAAACAACTTTTGACATACGAGCAGCGTTACCATATGTGAAGATTTATCTTATTTTCGAAGTTTTTCGGGATGTTAAAAAAGATTTCTTTGTTAAAAATAAGACTTAAGAATATGATATTTGTACTTATAGTATATTATTTAATGTCCTTTTGACTAAAGTGCTGACATATCTTCTTCTTTCCTTTACTTAACTAAGATAAATATAAAATTTTGGACTTCCAGCTTCTGTTTTTTCTGAGATATGTCGCGTCTAAAAATGAAAAAATCATTAAAAACACATATAAAATTGGTCCCATTTAATAAGTATTGAGAATAGCTTAACATTTTAAAAGACACATTTCGTCGGTTATTGGTTTGCGGCACAGTGTATTCAAAATACATTATGTCTGTAGCAAACCAATAACCAACCGAAGATTTGGCAAAATGTGTTTTTTTCACAGATTACCGTAAATTTTTCTTTCTTGAATTGTTCAAGCATCATCCCCAAAATTATAAGATACAAAAAGAAAAGTATAAAATGTATGAAACAACATTTTATTATCATTATTTCTGATAAGCTAAAAAAAAATTAAAAAAATAATCTTGCCTTTAAAAGAAAGAAAAAATAAAAAATTAAATTCCAGAACTCAAAATGTTATTGTTTTTCTCTCTCTTAAGTAATTTAAAATATAATTTAAATTGATATGCTTCATTGTGCCGGAAAGATTTAAATTCTATTTTATATTAAATTTCAGTTGATTGCATAGTAATTATTGGAGAAATGCTTGCGTTTACAAAATTAAACAGATATTGTAAAATTTAACCTCACATTTTGTAATATTCTCATTATATTACGCTATTATAAGAGTATACTTATGTACTTGTTTATGTACATATGCACGAGTATTTATGTATGTAAGTAGTGTGTGTACCTTTTGGCATATTCAGTTGCAATAAACAAAAGTGTAGTTTGCTTATGAAGTGGCGTTACACAGTTCAATTTCATTTAAAGTAGCAAATTTGTTATGCCGGCAGGCACTATTTACAATTGCTGCAGTAATGTGTAATATTTATTTAGTTGTTTATTTTTTTTTTTATTCTCGTGTTTGCGTGTTTTATTTGCAATTTTTGTAGCAAACTATGTACATACTTTCTACGTCCAATTAAATATCTATTTAGTCAAAGAGAGCTAACAAAGTACATATCGTCGCCTAAAATGCAAAACAACGTAACATCACTTTTCATAAGTTTACAGGAGAAGCAAAAAACTTTCGGTTTTTGATCAGTTTTTGTTCAATTTTCCTTTGAAACTGTATTTGCGTTCATACACACCGTCAAGTTTGTTTCATCAAGTTTCATCAATTTGCGTTGTCGTAGAGTATTACGAATGACAAAACAAAGTGAAAAGCAAACTTGACTGGTACGGTCAAGTCTGTACCCCTCTCCATTCTCTTTTCCTCTCTCTCATAAGAACTCAAGACTTGACGAGTCAGACCTGACGCGTGTGAATCAGGACTTAAGGCTCAGTTAGCCGACTGTAATGTAAAGTAACTGCAACAGTAGAAAACAGCTGATCGATATTGTTATGTGAAAAGTAATGAAAATGGTTATAGAGATGTTATGTAACGTAACCTACTTTTCATATAAAAATATCGATCAGATGTTTTCTACGTTACAGTTACATTACATTACAGTCGGCTAACTGAGCCTTTAGTCATGTTTTAGACTTGGCAGTTTTTTTTTTTTGAAGCAGTTATATTCAATTCTCTTTTAAAACTGCTCGTTTGTTTACACTCAGACGGTTTCTTGTTCAATTTTCCTATTGTTTTAATGCTGCGAATGAAATAACAAAAGAGAATTGAAGTAACTTTTCTATACAAGCAAGTCAGTACCCCTCTTCTTTCTTCTTTCCTCTCTCTCCCATAAACTCAGACTTGCTTCAAGAAAAACTGCCGAGTCTAAAACATGAGTTAGAGATATTAAGTCAAAATTGTTAAATCATAGTTTAAATAAAACAAGAAATTCATTTTGGATAAAAATTATCCGTTTATCAAAGTAAGCTTAGTGTTATGTGTCCTACGTTGTTTTGAATTGTGGTTTTCTAAAGCATAATAACGTATCATCAGCTTTCTAAACTATATACCATGAAAAAACGAATGCTAAAATAAAATTGTAGTTTTCATTAATAAGTGATAAAATTTTTTAGTGTTTTTTACCTTTGAATATTATGTTGACACTACTAATCGAAAAAAAGAATTTATTTAACTTTTATAACGACAACAAGAAAAATTGTATTTTAATTTATTAAGAGAGTATAATTTGATAACCTAAATAAGCTAATCAGCTATTAATTTACTAGTTACTCAGAAAGGTGTACTATTTATATATCATAGAAGAAATCAAAGTCTGCTGCAAGCAAAGATTTTAGATCTTGCATATGTTGGCTGGCATTTCTTTTTGGAAATGGTAAGCCTTTGTGAATGCAATCGCTGAGGTTGCTGACTTCCAGAATTTCTGGTAGTCCTTTGTGAAAGAAGCTGATAGTCATCCTTAATATTGATTTTGTAATAGTATATGACTCCTGCTGGATCGTACGCCAAAGCGTACACACAAAGATTTTAGATCTTGCATATGTTGGCTGGCATTTCTTTTTGGAAATGGTAAGCCTTTGTGAATGCAATCGCTGAGGTTGCTGACTTCCAGAATTTCTGGTAGTCCTTTGTGAAAGAAGCTGATAGTCATCCTTAATATTGATTTTGTAATAGTATATGACTCCTGCTGGATCGTACGCCAAAGCGTACACATTTTATTGATTTCACAACACTTTTTTGCCTTTCTTTGCGCTTCTGGAAAAATTTTCAGAATGATAAAAATTTGTACTGAAACTATTAAGATGAAATTAAATTGAATATAAATAACTAAGAAGTCAATGCTTACTTCAACTAAAAACAGGAAAATAAATGTTCTGTAGTTTTTTAAATTCGTATTAGTGATGGATGATACGTTACATGGTTTAAGAAAATCATGCACTTGATGATACGTTATTTTGAATTGAATTGCTTATAACTTTGGTATTTTTTTTATATAAGACCTGCAAAATTTTGTACGGATATGTACTATGATGTATCAATTTTGAATTTTTTGATGATACGTTGTTTTGCATTTTAGGTGACGATATGTATATAAATATGACATAAATCAGATGCGATCAGACGATGCATAAAAAAAGTTTTAAGTGCTGAAAACAAAACAAAAACATTTAGTATTACAATTTACGCACATTTTAATGAAAAAAGAAAATTTTATATTGCTTTCAAAGAGTTGATTAAACAAGATATTTATATGAAATTAATTCTGCATCATTAACTCAAAAATTCCATTTTTTCAGTTATGACGATCTTTGTGCAAATGATAATATATAAATACATATATATATGTAATATATTTTATTTTTTTAACTATTTAATATTTTTATTAAAAAATGCTGTGAATTTATCGTACGCATTTAGATGAACAGGCCCTAAGTAAATTACGATAATTTATTTGCTTAAATTACAATATTGTCAGTCCTATTCGAAATAAAATTTTAACCATTCCTTGTTCCCGTATTTTAAAAAATCATTTGCAAACCTTCTGATAAAATAAAATAACTGGGTTCACAATTTTAAATTCTCTACTATCACTTTTTATTTCCAGCGCCATCTGTTTAGAATATCAGGATTTTATTCTCGGGAAAAATTAACACCCCGGGAATTATGGCAAAAGAGAAGTGAGAAAAAAATAATACAATATTTGCTCAGCAGCCCCCGTATTCTGTAACTCGCAAAAGCTAAAGCTTAATTCCACCGCTAAAATACAGAACAAATAGAAAATTAAAAATTTTTGGCGATGACATAAAATACCAAAATTTCGATGGATTAAATTTTTGACCCAATACCTGATTTAGCGCTAAGCGTTTGAAAATTGAATTTATAGCCGAAAATCAATAAATTAACTTTAAAAATTTTTAGCGATAGAGATTTAGCTTTAGCGATTTACAGAATACGGATGCAGGTAAATATGTATAACCCCTGTATATCGAATTCTTGCAAAAAGTGAATGCATATTGATAAATGTATGTAAATACATATTAAAAAATTTTAAGAAACAATTGCGATATGTATTTTTTAACAATGCCATTCCGCGTTACATTTTTATTATGAACCCATTCATAATTGAAATTAAGTTGGAATTCCCTTTTCTATATAATTCCGTAGTATGTTCTAAATATAAAATCATTGAAAAAGTTCTTGAGCGTGATTAAAAAAATTTCCCCAATCAAATTTTAAATAAAAATCTATAACACTTGAAAAATAAAAAATTTCAAATATGATTCATGATTAACTCTCGCACATGAAGTTAATAACAAATTATTTTTTTAGGTACACAAATACACAAAGCATGACAATTTAATAAAAGCAATTAATATTTATCATATCATATGGATTTATAGAAAAAAAAAATGTGTTTACCAATAATAATTTGATCAAATTATAAATATTTAATTTATATTAAATATTAAAATATTCGAAAACAAATGAATTAATAGTTGTATGTATGTATGTAAGTATATGAATTAGACGTGAAAACACATTCTTAGATTCCTCATAAAGATAGATTTAATTATTTTACTTTTTCCAAGCATTATGTGTTATATAATTTAGTCGTTAGTTATGAAGAATACACTATTTTTTCAATAGTTGGCTGCAGCTTTTTTTTAATTCGCCCAATTATATTTGAAAATACAGTTAAAATAAATTATTTTCTTACGTTTAATTTCGAATTGTGAACAACAAACAACGCAGTACTTTTTTTATCTATATACATTTCGTACTATAATTGTGTCAAATGCCTGTTTAAAAATTGCATTTTAATTAATTTTAGCATTTGCGAAAAACAACAAGTTTTCTATTGCTCAAATTAAATACGAGGGTGGATCATTGACTCAGTGTTTTTCAAATTTCACGCCTCTTAATTGAAATGGCAACACTGTTCCTGTCAACAGACAACTGTCAGTTGACTCCTGTCTAAAGCTTAAATTATACGTGCCTTAACCTGCGCTCTCCACCTGACATAAAATGGCTAACTTTAACATTAACTTCAAGTTAATGTTTAATGTAGACTGCTCAAGTTAATGCTTTTCTCAAGTTATAACATTATTGTTAGTGCATTTGTTTTAACAACTCAGTTATAACTTCAAGTTACAGCAAAATTTCATGTCAGGTGGAGACGTACAGTAAGGCTCAGTTAATAAAGGGTGTTTTTTATTGAGGTATAGAACTTTAAGTTGGCATCACTTTTTTAACTGGCGGCCATTTTGTCAGCTGTCAAGTGATTAATATTTAGTTTGGTTTGCCATTTCATCATGAACAGGTTGACAAAAGAACAACGCAAATCGTGCAAATTTATTTCGAAAATAATGGTTCAATTCGCGAAGTTTACCGCAAGCTCCGTCCATTTTATGGTCGACATAATCGTCCATCGCATAATTTCGCGGAATGGACCTGTCAATTGGCCACCAAGATCGTGTGATTTGACACCATTGGATTATTTTCTTTGGGGATATGTGAAGTCGCTCGTCTACGCCAACAAACCAGAAACGTTAAGGGACTTGGAAGCCAACATTCGTGGCGTTATTGCCAACATACGGCCCCATATGCTCGAAAAAGTGGTTGAAAATTGGACCTGTAGAATTGGCTTTATTCGAGCCAGCCGCGGCGGCCACATGCCCGAAATCATATTTAAACATTAATGGCATAAAATTATCCTTCCAATAAAGCCAAATTGATGGACATTAAAACGATTTTTTTGTGTTTTATTTCAATTCGAAGTTCTATACCTCTAAAAAAAAACACCCTATATAATGGAATATAACTGCAACGGTAGGAAACAGCTGCTCGATATTGTTATGTACGAAGTCTCTACATCCGAAACAATTGAAAAAATTCACGATATGGTTTTAGCCGATCATAGATTAAAAGTGAGAGAGATTGTACAAGCCATAGGCATCTCACGTGGCTCAGTGGTTTCAATTTCGAATGATCATCACATGGGTATGAGAAAACTTTCTGCGATATGGGTGCCGCGTTTACTGACAATCGATCACAAACGTATGTGCAGTTTCCATGGCAAAAATCCATGAATTGGGCTAAGAATTAATCCCTCACCCGCCCTATTATCCAAATTTAGCCCCGAATGACTATATCTTATTCCCAAACTTGAAGAAATGGGCTCAGCGGAAAGACATTTCACTTCAACCACGAATCATCTCACAAACAAATGCCTATTTCGATGACCTCTTCCCCTTTTGTCCAGCAACAATAAAGTGAATTAATTAGAATATAAAATAAAACACGTTCCTCTTTATTTAAACTATGAAGACTATGTTGAAAAATAAAATAACTTTTTATATAAAAACTTGTGTTTCTTCAAAAAGTCACTGAGTTAATTACCCACCCTCGTATCTAATATAAAAAAACAACTAAAATTGCATTTTAATACAACTTCATTCCGTTGATAACACGATAGAGGCAATAAATTGTTAAGTTATTAATTCTCACCTGCAATGACTAATATCAGGAAAATTTTTAAAACAATAATGCAAACGTCATAGTTATGAATGATCCATACGTGCAACGAATGAAAACAGATAACAAGGATAGGCGAATGTCTTATGCATATCATAAATTTGCTTCATAAGATATTTTCTTATCATATGTACTAATAAATACAGTGCACTCGCATGTCGTGAACTAATTAAAACCTGCGATGTTCACGTTTGTGAAATGTTAACCTTTTCGTATCCTAAAAATAGAAGAAGAAATTTGTTATGAAATTCTTGAACTCAGCCGGGCTGATTTGGATCTTTTGTATTCAATAGAACAGTTGAAGATCTTAAGACGTCTTGAATTGTTTGCCCTTCCAATCACTAAAGGTGGATTCACCCATTGTTTTGGAACAAAATTTTTTTCCGGAAAAATTTTTTTTATGGAGTATTACGTTTCTCTTTTTGAGAAAGAGTGAGAGAGAAGAAGGGAACAAATTTTGTTCGGAACATGTTCTGCTTGAATTGGTTCACATAATTTTAATTTTCGTCCGGACAAAATCGAAATGAGCGGCCAACTATTTTTATTTTTCAGCCAAAGTTGAACTGAGCTTCCACAGCATGTTATATGAATAATAAAAGCACAGAGTATACTTGTATTTATTAGAATATAAATAAAGGAAAATTCAAAAAAAAAAAAACATATACATATGGAGTTGAACGAAACATTGCATTAAAAAAAATTAAAAACATGTGTGTGACACAGCAAATCGTAACCATTTGCGCTATGCTTGTAAAATGAATGTGCATTACATACCCAGGTGAATTAAGTCTTTGCAAAGTAAAAGGGGTATTTTACCCCTTTTAGACATGTCTTGCAAAAAGCTCTCAGTATAAAAATTTTCTCCAGACAAAAATTTTGTTCCGAAATAATGGATGAATTCACCTTAACAGCCTTATGCAAAATGAAAAGCAGAACACGTTGACGCATTTCAATATCATTTTAATATAAACATTTTATATCCAAGAATATTGTTTGAACAAGTGCAAAAATATTTTATTATTTAACTACGTAAAAACAAAAAAAAAAAACTCAAATATTTTGTTATTTTATTATTTATTAAACGCAAATTATTATTTTGTGAGTGGAATATGAATCATATTTGGCTTTAAAAAGGCTTGATTCTTAATTTATAACTGAATAAAAAAATCAATTATGAATATAACTCACTATTGCCTACCACTTCAACTCCAAAAATCATCTAGCATATATACATAAAAAGAGTGTCTTATGCCCATTTTTGCAACTTAAAGTTATCCAGCTCCCTTATTCTGTAATACGCTAAAGCTAAATCTTTATCGCTAAAAATCTATAAATATGATTTACATATATATTTTCGGCTACGAATTCAAGTTTCAAACGTATGTTGCTAAATCAGGTAATGGCCTTCCATTTTCTATTATATTTCTATTATTATATTTCAAACTCAATATATTTCAAAAATCGTGGGGAAAAAAAGAATCTCCTACGATTTTTGAAAAAAAAAATTACCAAAATTATTTTTCAAATTTAAACAAACTTTTTTAGAAATTGTGTTGTAATTTTTACAAAAACAGGATGTTATGACCTTTGACTATTGGAAAAAAAGAATCTCCTACGATTTTTGAAAAAAAAAATTACCAAAATTATTTTTCAAATTTAAACAAACTTTTTTAGAAATTGTGTTGTAATTTTTACAAAAACAGGCTGTTATGACCTTTGACTATTGGACATTGATCTAGAGGCGTCCAGGAGTCTCCTCCAATATTCTTTTTTTTCCCATCTCCTACCATTTTTGAAAAAAAATACCAAAATTATTTTTCAAATTAAAAAAAAGAAATTTAACGAAATTGTGTTATAATTTTTACAAAAACAGGCTGTTATGACTTTTGACTTTTGTACATTGATCTAGAGGCATATAGGAGTCTTCTGCAGTATTCTTTTTTTCCCCATCTCCAACGATTTATGAAAAAAATTACTAAAAACCATATTTTGACTGTGGGTTAAGACATGGATTTTTCATGTTGTTGGATGTACTAAATGTTTTATGTATATAAGGGAGGCATAGAGAAGCCTTTCGCTTAAATTTTCTGATTGATTTTACTTGAAAAATTGGGAATCAAGTCCATTTTGTGGGTAAAAACTAATTATTATTACTTAACAGAGGTATGTTATTTTGTTAACAGAGCTCTGTTAAACAAGTCGGTTTGTGTCTAGGGTTATAAATTTTAAAATTTATCTTCACGCACATATGTTCAATTCATAACGTATTTATTGTAAATAGATTGTAAGCTATTTGAAGTACAGCCATTATAGACGTGTGTAGTAAGATTTCTAAAAACATATTAAGCTTTACAAGGCGAATTCATACCAGACCAGGTGACTGTTTTCGCCGCTTGTAATTTGAATCTCCGTTACATGCGGCGTTGCCAAATGTGCAGATTTATCTGTTTTTCGCAGTTTTTGGGCCCTTAAGCAGTCTTCCAGGTTTTTGCTTTAAAAATCAGTTTTTCTTTAAAATTACAAGTATTTATAGTTTTTGCTTTTTTTACTATTAAAAAAATTATTGAATTCAAATAAATATTTCAAACCATCAATAATGATTTTTTTTATACACGTTCATAACAGTGACAAGATCATTCTGTTCAAGTTATATCGAAGACAAAAAAGTTAAAAATACCTATTAAAAATTTGTTTATGTTTTTCATAGAAGTTTCAAAATCAACTTCAGGGAGCAAATTACGGCATTCGATACGTTTCGAAATTTTAAAATGTTTGCATATAAACTATATTGAAATATTTCGTAATTTCGTTCGATAACGAGTGCCGTAATTTGCCCCCTGAATTTCTCTTCAATTCTTTGTTGAAGAATTCGTATGAAAAATATTTTATTTTTATTTTGTGTTTATATAAGATTTGTGCTTTTTGAGCTAATGATGCAAAATAATTCAGTATTTCGTATTTTATCTTGTGTAAAAATTTGATATAAATAGCTTGTACTACCACCTCGTGAGAGAAGAATTTTTTTCATATCTTCATGTAAATTAAAAACTTTAAACGCATTTTCTGCAAAACTAGTTTTTTTTAGTTGTGACACTGTTGAAGTAAATGAGCGATAAGTAGTCTTCACTTCGTGATGAGTTTTGTACGACAAGGCTTTTAATGATTAAAGTTTTTTCAACATTGATCAGATATTCCTAAATTGATTTTAAATGTATTTAAATTAAATACTTAAATATTTAATTGACGAAATTTTTGTTAAGGAAACTGATTATTTAGAGTCTAAATTTTAGACTCCCCAAGTTGCACTTGTAAACTTAAGCCAACATTTTACAATAAATCTTGGGATGAGCAAGCATTATTAAATCGTATCTCAAAAAAGTCATATTGAAGAGTTCGTAAGAGAACTTTTGGAAATTTTTGGGCAGGTTTTTCTCCTCGAAAAAAAGTTTTTTTTTCTTCGATATAGGCAGTTTTTTCCTCATACGTATGCGGCAACAGTGCTTACATGTCGATTCAAGTTTTTTAGTACATTTTTTAGACATCTCAAGAACGCATTTTCAAAACAAATTGAGGTGAATCTACCTACCTACTCTAAAGTTGTATATATTTGAAAAGACAATTTCAAACAAAATTTCTCAAAACAAAAAGAAGTTATTTTCTAAAATGTATTTTCAAATACAATTATAAATAAAAGTTCTCAAAAGAGAAGCATTTTAGAAAATAACTTCTTTTTGTTTTGAGAAATTTTGTTTGAAATTGTCTTTTCAAATATATACAACTTTACAACATGGCTTGTGAATTGAGAAAATAAAATAATAATCTATATATATAAAATTGTAGTGTGTGTTTGTTCCTAACCCATAATCTCTGGAACTACAAGACATGTGGTGTTGAAATTTTGAACACAGGTTCGGGTCAACACCAGGTAGGTTTTCGTTTTGGTTTTGACCCAGCAAGTGACCAATCTGTGAGGTAATTTGTAGTTAAAAAAAATAATTGAGGGTAAGACATGGTTTGCCGGGCTCAGCTAGTAATAATAATAATAAAATTACATTTTAAATAGAGAGGTCAAAGCGAACTAATTTTCAAAATCCCGGAATTTCGGCATTTGGGAATATATCGCTCATTTACAAATATCTTATTTGCTTAGCTCTCGAGAAAAAAACTAAATTTTCTTTCTCCATTAAGTTGTGTTTAAATTGAAAACTCGTTTTCTGTCAAATTAGTTTTTTTAGTTATGACATTCTTTGAGTAAATGAGCGATATGAAATCAGATCCTGGTATTTTTTGGGTTTATTTTGGAACACAAGGAAACAGAATTTTGTTATGAAATGTTTTTATTTAATGTAATGGAAATTTTAATAAACACAAGAGTGAGTCTAATAAATTAACATATGAGACAAACATTCACTTAGTAACAATTTGCAAAAATTCAAATCTACATTCGAGACATAGAATGGAAGCGAAATCTTATTCGAAGAATTATTATTTTTAATAATATGTACATATACATACATACATACATATGTATGTGTTACTAAATTTTTGTTTTTTTTTGTCTGGTTTTTCATACTTCAGTTTTTAATTTTTTATTAGTCCCATTTACACTATGCAAGTCTTATTGCTAAGCTGATTAGTTTATTAGGAGAGAGAGACGGGGGAAAAAATGTTTATATTCCCCTCGTCTCTCTCTCCTAATAAACTAATCAGCTTAGCAATAAGACTTGCATAGTGTGATTTGGGACTTAGTAAACAAAATGATAATCTATCTATGTTCTAGCATAGAATATAAGTATGTATAGAAAAAGACTTTAAAAAAAATACGTGATACATAATTGAATTTTATCCAACCAAAACAAATGTAAATGTCTTGTTTATTGATTATGCATTTCACATAATTTTTGTGGAGATTGAAGTGCAAAAAAATCTTTTAGATTTGAAAGTAATTTGTTATTGTGTTTTTCAAGGTCAAAATCGCAAAAAGCATTTTTTGTATGTAGTACAGTAGAGTTAGCTTAAAACGCACACCGGTTGTAATGAATTATCACCTATAACGTGCCACTCTCGAGCAAGTTAGTTTATGGGGAATTTTCGCTTAGCTCAAAAATACAATACATACATATATGTACAGTGGCCAAATTGCGGCACTCGTTATCGAACGAAATTACGAAATATTTGAAGAGTTTATATGGAAATGTTTTAAAATTTTGAACGGTATCGAATGCCGTAATTTGTTAATTTACTTGTAGATTTTATTTATAATTTATGCACCAAATACCTATTTAGACATAAAATAATACACAATTTAAATTGTATACATACATATTTTTGTCCTAATGCAACGATTTCGGCATAGACAAATTACACTGTATATGAATAATTAGGTGGTAGCTGGTTTATACGCTTCAAAAAAGTTAAAGCATATACTACATACTTAGGTATAGCAAAACAAAAAATATATACACATGCATATACATATGTACATATATATAAATTCTAATATGTACATTAGGGATATAACTTTTTAACAAATTTGTAAAATATCAGAATTGGCATAGCACAGTCCGATAGAGCATAAAAAATTATAAGGGAACGTATTTTTATTTTTTTGCTAGGTCGAAAAAATTCACTACCAACCGCGATGGAGTTTGGAATTTTTTTTTTTTTTTTTTTTGGTTAAGAAAAATTAATAATGTTTATTTAAAACAAAAAATAAATAAAAAACACGGATACATGAAAAATCGCCCAAAACTAAATCGCCCAAAAATTAAAATGAGAAATCACCCAAAATTTCAAAATGAAAAATCACCCAAAAAAATTAAAATCGCCCAAAATTTTCAATATGAAAAATCACCCAAAAAAAAAAAATGAAAAATCGCCCAAAAAAAATTAAATATCGCCCAAAATTAAAAAACACCAGAAAAAAATTAAAATTATAGTAATTTAATTTTTATTAACCCCCGACTAAAAAAAGGGGTGTCATAAGTTTGTAGTGTGTGTCTGTGTGTCTGTGTATCTGTTTGTCTGTCCGTGTCCACGTACAGGACAAACGGCTGGACCGATTTTCATTTAGTTTTTTCTGTTTGAAAGATGACTTAATCGAGAGGGTTTTTAGCTATGTTTGAAGAAAATCGGTCCAGCCGTTTAGAAGATATAACATCTTTTCTGAAAAAAGTCGGGGGTTTTTAAAATTTTTAATTTTTGTTATATTAAAATGAAAAAAGAAAAGTTATAGAGAAGCGTAAAAAATGTTCGTTCGTTCCCGAATTTTCTACACAATAGCGTTCCTCGACACGGCGCTGCCCAATAAAAATTTTCTGCCTTGCAGAGTTTTCCTGCTAAGAACGTTTTTTTGCACTGCCGGCCATCGGCCGTGCTCAAAGATTTTCTCCACCATGGTGTTTCCCGACAGGGCGTTGTCTAATAAATATTTTCTGCCTTGCAAAGTTTTCCTGCTTAAGAACGTTTTCTTGCAGTGCCGGCTTTCGGCCGGGATTAAGGATTTTCCCCACCATGGTGTATTCCGACACGGCGCTGCCTAAAATATTTTCTGCTTGCAAAGTGTTCCTGCGTAAGAACGTTTTCTTGCACTGCCGGCCTTCGGCCGGGCTTAAAGATTTTCTCCACCATGGTGTATTCCGACACGGCGCTGCCTAAAATATTTTCTGCCTTGCAAAGTGTTCCTGCGTAAGAACGTTTTCTTGCACTACCGGCCTTCGGCCGGATTTTCTCCACCATGGTATTTCCCCACACGGCGCTGATTAATAAAGATTTTCTGCTTTGCCAAGTTTTTTTGTTTAATAACATTTTCCTGCACTGCCGGCCTTAAGAATTTTCTCCACCATGGTATTTGGGTGTATTTTTCCCTTTAATTCTTAAATGTTTGAACAATTTTGGGCGATTTTTCATATGAAAAATTACTTAAAATTTGTATGAAAAAATTTTTGGGCGATTTTTCATTTTTATTTTTGGGCTATTTGGTTTTGGGTGATTTTTCATGGAAAAATTTTTCATATGAAAAATCGCCCAAAGTTTCAAAATGAAAAATCACAAAAAAAAAATGAAAAATTGCCCAAAATTTTTGGGCGTTTTTTCATATGAAAAATCACCCAAATTTTGTATGGAAAAATTTTGGGCGATTTTTCATTTTTATTTTTGGGCGATTTGGTTTTGGAAGATTTTTCATGGAGCCAAAAAACACCATATAAAATTATGAATATTCAATATTGCATTAAGAAAGCCAAAGTCCGTGCTTTGTGTTCCAAATATTTTATACAACTGTTTAGAAAAACCAATTGGTGTGTGAACTTTTTTGAGAAAAATTACAAAAGATTATGATTTTCGTGGTTACTAGGACATGGTTGACCTCATGGCACTATGCCAAAAAATTGCTTATACCCCTAATGTACATATGATATAAATCAATGAACCATAGATGCTTGTTTACGTCTAGCTAAACTAGCTAAAAAAAATCATTACTATTTATATTGGTTCCCACAAGCGTTTAATGTGCTAAATTCATATAAAGGGTCCGCCATCTAACTTTTTTTTTCAACTAGTGCTTATTTCGTGAATGGTAACACTTAGCTCATGTCTGATTTGAGAGATAGTTAGTTTTATCCTTCCGCTGAAGGAGCCAACTGACCATCCAATGCGTTTTCGCTTCGCTAAGTGGGCCTGCGATCGACTTATAGAAGATGCCGATTTTGCCAAAAAAAAATCATGTTTTCAGATGAAGCTCATTTTGATCTTGGCGGGTATGTACACAAGCAAAATTGTCGCATTTGGGGAACAGAAAACCCGCACGCATACATTGAAAAGCCGACGCACCCAAAACGAGTCACTGTTTGGTGCGGATTTTGGTCCAGAGGCCATTGAGCAAGGAGTGGCCGTTACAGTCAATGGCGATCGTGATCGGGCCATGTTGAACGAATTTTTGTTCACAAAAATTGAAGAGGAGGATATTGGCAACATTTGGTTCAACAGGACGGCGCTACGTGCCACACAGCCGAAGCTTCAGTAGTTTTTTTTTATAGCATTTTCAAAAAAAAAAGTTATATGGCGGACCCTTTACATACAATGTATGTACTTATGTATAGGTACTTGCTTTCCGCAATATTAATACAATATCGATGTTTTGAAAAAAAACAAGATCGAAAATTATAATTTTAACAATTGAAAGTAAATTACAGTACCTGCATGCATATTTTTGTTTGAAAATTAGTTTTAGTTTTATATGTATGTATGTATATATGTATATACATACATATATGTATTTATATTTACATACATACATACCAGTTATGTTATATGCAATTCAAAAAAGCGAAATAAGTGCTATTTTAAATTTAAAATTATTCTTATTATTTTAATAGTTATTGCGATTTTTATTAAAACAAAACCATTTTATTAAAGTATGAATTAAAAGTGTGCGTTTTCTCTACTTAAAGGAAAATATCATAATTAAGAAAAATAATCATGTTGGTTGGTGATTGTTGGCATTTTGTACTTACCCACAGATTATAATACCAAAACATTGCACTAAAGCTGGATAAAAATTATTCATAGATATTGTAGAATCATGATTAGGGGTTGCAGTTGTATTGGAAGCAACTGTTGTTGCAAATATGTCACTTATTTCAGAAGTTGTGGTGGTAGTGCCAAATTCATCTAGATTTTCAGCACTAGCAAAATTGGCATAAACGGCCGAATCTCCATGTAAAGCTGCCAACATCATTCGACTATCCATTTTGGAAGAGATAATCTATTTATTTGGAAGCTCGCAAAAGCGTATTCTTGTCAAAAAAGAGTAGTTTTTAAAAATGCAGAAATAGTGGACGTTTATATGTAGTTATGATTAAAATGTTCCAAAAACTACGTCATTATGGGGATTTATTATTTTTTGCTTATTCTCTATGAATTATGGCATACATACATACATGTACATATGTATAAAAAGTGGGTGAAAAATATGTCGAATACTGCCCTTTTGTATTACATAAAACAGGCGCAAGAATATCGGCGACATATATATAAGTTTTCACGAATTTTCGCAGCAATCAATTAAATAATAATTTTAGTTCATATTCTTAATATAATTTACATTCCAACCATTTTCAAATACATATAACCCTTAAACAGTATTTAATCATTTTTATTGACTAATTGAAAGTACTGAATTATGTATTTAAATAATTTACACAGGTAGATTTTATATTTTAGTAATTTTTTATTTTATTTATCACACCAGATAATAATTTCCTTATTTGATTATATTATAATTATCTTTCTTTTGTGCAGCAAATTCTACATTTTCCGCAAATACACTCACGTTGATATTCCGTTACTAAATGTCAGATACGAGAGAGCAACTTGCTTATATCAGCTGTATAGTAGAGATGCCAGAAAATTTGAAAATGTTTTTCATTAAAATAGTGCTGGTAAGTGTAAAAAAATTTTGCATGGATATAAGAAATTCGAAAGAGTAATTTTAAAAACGTGGAAATTCTACGCCATCCAAACAACCTCTTTGCTTTATCTTTGTTTTGTGGCTAACCATATATGTATACTTAGATTAAAGCCAGTTTTTGCTATACTTTATCTACGAGTTTTACTTGAGGGTTACCTGATCAAGTTTTGCTTTAAAATTTCAATACATTCACACTTTTTCGCTAAAACATTCATACTTTTAGAATTTGATACAACTTTGACTCCAAATTTTCTTTCCAATTGTGTGTTAAAATTTATAGGCAAAACAACTGACAGCAATTTCAATGACCACACTTTTCGTTTTTGTTTTCAAATATTCTGCCGACGTAGCATTTTTGTGTTCTATTATTAGAAATAATGTTATATTTTAGCGAAAATTTATAATTAAATTTAAATAAATATCTTTAGGAACAAAAGTAAAAAGTATAAAAAAAATTAATTAATTAATTAAAATTAAATTAATTAAATCTAATCTTAGAATTTATTTTCTTAAGATTAGACAGATAAATAAATAAATAAATAATAACGATGTGTTGCGGCTTATAGACCTATATAGAAGCCATGAAGTTGTGTTGATTTAAGCTGTTTTATAATCAACAGTACATTGAAAATAAATTTGTTTGGAAATTTCGTGCAGCCTACGTCACAACAGCTTTCAATTTAAATGCCTTTTGTGACAACCAATATATGTGGAAAACTTGGAAGCAAATTTGGGTCGTGTAATACATTAAACACATTCACCACAGCAGGCTACACGACTTCAAATGCCGCTAGCAGCATTTGTCGCCTCGTAACCGGCTACTTAATTACTTTGGAGACGGCAGCAGCACCATCTGCAGCTGATATTCAAGTACAAATATATTGTTCAGTATTGCCACTTTCATATATTTTGCATTTATAAAAATTAAATACTCTTTTAAAATGTACTTATTTCACGTAAAAGTACAAAAATGAAACAATTTATTCTTTACATCAATTTCTGGATATCGTTTCTGTTAAATAATATGAAATAATTGTACGAAATCATTCATTCAACATTTTGTATTATACTGGCAACACTGAATTTTCTCATTGTAGCCAAAGGAATAGAAATTAGTTTAATTGGAGTACAACGACAAAATCAGCATAGACAACAACCTGCCGCCATGTTGCTTTGCTGTTTATTCTCATATAAACATGTGTATTCTATCCTTGACATTTGGTAGTCGGTAGCTTGCTGTGGTGAATGTGTTTAATGCTTAACTGTAGCGTTAATAAAAGTAGGGATAAGTTCGCGAGCAATGAAAAATGGATTTTAATATAAAAGATTTTTTAAACTATGACTACACATTGAGGTAGTTTAGACGAGAACAATTTTTAAGCCGCACAATTTTTGTTCTTTTCCAATTACACGAAACTAATTCGTCTGGTACAAAATGTATACGTATACAAAGCTGTGTGTGCGTTAGTGTGTTTAGTATTCATTTAACATTTGCTGTTTTTTAAGTTGTGTGTGTATTGGTTTTATGCTGCTAATGCGGGGTTGAAGCTGGTTGAAAAGTTATGCCAACCGCAAAACCTCTGTCTTTGCCTCTCTCAGCAACAAACTGGCATGTTATGCCAGCACAATTATGCCCGTGTAAATCAGCGCATTGACAACATTGTTTTGTCCAACATCTGGTTTCAAGAGTTGCCATGGCACAGTTGTTTTTATATCAAAACAAATACATAAAATTAGTCATCTTTAAAAAAGGTCTACGAAATTAAAGTTTCTCCTATAAAATCTTAACTTTTAATATTAATAATTGCTAAGAAAGGTATTAAATAAGCAAACACTATGAACCGCTTGTTTGGTAGGGGAAAACCGAAAGAGCCAGCTCCAAATCTAAATGATTGCATCAAAGGTGTAAGTTATTTGTTGTACAAAAATCCTCCATAAAATTGTGATGTCATCCACACATGTGTGCATGGTTGTACAGGTTGACGATAGGGCTATTAATATAGAGCAAAAAATTAACAAACTGGAAAATGAACTGCGTAAATATCGGGAACAAATGTCTAAAATGCGTGATGGCCCGGCCAAGAACTCTGTGAAACAAAAGGCTATGAGAGTGTTAAAACAAAAGAAAGGGTAAGTTAATATTACTTGTTTGGTGTTTATTAATTGTTCTTCATATTTTAGTTATGAACAACAAGCGGAAGCTTTGAGAAATCAATCTTTCAACATGGAACAGGCCAATTATGCTGCACAATCCCTTAAGGACACGCAAGCTACTGTGGCCGCCATGAAAGATGGCGTTAAACAAATGCAAAAAGAATTTAAAAAAATCAATATTGACCATATTGAGGTAATAATGGGGTATAAAATATGAAATTAAGATTAATATTTTTCTTATTGTAGGATATACAAGATGATATGGCTGATATGTTAGAACAAACTGACGAAGTTCAGGAAGCCCTAGGTCGTACTTATGGTATGCCCGAGGTAGATGATGATGAACTGGAAGCTGAGCTTGATGCTTTAGGTGATGAAATCGCTCTAGATGATGATGCTAGTTATTTGGATGATGTTGTGAAAGCTCCTTCAGCACCTGATAAAGAACCTGGCGCAGATAGCATTATACCAGGCAATAAGGTAAGATTAAAAAATTTTTACGGAGGCCTATTCGTAAATCAATCGCGACGATAGGAATTTTTGATCATTTTTAATTTGGCTACGCTTTATCTGAGTAAATGCAATATTGCGGTACAGCATACAATTACGAAGAGGCTCAATCTTAAACGAATAATTTCCAAGTGGCAGAAGTACTCATATTTTTTCTTTATCTACTTAGAATTCCATTGAAATCGATGAATTTGGCTTACCCAAGGTTCCAACATCCGTCAAGACATAAATAAAAACACTCAATTTAGAATTTAACAAACTTTATTCTTTCTATGTATATTTTCCAACATTTTTTGTGTTTGATTAATAAATCGTTTAATAAAAAATCTAAATAATAAGAAATTTTAATATTTTTTGTTTGCAAAAAAAAAATGTAAAATATTAATTTATATAAAGAAAAGGGTTTAAAAAAGCTCTACTTTATAGAAAATCTAACTATTTTTGATGCAAAATTTCAATGTTGATAAATTTTTCCTTCTACAAAATTCGTCTCTTAATATTAAATTTTAACAATTTAAATTGTTTCGCCCGCCCTTGAGGAAGAGCGAAGAAGATATCATTTCTTATTTGTTCGCTCATATTTGTTACATAAGCTTTGTTAAGGAAGACAGTTTATAATTATTATTTTTTTTTATTAAGGTCCTGTCCCACGATGTCACCAGCAAACGTTTGATCGACAACTTGTATTGTAAACAACAATAGCATTAGAAAATTTGTTGTTGTTTTCAATATAAGTATTCGATCGAACGATTTCTAGTGACATCGTGGAACAGGGCGTTAGTTTTCTTTTTTAATAGCTTGTAAAGAACAACTTGGATAAGTGTTTAAGTTTATTTCAAAGTATGGATTTGTGTTAAGAGTTTTTGTTTTCTTTTTTTAACTACTGGTACGTTTTTTGAATTTTTTATACACGCTTTCCCATTGATGGTACATAAAATTTTATTGTTTTACTTTTTGGAATATACATTTTTGAAACTACAATTTTTTTTTCAAATAAAAAAAATTTTTGCGATCTTTTTTTTTATTGTCAAAGTTATAAATAGCTAACTAAATAAAGTTGAACACGTTTTATTAAAAAAAGTTTTAAGTATTAACTTCCTAAACGAGTAAATGACGGACATTACAAAAAGTACCAATGATATATTTCACAAATTCATGAGAACATATTAAGAAATATACATACATACATATGTATGTATGTATGTATGTATATTTTGGAAAGTAAATTGTAATTAATTACCCGACTCCGCAACGCATAGAAGGGTATTGTGTTTACCAGCCTGTGTATGTATGAATGTGTGTTCCTTTGCGGAACTATATAAATCGAACGCGTGGACCGATTTTGATGATTCTTCTTACATCAATCGATTTGTCTTAATATAACAATAGTTGAAACTCAATATGGCAACCAACAGGCGCCATTTTGTAAATACGAAAAAATAAATAAAAAGTCGGCGAACTATGTATTTGTATCAAAACGGGTATCATTCGACAGGTATTTTGAAATCATCTTTAGGTTTTTCTTATATGATTTTTCATTTCGAATGACCTTTCAGGATATTTAACGGTTCGAAGTTGGTCGCAGTCGAGTTTTTTGATTTTTTTTTAAATACTACTTGTATTATTTTAATTAGTGTTAGTTGTATACTAATGGTTTTTGAGACCAGGGGCTCGTTTCTCAAAACTACAAATTTACAAGTAAAATACACACAAAACAACAATAAAATTTGTAAAAGTGTTGTTGTTTTGTGTGTATTTTAATTGTAGATTTGTAATTTGTAGTTTTGAGAAACGGGCCCCAGTAATACTTAGACCAAATCCCAAAGAAGCCAGTTTTTGAACATGCGTATGATATTTTAGAGAAGAAAAAAAAAGTGAAAAGTTGAGTAAATTAATGAATGCATTTGAGGAATTTAAGGTTGGTATATGTGAAAAATTTGGCTCTAAAACACAAAAGTTTGGCGACCACTGTTGTACCAGTTTTGTACTATGTATTTATTGATCTATGTTTGTTAGAAAGAAAGTCATAGTTTCCTTGAAAAACACATCAACCCACTGGTGGTCTCAATTAAAATTGTTTCTCTTAACTACAGCATCAAAATGATGAATGGCGTCGTGTACAGTTTAGATTAAAATTTTATCTACTTATGTACATTATGTTAGACCCAAGTGAGCTGGACTCGTAATTTTCTACTTTTCCTTGCAAGCAGCCTCTCAAATGAAATATGAATGTCTCTAAAGTGAAATATGTATATATATATAGCTTGGTTAGTATATTGAAAATGTTTGCTAACCTATTATCGGGCAATATTCTAGTAATAAGAATGCAATGTTCGTTTTTAAATTTCAACAAAATTCAAGAAGACAAATAGTTTTTACACACGCAAAGTTTACTTTCTCATGTTTTAGACTCGGCAGTTTTTCTTGAAGCAAATCTGAGTTTATTCGAGAGAGAGGAAAGAAGAAAGAAGAGGGGTACTGACTTGCTTGTACAGAAAAGTTACTTCAATTCTCTTTTGTTCTTTCTTTCGCAGCATTAAAACAATAGTAAAATTGAACAAGAAACCGTCTGAGTGTAAACAAACGAGCAGTTTTAAAAGAGAATTGAAGATAATTGCTTCAAGAAAAAGTGCCAAGTCTAAAACATGACTTAGCAAAGTCTTGAGTTTGTAGGAGAGAAGAGAAAAGAGCAGCGATTCTCTTCTCCCTACAAACTCAATACTTTTTTGCAAAGTACACTTTGAGTTTATAAAAGTGAAGGGTAGTGCCACAGAAAGTTTTTGTATCTAACTATAGTTCCAAAAAAAGTTGGCGGATAATTTAAAACTAAAAAAAATTATATTTAATATTGTGTAACCTAATATACATAAATATATATGAACGTATGTACTCGTATGTATGTATATTATAATTCAAAATATAAATAGGGGAAGATAAATACTTATTTTCTAATTACATATTAATGAATTAAGTACATGTGAGTTAAATGGATGCAGTGGATTGACGACTGACGTTAAATTAAATGAAAATTGTCACATATGTATATTAAATTTGTCACATTAATTAAACAATTAAAAATAATTATATTTAGGACAAACAGGTCTTTTGAACAGCACAAATATTCTCTTTTTTTTTAGCTAAATACATTACATAAGCAAAAATATTTTCATTTAATTTAACAATTTAATGTTCGTTACTTTAATGGCACTAAAATGCTCATTAGCTAGTTAATAAAAAAAAAATTTCATTAATTATTTATTTCAATTGTATACATATATAAAAATTAGAAAGTCTTGTGTTTTCTTGGACTATAAATTAAAAAAAAGGAACTACAAAGAAATAATTAAATTAAATAGTACATTTTGTTTGCCGAATTTAACTTAATAATAAACATATAAATCACAATAGTAAACGTGAGTGCGCAAACAATTATAAATTTCTTAATTATGTTATTCATTTTAAAATCTTTTACTTGAAAGCTGTTTAGGATTACAAATAACGAGATCTGTAGCATGTTTATGATTTCTGGGGCGATAATTTCGATATATTTAACAATTTAATATGAATTTCTTTAATCAATGAGGTGTCCAGCCGTACAGTTCCATTCACACAAAATTATATAGAATGGGTAGTTTGTAATTATATTTGTTACATTTAATTGTCAAAGAAATACGTACAGTATGCAAATTTTATATTCCACACCCTCAACTT
This sequence comes from Tachina grossa, assembly GCA_949987645.1. Lineage (NCBI taxonomy): Eukaryota > Metazoa > Arthropoda > Insecta > Diptera > Tachinidae > Tachina > Tachina grossa. Next base: position 26,620,471 of record OX465276.1, on the reverse strand, counting down.
TTTGAAAAGAAATAATCTTGTAATTAGAAAATAGCCCAATTCACTACATATCCTTTAAGGGAACAAAGTTTACATTCGTCCACTAAATTAATCTTAAAAATTTATTTTAAAAACTAGTTTTAGTATAAAAAAAGGATAAATATTTCTTTTGCAATTTCATATACATATGTGACAGCGCATAGAGAAAGGGACCTAAGGGTAAAAAAAAATCAATTTTCACTTTTTTTTTTTTTTTGATGTGGACAACATCTGAGCATCGAATGAGACCGATCCCATGCCCCAAAAGTGTTCCCTCCCAGAGATATGCGCGTTTTATGATGTGATGGTACACCAAAGATCTTTAAAATGGCTCTCCTGAACAAAACCGGGTTTTACCCTTAGGTCCCTTTCTATTTTGCGCGTCACATATTTATGTACATACTTCTAATCTGATATTTAAAAAATTGTATCTGTGCGAATATGAATTTTGTTTTTTTTTAATTAGTAAATTCTGCTTCTTTAAACAAATTTTAATTAAATGTACTTTTATTTAAATGTTTTATTAAATATTTATATATTTAATTTATATATATATATATATATTTATTACAAGGCAGTGGGTTTTTTGGTGGAGGGTGTACGAATACGATCTTTGCATACTGTATATTTTATTAATTTTCTATAATAAAAAGTCGAAACAAAATATGATTTTCAATTACATATATCGCTGCTGTTTTGCAACATAGTTTTTTGCAGATAATCATGGAGAATGATTCGTCATAGATATTGCATTTTGTCTTGTGTAAACATACCTCGTGCGAGAAAAAAAAATTGTTTAACATCCTTCCTTAGGTTTAAATTCTTTTGGAAGAAAAGTATTTTTAGCTTAGAAGCGATGCCTATAAGATTCTAAATTAAAATCAATTTTCTGCTCTTTCGCTAAGAGAATAAGTCCCCGTCCAGGCTTCCAATTTTTGTTTCAGCAATTCTTAAGTTTATAGGTGAGAGTGGTGAGAAGGTTCATAAGCTCTGCAATTCTCTTTTGTTTTGAAATTCGCACTTGTTAATTGAAATAGAATTATTAATTTTTAAGGGATATTTGTGGTGTAATAGAATTTTTAATACATATCGTCACCTAAGGCCGTAAGTACACTTTTTACTTTTTTTACAGAAGCAAAAAACATTATAAATTTAAGACTATGTATTTATTTGATTTATTGAATGATAAATAAAATCTGTTTTTTTGTGAGTAAAATTTTAAGGAAATACATATGCATGTAGTTATTTTGATTAATCACATCATAATCAATCAAAAAGTCTATTTTAAATTTTTTGCTTGTTACGGCCTTTTGGATTTTAGGTGACGATATGTAATTGCAAAACTAGAATTTCGTTATGTGAACACTTATCCAATTTCAAAGCAGATTTTAAAAAAATTGTAGCAACAATAATTGCAAATGTGGACTAAGGACTAAGTTTTCACAGAATTGCGCAACATCTCTTGATTCAGAATTTTATTAATTTATGTCTAACGGTACAAAAAACAACACGGACTTGACACTATAGTTTCGATAGTACTATCAAAGTGTAATAAAACCATATACATACATACATATGTACTCAGTTCAGCGATTTTGGTGAACAATTTTTTTATGAGCCTCCAAAGATTTCGAAAATTACTGAGTCCTCAAAAAATCGTGTCAGCAGTTTTGTCAGACTTAGTGATACCAGTTAACTAGTAGATATGGCTATAATGTAGCTAAGAGGACATCAAATAAATCTTACTAAAATTTTACGCAAAAAAAAAGAATTTCGTTGTGCACTTTTTTTTTGCAAAAGTGAAAATTATTGTTTAATTTTTTTCTTACTTTTGCAAAAAATTGCATGAAGAAATTATTTTTTGTTGTAAAATGTGAACAATATTTGTTCGATGGACTCTTAGCTACATTATTGCTATATATAGCTAAACGCTATCACTAAGTCTAAATTAGCTGTTGGCCAAAAACAGCTGACAACATTTTTTGAGGGCGCACTGATTTTCGAAACCTTTGGAGGCTCATAAAACAATTGATCACCAAAATCGCCAAACTGAGTATAGTTTTTTTTATTACCCTTTGGTATTACTATCAAAAATATAGTATCCAATCATTCATTCATTTGTTGCATAGTATTATAAACTTGTCCATACAATTTTTTCCCCAGATAAATAAAATGAGTTTGTTTTTTCCAGCTTTTGTAGTTACACAGTCTTGACAGAGAGTTTGTTTAATGATAAAGTTTATATGCCTTAACAACTAATTGTTAATTTTTTTTTTAAATTATTCGGCTCTATTCGTGAAATGATTACGGTCGAGTTTCGTTAAAATTTCCAAATAGCTTATTTTAAGTTATTCTACAGTTTGTTCTTCAAACTTTGTGCTTTTTATAAAGGATAAGAAAAATATATTAAGCATTTAATAAATAAAATCATATCATATCATAATCAAAGAAACTTTCAGTTCAATCTTTCTAATCCTAAACAGCCTCACAAAGTGTTATATTCTCGATATTCTCGACACATTTCTTTATATAGTACATTATCGATGGCTTAATATAAGAAATAGGTAACTCGAACGTTCCATCTTTTACAGGAGAGAGAAAAAAAATAAATAAAAACTAAAACATTTACATGCAAAAATAATTTTTTAAGTGGTCTTAAATCTTAACTACATACTTATTTCTGTAGGGAGGACATAATTATACGTTGGCTACGCGGTTTCGAAAAAAAACTTGAAATACCCCTTTTTTATATTAAGCCATCGGATATGTAACCATGTATTTTTTTTTTTTTTTTGTAATTTTAAGCACAACCACTTAGTCGACGTAAACGTAAGCGCTTAAAATACTTTCCTGGTGGTGGACAATGATGTGTAATATTGGTTACAAAGTTATATGCACTATACATATCTTCGCTAGTGAGTTTGTGCAATGTGATCATACCTTTTAATGTGCAAGGATTTTTGTAATGTCCATAACTAAAAAGCGGATGATGATGTCTTGTAATATTTGCCTTCTCAGCACACATGCCAGTAACATAAACATCCTCCAAATAAACTAGACTAATATTTAGGGATGCTTCATATAGTTGCGGCACTACATCCATGGACATTAAGTAGCCGGAACCGGATAGGTATGTGGGATAGTGATCCTTGGGATACATATAGTACGGCATATACCATTTACTTTTAACATTACTAAGGACGGGAGCTTTGCAGAATATATAGCCCACCATATAATTTGTGGTGGCATTCAAACGGTTCGTAGCTGACAATGTCTGATACGTATGACTGTCATAGAAGTCTAAAGTTTCGTTGTATAGCGGCACCGTTCCACCCAATAAGAATTGCAATAGGTTGGGTACATTAACAAAAGTATCGTCATCACATTTCATAAAGAAAGCTGCATTTTGAAAACATTTGTTGCGCGTTATCCATTTTAAAGCCATAATTGATTTAATAGTTAAATTGTTATAAGAATCTAAAAAGTTTTCTTGCACTATATCATCATATTGTTCGGCTTCTTGTTGCAAACGTATATAAGTTTCGTTATTGCCTCTGCCGCTGCCACCGCCCTCAACGAAGGTATCTGATTTGCCCAATAAAAATACTATTTTTATTGGAAATGCAGCTGGGGGAATTGTAGTCGTTTGCTAAATACAAACAAATAAATAAATGTAGTGTTAAATGATGATTAAAAGTAATAAAAATAAGATAAAATAAAAGTGAAAATAAAAAGATTACAAAGTAGATATCGATGTACATATGTATGTATGTATGTATGTATGTGTAGAATTTCGCTGGTCAGATGATATATACAGAATACCTTCTAACTTCAGACCTTATTAAAGGCCTGCTTAGGATTTTTTTTATCATAAACTATTCTTATCTAACTGCTAAAAATGTCTTATAAGAGGGCTCGACTCTTTCGCATAAAAGATAAGATACACACTCCATGAGAAGGGAGGAGAGTAACATTTTTTTAATTAAATGTAAAAAATAAACAATTATTGTAAGTTACAGTGAAAAATCCACACGATCTTGACAGTATAGATTCGATTCGATAGATTCGAAAAATTGTAAGGTACAAAGTGGTCTTGAGAAATTTAGGGTGTCTACACATGTTCACATTATATTGATATGTTCACAAAAAAAGTGCACGAAGAAATAATTTTTTGTCATAAAATGTTAACAGGATCTTTTGGTAGACTCTTAGCTACATTATAGTTTAGAGATATCACCAAGTCTAAAGTAGCTGTTGGGCAAGAACTGATGACACTATTTTTAATGTCGCATTGATCTTCGAAATCTTTGAAGACACAAAAAAAATGGTCACCAAAATTAGTAAACTGAGTACACTCAAACCTTTATGCGGTTTTCCAAGCCGAATTTAAAATTTCATGAAATTGGCATTACCCAACTGTATTTTTATAAAAAATTGTTTAATTTTGGTTGAATTGTATTTGGGGTGCTTTTTATGTATTAAAGTGTGTTTTCGCATGCATAAGTCATGTTTTAGACACAGTAATGTTTCTTGAAGCAAGTCTGAGTTTATGGGAAAAATTTATAAATTTAATTTCTTTAGCATCTCTTGAATTTATTCCTGCTTAATATTATTTTTTATATATATGTACTTATATTATATTGTTTTGCTTCTTATTTATAAAAAATAAATGGATCTCTTTACATACATATTTTTTATTCGCTTTTGATTAAATTTTGACAGTGTGATTCGAAGTTATGCGGTTTTTGAACAGGAACCCCTTTTGTATAAAAGTACCCTTTTTTATGCGGTTTCCTTTGGAACGCATCTACCGCACAAAAAAAGGTTTGAGTGTATAGGATTTTACTACCCTTTGTTAGTACTATTGAACCTATAGTGACCAGTCCGTGTGTTTTCCCAAAACTCTTCACTAGTTGCATAGTGTAATTATTGTATGTTTTTCTTTTATTTAATTTAAAAATTTATAATTATACAATGCTTTTCAAAATTTAAATAGACGAAATAAAATCCCCTGGAGAAGTCAGCAAATAATTGACGAATGTTGGGAAAAATCTAATTAAGTTATTTTATTAACATTAGAAAAACTTACGTCTTAATAGACCAAACAATTCAAACACACAGTAACATAGGCCTTCTAGAAGGCATATTTACTGCCTCTTAATCCCGCTGGGTATGTATATGCACTAGTGTCCTGCACAAGATATCTTATAAGAACTTTTAAGACATGAGGGATTTTTCAAATGTTTTAGTACAGCGAAATCTTCTAAAACAAACGTTAACAACACTGTTTGCAAGAAATTTGTTTTAGTATTGTAGGTATAGAAGTAAAGAAGAAAATACTTCGTGACGGAAGAATTTGTGATACTAGCTTCTTTCTACGCATAAGCGGATGTACAAACGTCATGCATGTACGTGTATGATCTTTTATTTTTCTGCGCACATGCAAAGGCACACACATGCATTAACATTAGTTGTATGCGGTTAATCACATAATAGCTTATCATCTATATATTACACACACAGTCAAACGTACAATATGAAAAATAACAAGCATACAGTAATCAAGAGTACTTCTTTTGAGTGTTTGTTACAAACAAGCTGTCTTGGCGACATCACTTGTTAACACTGATATACACGTACACCAATACATCCATCGTGCTTCGCTTATAGTACGACAGCATTTATTATTGGTTTAGTATAATACATGGCTGTTTACGCAGGTCTCTAATATGCACCAAAGACCGTAACGGTTATAACTTTTATTTTAAAAATTACTTTTTAATCATCATTTCTTGAGTTTTATTTATTACTCAGAAAATAAAGTTATTTCTTGATTTTTATTTATTTCTCAGAAAAATAAATGTTATTTCTTGATTTTTATTTATTATTTAGGAAATAAAAGTTATTTTTTTGCATAAAGAATAATAAATATAAAAAAGTAAATTACTGTGCTTTCTACACTTTAAAAATTACTAAAATGATCAAAAATTAACAATGATTAAAAAGTAATTTTTAAAATAAAATATAACCGTTAAGGTTCCTGGAAGAATATAATTTACAAAAAAACTAAATACATATGTACATATCGTTACCTTAATATAGAAAGGCCCTAACTAAAAATTTGTTTAATCGAGATTTTTGCAATTTTCGATGCATTAGGTGTTCTTTTATCGAAATATACAAAAAACTCGATTTAAAAAAATAATGAATTAGGGTCTTTCATATTAAAGTAACGATTTTTCAACGTTAAGCGTTGCCCTCAACGAAATTAGGGCATTAATAAACTACAATAGAAATACAAAACTAAAATTGTAAAAAATTTTTCGCCCCATCATTCCCTATTTGTCGACGACACCTCAATACCATACAGAAAAATTGTCACTTGTTTGACTACTGCCTATTGGTTCATGTCTTTTTCTAAGTCCCAGAGAACGGTAAGAAACTGTCAATTAGAGCTGTGCCAAATCGTTCATTTAAGTGACCGGTCATTTTCGTTCATTTTCTAAAAAAGAACGAGTTCGTTCATTTCGTTCATCCGCTCTTTTCAAGAATGGATGAAACGAAATAAAAGCAAACAAACAGTTGATTTGTCAAATAAAAAGGGACAAATGCAGTGAGTTTCTTATGAATTGTTTAGCAAAATAAGCAAAACAAACAATATAAATATAAGCATCAAAAAAATCAGGAAGTAAAAACTTTTAAAATATTAAAGTATTTTATATTCTTAGGAATAAGAAATCAAAAGATTCATATTGCCAAAAGAGCCACATATAAAGAATAAAAATGAACTGTTATTAATATCTACGTATCAAATTTGCTTAAAAAAATCTTAATATGTTCTAAAACCTTAAAACCAGAATGTGACAAAAAATCTCTCATGAATAAAGAAAAAGTAAACAAAACAACACAAAAACACACACGTGCGTTCGTTCGTTCATTTCGTTCAATTGTACTTTTTATCAGTACTGCTGAGCCAAAACAGCTCAGTGAAGTGACCGGCTCACTTCGTTCATTTTACTGATTCGTTCAATTGTACTCGTTCGTTCATGAACGACACAGCTCTACTGTCAATAGAATTTAATTGTCGAGAACGGTTGGACCAGCGCCAAATATTTGGTATTGTATCGACGTGACATCGACAAAAAGAATAAGGGGGAATATTCTTAGGCGAATAATCATATTGCTTACATTGCCATTAAATTTGAAGAAATCCTGAAATAGTTTGATTCGATTCTTTTTTGGCTGCAAATAGCTATCACGTAAATGTGAATGCAGCTTTTCGAACATGCTGTAATTGAATTCGGTAGTATTGCCCCATGTTTCGCGTATGGTTTGCCTAAACACATAGAAAGTGGAAAATATATAAAAAAGAACCTAAATTAATTAAATAGACACATATCATATATATTGAAAATAAGAAAGAATTTTTTAAATATTTTAATTAAAAAACATTTTTAAATTAAGCTGTGTTCCACTTTCATGTTATATTTGGTTTACATTTACAAACATATCCCAGCAAAGAAAAAAAATATGACAAAAATGTGGCTGAATCATGGATTCAAGTCACGACAAATTTGTTCGATTTACATTTGCCTGTCTCATTGGACATCATGTGTTTGTGCGGGAATTCAAATAAATTGATCTTAATAAAAATGAATGAATTGCTCCAATGCATATTATCTGATTCGAAGACGTTTTTTCATAGGTTAAACAATAACAACTTTATTTATAAAAATTAAAAAGCATTTATAAAGGTTGATTTGACTGCTTTTTGGATGTAAATTTCCATCACTTGAATAATTACGAATTTATTAGGATTACATGAATTCACTTCATGTAATGATTAAGAAGGCGTGAAAAAGACAAAGAGCTCTTTGAACTACTTCAGTTTTTTTGCTGGGATGGTTTCGTTTTACTGGATTTTACTGGAAAAAATATGTCCAGTAAAAATTTACTTCTCTCTCAATTCGCCTTCTCATTTACTGTATATATGTGTACATGAACGAAATCTAGTAAAATCCAGTAAATAAAATTAAAAACAAACTTTAAAAAATTGTTGACTTCTCGAACGCAGCTTATATATATTAAATTTTTTGATGATGTATAATCTACATACATACCTTGAAACAAAATTATTTATGCCCGAGGACACAACAATCAAAATGAAAATTTTATCATTACACTTATGGCGTGGTTCCAATAATGTTGTGTCATTATATGGCAAAACATAATCACTTATATTACGTGACACACTAAAATCCCAATCCGACAAGGCATCTGAAAAAATTTAAAATAAAATGAAAAAGAATTGTGGCGAAGAAGTAAATACTTTATAAAATTGCATCGTTACCTTAATATAGCAAGGCCCTAACTCATTATTTCATGAAATCGGGAATTTGTATATTTCGATAGAAGAACGTCTAATGTATCGAAAAACGCAAAAATCTTGATATTAAAAAAAATAATGAGTTAAGGCCTTTCTATATTAAGGTAACGATATGTAAGTATGTGCATAAATATGAACATATAATTACATACAATTATATGATACATTTCCCACACTTACAATTTCTTGATGATGTACCAGAGAACATGAAGGTATATAGTGTAAAAAATAACATCATTGGCACCATGAAAGCACAAACCAAATGGCGTGTTAGGCGTTTACCAAATCCACGATTGATGTTTATCTTTCGACGATTATTTGTTGCAATTGTATACGAAGCTGATCGGAAGACACCACCTAATTTTGTACGATACTGTTTTTTCTTATTATTTACACATTTAATATCATCCTGATCACTGTTATCGTCACCATCCAGCGATGAAGATGACGAAGGATTTGTATTTGAGCTGGTGCTATTCGCGCTTAGAGGTAATAGCGTTAGTTTTTCATATTCATAACGAGCCATAATTTGGCGTTGTACTATTCATTACTTTTTCCTTCTAGATTAGATTACACTAAAATTTGTCAAAAGAATTACTAAAAGCGTTCGAAAAAATCTAGTTTAGCTTCAGATCTAAAAAAGAAAGAAATTTATTGTGAATTTTTTTATTGGTATCGATTATTACATATTGTTATCAATAATTGCGGGATTTATAAATTTATTGATAAGATAAAATAATTTTTTATGGTCTTATTCATAAAAAATATGTTTGATTAAAGTAAAAGAGGTTTATAAAACAGTTTTTTGTACAAAAATATTTGTTTCATAAACCATTTATAAAACAAAATGATTTTTTATAAAGCCGTTGGTAACTATAAATTAGTTCCAGCTCTCAAAAAAGAAAAAAAGTAGCCTGTAAGATAGAGAATTAAAAAATAAGAAGCCAAAAATTTAAAAAATTGGCGGCGAGCTTTAGGCTGAATTTACATCTGGCATTTTATGTGTGTCATGTGCCTAAAAAAGTGTAACCAATAATTACTAATGAAAAACTGTTTGGTTCAAACACGTATTTATTACGTTAAACAGTTTCATACATAACTTATAGACCATTAATAGAATCCAACATGATTGGAAAATGTTTAAATCAATAAATACATGTCTGAATCAAAACAGTTTTTCATTAGTAATTAGTGGTTACGCTTTCTTTGGCACATGGCACACAGATGTAAACCCGGACTTAGTTTGCAAATTATGGCCTTCTGAAGTTCTCCACTGTGAAGATTTCCTTCATAGCCGGCATTCGGGTGGACTTGGGAGCTGTCTCTACCATGTTATTTTATAAAACAACACTGTTTAAAGAAAAATTTTATAAATTTTACCATCATTTGAAAAATATTCTCAAACGCTTTAAAATTACACCAATATTGGCCGCAAATTCGGAAGCCCATAACTCGGAAACTTTTTTTATATACATACATATACTATGTAATTTTTTTTCTTATATTTCAAATATCTATCGGATAGAATAATTCTTTTTTTTTTGAGAGTTGCAGCTAAACTTGATTTAAGAAGCCGTTGTGATAATTACCGAAAAAATATTTTTATCTTTTCGAAAATTTAAATTCAATTTTAATGAATATTTCACAATTTCTTGGTTTTTTTGGGTTTTTCACTCACCATAGCAAAACTCCTTGCAAATCGACAAGGAAATATAAAGCACAATAATATATAAATATGATATAAAGGCAAATAAAATAAGCGACCTTCAAAATTATTTCATGTGCATATTACACATATAAACTGCAATTAAATGTATATTACCTATATATAATGCATCGTTTTAACTAATAATCTTTTTCAATAAATTACTTAACGATTTCAAGAAAATTACTCTCACTTTTATTTAAAATTTGTAATTTTTTCATTATTATTATTGCAACATAAACTTATAACACGCGAGTACATATGTAGGTAGTTTTTTTTAATAATTAATTTTATATTGTAATTGTTTATCAATCACATTTCTGTTTTAAAACAATCTGTTTATGATTGCTGATTGCTTTTGTTTCATTTTGTAGAGTTTACGTGGACAAAATATCGTTGAATTTAGGTATTAAAAAAACCGAGGAATAATTGGGGAAATTATTGGGAATTAAAAACAATCGGGGCTACCATGAATAAAATTCCGCCTGGAATTTTTCCCGAGGAATAATTCCAACTTTTAGCAAGTAATAGGGAAAACAAAAAATTCTAATTGGAAAAGGGAGAAATTTCATGCGGAATTTTATTCATGATTCAAGTTAATTTTAAATGTAGACTGCTCAAGTTAATGCTCTTCTCAAGTTATAACATTATTGTTGTGCATTTGTTTTAATAACTCAGTTCTTCAAGTTGCAGCAAAATTTCATGTCAGGTGGAGACGTAGAGTAACGGAACAAAATGAGACAATCGTGAAAAAATCTGTCGGATGGCTTCCGAGGAAAATAGAAAAAATAATCCTGTTAATGAAATGCCTACACACAAAAAAATATAAGAGGTAATATTAACTAAGCTTGCATAGGTAACTTTTTTTATATGAAAGTAAAAACTTGGGTTTTATTAACTATGCAGTTAGATAATTTGTACATTACACATTACCTAAAATCCAAGTTAATATAAACTATTACAATAAGGTACATACATACATACATATATTTTTCGAAATTATTTTTATTGAAACGTTGTATATTTTATTGTCAAAAGTAAAAAAAGGTATGTATACATTAAATTTTTAAAATTTTTAAATTTATGTAAAATAATTCTTTTTAATTATTATAGATGAACTAGCTGAACCCGGCAAAAGTCCTCTCTCTTGCTTGTATCCTGCATATACATAGGTGATTCCTTCGGAAGCTGCAGACGACCTATACCTTCGTATAGGAAGATCCCCATCCCAAGTTTTAATGGTCTCCACCAACTCAGAGCTGCTTTACGATTGCCGGCAAATTTGGTCTTATGCAAGAAACACAACTGGGAAGAACGACGAATTTCGTGGACGGTGACGAATTCATCGATAATAATTCGCTGAGTAAATTCGTCGTGTGAAGCACAGCAACGACGACTAAATAACAGCTCTTATAATTCATAAATTTGCTTATGGTTTGTGCTGAAATATATCGGAGAGTTCGTCACGCACGACGAGTTTCGTTCGACGGCAGTGTTGTGTTAATTTGCATATGTATGAATGTATTTTATTTTTTATGGGAAAAGCTCGCTACGAAAAATTCGTCGTTCGTCCCAGTTGTGTTCCTGGCATTGCCTTCAAATGTTTTATTTTCGTGGTATTTTCTATTTTTCATTTTATATATGTACATGTATGTAAATATATAAATTAATAAATAAATAATAAATTTGTTCAGAAATTCAAAAATTCTTTAAATCCATGACAATTATGGAACTATAAATAGTTATATTAACTAAAATACATGATAATTTGCCGCATTATATATGTATAAATTTACTTTGCTATTTAGATAATTCACAGAAAATAAAAGTATGAATTTACCTTGTAATTAAGGAGTTTCAACTAAAATTTTAGTTGATTTTTCGAACATAAAAATCAACTAAAATTTTTGTCAAATTACCTAAAAAACTTTGTAAATGCCATTCTACCCTTTCACTTAGTTAAAATTATACCATTATTTTAGTAAATATAACCTATGATTTTTTTTGTGTGTATGTATTTTTTAATACAATTCAGACATTAATCAGAATCTTAAGATGGAAAATATTTATATTGGAAAGTTTCAAAGTATGTATTTGTAAAAATTATGTTCTAAAAAATACTCAATATGGGATTTGTCAGATCCGGAGAAAATTTAATAAGAGTGGACAGTAAGAAATGAAAAGTATTCACTATTTATAGCAATAAGTTTTTATGTTTGTTCTATATTAGCTCCATTTTCAAAATTTGTTTGTTGATAACACAAGACATAAATTTGGAAATTTTTGTTTTAGCAACTGTCAAAATCTGTTGGTAACATAAAAAATTACTGTGTAAACCGAAAATGTTAGTGTTCGAACACAGGTTTGGAAATTATTGCTCAAACACAAGGCTCAGCTATTATGTTAGAACACAAGCTGTCAATTTTGTAGTAAGGAAAATTATATAAAGCAACAAAATAAGCAGAAACAAATAATATTCATTACCATGTCTACGTCCCCTCACAAACGAACATCGGTTGTAAAACTATTATTATTTACCTAAATGTGAAAGGGACGGACTTATTTTTCAAACCATGAAGTTTCCTAAAAGACAGCTATTATATATATATCTTTCTCCCTAGAACATTTTCTTTGAAGTGACTATGGCAGCCCTACTTGCAGAGTGCAATAATTTTTATCAGCCGGGAAAGATTTTGTGCGCGAGTGATTACAAATTATAGAAATACAATTTGAATAGAAATAAAAGGTTATTTGGAAAAATGTCACCCATGTCTGCCAATTCTTTTAATAGTAAAAAATGGCATAGTTTACGTAATATCCTGGAAAGAGCAGGGCCTTTTTGTAAATCCGATTTTACACCCTCACCAGACAATTTGGAGTTTTTACAAAACACTTGCAAAATTTTAGTTATTGGTAAAATAAACTTCAATTATTCAATTCAATAACTTCAATTTACCATCTATTCGCAGGTGCTGGTGGCTTGGGATGTGAACTTTTGAAAGATCTGGCTTTAATGGGTTTTGGTGATTTGCATGTCATTGATATGGACACTATAGATTTATCGAATTTAAATCGGCAGTTTCTGTTTCGCAAATCCGATATTGGCTCTTCGAAGGCTGAGTGCGCCGCCAAATTTATAAACAAGCGCGTGCCTACGTGTTGTGTTACGCCACATTTTTGTAAAATCCAAGATTATGATGAATCCTTCTATCACAAATTTCATATAATTGTATGTGGTCTTGATTCTGTGGTAGCCCGACGTTGGATAAATGGTATGTTGTTGTCTATGCTACGTTATAATGAGGACAGTTCCATTGATCCTTCTTCAATAATACCAATGATTGATGGCGGTACGGAAGGTTTTAAAGGCAACGCCCGTGTTATATTACCCGGGTACACAGCCTGTATCGAATGTACTTTGGATCTGTTTCCTCCACAAATTACCTATCCACTTTGTACTATAGCTACTACACCACGCCTGCCCGAACACTGCATAGAATATGTAAAAATAATACAATGGGACAAAGAAAATCCATTTAATACCACTTTAGATGGTGATGACCCCCAACATGTAGCTTGGGTTTATGAACGGGCCAGTGAAAGAGCAAATCAATTTAATATTTCTGGCATCACTTATCGTTTGGTACAAGGCGTTTTAAAACACATAATTCCTGCTGTAGCCAGTACAAATGCCGTAATTGCTGCTGCTTGTGCTACTGAAGTCTTCAAGATGGCTACTAGCTGTTACGATAGTATGTCGAATTACTTGAATTTTAATGATATCGATGGAATCTACACTTATACCTATGCCGCAGAGAAATCAGAAAGCTGTTTGGCTTGCAGTAATGCTCCTCAGACAATAAACATTGAAGATCCCAATACCACGACTTTAAAAGACTTAATAAACATATTGTGTGAAAATCCAAAATTTCAAATGAAACAGCCAGGTAAGTTTAGAAAAATGAAAAACTGTAAACCATAAACTCATGATACAATCATGCAGGAATGTTTTTTGTTGTTGTATTTTTGTTGTAGTCGTGCATGTACCTGGTATAATTGTTTCAATTGTTCAAACAATTGTGGCTTCTAAAGCCATATCTCATTTTATTTTTAATGCTATTTCATATGCCGGTTCATCCAAAGCTAATTAGCTGTGCTGATATTTTTTTCAAATACAGTGAGTGAAATAAATGATGGAAGTAAGAAATTAATTTTTAATAAACAAGTAAGGGCAGACCGTTTACCGATGAAATTTTCATCTAAAGCTACGGTCACACTTGTCAAACATTTGCCCAAAAAAGCGTAACCAATAAACACTAATGAACAAAGTTTTGATCCAGACACTTGTTTATCATATAAAACAGTTTCGATCACAACTCATGCACAATGAATCCAACAATATTTGCTATTTTTTATTTTGACAAACTTTTGTCTGAATTGAAAGATTTTTCATTAGCATTTAGTGGTTACGCTTTTTTGGGCTTAAGAATTTCCTATTTATTTAATTGATTAACGGCCCTTTTCACAATGTAAAATTTAAAGCTAACAGGGACTTTAACGGCAAGTTTTGTATGAAGAACTGTCAGCTAAAGTTCACGTTAACTCTTAATCATACACTGTGAAAAGGGACGTAAGTCGGAAAATTTTCAATCCTATTTATTTAAATGATAACGTGGAAAAATTTTTCAATATACATTTCGTTTTTTGAAAAGTTACATTTTTACAGCCTTATTTTTAAAAACTATGAAGGCTTTCTAAAGGTTTTTTAAAACAAATTTTCATACAAAATTTTTCTTATTCAGCCTTTATAAAGCTTTAATAATTTTTATAAATAAAGCTGTTAAATTTTAAAACCGAAAAATTTATTGAAGATTTTCCCATTTTACTAATTCAAAAAATAGCAAATTCAGTGTGAACTGCATTATATGTATTACCTATTTTAGAATATAACAATTTCTTGTGATTAAATTTTAATGAAAATCTTTGCGATTACTTTTTTGCATCACTGTACTTTCAAATTCTCCCACTAATGCAGCTGTAAACTATTTTTTGGGCACCGTTGCTTTAAATTATAATTTATGGCAAAGTGAGAATATATTCCTCATTTACTTCAATAGTGTCATAAGCAAAAAAAAATGCGTTTTTGAGTCAATAATCCAGAATATTTTGTCCTTTCGTATTTTATGTATCTTGAAAGATGAATATTTTGTAAAATTATTATTATTTTTTAATTGCGACATTAAAGTAAATGAGCGACATGTCAAATTTTCAAATGATACTCTCAAAGTAAATCGTAAATGTAAAAAATTCAACACGCATTGGCATTTTAAATATGATATGGAATTCATAAAGAACATGTGCCATAACCGCCAAAACAGCTTAAGCGACATAATTTTCGAACTTAATTTTTTTTGAACAAAATCGATTATTTGCTGTCGTAAATAATCGATTTTCGTAAAAAAGGAAGTCCAAAAAATATGTCAGTTAAGCTTATTTTGGCAGTTAAGCTCGATATAAAAAGTATTAAAAAAACTACAACCTTATTTATAATACTTAAAAAGTCTTTATAAAGGAGTTTTAAAACAAATTTTCTTACAAAATTATTCTTAAAAAGCCTTTATAAAGCCTTTTTAATTTTTATAAAGAAGGCTGCTAGAATTTATAACTGCATTCGAATCTTTTTGCTAAATTTTTAATATTTACTAACTATTAAAACTTTGAATATTTTAAATAAATTCCTTAAAGAAAATTAGTTTTTCAAATGTTTATGTTCTTAAATTTTATTTCAGGAATTACAACAATAATTGATGGCAAAAACAAAACTTTGTACATGTCTACAGTTAAAAGTATTGAAGAACGCACACGCAGCAACTTAAACCAATCTTTGAGTGAATTAGGACTCAAAGATGGCCAACAGATAATCGTCTCCGATCAAACAACACCAAATACTATAGCCATAGAGTTAAAATATAACGTCAATGAAATGGAAATCAATTAAACACATAAATAAATAAATAAAAGAAAGTGCAAAGCAAAGAAAAAAAAAAAAAACAAAAAAAAAACTCAAAACTAAAGTAAAAACATGTAAAAAGAAAAAAAAAAATCAAAATAATACACTATCGCAACACTAACAACTATTCACTAATTTCATCGATTACTGGTACATTTTGCAACTCCGAACATTTACGTTTCCATATTGAAAGTTGTTCCTTTAGCACTTTCTCTTTGGCGGCAGCACGTGTTAACAAAACTTTAGCCTTTTGCAGCAATTGTGACTTTTTAATAAGTTGTTCTCGAATATATTTTAGTTCATCTTGTGTTTGTGTATCCATGGCCAACCATTTATCTTTATTTTCGCAATGTGGACATTTTGATTTTAGTTTTAATTCGGACTGTAAGTCGGAAATTCTATTTAATGAATCGGTATACATTCGCTGTAGACGTGCTGTATCGTTTGTAGAAATTTCGATGGAAGCCTTTAACAAGAAAAAAGGTATATATTTATAAAATGTTTTCTTATCACACTTTTTCCCTTACCCTTGATTCACATGATCTTCTACCATCTTTTAAATATTTATTTTCAGCTTTTAATTTTTCCACTAAATTTCTAAGTGATAGTATTGTTGTTTCTGCCGATTGCCCAAATTGAGTGTTTAACTTTATGCCACTACATTTGCATAAATCTTTGCGGGCTTCTGCAGAAGCCATTTCTTCTTTCAAAGCAATAATATAGCTGCAAAGGAGAAATTTCAGTTTATTAAAGGTAATAATATTTGTATTATGCACAAATAACTTTATTTACTAATGTTTAATTATAATTTTCTAGGTAAGTGGATTTTATAATGAATATTTACATTCATTTGCTGCAGTTTGGCAATTATAGTCGAATTTTATAAAAAGAACTTATTTTGAAACTGTGCAGAAAAGCATCATTAAAGAAAATAGAATATTAGTTGGACCACAAAAAATAATTATAGACTAAACAGAAAAGAAATTTACCCAAAAAATATCGACAACTGTACCAAGAACTCGAAAATTTGTATTGAAACTTCAAAAATTTTACAAAAATTAAAATACGTAAGATTTTACATATACATACATATATTTAGCAAACAATTTCATATTACCATAAAATTCACATATATTACCCGAATTTCTGCATAACAATTAAATCGAAAAACTGAAAATTGACACATAGTCAGCTGAAATGCAAAACCACGTAATTGACAAAAAAAAATCAATATCGTCCCTACAAGAAATGAATGACTGAAACTAACACAAACAACATTTTTTTACTAACACATTTTCAACAATTTTACATTCAATTCAACAGTTATTATAGTTGCTCTACTCTAACATATATGCTAGAGTGAAACGTCTAATGTATATATGTCAACATTTTTAAAATATTGAATTTTACTGAAAATAATTTATAGTTCGTTCGGTTTGCAAAATTAAAATTTAAATATAAAAGTGGTAAAAAAATTATGGTGTTTGTGAAAAAGGTAAGATAAAACAATAATGAACAAAAGAAATTTTATACAATTTAATTAAAAATATACATACGTATGTATGTATTCGTTTCTTTTTCAATTTTTAGATATTTGGAAAGATCAAGATGCGTTGGGAGTTGAAGAAGGCGCTAATACAATTCATTCTGTCTGTGAAAAGTTTACAAAAGTGTTAAAAAGATAAGTAAAATAGCGAATAAAAGAACTCACATTAATTTAATATTTATATTTATTTTCAATATTTCAGATATTTGTCAAGAGCAAGGTGCATTGGAGATGAAAAGGTGTGAAGAGGGCTAGATACCGGTTTAATTATTTGTTTTCGTTTTTTTGTATTATTTGCTTTAAATATGTTATTTACATGTTTATTTGAAAGTTATTTTTTATAATAAAAAAGCAAATAAAAAGTATATATGTTGTCAGTGTATCAATCAAGTATGATTTCTCAATTGTGGGGGATATAGTATTCAATTATGAACAGTCAAACTTGAGTAATATTTATGCTATCATTGATTAGTAAAAAGCACTGGAGTGAGCAGTGCAACTATTGGTTAGAAAGAGATGCAACATCACACGTACACAAAAGTTTCCATCACATTTTTCATTTTGCCTTTAACAATGTGATAGAAACTTTGTTCTACGCATTGATGAATATATCCTGCATGACTTCCGATCAAATGATCAGTCAATTGACTGGTAGTGTTCTTGTAGGGGTATTTTAAATTAATTATTGGGTATTACATCTATGATCTCTACAAATTTTAAAACCTTTATCATAACAATCAGCCGAGTTAAAAATGAAATTAAAGAAACTTTGCTTCAGTCACTTGAATAATTTTGTTTAAATTTTTTCTGTCTCGTATAAAATGTAAAAAAGTTGTTATGTAATTTTGCATTTCAGTTAAGGATATGTACATATCTACAAAATTAAATTTAGAGTCTAATCATATAAAACATCTCACCAAATGAAAATTATATGGAAAACAAAATTTCAAAAATTTCAAAATTTATTGGAGAAACACATAAAAATTCATGGCCTATTTCCTAACTGGGAAAGAAAACTTTCGACTTACAATTTAGTGCTAATTCACACGGTGAAATTTCTGACGTCTATTTTTCTTAATTCTCTTTTGAAGTTGCTACCAAAAATTCCTTGCATTCATACGATGTTTTTTTTTTTTTTTTGACGTCTAATTTTACTTCTCTCCACTCATATAGCCAATAAGCTAGAAGAGTAACAATAAAAAATAACAATAAGATAGAAGAGTAATATTGAAACGTAACAACAATAACAACAAGAGCAATGTAAAGAGAAATATGAAAAAAACCATGGAAAACAGAAATCTAGTAATTTTTTCTACCCCTCTTTCTTCTCTACCACGTTCGCTAACAAACAAAAAGTGACGTCGAAAAATAGACTTTATAAAAGTCTTCGTGTGAATTAGGTGTTATATTGAAAACAAAAACAAATTTTCGTATTTTATTGTTATTTTCAATATAAATTGTAAGTCGTAAGTTTTCTTTCGCAGTTGGGATAATAGGCCATCAGACTTGGCATTGTATTTGATAATTTTGGAATCTTATGAATAACTTCTATGGAATTATTTATGAAATTAGTTGCAAGAAATTATTTTTATTTGTCAATGGGACAAAAAAGTTAATAAACATATTTCAGGCATTCATTCACGACATTTTATCTGAATGATTCACTTCTCCAACTCTTATTATGTATTTATGATGTAAATTAATGTCTAATCCTTTAAAACGTAAAATAAGACAGTTAATATATTGACAAATTTTGTTCTTATACGAGTAGCTATGCTATTTATGTCACGACACCGGGCCTAGGATGTGACTTTCGTAACAAAAATAACACTATTACAGTTATAAATTTATTTTTGTTTTGATTTCTTTGTAATTAAAACCAGATGTTTGATTTTGTTTTGTTTCGTTCTTTGAAGTGAGTGAAACAAAAACAAAACAAAAACAATGAGATGGATTGCTCAATTTGTTTTTGCATATGAGCACAAACTAAAGAACACAGCTGATCAGCTGTAAGCCGGCTAACAGCCGCCGCCGGCAACAAATAATACATTAATTTAATCATACGCTGCTAGCAAAGAAAATAATGTGAAATAAATGGAAACATTTTAAATTTAAAAAAATTTAACTTTCAACACAAAATATTTAAATTTCATAAAAGATTCAACATCTATAAGTTAAAAAAATTTGACATCACAAGAAATGATAAATTTCACAACGTTAAAATAAAAAATTAAATATATGAATTTATGAAAACTTTAAAATTTGTACGTATCACAAAATAATCAAAATTTGGCAATATATAGAAAAATTATGTAAAAAAATCAGTAATTTCCTGCAGCGGGAAGTTAAAAATCAAAAACTTAAATTTTAATGAAAACTAAAATTTCATAAAAAAGATCAACATTTATGAAAAATGGTGATAAATAACGCATATGTAAAATTAGAATTTGCTAAGCTGACTGTCACCGACATGCCAGTGGATTCTATGCACTGTTGCTAATGCAGATCATCAGGGAACCTTTACCCCAAAATTTCTTAGAACAACTAGAGTTATTATGTTAAACTTTCATGTAGACAAATGTGTTGTTCAATTCAATAATAAACATGTACTTTGTCCTAGCTTACGCTATGCAAGTCTTATTAATAAGTTGATTAGTTTGTTAGGGGAGAGAGACGAGGTTAGCAATAAGACTTGCATAGTGTAAACTAGGACTTTACATTGCTATGTTGGCCGACCTATTTTCAGCTGGAGTTGTAGTATATGAAAATAAATGTAGAAAACAACAACGGCTATACATTGCTTTCACAATAATACAGTGTTGCCACACAAGTATTTTTGATCGACTGCACACAAGTTGGTGTTTTTTGTTTTTTTCTTCTTTTAAGTTTCAATCTTATTTTGATATTTTACTTTTTATACCCCTTTAAGCATACATACATATGTAAATATATATTTTAGTTTCTACTCACTCTTCTAAATGTTTGATTCGCTTCTGTAAGCGCTCCGTGCCATCTCCTTGCCTCAACAGATCATTATCCAATTGCAATTGTAGATTTTTGGCTTCTAGGCGAATATTTTGAGCTTCAACGGAGGATAATTTCTCTTGTAATTTTTCCATTTCTGTAGTTAAAGTATTGCTACCCTTGCCCTCCAATTCCAAAGCCAAAATTTTACGTTGCTGCATTTCGATTCTGGCTTTCAAAGCTTCAATTATATCGCTGTGGGTATTCTGTACAGAGCTGGTGATTTGATTATTATAATTACCTTTGTTACAGTTTGTTAAACAACTGCGTCCGGGTGAACTGCATTCACTACTAGCGCCCGTATACGTTTCAGGACTTTGCGAAGGTGTGTATTTAGCAGTGATACCACTGGCCACACTTGACGTCGGATGATGTAAATTGGGGCATGAGGGCGTACGGCAACATTTCATAGAATGTTGCACATTATGCTGAGTTATTCTATTTAATTTTGCCTCGATAATTTGTTTATCTTTCTCTAAACGATTTATGGTGTTTCTAGCGGATTGCAGTAGGCTGCGAGTTTTTTCGAGTAAGGCTTCGGTTTCTTCTAATTTGGCTTTAAACTTCTCGGCATTTTGTTGCCATCTCTTTTGTTTTTCCCACAGGCCCACTTCATTTGCGCTGCGTGCCCTCTTGCCTTCAATAATAATCTTTTGTCTTTGTATTTCGGCTTTGGCATCTTCTAAATCCAACTCAAGTTCCTGCACTTTCTTTTGAAGGTTTTCATTTTTTACGCGGGCATTAAGTTCGCTTTTGATGGAGACAACAGGTCGTTTTATTAATTGATTACGCAAGGATTGATTTAATTCTCTGGCTTGCTTTTCCCTTTGTGTTAAATTGTTGATTTGTTTGCGCAAGGCTTCGATTTGGGTGTGATAGATTTTATTGGTGGCCTCTGTTCTAGTCAAATCATTGGCTAATTTAGCTATTTGATCAGCGGAATAATGTGACGATTCATTGATATAGCGTTGTTGATCATCCTGTGGAAGCAATGACAATGAATTAATCAAAAATAAATATAATTTTAAGTTTAAAAAAAAACTTACATGGAAATTGTTCAAGGTGTCCATTAATTCATTTATATGTTTTTCTTTCTCTTCCAATAACGAACGTAATTGCTTGATTTCCGGATTCAGTGCTGCCACATTGGTTGACTTTTCACGGTCTTGCAGGATTTTTATTCTAAAAGATGATAATTGTGTTTGCAATTTTAATACAATTAGGCAAACTCGACTCAACGGATTTTAGTTAATTTTTTAACATATTTTGTTTCTCATTTTGGAACACCCTTTAATTTATAACTGTAATATATTTGTTGATGCGACCAAAGTTCTACATCGATAGCTTAATATAAAAAAGGCCTAACTCGAATTTTCGATATTTTACAGGAGAAGCAAAAAAACTGAAGAAAAAATAAAGCATTTACATGCAAAAATAGTTTTTAAGGTGGCCATAAGTCCTTGTTTTTGAACTGTAACATATTAAGATCTTCAAGGAGGATGCAATTATACGCTGTCGCCCAGAAAACATTAAAAACACGATTTCGAAAAAAATTGAGTTAGGCCCTTTTTATATTAAGCCATCGACATACTCTGTCAACATTTCAGGTCCGTACCTCTTTCAGTTCTCGAAAAACAGCCTGTAACGGGCAGACGGACAGCGCGACATTCACAATAACGAAAGAATTGTCGAATGCTCGTCATAATAACCAAATGAAAATTCGTTCGATGAGTACTTTCGACTGCAGACTAAAATCGAAAGTTGCTCGTAATAACTAACTCGATCTTCGACTGAGTCGAAAGTGCTGATCAAATGAAATTTCATTTAGTTTCATTATGAGGAGCATTCAACGAATAATGTCGCTTTTGTGAATTTAAACTCACTGTGATTGTATCAGCTGAGACTGAAAGTAAAATGCAAAGAAAACCTAACTGAGAACCTTTTTTCCGCCAACGATATCTCTCTAGCCATATACTAGATTGAAACGAATGTTGCATTATTTGGCACACTTTTTCAGTAAGAAATGAATCCAAATGAAATTCATAACTCCAAAGACTTTTGAGGTTATTACAAACACAACACACTACAACGATTTTCCAAAATTAATATTCAATCGAAACGTTCGTTCGCATTTAGAGAAACAGGCCCTAAATTTTGTTAACGGAAAATACTTTTTCGAAATATACCAAACCGATCGCTTCTTTATCTTATGAGATCTGAGTGCAAATTCGATCAGGTCAGCAACTGAAAATTTATTGAACAAGTAGTAATTGAAAAAAAAAAAAATCAAAAAAACCCGACTGCGACCAACTTTGAACCGTTAAATATCCTAAATGATCATTCGAAATGAAAAATCACAAGAGAAACATAAAGATGATTTTCAAATACCTGTCGAATGATAACCATTTTGATAAAGTTCTTGGAATTTGTATTTTTTTTTCGTATTTACAAAATGGCGTCTGGTCGACGCTTTCGGTTTATGTAGTGCCGCAAAGGAACACACACATGCATACATATGTACATCATAGCTGGCCACAGAGAGAAACCCGACAGAAATGTATAAGCGTATGTGTATTCATTTGTATAAAAAGCCGATTGATGTTTGGCACTCTGGTGCTTCTCTGGCCAGCAGTGATGTACATACATACATAGGATGATAAACACAATATGCTTCTTTTCATCGCGCAGTAACATTTTTCCGAAAAGATCTAACTAGGCCACACATTCATATCGTTACCTTAATATAAAAAGGCCCTAACTCATTATTTTTTTAAATCGAGATTTTCCAATTTTTCGATACATCAGATATTCTTCAACATGCGACCCTCCGTCTACTAGGGCTAGTTCGAAATATACAAAAACTCGATTTTACAAAAAGTTGAGTTAGAGCCTTTATATATTAAGGCAACGATATGTATGTATTTATGTATATAAAAAATAAAAAATTAGTGAAGTGGGGCTTCGGCTCACACACGTAGGGTTCCGTAGGGCGCTTGTTTCTCTTTGGCGATTTTTTTCGGTTTTTGGCGTTTTTTTGTTAGTATTAAATGTTTTTTTGTAGTTTTAGAGATTTTTAGGGTTCCGTACACCAAAGGTGAAAAGACTGTGTAGAACCCTAGCCGCTACAACAACAAATACATGAGAGTTAAAAATTAAAGGGTGGGAGCAACGAAAATTTTTAAAATTTATTTATTTATTTTTGTACAGACTACAAACTTGACTTGAAATTTTCAAAAACGGTAAAACTAAAAAAATCCAAAAATTATAAAATCACCAAACCAAAAAAAAACCGCCAAAAATCGAAAAAAATCGCCAAAACGAAAAGAATCGCTAAAATAAAAAAAGTTCTAACACTGAAATCAATCGTCAAAACCGAAAAAACCCCCAAAATGAAAAAAATCGTCAAAATAAAAAAAAAAAACGCCAAAAACCGAACAAAATCGCCAGAACGCGAAAAAGCGCCAAAACTAAAAAAAAAATCCATTACATGAAAAAAAATCGCCAAAATGAAAAAAAGTCGCCAAAATGCAAAAAACGCCAAAAACCGAACAAAATCGCCAGAACGAGAAAAAAGTGTCAAAACTAAAAAAAGCGCCAAAACTTAAAAAAATTGCCAAAACCGAAAAAACGCCAAAAATTAAAAAAACGCTCAAAACCGAAAAAAACCCAAAAAACGAAAAAAATGCCAAAACTAAATTTTATTCACCTCAGAAGTGTCAAAAATTTACTTACATTAGTACTTTGCTACCGTTTGGCACAGGCCCTTTGAAATGAATTACATATCTAGTGTCCGTACGGAACCCTTCGTGCGCGGTTCAAAGTCGTACTTCACTGAATTTATTTTCGGTTTTTGGCGATTTTGTTCGGTTTTTGGCGATCCTTTTAGTTTTTTGGCGATTTTTGGGGCTTGAAGATTTTTTTTTAGTTTAGTGATTTTCTTTAGTTTTGGCGCACTTTTTTAGTTTTGCCGATTTAGTTTAGTTTTGGCGTTTTTTATTGCATTTTAGAGATCTATTTTATTCTTGGTGATATTTTTTATCTAAGCGCTTTTATGCAATCCTGATCTGATTAGTAGTTATTGTCTTTTGAAAATGTTCATAAGCTCGATTAGATCAGGGTTACATCTTCTCAAAAGTCGAACGATTATGTAGGATAGTGAGTACCAGCCTTAACAGGGATTTATTTTTTGAAATAACAAACATTGGCTTGTCATTCAGAAACAGCCAGAGTCCTCGGCAGGAATTCAACCTGCGACCCTCCGAATACTACTCGTATTTTTTTTTGATGTGGACAACATCTGAGCATCGAATGAGACCGATCCCATGCCCCAAAAGCGTTTTATGATGTGATGGTACACCAAAGATACACGTATTTAAATCTTTAAAATGGCTCTCCTGAACAAAACCGGTTTTTACCCTTAGGTCCCTTTCTATTTTGGGCGTCACATATGTACATAAATCTCCTGAAGACATCCTATAATAATATGCACAAGAGAATAAATTTCAACTCCCCTTTTATCTTAGAATCACAAGTAAACTTTGTTTGCTGTACAGTCTTATTTATATATTGTAAATATATTTGTATGTATACATTATTTAATACGAAATCTTATATCTTACTTTTCCTTTAGCACTTGCACCTCCTCTTCTTTTAGCTTAAAAGAACTTTCCCAGTAACTGGACTTTTCTTTAAGTTCTCTCAATTGTTTGGACAAGTTCTCTGGCATATCTTGATTATGTTCCACTTCATGTTTCTCCTTAACTGCACTCTCCGTTGGCTTCAACGTTGCGGGCGTTAAATTCTCTTTAAACATTTCTTCGATTTTCTCATCTGTCATTTCGTTTAGACTATTGTCTATGTTCTCCTCGCCAGCAGCTGCCAAATGTGTAGCCAATTCCAATTTCTCATTAGAATTACGCCGCACAGCGACAGTTTCCAATTGTGTTTTAAGTTCTAATATTTCTATATCTTTAGTTTTTATATTGTAATTCAAATTCGCTATGGTGCTTTTTAAACCCTCGATTTCATTGTTCAATTTGCTAATATTTGCAAGATTTTGTTCTCTTTCGGTTTGTAAAATATCTTGAAATTTTCCAATTGATTTATCCTTTTCAGTGAGTAGCGTATGAAAGGATAATATTGTTTTCTAAGAAAGATAAAAAAAAATATTTTTTTAAGATTTGAAAATTATTTATTTTTAAAGAGAAGTAACACTCAGGCAATGAATGCCTAATACTATTATTAGGTGTTACCTTTTTTGGAAAAGGGATAGTGATAGAGAAGATAGGCGGTGAAGGAACAGATATAGGAAAGCTTCATTCTTGTACAACTCTGCTTTTATGCACGTTTTTAATAATAATGCTGTGCTGCAGCGCCTCTGGTGTTAAATGAGGCGTATTAAATTTCGAAGCTGTACCTGGTAGCCATTTTATTGGTTATTTTACTTAGCCGATGATTTTTGCTCTGTGATGTTACATTAGGATTAGTATCCGCTGAAGCCGGTTTAGTTCAGTGACCAGTGTCTATGCCTTCATCACTTGAACTTTCCTACAACAGGTCATACAAAGGGACACTAATGCACAACACAAAAATGTGTGGTGTTGCTATTTTTTTTTAATTACTGTCGCAGACCAAGTTCGAACCCACGGCCTTCGGTTTTGTAGTCAACGTGCTAACTACTTCAGCCAACTTCACCTTCACTACCTTTATACTTTTGGTGAAATTTAAGGAATATTCAAATTGTAAGTGCGAAAATAGTCACCTGAACAGTTGAGACCACCTGACATGAATTCGCCTTGCCTTGTTCATTATCAAGGCGAATCCGTATCAGGTGGTTGCAAATGCATAGGTGACTATTTTCGCCGCCTGTAATTTAAATACATATCAATTAAGCTATGGTCACACTTATCAAACATTTGCCCAAAAAAGCGTCACCAGTAAATGCTAACAAAAAATCTTTCAATTCAGACAAAAGTTTGTCAAGTTAAAGAGTATCCAATAATGTTGGATTCTATGGCAATTTCTATTAGTTGTGTTCGCAACCGTTTAATTTGATAAACAAGTGTCTGGATCAAAACTTTTTTCATTACGCTTTTTTGGGAAATTGTTTGACAAGTGTGACCGTAGCCTTAGATGTCAACACACATTTTCAGTAAATTTTTTTACCATCCAAAGTATGAATCCTTCAAAGCAAATTGAGGTGAGTATAAATTATATGAATATGCCTTGATCCAAAGTATGAATTATTCAAAGCGAATTGAGGTGATTTTACCTGATATGAATATGCCTTGGTCATTATTATGGTTCGTGCGACGAATTTACACAACGAAGTTGTTGTATTGGGCAAAATTTGTCGTTCGTACCAGTTGTATGCCTAGTATAAAGAATTAAACATATTTCGCGTGCGTGTTAGAGCCCAAAGAGGGCAACATCATTTCAAAGTTATACCGGGGAAGCTTAATTAATCTCTACAATTGTTTGAAGCCGAAGATCGGATTCACTGACAAGCAAATTATTTAATTTGACGTCTGTAATATTCAGTTTGGGGGCTAATTTACTTTAAACATCATGGTTAGGCTGGATAGTCAACAGACAACCAAAGAACCGGTCGATAACTTTACAGGAAGTTATCTCGAGAATAGCTCCAGTACAGAATTATTTTCTTTACCATTGCTTCACGAGATATCAGAGAAAGTTTTAATTGTGATTGTACGACTTTGTATGATACTGTATCACGGCCTTTAAGAACATTTTGCTTTATTATATGCCAGTTGAAAGTTTCAGTGGTTATAATGATACATTTGGAAAGAAAGGATCACATGAAAGCAGAATCATACATTGCAGCCTTTTAATCTCTTAGCTTTAAAGCCTTGCTTAAGTCAACTTAAGTGATTATTCCATATTGCTATACCTCAATAACATCCGATTGTAAACTGGACGGTTGGGTTTGCTGGGCTGGTGCTGGTGTAGCGATGGAATTTTCTTGCTGCTCAATATGGGAAGATGTATTTGATATTTTTTTAATATTTTGCTCCAACTCTTTAATCTGTAGGTGTGCTTGGGATAAACTGTAAGAGTTAAAAAAATGAGGAATAATTAAGTTAATCAGATATGATAGGAAAATTGAATGATTTGAAAATTTAAAATTTTTTTTTAACCTGTAACGAATTTCCAACAATATCTAGATTAATTTAGAAACAATTCAAATTTATTAGCTTTCAATAAGTTGTCCAGAAATTAAAGTTAGAATTAATGCAAAAACTATACAGACATATCGTTTATTTACTAAAACAACAACATAACTCAAAAAAAAAAAAAAAAAAAAAAAAAAAAAACTGGTTTGCCAAAACTTAATGGAACAAGTAGTAATTAAAAAAATAAAAAACACCGACTGCGAGCAACTTTGAACCATTAAATATCCTAAATGGTCATTTGACATTAAAAATCATAAGAAAAACCTAAGGATGATTTTAAAATATCTGTCGAATGATATCCATTTTGACATACATAGTTCGCCGACTTTTTATTTTTTTCGTATATACAAAATGGCGTCTGTTGGCCGCCATATTGAATTTTGACTACTGTGATATATATAGTGCCGCAAAGGAACACACACACAACCATACATAGATACATACACACATAAAAACATACATAGGCTGATAAACACAATACCTTTCTTTGCATCGCACAGTCGGGTAAAAATAATACTTAATTCGCCCACGAAATTCACTTTTTCCATTTTCTTTTTAAGCGACGATTAAATGATACAGCTGGCTCAAATTGTGACAGGACTCAGCTGACAGTTACCTGCTGATAAAAGCAGTGTTGCCTTTTCAGTTAAAAAGCGGAAAATTCAAAAAGTCACGGACTTATTCTTAATTTAAATACCTGGTATCACAATGCGACCTAATGATGAAATCAAGTGAGCTATGCTTAAGGCGGCTGTCAATTCAGCCGCACCTAACCGAAACTAACTTATAGTATTGCAACTTACCTCTCTTCTGTTTTAATTAGTTTGTCCAGTGCTTCCTTGTAAACATCTTCCCTAACTAACTTCTCATTATCCCATTTTTCTTTGTTCTCATCTTCCAAAGTTTGAATAGCTTTTGAGGTTTGTTTAATTAAATCTATGCTGGTTTGTATTTGAGCTTCAGCTGTGTCGTGACCGGCCACCGTTTTACTTTCTTTACTCTCTTGCTGCAACAATTTAGTAGAATCAAAATTTTCAGTCTGTGTGCCAACGCCGGTGAGAGTTTTCTTTGTAGGCGTTTGTATGGGAGATAGATTTTTATCTACCATTTCTTTGGAGAGTTTGCGTGATTTTGACTGAGCATTCACTAAAGAGCGCTCAGCTGGTATGGGTAAATTATCTGTATTGCAGCCAACTTCAGTGGTTAATTTTTGTATGTGCTCGCCTTTATGTTCATTAGAGGGTTGTAGTTCTTCTAAAGTTTTCGCTGTGCCAAATAAAGCTTCTATAGTGTGCCAGTGCTCAGATTCTCCAGCTATCTTTAGTTTTAAATCACTGAAGTCCTTTTCTAATTCATAGTATTTCTTTTCCCACTGCTTCAATTGATCTTCGTACAGTTTGCACTGGGTTTCTGTTTTAACCATCTTTTTTTATATTAAAGAATTGTTAATTGGTTAAGTTTCTATTCTTATTTGTTTTGTTCTAAGAAAATGGAATTTTACCTTTATAACTTTTTGATTCTCTTCCATTTCTAAATTATATTCCTTTAAGGCGGCCTTAATAACTTCTTCTATAGATTCATTTAAAAATTCCGTTTGGTTTAGTTTATCATCAATCAAAGTTGACTTTTTCTTGAGGAACTTATTGTAGGCGTAAACAAAATTGCTAAGGAAGACCAAAGGAGTAAATTTGGCATATTTCTCTTTCAGACAACATAAAGATTTTTGCAGGAATCTGAAAGTTTACATTTAAATTATAAAAAAATAAATACAAAAATTGTATGATTTAGCTTAAGTTTTAATTTAAAAATACCTGATCTTTATGCTATTGTTTTGGCGTTCGATTTGGAAGTTTTTATTTAACATTTCAATAAAATTATTTCGACTTATCAAGTCCAGTTCAGCAGTTTCAAATTGCAGCTTAATAGAGTCCCTTTCATTTCTGATATGATTAAGTTCCAGTTTTGCTTTAAGTTTAAGCAATTTGAATATAATAAAAAGTTGCAGCAAGTGAAATTTGTATTTATTTATTTACATATTACCTGCATCTAAATCCCTTTGCATTTTGGCCATTAACAATTTCTCTTCCGTGGATGTTTGCAAATCGGCTACCAAATGCCTCAAGTTTACATGATTATCGGTAATGTCGTTGAGCAGCCGTTGCTGTGATAGTATCTGCTGTTGGGCTATTTCCAGCAGCGATTCCAATTGTGTATTTTTTCTTTGCATCTCTAATTTTTGGGCTTCGAAATCTTTTAACATTTGCTGTTGCTCTCGATATTCCTGTTGTGATATAAACTCCAATTGCAAATCTTCTGTAATTACGCCGTAGTCCATACAAAGCTCGGGAATTTTTATACCAGCTCCTTGCTTGTCAGCCAATAGTTCTGCGGTAATTGTAGCCAACATCATCTGGCTTTCGTTCAGCGTTTGTTGCAGCTTGCCGTAATCTTCAGATGAATAGTTGTATAGATCTTTATAAGTTCTAAAATCTTGTTTAAGTTTCTCTAAAGTTTGCTGTTTCTCAAGTAATTCTTTTTTAAGTTGAGCTTGTGTTTGGAAGTTCTCAATTTCCAGCTGCTTTAAAGCTGTTAGATTTTTATCGAAATCCTCTCTCATAAATTCATAACTCTTGCGTTCTCTTATTAGCTCTTGCTCTTGTGTTACCACCTGTTCGGTGAGTTGGGCACATGTTTGCATAACTTCCATTTCATTAGCATTCATATGCAGTTTGAGTTCTTCATAATATTTTTTAAAGACTTTAAGTTCTTCTATTTGTATTTCTAGCTCTTGATTTCGCCCGTTTTGTGGCAAGAGAGACTTTTCAGTGTCTTGCGGAGTATCTGTTTCGTGCGTTATACTAGGTACATGAATACTTTTGTTGGGTGTTGTTGGTCTAGTTGAAGTATCTAATAACTCGGGCAGCTGTAATTCTGTCTCTATTATATTCCTTATTTCACCATCTTCTCGTACACTTTCTATGGAATTTAAATCTTCTGCAGACATGTCTCTCACTTCTGATTGTTTTCTTTGTTCGAGCAAAAGTTCTTCTAAAGCTTTCTCTCGCGACTTTATTAAAGCCAATTGCTCTCGTATTCTTTTGGGCGTGTCAAATGGAGAATTTGCACATTTCAAAGCCTTTATTAATCTAGAGAGCAGTTCATTGTCGATGATAATGTTATCTGAACAATCTAAAAAAATAATCCATTAGTATAAAGAAATTTAACGGCCTGTTCCACGATGTCACCAGAAATCGTTCGATCGACAATTTGTATTGCAAACAACACTAACATTAAAAAATTTGTTGTTGTTTTCAATAAAAGTATTCAATCGATTTCTGGTGAAATCGTGGGACAGGCCGTAAGTAATCGTTTGAATTCTTCTCTTTTCTTCTCGCTTACCATCATATTCCCTCAGTTTTTCTAATATCTCCAACATTCCCTGTCTTAGAGTATCATTTTCTTGTTGAATCTCTTGAAATTTGTTTTCTAAATTATATTCATTGGGATCTTGCAGTTCTGCTCTTAAATTTCCCTGACATTGACTACAAACTGTTACAATTAAAGAGGTTTCTCTTGAATTGCAAGAATCTTCCACTTCACCCACTTCTTTTGTGGTGGAAGGATTTGTTGAATAATGATTAGATACTTTTTGGGGGGACTTTTTTTTGTGTGTTATTGCGGGCTTCGTTCGCACATTTTCACACGCTTCTTCTTCAGAGGGCTGTTGTATATTTTTATTTGGTTTCAATTCCATAAGCTGCTTCCTAAAAGTATTTAAAAATGAAAAGTATTTAAATTAGGTTTAATTTAAGATATTTTATTTTTCTTTGAAAATGTGTTAAAATTATATATTTTCTTTGAGCATCACAACGGAAAGAGCCGTTTAGTCTCACAATCTAAGCAGAACGAATTGAATGACTGATTGATTTTTTTGTGCCCGCTCGCATTAAACAACTATAAATATCATACACATTTGAAAGTTATTCTTCCCATTTAATATATTTTTTTAGTGTATAACTTTGAATTGAAATATGCACAGTGGCAACTTCATGCACAAGGTGAATTCATATATGAATATATGTATTAGTTGAATTCGCCTTGTGTGTGAATATGGCAACAAGTGATGCCATATTTATTTGTCAAAATTCTTCAAGTCGACCAAGAAAAATATTTTTTTTATTAAAAATCTTTTTTTTTTGTGATTTTAAAAAGTATATTAATATACCTTGATTTTATTGAAGTCAAATTCAGCTAAAATTTTTATTTTGTTTCTATTGAACTATTAAACATAAAGTTAAATAACACAAAATATTTACTGCAAAGCATATGTGTAAGACTATTGCGAAGAAAATCAGAAAATATGTAAGTAGTTCAGTCAAAGAAATCTAAATAATATACTTAAAGTACCGAATATCATATTTTTAAAAATCTTATTTTTAGCTAAGAAATCTTTTTGGTTGTTTTCACAACTGTAAAAACCTAAAAATAGGATAAATTTTCACATATGACAATACTGGTTGCAACGGGTCAGTTGAATATTTTCGCCGCTTGCAATTTGAATATCCGTTAGATGTCAACAAATACTTTCCAGTACATTTTTTTTGACATCAAATGTATAAATTTTCCAAAGCGAATCGAGCTGAATATACCCAAGGCAGGGTTACCATATGTGAAGATTTATCTTATTTTCGAAGTTTATCGGGATGTTAACAAGACTAAAAGATTTGTAAGAATATTATATTTGGTACTTTTAGTATATCCTTTTGACTAAAGTACTGACATATTTTCTTCTTTCCTTCATCAAAAGTATGAATTATGTGAACACATACATTCCAATAAGCACTCAAAAAATTAAAATTCAAGCACTTGAGATTTAACTGGAAACAAAGTTGATCTCAAACATTTTTTCAAGTAATATTCCAGTTTGCAAATATTTTGAAATAAAAAATCAAACAACATACAACATGTTCAAACCTTGTCAAATAAGTAATTTATTTTTTAATAAAATTAAAATTTTCGTAAAAATATCAAATATAAATAAAAAAAGTGTTTTTTTTTAAAACAAAAGGTGATTACAATCGTGAAAACAATAGTGAAAGTATATATGCAGAAAATAATTGTAAGAAAACTTGATGATTGAATTTTTCTTTCCATTTTAAAAGCATCGTTTTTGAAGCTTGAAATATACTTAATTTCAATTGTAATGCAAGGTTTGAATTACAGTATAATTCAAGGCTTGAATTGAAATGTTCGAATTGAATTAAAGTTCCCATTTCACTGGAGAATGCTATTGAAATAAGGTGTAAATCAAGCATAATTCAACCCTTGACAATTGAATATGTGGCTTGAATAACAATTGTTTTACACTTGATTTCAACCAAAATTGCTTATTGGGATATATCTATTTTATACAGATATATCCCAATTTTTTTAGACTTGAAGGTTTTTGAGAAAAAAAATATGAAAACGCTGGCCTCATGGTATAATTTCGCCTTGTGATTTTGGGTTTTAATACCGGTCGTACATTTACTTTAGAAGAAAAAAAAAAAAAAAACACGCATTTAATTTAAATCCCTACCACTTTCCTCGCTCAGTTCAAAAATTTAGTTTTCTTTAACGACTTACAGTATTGTAAAAATTTTGTTTTACCTTAAATCAGACTTATCCATTTGCAATTGCAGTCGCATTTCCTCGGACGCTCTCAATTTCAAAGTTAATTTTTCTATCATTTTCTCTTTGCTGCGCTCTTTGGCTTGTAAATTTTTAGCCGTAAGTATCACATCTTCTGGAATATTCAGACGCTTTCTTAACAAATTATTCTCTTGAACTATTTCATGCATCGAATTCAGTTCCATGACTAAGGCTCTGATTTGTTTATCTCTCGACTGCAATTTACTTTCCAAAGCAGAACATTTGCGTAAAGCCGATATTAGGCCGTCTTCGCCTTTTTGATAAGCTGTCAAAGCCTTAACAGCTTCCAAGGCTTGTTTGGCCTTAAGGGCACTCTCCTCTTCGGCTTTTTGTAACATATCAGAAAGTTCTTGACACTTTGCATTGCAAGCCTTTAAAGCCAATTCCACTGTCTTGCAACATGGACGTAGTTTGCGAGGATTGCGTTCTTCTTCCTTTTGGGCCGTTAATCTATTCATAAGTTTCGTGGAAGCAATCATTTCCTCAGCCATCATTTTGATTTTACTCTCCAATTGTTCGATTACCTTATCGCGCGATTCTAAAGACTATTTAAAAAAACAAATGCTTAAAATTATAATATAATCCCCCTTATTCCAGTTGTCGGGGCTTGTGTACCCGTTGTCAAAAACGCCTAACTCATGTTGGCAGGTTTATGCTATTTTTTAGACCTTATGGAACGAGTACAAAACTGTTCTCGAGAGCGAATAAACAAGCCCCAATTTTTTTGTATGTATTGTGCTAAAGTGATGTTGATGTCGACAACTGGAATAATGGTAAAAATACAGCACTCGATATCGCACAAAATTTTGAAAATATTTCAATAGAGTTTATATGGAAATATTTGAACATTTCTATCGATATCGAATGGCGTAATTTGCCTCCAGTATTTTTGAAAATGACAACCATGGACACTTAGTAAGGGAGCAGTTCTCTAGTTTACTCATAATTTATACCCGAAATTGTGAAATGCTCTCTTACCGCCATTTTGCCATTTTCGCATTCAAAACAACTCACACTCTCTTTCTCAATGTAGAAATTATATGCAAAATTTAGTGGTATTCTGAGTATGCCTGGCTAATTTAAACATACCTGCTGCAATTTATGTAACTCCTCCTGTTCATACGATTGCTCACTTTCGACATTGGCTTCAGTTTCCTGCTTCTGACTGCCAGTATCTTCCTGGAGTTCATTTTTATTCTTCAACTTCTTCAATTGTTTGTCTTTCTCTTCCAACATGCGCTGCCAGGAAAGAGCTTTCGCTTCTAACTTTTCCACAAACTCTTTTAAATCATTCTCGCTCTTTTCTCGCTCATCTTCTAAATATGTTATGTTGCCCTCCAAGCGTTTGATTTCTATATACAGATCTTGTACAGATTCTTTTAGAGCTATTTTCTCACTTTCCAAAAGTGTTATATCGGCTTTTAGCTGCAACTGTGTATCTTTGGCGTGCTGGAAATCCTTTTCCAATATCAAAATCGTTTTGGACTGCTCGATGTTTTGATTTTGTAAAGACTTTATGAAAGAAAAATGGGAATGGATTTAGTAAGAATTTCTTTAAATAAAATTTTGTAACCCAAGAAGAAAATTGGATTTGGAGTTTAAATATTGATTGATTGACTTATCTATCTCACTCACCTCGATTTCTTTTAGCAAACGTTTAATGTGTTTATTCTTGGTATTGATGCTACGTAGCAGCGTCTCCTGTTTATCTAATTCGGACAAGGGATCCGATGAATCCTTGTCGCTGGCATCCGCATTGGCAACCTCGCGTAAATGATTTTGCAAAGAAATAATTTCCTCAGTTAACTTTTAGAAATAAAGCAAAAAAGAAGACTTTACTTTAAGTTATAAATAAATAAGCTGCTAATGCTGAATCATCACCTCTTTTATTCTATTTTTATATTCAAGTTTTTCATCCTCCAAAGTGGCCACCATGCGCTTTAGTTTTTCGTTTTCTTTGAGTAAACGCTCGTCAGGGAATTCTGTGCAAGCAAATAAGATTTTTAAACTTTTATATGCTAAACATATTCCTACCTGAACTACTTTCTTTGTCTTTTGTCTCTTCCAGTTGTTCTTCCAAGTCCTTAATCTGCTGGCCTTTGTATTCCAATACAGCCAATGTCAACTGCAAAGTCTTTCGTAATGATTTTTTAGGCAACTCTTCTATGGCCTCTGACAGCTCCAACAGGGTTTCGTAAAGTTCTTCTTTCTGTTGTGTGGAGAAATCTCGAAATTTTCTTACCGAAACCGCTTCGGGTAATTCCATTTTTATTTTTAAATTAATTATGTATATTTTTCTTGATTTTTTCTTACTTTAATAATTTATTAAAACTTTAAAATTAAAATCTTTTTTTTTTGACGTTAATGAATAATGAAAAGGATATGTAGTATGTATGCACTTTTTGCCATGCTCTTTTTCCCTTATTAAATCGAGTGATTTCGCGTTACCTTGACTACGATTTCACTCAAAACACAAGTGTAAAGTTGCTACTGCGGCGGAGGGTTTGTGTTTGAAGGTGAATATACGGTTGGTTGTGGTTGTCAACCAGCGTTGCCAAATGTGCAGTTTTAACTGATTTTAGCATTTTTTTAAGCATAGAGCAGTTTTGCAGTTTTTTGCTTAAAAAATAAGTTTTTATATAAATTGAGCAGTTTTTAATTTTTATTTTATTTCAAGTTTGTGATTTTAATTCTGATATATGAAGCCATAGTTTTACCCATTTTGCTTAATATAATGATTAATAATAATTTATTGCTGAAGATTTATTAGTACTTTTGCAAACATCAAGAGAAAATTGCTTATGGAATTTGGTCTTATTGTTTGCAAGTTGGGTTCATACGGACGTAGCACTTCCTTTATTCATATGAATTCGAATTGCCTTATCGAAAAAGAAAAACAATTTTTTTCATTGAAATAATTCGATCCCTTATAGAATGAGATAAAACACGATGAAATATATCTATCTATATAATTAATAGGCGAACATGTTTTTTGTAATCCCTTTTACGCTGGTACCACCGCACCGATTTTAAAAAGATTTATATGGTTTTAAAGGATTTTTTATACAGATGTGCAGAATTTGTATTTTCTTGAAATCGGTTTAGTATTTTGGGAGCTATAAGCGCATTTATTAGCTTACAAGTAAAAAAGAAACTAAACATGAGTGTGTGTGTGTGTGTGTGTGTTTGTAGTATTTCTCTTGACCTTACAATTGTTTTTCTCTTATTTGTTGTTGTATCAAAGCCATAATACTTAAAGGAAGAGAGTTGAATAAATTGAATTAACTTGGTTAAAGGGATTTTGTTTATGTTTTTTTAATTTCATGTATTATTTAATTATGCTTGCATATGTATGTATGTAAGTTTGTGTGTGGCTGTGTTTTAATGAATTTTTTTATGACGTTTAGATACATTTTCTTTGAATCTTAAATTATTTACATTTTGATTCTAGAATACGGACGAGTGTGTCGTCCGTTTGGTATATCTAGTTCCAAATTAAAGGATAGGCCCCATAGCAAAATTTTGGTATTTCACAGAAAAAAACAACATTTTATTTTGGCTAAGCAAGTGTATTAAATAAATAAATATATCATTGTGCAATAAAACAAAATCTTAAAAAACAAATGCAAACATTTTAGTTACCTTATAAGGTAAATATATTTATTGAATTTTTGATCCACTTACTTCTTTAGGTTGATTCGGACAAAAAAGAATTTCCCTGCGTAATTTAATGCGAAATATTTCATAGTGCAACTAATACACTTCCATTTCAATTAATTAAAAACTTTATAAATTTGTTGAGCCATATTTTTTAACTGATGCCGATGAGGCTTTCGAGATGGTAAAACGTAACAACTTGACAAACATTATTAGGACATGATATAAAAATATGTCAGGTATAGACGTATGGTTAACACTAGAGATGTGCACGTGAGTGTTTTCTGACTCACGACACGCACGCTCACGCAGAAAAATATTTTACTCACGCACTTTCACGCACGAATGATTTTGAACATTTTCACGATCACGCACGCTCACGAATAAAATATTTTTAATCACGCACGAGTGGTTTACAACTTATCACGATCACGAAGGCTCACGAAGAAGTATATTTCTAATATAACTTGTATGTTTTTTGGGTTGAAAAATAGGTTCTTACATATACATATGTACATATCTATGTATATCTATGTAAAATTTATAATGTAAATTAAATAAAGCAAAGTTAATTTAATATCGTTTTAAGTATTCGTATTCGCGGATATCATTTTAAATATTCGAATTCGAATTCTCGTATATCAAAAATTGACATTCCGCACATGTATGTATGTATATATACATACATAATATAAATGTGTAGGTAAGACGTATGATCAATTAAATAAATTATAATCAAATAAATGAGAAAACATAAAATTTCTAAAAATTTTTCTGTTACGTAACATTTTCAAAGACTCCCCCCACCCCCACCATAACAAATCATAACAAAACTCGAACCCCACCCCTCCCCCCTACAGCGTTACGTAGTATATGGACGGCCCCTAAAGCAAAAACATTTTCTGCGGTACAATTCCTCAGTAGTATTGTTGACAAAGGCACTGTTGAATCAGTAGTGTTTCTCAATTGATACTTCCTACATGGTATCTAAGAAACATACATACATACATACTTACAAAGCTCTATGTACCCATCAAAAACGAATTCGTAAAGAATTCGTAACGATTGGTCGACAAAATCTTCCGATTTCGACACCGAAATCGTAACAATTTTTGTATGAAATGGTTGACACGACTTCGTAACGATAAGTCGGTACGAATTCGTAACGACATGTAGGTACAATTTTTTTTTTTTGCTTTTATAGCAGAGTACCGCTTCACCGTTATATTGCTGCTATTGTCGAAATAATTTGCACATACTCACGTTTTTTAATATTTGTTACAATCGTTTTTTTATGAACATATACATATTTATTTAAAAAAAATTTTCAC
Source organism: Tachina grossa (assembly GCA_949987645.1). NCBI lineage: Eukaryota > Metazoa > Arthropoda > Insecta > Diptera > Tachinidae > Tachina > Tachina grossa. The sequence continues at coordinate 26,581,910 of OX465276.1, read as the reverse complement.
AGACTTTTACTTATGTACTCAAAAATCAAAGTTTTAATGTTTAAAACAAATTATTCACAGAAACTACCGAAATGTCTTAACGAATTCGGTACGACAAGTCTGACTTCAGAAAAATTCGAAACATTTTGTTTGGGGGGTATTCATTATGTTTGTAAGCTCATACAACCATACATATTACTATACATATGTATATGCATTTATTATTATAAAATAATATTAAATGCAGGAATGTTATCTTGTGAGAGCGTGAGAATTCGTGCGTGATTATTAAAAAAAAGCTCACGCACGATCACGCACTAGTAAATTTTTTCAGTCACGCTCACGCACTCACGCGTGATTAGTTATAATATTTGATCACGAATCACGTGAATCACGCTTGACTCACGCGTGACACGATAAAATCACGACTTTTGCACATCTCTAGTTAACACCCCCCCCCCAAAAAAAAAAAAAAAAAATAAAAAATACTAAAGAATTTTTTATGAGCAGTTTTTTCACATGAAAACCAGGGGCCTAATTCCTGCACTCGTGATCGGAATTGCATTCGAATAGAAATTAATTTCGATGTCAAGAAATTTTCCGATGATGTCACTCGCTACTAAGCGAATCGAGTTTTTGTTTCAGTGTTGGAAAAAGTCAAATATATTTATATATAAATTCATTTCACAACACTGAATAAATCGTAAGCAAAAGCATATGTTTGTATATATGTATGTGTGCTAAAAGATATGTATGTACGTACATACACACGTATGTATATGCAGAAAAAAGAAACGAATATACATAAATGTTATTTTCATTTTAATTTAATTAATAACTTAATAATAATAAAGTTAGAGAATAGAGCACTAGCCACATTTTCGAATCTTTTATTGGTTAACCAGAAGCAGGTAGGTAGGTAGACAAAACATTGTATGCAAAGTCAGTGTGTTCTGTTATATTTAAAGTTAAGTAGAAATTCTTTAATTTGTATTTTTTATACGTACATTTGTGCATTCATTCATTTATAAATAAATAAGTCAAATATTGAACATACATTTTCTTTTTCTTCGCTTTTTCTATGTTAAACATGATTTCGAATGCCTTTTTGCTTGCGAGCAACAACATGAACGGATGCATTCGAATGTATGCACGTTATCGAATGCTGTCATTAGAAATTTCGATATGTGTTATTCGAAACCGAATGCGAAAATTCCAAAAGTTAAAAAACTCGCACATTCGAGTAAAAACTCGCTCGCAATCGAATGCGGGAATTAGGCCACAGTTTGTTTATTCTAAATTTTCAGTTTTCCAAAAAAATATTATGGCAACGCTGTTGTCAACGGTTAAACAGCGTTTGTACGGAATGTGTGTGAATGGTTTGATTTACATAGATTATTTTGTTTTTGTTTTGGCCGTTAAGGGTTTTTATTTTGATTCTTCTTTTGTTGTTTACTATATAAATAGAATGAAAAATTTAAAGATGGATATACAAGAAGTTTGTTAGCGGCCAAGGCATGAATATGAGTAATGTTATCAATTTTTGTTTGTTTTCCTTTTCTATTTTTTTTTTACAAATTTTCATTTCATTTGTTGCACATATTTTTTCTCACTACTTTGCACAGTAGGTAATTTGACCCGGAATATTGGCCAAACAAATTTTTGTTTGCACTAACAATAATAATGTTTTTGCTAATGAAGTTCGCTGAAGAATATATCAAAGCAAATAACTGCATATTTGGTTTTTGTAAAAAACAAATATCAGCCCATAAATCGGTCAGTCGAAGTTGACATTTGCAAGCAACGTGCTTGATATAAATTAAAATGTTTTTAATGAGTTATTAAACAAAAATAAGAAAATCGTGCACAATATGGCGAAGAGAGGGGATAGTAAGTATCCAGCAAAAAATTCCGCATTACCATCGGAACTACTTGCCATATAAAAAAAGTAAGGACATCCTTCCCAAGAATCGATTAGCAAAACAACCAGAAAAAGGTAAAGCAAAACGTTCGGCCCTGTTCTGTAAACCGAATCCGAGAAAATTTCTCGTTTTCAAAAAATTTATAGTGGTCTTGCAGACGGTCTAGCGGTCTCCACTAGCCATGAACTTGGTATGGGCATCATGCCGGACATCGCAAATGGCTAGTATCCTAGCCAATAAAATATATATATATATATATATATATATATATATATATATATATATATATATATATATATATATATATATATATATATGTGGTCACAGCGATGCGTATAAGGCCAAAGCAACGATGTCTTTGAGGACATTTGTGGTATTTAAGCCCAGACCGCAAATACCCATATTCATACCGATACGTTTGAGGTCATACACCTTTGGGGACATTTTTTTCTATTTTTTATTATTAATTTAGTTAAATCCGCTTTATCCACATATTCATTAAAATTCACTCTTTTATTAATATACAGCTTTTAAATGTATTAATTTTATATTTTAAGGGTCTTATGCAAAAAACTTAATAAAGCTTTGCCAAGCAATGTTAAGTAAAGTTGTATTCTAAAAAAATTATTTTATAAAAATTCTAAAGTAGGCAGCCACGTTTGTTAAGACTACTTTAAGTTGATATTTCCAAAATGTGTGTTTTGTACCTCAAATATTTTTATTAATATAGCACATACTGATTCATGTTACATCTGAAAATGAAGCTAGAAGTGCCTGCTCTTATCTTAAATTTATTATTTCTGTCATGTAATGGGAAACAACACCAAATTATCCAACTGATGCGAAATACATAGCAAAATCCATAAAAAAATATTAATATAAATACAATTATACAAAAATGTTTTACCCCCAGTTTTTAACTTAAAAATTAAGTACGTAATTAGCTAATTTTTATTTAAAATTAAGTTGTAATTAAATACGATTTAATTTTTTCAGTGGTTATTTAAAGTTCTTATTAAATTACGTTGAAAGTACGGTAGCACTTCAAAATTTCTCAGTATTATTGAAGGCTTTTCAAACAGCAGCTGTTTAATGTAAACAAAAAAGTTAGGTTATCAACATGTAGAAAATTAAATTGCATAAAAACTCATTTTATGAGACCAAAAGAACATCATAATGACTTTTTATATTACTTTATTCCATGATATGAAACTTTGTACTGTATATGTTATATATTTATGAAATTTAAACGAAATTCTTTTTAATACGATCGCATGATGCTCATGTGCATGTTTTCAGTAAACACACACACACATAAAAACATATGGTACAATCATAAAACTTAAGTAGTGTTTAATTTCGCAAGGTTGGGCATTTAATTATTATTTAAATAAGCACTCAAAAACACAATTTCGTATTTAATTAGAACTTAAAAATAATTACGGTTTGATTACCAACTGAAAAAATGGGCATTAGTGATGTACATACAAAATCGAAAAAAGCTGGATATTCAAATACTCGTTTCATTCGAATAAAACAAATTGTAATAATTTTTCACATTTTTTTACATTTACTTCATAGTTGTGTTTATCTGTTTTATTACCATGTCAGAAGCTCATATTTTTTAAATTAGGTAGCTTTACTTCAAGATAATGAAAATTTATTTAATAAAATAAAAAATTATTTGAATACCCGAATGAAATTTTATTCGATTTTGTACATCATAAGCTGTGAAGTGGTTGTTGAACACGGTGGTGTTACCAGTATTCATTATTAGATAACAAAATAATTAAAGTTGTCTTTTGCATATGATTTCTTAACAAATCTATGAATTTTTGTTTCCGATAATGAAAAGAGAATAACAAGTTCGTTTGCTTTTAGGCATTAATTTTGATAGTAAGACATATATGTTGTACAACGTACATACATTTTATGTACATATCGTTACCTTAATAATGAAAGGACCTAACTCATTATTTTTTTGAAATCAAGACTTTTACATTTTGCGATACATTAGATGTTGTTCTATCGAAGTATACAAAAATCTCGAAACCAAAAAAATAATGAGTTAGGGCCTTTATATATTAAGTTAGCGATATGCATGTGCATATGTGTGTATGTTGGTATGTCTTATATTAGTTACGCACTTTCGTCGAATGCGTGTCCATCATCAAGCCAAAGTGCAATTGCGTGGACACTTCCATATATTGAACAGATATAACGTCGGGCGCCCAAAGGGTGGAAATCTACATATGGACACCACTTTTGTGATATGGGTATCAAATGAAAGGGATTTTCAAGAAGATATTTAAAAATGAAACGGAAAAAATGGCGGACGCGCCTAGAGGGTGGACATCTGGGTATGTATATCACTTTTACGATATGGGTATCAAATGAAAGGGATTTTCGAGAGGATAACCAAAAATTAAATGGCAAAAATGGCGGAGTCGTCCAAAGGGTGGACATCTACACTTTTCTGATATGGGTATCAAATGAAAGGGAATTTTAAGAAGATATCCAAAAATGCAATGGAAAAAATGGCGGACGTGCCCTAAAGGTGGACGCCTGGGTATGTACATCACTTTTACGATATGGGTATCAAATGAAAGGGATTTTCGAGAGGATAACCAAAAATTAAATGGCAAAAATGGCGGATGCGTCCAAAGGGTGGACATCTACACTTTTGTCATATGGGTATCAAATGAAAGGGAATTTTAAGAAGATATCCAAAAATGCAATGGAAAAAATGGCGGACGTGCCCTAAAGGTGGACGCCTGGGTATGTACATCACTTTTACGATATGGGTATCAAATGAAAGGGATTTTCGAGAGGATAACCAAAAATTAAATGGAAAAAATGTCGGGGGCGCCCAAAGGGTGGACATCTACACTTTTGTGATATGGGTATCAAATGAAAGGGAATTTTAAGAAGATATCCAAAAATGCAATGGAAAAAATGGCGGACGTGCCCTAAAGGTGGACGCTTGGGTATGTACATCACTTTTACGATGTGGGTATCAAATGAAAGGGATTTTCGAGAGGATAACCAAAAATTAAATGGAAAAGATGGCGGGGGCGCCCAAAGGGTGGACATCTACACTTTTGTGATATGGGTATCAAATGAAAGGGAATTTTAAGAAGATATCCAAAAAATGCAATGGAAAAAATGGCGGACGCGCCCAAAGGGTGGACACCTGGGTATATACATCACTTTTACAATATGGGCATCAAATAAAAGCGATTTTCGAGAGGATAACCAAAAATTAAATGGAAAAAATAGCGGGGGCGCCCAAAGGGTGGACATCTACACTTTTGTGATATGGGTATCAAATGAAAGGGAATGTTAAGAAGATATCCAAAAATGCAATGGAAAAAATGGCGGACGCGCCCAAAAGGTGGACACCTGGGTATGTACATCACTTTTATAATATGGGTATCAAATGAAAGGGATTTTCGGGAGGATAACCAAAAATTAAATGGAAAAACTGGCGGGGCGCCCAAAGTATGGACATCTACACTTTTGTGATATGGATATCAAATGAAAGGGAATTTTAAGAAGATATTAGTGTTAGCGTTTTTGAAAATTTCAAGAGTTTGCACTCACGGTTTCCAAGATACAGCAAGTTGTCAAAATTACATAGTCAAAATTGCATTAACTGACAGAACACCCTTCAATTTAATTTTTGTTTTACATTTTAGTGTTAATTGTTGTAGTCTGTATAAAAATACACTAATTTTACAAATTTCAAGTCTCAGTATACATATGTACATAATTGTATGTATGTATATTACATGGGATTTTAAAATTTTTCCTTACTTGTTTTAGAACACCCTTTAATTTTTAACTCTCAGGTTCTACATACTCTGTCCAAATTTCAGGTCCGTAGCTCTTACGGTTCCTGAGAAAATAGTGTGTGAAGGACAGACGGACAGCGTAGCGAAAACAATAGGGTTGCTTTTCACCTTTGGTGTACGGAACCCTAAAAAAGCAGGGGTGCTAAGTCTGCCTTTACATATGTATGCGAAATGTCCGTCCACATATGCCAATATTTGCTCTGAATTTATTTTGCTTTACAAATAATAATAAAATAAGTAAATTTTATGAATATTAAATGAATAGTTTTAAAAATACAAATAATTTTATTGCATTGTTATTTAGCACATGAAATTTGTTTTATATACTCGTAGCTAAGCAGCATAGCTTTAACCGGCTGTCCTAAGACACCTCTCTTCTGTTTTATTCAAACAAACTAATAAATAAGAAATTTGTTGGCCATCTTAAGCCAGTACGATTTCAAATTTTCGCATTTATAAATGTGTAAACCATGGGCCGTCAGATTATGGGTCGCATGTTTCCACAGACAAGGAAATACTGGGTGTCTTCACCTAAGAAGAGATTTGATTCGATGAGGAAAAAACGTTTATTTTTCAATGCTTTGCTATAACTAGTGGTCAACGCAACAAATTACGATTTGCCAATTACGATTAGAGGGTAAAAATGTTTTCGTTTTTATAAAAAAAGTCTAATCCCATTTATTTTTTTACACAATTACATTTAGCTTCAACTATAATATAATTATTAATAAAGAAATCCATTAATTAAAATATATATGTACATATGTATGTATTTATGTATGTATGTCTATACTAGTTAATTTGAAGAATTTTTGTGGATTTTAATGACACTCCAGTTCATTTAATTTTCTTTTCTTCATATACATAAATTCTATATTTTTTGGTTCAGTGTATGTGCGTAAAATAGGAAAACCAATTTAACAAGTGTTAACAATAACTTCGTCATTTTTTTAAAATATTTGTTTAGTTTTTATTTATTTTTCATAAATTTTTTATAATATTGACATGCTCATGTTGTTTTGAAGTTGATTAAAAATGCGTATTAAGTGTTAACGAAACGAGGGTTGTCTGGATATGCGTATTATTTGGAGTTGTATCCAACAGCTCACTTTACAGTTGCAAGTAGAGCGACAAAATGGCAAATAGTGTTGGTAATTGGTGTTTTTTTTTTTTTTTGAAAATTGTTATAATTATTAATTAAATATTATTATTTTATTTATTTCTTAAAGTATTTTCTTTATTAAAACTTCATTAAAATTGATTATTGAGGTGTTAGCTGGATCTTATGCGCATTTCACGGTTGCTAATGCTGATCATCAGGGAACCTTTACTCAAAAATTTCTTAGATCAACTAGAGTTATTCGCGTATGATGTATGTTAAACTTTCATTTACACAAATGAGTAGTTCAACTATTACCAAAGTTGAGACAAGAACTCAATAATCAATACATATATATATATATATATATATATATATATATATGTTTTTTAATTTCTTAACTACTTTACCTATCATTGCTACATTGCACAGTAGGTAATTTGAACCGAAATCTTGGACAAAAATAACTTTTTGCAGTAACAATAATAATGATAACTGAAATAACTGTATATTTGGTTTTTGTAAAAAACAAATATCAGCCCATAAATCGGGCAGTCGAAGGTGACATTTGCGAGCAACATGCTCAATGCAGCATACAAAGTGTAAATTTAAATATTTAAAATATTTAAAACGTTTTTTGTGAGTTATTAAACAAGAAGAAGAAAATCGTGGTTAAGAGAGGGGATAGCAAGTAATTTATAAAACCAAAATATTTTGGTGGGCGTTATAGAGTTTGTTAAAAAAAAATGTAATTCTAACTTAACCTCAAATAAATCACTTTTTCCATAAATATAAACTTCGCATAAGCTTTTGATAACTGCAGTGATTTTCCCTGATGAAAAGTGTTAATATAATAATTCTGAATGAATTTTTATTTTTCGTTTGAGTTTTTAATTAATATTATTTTCTTTCAGACAGTCTCAGCTTGAAATATACTGAACTTTTTACTGTTTGGATTTGTGAAAATTATAAAAAGGAAAACACTGATGCTGTTTACAATTTTATTATCAGTGAAATTGATTTCGAGATACGTATTTGCTATTTTAACTTTCTTCATTATTTGGCAACCCTATAATTTTCCACTATAATTCTCATTAAGGTCTTAAACACGAAAATTTTTAGGTGTTTTACCATACATTAACGTGTTTTATTAAACATCTGAAATAAGGTGTTTTAGATTTAAACACACTGATAAATAAATGGAGTATTTGCCCGAAACATTGTTTGAACAGAAAACAGCCAATTCGACAGATGTATGTAGCTCCAACAGTATGGCCGCTATCAGTAGTCAATGTTCTGAAATCCCTTTTGGAAGACCCTATAAATTAATATTGCTCAGCACATTTTGTTATTAACCAAATTTTTAAGCATTAGAATTTTAGAAAAACAGAATTATGTTTTTCTAAAACGTACTCGTAAACAAATTCATACATACATACATACATATGTAAGACTTCATGTTGATTTAGCCATTTTGTTTTTTTTACTTCTTTTGCGTCTTAATCTTATTTCGGTGTTGAATAACTTTTAATATTAATACATACATACATACATACATACATACATAGATACATACATACATACATACATACATACATACATACATACATATGCACTCAGAGACGGTACCCTGCAGAAAGTGCGAATAGTGAAATTGTGGTGATTTACTAGTGACGTTGTCAGTAGCACTACTGACCAGGTATACCCTAGCCAATGGTATCATCTATTGACATTTAACATTAGCTTGTCATTGAAAATCCACCACTATACTATAGCACAACTGACTTAGTATTTCTTTCGGGAACACATGGAGACATTGGCACCAAAGATTCACTAGTAAATTTTATGGGCTCTAGTCTACAATATCGATATATCCTCTGTCGTTGTCAATAGTAAACTTATAGTGATTTTCTAGTGACATTGTCAATAGTGCTACGGACTAGGTGTACCCCAGCCAATGCAAATGCCTATTGACAAATAACATAGGGTTGTCATTCAAAATCTATCAGTAGACTTTAGCACTATTGAGAAGGTAGTTCTTTTACGACCATATGGAGATATTTGAACCGAAGATTCGCTCGTAGATTTTAGTGACCCTCGTCTACATACATATATTTATTTAATATTATTGCACAACATAATAAGAAAGAAAAACAAACTATTGACGCGTTCATTGACAATATCACCAGAAATACACTAGAACTGTCGTCTCTAACGTATCTCTACTCGCGCATAAAAGGAAATTTGTCGACATTTTAACTAGTGCAATTGTCGCTGGAGAAAGAGTATTGACATAGAGACATATGGTTCTAGGTTGACTAGAGGGTAGTTTGGCGAAAACTATGCTAATAAATATCTATTCAATGCACTGACTTACACGGGCATAATTGTGCTGGCATAACATGCCAGTTTGTAGGTGAGAGAGGCAAAGAGAGTGGTTTTGCGGTCGGCATAACTTTTCAACCAGCTTCAACCCCGCATTAGCAGCATAAAACCAATACACATACAACTTAAAAAACAGCAAATGTTAAATGAATACTAAAAACACTAACACACACACAGCTGTGTATACGAATACATTTTGTGCCAGATGAATTAGTTTCGTGTAATTTGGAAAATAACAAAAAATTTTGCGGCTTAAAAATTGTTCTCGTCTAAACTACCTCAATAAACTGTAAAATTCATTATTACAATTTAAAGACAGTTAAAAGTAGGATTTTGGGGGCTGTGAAATAAGGCCAAATAAATAATGTTCAAATAAGAAATGAACTAAGTCCCAGTGAATTAAACTCCAAAGAAATGAAATATGGCCCGAGAGAAAGTTTATGAACAAATTACATCCAATATAAATGAAATAAATACCAGTTAATTTTAATTATTATTCGAACTCCATTTGTTTCTATATTTGTGATTTGAACGGGCTAAGGTTCGTATTGCTTTTTAAGCCAAATTACATGTGATAATTATTAATGAACAAATAACAACAAAGTCTGTTGTAAATATTCTGACTAACAACACATAGTTGAACGGAACAGCCAGCCGTTTTCGAAGGCTAAACTAAACGATGAACAGTAAAGGCATTTACCATAGATGAGCACTGCAGTACCACTAAAATTTCAGTAAAAATAATAAAAAAAAAGCAATGTGAGTCCGATCACAGGGGAGATGTGTAAACATCTAGTAATAAAAAATTTGTTTTAAGTTGGAAGTACTTTTTCTTTTAGTATATTTTTATTAACTAATCAATTAAAAGTATCAAAACTTATAATGTTGTAAAAACATAGGAATTTGCTTGTTTTTGTTTGTTTTATTTAACTTATTTGGTTAGTAGGTAAATGGGCACACTGCAGTATATATGTATGTACTGCATTAAAAATTGCAGTAAATTTACTGATTACTGAAAAAATTCAGTAAATTTTTACTGATAATGAAATTTAATTTGCATTATCAGTAAAATCGTACGGCTGTATTCATATTAATTTAAAAAAAATATACTAAAAGCATAAGTACTTCCAACTTAAAAAAAAAAAATTTCATTACTAGATGTTTACACATCTCCTCTGTGATCGGACTCACATTACTTTTTTTTTCTTAATTTATCCCATACTTTTGTTTAGCAAATGCAACTTTTAACGTCGGAGAAAGTTCAAAACCTGAAACTTGTACCCACCTTTCACCCTTGGAGTACGGAACCGTAAAAATAAAATTTCCTTACACTTCCCCATTTGCGGGATTTACTATCTCTCCCAAGACAGTTCAATCGCCACAAGTCCAGCTGATTAATGTGTTCAATACATAAATATGTGCAACTCTGCATGAAGTGGGTGCAATCAGAACTTCTGGAAGCCTTTATTTGTCAGTCACAAGGCCTTTTTAACCCACTCCATGCTCTTGCAGTTTTTACACACAATGTCATTAGCCGGCCAAGGCCTTCTGCGTTCACTTACTCAACAGGCGTGCTAAAAGGCCTTCTTCAGCATGCATTTGCATTTTTATTGACGTTGTTGTATTCTTTTGTTTTATCAGTTTATCAGTATGTATGTAAAAGGGAGCATTTAGGCCTTCCATAAGGTCTTGGGAAGGGAAGCAGGCAAAGTGTACTTCACATTTCATTATAATTGATATTTATTTAACTGAGTAAAAAACATTTATTAAGGACTTATTTGTTCAACTGTTTTGTTGAACGTGTAATGAAAATTAGTTTTGTCTTGACTCCAAAGAACTCGCTCACTCTTATACTCTGTGAATGCCGCTAATCCTCTTAATGTGTGGTCAGGGTTGTCAGATATGGCGATTTTTTCAACTTGTTTGGCGTCAAAATTTTTGATTTATTAACGTGGTTATTTTTCTGGTGATAAATAATCAATAAAAAAAAATATTTTACCTATAAGTAAAATATTAATTTGGGATTATTAGTGCGTTTAAAAAACTTTAAGCTTAAATTTTAACAATTCCCATAAAAAAATCAATAATTATTAAATTGACTGCACCAGGTCAAAAAATACTTGTGTGGCAACACTCTATTCTTAAATAGCTGTTGTTGTTATTTACATTTATTTTCTTTTTACATACTTTTACAATTACAATTTGAAGCTGAAAAAAAGTCAGCCAATGTAGCAATGGTAAAGTAAGAAAATAAAAAACATGTTGATTATTGAGTTCTTGTTTCAACTTTGTTATTTGTTGTTGAGCTTCTCATTTGTTTAAATGAAAGTTTATAACATAATAACTCTAGTTGTTCTTAGAAACTTTGGGTAAAGGTTCCCTGATGATCTGCATTAGCAACAAACCCCTCAATAATCAATTTCAATGTATTTTTAATAAAAAAAATATTTTACTTAATAAGTAAAATATTAATTTGGGATTATTAGTGCGTTTAAAAAACTTTAAAGATAAATAAATTCGTTGGCGATTTTTATAGCTGTTTTATTTTACAAAATTAAAATTGAAAATTTTTGTAATTCAGGAAAATTACGAGTAGTTTGTTGAAGGAGTAGTTCCAAAAACAAATCCTAAAAAAACTCGTCTGCAAGAAATTAAAACAGTTTAATTTTGATGATTTTGCTTATATTAATTATAGCAAGTATTAACGCGCTTTAAGAAGAAATTATTTTCGGCGATTTTCTTCTCAATTTCTATATCATTATTTTATAAAAATTTATATTAAATAAATGTTTTATATAAAAACAAATTTATTATGAAATATACATAGGCCCAATTCATACGATGATTTAAAAATCTTGTTTTATTTTTTATTCTCTTTAAAAGTTGCTTCCAAAAACATTTTACATTCATACGATGATTTTTTCCATGTTTCTAGTTTTTATTTTTTTTTCTTCCAAAAATTGTATCAGTGTTGCCAGTAGATTTAAAAAAACCCGTTTTTTCCCTAAAATCTACAAACTTTAGCAATTTAATTTAAAGAAAGATAAACTAAAAATTGAATTGAGGCATAAACACATTTTCCATAAAAATTTACACAAAAAGTAGCACCAGAAAGCAGTCGAGAGATAGAATCTATTTTATTTTGACAGCGTTTTTTCTTATCCTCTCACATATAAATAAATATTCTCTCAGCAATATACCAAAGACAGGCACTGTGACACTAAAATAATTAGATAAAAGTCTATGTAATTTCGAGCAAAAACAAATTTTGAAACGTTTTATGAGCAAAAATATATTTTTAATATAGTTATTTTTACATTTATGCACAAAAAAATGCAATATGAGAATAAAAAATACCTACATTTTGTCCAAAATATGTAAAATATTTTTGCGATATTCCCTATACTCATATATTAGTGACGACAAAAATACCTACAGGTAAGGCCGGGTTTCCATCTGTGTTCCATGTACCACACAAGCGTAAAAAAAGCGTAACCACTAATTACTAATGAAAAACTTTTAGATTCAGACATGTATTTATTAAGTTAAATAGTTGCATACATAACTAATAGACAATTTCATAGAATACTTCATGATTGAAAACTGTTTAAATTAATAAATATATGTCTGAATCAAACAATTTTTTATTAGTAATTAGGTGGTTACGCTTTTTTGGGCAAATGACACACAAGAAATGCCAGATGTAAACTCAGCCTAACACTGTTTTGTATTAAAAAAAAGCTGTTGTCGCATTCAATGAAAAAATAAAACAAAGCAACATAAAAAAAAATTAAAATATGTGTAAAGAAAATTTGAAAAAAAACTCGTAGAACGGAAAATGTGATTTTTTTCTATCCCTTTTGCTTTTCTATACCCTTCGCCGACAAACTCTAAAAATCGTGTTTCAAAAAATCAATGTGTGAATTACATGATATATATTAAGAAAAACTACATAAAATTCATTTTGGTGACTTTTGGTGATTTTTAAAATAAATTTGGCGAAATAGTTCCAAAACAAAATCTGACAACCCTGAATGTGGTTTATTGTAAGCAAAGTAGAAAATGAAAAGAAAAGTAAACTAATGAGTAATTGGTTTGAAAAACTAAATGTGTGTCTGGCAAAGTGATTGGCTTCTTAAGTTATAAAGAAGTAAATAAAAATAAAAACTTTTTAAGCGGATTTCTTAGCAGATTTTTTTTGCACAATTTTCTTTTTATATGCATCATTAAATGTTATTTAACTTTCATATTTTCTATTTGCAGTCAAGTAGTTTTTGTTTATTTCAGCTTATTTTACTATAAGATACAAGAAATGAGAATTTTACGTTTGTATGTGGAATGTATGTATATAAATACATATTTGTTTAAGGCAGTGTTGCAGCGCCTCTGGTGCCAATGAAGCGTACTAAAAGTTGGAGCTATTCTATTGGTTATTTTTACTTTGCCTATGATTCTGCTACACACTACCAACGAAGGAGGTCGCTATGATGTTATATTAGGATTAGTATCCGCTGAAGTCGGTATAGTTCAGTGACTATGCCTTCATCACTTGAACTTTCCTACAACAACTGAAACAAGCTGAAATGCACACCAAAAACATGTGTGGAGTTGTTATTTAATAAGTTTGCCGGTGACCGGTCACGAGCCAAGAACCTTGAGTTTTGTAATCAACATGCTAACTACTTCAGCATAAGCTGGCAACTTTCTCCGAAAATTCGGTTATGACAGATTTTCAACTAAAAGTAATGTAAACAAAGATTTAAAATATAAGAAATGAATAGCGCGTTTTTGTTATAAATAGTTTACAACGCTAATTGTGAGTATTGACTGTCTCTCATACTTATACTCGGAGTATGCATATACTCAGAGTATGAATATTTATTCGGACAAAATTAAAATACGCGCGATACTCAGAGTATTTATTCATCATACATCTCCGTAGGCATTTGAGTATATGAAATGGAATGGAAAATGTGTTATGACTGTTTGAAAACATTAATCACATAATAAGGAGGTAAACTTTAGAATAAATATAACCTTTAAGCAACTGATATTGTTCCTGAACATTTTTGATGTGTAAACATCTATACGCTAGGGGGTAAAATTTTTTTGGCTTTGATTCTTTGCTGAGATTTATTTGCTGAGATTTCTTTGCTGAGATTTCTTTGCTTTTTGCTTTTGCTTTGCATTGTCAAATCGGTGTGAGCTATGTATGAGTGTATTTGTGTTTGAAAGAAGCAATACCAAGCAGAGAAACAAGTCGACCGGCTCGAAGCCGACGGTGCGCCGCCGCCGGTTATTTTTCTGCATATTTCCGTACACCAAAGGTGAAAATGAACCGTAAGAGCTACGGACTTGAAATTTGGACACAATATGTAGACATTTGGCCACTACAACAACAAATACATGAGAGTTAAAAACTAAAGGGTGTTCCAAAACGAGCAACGAAAAATGTTAAAATCCCATGTAATATACATACATACAATTGTATGTACATATATACACTTGAAATTTGTAAAGTTAGTGTATTTTTATACAGACTACAACAATTAACACTAAATTTAAAAAGTTTAAATTAAAGGGTGTTCCATTAGTTAATGCAATTTTTACTTTGTAATTTTGACAACTTGCTGTATCTTGGAGACCGTAAGAGCAAAACTCTTGAAATTTTCATAAACGGTAAAACTAAAAAATCAAAAAAATATAAAATCGCCAAATATAAAAAAATCGCCAAAAACAAAAAAAAAATCGCCAAATCGAAAAAAGCACCAAATTAAGAAAAATCTCTAAGACTAAAATAAATCGCGAAAAACCGGAAAAATCGCCAAAATGAAAAAATCCTTCAACAAAAAAATCGCCAATATGAAAAAATCGCCAATATGAAAAAATCGCCAAAATGAAAAAATCGCCTAAATAAAAAAATCCCCAAAAACAGAAAAAATCGCCAAAAAGAAAAAAACCCCAAAAAACAAAAAAAAATCGCCAAAATGAAAAAATCGCCAAAATGAAAAAAATCGCCAAAATTAAAAAAAAATCGCCAAAATTAAAAAAAATCGCCAAAATGATAAAAAAATTGCGAAAACTAAAAAAACGCAAAAAGAGAAAAAAAACGCCAAAACGAGAAAAAAGCGATAAAACTGAAAAAAAATCGTTTAAACTGAAAAAACTTAAAAAAGGAAGAAAGCTAAATAAAAAAAATAAAAAATCAAAACCGAATGTGTGCGAGTCAAAGTCGCACTTTACTGAATTTATTTTAATTGCAATGCGTACACAAGAACAGAAACAACTAAACGATGAACAACAGGAATTAAAAATTAAAAAGTAAAAGTAATTTACCATACATGAGCACTTCAGTACCACTAAAGTTTCAGTAAAAACAATAAAAAATGCTTAACAAGTAAATTTTTACTGATTACTAAAATTTTGTTTCTACAATTTTTATAAATTGCCTAAATGATTTGTTATTTGAAATTTTACCAAGTGGCTAAATGTTTTTCATACAAAAGTTTCAAAATTTGAATGAAAAAACTTTGCCACTTGCTACAATTTTATTATGATTACGGCCCTACGATTTTACTGGTAATGCAAATTAAATTTCATTAGCAGTAAAAATTTACTGAATTTTTTTTAGTAATCAATAAATTTACTGCTTACTGCAATTTTGAATGCAGTACATACTCGTATACATATACTGCAGTGTGCCCAGTTACTAACCAAATAAGTTTAATAAAACAAACAAGAACCAACAAATTCATATGTATTTACAATATTGAAAGCTTTGATACTTTTAATTAATTAATTTAAAAAAAGATACTAAAAGCATAAGTACTTCCAACTTAAAAAAAAAATTTTCATTACTAAATGTTTACACATCTCCTCTGTGATCGGACTCACATTGCTTTTTTTCATAGAATTTGCCAACAAAATTTTTTGATGAACTGCTATTTTGTAATTTGAAAAGTGATAATTGTATTTCAACTAAGTATTTATTAAATCGCACTTTCCGTCCTTGTGATTTAATGAGTTGAACGTGTTAACGTTTTACCAATTCACGCTCCTGGCAGCACTGGTGCATGTAGTGCATGCAAATAAAATACCTGGGGGCAAATCACGGCATTCGATATGACTCGTAATTTAAAAATATTTCCATATAAACTGTATTGAGATATTTTTAAATTACGAATGCCGTTACTTGCCGCCTGTTCGTACTCATGTGTAGTCGAATAAATACTTAAAGTATTTTTATACTTATGAGTATGATTGTAGCTGATACAGTGTATACATTTTAGTTATAGCCGTTTGTGGTGCGTAATTTAAGAAATGTGTATGAACAAAGTCGTTGGTTATATGTGCCCTTAATTATGAAAGTGGTCTAAGTTATACGCATTTTAAAAAAAACTTAAAAACTTCAGTAAATATTTAATAAATTTGTATAAGTCGAGACTAGTATAACTCGAAATTAAAATGTTACATAATATAAAAACTTTTTTTAATTTGTTCGAATGTAATATACGAAATATCTGGACCAAAGAAATATATAACTAAGACCACTTTCATAATTAAGGGCACAATTTAGAAGGTTCCATTTACCTTTAAACAACTGATATTATTCCTAAACTTTTTTTTTTCGTAAAATTTTCCCAAAAAAATTTGTTAGTGATCTGATATTTTATAATTTGAAAAGTGATAAATGTATTTCTACTAAATATTTAGTTAGAAACGTTTTTAGCACACTTGAGAATTATTAAATCGCACTTTCCATCCCTGTAATTTAATGAGTTGAACAACGTTGCCATTCCTTTTCTGGCAGCAGTGGTGCTTGCAGTGCCTGCTAATAAAATACTCCTGTATATATATCCATGTGTAGTCTAATAAATACTTTAAGTATTTTTATTCTTCTGAGTATGATTGTAGCTGGTACAGTGTATACATTTTAATTATAGTCAGTTGTGCTGCGTAATTTAAGAAATGTGTATGAAAAAAGTTATTGGTTATATTCATTCAGTTTAAACTTAACAATATGTTTGCGTATCAGTATGGTTTTAATTTTTAACTGTAACACACTTTTAGTTTTTTTCATCC
This sequence comes from Tachina grossa, assembly GCA_949987645.1. NCBI lineage: Eukaryota > Metazoa > Arthropoda > Insecta > Diptera > Tachinidae > Tachina > Tachina grossa. Next base: position 26,564,589 of record OX465276.1, on the reverse strand, counting down.
AATACTCAAAGAGTTTTTAAAACGATACTTTTGTAATTTTCTAGTAGCCTCAACATTTTTGAGAAATCTTTTTTTTTCTCTAAAATTCAAAGTACCTGCCCATAAGACTCCCCAAGTCCTAGTCGACTTCTCCTCACAAATAAAATAATAGAGTGAATAGATTAGTGACGTACGGTTCGGCTACTCAATTGTACTCGTATATTAAATGTGATGTAATTACTTGCATTATTATATGATTCATATTATTATATTCCATTTATGAAAAAAAGCTTCTCACCTTTTTTAAAAAGGCACACTTGTTTACAGTTTAAACAAATAATGAATAAAAAAAAATAAATAATAAATTTTGCCACACTTTTCACACATAAACTCAAAAATTTTTGCAATATTTGCATGACAATCGTTTATATAAAGAAAAAAGAATGTTAATGTTGTACACAACCATCACTTTGTTAATCAAATATTCATAATGTTTTGATAGTTGTTTAGTTGAGAAACGTAATAATATTCATTCATGTGCTCTAGCACTTAAATCTATAGAACATTTTTCACTCTCCTTAACAACATTTCAAAGCCGACAACAGTAGTTTCATTTTACAAGAAATATTAACGCACACGCTTAACAATGTTTTCTCGTGAAAAGTTGCAAAATTTTTTAAAAGATAATCAAAATGGCTTAACCAAAACAAATAATATTAACAACTATTTTAGAGTTGTCATGACAAATCAAAGCCAGAATATGAATAATTTAAATAAAGAATTTGAAGATGTTGAAGAAAAAAGTTTGCAAAAATCAACAGAAGTAGTGGAAGATGTTGAGGTCTTAGCTGATGATCGTCATTTAAGTGACAGCGACAATAGTCACGTCTTAGCCAGGAGAAAACCACTAAGCATGAGAAATACTCAGACGCCTATAGAAAATGTTTTCAGAAACGGTAATAATTTTAATGCTATCAAACCGAATAAAAATCATGTCACACCAGAAGGCGGCGATGAAGAAGCTAAAAATAGTGTGGATGACACCTTTCATAGAGCAGCAAGTCCGAGTAAGTTTGTAAGATTATTGGGAATTAAATTTAATGTTGAAAGGCAATGTGTATTCTATGAAAAGTTCTTTTGAGTTAGAAGGAATGATATTTAAAACATTTGAAAAATGTTTTGGTCGAGACAACTTTATTGATGACAGCCGTCTATTTGTATAAAAAAAGTTCATCAAAGTAGTCATGAAACAACAACTATAAGGTAACCTCAGCCGGCCAACTGTATAAAAATACTCGGCAACGGTGTTCAACTCATTAAATCACAGGGATGAAAAGTGCTATTTTATAATTCTCGACTAAGCTGAAAACGTTTCTAACTAAATATTTCTTAAGGCCGTGACACACTATCATACAAAGTCGTACGATCTACGAAAAAGTACAACGCTGGTATGATGGAGTTTATGAAAATTTTCAAAAGACAATAACAATTCATCACAACAGGGTTGTATATTTTCATATATCGCACGACTTTGTATTTAGAAATACATTTATAGCTTTACAAATTACAAATTATCAGTTCATACAGGATTTTTGTTTGCAAATTTTATCCAAAAATAATTTCAGGAATAATATCAGTTGTTTAAAGGTTATATTTATTCTAAAGTTTATCTTCTTATTATGTGATTAATGTTTTCAAACAGTCATAGCACATTTTCCATTCAATTTCATATATACAAATGCATATGGGGCCATATGTTAAATAAATACTCTGAGTATCATGCGTATATTTATTTTATACGAATAAATACTTATACTCTGAGTATAAATAAGTATACTCCAAGTAAAAATGAACTTACCGCAAAATTTTGATATCAATATGTCAGTGACTAAGGTCGCCGTATGGCACAAAGCGCCATTTTATTGAAACCACAAATCGCCCGGATAAATGTCACAGACATATTAAACAGATCATTGATCATGATGCGATCTCAGGCTTTATTTTTTAAGAAATAAAGTCCAATGATGCCACAAGCGTCTAAAGCGCATCAAAAGGCTAATTTTTCTGAATGTAACGAAGTCCGTAAAGTCACTTTTGGATTGGTTCCATTCCATATAGTGCAATTTTTTTATTAACAAATCCGTTAAGCCAAAAATAAGAAAGAACATCGTCTAAAAGTTACACGAGCTGATTACTAATTATGTGTGTGAAGATAAATTTAAATTTAACTAGCAGAGACAAAAACCAAAAAATTTTACAGAGCTCATTTTAGAGTTAACAGAGCTCTGTTAAGCACTTAACAGTCCTAGTAAAATAAAGGAATATTATTTCGGTGGCGAAATTTAGGAATAGGGACTGATACTATAACCAAAAATTAATGAAAAATATACTCCAAGATCTGAATAATGAAATTATGCTATTGGAATATACAACAGATATAACAATAACACAGAAACTTAATTTTAAAAAATCTCAAATTTTGGAATGGAAATTGGTTATTGTGGGAAATAGGAGATGAGTACATATATTCCACTATATAGAAATAATGCTCCTAATGGCTCGCTAAAGTGCAAATTAACTGGCTAATCTGTAACCATTTTTTTAATTTTAATTTTTCTAAAGTCCCAAAATGGTTACAGATTAGCCAGTTAATTTGCACTTTAGCGAGCCTTTACCTTTATTACTTTATTTAAGTTTAAAATACGTAAAAAATTGTCATATGCAAGCCACAGACCTTGCGACCGTTGGTACAACACGTTGGTTTATCAAGTTGTGTGTTTTGGACACAAACTATACAACAACGTGTGCAACATTAGCGCACTTCATTTCGCAAAAAAAAAATTTTTACTAAACATGACATCGGATACTACTGCGCATATTGTAGTCGATAATATTTTTCGTGCAAAAAGAAGAAGAAGAATGCGAAAGAGTGCAGAAAAAAATTTGGTAAAAAAATTGATTTATATAAAAAGAAACATATTCTAACAACAAACTTTTAAATACACTAAAAGAAAGTGAGCCAAAAGACTACAAAAATTACATTTGCATAACATTTTAAACGCACATTTGAATTCGTGCGTGACGTTTTGTTATATGACACTACGAAAATAAAAACAAAATGAAATGAAGTTGTACAACATACTGCTAAATTATACAACCTGTCAAATTTGAGGTTTTAGGGATAAAATGCAAGGTGTACCGATTTCTATATTTTTTATATACAATTTTTTTTTTATAAAACAAAAAAATTTTAATTTAGTGCTTTTTTATTTAAATTACGCGTTTTTTTCCTGGTTTCAGTGCTTTTTGAAATTTAAAAGTTGACAACGCTGATAGAGATAAAGAAATAAAGAGAGAGATATAGAGCGAAAAATATAGAAAGAGAAAAATAGATCTAATGTAGGAAGCAAAGATTAACCTCATTTATTATCTGTGTCATATTCCCAAATTAAAAAATTTCTTCCCCAAAATTCCCCATGTTTTCATTTCTTTAATAGAACTTATGTATTTTCTCTTCTTAATATATATTTTTATAGTTTTCAAGAACCATGTCTAGTTCATTATCGAAATCAAAAAAGTTTGTATTCCTGAGCACTATATTCTTTGTATCAATCTAGTTTCTGGAAGAAAGCTTTAAGTGGAAAAGTCTTAACAAATTTTTTGTCGCCGTAAACAAAAGTTTAATGAATTTTTTTTAAAAAGAATACAGCTAATTCGTAGATTCGTGCATTTTGTTTCATTAATGAAAAATTTCATTGTAAGTACATAATCATAAGCCCACTGAAAGATGGTCTTTTATTCAGGAGTATAATTTTTTTCCATTATAAAATCAAAAATTTTTATAAATATATCAATTATGTTAATAAAGCAGTAATTCTAAATGCAAATAAAGAAAATGCTACCAAACTTGAGAGAAAAAAATGTTCTCAACAAATTTCCCGATCAAAATTCTTTATGCCCAACGTGTGGACTAATTTCGTAATCGGGCAACATTTAACAAAATAAATGCAGAATAAAGAGTAAACTAGGCGAAAGTAAAAAGAGTTTTGAAGTTTTTATTATTTCTTGCATTTCACTCGTTCTAAAAATTACACACTAATTTAAACTACTTAAAAACTTTAGCATTCCCAGTTATAAAACATAAAACTCCTCCTGTTTCAGTACTTTTTCTGGGTCAATGTTTTGCTCTCATGCCCGTGATGGGAATATTAAATCCCAATCCTAAACGTACGAAATTTTCCTACAAATCACTGCAAGCTATGGGAACTATAGTATTCTTATGTTCTAGTTCATTATTTACTTTAACCATGCTTAAATTTTTAATAAAAATTGGCATAAATGCCAAAAATTTTGGTAAGTAAAATTTATAATTTCCACAAAAAAAAATTTGTATTAAAATTTAAATTTTTGCAAATTATCTCTCCTTAGTTGGTCTAGTTTTCTTTGGTTGTGTTCAATGCTGCACCGTACTGTTCGCCTTGCTAGCTCAGCGTTGGCCCAAAATTATACGTTATTGGTCGAAAATCGAAAGTACCTTCACTCGGCAGCCCTATGAAATGCCTAAAAGAGCTTTAACCAAAAGAGTACGCTATTCGGCCCTATTTATTATAATTGGCTCGGCTGGTAAATTGAAATGTGAATATTTTAATTAATATTATTTCATTGTCAGTTATATTTTAGTCGAGCATATCTTGTATTTATGCTCAGCCGTTATAAGTTACAGGCGTAGTATTGACTTGTGCGCCACAGTTCGTAATCACACAGAAAAGGTATCGTTCGAGGACTATGTGCAGCGCAATTACAATTATGTTTTTGAAATATTGCCGTATAATGCGTTTGTAGGCATATTTGTTGTGGTAAGTTGAGGAAAACTATTTATTAGCTAATTATTATTATAATTATTTTTTTTAAATGTAATGTGTAAAACTTTTTCACTATATGTTCCACTTGGCATAATTTATCATTTTATTTTGTGTTAATTCGTTTTTAAAAAAAAGAAAAAAATACATATGTATGCTTCGTTCGGTTGGGTTCAGCTGGGGGAAATACGGCGTGTATCAAAATAAAGTTTATGGGATTTATTCTGTAAATGGAATCGTGTAAATAAAAAAAAAAATTGACAATAGGGTTCCGTACTGATACAATATATGTAATATATACACGAACTTTAGCCTATTTAATCCAATATTTTAACTTATGTAATTTATTTTAAAAATTTTAAGTAATTTTTTCTTTAATTTTTGGCGATTTTTTAGTTTTGGCACTTTTTGCGTTTTTTGGAATTTTTTATTTTTGACGTTTTCTTAGTATTGGCAGTTTTTGTCAAAAATACATCAGAGATTCATTCTACGCCATTTTTTATATAACATTCTCTTTTATAGCGCTGCAATTAGCAAATAGAAAAAAATGCGTGCAACAAAATTCATGAAATTTCCTGAAAAAATGCTTGATAAAATATTTTATATTTGGTGATTTTTTTTAGTTTAAGCACTTTTTACGATTTTCCTTTTTTGCAATTTTTGTAATTTGGGAAATTTCGGTTTAATTTTTTTTAACTGTCATATATGTAATAATTTTTTTTGCTGTTGGCACTGATCTAGTGTTATAAATCAGGGACAGGGGTTTCATGCAAATGCATGTTTTTTCCCTTAACTCTGATAATGGCTAGAATGAAATATCTTTACGAAACAATGAATTTGCTTAAAAATGGCATCAATTTGTTAGTGCATATTTTTGCATATTTTGCTGAAAATGCATATTTTTGCATAATTGAGTTATTAATGCATATTTTTGTCTCATATTTTGATATAAATGCTGATTTTCTCAAAAATTAAAATTTCAAAAAATATTTCAAAACTGTTTTTGGCAACTGTATTCGCTTGCATTGTTGTAGAATTGTAGAACGATTGTACAAGCACTCACACGTACCAAATTTAATCGAAATTGTACTTTTGATAATTTCAAATTGTCTGCTATTAAATCCGGAAGTAGTGAAACAATTATGCTGATACTTGATATTGTTTTTAAAAATTATAACGGATTCAAAAACCAAATCTAATAGCTAGTATTAAATTCATTGTAATGGTTGAGTTAAATAAATATACAACATTATATAAAAAGAATCATTTAAATTTGAGCCGATTACATCCACAGACGTTACAAGGCCTTTTTCAATGCACAAAGCTTTCTAAGAACATATTGATTGGACTTCACATTTGTAGGGATTATTGGTATTGTGGGTAATGTCATTGTTTTAAAACGTCAAAGAATAGTACCTTGTTTGTAAATAAAATACTAAAATATATTCTTGTAACAGTTGGTAACCTTAGAAATAACCGTGCCAGTGTTTAGTGTCTGGCAACACTAGGAATGGTTAACTAGTAATAAGCATATTTTTATTATTCCTTCGCTTAATAAACGTTGTGTGATACACATTAAAAATAAAGAAAAGCTCACGGATAAGTGTTTTTAAATTGTTTTATTTTCTTACACATTCGATAATACATATGTATGAATAATAAAAAAATAACGGCCTGGCCCACAATGTCGACAAGAAATTATCTCTCGCTTAGTTATATTGAAAACAAAAACAAATTTTCTTATTTTGTTTTTGTTTTCAACATTACTAAGCGACAGATGATTTCTTGTCGACATCGTGGGCCAGGCCGTAAATAAATAACAACACTTTTCTTTTTCTATTTACGTATCGCTCCTTTACTGTAATATAAACATACATATCTCGAAAATTCGAATTTGGAGTTAATAATACCATATATAATCTTGTGTAAAGATTTAATATAAAAGGCTTGTACACGCACCTCTTGAGAAAAGAAAATATTTTTACATCTTTATTTAGTGATATGTAGATTGAAAACTTTACTTTTGAATAATTTTTTTTTAAAGATATGTGCATATTTTATTGTTTTTAGTGCATATTTTGCGTTTTTGATGTCATATCTTAGGCGCCTAAAATACATTTTTTAAATGCATGAAGTCCTTGTCCCTGGTTATAATATATCGAGAGCCTATATTCGAAACACGTAAACTCAAATTTGGTCAAAACGAGTTTCCGATGGCAAATAGCTCCCCTATGCAATATTCATCTGTAGTATAAATTTCGAATCAAAAAAATGATTTTTCCCCGTTTTATATAAATTTTTCCTATTCTGCTATCTCAAAGTATAATATTTTAGTTGAATTTAGACAAACTAGAAAGAAAGAACATAAATAACTGGTCATAGCGACATAACTATATAGTATATTCAAAAGTATGTACGAGGGTGGATCATTAAGTCATTGTCTTTTTGAATTTCCCGCCTCTTGATTGAAATGGCAACACTGCTCCTGTCAAGAGATAATTGTCAATTGACTCTAGTCTAAATTTGAACAAGCTGTGTCTGACTACCTCGACTTTTGAGAAGAAAGTGGAAAATGTGAATTTCGTGTGCTCATTAAACATTATTTTTTGCAAAAAAAAAAACCTTCAATCAAACCAAGGAAAAGCTCGATAAATAATCTGCATCATCGATTTCAATGGAAAAAAGTGGTTTACTGACTTTCGTTGTGGTCGCACAAGTACAAATGACGCTGAATATTCTGGACGGCCAATTGAGGTCAGTACACCCGAAAATGTTGAAAAAATCCACGATATGGTGTTGGCCGATCGAAAAGCAAAAGTGCGTAAGATTGTTGATGCCATAGGCATTTCATATGGCAGTGTGGTTTCGATTTTAAATGATCAGTTGGGTTTAAGAAAGTTGTCTGCAAGATGGGTGCCGCGTTTGCTCTCAATTGACCATAAACGTAAACGTGTGACAACTTCAAAGGATTGTTTGGAGTTGTTTAACCGCAATCTGAATGAGTTTTTGCGGCGTTTTGTAACTGTGGATGAAACATGGATCCATTACTGTACTCCGGAGACCAAGCAGCAGTCTAAACCTGCTCCGAAGAAGACCAAGGTGGGTTTGTCGACCAATGAGGTGATGGCAACAGTTTTTTGGGATGCACGCGGGATAATCCGCATCGATTGCCTTCAAAAGGGAAAAACAAACAGCGAATATTATGCTAAATTGTTAGACCGATTTAATGAGGATCTAAAAAGAAAACGACCGCATGTGGCCAAGAAAAAAGTTTTTTTTTTCATCAAAATAATGAACGAGTTTACACGTGTGCAAAACTCTATGAATTGAGCTACGAATTGGTGCCCCATCCGCCATATTCTCCGGACTTAACCTCTAGTGACTACTTCCTATTTCCAAATCTAAAGAAATGGCTCGGTGGAAAGAGATTTAGCTCCAACGATGAAATCATTGCTTATTTTAAAGACCTCGAAAAATCCTATTTTTCTGGTCTGGAGAAACGTTGGACTAAGTGTATTGAGTTAAAAGGAGATTATGTTGAAAAAGAAATTTTTGTTTTGCAAAAGAAACTGTGTTTCATTCAAAAAGTCATTCGTCCTTGCGCCGAATGAAATCAAATTTGGATTAGAAATATTTTTTTATATTTTATGTGCATTATAAGGATGAAAACAGCTAAAAATCAGTTTTTGAGAAAAAGGATATAGAGGGGTTAGTCATGTCTTTGCACCGAATGAAATGAAATTTAAAATACAACTAGAAGAGGTAATTTTCGAAGCTTTTGTGTATTTTTAGTACATTCTAATCATAAAAACAGCTAAAATTAAGTTTGTGAGAAAAAGGATTTGTGAGAAATTGCCCTGCGCTTGCATGGAATGCAAAAAAATTACAATAGCGCTAAAATTTAGAAATATTTATTAAATTTGAATATATTATAATCATAAATCTAGCTAAACTTTTGTCTTTGAAAAAAAAATATGTGCGAGGCCGTCATGTCCTTGCACCGAATGAAATCAAATTAAGCACACAGTTAAAAAGGATAATTTTAGAAGTTTTTGTTCACTTTTAGTGTATTGTAATCATAAAAGCAGCTAAAATTTAATTTTTGGGAAAAAGGATATATGGGAGGCAGTCAAGTCCTTGCACCAAAGAATGAAACAAAATTTACAACACAACCAAAAAACATAATTTTGCAAGTAGTTACAAGTTTTTAGTGCACTCTAATTATAAATGCAGCTAAACTTTAGTTTATGTCTAAAAGGATATATAAAAATAATCATGTCCTTACATCGAATGAGACAAACCTTGCAACAGCGCTTAAATTTAGAAATATTTATTAAATGTAAGTGCATTCTAATCATAAAACCTGCCAAAGTTAATTTCTGAGAAAAAGGATATATGGGAGGTACTCGTGTCCTTGCTTCGATTGCAACAAAATTTACAAAATATCTAAAACCTATTCTTTTACAAGTATTTATGAAGTTTTAGTGCTTTCTAATCATAAATAATTCAGCTAAAATTTAGTTTTTGAGAAAAAGGATATGTGGGAGGCAGTCATGTCTTGAATGCAATAAAATTTACAGCAGAGCTAAACACACACAATTTTAGAGGTATTGATGCATTTTTAATGCATTCCAATCATAAGTGCACCTAAAATTTAGCCTTTGAGTATGAGGGGTCGTCATGTCCTTGAACCAAATCAAATGAAATTTACAAACAGAGCAAACATTTAGAAATATTTATTAACTTTTATTTCATTATTAGCATAAATCCAGCCAAAATTTGTTTTTGACAAAAAGGATATATGAGAGGTCGTTGTGTCCTTGCACCGAATATAATGAAATTCACAACGGTACTAAAACACATAATTTAAGAAGCATGCATGTTTAGTGCATTCTAATCTTAAATGCACCTAAAATTTGGATTTTTTAGAAAAATGATATATGGGAGGTAGTCATGTCCTTGCACAAATGAAACTAAATTGATAAGAGAGCTTAAAGATGTAATTTAAGAAATATTTATTATTTTTTAGTGCATTCTAATAAAAAATGCTGCTGAAATTTAATTTTTGCGAAAAAGGATATATGGGCGGTAGTCATGTCCTTGCACCAAATCAAACGAAATTTACCGCAAAGATAAAACGCATAATTTTGTAAGTATTAATGCATTTGTAATGCATTCTAATCATAAATGTACCTAAAATTTAGTTTTTGTGAAAAAGGTCGTTATATCCTAGCATCGAATGTAATGAAATTTACAACGCAACTAAAACGTGTATTTTAGAAGCATTTATAAATTTTTGTTGCATACTATTCAAAATTAGTTTTTGAGAAAAAGGATGTGTGGGAGGCACTCGCATCCTTGCTTCGAATGAAGCAAAATTTGCAGCACAGAAAAAACGCATAATTCTAGAAGTATTTATGAATTTCTAATGCATTCTAATCATAAATGCAGCTGAAATTTAATTTTTACAAAAAAGGATATATGGGAGGTGGTCATATCATAGCACCAAATTAAATCAAAAGTATATTAGAGCTAAAATGCTTAATATTAGAGACATAAGTTTAAAGTATTTTACACAAAAAAATTTCTGCTTGTTTTCCAAAATTTTTGCACCATACGAGTATTATAAAAATCTCAATTACACAATACTTAAGAACAGAATTGTAATTTATTGAAAATGATTGCATACTTTTTAACAAGGTCCTAAATGGTGCCTGCACATTTGTCTGGAATTACATGGATCTCTTTATAATGATGGTTAGCAAAGGTATCGCTTATCGCTTCGAACAAATAACAACACGCATAAATAAACTAAGCGACAGGGTAAGATTATTTTAAAGTATATGTATATTCATGCGCATATCCTTTTTAATTTTATTTGTATTTCATTTAAAAGGAGATACCCGAAACTGTCTTCATTGATGTACGAGAACATTATGTGAAATTGTGTGAACTACTAGAATTTATAGATGATAATTTATCAGGCATTATTCTATTGTCCTGCACAAACAATTTATATTTTGTTTGCTACCAATTGCTAAACATTTTCAAGTAAATTTTTTTTGCTTTTAGAATGGCTGAGAAAATAATTTTTTTTATTATATTTTTTTAATTTTTTTTAAGCAAGCTGAGATGGCCTATTAATTATATTTATTTCTGGTATTCATTGTTGTTTTTAATTGGACGTACGGTTTTTGTTTTCCTCTCGGCTGCTTCTATTAACGATGAGTCCAAAGGTGGTTTGCCTGCCTTAAGAAGGGTATCCTCTCGTACTTGGTGTGTTGAGGTGGGATATTGTATGATTTATCTTTTTTTCTTTCTGTATTAATAAAGAAATATGTATGTGAGTGAATAAGTGTTGGTTTTTTGTGTTGTTATACTCCGCAGGTGGAGCGATTAATATTTGAAATGACTACACAAACGGTGGCATTGTCTGGTAAACAATTTTACTTTCTGACCAGACGTCTTTTGTTCGGGGTAATTAATTTTCGTATTTTTTTAAAAGCTGTGTTTAGTAACAAATTTTGCTGGAATGTTCAGAATATTATAATTTGTATGAATTTATCTTAAAAATTCAAGTAATATGTGCTAGTGCGATAGTGCATTGATATTGTATGCTATAAAAATTTGATATCCGTTAAGACTTGACGATTGTTTAAACTTTTTCCAAACGATAAGAATTTTTATTTGCTCAGAGTAGCATTATTACAAAACGAAGTAATAAATAAATTCAGTGAAGTGCGACTTTGACCCGCGCACGAAGGGTTCCGTACGGACCTAGATGTGTAATTCAGTACGAACTTTAGCCTATACAATAAATAGTTTTGACTTTTTTTTCGTTTTTGGGTTTTGAGCGTTTTTAAGTTTTTCGTTTTTTGCGTTTTTTCGGTTTTTGGCCCTTTTTTAGTTTTGGCACTTTTTCCCCCGTTTTGTCGATTTTTTCGGTTTTTTGTTGGCGTTTTTTAATTTTGGCGATTTTTTTCCAATTTGGCGATTTTTTTTCAATTTGGCGATTTTTTTTTTCATTCAGGCGATTTTTTTAGTTTTGGCGTCTTTTTCGCGCTTTGGCGATTTTTTTCGGTTATTGGTGTTTTTTCATTTTGGCGATTTATTTCATTTTGGAGATTTTTTTCATTTTGGCGATTTTTTTTCTTTTTGGCGATTTTTTTTCATTTTTGGCGCCTTTTAAGCGCTTCGGCGTTTTTTGCGGGTTTTGGCGATTTTTTCCTTTTGTCGATTTTTTCGGTTTCGCCGATTTATTTTAGGGTTAGAAATTTTTTTAATTTTGTGCTTTTTTTCGTTTAAGCGATTTTTTTTATGGTTTTTGGTGATTTTTTTTTGGTTTGGCGATTTTATAATTTTCGGATTTTTTAGTTTTACCGTTTTTGAAAATTTCAAGTGTTTGCCTCTTACGGTTTCCAAGATATAGCAAGTTGTCAAAATTACATAGTCAAAATTGCATTAACTGATGGACCACCATTTAATTTAAATTTTCTTAAATTTTAATGTTAATTGTTGTAGTCTGAATAAAAATACACTAATTTTACAAATTTCAAGTGTCAATATATATATGTCCATACAATTGTATGTATATTACATTGGATTTTAAAAATTTTCGTTGCTCGTTTTGGAACACCCTTTAATTTATAATTCTCATGTACTTGTTGTTATAGCGGCTAAGGTTCTACATACTCTGTCCAAATTTCAGGTCCGTAGCTCATACGGTTCCTGAGAAAATAGCGTGTGACGGACTGACGGACAGCGTAGCGAAAACAATAGGGTTCCGTACACCAAAGGTGAAAAGGAACAACAATTAAAAAACTGACAAGTCGTCTGTTTCCACGCCGTTGCCATGCCGTCGTTTGTGGTATATTTCTTCTCCTTAAACCGGCTGTAAATATTGAAAATGTTTACCACATTGAAATATATTTCGTGTAAGCTATGTCTGAAAGTTGACGAAATTATCGTATATATATTTTCTTTATCTTATTTAAATCAACTACTTTAATCACCGTCTATTTTCAAAGGCCGGCAAGAGCACAGCTCTGCCGCCGGCACTTAAAGTTTAATGAAAGCAACTTTTGATTTCTGCTTGTGTTCTTAATGTAATTTGAGGTGTGATTGTGTAAACACAAAATGTAACTTTACGTTAGATTTTTTGACAGTTGGATCAAATGTCTTTAGATTTAGATTTCTCGTAAAGTGTGATGAAAGTTTTAATACGTCTATAATAATGTCTATCTACTTGGGCAGAGATTATTATTTACCAAAGGTAAATCAATAATTCTATACACAATATAATCATTTCTTATATTCCATTTCATTAAAAATTCACGTTAAATAGCTGATGTTAATAACAATCTCTGCCCAAGTAGATAGACATGGCTACTGATAAAGTTCGCATTTCTCAACTAAAAAGTCTAGTTTGATTTTGTTTTCTTTTCTCTAGAAAATCACATTAACTAATAAAAATATTTCATTTAATGAGAATTTAAAATACTGAACTTAATACTGATTAAGAAATTATTCATGATTATAATGCAAATCTGAGTGGTTGTGTTGGCCAGTATAACAAACTTTCTTTGAAATTGCCATACTTATGTTAATTTTTTTATATAAACCAAATGAGAATTCTTTTATAAACTATAAAATGTACTGAGTGCAGCACACCGGTTTTCATTTCAAATTTACAAAGTTATTCACATGACTTTCGAGAAAGCCGAAACTAGGTATTTTTGAAAATTCAAGAAAATATAAGAGAGAACACACTATTCGGGAAAAAATAAAGAATTCGAAAGTAAAAATTTCATTATGTGATTTTAATGGAATTTAGTGTGCTGAATGCAAAACTGTTCACAGATTGATTCCAATCACGTCTAGTGTTTGAGATTTTTTTTATTTAAATAAAATACGGATATTTGAATCAGAGAATTGCAATGGGTACTCAAAAAAAAAAAAAATAAAAATATATATACATAAATAAATAATCTTAATTTTAGTAGCTGCGCATGATCATAATTGTAGAGCAAAAAATTCGTACACTCACTTATTTTCTTTCAAGCAACGAGAGGCCATTCCAACATACAAGAGCATCTCTACTTCGTTTATGCAAAAAACTAAAATACGCTACAAATAAAAATAGAAAGGCAAGTACATAGCAAACGCACTGGCTGTCTCTCTCTCTCTCTCATACTTATAGTCTGAGTATGCTTTTAGTCAATCTATGGATATTTAATCGGACAAAAAATTTACGCATGATACTAGGGATATATATTCATCATACGCCACCACATACATATTATATACATTTGTGTATATAAAAAGGAATGGAAAAAGTGTGTGTGTATGTGTATGTGTGTGTGTTTGCTTGCTTGAAAACATGCCTTATGTAAGTTAGTGTAAATAAACTATGCTTGTATATAGATATACGCTCATGTAGCCGATTAATACTCAGAGTATTTTTATACTCATGCGCATGATTGTAGCTCACACAGCCTATACATTTTAGCTGCTGTCGTTTGTGCTGCGTAGTTTAAAAAATGTGTATGTTGGATGCTTATTGTTATACGTATTCGGTTCAAAATTAATGCGTGTGCTTGTATATGAGCGTGTTTTTTAGGGTTCCGTACACTAAAGGTGAAAAGGAACCCTATTGTTTTCGCTACGCTGTCCGTCTGGCCGTCTGTCCGTCACAGGCTATTTCCTCTGGAACCGTAAGAGCTACGGACCTGAAATTTGGACAGAGTATATAGAAACTTGGCCGCTACAACTAAAGGGTGTTCCAAAACGAGCAACGAAAAATGTTAAAATCCCATGTAATATACATAAAATTGTAAAACGAAAATAAATCGCTAAATGAGAAAAAATCGCCAAAATGAAAAAAACGCCAAAAAAAAGGCGCCAAAATTAAAAATTGCCTATATGAAAAAAAATCTCTAAAATTAAAAAAAATCGCCAGAATGAAAAAAACGCCAAAAACAGAAAAAATCGCCAAAACGAGAAAAGTGTCAAAACTAGAAAATGAGCAAAAACCTTAAAAAATTCGCCAAAACTAAAAAAACGCCCAAAACCGAAAACAAAACCCAAAAACGAAAAAAAATGCCAAAACTATATTTTATATAGGCTAAAGTTCGTATTGAATTACATATCTAGTGTCCGTACGGAAACCTGCGTGTCCGGGTCAAAGTCACTTCACTGAATTTATTTTAAGCTGTAAACATTTATAGTTGTTTGACGATCAATACTCAAAAAGTACTCTGATTGGAATATTAAATACATATTTATTATGATAAATGTAAGAAAAAAATCTTACACATAAATGGCTTCTATGATATATGTAAATTAAAATCTTTAATGAAATTAAATACTAATATAACATCTAGCATGCATAATATATTTTTGACATATTTGTAGTCCGTCGCTTGCTGTGGTGAATGTGTTTAATGCTTAACCCTTTAATAAAATTTCTTATCGCTCACAGGATAGAATGTATCTAACCTTAAGAAAAAAGAACTTTATAAACATTATTCTAAAGTTACAGCTTAATACTACATGTAACAATTCTAGCACATGTCACGTGAACACACACTGCTTTACAAAAAATAATTTTTTGTTAAAAAAAAAATTACATCAGTTTTCATAAAATTCCCTATTTCTTTTGCAGATGGCTGGCACAATAGTAACATACGAATTAGTGCTTCTACAATTCGACGAGCCCAATCGTGTTAAAGGCTTAGCAGCTCTGTGTGCATAAATCTAAAGGATAACTAATTTGTGTCCCAAAAAATATTTACTTAATAAAATATGCCACTTGACACTCCCATTTAGCACAAAATATACATACATACATACATACATACATATACTTATATATGTATGTATCAAAATAACAATTTGCAAATAGAATGCATTTTTTTAAATCTTTTTTCGAGCTAATTATTTTGAACAAATAAAGTGCATGTCACGACATGTTTTTTTAACAAAAAAAAAAAAGGAAAATAAACAATATTTTACAACTTACAACCTTCATAATTGGTTGCACTAAATTCACGTGCCACTACCACAAACATTTTGTTTTCGCACTGTCACACAAATTAAACAAATACACGAAACTTACACTCACTCACTCAGTACCCGCAGTTTACTGTTTCAGCACACAAGTTCTCAAAGTTATACGATTTGACTTTTACTTCTGCTCTTCATTTAAAACTTTATCAGACACAGTTTTATTACACATAGTTTAGTTATAATTTTATTTACTTTTTTTTTCTTTCTTAACTTTAATTTAATTAATTTAATTTTCTTTTTCATAAGTTATGAATGAGTAAAAACGAATTGTTAATTTATTCATTTCTTTTTATATAAAGTGATTTAAATAATTAAATGGAGAAGCAAACATTTCATCAGTCGGTGAGAAGAAGTATGTACATACATACATATGAAAAGAGTTTTAATTAAAAATACAATTTGTAATAAGAGAAAGAGAGATATTAGATACCATGAGATTTATAAATAAAAGAAATAAGGTTTGAACACGCAAAAAATTTAACTCTTTTAAAGTATAAATAATTTAATGGGTCCAAGAGACGATCAAATAAACCCCCCAACCACCAGTGCATATGTATGTGTGAGTGTCGTTGAATTAGTTTTTCGGAGACGTATAAATAAAACCGTCCATCAGCATTTAAAAATTATTAAGTACCTGATTTACATTAAGCATTTTTTCATGAAATTTCATGAATTTTGTTGCACGCAACTTTTTCTATTTGCTAATTGCAGCGCTGTAGAAGAGAATTTAATATAAAAAAAAGAACGTGGAATAAGTCTCTGATGCATTTTTGGTAACTTTTTTGATATAAGATACTTCCTTATAGATACTTCCTTATAATTCCTTAATGTAAATTAGGCAAAGTTCATTGTGTCCAGTTGCAAGTAGAGATGATCGGTGTCGTATTTTTCCGTGACACTAAAGCTAAATGTTCTTGGCAAGATATCTGATTTCGTGAGTGTTCGGGCCGGTTCGTGTTGAGCAAAATTGACACGGAAAAGGACGAAACGATTTTAGGTGCAAAATAGCGAGCCCTATTTTCGATTTAATCTTGAGCGACATGTAGCAAAAAATTAACTTTTTTATTGAAATTAAAATCTTATGGGCCTACCCATAGTTAAGAATTATCGATATATATATATATATATATATATATATATATATATATATATACAGTGTTGGAAAATATAATAGAAACGATGTGCGGTTTTTTCTTTTCAGAATATTATGTGAAAAAAAATTTTATTTTGGGAGTTTATTTTTTTTATAACATAACTTATTTATATAAAAAAATCAGAATAACACAGCTCAGCTGCAATTATGTAACAAAATATTTATATGACGGTATTCATTTCATTGCCCTTGGAAAAAATAATAGAAACAACAAACTTAAAACTAATTAACATTAACTTTTTTCTTTAAAACAATAAATACAATGTTCAACTTAAATTGAAATTAATATTTGGTTGTTCCACCCTTGTTTTTGTGGACTTCGGCACAACGCCGGCCCATTGAGTCCACCAACCTGGCACAAACTAATGGGTCTATATTGTACCATTCGGCCTGGACTTTCTCACACAAATCTGCTTTATTTTTTGGCTTATAGCCAGCAATTTTCTTTTTTAGAATGCCCCAAAGGTGCTCAATGGGGTTTAAGTCCGGAGACTGTGACGGCCATTCCAACAGGTGGACATTGTTGTCTTGGAACCATTTCTTTGCCAGCTTAGATGAGTGTTTGGGGTCGTTGTCCTGCTGAAACTCCCACTTCAAGGGCATTTGTTCCTCGGCGTATGGAAGCATGACTGTCTGTAAAATGTTTGTGTAGTCGACAGCGCACATCTTATCCTTTACCCAGAATAACGGAGCAACACCTGACGAAGAAAAGCATCCCCAAAGCATTATATTTCCACCCCCATGCTTAACAGTCTTTAACGTGTGCTTTGGATCGTAGGGAGTGTTTTTAGGACGTCTTACATGCACCTTGCCATCAGACCCAAACAAATTAACCTTTGTCTCGTCAGACCATGACACGTTTTTCCAATTTCTGCGCGATACGTGTTTCCTAGCAAACGATAACCTGCAGTTTATGTTGTTTTGGCTAAGGTATGGTACTTTCCTTGCACTATATGCCTTCAAACCCGCAGATATCAATCTATTTCGGATTGTCCGACTGCTTACTGGTGCTTTCAAGGCATTTTTCAGGTCTTCTGAGGATAAAAATGGATTTTTTTTGACTCGTATGAGCAATTGGTCAAACTTTTTTGATGTTGCGCGCTTTCGTCCTCGTTTTTGCTTTGTAGGTTTAAAATGAACCGCAGAAAACACCTTTTTTTTAGCAGTTCTTGAAATCGGCAATCTGAGACATGGAAAGTCCATCATGTTTTAATTTTTTAATAATTTCCCTTTCCTGAACTGTACAATTTGTACCACGACCCATCTTGAATATAATATTAATGAAATATGAAAAGATTTACAGCAGTTCCACTTTTTTTACGTACCTTTTCCACAAAGTGTCAAACACTTTTTAAATAACAATATTTTATTACTTTAAAGCGAAATTATTAACAGTTTCTGCAGCGTTTCTATTTTTTTTCCAACCAAAACACGTGGTCACTGCACTAAACGAATACTAAACTAATATTTTTGCGATCATATACCCAAAAGTAAACTTAAAATAAAACACCGTTATCAAAGAGTGTAATACAGTATGTATCTGGTGAAATGACTACCTTACAAGTTAAAAATATGATATGAAATGTGCAAGCAGATGTCGTTTCTATTATATTTTCCAACACTGTATATATATATATATATATATATATATATATATATATCGATATGTATTCAATTCTGAAGCTTAGTCGTATGGTTTATCGTTAAAAAATAAAATAAATTCAGTAAAGTGCGATTTTGTCTCGCGCACGAAGAGTCCCGTACGGAGACAACATATGCAATACAATACAAACTTTAGCCTATATAATCGAATATCTTAACCAATGTAGCAAGTAACCGGTAAACTTTTGTTTGGTGTTTTTTGCGTTTTTTCTAGGTTTGACGTTTTTTCTTAGTTTTGACGCTTTTTTAGTTTTTGGCGATATATTTTAGTTTAAGAGATTTCTCTTAGTTTTGGTGATTTTTTTTCTTAGTTTTGGTGCTTTTTCTTAGTTTTGGCGCTTTTTCTTACTTTTTAATGCTTTTTTCGTTTTCTGGATTTATATAGGTTTTTATCGTTCTTTTTGTTCGGTTTTTGGCTATTTATCATTAAGAAATTTATTATTCGACATATTGTCAGAAGTTTATTTTAATTTGAAATTTATTTGCTGGTGGTTCAGCGTTGTCTATATATTTCATTGTTGCTGTAACAAATCATCAGTAGACTTCAACCACACATTTTGAATAGTCACAAACCTCTTATCTTATGCACAGACTTTCAAGAACTATTTGAGAATTCACAAATAATAATATTTTTGAAAATCACAAAAGAAAAATAAGCGTAGTAGGCTTTGAAACTAATACAAAAAAAAAACCCAGCAATTAATGTATATTCGATTTGAATCTATTTTATTTTTCTACACCTTGTGAATTGAGAAAAAATAATATATATTTTTTTTAAAACGTGTTTGAAGCTTAGTTTTTTCTTTTACTTTGTTAAATTTATTTTTTAACCCTTCCTCGCCCTTTAGTTCTTTTTATATCACAAATATTTGCCCTCCTACCTGTCTCAAATATTAATCACAAAAACCACGCCAAGCTCAAGTATGCTTGGATCAGTCTACCAACATGTTATGCTTGCATTATAATGATTTTTAATGTCTCGGAGTTTTGCGTCGCAATGAAGTTCATCTTTAATAATGGTATCAGCTTTCATGCAACTGGTAAATATTAAGTGCCTTTCTTCATTATAAGTACGTCTACGGCAATGCTTTTCACAGAAAATTAAAATACAAAGGAATTGTCATAAATATATGTTTGTAACAACAATGTTATGATAATTACAAATAATACAAAACCGTGTAAAATATCTTAATTTAAGTGAACTTATGTTAAATGTTGAAATTTTGCAGGTACAATATCATTGTTTTCAGTTTGTCTGCTTGAGCATGTCTGCTTTTGGCGTCTGGCCATCAAATGGCCCTTACTTATGAGCCAGTGGAGAGAGGCGGAACAAATATTCCTGAGGGCACCTTATCAATTGTATGCAAAATTTAATATGAAATTAAATATATACTTTTGGTATTCTCTAATTATGTTGGGTGCTTTAGGTAACACTATCCTAAAGTTTGTGTTGTCTTGTATGTCTTTTAAATTATGATTTGATTTGTGTTTTATTTTTTTCTAGCGGAACATTGTATTTTGGTTTTCAATTCTTTTCACAAAAGCGAATTGGAACGTGTTCAATGTAAGCTGAACATTAGTTACTGGCAGGGTTTGTATGCTCGTGAAAGGCCCCATTTAGCGGGTGTTCTACCATTTCATTATGTGTCGTTGCCGATTTTGGAGGTAGGAGAATGTGTTAATATTAAATGTTTGTATGTATGTACAAATGTATGTGTTCTGTTAATTGTTCAGTGGATAAATCTAACTTTGGCTTATCCCCGCTCCTTTACCGATACTTTTATTATAATCATAAGTATTGGTTTGGCTACAAGATTTCGTCAAATCTATTTTCGCGTAGAAAGTGTTCGAGGAAAGGTGTGAGTGATGGTTTACAAATTCACTGGTTTACAAATTAATAACTTTGGAAAGTCAGATTTTACAATATTGCCAGATCTGCCAATGCTGCTGACAATCAAAAATTGCCAGCTGAACTTAGAGATTGTCAGTTCACATGGTTTTATAAAATATTTTAGAAAATCTTTTAATTTATTGCCAGATTATTGTATGACAAATTGTCAGTTCACACGGTTGTTATATGCAAAAATTGTCAGGACTGTTGTTATGCGTTGCCAGACTCAAAGCATATGTTAGAAATTGTTAAATATCAATCGTTTGTGCCTGCCTTAAATGTAAAAAATTAAAGTATGAATTATTATGGACCATAAAGAAGCAATTGTAATGATTTCCCCTGCATATACTTTATTGTAAATTTTTGCACTTGCCTTTTGCTTTAAAATCAAGTGTGTACTGTGTTGCCCATAGAAAGAATTATTTTACAATGATGCGACTATCACATGCCTAAACTTCGCGCATCTGGCAATAATCCGGGGAGTTTTTTTCTTCCCTGTCATTTGTCAGCGGCTAATAAGGGCTCAGTTAGCCGACTGTAATGTAATGTAGCTGTAACGTAGGAAATAGCTGATCGATATTTTTATATGAAAATTAGGTTACGTTGCATTATATCTCTATAAATATTTTCATTACTTTTCACATAACAATATCGATCAGCTGTTTCCTACACTCAGGGAAAATCTGCAACTTAAAAACAAAAACGCGCCACATTAATTCAATAATTTTCAATATAATAAAATGTATATTGAGATACTTAAAAATACTACTAAATTAATACTGTAAATTAATATTTTTCCATATTGAAGTAAGGAATTTCTACATGACTAGATTTTCGTTAATGTTTCTTATTAATTCAATATGATTTTTATTGATTTTAAGCTGTTTTTTCTCCACAGTACACCGTTGCAGTTACATTATATTACAGTCGGCTAACTGAGCCTTAATCCTACTATTCTAAATAGCCGGTGAAAAAGCAAATAAGAGAGAGAGAGAGAGAGAGAGAGAGAGAGAGTAAAATCGGCATCAGCTGTTTGTTAATGTTTACATTTTATTCTGCACTAACGCAATTTAATAAAAATTTTATGTTTGCATTGCCAGTAAGAATGTGTGTTAATGTAAATATCTTTTTTTTTTTTTTTGGTTAAATAAAAAAGAATTGTATAATTATTCAGAAGCATGTGGAATAACTTTATGCTGAGAAAGTGGAGTTAAAACTGGCCAGTTGCAGATGCGAAATGGATTAAATTCCCAATGACTGTAGTATGTACGCAGAAAAAACAAAAATTTTTCTCATGAGTCTTAATATTAGAGGGAAACAAAGCTTTCATTTACTTATTATGTGAACTTAAAGGAGACCTGAAAAATTTAGTGTTTTAGTATCTTTTCTGAAGGAAGAAGTAGTGCATAAAAATGCTTCAAACAAGAGGGAAATGTAACAATCCGGTACCTATTTGAACTTTTTGTTCTAAATAAGTGGTTATACTATTGTTTTACAATATTTATCAAGTTGGTTTTTAAACTTTTGTATCAATTTTCCAAAAAAATTTCCCTCTCCCACATGTTTAGAATACGTATTTTTCCGGGGAAATTTTAATTCATAATAGGAGGAATGAGACAATAACACGATTTTAAGATGTTTGCCAATTTATCAGTAAAATGTGCTAAAAATTTCTTACAACCATGTGAACTGACCAATTTCTGTTTGACAGCATTGCCAGTCCATTGCAAAACTATCAGCTGATAACATTACATTGTCAGCACATTGCCAGATTTAATAATATTGTAAGATCTGACAATCTGTTTAAAGTTTAACATTAATCTATTTCCCTAAGCCTATGCCCTCTATATTCTGGACCGAAACTCGGGAGCATTATTTGGTAATGAAGCGTCTTATGCGTCTTATAAATAATGAAATCTCGGACCTGATAATACTGGCTTCGGCCAACAATATGTATTTTATATGCTTTCAACTCTTTAACAGTTTTAAGTGAGTGACTTTAATTACTTGAACATTGCATGCGTATTAAATAAAATCCAACCTTGTAGCAATATTGGTGTCGATGTGGTGGCAGAAATTGGCTTTTGGTATTCCTTAGTTTTCAATATACTGCGCACCGTTTTAACTTTGTACCTGGTAACGTTGGTGGACGAGTATACAAAGAAACTTATATCCTGTTTGCGTGATGTTCCTACGAGATCCTGGTGCATGGAGGTTGTTTCAATTTATTTATTTACTCGTATTACTTTTGCTTGATGAAACTTTTCTATTTTTTGTTCGAAGTTTTATTTTTATTCTTTTTACAATTTATTAACATTTAAAATACATTTTTTTTAGTTTTATTTGTGTGTATGTGTGTGTGTAAAAATTTAGCTACATACATATTTATTTTATTTGTATTTTCCGATTCAATGGTTGTGCTTGATTGGTGGTGGACGCATAGACTCAACGTTTTAGTGAACAACTTTCGGGTGATTTAACAGCTTTTACTGCTGGTGGCTTTTTCTTTATGACCCGTAAACTTATATTGGCGGTAAATATTTAAGTTTTTTTTTATTGGTCATTTAGCAATAATTGTGAGATGAGAGAAATACGCTGGAAATAAAGTAACTGGCAACAATTAAAAAATTTACGTTACGGCTACAGTGTCTGGTTCCTGGAACGAATGTAAGCTTTTTTTCAGTTAGAAAATTATTTTATCATTATGTAAACATAATTTTTGTTGATAGTTTTGATTAGCTTGACATTATTTTTTACTGCACTACTTTTATGTTTTTTCGTTTTGGCAATTTTTTCGGTTTTTGGGTTCTTTTTTTCATTTTGGTGATTTTTTGCATTTTAGCTATTTTTTTCATTTTAGCGATTTTTTTTGGCGACTTATTTTAGTTTTAGGAATTTGTTATAATTTGGCGATTTTTTTCGGTTTTTGGCGATTTTTTTTCGGTTTGGCGATTTTTTAATTTTGGAATTTTTTAGTTTTACCGTTTTTGAAAATTTCAAAAGTTTGCCTCTTATGGTTACCAAGATGCAGCAACTTGTCACGCTTACACAGTCAAAATTATATTAACTGATGAGTTAATTTCTTTCAAATAAAATCTCTAATAAGTAAGCTCCAGAAACCAAACACTGATTTTCTATTGACCAAAACTATAAATTTTTCTAAATGGAGAGTTTTTGCATAAAAATTGTTGTGTTGCATAAAATAAATAAATTTATTCTTTATTTATTATACTGAAACAGATGACCAGCACTATTGTTACTTATGAGCTAATGGTGGCAGATGTCATAAACCAGGGTTCCATAAAACAAATCACCGATTATTGTTCCCATTATTATGATGAGCCAAGCGAAACTTTTGAACAATATTCATAAATTTCATTAAATTATGAAATGAAAAGAAATGTAATAAATGTAAACATTTTAATAAATTCTCAAGAAATAATTAGTTCACAATTAGTGAGCGGGCAATGATATAAAAAACAGTATGTACTTATATATATCAAAGTCAGGCAAAAACACATACATCTTAATATTATTTAAGGTTGTTGTGGCTGCAGCGCTAAACGCATTGACTACCACGCGATGAGTACCGAGTTCAAATTTTGGCCTCGGAAGTCAATAATATATAGAGATGTGCAAATGTCGTGATTTTATCGTGTCACGCGTGAATCACGCGTGACTCACGCATGATCGTGATCAAATTTATAATTAAGCACGCGTGAGCAATACTTAAAAATAAATTACTCGTGCGAATTATCACGCTCTCACGAGATATTATTCCCGAATAGGTGAGTATCAATATACTATACCATTTTGCACATGCTACGATGCAAGACCATTTGCACAAGATTGTGAATTGGGCTATTGTGTATTTTCAGGCATAGTAAACTGGCTCATATGAAATTCAAATATACTAATGTAGAAAAATAAAATTATTTTAATATATTTTTTATGGTACACAGCTATAAATTTTTACTTTTTTCAGAAAAACTACGCGTGCATCCCCATTTATGAAAAGGCACTCTTAAATTTTAGTTACAAGTGTATAAAACTATCTACATAATAAAATCTTATAGTTGAAACTTTCAAAATCTACCATCGCAACTTTTTATAACCGCGTTATGTAATTAAAAATGTATTAAACAAAGTTTTTTACAAAACTGAAAATAATGAAGATACTTAAAAAACACATGCCTTTTTCAGGGAAATTTTAAAATTTGGATTTTTTAGCTTTTTCCCGATTTCACAAATGAATATGTTAATAACTCTTTTTCCTATTTTTATTTAAAATTTTGTCAAAAATTTAATGCTGTCTTTTAACTTAAAATCCAACAATGAACTAAAAAGTAATAGGCAAAATACTAAAAAAGGTTAAGGAAAAAATTTTTTTTGGCTTAAGTAAAATATCTTATGAAAAACACATTTTGGGAAATTATTTCTTAAGAATTTCAAGTTTATGTCAAAATGCTTTATTCGGTAAAAATCGGATAATTTTTAAAAAAAGTTACAAGCCTCAGAAGTTTTTTGAGTTCCAGGTAGTCAACTTTGGACCACTGTAACTCATGTCCAGCTCAAGCCAGAAGGCTGTCATGACATGTGTTATAAAGGCTAAGTCATCCTCTACGGAGTTAGGAGTTTCATATAAATCCAATCAGTAGTTTAGAAGTTCCAGATTTATTGCCATTTACTTTGTAAAAGTCCCTATTGTGCAATGTAAATTGTACATATACACGTGCATACACATGTACATACATACATACATATGTATGTGTAGAAACCTATATTTCAACCCAAAAAAAGATACAAATTAGATTACATACTTTTTCGTGAGTGTGCGTGATCGTGATAAGTTGTAAAACACTCGTGCGTGATTAAGAATATTTTATTCGTGAGCGTGCGTGATAGTGAAAATTTTCAATATCGTTCGTGCGTGAAAGTGCGTGAGTAAAATATTTTTCTGCGTTAGCGTGCGTGCCGTGAGTCAAAAAAAGCTCACGTGCACATCTCTAATAATATACATAAAAATATGTTTTTGATGCCTGTACCAATATACACACGTAAGTTAAATTCATGTTGTTTCAACTTCAAATAACTTTGTTTCAAGGGGGTTCTTCATGTTATTTCAATATTGAATTTACGTTGATCAAATTAGAATTTACTTTCATTCTACATGATTCTCTTCATTTTGAAATAAAGTTATTTAAAAAAAATTTTTTTTTTTGTTGAAGATTACTGTAAGTCATGTTAGATTAACATGAAACTCATATGAAGCAAAATCATCGCTGAAAAGGGTTAAATTATTTTTGTTTACGTAGATTTTAAATTGAAATTTTTCTGTGTAATATTATTATTATTATCAGCAGGGAAACCGCAAATATGCAATTGCATGTTTTTTCTTGTGTGACGTATTAATGCGGGGACAAGAACTTTTTATGAATTTTGGCATCGATTTGTTAGTGCATATTTTTGCATATTTTACCCTTTAAGGCATGTTTTTGCATATATCAGTCATACTAGCATATTTTTAGCATATTTTCTAATTTTTAGAGCATAATTTACGCTTTTCGGGCATATTTTGACACCATAGAAATTTTTTATTTTACACTCCATTCCAAAAAAAAAATATAAAATTTTTTTTGCAACTTTATTAAAATTTAATTTTTGAAATAAAATTTTAAGTTTTAAAAAAGTTTTTTTAAGATGCTATCTAGGTTAATTTGCTTACAAGTTAAGGGATTGGTAATTTTATTTTTTTTTTTATTTTTCCTAAATCTCTGTTTAAATATTCCATGTAGTGTATACATTTTTCTTATACACGCAGTTTTACGGACGTTAGTTTCAATAAAAATTCATAAAATAAAATTGTTATTTGTGACGGACTCTGCCCCGACTAGAGGTTTAAGGAACATTGATAGAAACTTAGAAACGATTTTTATTTGAAATTCCAGGTCAATATTTAGTTATTTATTGCAATAAAAGTTATAAATAAAAATCTTGTCTTATATATACAAAATACAGTTCAAAAGCCTGAATTCTGGATATCGTGGTCTTTTGAAGTTGAAGTTAAATTGTTATGAGAGCATCCATCCAATAAAAATTAATTTGTATTATTTGTTTTAGTCGAAATTTGTATGGAAATGTTGTTTTAACCTGCATTTCAAACACAGTTGTTATTCTTTGTTAATTTTGTTTCCTTTTTTTGTTTATTTCTTTTTGTCTTATTTTTAACCCCCGACTAAAAAAGGGGTGCTATAAGTTTGTAGTGTGTGTCTGTGTGTCTGTGTATCTGTCCGTGTCCACGTACAGGCCAAACAGCTGGACTGATTTTCATTTAGTTTTTTCTGTTTGAAAGACGACTTGATCGAGAGGGTTCTTAGCTATGTTTGAAGAAAATCGGTCCAGCCGTTTAGAAGATATAACATCTTTTCTGAAAAAGTCGGGGTTTTTTAAAATTTTTGATTTTTGTTATATATACAAATGTTGTTGAAGTTTCGAACTAAAAATATACATATTTTCAATTACAAATAAACCAATTTATTTTATTTTTAAGCATATTTGTTGACTTTTTAGCGCATATTTTTAAGTTTTTAGTGCATATTGAATGTGCATAAAACACTTTTTTTAGAGCATATTTCTGGTTCCCTGATTATCAGCAATAATGCTCGTAATATTTAATGGATATAAAAATAATAACTGAAAGTTTTATAACGCAAGGCAGACAAAATCCTGCATTTACCTAAAGGCAAGTTGTGAAAATGGCCCTAAATTCTTTTATAAAAATTTAGCCATACTATTAGTATAAATACATTAAATTTTATTTTAAAGCACTGCCCTTTATTACGCTGGCAAAGTACGAGTATGTAGGTATTTTTTTTAGATTTTTATCTCTGTTAAGTATTTACTTGCACTTGCAACTGTCATTAATTTATTTTGTCATGCTGGCAATTTAAATGCCTCATGCAACAAGAATGTACATTGTGTGATTTAAATCTTTTTTCGTTTTTTCCTTTAAAACTTCTAACAAGCAACATTTTCCAGTTAAAAATTAAAATCCAAAAACTTTTCGCTGAACAAAACGGAATTTCGCTAAAATATTCAGTTAACGTTTATTAAGTGTAATAAATGCGTTTCGAAGAAAATTGTTGAACGAGTAGAGATCAAATACACATATATGCATATGTACGTACGTGCAAACAAACGGCATGTCTGCACGCACAGCTGCGGCACTAGTAAAAACTACTACTCCAATTGCTACTAAAATGAGTATTTTGGATGCTGCCAGCAGAGCTTCAGCTACAAGCTTAACACATCAACAAATGCAGCAAGTTAAAGCTCAGTCAAGTGTTGAGGGTAAAAGTGTTAATAACACTTTGCATCATGCTTTGGGACCTTGTAAGTGATATGGAATCATTCATACGTATTAGTTTTTATGTACCATATATACTCATACATACACACATACATATTACAAACTACAGTTCATACATATTTTCAGTGAATATATTAAACTAAATTTATGAACATCACTAGTGCACAGTGGGATCGATTGCAAATATGTGCGAAAACTTTAAGATATTGCTCAGTTTGCGTGGCTCCACAAAAAAATCTAACACATGATATCGGTGGCCCGTTGACGTCGCGGAAACGTTAAATTACACGTTCTCGAAACTTCCCATCCAATAAAGCTAAAATTGGTTATCATGCGGCTAATGCGCTATGAATTTAAGTTATAGATTCTTCGAATTATCCGTCACACTTTTACTAACAGAAACGATATTTTCACCTGTGCTTATATAGCAATAATGCACAGGCCTGTTCACATCTGTAAGGCTTCCAGTCTCTTAATTTTTTTTTATAATCTTGGAAATTTCTTACACAGTAGGTCTACCTGGTATGACGATCATAATCACCTCTTAATGCTCGAAAAGTGGCCACGCTTTAACCACCACATTTGTAGTAACTAATTTTATGCGTTCTTTGGTTGTAAAACGAGCCATATTCGTAAATGTCGAACCTTTCACTAAATAAATGACAGTTCAGATGACAGATATTTAACACCTGACAGCCTTGCCAGACCGGCGGTGTTTAAACCACTAAATTGATAAACTAACTAAATTAAGAAAAGGTGGAATTTCATCAAAATTAGCCACTCCTATCGCTCACCGCCCTCTCAATCTAAAAAAAACTTTCGCTAATATCCAAGCAAGTCCAAATTTGGTAAAAACACTTTCTAGAATAAAAGATACCCAAGCCGAGTTTAATCAAAATTTCCCTGCCCACTGCCCTAAAAAATATATAAATAACAATTCTTTTTTTAAATATTTTGTTTATCATTCGACAAAAAGCTTTAATCGTCGCATTAGAAATCCTATTACTTTTTCCATTTAGAAGTGATCAGAGAGAAAACCAGTAATTAGACGTAACTCCTTTCTGTGGAAATCAAGGAAATTTTATTCAATCATATTTTATTTATCTTGCCTCATACCTAGAGAAGGAAGCCAACCGCTTGCTAGGCCTGGCGAGCAATTATTACTACTCTTATGTAACTAGAAAGCTTTTGTGGTGAGCTTTTAATAAAATTTTTGTCTGCTGTGTGAAATTTCACTTGAACTACTAACACCGCTATTCACAAACCATTGTTAAAGTTAATGTTAGTTTAACGCAGACATTTTAGATATGATATTTGAGACACCATATATAAGAAAAATTAAAAAAAGTCTGAAGTAATCTTTTTAAAATCTTGCGATTTCAAGCCGAATCGATTTACAGAAGAGGGCCAATTATCAATTTATTTGAAAACTGGGGACAGACAGGAAAAGTTTTCTCACAGTTTGTGAACAATTTTAGTACACTGTTTGTTAGGTAAATATTTACTTCGATTGTTAAAGTAAGTGTTGGTTTAACGCATGATTTGTATATCAAAAAACCGGCTTAAAAACAACGTTATCTCTAAAAATCTTATGAATACCGGTGTTAATATTTATTTGCTAAATATTTTACGATAAATTAACATATAATACGTCACTACTGTAACGCACTTCATTGTAAGAAAGTAGTCTAATATTGATAGGAATCTTTATCTTAATGGTCTTCATGCAAGCGACTGTCCACAAAATTATTTTAACTCACAAGGTAAACAATAACTCAGCTTTAATACATATTAAATTATCTTGCAGTTCTGGTGCTGTCTCGTTTCTTTGGCATTTTACCCGTAATGGGAGTGTGGCCAACTGGTGATGTTCAACAAGTTCATTTCAAATGGTTAACACTACCAGTGCTGATGACCGCAATATCAACGGGATTTGCCACAATTGATTCTTCTCTTACCTTTAAAGTGCTAGTTGAAAAAGGTTTAAGTTTGACAACATCAGGTGGGTGTTTGGGTTCGGTTTTCTCTGAACACATCATGAGAGGAAACAATATACGTATAGAAACAAAAAGAACGAAAAAATTGATACCATTATTTCTTGTTTTTACTTTGTGTACAATTATTTCCGTTAGCTCCCCTAAGCTTTAGTCTCGAATGCTTAAGTGCTTACATTGTGTTCCTCCTTCTGTCGCGTAATTGGCCAAATTTGATTAAATCAACGCAGCGCTTGGAGAATGTATTGTCCCACCAAATTTACATTTGTAAGGAATCACAAACATTTAGTCAGCGCATCCGCTTAATCGGCTGGTTATTAATTTTGTTGTCCACCAGTAAGCAATTCTATGACAAGTAACGATATTCGTAATTTTTAATGGATAATTTTTTTTTAATACTAAATAGTTGAACATTTATTTTATATTATCAGTGGCATCTACAGTAATCATGTACAAATAAAACAATGTAATTTAACTGTGAATTTTTGGCACAATTATTATATGAGAGAGCGCTTACAAATATTCTCCATAATGAATTACACACCGTGGATGATACCTCTGATACAGGTAATACTCGCATATGTATAAAACATTGCTCACTCCATTTACGCCAGATGAATTTTTGGCGATAAACGAACCGAAAGGAAATTTTTTATTAAAAAAATATAGATATTTTTTAGTTAAAAAAAGTACCTTCTAAAAAAAGTGCGTTAAAAAAAACTACCTTTAAAAAATGCCTTCTTAAAAAAGTACCGTTTAAAAAAAAGAAGCTTTTAAAAAAGTACCGTTTTAAAAAAAGAAGCTTTTAAAAAAGTACCTTTTTAAAAGACGTATCTGTTTAAAAAATTAACTTTTTAAAAAAAGTTCTTTTTAAAAACAATTACCTTTCGAGAAAAGTACCATTTTAAAAAAAGAAGCTTTTAAAAAAGTACCTTTTTAAAAGACGTATCTGTTTAAAAAATTAACTTTTTAAAAAAAGTTCTTTTTAAAAACAATTACCTTTCGAAAAAAGTACTTTTTAAAAAAGAACCTCCTTAAAAAGTACCTTTTTAAAAGAACTACCTTTAAAAAAAGATTCCCAAAGAAGTACCTTTTTAAATAAAGTACCTTTTTAAAAAACAAGAAATTAAAAAAGTACGTTTTTAAACAAAGTACTTTTTGAAAAAACTACCTTCTAAAAAAGTACCTTTTTAAAAAAGTACCTGTTTCAAACAATTTAATTTTTCTAAAAGTACCTTTTTAAAAGAAGTACCTTTTTAAAAAAAGGCCCTTTTAAAAACAAAGTACCTTCTTAATAAAAGTACTTTTTAAAAAAGTACCTTTTAAAATAGTACCTTTTAAAAAAGTACCTTTTAAAAAAGTACATTTTTAAAAAAAGTACATTTAAACAAAAGAAAATATTAAATAAAAGAACCTTCTTAAAAAATCACCTTTTTTTAAAAAAGCTCGTTATTTATAAAAGTACCTTTTTAGAAAAGGTACTTACTTAAAAAAGGTACCTTTCAAAAAGCACCTCTTTGAAAAAGTTAGTATTTTAAAATTCCTTTTTAAAAAACAGTTCCTTTTAAAAAAAGTACCTGCTTAAAAAAGTACGTTTTTAGAAAAGGTACCTACTTAAAAAAGAACCTTTTCAAAAAAGCACCTTCTTGAAAAAAGTAACTTTTTTTTAAATTACCTTTTTAAAAACAGTTCCTATCAAAAACAGTTCCTTTTAAAAAAGTACCTTCTTAAAAAAGTACGTTTTTAAAAAAATTATGTTTTTAAAAAAAGTACTTTTCGAAAAAACCCACCTTTTTGAAAAAAGTTACTTTTTTAATTACCTTTTTAAAAACAGTTCCTTTTATAAAAAGTAACTTTAAAAAAAGTACCTATTTAAAAAAAAGTACCTTTTATAAAAAGGATCTTAAACAAATAAATTACAAAAGATAATTTTTATAAAAATGTACATTTTAAAGTGCTATTTTAAAAAATACTTTTAAAAAAAGGCAATTTTTTAAAGAACTTCAGCTTAAATAATTCTGCAAAACAAAACCGACGACTTCAATGAAAAGATCTCGTCGAACGTTTGCGAAAAAATTTATTGCACTAAACTGGAAGTTTGCAAAAAAAAACGTTTGTTTTAAAATCTGTTAAGAAGTACGTGAAATATAGAATTAAATATTAATGGACGTAGCCCCGACCATTTTTTCAACTTTAAAAGAACCAAAGGAGTTTGCTAGGTTTCATATCAATCAATTAAATAGAATATCATAAAATCAAATAAAAAAATGTGTGGGCGTGTCCTTGCTTTTTTTACACTGGCACCAATTGGAAGAGACAAAAAAATAATTTTTAAAATCACCCTAAAATCTACCGAGTTATGAAGTAAAAAAAAAATGCAGACGAATTGATAACCTCCTCCTTTTTTTGAAGTCGGTTAAAAAGTTAATTCCTGCCATTAATTAATTACGTATTATATAAGAGCGTGAGAACTAAACTTTTTCTTTTCGGCCTTGTTATTTCACTTATTTTTACTGTTCTCAGTGGATAACAACTGCCATGACATTTGCTTGGAATTTCACTGATATTTTCCTAATACTGGTGAGCCATGGTTTGGCTGCACGTTTTCGACAATTCCAATGGTGTATACAATTTCACGTTAAGCAGGTAATTTCAATGTAGTAAATTTATGTAAATGTATTTCTTATGTTCCTCTCGCTCCCTTCTCTTCCTAATTTATTTATGCAAATTTCTCTGTGCAAATTGATAAAGAAAATGTCAAACGAATTCTGGCTAAAAATTCGTCGAGATTTTTTAATGCTCCACAATTTATTAAATCAGTACGATGAGAAATTATCC
This sequence comes from Tachina grossa, assembly GCA_949987645.1. Taxonomy (NCBI): domain Eukaryota; kingdom Metazoa; phylum Arthropoda; class Insecta; order Diptera; family Tachinidae; genus Tachina; species Tachina grossa. The sequence continues at coordinate 26,531,777 of OX465276.1, read as the reverse complement.
GCCCTCATATTGCTGTCATCCACGCAGAATTTATACTTTTTAGCAGTGCAAATTTTCTACAGTTTCCTGTAAGTAATTTAAGCCTTCTCATTTCGGATATCTGGCAAAAAAAAGAAGTTAATATAATTTTTTTATTTTGCCAACAGAAACCATGGCAACTTTATGAACGACATGTATTTTTGGGTTTCTTTTATATATGTGGCATTTCGTTCATACTTTGTGATGTCGGCTGCGGCCAGTATTCACGATGTTGCAAATGATATTAGATCAACCATGTATGAGATTCCCACTGGCCACTGGTGTCTTGAGGTAAGTACATCCAAAAAAAAAAAAAAAAATGTTTATGTTGTGCTGTTTACTGAAATTGTATTAAATTTAAAGTTCAATTTAACTATGAATTTTAGCTCAAGAGACTTAACGAAATCATAGTGTCTGAATTGTTTGCTTTAAGTGGCAGAGGTTTCTTTTTTCTAACGAAACGCTTGATATTTGCTGTAAGTGTGTATGTTTTTAATTTAATCCCGCAAATTTTTTTCAATAACGATTCGTTTTGTCCTTAATGTTCTTCAAAAAAAAACTAAATGAATAAAATAAAATATATGAACTTAATTTAATTTAAATTAAACTCAACTAAATTAAATTAAATTAAACTAAATTAAATTATATTAAATTCAATTAAATTAAATTAAATTAAATTAAATTAAATTAAATTAAATTAAATTAAATTAAATTAAATTAAATTAAATTAAATTAAATTAAATTAAATTAAATTAAATTAAATTAAATTAAATAAAATAAAATAAAATAAAATAAAATAAACTAAAATAAAATAAAATAAAATAAAATAAAATAAAATAAAATAAAATAAAATAAAATAAACTAAAATAAAATAAAATAAAATAAAATAAAATAAAATAAAATAAAATAAAATAGTATAAAATAAAATAAAACAGAGTAAAATATATAATAAATTAATTAAGTAAAATTAAATGAAAATAAAAAAGATTATAAAATAAATTAACAAAATACTGCAACCTTCCTTTTATTTTTAAATTTTTTTTCTATTTTTCCAAAAAAAAAAAAAAAAAATTTGCTGGTTAATAAGTTAAATTTTATGTTAAAGTGATCAAAAATTAAATTCAGAATGAATCGTTAATATGCATTTCTTTTTGCCTTAAATAGATGGCCGGCACATTGGTCGTATACGAGTTGGTACTTTTGGATCAAGTTGATAGCGCTGATGTTACTACTCCACTTTGTAGTCATCTAAAGGATTGAATAAACACACAACACTGCACTTTTACGATTATAAAGGAAATTTCGAGTTGCGGTTGTACCTATTGACGTTAGATGTTACATTTTATTTATTTACGTTAATAATTTTTATTGTTTTTTTATGTTTACTTTCATGTTCATGCAATTGATAAAAGCTTAAAGAAAGATATACACATAAATAAATAAGTAAATTATTTTAAAGGATTTCGTTTTTTTTTTGTTGTAAAAATTCAAACTTTAATATACTTAAATCTTCTTTGGATTTTATTGAGCAGACTATAACATTTTTATATTTAGTGATTATCTTTTATGAATTTTGGTTTCATAAAATTTTAAACTAAATATTTGGTTTGAATTGTTCTGACAATAAGCTTTTAAGTTCACAGTAACAAAATTTTATTTTTTTGTCATATAAATTGAATTTTAATGTCCAGATATTATGGTTGTGTTATATATGTACATACAAACATCATAATGCTAATTTTAATTTCGGTTGCCTTGCCAGTTGACAATGCAGTTGGCGTAATCGAGCCATACTTTTTGTTTTGTTTGAAAGTTGGTCATTAAGTCCGGATTCAATAACGGAATCTCTTTCGCGTTAATTTTTTTATAACATTGAGTTTTTATCATGTTTCGACGTTTTGAGGAAGTCGATTCTGAGGGCAAGTTACAGTATTCGATATCGAAAAAATTTTAATACAATTTTAATTGTGTTTGTATGGAAATTTAGATCGCGATGATGGCCGTAAGAACGCTTACACATATACATATATGGGTGTGTATATATACATATATATATATATATATATATATATATATATATATATGTATGTGTGTGTGTGTGTGTGTGTATGTGTGTATGTATGTAAACATTATATAACTTCATAACGGCTTAACCGATCGGAAGAAAATTTTGCCACATTCGAAAGATGTCGAGTTCACTTACTATATCGAAGTATAATTTTCACAATTAAGTTCAAAATCAAATCAGTACTTACCCTCAAAATAAGACACGTCCCATGCCACCAATGTGACCGAAATCAGCCGATTCGTTCGAGAGACCAGAAATTTTGAAAAATTGTTTTTTTTTCTAAAACTTCCTTAAATCCCATGTTGAATATTCACTGAGCCTACAAGTTCAACTGGTTCCCATTTTTTTTTCTTATAATTTCTTCTCGGAAGTAAATAGTATTTTAATTACATTTTGCATAAATTGTTTGCATTTGCTTAAAGCAAAATTTGGCATTTAATTAAAAAACACAATTGTAGCAAATAATTTCAAAATCATTTAGCACATGTGCATTCAAAAATGTATACGGCTGCAAACTACATTTATTTATATTGGTTTCTTATAAATTTTTGAATAATAAATTGTTTTTCTTTTTTGAATTTTGCAGAATTCTGAGAAAAATTTCTTGAAAATAAGTTTATTTTCACAACTTTAGTTTTTCTCCAAAGAAAAGCATTACATTTTGTAGAATTCCTGTGCATTTGTTAAAACAAGAAAGTAAATTTTGATTTATATTACTAAGAATCCAGAGCTCAACTCTGTGAAACATTTTCAACTTTTGTTGCTGAGATAAATAATATACGAGTATGTGTATGTACACTCGTTTTAATAAAAGAACAAATTTTATAGTTGAAAATAATAATCTTAAAAGTGTGTTAGGCAATGAAATTGGTTTAAAATTGTTCTTCCATACGAAGAGTAAAATAAGTATTTGTTTTTTAAATGTATGTACATATGTATCTATGTATGTATAAAATAAAATAAATTCAGTAAAATACGACTTCGACTACCACACGAAGGGTTCCCTACAGACACTAGATAAATACATACTTAATACTATACGAATTAGACCTCTTCAAAATACCACTTATAAGAACTTTTAAGACATGAGGGATTTCTCAAATGCTTTACTACAGCCAAGTCTTCTAAAACAAACGCTAAACAACATTGTTGGCAAGAAATTTTTGTCCGTTATTGCAGGTATAGGATTAAAGAAGAAAATACTTCGTGACGGAAGAATTTGTGATGCTTGCTTCTTCATACATGGGCACGTATACATGCGCTCACATGTTGTGTGTATGACCTTTTATTTTTATTTTTTAAAAAAACAATACGTATTTAGGTTTCAAAACTGCTAACGCAGCCCTCTAATACACACAACTACATAAATTAAATAATTATTAAAATACGATGACTATATTAAATTAAATTAATTAAATTCATCTTTTTTCAAGTTGAAATAACTTTGATTCAAACTCATAATGTTTCAACTTAAAATAATTTTGATTTAACATGATTCTTCTTCATCTTCTTGATTTAACAGAACGATAATGTTAAAACAACATGAAATAAAGGTATTTCAAAAGGAAACATTTTCCTTGAATATTACGGCAAATAATGTAAGATTAACATCAAACACATATGAATCTAAATAATTGCCGAAAATTGTTAAATTAAACTTGTTTACGTAGATTTTAAATTGAAGTTTTTCTGTGCGTTCGCCAATGAATTTGTGTCAAAACATTATTGTTTCCGGTGATGGTTTTTTTGGGGAGATAACATAAATTTATTTGTTTAAAGAACTTTGGGGATTTGCCTCTGAAATAAATGTTACAGTCAGCTAAAAGGAAATGTGATTTTTTTTTCTTACAAATTTTATCAAAAATTTAATTTTGACACTGGAGACTTTATTGGGATTTTTGTTCGGATGTAAAAATGAAGAATTGCTCAAAAATTGTTGTAAAAAAATTGGCTAATTGTTCATCGACTTTGGGCGACTCTAAATATGTTAGATTTTTGGGTATTTGTTCATAATGAATAATTGCCAAATTACTAAAATTCACAATGACTAATCAGCCAACAATTTTGGGCGATTCTTTATTTATCTGTTTCCGGTGATTTGCAATTGGATGGTAATTGGTACAGCCTTGTTTTTCATACTTCTGTGGTTTTCCTTTGTCGAATCAAAATGAAATGCACTAGCACAACTCCAAATATCATTTATTGCGAATGGCAGATTTTACAGTAAGGAAAAGTTTTGACTTTTGGGATATGTTACGGAAAAAATCTAGGAGTCCTAGGAATGAATAAACCTAGAGTTTATTTATTTTGATCAGCATTTTCAGCTTCTGCTTGCTAATGCAAAATTTTTTATTTGTTTTATAATATTATTATTATGTATTTATTTTCTATTTTTTGCTTTACAAACCGAACTACAATATGCCAAATCATGCTCTAAATAACTAAGAATGAAAGAAAATTTAAATCCATTGCTATTTCATTTTATTATCGTCCTTTTTTTTAACAGCTTAACTGACAACCACAAATATTCAATATAAGTGCACAGTGGTGTTATAAAAAAAAAAAAAAAAAACATGGGATCAACCGTGCACGCAAAAAAAAAAATATGGTTGAGGTAACCATCATCAAACAGCAACATACTAAAGGGTGTCCCAACAAGAACGCAAGATTTAAATTTTAAATAAAACACAGATATTTAAAACAAAAATCGTGAAACTTTATTATATCGTAAAGTAGACAAAATGAGGTTATGTGTGGAACAACAAATCGGGCAGATGGCCGCCGCGGCTTTGCTGGCACACACGAGATCTTTTAATTAAATTTTCAATGGCCGTTTTGCATAAATGCTGCGGTATTTCATTAATGCAGCGTCCAATTTTCTCTTTTAAGGCTTGAGTCGTCGTCGGCTTATTCGCGTAAACCATCGACTTCAAAAAACCCCAAAGAAAAAATCGCACGATCTAGGCGGCCAATTCTGGTCTCCAAAACGCGAAATAACACGACCGTGAAATGACTGATGTAGCAATTGAATTGTTTCTCTGGCTGTATGACATGTGGCGCCGTCTTGTTGAAACCACATGCACTCCACATTCATTTCTTCAATTCTAGGCACGAAAAAACTGGTTATCATTTCACGATACCGAACACCATTGACTGTTTGCGCTTGACCTGCATTTGAGCGACATCATCACGTACAGCTGCGACATTCTGGTCGATCGACCTGGTCGAAGGCGCGTTGTTATCTTTACATCACTAACAGACCCAGTTTCGGCAAGTTTATCCATTAATCTCTTTACAGTTGACTCTTTCGGAGCATTATTGTGACCCCAAATTGATCGCAAATTTGCGAACTGTAGCCGCAAAACTTTCACCATTTTGATAAAACAATTTCACAATGAGAACGCGTTGTTCATTAGTGTAGCGCTCCATCCATTTTTACTAACCTCGTACCTTCTATGTACTAGCAAACAATAACAATTGTTCAAATGTCAAACAATGACACCTCGAATGGCGCCAAATTTAAATCTTGCGTTCTTGTTGGGACACCCTTTATGATTGAATTATATGGTTGCAGTCAAATCATATTATTGTTAACAGCAAAGCAAACTTTAAATAATATTATTATCTGAGGTAATAATAATATTATCTACAAAAACAATGTACTCTGTTACACCTAATCTTAGTATTGTAAATATGATAACACTATGGTTAGATGTGACTAAAATATAATTGAGACTCACCATACCATGATCTAATATTATATTAATATTGTTAAACACGACCAGAGTATTATTTAATATAATAATATTATTTTGTTTTTTAATCATATATTTATTGTAGAAACAGCTGTGCGTTAAATTCGAAATAAGAATAAATTAGTATTGTTGAAAGAAAATGTATATATAGAAATATATGTATACTCACACTACATACAGACATGTCTGTATAAAGACATAGACAAATGTTTATATATTTTTATTGGTCTACCCTTTTTTTTTATACTTTATTGATTTATTAATTTATTTAACACCATCCGTGCACTACCGATAGCTTACAAACGAAATACTGAACTGACAGATGTTTCTGAAAAATATTTTTTGAAAAACTTAACATAGTATGGTTTTGGATTACATTATATTGTTATTTACATCATATTATTTTCAAATAATAATACAAATTATGTTGAAGTCATAAATTTTCAACAAAACTCTAACCATATCACACTTTTTTATGGATGTGATAATGTAATTATTAAATTCAAACATTACTCTGTTTATCGTAACGAAATAAATGTTTAAAATAACAATAACTAGTTTTTAACGACCACACATTTGTTTCAGAGAACATAATATAGTTTCCTCAACCATTCTACAATCATATCTTTTCTTTCCGTGTGAGATTTATAAACAATTAGCAGATTCTGAGTGTCTTTAAAAATATGTAGACATAGCTCATTTACTCAAACAATGTCATAACTCAAAAAATTAAATTTTCGAGTTAATAATGCAGAATTTATCCTTACAAGCTTATTCCTATTTGTGTAAAAATTTTATAAAAATATATTATATACCACTGTGTGTAAACGTAACCATATACGGATACGATCCGTGTCTCCTAGTTTTACCCCAAGTCAATCACTTTTTTTATGGGCCCCAAAGATTTGGGCCCTGGGTGTCATATTTGCATTTTCTCAGGCTCATGTCTTGTAAACCGTTCAAAATTTTGATTTGCTCTCTGATGCAAAATTGTAGCTTTTGTCATAAAGAACAAAAATTGTGAACACATAAAATCAAAAAAAAAAAAAAATCATCTTCAAGATCAAAATCGCAAGAAAATTAAAAAAAAAAATTAGATGTTTTTTACCTTTTTCCCATGTTCAAGTCCATAGGCAAAAAAGCGTTCAAATTTCAAGGAATCAATTAACTACAAAAATTTACCTAAGACCTCAATTAACAATTTTCTAGAATACATGAACTTCATAGGAATGATTCTTTACACCGTTTATTAAAAAATTGTCGGGAAATTTTTCACTTTTGTGGCTACCTAAGCGCTATCGAAATGGTGTTAAGAATCATTCCCAGTAAGTTCATGTGTTCTAAAAAATTTTTTATTGAGATCTGAGTTACCAGAAACAGTGTTCCCAAAATAAAGTTGCTAAAAAAATCACCCTTTAAATAGACTTAAATCCGAACCGTTTAAAAATGTCTAGAAATTAGCAAATATGCTCTTAACATTAAAATATGCAAAAATATGCACCAAGAAATCGCTGCCAAAAGTTCTTAAAATGCTTTAAAATTTTTAAAATTTTGGTAGTGGCTTTGTAAGCATAATTCTAAAAAAACTAAAATTAAATTAAAATATTGGAAATTTAAAAGCCTCTAAAATTTTATACAAAAAACTATTCTCAAAGCCATAACTGAATCTCCTTCTTTTGTTCTTTTGGTATAAGTTGCAACTAACTTTGATCATAAGCTTACAATTAACAAACGAATATTTATATTTCCACTTTTTTTACAATCCAACCCACTGTGCCATGTGTAACAGCATGAGCCTTAATAGTAAACAAAAAAAGTAAAACATGCAAATTAAATTTTGTATTTTTTTTAAGTTGAAACTATTAGAATTTTTTCGTGCTGAAATATATTTACAGCGAGTATTTGGCATTAAATGCTTTTCCAGTCTGAGTGGGCTTAAAATGTGTAAACGATTCCATATTTGGATTTGTTGCTAAAGGCAGTGATTGCAGCGGAAAAATATGCTGTAAATATAAAACTGAAAATTTATTAAATTGGTTTTTCAAGTGAAATAAAAATTTCATGTGATGTTACATTTAAAAAAGTAAAATGGGAATAAAACCATACTAAAGGCACACAAAAAAATGAAGGTTGCAAAAAATAAAACTTACTTAAGCTCACCAAAGCGAAGTTTGGTGGCAATTCGATTCTGGAAAAACCGTAAAGTCAACACAAAGGCAAATGAGTGGGTATTCCAAAGGAAACAATTCACAAAAAATAAAAAAATCAAATAAATTAAGAAAAAAATCATGGCAAGGTCTTTTTAAGCATTTTTAGTCATGCATAATTTTTTCTGTTTTACTAATTTTTGTAGTTCTATAAAAAAAAAACTAAAATTATGAAATGTGTCGCTAAAACAAAACCTTGAACTAGATAAATTTGCATAAAATAAAATTCTAATATATTGTTTTGCTAACTTAAACCTTTATTATCTATTTGAGTGCCACATACCTAAAAATATACAGTTTGATTTAAGAAATCAATTTTATGAATATATTAGGCAAAATTAAAGTATACTTAGTGATAAATAAAAATAAATTCAGTAAAGTGCGACTTTGACTCGCTCACGAAGGGCTCCGTACGGACACTCGATTTGTAATACTATACGAACTTTAGCCTATATAATATATAGTATTGAGATTTTTCGGTTTTGAGAGTTTTTTTAGTTTTCGGTTTTGGCGATTTTTTTTTTAGTTTTGGCATTTTTTTTTAGTTTTTTCTTTTTTTTCTCGTTTTGCTGATTTTTTGTTGGTTTTTAGCGTTTATTTAATTTTGGCGATTTTTATTAATTTTGGCGACTTTTTTCCATTTTGGCAATTTTTTCTTTATTCTGGTGATTTTTTCGGTTTTTGGCGATTTATTTTAGTTTTAGAAATTTTTTTATTTGGCGATTTTTTTCGGTTTTTGGCGATTTTTTTCATTTGGAGATTTTATAATTTTGGGCTTTTTAGTTTTACCGTTGTTGAGAGTTTGCCTCTTACGGTTTTCAAAATACAGCAAGTTGTCAAAATCATATAGTCAAAATTGCGTTAACTCATAGAATAAACTTTAATTTAAATTTTAGTGTCTTTTTGAGTTTGAAATTTGAAATTAAAATGGCAACACTGCTCCTGGCAACTGTCAGTTGATTCTTTGATGCCATAGACATTTCATCATTTCATATGGCAGTGTGGTTTCGATGTTAAATGGTCAGCTGGGCTTAAGAAAGCTGTCCGCCAGATGGGTGCCGCGTTAAACGTGTGACAACTACCGAATGATTGTTTGGAGGGAGTTGTTTAACCACAATCCGAATGAATTTTTGCGGCGTTTAGTACTTTTAGATGAAACATGGATTCATTACTGCACGTGAGATAATCCACCACGATTACCTCCAACTTTTTAGATTATTTAAAAAGAAAACGACCCCATATAGCCAAGAAAAAAAGTTATTTTTCATCAAAATGATGCACGAGTGCACACGTTTTCTGTCTCAATAGTAAAACTGTATGAATTGGGCTACGCCATATTCTCCGGATTTAGCCCCTAGTGATTTCTTCCTATTTCCAAACCTAAAGAAATGGCTCGGTGGAAAGAGATTCAGCTCCAACAATGAAATTATTGCCTATTTTAAGGACCTCGAAAAATACTATTTTTTGTTAGGGATACACAAACTAGAAAAACGTTGGACTAAGTGTATTGAGTTAAAAGGAGATTATGTTTAAAAAAAAATTTTTGTTTTGCAAAAAAAACTGTTTCATTCAAAAAGTCTGGAACTTATTGATCCGTCCTCGTTTCTATACACATACACGTATACATCCATATGGATATCCACGCACAAATAGTCAGAATCGACTCCCAGAACCTCAAAACGTCTAACTATGACGAAAACTCGATTTCTGAAAATTTTAGCAAAATCATTAATTTTCTATAGCGGAAATTCGGAAACAAACAGAAAATGTGATTTCATGCATAATTACTTTTTTTTGTAATTAATTTTCTGAATGAATTCAAAGCGGCTTTATTTTTTATTTATTTTTAAATTTGCTTGCTAACTACTGTTGACAACGGCGACAACGGCTGGCGGCCACTTCGCGCCGACTTCCACGAGCCAAATGAATTCGTTCTTTGTTGTGTCATTTTAAGTGATAAGTTTATTCTAGCCCCTTTCGAAGCCTAACTAAACAAATAAACAAACGGTTAAATAAAAAGTACACACACAGACATATTGATAAAAAGAAAAGGATAACTTTGGGCAAAGTTTTAATATGATGTCTGATTGCCTTAGACAAGGTCATGTAAACAATTCGATTAAAATAAATAAAACAAAAGGAATAAAATATGCCTTGAATTATACAAATATTTGTAATTTAAATAAAATAGTATCGTCTCAAACTGTTTTTAGTTTGTAGAGAGAACTTTAGTTAGGTGCTTTAATAAATATTAAAATTGAAAACATTATGAGTTAGAAAAAACCGTGCGTGTTGTCTAGCTGTTATGGGGAAACATTGAAATACATAGTTTTTAACATATAAAAAATTACTTACATAAAGAAGATTTAGAAAATAAATTTGCATAGCAAACTTGATTCGCAAATCCTTTGCACTAGAAATATTTTTAGTAGAAATAATAAATATTTATTAAATTAAAAACTCCTGCTTTATTTTTATAATAAAATTATTAACCCATATATACGATAGATATGGTTTGTTATTATAATTGTTAATACGATTTTCGTTTTTTTCCTCTTTATTTCAGTTTGTTATATTACAAAATTAAATCTGCCAATATTTTACAAAATCAACGTAAATCCAAAATATATAATTGTAAGTTAACAAAAAAAATCATATAACTTATTAAAATTAAAAACTAGGCCGATTGATCTCATCGCTCTTGCCACAAAACCTTTTTTTTGATAGAAAGTGGAAGTAACATAATTTCAACTTCATTCTAATTTTACTTATTTTTTTCTCTCTTAAAAAAGTGGTTTAGTTAAAAGTTCTTTTCACAAGAAAGTACATTTTATCAAAAATATTTAGATATTTCATAAAAGTTATTCTTTATCCAAAATAGTACTTTTGACTGAAGACCATTTTTTTGAGTGAAAAAGTACTATGTTTACAAACCTTGAAACGTTTTTTTTTTACTCACCAAGTAATTTTTACTAAAATTTTTTTATTAAAAAACAGTACTTTCTATCTCTTCCTTCTTATTAAATAAAAGTACAGTACTTTTCTTTCACGAGCTACTATATACCAAAAATGTACTTTTTATGCAATGATACTGTTACGTTTTTCTCTCTATAAGAACGCTTTTCCGTGGACCCGAAGATTTGCAAATGAATACAAGAGCCGAGTGTAGTAATTAGGGTTAAGAATGATACAAGTTTTATTTACAAATACACTTAAACTAAATTAATCAAGAGCTTATATAAACTAATACAACTTAAACTACTGAATTACACACAAATATTCACAACTGGTTACCACTACGCCTTCCTCGCTGTAGTTTACACACGTCTCTTAGCTGGCTGCGCAAGTATTCACGTGACACCTCTTTTTCTGCTGCTCGTCACTTACGAGACTCACTCTGCCATCACTCGCAGTTGATACACCAATACCTCTTTGTCTGCTGCTTGTCACACACGGCACTCACTCTGTCGACACTCACAGTTGACACACCAATAAAGACTCACTGGCTTTACTTACAACCTTACACATGTCTATTCGCTGCGCTGTTGCCTTTACTCAAGTCGACACGATAGACTCCACAATAATCTCAATTCCACGACAGACTTTGCTGTCACTATAGACTGTTCTATAGTTTCTGCTTTACTCCAACTCACGTGCAAAGCACAGACTGCTCTTAACTATCAACTCACCACTGTATCGCAGACTATTATTAATTAACAACTTAATTATCAACTGACTTGTTCATTCGCAACTGATTGACTTGTTCGCAACTGACTTGTTCGCAACTAACTCACAATTGCAACTAACTAACTCATTGGCTGCGTCACCTCTTTTTATATTCCACACAAATACCACTAGAAGTTTCAAGCAATGTCTAGACGATCATTATCATCTTATATGCTGTTTGCAAAGTGCCTAATTAAGTTCATGTGGTAACTATGTACATTCATGTGTATATGCATACGTGTGTACATCATTAACTAAGCAATACACGGTGGTTGTTTATCTTTTGCTTTTCGTTTGAATTAGCATGTATGTATGTGTGTAAATATGTGAATCTTCTTAATAAGCAGACGCTTTTTGTTGTTGCTTTTGCTTGTTTACGTTTTACGCATGCTTATTTAGTTGTTTGCTACTATTCTAGATTATTCGTTACATTGACCCTGTAGGAATATATTCGCGTAACACTTACATTAACCCTGTTGGAATATTTTTGTGTAATGCTGCTTAACCTTGTCGACGGCCATTTTCGTAACAATACTAATTACTAATGTATTTTTTTTTATTAATAAACTCAAGCTCGATTAAGAAATTATTTCTGATTAAAATTCACTATAGTTCAATTAAAATTTAAAATGTCTCACTTAATAAATTAATTTTCTAAAATATGTGATAAAAAAGATATTTTATAGAACACATTTTTTTATCAAAACTTATTTCTCAAAGAATAACAAAAATTAAAAATTTTAAAAACCCCCGACTTTTTTCAGAAAAGATGTTATATCTTCTAAACGGCTGGACCGATTTTTTTCAAACATAGCTAAGAACCCTCTCGATCAAGTCATCTTTCAAACAGAAAAAACTAAATGAAAATCGGTCCAGCCGTTTGGCCTGTACGTGGACACGGACAGATACACAGACACACAGACACACACTACAAACTTATAACACCCCTTTTTTATTCGGGGGTTTAAAAATACTTTTCATCAAAATTATTATTTATTTTTTTTTTTATTTTTAACCCCCGACTAAAAAAGGGGTGTTATAAGTTTGTAGTGTGTGTCTGTGTGTCTGTGTATCTGTGTATCTGTGTGTCTGTCCGTGTCCACGTACAGGCCACACGGCTGGACCGATTTTCATTTAGTTTTTTCTGTTTGAAAGATGACTTGATCGAGAGGGTTCTTAGCTATGTTTGAAGAAAATCGGTCCAGCCGATTAGAAGATATAACATCTTTTCTGAAAAAAATCGGGGTTTTTTAACATTTTTAATTTTTGTTATTTTTGTTTTGTTAGAATATGAAATTTTCTGTGAAAAGGTAATTTTGAAGAGGTACGTTTTGAAAAGGTACGTTTTGAAAAGGTACGTTTCTTTGAAAATGTACTTTTTTTAAATGGTAATTTTCTTGGAAAAGGTTTTTTCTTTTCAAAGCTACTTTTCTTTGAAAAGATACTTTTCTTTGAAAATGTACTTTTTTTAAAGGTAATTTTCTTGGAAAAGGGTTTTTCTTTTCAAAGCTACTTTTCTTTGAAAAGATACTTTTCTTGGAAAAGGTTCTTTTCTTTGAAATTGATTTTTTTTTTGAAAAGTTACTTTCTCTGAAAAGGTACTTTTCTCTGAAAAGGTACTTTTCTCTGAAAAGGTACTTTTCTCTGAAAAGGTACTTTTCTCTGAAAAGGTACTTTTCTCTGAAATAGTACTTTTCTCTGAAAAGGTACTTATCTTTGAAAATTTACTTTTCTCTGAAAAGGTATTTTTATCTGGAAATGTATTTTTCTCTGAAAAGGTAATTTTCTCTGGAAATGTAATTTTCTCTGGAAATGTACTTTTCTTTGAAAATGTACTTTTCTCTGAAAAGGTACTTTTTTCTGAAAAGGTGGTTTTCTCCTCAAAGGTACTTTTCTCTTCAAAGGTACATTTCTCTAAAAAGGTACTTTTTTCTGAAAAGGTACCTTTCTCTTCAAAGGTACTTTTCTCTAAAAAGTTACTTTCCTCTAAAAAAAATGCTTTTCTCTGAATATGTACTCTTCTTTGAAAAATTACTTTTCTCTGAAAAGGTACTTTTATCTGGAAATGTATTTTTCTCTGAAAAGGTAATTTTCTCTGGAAATGTAATTTTCTCTGGAAATGTACTTTTCTTTGAAAATGTACTTTTCTCTAAAAAGGTACTTTTTTCTGAAAAGGTACTTTTCTCTTCAAAGGTACTTTTCTCTAAAAAGTTACTTTTCTCTAAAAAAAATGCTTTTCTCTGAATATGTACTCTTCTCTGAAAAATTACTTTTCTCTGAAAAGGTACTTGTCTCTGAAAAGGTACTATTCTCTGAAAAGGAGCTTTTTCAGAAAAAGTGCTCTTCTTTGAAAATGTACTTTTTATTAAAATTGCATTTATTAAATATTCTCGATAATTTTTTTTTAATTTCACTAATTTATATTTTTTTATTTATTAACTTTTTGTGTCTTTATTTGTATCAAGTAAAACATAAATTATTACGAAAAGGTACCAAAAAGGACTATACTTGCACAGGCTCCTTACAAGAGGCCATACGACCAGGTGTTTATGCCTTAAATTAAAAATTTTTACCATTTTTACTTTCTTCTGCGTCTTTAATTTTATTTTTTTTACCTGATAAATAAAATCAGTGCTGTTTTTAGCACAAGTATTTGCCATTATGCCTTTGGCGGGTGTTACATCGAGCTCATCATTTGATTTAAAATTTTCCTGGCGTTTCATACGCACTTGGTATTCAGCGGTGGTCATTGTTTGCTATGGATTTTGCATGGCCATCACAATTGTTTTTGCTGTTCGCAGTGTCTTCAACTTTGATTCAGTTGGTAAATTTATAGGCGATTGTAAATATATTCTTCAGTATTTATGTGTTAAAGAGTTTGCAGTTCGATTGTAGTCGTAATTTTTGAACATATTTTATTATAAAAATATTTTTTTAAAGCAATTGCAGCTGATTTTTAAACTAACGAACTTTTAGCGCTACAAAGCGATATGTGATTAATTACTTAACGCCTCTAATCATATATTTACAATCTGTGAAGATTGTCGATTGCCTGCCTGCAAACCCTAACACACGAATCCTGTTGTAACAGAAAACATATTTTGAATATTTTATTTTTGTATTTGTTCTTTCGTTTTTGGTCTCTACTACTGTGTACTTTCCTTATTGTACTTAATTTCATCTGCCTGCCTTTCCAAAAGAGAGTGTAATATTTTATTCATCGATTTTTTTCATTGCGATAACATTTTTCCATATGACACACAAGTGGCCTGTACTAATGCAACAATGGCAACAAGTGGAAAATGGTTTGCCACAACAGCGCACCGTAATGGAGAGATCTCGTTTAGCACATAAAATCAAAATGATTACATTGGTGGCAACAATGTGCTCATTGGGTATGTAATTGAATATAAAAAAAATATAAGTAAATAGTATGTAGACAATGGATAAGGAAAAAGGGAATGTCAAAAAAAGCAAAAACTTCATATTGTCAAAGCAGCCAGAATATAAAAAATGTGGGCTTAAGAAAATTATACAGACAATAGAAGGCTACAATTTAGTTTTCCAACAGATGAAATGCATAACAGAATACGAAAATAAGCGCATTATATTTTGTATACTTGGCAGTAATTTTATCGCAGTTTGTTTTTAGAAAAAATAAAATTTCTTATTGAAATTAAATTTTATTTAAATTTATGTATTATGAGAAAAGTAATGTTTTGGCGACATTTTCGCGTTTTGGCTTTTTTTCGATTTTTGGCGTTTTTTTTTTCATTTATGCGTTTTTTTCATTTTGGCGATTTTTTCGAATTTGGCGATTTATTTTAGTGTTAGATTTTTTTTTTTAATTTTGGCGATTTTTTTCGTTTAGGCGATTTTTTTTTTAATTTTTGGCGATTTTTTTTTCGGTTTGGCGATTTTATAATTTTCGGTTTTTTAGTTTTACCGTTTTTGAAAATTTCAAGTTTTTGGCGATTTTTTTTAAGTTTTGGCTCCTTTTTTAGTTTTGACACTTTATTTTCTTGTTTTGGCGATTTTTTTCGGTTTTTGGCGTTTTTTCATTTTGGCGACTTTTTTATTTTTGGCGATTTTTTTCATTTTTCCGTTTTTTTTTATTTAAATTTTTTTTTTAATTTTGGCGACATTTTCACGTTTTGGCTTTTTTTTTCTATTTTTGGCGTTTTTTTCATTTTGGCGTTTTTTTTTTTCATTTAGGCGATTTTTTCGAATTTGGCGATTTATTTTAGTGTTAGAAATTTTTTTTAATTTTGGGTTTTTTTTTCGTTTTGGCGATTTTTTTTTTAATTTTTGGCGATTTTTTTTTTGGTTTTGCGATTTTATAATTTTCTGTTTTTTTAGTTTTACGGTTTTTGAAAATTTCAAGTGTTTGCCTCTTACGGTTTCCAAGATATAGCAAATTGTCAAAATTACATAGTCAAAATTGCATTAACTGAAGGACCACCCTTTAATTTTAATTTTTTTAAATTTTAGTGTTAATTGTTGTAGTCTGTATAAAAATACACTAGTTTTACAAATTTCAAGTTTCAATATACATATGTTCATACAATTGTATGTACATTACATGGGATTTTAACATTTTTCGTTGCTCGTTTTGGAACACCCTTTAATTTTTAATTCTCATGTATTTGTTGTTGTAGCGGCCAAGGTTCTACATACTGTGTCCAAATTTCAGGTCCGTAGCTCTTAGGGTTCCTGAGAAAATACCGTGTGACGGACAGACGGACAGCATAGCTGTCTTAAAGTTACTTTAATATTTACAAACTTGGTGTATTTATTTGTTTAGTGTAAATCATACCTTTTTCGTCTGATATATTTCATTAAAGACTTTGATAATATTGCCGAAATAGAGAATAGCTTAGAAAACATTGTTAAATTTCACTCGTTTTTCACGTCAGTACTTTTTACGCTTTTTTAGTGCTTTTTTACAATTCTGATGTGCTTGGAGCCAAAAAAAAAAAAAAAAAAAGTTGGCATCACTGTAGTGAATAACGCAAGTTTTCATTGAAAAAGTTCAGCTCTTGCCATGTATATAAAATTTTTGTTGCACACTCATTTGATAGTGAAAGATATCAAAATTCAGCCTTAAGCTGAACCCTCAGAAGTTGACAGTAAAAATTTATATTGTATATAAAATTTAAATATAATAAGATGAAACTCAAAAAAAAAAGGTATTATATTAGGGTTGAAAACTATGAAAGTATAAATGCAGCTTTAATTTCGTATAGTAGATTTTTAATAATTTTTGTGTGCAAGTCTTATTTAATTCTTAATGAAATTGTCGATCTAATTTATATTTACATGCATGTACTCGTCCCCCAAAAGGAGAACACACACTTAGCATGTTGAACATAATCTATTATGTCAATCGTTGTCCCAAATTCAAACATCATCCAATAGACAGTTTCCTGTACACAAACTTCTCACAATTTTTCTATTTCTTCAATTACACCACCTTTGCGGGTATAATGGGAAAAGTAATAAATATATTATCGACATTTGCCTGGAATTTCAATGATATATTTTTGATGTGTGTTTGTGTGGCGTTATCGTCAAAATTTCATCAACTGAATGTTTATATGGCGTCATTTTTGAAAAAGGTTAAACGAATTTTAAATTAAACTTCCTACGAGTGCTTTTTATAAATGAAAGTGAAAATAATAAATTTAATTTCCAGCCCACCTCAACAGCATTTTGGATGGAGCGTCGACAGAACTATCGCACATTGTGTAGGCTGAGCGAGTCCTTGGATGATACAATTTCCGCCATAACATTATTGTGTTTGTCCAATAACTTGTATTTTATTTGCAACAAAATTCTTAAAAGCATACAGTAAGTTTTGAAGTTAGAATATACATACATATCGTTACCTTAATATAGAAAGGGCCTAAGGCATTATTTACATATTTTGAGGAACATCTAATGTATTGAAAAATATTAAAATCTCGTTTAAAAAAAAAATTAATTAGTTAGGGCCTTTTTATATTAAGTTAACGATATGTATGTAAATATGTGTTGTCACATGTATTTCTGGTTTATTTTTCTTGTTTCTATTTTATTTTTTATTTTTTCTTAGAAAAAAACCTTCATTTACTCATACCTTGTATTTCTGGTACTCTTTGATTTTTCTTTTGGGACGAACATTCATTTTGGCTATATATGCTGCTGAAATCAACGAGGAGTCTAAAAAACCTTTGATTTTATTTCGTAAAATTAAACGTGAATTTTGGTGTCCAGAGGTTCGTAAAAACTCCCTTCCCCTAAAAAAAATTAACCATACACAAATTGCATAAAACTACAGTGAAAAGGTTAAAGCATAAAAATTCCATGAATATTAAATTAAATAAATTACTATCCGTAGTGTGATCAATTTTGATTTCTATTATCTTGTTGTGTTCTCTTATGTGTACTTTTTTTTAAACCCCTTTTATATTATTTTATTTCCACAAGTTTTATTAATTTTTTTTCACTTTCCCAACATACATACACGTACATACTTTGTTTATTACTTTTTCTTTATTATTTTAAATAATCCATTTTTGTGTTGCGAAAGGTGTCAGTTTCAAGGTTAATGCTTAAACACATTCACAGCAGCAGGCTACCGACTACAACCTGTCAAAAATAGAATATGTACATGTACATGTATTTTTATAAATAAATTTCATGTATTTTCACTAAAAAGTTGCTGAAGATAATATTCTATTCTATTCTAAATAAACATATTTTTTTATTCAAAAGAAAATTTATTTTCTTAAGACGCTTCGAGAACGTTTTTAAATTTAACTTACAACTAACTGTATAATCTCTCAAGTAACTTGCAAGTCTTTCGGTTATATCTTCGAAATTTTCGTTGATAATACGTATACACTACCTGCAAGTAATTACTTACATGTCTAAAAGCAAGGTAACCTAACTATACGTTCGGCACTTGCTGACTACTTCCAACTCAACTGCCAAGAAATTTTACAACACAGTTACTTATTTTCACTTGCAGCAAGTAAATGAAAAAGATGTAGTTCACTGAATTCATTGGTTTTAATTCATTTTCATCACATTTTTAATTTTGCCCTTAATTATGTAATAGATACTTTTATTCTACGCAATGATGAATATACCCTTCATGACTACCGATCAAATGAGCGGTCAATGAACTAATACTGATCGTGTAGGGATGTATTTTGAATATGGCTTTGGTATGTGTGGAACAAACAAAACATGCTTAACCTAAAGTATAAAGTAGGGTTTGCAAATAATCGCAGATTTCCATAATCGCCGTTACTGTTAAAAAATATGTGATTAATTGCGATTATCGGTTAATTTCGATTAATCAAGAAAATATATTATTATAATTTTTTCTAAGACCAAAATAAATTGGGTCATGAGTTTTAGTCGAACTGTATTATGGGTTTAACCAAATAATTGTAATTATTTTGTCTTGAGCTCGTGTTTTAATTTAAGTTTTCAATTAAACTTAATTTTTATTTTAAGAAAATTGTGAAAAATGTAAAATGAAGTTCGAACTTAAGAGTATCAAAAACAATACGAATTATGGGAAATCAATCCTATTGATTGCTTATTATTGACGAAGCTTATTTCTACTTTCTTAATTTATTCTTTATTTAATTTTGAATCCTCATCTGATGAATTTATATATGAATGAATGAACAAGTTCATATAAAAACAGTATTTTTTATACCGGATTTTTAACGAAGTTGTTCATTCATCATGATATGAATTCATCACGTGCGGACACACTGACTTATAGATTTCTAGGTTTTTTTTTTTTTTTTTTTTAATAATGCGAGGTCCCAAGATAAAACAAACTGCACCTGTATGCCAACCGAATGAAAAATATTTGTATTAATTGTAATGAAATTTTCGAGATATTACGACGTTTTTGAAATAAAATTGCGAGAATATAATAAAATAAAATAATAAAATTAATAGTTGCTTAATTTGGATTTTAATTATCGTTTTGTTTTATAATACTTTTATTGTATTAAAATGTAGGAAAATAAAATAGATGCACATCGATTATAAATCATTTCTTGTGTTTTGTATAAGTTTCTGAGCTCTATTGGAATTTCAAAAAAGCTTATGTAAATTCTCAAATGATTTTGGAAAATATGGTTGAAGTCTACTGATGATTTCTTAAAGCGCCAATTTTTTATGAGCTGAATTTGCTTTCAATGCAAATTTGGCATAAATTCTTTGCTTAAAAAAGGGAAACATTTCTAATCGTAATTGAGCGATTAATGGGATCGATTGAGATTACGATTAAAAGGTGCGATTAATCGCGATTACGATTACTTATTATAATCGCTGTGCACACCCTAGTATAAAAGTTATGCAGGTTCCTATGCCGAATCTCTATAATAATGTGCAAATGGGTGAGAGGGGGGCAACCTTAACCAGACAGATGTCAAATTTCAAAACCATATTTCCTTTGTTATGTTAAAGATGTTTCGATTGGATTGTGCAGTGTAATATTAATATATTTTTTTTTCAATTAAAAATTTTTCCCAGCTAAAGCGTTTCTCCGAAGAAGTAAATGCCGATTTGGTTGCTTTGACCGGTTTAAAATTGTTTCATTTAACACGCAGCATGGTCTTGTCTGTAAGTAAAACAACTGTTTTTTTCGCTTAATCCTTAACAGCCTTATCCATAAAAAATATTTCAGGTTTATTAAGCGCTTATTTGACATATTTCTATAGGAAATTTGTCAAATAAACCTGGTTAAGGCTGTTAATCTTTTGTTCGCTTGACATTAATGTTCTTTTAATGTTTTCTTTTTAAAATTTAAAAAAAACACATAATGATATTTTAAGTATGTGTGTAGCTTGTAAATTGTAACGAATAAAAGTTTTTCGTTAAAGCACAAAATTTTGCAAAAAAAAAACTCTTTCGTCTTTTTTTTTGCTTTTCTTTAGAATTTTTTTTTGGCTTTTATACTTTGCTTTCTTTTCCTTTCTTTTTTTTTTTTTTTTTGGAAGAACATATGAAATGTGCTGACTTGTTGCCTTTCTCCTTTTCTTTTCTTATGATTGTCATTTTAGGTGGCCGGCACTATTTTGACGTATGAATTGATCCTGTTACAAATGACCAAACAAAATGTTGTCGGTGATTGTGCTCAAGAGTAAATGGCGCGCCGTCAAGCAGAATTTTTTATAAAACATTTATTTAAACGTCATTACATATACAGTCTGTCACAAGATGTCAAATAATCTACTAAATGAAATGTGAATGACTTGTCATTAATTTACTTCTCTAAAGTATAAAGTTCTGAGAATAGTATGTTTCCACCTGCTTTAAATCAAGTAGGTTTAAGTAAATCACTGCAAAGTGTTTCCACCGGGCTTGTGAGTGATTTGTTGTTCGAATTTTCGTATTCAATTTATGCACGTGCTTTATGAATTGGGCGCAGCAGCTGTAATGTGAATTTTTTACATGTAGTTGACATTTAAAATTGATTAAATATTCCTGAATGTCATTTTTTACGAAATTGTCAATCACTATTAATGGATGACCCAGGGATGGAGTTTGTAATTTTAAAAGCAACGCAGTGTTGCATATATAAAATGAGTTCGAAAAATAGTATTTTCGACATTACTTATAATAAATCAACTACTTTGAGGTGATTTATCCATATGAAAAATGTATGGTAAAACATGTATAAATTAACATGATTTGCACAAAACTTCATGATTTGTCTAAATCATGCCGATGGAAACATACTATAAGATTGAATTATAACTACAGCTGATTTTAAAACTAATGAAGAAATTTGGATAATACTGGGTAATACTGCTGCGACGGTTTGAAGTGAAAGCAACAATAAATTATAAAATTGATTTTTGTTTTCAAAACAAGTAGTCAAACGAATGCTTTCTTTCGACATCGTTGCAGACACTGAAACGCCTTCTTTTTCGCGCCTTCATTTCATGAAGAAAGAAGTTGTCATCATTAAATTTTTGTCTCACCAATTTTTTGGCGATGTTGACAACTGGAATAAGGGTGTTTATTAAACAGGGCTCAAATCGTCACATCCGTGATCGTATCGGTAATCGTACGAAAACAAATTAAGTTATACGTCAATCGTATAAGTTGAATAGGTTTTCACTACGTTCACGTGTGTCATAATCCGAAAATGGTGTTTTTACATGACGAGTTGTACGTTCAGGGATGTGACGATTCTACCCCAGAGCTGGAAGGGGTACAGTGGGAAGGTAGTGCAGCTATTAAATACGCTTGGAAAAAATGTTTTGAGCTAAAAATGTAATGAGATTATGTTGATAAATAAAGAAAATTTTTTTTTAAATTTGTTATCTTTTCTTTCTAAGGTCAACTAATTTTGGGACCACCCTCGTGCTTACTATAATGAATAATCTTAATAAGCGAAATTCACAATAGCTTAGCTCAATGTCGTCAACATGTTTTAATATCTTAATTTAATTTACTAAAATATGTTTTTATTTTTTATTTTAAAACATCTAGTAAAATAATTAATACTTACGCTAAAAAAAACTTTTGCAACATACTTCCGCCTGAGGAGGCACTTAGATTTTATTTGTTTACAAAATTAAATTGTTCGTGACAGTTGCGTTTAAGTGAAACATTAAATTTTTTCTAATGATAATTATAGTTGTAAACAAAAAAAAAAAAAAAGAAAAAAATTTTTAAAGTATTTGGAGAGAAAACACAGAAAAATGTAACTGGCATTTGTAAAAAAATCCTTGCAAAGTGAACATTAGAAAAAAAAAGTTTTGCACATTAAACAAACGAAAAATAAAATAAAAATAAAATTAAAGTTACGAGTACATCTGCAACAAAATGAGAATTTTTAAGAAATTTAATAAAAAACGAAGCAAGCTACGAAATGACAATGCGCAAACATCTAGAAATAAGCTGGCGTTAAGCACCAATAATAACGGGTACGAAAAAAAATCGTTGTGTTCTGTGAAATTTTGAACATTTATTATTTGCTTGATATTACGTATTTTTTTAATTAACTGCCTGATTATTCTAAAATAATTTGCGTCCGATAATTTATATTAAAAAGAACATACGAGTAAATAGAAAAATTTGAATTTGTTTTAAATAGCACCGTTCACACTGAATTTGTTATTTGTTTACTTGGTAAAATGATAAAATTTTCAATATTATTTTAAAATTAAAAAAAGAATAATTTAATTTAATTATAACTGATTTTTGATTTATTTTCAATAAAAAATTTAATTTTTAAAATTTTTTAACAACAAAATGTATTGAAAATTTTTCCATTTAACCAAGTAAACAAATAACAAATTTGGTGTGAACTGTCCCATTATAAGTTTTCGGTTGAAAAATTTTTTACGTTTTAAGGCAGTGAATTTTTTTTTTAATAAGAACCTTGATAAAAATTTTTAACTAGATGCAGAATCATCTTTTAAATGAAAAATAAACATCTTATAATTGATTTTTTGATTAAAAAAAAAAAAAAAAAAATACACATAAACTTAGAGAAATGCATAAAATCTTCATTTGAGTCGGTAGAACGATCTGGATAAATCAATGCTAAAAGATGATGTCATGTAAATTTTGATCACGGATATGTCTGAAATGGTTAATACGCTGGGTCCAATTTTGGCATAATTTCTCCATCATATCGCCGGTATTTCACTAATAAATTCTTCAAAATTGTCTTCCATGCTTGTCGCTATAGACATGAGCCTTAACATAACCCACAAAAAATAATATAAAGGCGTTAAATCTCACGATCTGGGCGGACAATTAGCCAACTGCAGCTCTTCCGTTTTGGGTAAAAAAAAAGTAACACAGTTCCAATTGCTGCGATTGGCGCCAAATGAACAATTCATGGTCATCAACAATACTGGCGGATACAGCTGCGATATTTTCATTTGTCCGTACTCTATGTACGCCTGTTTGGGGTTTAATCTTCAATAATGTAATTTTGTTGCCAAATTTAATCACAAGATTCCGAATAACCGCCTCAGAAATTCTCCCAAAGCATGAATTTTGATAATGAAATTTAATAATCTGCAAGAACATGGTTAAATTGTACACGAAACTGAACATGTTTAACAGCAACATGATACACGAAAATAGCTGAGTTGAAAAAAAAATAGTGTTGCCAAATAGAAAATTGCTAAAAATCACTATTTGTAAACTGAAACATAATAAAACCCATAGTAAATTAAAATTAAAATTCTTGTCATGATGTAATTAGATATAGACTGAAAGAAAATTCATTCATTCGCTCTTTAAAGTGGTTTTATTAAATGTTCCTGATTAAGATTTTCCTTAATACAATGAACAATTACATTACACTTGTGGGCAATTCCACACAAAACGAGTCTATACACGAAAAAAAAATTACTTATACTATTTAATCAAAATCGTTCAACTGACTCAATTCAAATAATTTTACTGCCAGTTTATAGAAGCCATGTAAAAATTCTCGTCTGCCTATTTATATTGAAAACAAAAACAATATAAAAAGACAAGCGAGAATTTTTACATGGCTTCTATAAACTGGCAGTTAGTCTTATTTTCTATCAATGTAGAAACACTTTGAGCCATTTCACACTATGCCTTTTTAGCCTGCCTTGTATTGACAATTTTCTTTTAAACCCCCTACGAAAAGTCGTACACATTTACATTAAGCCTTTTTTATTCATGCCTTTTTGGCATTTATATACGCGTTTAATGCTGAGAGTATGAAAAAGGCAAAGAGAAATGTCATAAATCCCCTCGAATTTTAATTTTTAACCTTTTGTTTTACCCCACAAAGCTTCCCACCCACCCCCTCTCACCAATAAACTAAAAAAGTCTGCTTGCACTGGCAAGCAGAAAAGACAGAGTGTATATTACGTCTTTGAAATAAGCAAATATTTAATAACAAAAATTAAAAATTTTAAAAACCTCCGAATATTTCTAGAAAAGATGTGATATCTTCTGAGCGCCTGGACCGATTTTATTAAAACATAGCTAAGAACCTTCTCGATTAAGTCACCTTTCAAACAGAAAAAAACTAAATCGGTCCAGCCTATTTGATCTGTACGTGTACTTGTACAGACACACAGATATACAAACACACACTACAAACTTATAACACCTCTTTTATAGTAGGGGGTTAAAAAGGAATTTCTTTCAGTGTAATTGCTTTATATCATATTATTTTATTTTTAATGCTTTTTTTTTTGTTTTTTTTTATTTTTTGTTTAAATATATTTGCATAGTACTGCAAACAATGATGAAATGAAATTGCAAAAATTTCTTTTAAACATGCCAGTGGCCACATTTCGCATGAATTTAATAAATGATTCCGAGGAATTTTACTCCAGTTCTCAATCCTTGAAACGACAATATAATCTTAGTGCTACTGCATTTGCCGATAAACCGCCAAGTATGTTTTCATTCAATTAGATTAAAATTTTTTAGCCGTTTTTGCTTTTAATATTCTTTAGTTTTCTTTGTGCAGAAATATTTCCAAAGGCTACAAAAGATAATTTTATGTACGAGGGCAGTTTCCATGAAGCGGTGGGAAGAAGTAAGTAACACGCATTTGCTTTTAAGGTAACTAAAGTGTCAATTTAGCTATAAATTTAGAAATAAAGAGAGGTGTTTAGTCATAAAGGATGTCTGGGCTGAAGAACAGCTCTCCCGTCATCGTAATTATTTCTTAAGTGTGCTGTGGATTGTGTTTGTTGTCGCTCGCCAGCTAGATTGCAGTTTGTTGTTGAATAAATTAAGGCAATAGAATAAGTGACCGTATTAAGTTGAAATTTTAAGTTACATAAATAAAACTGCTTTGCAGTTTTTGTTTTAATTTTTTTTTAATAAAAGCAATAAAAAATACTTATTGCTTGCTAAGCCTTGACGTGTTAAAACATTTTCCTAATATTATTAAATTTTTCAGAACTTTGGAAACAAAAGTTTTGTCTTTTCCCGCACAAATTTCACTCCAATTATAATTTTTTTACCGTTCAGGGAATGCATCAGAAATATGAAAGCGAAGTCTGAAGAGTTCTTTGAACTTAATTTTAATTAATTAATTAACTAATTAATTAAAAAAAATATGTACTTTGATACATAAAAAAGTTCTAACACATTTAATTGAAAAAATAAAAAAAATTTAAATGGTGGCAGGGCTCACCTCCTCCTATAAGGTACAAGCAAACAAATACACGTTCCGTGCCATTATCGCCAAAAAAGCTTGAGCGACATAATATTCGAATTCAATTTTTTTTTACCAAACTTGGTATTTGCGATCATCAATAATTGATTTTCGTAAAAAAACGAGGTCCAAAAAATGTGTCGTTTACTCTTTTTTGCCGCTTATGGCTCGATATGTATAAAGAAGATTTATATTGTCCAAATTTATGTAGATTTCAAAACAATAAAGAGTCACCACAGCAAGACGTTTGTACGACTAAATAGAAAATTCCTTGAGCTAACAGAGAAATGCAAATTGTTGTCATTGTTTCTTGCGGAGTTAAATCACATAAAATTTTATTGAGTTTCGTGGTTTCCCTTAATACGAGTATGCATAAGTAATTGCAACCCCTTAAGTTGAATAAACTCAATCGTAAACTGTCAAAGCGCTGACATGCGTATATATAATTCTTTTTGAATCAGTTATTAGGATTTATAAATTTTGGAAAAAAGGTTTAATTTTGATGCATGACCCGCCCCAGTATTTACAGCACATGTACATATAAATATATATATTAATATTTTTATTATTCCACATTTCGAGCCACAATCGCCAAAAAGGCTTAAGCGACATATTATTTGAACTTTGTTTTTTGACAAAAAACGATTATTTACGATCGCAAATAATCGATTTTGGTCAAAAAATTAAATTCGAAAGTTATGGCGGTTAAGCTTTTTTGGAATTTGTAGCACGAAATAGGTAAGTAAGTTCGTATTGTCAAATTTATTTACCATTCACCTTTTCGCTTATGGCAACGTATGAGTAATACTGATAAAGAATAATATATTACTCATACGCCCTTATTATTTTATTTACAATAATGCATATCAGGGATGGAAAAGTTCAGCACTATTTAAAATTTTTGTAAAATATTAGTCATATAAGGAAAACTAATATTAATTTTCTTACTAAGTAATGAGTTTTGTAAAGTGTCCATAACTCGCGGTGGTCAACTTTGACACCCTGCGCGTCCAAATTTTTTTCACAGCAGGGTATTCAAAAAATACATTTTCAGAAGGTTTAAGTCCTCTTCTACATTTTTGGTCCATGTCATAATGTATTTGGACCACTAGTTAAGACTTCTTTATTGGCTTGGGAAACACGCTGAAAAAAATACTAGTTTTACAGAAAACAGGTTTAAAGTCTAGTAATATTCCTACAACTTGAAGGAAAAATAAAAATTTTGTATATCTTTCAAAAGTTGAGTGTAAAAGATATTTCTAGGAAATTTTTACATATCGTTATATATATTAAAGATTAAGTCTGCTTTATTAACTATAATTTATAAACTACAATTAACTACTTCAATGTCATATTGTTGAAGTAATTAAGCTGTATGTGCTTGAAGTACTTAAATTTCTTCGGCTTAAAGTGTAAACCTGCTTACTCATTTGAACTAAATTGTACACGAGAGACAAAAAACTTTTAACATTTCCTATATAAAGCTTAAGAAATTAGCCCAAAAAAAATGTTTTTTTTTCGACAAGTAGAATTTGCAATGAAAGTAAATATTTTAGCCAGTCGATGCAGATTCTCTTTTTATATCGAACAGCATTTAAGTTTCATGTATTATTAAAAGTGGACTTGGTAGGTTTACAATTTAAACCGACGATATGAAATTTATTTTGTAAACCTTTTGTAAGCCAAAATTATTTATTATGAATACGGCAGTTAAAGTCTACTTTTAGTATTAACAATAATTTTATTATTTATATGTCTACATACATATCGTTGCCTCAATATAGAAAGGCCTTCATTATTTGTTCGAAATCGAGTTTTTTTTGTATATTTCGATAGAAGAACATCTAATCTAACGAAAAATGCAAAAACCTGGATTTCAAAAAAATAGTGAAATAGGGCCTTTCCATATGTATGTTTAATTTTTATTTTTTAAATTTTTCTTTCAGTCTTTCTGTTGGCTGAATTTTTCGCCATAATGCCAGTTAAGGGTATTACTATGCCTCATCCACGTTACTTTAGTTTCGTCTGGTCCAACTATCGCACCTGGTACAGTTTAATTTTTCTTTTTATAATGATTTTCGATACATCGCTTACTATGCACAAGGTGTTAAACGGACCCATCACATTCAATAATATTGGTAAGTTTTTAAATGTCATTTTATTGTGTCACGCTTCTTTCAAAATAAATTCAATTCCCTTATCGTCATATAATAATTAAGTTTTCAACCCTTAAAGCTCTTCTTCTTCGGCATGTGCTTTTAATTTAAATAAAATAAAATTAAAGTTAAACTTTAAATTTTTTTTTAATATAAATTTAGTTCTGGCAATTGCTTAAAGTTTGTTGATTTCAATTTAAAATATTTTGTGTAAAAGCATTTTATAAATTTTATTTTCCTCCTTTAGTTTTTGATATTAATTACACATACGTAGTATGAAACACAATTTATATCATTTAGCTACACTCACGATCAGATGATTAGAACCACTTGAATTTCTGTTTTTGGTACGTCATAACCTTTTTTAATTTAATTTTTTTCCACATTTAAAAATTTTACTACCAGCAATCTTTTTAATAAATATGAGTGAAATCTTGTGAATTGCAACAAACTCTGCTTTTTTGGTTTAAAAAAATAAAATTTTGTAGTTCTAAAAATTTTTTGAGAAATACTTTCATTCACCCTTATCGGGAATAAAATGCGAACATTTTGTTCACGTGAAATATTCACCGTGAACAAAAAATTATGAACAAAATTAGAAAATAGTAAGCTGACACAACAACAACTTAAACATTGGCGATCACAATTTTAGGGAAAGCGTATACTTTTCACGTGAACTTTTATACCCGATAAAGGTTATTAATCGAGTTTTAATTTTAACAAAATTTAGGGCCTAATTTTGTAAAACGCAACGCCAAGCGTTAAAACATTTTATATGGAAAAAATGTAAATTACAAAAACAAAATACATACAAAATTTGTAAGCGCTAAGCGTTGCGTATTACAAAATTAGGCCCTTAAAAACTTTTCTCTTTCATTTCAAAGCTTTTACTATGATTTTTTCACGTCTTCATGACTCGAGATAACCCAACGAAAAAACCCCACATACTATTGAAGATTTTATAAGAAGTTGTAAAATATTTTTCTGACATTTCTATTACCGCGCATACTTACGAAATCAGTAACAAAGTCGATGCCAACAACCAAAATTTTAAAATTCAAAGCCAAATACATATACATGAAGCTACCGAAGATATCTTAATAAACAAAATAAATTTTCTTTGCTTATTTAAAGGCTTTATACAATAAATTCAAATTCATTAAAATTTTGTGATATTTATAAAAGTATAAGGCCAACAGGGATTTTCATCGTCAACTTTAACACCCTGTAGCTCAGCGTTTGTTTTAACAAGGTGGTTCATCATCTATTTGCTTCATAATTCCCGGCAATTTCCAAAAAAAAAATCGAAAAATCCCACAAAGGATTTTCTGTATTTTTATTGTATTTTTTGCCATGCGGAGATAATATTTTTGGAAATATTTAAAAACATTTCATGTCTTATAAATAAATGATATGATAAATATTTTTATTCCAACTTTGGAATTGGAGAAAAAATACGGCGACGATCTGGTTCCTTCAATAGCGAAAATTTTGAATAATTTTTTTTGAAATATTTTTAATAAGTATAAATATAGAGTTGGTATTTTTTGAAAAATAAATTTTTATAATTGCCAAATGATTAACACAAGTAGGGTAAGACTTAACTTTTTTTTATTGGTAAAAAAGTTAAAATTTAAATTTTTTTTTGATCGAATATTTTCTAAACTGTAAGTGGAAATCCATAAATTTCTTTTAGTTTTTAGATAGCAAAATCTACTTGCAAAAAATCTTTCTTTCAGACAAAAAACTTCAGCTTGATATTGCTTTGAATTTTTCAATAATCCAAGGTGGTTCACTTTGGATTTTTGTGGCCTCGCCCGGTTTGCCCTGCAAAAAATAACGCGTGCTTCAAGTGTACATTAAAACCGGTTTTTGTATGGAAATTTCGTTTTAACAAACACTTCAAGCGCACGTTAATTTTTTTGCATATGGGGTTAAAATCTAAATTTTAAATTTAAGCTGTGTAACACCTCAAATGCTGCATGAATTTTTATAATAATCGGACGGTTTCTATTTTGGTTTTTGCCAAAATCACCCACTGTGGGATGGTTGTAAAACCTTAGTGTGTTTCTAATCATCTGGTCGGGAGTGTACGTATGTGCAATCTTATTTTATATGGAGAGCATTACTACGAAGTAAATATGTTCACAAATATGTATGAATATTAGAATATGACCCAGTTGGCCAGATTACGTTGACATTGTTATCTATGATTCTTGTACGACTTATCTTATGTTATTTAGCTTTCTAGTCAACAATTTAAAGGAAATTATCGTTCGCAACAATCTGAGCGATAAGTCGTGTGTTGTGTCATCAATCAAAGACATTAATATGTTGGCCTCTTGTCGACAAAATTTTTTTGAATCCACGGCACTAAGCCCCAATAATTGACTTCTCAATTAAGTTTCATTTATCTTTAAATGCCATTTAAGTACCGAATTAATTTTTTCAGTACAAAGTTGAGAGATATTTAAATAAAAATTAAATGCCCAACCTTGTGCAAAAAAAATTAAACTGTATTTAAGTTCAACTTAAATTTAAGTAACAATTAACTAAATGACATTTAATTGAGAAGTCAATTATTGGGCCTAAGTCAGTCAATAATTTAAATGAAACGTAAAAACAAGTAAGCAAAATTCGTGTGTTAAAAATATTAATTAAGACTTGTTCTGTTGAGTGATATTGTCGCTCAAGAACTCACACTATCATTTTGTGAACGGCAATCGATAGGGTGATGGAAATTGTCGCTTGTGTGATCTTGCATGATTTCGTGGCCATTGGTCGAAAATTTTTTCAACGTTTTATATGCGCTACATATATTCAATACATATGCATGTCTTCCACGGTTTTTTTATTGTCTTGTACACATCGTTTAAGATGTCTGAAAGGCATGGCCAACTGGGTAATTTCATTAAAAATTTTATACAGCACGTGTAGCTTCTACTACTTTATTTGTTGTGTGTTAAACTAAAGCATACTTTTAGTTTAACAAGTTAATTAATGCTAGTTTATAAAACCACTTAATAATTGAATTAATTATACGGTTGTGAATTTGATACATTTTGACAGATTTAATAATTTTACCCCTTATTTATATGGAAGTTGAAGATTTTTTATGCTACTAAATCTTTTTTATTATAAAGGAAAAGTTGTATAAGTATTATTAAATAGCGCTTGTTTACTTATTTTTCTTTAACCGATCGCCTAAGTTGCTAGTGCTTCTACCCCTCTTATATTGTTATTGTATTTATCTGTAATATCAATATTTATAAACAAATAATAAATAATAAATATTTTTTGCTCTCAAAAGCTGAGTATAAAAGATATTTAAATACAATTTTTACTCAATGTTATTTGCTATATGATGATTTTAGTTCTGCAATAATAACTTAAAAACTAAATTTTTTGAGTTATGACGTTATTCAAGTAAGTGAGCGATATGTAAAATGAAAAGGATAGGTAACAAACATAACTATGAAAAAGTCTGTCATCAAAATAATTTAAGCAAATATTAAATAAATTCAGTAAAATGCCACATTGACTAGCAGCACTCACAGGGTTCCGGAAAACCACATATACATATAAAGGGTGTTTAAATTTTAAGGGCCGAATGTTGATTTTGAATAAAACACAAATTATTTAGGAAATTATTGCCATTTCTTTTTATTATGATAATATAGTACGGTTCAATTATGTATGGAACAAAATATCCGCCAAATGGCCGTCGAAATCTCGGCGGCACACCTCTATCCGATGGTCCAAATTTTCGATAACGCTGAGGCATAATTGGGGCACTATGCCGTTAATGTGCCGAATTATCTCATCATTTAGATCTTGAATTGTTGCTGGCTTATCGACGTACACCTTTTCTTTCAAATAACCCCAAAGAAAAAAGTCCAACGGTGTCAAATCACATGATCTTGGCATCCAATTGACATCGCCACCACGTGAGATAACACGGCCATTGAATATGTCGCACAAAATGGCCATTGTTTCGTTAGCTGTGTGGCAAGTGGCACCGTCCTTTTGAAACCATATATCTTCCAATTCGGGCCATAAAAAGTTCGTTATCATCTCACGATAGCGAACACAATTCACAGTAACTGCCTGACCGGCCTCATTTTGGAAAAAATACGGCCCGATGATGCCGCCATCCCATAAATCGCACCAAACAGTCAATCTTTGTGGGTGCATTTGTTTTTCGATTTGTTCTTGGATTATCATCATTGGCCCAAATGCGGCATTTCTGCTTATTGACGAATCCACTGAGGTGAAAATGTGCCTCATCAATACAAATGATTTTCTTCGAAAATTCATCATTCACTGCTGCCATTGCTTGCCACGATTCTGACCATTGACGACGTTTGGAATGGTCTAGAGGCTTTAGTTCTTGACTTAATTGCATCTTGTAAGCGTGTAAATGCAAGTCTTTATGCATAATGTTCATCAACGACGAGCGTGAGAGGTGAAATTGTTGGTCACGACGACGAGTTGACGTGGATGGCTCTTCAGCCACACTATCGCGAACAGCAGCAATATTTTCTGGAGTACGAGATATACGAGCATGCACTGGGGTTTTCACATCTCCTACAGACCCGGTTTGCTCAAATTTTTGCACGATTTTTCCGATTGTGCTGACCGAAAAAATCACGAAGTGCACGATATGCATTTTGATTTGAACGGCCATTTGCATAATAAGCCTGAATAACTGTAACACGTTGCTCGATTGTATATATTTCCATGGTTCAAATTGAGTTAGTCTGAAATTGAGAAATTTGATGTTTAGGTGTAGTTCACATTCAACATCGGCCCTTAAAATTTAACCACCCTTTATATTCTTATCTTAGCAATGGACCTGGTTCCACCACCTTCTATGCAGTTACCTATGATCGAACTAGACATGGGTCTAGGATTTTTGGTTTAAAAGTAAACAAAATAAATATTGGCAAAAATTATAATTTTCAACTCTTTAAAATTGTTTGTTCATCTCAATTTCGAAAATATTTTACACTCAAAATAAAATAACAAATGCACTTGGGTTAGATTAATCGGAAAGCATCTGGTTACTTTTAATCGTGTATTAGCGACAACTGAAATTGCTTAGATTGAGCTACGTGACTTTTTCTGCGTATTAAATTAGATATTTTACCAACAAAAATCCATTTGCAGTTGAATTCAGTTATAACGAACATCGATTATGGCGCCTTATCACTCGATAACGAAGATCTTCTGCGGTCCCAACACCTTTTCACTAATATTTTGTACTCCATTCCAGGCTAGTTTGAGAGTGCTTTGACTCATTACAAAAGCTAGCCATACGGAATAAGGTTTCCATTTATTGGATACCTAGCCACAGCGGTCATCCAGGGAATCAGGAAGCGGATGAACTGGCCAAGAGGGCCTCTGATGCTCCTTTTATGTGCCCAGAGCCATTTTGTGGCGTAAGTCGGTCGATTGTAGCATCTCGGGCGCTAAGGAAATGTGGCTGTCTTCTACTGGTTTAAAGCAGGACAAAGCTTTGATGCAGCCACTTACATATAATGGCATCCTGAACCTCTACAGGAATAATTTACGGCTTGTTACTGGTTTTCTTTCCGGTCACTTTCGACTGAACTATCATCTGGGGAAAAGTAACCAAGTTCGTTCACCCTTGTGTCGTTTGTGCCTGGAAGATGACGAGACGACGGCACACATTCTCTGTGAGTGTATGGTATTATGTGACAGTAGAAGGCGTGTCTTTCATTCTGAGTTTCTGTGTTCAGATGATATTAGGCGGGCTTCTCTAATATCTGTACTGACTTTTAATAAGGAGAGTCATACAGAGATTAATTTAATTTAATTTACAGATCTATAGCTATGTACAGACGGTTGTCAGATCTTACAATATTGCCAGTAAAATGTGCTCAAAATTTCTTACAACCGTGTGAACTGACAATTTTTGTCAGACGTCGTTGCCAGAAAAAGCATTGTCAGTCCATTGCAAGACTAGCAGCTGACAAAAAATTGTCAGACATCTTACAATCATGTGAACACATTGTAAAATTATTGCCAGATATTTGTCAGATATTTTAATATTGACAGATGTGCGAAGTTTATGCATCTGACAACGGCGTCATTGTAAGAGAATTCTTTCTATGGGCAATACTGCACACGCTTGATTTTAAAGAAAAAATTTATAATAAGATATATGCAGATAAAATCACTGCAATTGCTTCTTTATGGTCCATAATAATTTATACTTTAACTTTTAACATTTAACACAAACACAAGCGATAAATATTTAACTATCTCTAACAAATGATTTAAGTCTGGCAACGCATAACAACAGATCTAACAATTTGTGCATATGACAACCGTGTGAACTGACAATTTTTCTACTGACGATTTTGTCAGATGATTTTATTGTCATACAACCGTCTGGCAATAAATTGTAAGATTTTCTGACAACCGTGTGAACTGACAAGGAATATTGTGCTGGCAATTTTCAATTGCCAGTACATTGTCAGCACATTGCCAGATCTGACAATATTGTAAGATCTGACAATCGTCTGTACATAGCTTATGGTACAAAAGATCCATCAGGTGTCGCAGTGCTGGTCTTTGGACAAGATCTTCCCCCTATTCTAATCTATTTTAATATTTCGTACAAAATATATTGCGCTAAAAATGAAGCCTGGCTATAAGTGTATTTGACGTCATATTAAACTATGTATTTGTTAAATCTTCTAAATTACTTTTCCGAGAAGTTTGTGCATTTACTATTTATAAGAAGCGCTAAATTAACTAACTTTTCTACATTTTCATAAACTCTGGGGTGCATTTTTTTTAATAATTCGCTAAAAATTTGCTTCTTGAGCTTGACTATAAGACGCAATTTACACTGTGCCTTTTCTGCTTGCCTGTGCAAGCACGCTTTTTAGTTTATTGGTAAGAGGAGGTGAAAAACTTGCTGGGTAAAACAAAAGACACGAAATTAAAATTCGAGGGGCAGTCGTTAAGCAGCTCTGGGTTGAGAAACATCTCTCGCGTCATCGTAATTATTTCTTAAGTGCGGTCAGGCTTGTGCGTGTTGTTTGGCCTTCGAGAGTTTTTCGTCTCGCTCGCACTGGTTGACTGATCTGCCACGGATAACCGTATAACCTTGCGGTTTTTTGTGGAATTTCTTTAACAACCACGTTGCTTCTTCCTATGTGAAGGTCGTGTACAGTCAGTCACAAAAACTTTTAAAATACTGTTAATACCATCTTGGGCATATGGTCTAGTTACTCCGCCCATACTTGTGCAACACCATATTATACAAATTTACTTTGTATAATATGTACTAAATAAATAAATAAATAAATAATAAAATTCGAGGGGATTTAAGACATTTCTCTTTGCCTTTTTCGTACCCTCAGCAGTAAGAGTGTACATAGTAAATGACAAAAAGGCTTGAATAAAAAAGGCTTAAGCAGCAATGAAATGAATGTAGATGTGTTTAACCAACAAAAAAATGTATATACTTTTTTTTTTTAATTCGTAATCACTTCAACACGTATAAAATAATAAATTTCCAAACTTACAAGTACATAAAACGAACAAATTTGCCATATTCGTCATAATCGAGCTCCACTACAATGTGAAAGTGCGTATACCTGAGTGCGTACAAACGAAACATATTTAAATAATAATAATATTAATAAAAACAATAATAATAATAATAATGAGTATAAACGAATTGAGAGATAAGTTTGAAAGCATCAAAAAATTCGTCATAATCGAGCTCCACTACAATGTGAAAGTGCGTATACCTGAGTGCGTACAAACGAAACATATTTAAATAATAATAATATTAATAAAAACAATAATAATAATAATAATAATAATGAGTATAAACGAATTGAGAGATAAGTTTGAAAGCATAAAAAATGTCTTGTATAAATATATGCTCGCAAAGAACATTATTAGTAAGTCAACTTTTGAACATCAAAAAATAACTATTCCTACGAAACGAGCCTAAATCTAAGATGATGAAGTCGGTAAATTTACATTTAACGTTGCTGATATTATTTTTCTGCGCACAATGTTTCTCGACGGAAAATGAACCTAAGCCAACGTTTAAAGTTCTACGCAAAGGAGGCATTATTGTATCCGTGCCTGCTGAAAAAGGCATGAAAACTTTTGGCATCAGATGCAACATAATCAGGCCGTCAACAAAACGAAGAGAACCATTCAACGCATATAATTTCAAGCCTGAGGAACAAAATTTGGTATATAAAAATAATAAACTAAAACTTGAACTGAATGATGATATTGAGTACTTAGCTTATGCCAATATAAATGGGGATCCCTACATCGCGGATAATCAAAAATTTGTAGTTACAAATTTGGAAAATTGAATAAAATAAAATGAAAATTTAAAAATAAAATAAAAAACCATGTTATTTGCATAAGTGAACTTAAAAAATAGTTCCTTTAATACATCTAGGCGCACAGTAGTGCGCCAGGCCAAGTTCGGCCAATGCACGCAGTGTGTATATTTACAGGAAGCCATTCGAACTGCTTTTATCCCCTCATAACTTTGATCCCCGCGACCGTAAAATTATTCAATTCATAATTAGAAGAATCCTGTGCGAAGTTTCAAAGTTTTACAGTGAAAGGTTCCCGAGATATGGAGGTGCAAAAAGTGCATATTTTAAGACATACTCACTGACTCACTGATCTCTCATCAAATTGATGAAGCACTTCCGCTATAGCTAGAGAGCTAAAATTTCGTACACGAGTAGATCTGGGTGAGCAATGAACAAAAAAAATCTGAAAACCCGAAAATTTTAACCAAGGGGGCGGGGCTACGCCCATAAAAATTGAAATCTATGAACTAGGTCTAGGTGAGCAATAAACTAAAAAAAATTTAAAACCCGAAAATTTTGGTCAGGAGGGTGGGGCTACGCCCATAAAGGCTAGAATTCAAAAAGCAAATCTAAGGCGCTTAACGGAAGCTATTTTATTGAAATTCGGCATACATACTGCGATAATGCAAGTTTAAAAAGTTTTCATTAAAAAAGTGGGCGTTGACATGCCCATACAATATCAACCTCATTTTCGTGTACTACGGCTCAGCATATTTAGATTAACTATTTATGTGGGTATTGTCATCCGTTTGCAACGAAACTTGACACAAATAATAAGCACTGGCCGAAAAAATCTTGAGTTTGGAAAAGTGGGCAGGGTTACGCCCATAAATATTAAAAATTAAAAGTTGCGTTAAATTTGATACACAAGTAGGTCTAGGTGAGAAACCAACTAGAAAAATCTGAAAAACCCAAAAAATTTGACCAGAATGGGCGGGGCCACGCTGCTTAATAAGTTATATAAATAAGGCTTTTAACTTAAGCCATTTTAGTGAAACCTTGCATATACGTTATACGTATACAATACTTTAAACTATCACCTAAGAAAGTGGGCGTGATCACGCCTTGTGTTTAATCTACTTCCGTCTAGCATATTTTAGAAAAAAATTAGTAGCGCTGCTCACAACAATATTGTGAGTTTAAAATAGTAGGAGGGGTAAGGCTCATAAAATTTTAAGGTATAGTTCACGCTAGAGAGCTGAAATTTTATACACAAGTAAGTGTAGATGAGTAAACCAATGGGAAAATCTTAAAACCAAGAAGTTTTATCCGCTAAAACTCCAATTCGCACTAGAGATCTGAAATTTGGTACACAAATTAATCTAGATCAGAGATCACTAAGAAAAATCTAAGAAACAAGAATTTTCAATCAGGGGTTGGGAACAAGCACTGTAAACTCAAAATTAAGTTAAATTTTATTGAAAATTTTCATACACATTGCACTTATCCAAAGTAAAAATTTCCTGTTTTGAAAAGTGGCCGTGACTTCACCCATAAATCTTAGCATTTTCTTTCATGTACTTCGACTTAGCAGTTTTTAGTCTATTACTCATGTATTTCTCAAAAGATTTTTCCTACAAAATTTTACATAAATCATAAGCACTAACAGATATAAAAGTTGGCGGGGCTAGACCCATGCAAATTTTACGTAATATTATACTGTAGTGAGCTGACATTTTGTAGACAAATAGTACTAATTGATTTACTCAATTGGAAAATCCAAAAATTAAAGCACCAGCTACCCTATTGAAACTTTGCATGCACATTGGGCATATCCTTTTGATTTATGTACTTGGGCTAAGCAGACTTTCATATGTAAATATATTGAGAAAATAGGCGGGATCAATCCTACAAAAATTTTCGCTGTATTTTACATGTTTCTTTCCAGACGACTCTTACCAAATTGCGTACACACTGGCGACCCGTTGTAATAACACAATAATTAATTTTTAAGGTGTACAATCCAACACTCATCACGCTCTTACCCATTATTTTATGTAACTATTAAATATTTAACTGGCACAGTGATCATGAATAGAAATAAAATACCCTAGAAATTTTAAGTTAAAAAAGTGTTATTATAGAAAATT
Organism: Tachina grossa; assembly: GCA_949987645.1. Classification (NCBI taxonomy): domain Eukaryota; kingdom Metazoa; phylum Arthropoda; class Insecta; order Diptera; family Tachinidae; genus Tachina; species Tachina grossa. Next base: position 26,493,173 of record OX465276.1, on the reverse strand, counting down.
TTTCAAAAAGTAATCAGATCCTCACAAAAACATAAATGTGAAAAAAGGCCAAGTTCCTATCAAAAATGTCGGCCATCAAAAGCAGTGAGATATAAATTATGACCAAGTTCTTGTTTGGCCAAATACCTTTCACTGACATATGCTATGCGTTATATACATTTGTAATCTTAAGGGTGTCATATAATTTTTAGATAATCTGCTAACTTGGCAATATTTTTACATTTCTAAAAAAAGAGAGAATAATGTATATTTGTTCATTTCTTTATATCCCAAATTATTATTTTAATTATTCAGTAAAATATTTTTTATTAAAAATACATTCAAATTCATTACACTGTTCTGAAAAAAAAAATAAAATAAATAAAAAAAGTCGGGAGGAAGAACTTTATTATGTGATTTTAATGGACTATTGTGTGCTGAAGCCAAATCTGTACTTGGATTGCTTCCACCACGTTTGGTTATTGAGTTATTTCAGCAATATAATTTTTTTCTTAAAGAGAAGTAACACTCAGGCAATTAATGCCTACTACTATTACTAGGTGTTACCTTTTTTTAGGAAAGGGATAGTGATAGAAGACAGGTGGTGAAGGAAGAGATAAAAGAAAGCTTCATTCTTTTACAACTCTGCTTTTGCACGCATTTTAATAATGCATACAAGGGGACACTAATGCACAACACAAAAATGTGTGGTGTTACTATTTGAGTGACTGTCGGATACAGGGATTGAATCCAGGATCTTCAGTTTTGTAGTCAACGTGCTAACTACTTCAGCCAACGCCACCCGTTGTTTTCTTGTACCAGTTCTTCGTAATTTGAAGACCTTCCATTTCCAATAAAATTGTGTCACACAATTTCGAAACCTACCCATTCTCCACTCTCTTTATTGAACAATTTATATTTTAGAATTTTTTTAAAAGAATTCTCATATCTGAGGACCCACAACTACGCCTTGTTTCAATTTGGTTTCACTTACACGTGGAAATATACTATTCTTGTGTCTGAATCACTTTACATTTTATACCGCATCGATTATTAAGCCGAATTTGCCTGTCAACTAAAGGTTGATTTGCAGCGTTTTTGATTCCCGGAATCTTATGTGATCTTAAGAACCAATTCACAATAAAGCAACAATATTTTGTATATGCTCCTACTATAGCAATTTTTTTTTAAAACTAGCATATATTCCGCAAACAGCAATTGTACTGAATTGAGCAGTAATTTCTTGTTTTCGTAGGTCTCTTTTAGATGGCTGCGTAAACAGTCTTGAATGTAAGTACGTCTTGTTGTTTAAATGTATTCTCGTGGCATGTATTATACTAAACCAGTGGTGTCAAAAATAAAACTATAGTTGTATGTGTGAGAAAAGCTGTCTCATTCGTCTCTGAAGTACATCGAAAAAATAAATATTTGCAACAAATGCAGTTTAGTGAAGCAGCTCAAAATATATAAAAAGGAGTCTATATGGTAGAAAATTAAAAAATAAGGAATAAAAATTAAATAAAAAAGTTGCGGGCGACCCACATTTTCCGAGTTACGGCGCTGTAAACTTTTCATAGGAAACTGTGAAGAAATTCCAAAAAAAAATTTTTAAATAGCTTATCTGATAGAAACTTGAAAAATAAGAAGAAAAAATTAAACAAAAAAATTGGCTGCGACCAATATTTTCCGAGTTATTGGTCTTTTGAGTTTTGATATTAAATGCAATTTAGTGAAGCTGCTCCAAAAAAAACCAAAATGTCTTTTTAATATATATTCATTTCTTTCCTTAAAAGTTTTGTAACATGTCGCAAAAAGCATTACTGATCATAGAATATTTTTCGCATACCACTTTTTTTCTTTCACTGTATCTATAAAGAATTTAATACACCCGCTGCGCATGCGTTATCGTCGCTGTTTCATTGACGACTAAATGGAAGAGAATAAGAATGTGTGTGATTTTAGTTTGCACAATTGTGCCATGAAACTGACATCATTGTACTAAACCAATAATAAACGATGTCGTTTAATAAGCGAAGCACAATGGATGTATTTATGTACATATGTATATGAGTGGTTTTAGGTGATGTCGCGAAAAATTCTTTTTCATAACAAACAATCAAAAAGAAGTAACGTTGATGCGTTTTTGTTATTTTGCATGTTGTACGTTTAAATGTGTGTGTAAGATGTAGATGGTAAGCTATTATGTTTTATATCACGGCATGTGTTTGCGTTTGTATGTGCGCAGAAAAATAAAAGCTCTGCTAATAATATTAGACTACGTGGTCCAATCTAGATGAAACAGACTAGTTACATCATGGTCCATTGTAATGCAGTCATGGATCATGTCGTTTTCATACAATCATTCAATGCTCCACGATAAGTGTTCGTGTTTAAACGATTATGATCGTTCTTCTTATGCACTTAAAAATTGCATGCGAGTAGTCTATAACTATTCCATATGGGGTAGTTTTGGGGTTAGTCCGATATTATGCGAAATTGGACCATGTGGTCCAACCCTAGGACACCGCAATGCTACATCGACCACCTTTTTTTCATGTATTTGGAGCAGTTTTGTGGTACTCCTACTCCTCTTTGGACTACTCCTTACATGAATGTATGGACTAGTCGCATTATTTGCAGGGAGATCATACACGCAACGTGTCTGTGTACGTACATGCAAGACGTTTGTATACGCGCCCATGCGTATGAAGAAGCACAAATTCTTCCGTCACAAAGTATTTTCTTCTTATTCTTATTACTATACCTGCAATAACAAATGTCTTGCCAACAGTGTTGTTGAGCGTTTGTTTGTTTACTTTTTAATATATTTTTGGTTTTCCATACAACTGAAGAAATAAAATGATAAAAAACGTCAAATACAACTAACAATTTGAAATTAACAATTATGAATTTCAAATCAAACGAGAATTGCAGAGCACATGAAACTTTGTACTCCTCCCCAATCTTCTCAACCCTCTCACCAATAAAGCCAAGAATTGCTGCAACAAAAATTGCAAGTCTGAACAGGGACTTACATACTGGTGCAATTTTTATAGTCGAAATTGTTTAGACTTATTGATAACTGTACAGAAAGGGAGATATGTTGGCAGTGACCAAAGAGTCTTTCCTGCAGCTTGTACTCGCATTTTACTGCTAGTAAAATTAACTTTTTCAACTTTCAAATCAAGCCAAATTTAACCCTGGTGTAATATTAGATTTTCATAAACTTTAGCTTATGGAGGGAGAAGAAAAGCATCTAAATCGCCTATAATCGAAGCTGTTGTTGTTGTTATCCATTTGATGATTTTGATATTCATCCTAATCGAATTATAATGCTTATGCTTCTTTTTTTTTGTATCCACTTTCCTTTTTCATTATTAGCAATCAACTCCTCCATCATCCTTGATATCTATTCTTTGTTTTTTTTCGCTATCATTTAAAATTTCTTATTGCTTGCAGAGCCCATGATATTTCGTATTTCCATCATAACATTTATAGTTTGTTCTTTGAACTTGGCCCGCAAGTGGCCAGATTTAATGGTCTATTGGTATGAGATTGAACAGAAGCTGCCGCCGTACACATCGCAAGTGGAAAAATGTCGTATGGCGTACAAAATACGAATGGTGACGTTTGTGGGAATGATGTTGTCACTGAGTAAGTTTAAAATAAGAAATAAGAAATTCTTATAGAAATGTACTCGTATGTATGTGTATGATATATCTATTGATATACATACATACATAGCATGAAAGTTATAAAGACAAAAGTGATAAATTACTATAAAAATTTAAGATAAATTATTGTTATTTATAATGAAAAAAATAACATTTTTGTTTGCCTTGTGAGATCGTAAAAAAAATTTTATTTTCATGTGTCGTTTTGCTAAACCAAAAAAAAAAATCATTTAATAATTTAATGTTAGTTTCTATCACAGTTTAAGGACTTTATTGTTCATTGTCTATTTTACTATTGTGTTTTATTAGATATAAAGCCATACATATTCATTTCACTAGGTAGTGTCGAATTTATAACTACACACTTATTACAATGTACATACCTACAAACATGCTTAACATGTGCAATAAATGATCTTAAAGACATTTCAAGGCATTATCGTACAATTTAACTGGCATTTTTTGGCATTATGTGTTAACCCTAAAACCCTACTCTACCCTACTCAAGCACCCTGCTTGAAATTTCATCATCTGATATTGCCGCCCTAATAAGTCCAGTCAGTACTCTGTTAAAATTTGTGAAAAATGTTAAGCAATACTCAATATTTTGTACGAAAAATTTGACATACGAGTATAATTTAGAGATGGATGCGTGTCAAATTTTTGTAAAGCCGACACGAGCCGAATACGTATACGTGCAGATGTGCAACTTATACGAAAAAAGTACGGAAAAAATTCTCTCAATACGATACTGCACAACACTTACGAAAGCAAATTGAATAACAAAAAAATATTTTTTTAATATGAAAGTGGTCTGCAGGGATGGCATTGAGAAGTTTAAAATTATTTCAACAGCTTTCAAAAATTTTACTTTTTTAACCTTAATTGTACTAAAAATTTATTTTAGCTCCAATTATTAGTTTTTATTAAAATAATCAAATATTTTCTGGCTACCGGAATTTCACAAATTTGCTTGTAAGTTGGGATGTTAACCTAAGGTTTACAGGTGCAAGTGCAAGTTCGAAACACTCAATACACACAACTACACTTTCGGGATTTGCAGTCTACTTCCAACTCAAATGTCAAAGAATTTTACAAGACAGTGACTTGTTTTCACTTGTAGCAAGTAAATAAAAAGTTAGTTAACAGTGTTGCCTTATTAATGAATTTTTTAGACATAAATATAATTGAAGCAATACGAATAAAGTTCAACTCTGCACTAAAAAGTAAACATGCAAGTTGCAAGACAGTCGGGCATTTTTGCGTAATTTTCGTTGATAATACGTACTTGCATGCAAGTTCATACTTGCATGTCTAAACGCAGGGTAAACCATATAGCAACACGTGTTTAAGCTCTAGCATCCGAATTAAGAAGAAAAATTATTTCGAACTGGACGAGTTCACATTTTTATATTATTTCGCTGCATTTTGCTTTTACAATAATGTTTTTGAGTGAGAAGAATACAAGTTTAATTGTTCAAAAGTAATAGTTGACATATAAATACAATACGAGTATTTGAAAATAAATGCAGAGTGAAGTACTAAATTAGTTATTGGTGTACTAAATGTACTTTCCGAGTTTGAATAGTACCAAAAAAGTACAAATGTACCAATTTTGCCAACCCTCTGCGTATGATTGTATTGATAGGTTCACAAAAGTTTTTCAGCTTTTCCGTAGCTACAACTTTGTCAAATATTGTTAGAAAAAAAAAAATAAGAATCAAGTGTTGCCGACAAAGAGTAGAAAAGTGAAAATTTTTACTGTCGTCTTGATGTACGTCGACGACGTCATTCACAATAAGGGGGATTAACTTTTTATTTTACTTTTTATTGTTTACTCAAGTGCATTTTTTTCAGTGGGATTGGCATTTCAATATGTACTTTTGCCAACTAATTCATAATTTTATTTTCATTATTAATGAAATAATGAAATTTTTTTTATTATTAATATATCTATACATACATATCTATATGTAAGTGAATATGCACATATTTTTAGCTGAACACTTACTCAGTTGCATATCGGTCATACACTATTCGAATTTTTGCCCCATAACCAAGGATCCCATAGAAAATTTCTTTCGTTTATCCAGCGAACATATTTTCAATGTTTTCCCCTACTCCTATTGGTGGGGATGGTATGGCAAGATATCAATGTTTATTTCAACTTTTATATGGAATTATATGGATGTTTTCGTAATGATTATAAGCATTGGACTGGCAGCAAAATTCGAGCAGCTAAATGAAAATTTATTGCAATATAAAAATAAGGTATAAATAACTCCTCATAATATTGGCTTGATTTTAATTTCTTTTTCTAATGTTTTCTCTTTATTTGGCAAAAATAAAAAATAAACAAAAAATAAAAATGCAGCAAATGTCACCAGCCTTTTGGTCGGAGCGTAGAATACTCTACCGCAACTTGTGCCGACTGAGTGGGGAAATCGATAATGCCATCTCAATGATTACAATGATTTCGTTCTCCAACAATTTATATTTTATCTGCGTACAACTGCTACGTAGTCTCAAGTGAGTTGTGATTTTCGTTTAACAAGATTTCTTTATTATTATCTGTAACCGAAACATGTCTGTTTGTCTCGTGGTTGCTGTGTGGCAAAAAAAAAAAAAGCAAAATGCCTTCAATTGCACATGCAGCATATTTCTATTTTTCTATGTTCTTTCTATTGGGGCGTACACTGGCAGTGTCCTTGTACTCCTCAACCGTAAATGATGAATCCCGTAAGCCATTACGCATTTTAAGATGTGTGCCCAAAGAGTCATGGTGCTTGGAAGTAAAACGTTTTGCTGAAGAAATTAGCAACGATTTGGTTGCATTGAGTGGCATGAAGTTTTTTCATTTAACACGAAAATTGGTTCTCAGTGTAAGTATGTTCACACTTTCTATATGATTAACTTTTCATCAAAAAATCAAATAATTACATAGAATTTTGCTCGATTTATTTTCTGTTCATTTTTGTCATGTACATGTACGCATACAATTTTCATAAACTATAACAATAAGCAATTTTGCTTGAAATCAAATGTCAATTGTTTTACAATTCAAGTCACACAATCAATTGTTAAGGGTTGAAGTATGCTTGATTTATACTTTAATTCAATAGCATTCTCCAGTGAAAAGGAAACTTGAATTCAATCGAACAATTCAGTTATAGTACAGTTCAATTCAAATCTTGAATTATACTTGAATTAAGCCTTCTATTCCAATTGAATTCGACTTTATTTCAAGCTTCAAAAACAATGATTTTAAAATAGAAAAGAAAGTGCAATTCATTTGTTTTCTAATAATAATGTTCTGCATATCTAGTAGAGGGCTGCGTAAACAGTCTTGAAATGTAAATACTTTTTGTTTTTTAAATGTATTCTCGTGGCATATATTGTACTAAACCAATATTAAATGCTATCGTTTAAGATACCAACAGACGACATGTTTTTCACATTGTATGTGCCAGAATTTACATATGTAAACGAAAACATGTCGTGTGTTACCTTTAAAACATTGCTTGTGTAAAAAACATGACAAAAAACATAAGACATTATTTGAAATAGAGCGTGCATAGATATGTTAAACATACAGCTCCAAATGTCTATGTCATGCGAACAAATTCGTCGGCGGTTGATTATGTGCACTATCATTAGCCGTCTGAATGAAGTATTTTGCAAGACAAATTAATTATATATATTTTTTAATTTAACGTTGTCGTTTTATTAAAATAAGTCCAAAAATGTATAGATTTTTAGATACAACCTCAACGTCTTGTTTAAAAAAGAAAAAATTAAAAAAGCAAATTTGCGTCGCCAGTACTACAGCGACGGAACCAAAAATATTTCGACGGCTGCAAGCCATTTATAAAACAAACTACGTGAATATTTATGTACTAAAGAAGAAGAAGTGATACTACATGTACGTTTGTAACCAAAAATTATAAACCTTATGTAAATTAACCAATATTGACAAGCATAAAGAAAAACATACGAGTCTAAAATTTAAAAAACACTTGTAAAAAACATGTCGTCTGTTGGTACCTTTAATAAGCGAAGCACGATGGATGTATTGATGTATATTCGTACATATGAGTGTTTACAAGCGATGTAGCGAAGACTTCTAGTTCCTAACAAACACTCAAAAGAAGTAGTGTTGATGCGTGTATGCTTGTTATTTTGCATGTTGTGTGTTTAAATGTGTGTGTAAGACCTAGATGGTAAGCTATTATGTGTTTAAGGGCGATTTTTTAAAGCAAGCGGCCACAACTAATGTCAATGCATGTGTGCGTTTGTATGTGAGCAGAAAAATAAAAGATAATACACACAACATGTGTGTTTGTGTACATGCATGACGTTTGCATACGCTCCCATGCGTGTGAAAAAGCAAGCAGCACAAATTTTTCCGTCACGAAGTATTTTCTTCTTAATTCCTATACCTGCAGTAACTTAAACAAATGTCTTGCCAACAGTTTTGTTTACTGTTTTTTACAGAATATTTCGCTGTAGTAAAGTATGTATTTGAAAAATCCCTCAGGTCTTAAAAGTTCTTGTAAGTGGTCTTGTGCAGGGGTCTAATATCTACCTTCACTATTGTTTTCACGATTTTAATTACCTGTTGTTTTTTAAAAATTTACTTTTTTGTTTATCTTTGATATTTTTCACCACAATTTCAATTTAATTAATAAATTAATTATGCATTTGACAAGTTTTGATCATATACATACATATGTATGTTGTTTAATTTTATATTTTAGAATATTTTCAAACTTGAAAGTTACTTGAAAAAGTGCTTGAATTCAACTTTGTTTCTAGTTAAATTTCAAGTAGTTGAATTTTAATTTTTTTATGTATTCAAATGAATATATGTTCATTTGTTTCTTCAATTGCAAGTCTATCAGAAGGGTGATATCATAAAGTTTATTGGACCATGAATTATGAATGCAATATGGAGGGCAACCTAACAACAACAAAAATTTTAAAAGATATGCACGTTTTTCGAGTTTTCTTTTTTAGATATTTTTGAAATAGTTGATTTGTAAAAAAAAGAAGTACATACTTGCAAGTAAAAATTTTATCAGTAATAATTTGTAAGAATTTTTTGGTCTCTTAATTTTTTACACTATTTGGAAGCTCCCTCTTTGGAAAATTTTTGAGTTAGTGAACACTTTCCAGTAACAATTCGAGAGCCTATATTCAAAATACGTCAACTCAAAAAAGCTAACTTTTCAGTAGAGCAAAAAACTAGACAATTGGCCCATTATAGTAAAAATAAATGATGTGTCTTCCATAATATGGTTTAAATATACTTACTACTTTATAGGTCTGCAAAATATATTTTTTTTTGCACTGGTTGCGTAGTTTTATGAGATAGCGTATTTAAGTCGATCAAAAAAGAAATATTTTCTTACTGTTAGCATATTTTGTCGAAAAAAAATTTAATTTTTTTACTATATTTATTTTTTAATAAATTTGTGAAATCTTTCACTCAATACTAGATATAAGAATTGAAAAGCTACAAGAAAAAACTTAAAATACCATAAAAAATAACTTAAACCTGACTGAAAGCCTCTTCAATCTTGAAGTGGTCAGCTTTCGCACTCTCCAACTCACTTTCTAGTGTAACAGGGTCACTCCAAATTATCAATTTCGAAAGCTTATGTCATTGATTATAATCGGTCCATACATAATGTTTCCATTACCATTTTTTTTTTATCGGAACCCCTCCGTAATAATATCTTAAAAGTGACCATATCTCAAAAACTAGCCATAGGATATCAAAATCTTTACCAGATTCGTTTTCATTCAGCATGCCAAATGCAATCAGACATGAAGTAGATTTATTATAAATTACAAACTTTTTAAAAATATTGGAAATTTACATGGGAGTTAGCATTTATTTTCACCCATAAAAAATTATAGTTTGAGATAGCGCAATAAGAAAAATTGATATAAAACGGGGAAAAATAATTTTTTTTGACTCGAAATTTATACTACAGATGAATATAGCATAGGGGTAGCCATCGGAAACTCATTTTGACCAAATTTGAGTTGACGTGTTTTGAATATAGGCTCTCGAATTGTTGCAAATTCGTATAAATTTTTAGTAATTGAACACGCCTATTGTTTTCATTGTTATCATTAGTTTTTATTGAACTTATATTGATGGGTTTTTGTCACCAAAGTCACCTTATTTTAGAAAACTCAGTTTTTTGAACACGTTTCTGACGTTTATCTATATATTGTTTGATTGTGTTCGTCGCTCTAGTTATACGTACATACACGTACTTACGTATGCATGTCTGTATGTATTTATGTATGTACATATAAAAAAAAATTTCTTTTCTCTAGCATTAAAATTCCCATTGTCTGTGGCTATATCACATGTTATCTTCCTTAAATACAAATAATCTTAACCTTAATGTTGAAATGAAAAGAATAGAAAAAGATTTTGTCGCATTAAATTCTTTAGTGTACAACAAACAAATGATAAAACGACTTAATTTATCTTCCAATTGTCTTTTATTTTCTTTTAAACACATCGTTAAGGTGGCCGGTACTATTGTCACTTACGAATTGGTCTTAATACAATTCCATGAAGATACCAATCTGTGGGACTGTGAAAATGATCGAAAGCAACAACTGGAAATAATGAATGCACAAAAGCTGAATTGAAATTTAAATTTAGTTTGATTCCCTGCAAGAAATGAATGACGGAATAAAAGCAAACAACGTTTTTTTTTTTAATTTTATATTGAATTGAACAGTGACACTCAATTGACAACTTATTTGATCGGTAGTGATGAGGGATATATTCATCAACTATTAAAATATATGCATCACTTTTTAAAATTTTAGACATTTGTAAAAAGCATGGTGCATTGGTGGTTAAAAAGAGCGTGCGGAGAGCGGTATATAAATATCTCACACGAATGGGTCCTTACGAGCAATACATACATATATGTATGTAATACTAAACGAACTTTAGCCTTTATAATCGCATATCTTATCTAATTTAGAAATTTTTTAAACAAATTTAAACTTTTTTATGGTTTTTATCGATTTTGTTTTTCTTAGTTTTAGCACTCTTAGTTTTTGGGACTTTTGTCTAGTTTTTGGCGTTTTTCAGTCTTGGCGTTTTTCTCGTTTTTTAACGATTTATTTTAGTCTTAGCGACTTGCTTAGTTTTTGGCGTTTTTTTCGTTTTGAAGTTTTTTCCCGGTTTTCGGTGATTTCTTGTTTTTGTAATTTTCTTATTTTTTGGATTTTATAGCAAAAATGTTTTTTGAGAATTTCAAGAGTTTGCCAAGATACAGCAAGTTGTCAAAACTAAATAGCCAACGGACGTATGTCCGTCTGGACATAGTAAAAAACAATAAGGTTCCTTTTCACCTTTGGTATACGGAACCCCAAAAATTACTCCCTGTTTCCATACGTCCGTCACTCGACTCGTCTTGAAAATTTTCATGAAAATCACAAAAAAAAATCCAGTGCTTTTCATACATGTCGACCATCCGGGTTGGGAAAACAGGAGATAAAATAATATAAAAATTATATTTTACTTATAAAGAAAAATTAAATATTTATTATCATATAAGAAATACCGAGGTATGTATATTTATTTGATATAAAGACGTTGCAGTGTTGTAAAGACGTTTTGCAAAAAAAGCGAAGCAAAAATTCTTAATAAAATAAAAATTTTATTTCAAATAAATATACTTCGGTATTTCTTTTATTTATATTTTACTACAATAGATATAACCATTAGTTTTGCTTGATATGTCCAATAAGTATGATTACTCAACTGTGGTGGACATATTATGCAACTTTAATTTATCAGAGTTCATTGGTATTATCATTCAATCATGATTGCTCAATTGTGATTAATATATTAGTCAAGATTGGTTATTTAAAGTTGACCAATATATCAATCATGTGTGAGTGCTCAACTTTGGGGGGATTTATTATTCAAGATTGATTAGTTTGAGCTGATAGGTATAACCATCAAGTATGATCAGTTAAACTTGTGACTAATATGTATATCATTGATTAGTTAATAGCAGTAGAGTGGGAAGTTCGAATATATGCATGTTCTATAGTAGATGGAACTCACTTCTTAAAGAAATGTTTAAAATCACAAGTACACAAAAGTTTCAGTCACATTTTTAATTTTATCTTTAATAATGTGTTAGCAACTTTGGGTCTTATGCAAAAAACTTAATAAAGCTTTGCCAAGCAATGTTAAGTAAAGTTGTATTCTAAAAAAATTATTGTATAAAAATTCTAAAGTAGGCACCCACGTTTGTTAAGACTACTTTAAGTTGATATTTCCAAAATGTGTGTTTTGTACCTCAAATATTTTAATTAATATAGCACATACTGATTCATGTTACATCTGAAAATGAAGCCAGAAGTGCCCGCTCTTATCTTAAATTTATTATTTCTGTCATGTAATGGGAAACATCATCAAATTATCCAACTGATTCGAAATACATAGCAAAATCCATAAAAAAATATTAAAATAAATACAATTATACAAAAATGTTTTAGTGATGTACATACAATCAAAAAATAATCGAAAAAAAGCTGGATATTCAAATACTCGTTTCATTCGAATAAAACAAATTGTGATAATTTTTCACATTTTTTTACTTTTACTTCATAGTTGTGCTTATCTGTTTTATTACCATGTCATAAGCTCATATTTTTTAAATTAGGTTGCTTTACTTCAAGATAATGAAAATTTATTTAATAAAATAAAAAATTATTTGAATACCCGAATGAAATTGTATTTGATTTTGTACATCATAAGCTGTGAAGTGATTGTTGAACACGGTGGTGTTACCAGTATTCATTATTAGATAACAAACTAATTAAAGTTGTCTTTTGCATATGATTTCTTAACAAAGCTATGTTAGCGTTAAAGTGCTTGGCAACTAATATGAACTTTAAAGATAAAGTAAAATATTTTTTTGCATAAGGGGGTTTGTTGTACGCAAAGATGCATACATATATCCTTCATCACTACCGATCAAATGACCAAAACATTAACTGTCACTGTTTTTGTAGGATTAATAAAATTATATGTAATTTAACTATAGAGAATTTTTTATTAATGAAAATTATAAAAATTTAATAAACGATTAGAGAACTTAAAATTAATACCATTATCTTTACTCTAACAATTATTAGTAGTAGTGCCTCTAGTGCTTTATAGTTAAAGCTTTATTATAATTTTAATTGTGATAGTATCTAAGTTAAATAGAATAAAATAAATATGTTGTATAACTAATTGTCATATTTTTTTCGAAAGAACTTTTTTACTTTGTGTGACCATAGAGTTTTCCCATTCATTATTCTCTTTCTAAAATAAATGTTTTATTTTTTTTACTAAAAATTACTGGACGCTCACACACACACAAATACCACAAAATTTATTACAATAATTTTTTTGCAATTTATCATCATTTGTGTCCCAAATACTTTGCTACTTAATTTTTATCACAAGAGAATTATAAAACAACAAGAACAACAGTACTAAAATTTATTAAAACTAAATGAATTGTGATATTAAGGGTCATTATTACAACTTAAAGATAGTTAAAAGTAGGATTTTGTCGGACCTATAAAAACTTTATCATTTGCTAAATTTTACTTTAACCTAAAGTGAGCGATAAATTATAGGCAAATTTATCCTACCTGGTAAGTTAAATCCAATTTGCAATAATGGTAAGCTTTTTATACGTCAGATAAAATCCTACTTTTAACTATCTTTAAGTTGTAATAATGGCCCTAACTGTGATAACATAGTGCAACACGAAAAAATATAATCATATACGGACACCCTTATGTGCTAAAAGGCCAAAAAGAGGCGTGTTTTCCAGTTTTGCCCCAAGTCATGCACTTTTTTATGGGCCCCAAACATTTGGGGCCTCGTTGTTATTTTCTCAGGCTCATATCTTGCAAACCGTTCGAAATCTGGATTTACTCTCTGAGGCAAAGTTGTAGCTCTTGTCATAAAACACAAAAATTGTGAACTTATAAAATCAAAAAACTTCATCTTCAATATCAGAATCGCCAAAAAATTGATTTTTTTACGTTTTTCCCCCTGTTCAGGTCCATAGGTAGCAAACCGTTCAAATTTCAAGGAAGCAATCAACAACAAAAATTTACCTAAGATCTCAATAAACAACTTTCTAGAATATATGAAATTTCTAGGAATGATTTTTAATACCGTTTGGGCTGCACTTAGGCAGCCGCAAAAGTAAAAAATTTTAAAAAATTAAACTAAAAAATTTTCGGGAAATTTTTTTTTGCGGTGCTTTCATCACTATAACTTTTCCTACAACAAATGATACAAAGGCACATCAGAAAAATAAGTGAAGATGTTATTAAATGACTGTCGGAGACCGGGCTCGATCACAGTTCCCGTATTCTATAACTCGCTAAAGCTAAATCTCTATAAAGTCGATTTATCGTTTTCGGCTACGAATACAATTTGCAAACGTTTATTGCTAAATCATTCAATGTAATTGAATGCCATAGCTAAACATTTTGAATTTTGTGTTTGTTCAGCACTTTAGCGAGTTACAGAAAACGGGTGCAGGGCCTTCAGTTTTGTAGTCAACGTGCCAACTACTTCAACCAACGCCACCTCCTCTGAAAGCTTAGGTCCTCTTCTAAATTGTTTTTGCAAACATTATTTTCTAATTTTTTATTCAATTGTGCAGTATCGCAATATTCTTCCTCATTAAGTCTTCAGATCTGACCCGCTTTGTAGTCCTGGTCCTTATTTAAACTATCATACCCATGAACAATAGCAACTATTTTTCTCATTTATGGATCAATTTATTTATTTTTGCTTTATTATTTTATTACTTTCCTAATTGTGGAGTTTGTGATTTTCATGAGGGTGTAGCAAATCACTCCTTTATTGCAACAGAAGCATAAATCCAAAAATAGTTTTTGCAGAAAATATAGGTGTGTTCATTTCCTTTCCCAGCAGAAACTAGCAACGAGAGATTAAGGCAAAAATTTACAAAATTACTCTTCTAAATATGAAAAAGTAAATGAACGTTTTACTTGTAAAACATGCAAGAAAATTTTTTTCATATCAGAACCATGGATGGAAATCGTGATACAATTGTACTTTATCTATACAGAAAAAAATATACAAGATTTATGTTCAACAAAACCATGTGGTTGAATAAAATTTTTAATTTCAATAATATTTGCCATTAACTTAAATATTGTATTTATCAATACCGCGTATTGTAAAATATCATTTAAATTACTTTGTTTGTTTTGGTGCTTATCTTCCCTGAAGGAAATGTCGATGGTGAAAATGTACTGAGTCGCTTTTGACTTTGTCACCAGTACTACTCTACAATTATTCCCCATACAATACTTTGTGCTATAGACATTTAGCATGTGCTTGTCATTGAAAATCTACTAGTAAGACTAAAACAGTTGACTAGGTAGTGAATTCATAGTTCTTATAGGAACATGGAGACATACCAACCAGAAATTTACTGGTACATTTCTATACCTTACGTACATACAAGTTTATGTATATTGACAAGTTGTTGCAAAATCCACCAGAAATACACCACATCTGTTCTCTCTCTCTCTCTCTCTTTTATACTGACGAATAGAAGAGAAATTGTAGACAATGTAGCTACTACTATAATTTTAGTGTTGACAAAGAGACACTTGGCCCCAGGCTGATTGCAGGGTTGCTTGTTGATTGACTCAACGTGGTCATGTGCTGATGTTGTTGTTTATTTTGATTGTCGGTGTTTTATATGTGTTAATTCCGACAAGAAGCCGAAAAACGTCGTGGCTTGTTTTTTTTTTTTTAATCAACAAAGTTATTTTTAGATTATATCAACGAAATGCGCCATGCAGAAGAAACATAAGAAATCATGTTTTGCGTGTATTCATTATTTGCGTAACCAACAACGATTTGCTCTTTAGCTGAGTGGTAAGTACGTTAGTCTATTAGTCAAGAGGTTGCCGGTTCGACTCATCTCAAACATCTTTAAATTAAAATTTAATAAAAAACCAAGTTCTAAAAAAAAAATTAAACAAACAACGAAACAACACATTAGAATTTGAAAAACAAATTCATTAAAAAATTTTCTTTTCTGTTAACAACTCAATTGTGAATAACACAATAATTTTAAATGGATAAAATGGAGTTGATTTTGTTTTCTTATGTTACAAATGTGTGTTTGTATTTACAAAAATCGTTGTAGGTGCCTTTTTAAATAATATTTTATTTGTATTCACAAATAAATTAGTTGTATTTACAATTCTTTTTTTTTGTGTGTAATGTATTGTGGATAATCTTGTTTGATAATATTTTATTTTACAAAATTTTCAAAAATCGACATTTAATATGAAATACTTTACACATCTTCATGTATTATTCACTATTTTTATACATTTTTCATTATTTTCTAATTCTATTCTATTCTATTAACAATTACAAAAACTCGTTTTACATCTCTGATTAGATATGATATATATACACCGAAAGAATTTTGCTTCATAAATCCAACGAAACAATTTCATTAGATTTTTTCACAAATCTAATGATAATTTCACATATCTAATGAAAATTTCATCAATATTATGAAAGAACTTCATTGGAATTGCTTCGTTGGTATTTTAGTTTCGTAACAATATTTCATTGGATTTATGACAACATATTTTCTACTTATTAAGAAACCCCTTCATATTTCAGAAACATTTACAGTAGTTTCTTCCTGATATTCTTCCAGAGTAATCTAATAAGGGCTTTCAAGGTCTTTATTGTATTTTAATGTAAATAAAAAACCATTATTACATTATTTTATCCAACGTTTCGCTAGTATTTTCCAGCTTCTTCAGGTATAAGTTTTATTAATCTGGCAACGATAAATGCAATAGACATATTAAATAAATATTTAAGTTATTTCATTGTTTTAATGATATTAAATCGTTATTTTAATGAAATTACTTCGTTGTTTCAATGAAACTATTTCGTTGTTTTACTGAAATTATTTCGTCGTTTTAATGAAATTATTTCCTTTTTCGATGAAGTTATTTCATTGCATTGATGACACTGTTAAATACATTTGACGAAGTTTTTATTAAAATCATTTTAACCAACCTGGTTTCATTAATCCAACGAAGCGTGACGTTGGTTGAATTTTAATTAATTTTTTCATTGGATAAATAAATGTAGAAATTCATAGAACTTGTGAAAAAATTCTTTCAGTGTACAAACAAAATTCCTTGACAATCAAATTCAATTTATTTGGCTTAATGAAAGAAAAACAATAAAATAAGAAAATATGCTTTCTTTTTGCATACGTATAAATGTTTTCTTTAATAAAAAAATTCACATTTTTGAGTTTTCCTTTTTCAGATATTTTTGAAATAATTAATTTGAAAACAAAATACATAAACAGGTGGTTGGATAATTTTTGCAAGTAAAAATTTTACTAGTAAAAATTTGTAATAGTTTTTTTGTCGTTCAATTTTTTTCTCCCTTTTGACGTTGTCTCCGTGCAACCTTTTTTAGTTAATGAACACTTTCCAGCAACAATTGTTACAAATCGTAACAATTTTTAGTAAATGAAAAAACCTTATGTAAGTATTCATCAGTTTTCGGTTTACGTTTAACTCAATAAAAATATATAAATATTTTCAAAAGGTGCGTGTATAAGCTTTTTATATGAAATACAAGATTAAGTATGATATAAAGATTTTTTCCTGCAAAAATGCAATATTTGAGATACGTCTATGTTGTAAAAAGGGAGTGATATGTACACATTTTCCCCAGGTAGCCAGTAATTAACATGTTCAAGTATTTTATTTTACTTCTTTTGGTGTTATAATACAATTTCAGCATATTTTTGCCGACTCTCTTCAGAATTTAATGTGTGGGCGTTATATTGGACGTTCCTGCTATTTAGATGTTGTTTATTTTTCTGTTTTTCCTGTTTTTGTAATTTGATAGACCATTACGACATTACGATTTATTACTTTTGTAGTTTTGTGCACAGAACTTGTAATAAAATTAATAGTACTTTTACACATTTCATTCAGTTTGCTGTCGAAAAGTTATAAAAGCAACGATTACTGTTTAATATAAATTTTCTATTTTATAGGACACTAAAGCAAGAGGGTTATTATTGAAAATAAAATCACCTGGCAATAACCATAATAGAATTATAAATTGTGGTGCCTTCTTTTTCACTTAGGGAAAGCAAAGTCTACGAATACATCTTCAACATCACGACGTTGTATTGTATAATATGACATGAAATTTAAACAGGTCGGCGCTCTGTGCCGCACAGTTAGAATTAGATTAGAATTGGTGGTCATCTCACGAGGAGGTGATGCGAACTGTGCACTGAGATCACCCAATTTAACTGCACTTGGCTACGATTACTATTGGTAGCCAAGTGATCAAACCGTCTTCTAACAGAATCTGGAAAATTCATGTTGCTGTTTCTAGGTATTAAAGGGTTGCATTTGTATACTCGTTTGTATAGCCAAAACAAATATACCATGGTATGTACCATATAATTGTAGTGTGGGCGACAGAACTAGTATAAGAGTTATTGTGTGTGCGCGCTTTTCCAAATTAAAATACAATTGAAAACAAATAATAATTGCTTATTGTATTGCTGCTGAGCAACTGTTTGATCTGTTTTTGCTCAAAAAATACATATTGTAATACAAATATATGAAAAAACCACTATTGAAACAAATACATGATGTGCAGATGTATGAGCGGACGTTCGTTATGTTATTTTGTGGCGCAGCCAAAGTATAGAGAGAGAAAGAGACAATTTTGCTCTGAGAGTAATTACAAATGCATGTGTTTCATGTACATGCAGTGATGGTATTTTGGTGCGTTTCGGGTATTTTTTGGTGCTTTTTGCCTCTTCATAAACGCGAAATTTTGGCTAATACCCTTTTTTAAAAAGCGGGTATTTACAGTGCTTTTAACAATTTCGTACAGTGCTTTTCGTGCTTTTTTGTTAAATAAAAATATTTTTAATTTACAAAACTAAAACACTTTTAAGCACTAATATCAGCATCTTTTAACTGAGGCTTCTTAAATTGATTTTAATGACAATAACTGAAACTATGTTAAACACAATGTAGAAAACTTTTCATAATTGGGATTAAAAAATTTAATTTTTTTTTGCAAAATAAAAACGGAAGTAACTGGAAAGTACTACATAATTCTCCGAATAATAATTGATTGAAAGTAGTATGCAATAAGCATTTGTTAAAGCTTACACAAATATTAAATAATAGTATAGGGTGGTTTAATTTTAAGGGCCAATTTTGGACTTTTCATAAGGCTGTTAATTTGTAAGTGCAAAGTAAATCAAAATGTTCACGTTTACAACACAATGTAGGTAAATTTGTATTCAACGCACAAGAGTGGTTAAATTTTAAGGGCCGATTTCGATTGAAAGCATGAGGTTATCAATAGCAGTCAGTTGTTTTAGACAACGGGTAGCCAACCCATAATTTTTTCATATCGTATTGACGTGCTGTCAATGTTGACAACTGGAATAAGGGTGAATATCGCAAAAACAAAAACTTTTAAGTTAAGAGTACTTAAGAAAAGAGTGACGCTTTTAATGCATTCTTTATGTGTAAATGATTTTTCAGTAACATACATATCTTAATCTAAGCCTAAGCTTCACCTATATGTACATATGTGTATATGCTACTATATTATTTGACTCCTGGTTTTTTTATTATTTGTTTTTACATACTTATTTTTATTAAATTAATCAAGATTTTCTTTTAATTAATATGTTAATAAATCACATCTCAAATACTTTGTTTAATTTTAAGCAAAAATTTTAAATTATACTTTGATCTTTTACACTCTAAACTCTCCTTTTTAAATGGCTTAATGTATTAAAATTAAAAAAAAAATATTTTCGTGCTTTTTACCCTCTTTTTCGTATATTTTTGCGCTTTTTGCCCTTTTTGAAACAGCTTAATGTGCTTTTGATCTTCGTAGAGATACCAACACTGTGTACGTGTATCATTTACTTACATATGTATGTGCAATTTTGCTTTCATTCATTCATTCATCAGCCAATTACATTTTTTCTCAACAGATCATAAGGCACTTATGGTAAAAGCAGTTTTATGTATCTTATTTGCCTTAGAAAAACAAAAAAAAAATAAATGTGTTGTTTTCATTTGCTCATTGGCCAATCATACAATAATTGCTTAAAATATCAAGATTTACAGCTAGTAACAGAAAACGATAAATAACATATTTGTTCATACCAGAACCAAAAAACACGCAAAACTAGTGCAAACAGATGTATCTGTGCAGTGCTATACTAGGTATTTGTAGCGATCGGCCGTTATTTTGAATTTCACAGTTACTGTGTAACGACTTTCATGTTGGTAATACCGTGTGGCGTTGCTAATACAAAATTGATTCTACCATGTGTTTGTACTTGTATGTGTATGTGTGTACGTTAAGTTCTTTAGATAAATACTTGTAGATTATGCTTTGCATTGACCATGTAGGAATATTTTCGCTTAACACTTGCATTAGCCCTGTTGGAATATTTTTGTGTAACGCTGCATTAACTTTGTCGACGGCCATTTCCGTAACACTGCCGCCTACTTAAGCCACATCATCGCCTTTTTCTTTCTTCGTTTTCTATATGCCTTGTAGTTACGTTGGAGACGACTACCTCTTCCACATTTGTAGCATTTAGTTCTGGCTCTGCTTCGTTTATCAACTGGGACTTGTGTTCCTCAAGTCGTCGGCCTCTGAACATAAGCCAGAGAGTCAAGAACAATTAGACATTTAGGATGTGTGCCGCCCAGCGAAGTCTCGCCAGACATATGCAAGGTATTGTATTCTATGTACATATAAGGGAATTTCTTTAAATTTAGGTTCGTATTATGAGTTGCATTCGATTTTCGATCATCGCTGGCTATCGAACATCGAATGTTCAATTCATATTATGAGCTCGATTAAGTATTTTTGTATAAAAAATTATTATAAACGATTGTTTTTTATTTTTAGGTAAAGTTGTTGCAAATTTTAAAAATCACTTTAAGTGATATTCGCACAAAAAGGCCATTCTTTGTCGAATGCTCCTCATAATACCAAATGAAAATTCGTTCGATCAGTATTTTCGACTGCAGTCGAAGATCGAAAGTTGAAAGACCCTTTACGAACACACCTAAATGTTTGCTGGGATTTTACAGTAAAGCGCGATAAAGAAATGCAAATAAAAACAAGTTTAAATAAATATGAGTAACCAAACAATCGAATTCACATACTTTTAACACTTTCAAGTTCAAGGATGTAATAAAAACTGGCTGCAAGAAAAAATTTTCAATTGCCTTAAAATGTATTCCAGCACGTGAGGATGATTAAAATATACTTTAACATACATATTTATGTATGTATGTGTGTGTGTGTGTATATGTATGTAATATTGTATGATAATATTTCAAGAGGCTCATTAATGTTTGTTTTTTTTCTTTGGCAATAAAAACAGCAATAAAAGTCAATGATTGTGGGCAGCTGACGGCCATTAAGGACTTTATTGTCAAGTGTGAACACGTTAAAGGAAACAATAATTTAAAAAATAATAACTATTATATGTTTGGTATATCAAAATTAAATTAATTAAATATTTCGCAAAATTTTTACAAATATTTAATAATTCGCAATTAATTAAACACTGTGTGTGTAAAAATAATATTTTATTCTATTTAAAAAAATAAAATAAAATAATTGCAAAAGTAACAAACCTTTAGTGGATTAAAAGTGCAAAAATTTTAATCAAACCACAGGTTTAATTATATTTTGTCGTGGCTACAGTTTCTCATTGATTTCCGTTTCTGTTCGACTCTGAAACAAAAAACCAATATACATACATACATAAATTAAAGAACAATAAAGAGTTAATTTAAAAATTAATTCTTTCTTGCAATGGCTTTTATTTTACGTCGCCTTAACAAAAAGCAAAGTGTCATTAAAAACTTTAAGAAATTTAAAAGGTTTTCGCAGTTGATTAGAAAACAAAACTCCACAACGCTCGTAAAAAATAACAGGTAAGAAAAATACAAAGAGTAAAAGTAAAAGCAAAAAAAAATTATCAGCAAAAAGTATTTTCTTGCAAATTTTTAAATAACTACGAGTAAAATAAAATTACATAGTTATGACTTAAATTGGTAAAAAAAATATGTTCTCAGTCAAAATTAATTATCAGCCAATCAATTTTCCCACAACGCGAACTGTGTCCAAAAGTCGAAATTGACCGCAAAATTATTTCCAAATGAACAAGCATCATAAAACGTGGTATGGAGATACCTCTTGCTAAAATAAGCATTTTAAGACAGCTGACAATAACCTGCACCCCTTTTGGTAGTAACTTTGATTCAACACGATTCTCCAATTTGATTCAACAGTAAGGTAATGTTAAATCAACATGAAATAAAGTTATTTCAAGAGGAACAATTTTCTTTAAAGATTACTGTTAATCATACACATACGAATCAATATTAATTATATTATTTAGTATAATTGAAAAAAAAATCGTTCTCATTGTTTTTGTTTCACTCACTTCAAAGAACGAAACAAAATAAAATAAAACATTTTATTTTACAAAGAAATTAAAACAAAAATAAATTTATAACTGGAATAGTGTGCATAATTTTTGTTACAAAAATCACGTCCTAGCTGCTTTGAAGTGGCATTAAGAGCATAGCTCTAAAAAATCTCTAGAATTGGAGTTTTTGATAGGTAATAAATCTTAGCAAATTATTGCCTTCTTTAAGTAGATTTTAAGTTGAAATTTTTTGATTTCATCGACCGCACTGATCAGCCATCAAAATTGGATCTTTATTTATTTGGAAGCCTTAATTAGACAACCAATTTGAAGTTTGCAAATCAATTACGCAAAATACAAGAAAAATATTGACACTTAAAATCTGTTGAAAATTTACAAGACTCTTGCTTGTAATGTGGATTATACAAATCTATTTTTACTATAAATTTTGCACATTTAAAATATTTTTTTTAATTAGTTGTCATCGTTTATATTTTTCATTAATATTATACTTAGAAAATCTCGCTCAATTGGCAAGGAATTGCAAACCATTTTGAATGATTTAAAGGATTTAAGGCAAAAGCATCGTAAGTTGTTACAAATTATTTTTGCTATTTGCTTAAATATTTACTTATTTTAACTTATTTTTATTTTCCTATAGGTGGAGTTCGTTATGCTCGCAATAAGGATTTGATGCATAAGGGATCATTTCATGAAGCCATTGGGCCAAGTAAGTAAAATGCTTAAACCTCCGTTTTCCAGCCTAAAGCCTGGTACTCTGTTTACAATTTCGTGCGAAATGCTGTCAAACTTCCTGTAAAAGTATTTGGTATAAATTATTTGCGAAATAAATTCGCAAAATTAGTACTCTGCTCTTATTGCAAAAAACACATAAAATCTATCTGGCAGCATGTTTTTCTGTGCAAAATGAGTCTGGCATCATTCTACTTTCAGCTGCGAAACAACATGAGCAGTACTTTTTTCCCACGGAATTTTAAAAATTTTGCATACTTTCAAGCAATTAAAGCGAGCAATTTATTAAAAAAAAAACCGCGAGTTGGGCTAAATTTAGTACATGTGAAATTCTAAATTTAGTACAATTCAAATTTTACGCGAAATAATCAATGTTGCTGAAATATTTTCGCAATTTCGAACAGAGTACCAGGCTTAAATTTTTTATACATTGACAATGTTCCTTCAATGTCTACTCGGGACAGAGTCCCTCACAAATAGCAAAACCGAATTTTTATGAAAACAAAAGACCTTAATAACTGCTTAATATATAAGAAAAATGTCCAAGCCATATGTATAATGTGCAAACTTTTATAAAGACCTTTTTGTGCTTTCACACGGACGAGAGTACAACAACCAGACAGATCTCAGCGACAACAATGGTTGCTCTGATTTTGCCAAAAATAAGAACTAGTTTAAAAGCTTTCAAATCTGTTTACCTCATATGCAAATATCACAGTGTACTACCTGGAACATTGGAAATGATATTTAGATGGCGAAAAATAAAAGCAAAAATTTTGACCAACACATAAGCTTCTAGCATATTAAAATAAATAATTCTATAAAATATCAAAATATGCCATAAAAGCGTAAATTATGCTCTAAAAACTCGAAAATATGCTAAAAATATGCGTGTAAGACTGCTATATGCAAAAACATGCTTTAAAGGGTAAAATATGCAAAAATATACATAAAAAGTTCTAAAACGGATAAATATCTTGTTCTAGCATTAAGACGTCACACAAGAAAAAACATGCAATTGCATATTTGCGGTTTCCCTGCTTATGACAATATATCGAATAATAAATTTCTTGAGTCATTAATAATTTTAGTTATCGCATTAAATTAATTAATTGCCTTTCCTGCATGTTTTGTTTTTTAAGGCAATAGTTTATTTGCAACAAATGTAATTAAATCATTTACTGAAATCATTTATTTAGAAAATATTAAACCCAACTGACTCCAATACAACGTGAGTTAATGAAATGTGAACTCAAGTGCTTGTAAATATTAGTTAATTTTTTCTGTTTTTCGTCCAGGCATAAAAAATTTGTTAGAAATTAATTGTCATTGTATGTATTAGAGGGCTGCGTAAACAGTCTTGAAATGGATTGTAACTTTTTTATTTATGTGATTATTATAATTTTTTTAAATACAGTGTGTGGGGAATTTTTTGCAATTAGCTTTAAAAAATAATATCCTGTAAGTGATGTCCATTTGCTGCTTTGCACATACGTGCTCTTTTTAGCATATTTTCCACAACTTTTCGCGAAATTTCCGGTGTAATGGCCATGATTTCATTTCGAATGCTGGTTTTTAGTTGGAGTATGGTTTGTTAACGTACACACTTTCTTTCAAATATCCCCAAAGAAAACTGTCAGGAGCTGTTAAATTCGGTGAACGTAGAGGCGAGTTAAAATCGCTTGTGCGAGAAATAATTCTTTCGCCAAATATGCCCCTAACAAAGCCATTGAGGCTGAAGTTTATATGGGAACAAGTCTAATGTACTCAAAATTCTCTGCAGCGACCGCCGTGATATTCCAAGTTGTGTCGAACGCCTCCTTGTTGATGTCGATGGACTATGCTGTACGCTCCCCTGTACACGTTCAATATTTTGACCAGTGTGCACACTAGGCGTTCTTCCGGCACCAGGAAGGGTTCTTACAGACTCATGTTGATGAAAATTTTCAATCAAATAGTTTATTGCTGACGCTGTGGGTGCAATGCAATGAAGAAGATATGCGCGCTGTGTCAACACAATAGACTGTTAGTTTGAAAAAGAAAATTCAATTATTTTTGTACGTTGTTCGATCTTGTAATGATTGATAATTAATTCTCCAAGTCTTTTTCACAAAATGGTGAAAAAAAAAACAAAGAAAGAATAATAATTAAAAAAGTCAAAGAATTCAAACCATATAGCTCATTCTGCGCCACCCTGTAGATGGTAAGCTATTATGTTTGTGTTTAAGGAATGTTTCTTTTAAGCAAGCGCACACAACTAATGTCAATGCATGTCTGCGTTTGTATGTAAGCAGATAAATAAAAGAGCATACACACAAAGTGTGTTTGTATGTACATGCATAACGTTTGTATACGCGCCATGCCCATACTTCTTTACATGCAATAACTGAAACAAATGCCTTGCAAACAGTGTTGTTTAACGTTTGTTTTAGAATACTTCGCTGTAGTGAAGCATTTGAAAAATCCCTCATGTCTTGAAAGTTCTTTTAAATGGTCTTTTGCAGGGGTCTAGTATGTATCGAATGAATCTTCCATTTATTAGTGATGACACTCACGAACTTTTCCGTGCTAATGCATACCACACTGCCATTCTTCTTTGATCTTTGTAGCATGGCATTATTGGCGAAAATAAACAATTAATAAAATGGCTATATATGTAGCTCAAAGTAATGCTCCTACTTAACGCCAGAGGCGCTTTAACGATATTATAAAAATGAACAGAAAGCACAATAGCAGACTTGTAAAACTACTTAAGCTTAATAATTGTGTATCCAGAGGCATAATAATTGCCTAATTCTGTGGCAAAAAAGGAAAAAGTGCTTAAGTCGAGATAAGCTGATTTTGAGTTAATGGTACCACCGTAATCTGCATATTCGAAAGTACCCCTGGAAAAATTTTTTTTTTATATTTGTTTTATTTTTCAGGAAGTTATAGCACTATGACTTGCGACTTATCCTTTTTAGACTTCTAATCTCATTTTGGAATAATAGCTTAATTTTGATTTTACTTTGGTATATTTTAATTTAAATGTATTACTTATAGTTTGTAGAACGATGTTTGCTTAAAAAAATTAAGTTTAAAAGAGAATTTTCTAATTTAACTGTGAAAGAAATAAACATCTGAAAATCGACTTTAATGACTAAAAGTACTATCCTGTAAAACAGTAAAATATGATTCAATGATCGGCAATGAATCGATTTTTCGCTATTCATACTGACTAATGAAATTTTAAATATAAGTGAACATCATTTAAATTCAATTACTCTGATTTACGCATACTAACGACGACATTGATTTATAATTATAGGTTGAGATAAATATGAATGCGACGTCGACATCATAGTTATATCACACTCACACTCATAAACCACCTCAGATTGATTTCTAATTTCAGGAAAATACTCACATTGATTCAGCTCACTCAACTCATGCATGTATGATATTGATAACTTTAATGTTAATCATACTTATTTAAAGAGAGTCGAAATCAACAACGTTATAAATCTGGCTAAGTATGAGTTCGATGCGCACTTCAAACCTTCAAGTGAATACGATTCATATACAACATTGCAATAAGTATGAGTGCGTATAAGTACAAGAAATTATAAGTAATGATTCAGCTCTACTCACTTTATCACTACTCATTTCTGTTCTATGATATGATTTAAACACCTTTTTCTTATTGCCACAGAATTATTACTTCTCTTAAAAAAGAAAGAAAAAAAATGCATTTAGCTAAATTTATACTTTTAACTGCATAGAAAATTTGCAAACTTTCCTTTGACACACTCTGTATTTATGTATTTATTAACATTTCCCCTTGAAAATTTTTCATTTAATTCTTATTTCATTCTTTTTTTTCAAAATGCCCCCACTCTCACTCTTTTCAGTTCTTGTGGTGGCTCAATGTTTTTGTTTAATGCCGGTTCGTGGAATCCGTAGCAAATCCGCCAAAAGCTTATCCTTTAGCTGGTGTAGCTTTCGCACCGGCTATTGTTTGTTTTACATGCTGGCCACCATACTGGACACTTTATTAACAATCAATATGATCATACATGTAAAATTGGATGTGCGCAATATAGGTGAGGCCTGACTGATGACTGACGACTGTCTGTTTGTCTGTCGCAAAACAAAATGTAAATATGTACAATTTTGTAAAATGCAATAATAAATATTTACAGAACCGTTCATGTTTCACTTCTCAATATTGATGGCATCGATTGGATTTCTACGTTTGGCTTCCAAATGGCCAAAACTAATGCGGCGCTGGCAAGAGGTGGAAGAACAATTGCCCAAATTTAATAACTGGCGTGAAAGCGGAGAATTATCGCACCGAATTCAAACTGTAACATTTGTTTTGATAACACTCTCGTTAAGTAAGTTTACTACTAATAATAAAATTGAAATAAAGTAAGAAGAAAAAAATAAATAAATTACTGCAATAAAGTATTTTAGCTGTTAAAAATGCTTTAATTACCCGCATAAAGTAGCAACTAGATTATTAAAGTATTTTTATGGCCGACCACAGTTGCAGATAATATTAATTAATGCTTGATAACAAAATTAAATTATTTTTATTATTTCCAGCTGAACACTTGCTCAGCACCATTTCCGCTATACATTTTGCCAACTATTGCCCAGCCACCAGTGATCCAATAGAATCATACTTCCTAAATGTGGTCGATCAAATCTTTTATGTTTTCGACTATTCGCCCTGGTTGGCTTGGATGGGTAAAATACAAAATGTTCTTTTGACTTTTGGCTGGACGTATATGGATGTTTTTGTAATGAACATTGGCATGGGCTTGTCGTCTATGTTTAAGAGAGTGCAGAATCATATGGAAAAATTTCGGGGAAAGGTTAGTTTTTTATTTATACATGCATAGGTAGTAAATTTATAAGAAAGTTCTTAATGGTAAAATTATCGTTTCAGTCAATGCGCGCATCATTTTGGGCTGAATGTCGTTATCAATATACTTTGATTTGTGATTTAATCGATGAAGTGGATGAGGCTGTTTCTGGTATTGTAATGCTTTCCTTTGCCAACAATTTATATTTTGTTTGCATACAGTGCCTTAAAAGTATCAAGTAAGTAAATGGGTCGATTGTGTGTGGGTCAAGTTGCGTTGCCAATTGTCAAAACTGTAGGGGAAATAATTCTGCAGTTTCTAAACGGTCTGTCTGTTCATACAACAGATAATCTTCTTAGAAATAGATATTTTTAGATTTTAATTGAACTATAGTGAATTTTTAATCAGAAATAATTTTTAGTCAGGCTTAAGTTCAGTAATTTCAATTCTTTTATTGAATGAAATATTTTTATTAATTAATGTGAGTTTCTAAAGAAGAGAAGAAAAATTAAATTAGACTTTTAAGCTGGGGGAAATACCGATATTTTTCTGTGCAGCAACGCACTTCATCAGCACCCTAGTCTATCTACTTGGGTAGAGATTGTTATTAACATCAGCTATTTAACGTAAATTCTAATGAAACGGAATGTTATTTCTGATCAAAAATTTTTAGAAATATTGAAAAACATGTCGTGTCTTAAGGTGGCATGATGATTTTTTTTTTGATTGTAGCTTGGAAATTTGAGAAAAAAGGTCTTGCTAATATTATAAATGTGAAAGTGAGTTTGTTTGTATGTTTGCTACGCTTTCACTCAAAACACTAAATTGATTTTGAAAGTCCTTTCACCAATAGAAAATTACATTAC
This sequence comes from Tachina grossa, assembly GCA_949987645.1. Taxonomy (NCBI): domain Eukaryota; kingdom Metazoa; phylum Arthropoda; class Insecta; order Diptera; family Tachinidae; genus Tachina; species Tachina grossa. Next base: position 26,464,437 of record OX465276.1, on the reverse strand, counting down.
CAGCGTAAAAACATAGGCTATTTTTTATCCGGTACGGAACCGGTTTTTTCATATTTGGCACGGATTTTTAAACTGCTAAACCGATTTTTAAACTCTCTTCGACCATGGGAAAGCTACATTACCAGCGGCAAACATAGGCTATTTTTTATCCGGTTGGGAACCGGTTTTTTTAAATTTTTAGCATGGATTTTTAAACCGCTAAATCAATTTTGAAAATTCTTTCTACCATAGAAATAAACATTACCAGGGCAAACAACGACTACCCTTTTATCCGGTACGGTACCGGTTTTTTCAAATTATCACAGATTTTCAAACTGCTAAACTGATTTTGAAACTTCCTTCTCCAATGGAAAGCTACGTTACCAGTGTCAAACATTAGCTATTTTTTTTATCAGGTTCGGAACCGGTTTTTTATATTTAGTTCGGATTTCTTCAGAAAAATAAATTTTTTTGCGCTGGTTAGGGTATTTTTCGTTTCGGATTTGATTGTTTAAACAGTTTTAAAACCAATTTTTATTCTGTTTTTTTAAATCTTTTTTATCGCCTTTTTGTCGTTTTTATCGTTTTTTTAACATTATCAGTAAGTAACAAATAACAAAACAATTATAAATTTTAATTATAGTTTCCAAAATATCAGAGCAACCCGAGCGAGCGTCCCGCGGCTAAAAGCTACTTCATAACAAAAATAGGCATATTTCGAAACGATCTGGTTCCTTTTGAACAAAAAAAAATTTTTTTCTTTGTAATATTGTTTATAGTATTACCTTTTAAATAAATATAAATAGGGGTTTGGTTTTTTTGCAGATTGTTTTATATATAACAGCGAAATAATTAATTCACTTTTTTCTGCAGAAAATGGCGACAAATCGACTTTTTTAAAAATTTAAATTTAAATTGCATAGAACTTTTGACTTAATTGTGCGTTTGATACCCATTTTTTTAATATTAAAAATTTTCAATTGAACAATAAGTTTCCTTATCCAAATCGGACAGGATTTGACTTCTCCGTTAGCAGAACAGTGGAGCAGAGTTGGTAAAAATTTAAAATTTTTATTTTAAATTTTATTTTTTTTCTTGCGTGGAAAAATCTATTTACAAATTTTTTTTTTCAGTTAAAAAACATTAGCTTGGCATCGGTTTGAATTTACTGTTAACCCGAGGTGGCCTACTTTGAGGTTATGTAGCTCCGCCCCCTTTAAAGACATATAGTCCAAACTTCAGACTTAAGCTCCCTAAGACCTCCTCAAATGTGGTATGAAATTTTATAACAATCGGAAAAACTGCAGAATTATTTAATTTTTTTTTGCACAAAATCCCCCACTGTGTGACGGCAAATTGCTAATAGTGGACCTTATCGCGGTTGGTGTGTTTCGACTTCGACTACGACAGCTTCGTGCTAGATTAAAGAAAAAATGTTGCCGTGTTCTTTAATCTATTACAAAAAGGTCATAGTAAGAGTCGAAATGCGCCAACCACGATAAGGAGGAGCGTTTTCTTTGCAAAATAAATCGTTATTTCTTTGGAGAAAAAAAATTTGTGTGTGCCTAAAAGAAGTCTGAATTAAAATTAAAAAAATAATTTTTTTTTATTTCAGTAAAATGCCTTCCATGGCTCATGCAATATATTTTTATTTCTCCCTAATGTTCTTACTGGCTCGCACATTGGCCGTATCGCTTTATCTGGCCGAGGTCAATGACAGATCTCGTGACCCGCTGTTTGTAATAAAAGATATACCAACCGATTCTTACTGTCCGGAAGTGGAACGTTTCGTTTTGGAAATCAATATTAATAAAGTGGCAATGACGGGCATGCAATATTTCGATATAACCAGGAAGCTGGTGTTGACGGTAAATCAGTGCAAAAACAAATTTCTAATTTATTCACACACTTTTATTTTAATATGCAGCTAAATAACTTAAGCAATGAATTTTTTTTATGTATGTATGTATGTATGTATGTTTGTTAATATATATTAAAAACCTTATTAGGTGGCTGGGACAATTGTGACTTACGAACTGGTTTTGATACAATTTCATGAAGATCAAAAACTATGGCATTGTGGCAACGATTAGATAATAATTTCTCCTATTAAATACATGTGTATGTACGTCATTCGTCAATTAGATTAAAGAAAAATAAAAGTTTTTTATTTGTGCAATAGACCTCAATGTACGAAATTTTGCAATATTTTGTAACTTGTTGGAATGAAGTTATTAAAGAAATGTGTTAAGTGCAATGTGGCCAATGTTTTATTACATTCAGTTTGATGTTATTGTGGGCTTTTTTGGAATTGTTTTAAGATCAGGGTAACCAGAAACATTCAATCACACAGAAAAAAAATCAATGTAAAATCAACATGCAAAAATTTTGATCGCAATTCATGTTAAATTTACAAGAAATCGCAGGTTCGAATCCTGGCGACAAGGTAAAGTAACTTCACAGTTTGTATTTTTTTAACTATAACTTTTTAAATAAATTTTATGTTAAATGTGAAATTAAATAATGTTGAATTAAAATTGTATTCATGATGGCGAATATATTTAGTGGGTATTTAAAGAATTTTTAAGGTTGTTGTGGAAAAAGTGGTAAGAGCATTGACTACCACGCGATGAGTTTCGAGTTCAAATTTTGGCCGGGGAAGCCAACAACACACAAACGTTTTTGACGATGCCTGTGTCAATACTGACAATTACTTAAGTGAAATAATTAGCAAAATACAATTAATTAATTCAACATGGTTCTTCGTGTTATTTCAGTATCAAATTTACGCTGTTGCAACCCATAATAAGTTTGATTCAACATGATTCTGCATTTTGATTTAACAGTACAGGAATGTTAAATCAACATCAGATAAAGTTATTTAAAAAAAAAATCTTTAAAGAATACTGTTATGTTACTGTTTCATGTTAGATTAACATGAAACAAAATAAAAGCCGAGTAAGATTAAATTAATTTTGTTCACCTAGATTTTAAACCGAAATTTTTCTGTGTATGTGTCAATTCGGTTGAGGTACCTCAAGCTTGGTAAAGTCTATTGATGAGTAAGATTTCAGCTTTGCTACAGAAAAATGCGTTCAATTAAAATTATATGCAAAAAAACTTTCCATATATCGATGAAAAGGCTTATCTAAATTTGTTTTTAAAAATCGATATTTTAACGTTTTCTTGTAGCCAACATGTAACTAGATCCCCTTAAACAACGAATTAAAAGTTAAAGTTAAAAATAAAAGATTTATGGCTACTTGAAAAATTATTCTTGCATAAAAATTTTAGTTTTTATTCAGTCTTTTTTTCATTCTTCTATAAAATATGCGAAAATTCGAGTTATGCTATCGATATAGGCATCACAAATAGTGTAGGAAAAACATTACCAGTAGTGATCAACACGTAGTGCTTGTTGTTCCGTTCTGCTTTGGTTTCGTGCTATAACAGGCAAACATTTTAACCGATACATTCTTTAAACCGCGTTTTTTTACAAAAGTCTATTATTTACGAAAATATATAATAATCGATTTCGGTCAAAAAATTGAGTTCGAAAATTATGTCATTTAAGCTTTTTTTTTAGCAGTTATGGCACGGTTTGTCTATTATATTTTAATAACACGTTTATAAAACAGGTTTTCATACAAAATTTGTTTTATAAAGCCGTTATAAAACAAAATTATTTATTAGTTAATTTTAATTATTATTCGAACTCCATTTATTTCTATATTTGTGATTTGAACGGGCTAAGGTTCGTATTGCTTTTTAAGCCAAATTACATGTGATAATTATTAATGAACAAATAACAACAAAGTCTCTTGTAAATATTCTGACTAGCAACACATAGTTGAACGGAACAGCCAGCCGTTTTCGAAGGCCACTAAACCTTCATCATCAGCGTTCTTTAGTGTTTGTTCCACTGTGTGTGGTGTCAGTAGATGTAGATTTCTGCTTTATATACTTAGCATTATTGGAAATGGAATGTGTGAATTGTTTTTGATTCATCTTATTTCATCTTATTTGTTCCGTTCTGCTTTGGTTTCGTGCTATAACAGCCAAAAATTTTAACCGACACATTTTTTAAACCGCGTTTTTTTTTTTACAAAAGTCTATTATTTACGATCGCTAATAATTGATTTTTTTGGCCCTATGTTTCGTTTAGGAAATATGGGAAAATATATAATAATCGATTTCGGTCAAAAAATTGAGTTGGAAAATTATGTCATTTATGCTTTTTTAGCAGTTATGGCACGGTTTGTCTATTATATTTTAATAACACGTTTATAAAACACGTTTTCATACAAAATTTGTTTTATAAAGCCGTTATAAAACAAAATTATTTTTTATTTTTATAAGTTAAGTTAATAATTAAAAAAAAAGTTTAAAATTCTTAAAACTAGCTGAAGGACATTATCTAATCGTTTTTTTTTTTTTTCAAATGATTTTATTTAAATATTATACTAGTAAATATCCCATTATATCTATAAGTTTACACACTGAAATATTTTGTTCGTTTGTGATTAAATTCATTAATTAAAAGGAAGTAAGATTGTGTTAAATATGTATGTATAAACTTTTTTTATAACAATGAAAGCACCAATACAAACAGTTGTAAACCAACTACTTAAAACACTTCCTTTGACCATAAATCACAATTGAAACATCCAACATATTACGGGTGCACAGTCAACAGGCAGAAACACAAATCTCACATACTCAAGAGTATGCCAACGCAGTGCAGGTTTATAAACTTATAAACAAATTTAGCAAACAACAACTAGATTCCGTTTACCATTTTAGAAAAGATTCAAAATGAAATTATATCGCTTGCCAGTTTACGCTTGACAAATTAAAACTGTGCACAGTGGATTAGATGTGTATAAGATTAACGTGAGTTAGCTAGACATGACTACTTAGACTGATGGTGCAATTAAAAATGTGTGAGCTTAAGCGTTCGCCACCGCCGGAATGGATACCAAGAAAGCATTATGTGACTTGCCAGTAACACATATGTACATGTGTTGCAATCTTTGAAGGTGCTTTTAGCTTTCTAATCTCGCACTAATTACGAGGCTTACGAGGCTCTAGTACGGGAGATAAACCAAAAGGCATTCCCCAATGCCGCAATCATCCAGAACTTGCCATGGTAAGCATCATATTCAGAAATAGCAGTCATTTTAACCTTCTTATAAATATGTAATTTCCAACCACAGCAAACAGTTTCGTTTTTAATTAAAAAATTAAATGTCTTAAATAAGAATAACCAGACACGAATACAATACAATACACGAATTAAACTAGAACAGTGAGGTCAAAAATAGATACGTGTTAAAAAAGTTGTCTCATTTATCTCTGGAGTATAAAAACAAATATTTGGAAAAAAATCAATAAAGTGCCACTTTGACTCGCACACGAAGGGTTCCGTATGAACACTAGATATGTAATACTATAGGGACTTTAGCCTATATAATATATTGTTACGTTTTTCTCTCTATAAAAACGCTTTTCCGTGGACTCGAAGATTTGCAAATGAATAAAAGGCCCGAGTGTAGTAATAAGGGTTAAGAATGATACAAGTTTTATTTACAAATACACTTAAACTAAACTAATCAAGAGCTTATATAAACTAATACAACTTAAACTACTGAATTACACACAAATATTCACAACTGGTTACCATTACGCCTTCCTCGCTGTAGTTTACGCACGTCTCTTAGCTGGCTGCGCAAGTATTCACGTAACGCCTCTTTGTCTGCTGCTCGTCACTTACGAGACTCACTCTGCCGTCGCCCACAGTTGATACACCAATACCTCTTTGTCTGCTGCTTGTCACACACGGCACTCACTCTGCCGACACTCACAGTTGATACACCAATAAAGACTAACTGGCTTTACTTACACCCTTACACACGTCTATTCGCTGCGCTGTTCCCTTTACTCCAGTCGACACGATAGACTCCACAATAATGTTAATTCCACGACAGACTTTGCTGTCACTATAGACTGTCCTATAGTTTCTCCTTTTCCCAACTCACGAGTAAAGCACAGACTGCTCTTAACTACCAACTCACCACTGTATCGCAGACTATTATTAATTCACAACTTAATTATCAACTGACTTGTTCACACGCAACTGACTGACTTGTTCACAACTGACTTGTTCGCAACTAACTCACAACTGCAACTAACTAACTCATTGGCTGCATTACCTATTTTTATATTCCACACAAATACCACTAGAAGTTTCCAGCAATGTCTAGACGATCATTATTATCTTATATGCTGTTTGCAAAGTGCCTAATTAAGTTCATGTGGTAACTATGTACATTCATGTGTATATGCATACGTGTGTACATTATTAACTAAGCAATACACGGTGGTTGTTTATCTTTTGCTTTTCGTTTGAATTGGCATGTATGTATGTGTGTAAATATGTGAATCTTCTTAATAAGCAGACGCTTTTTGTTGTTGCTTTTGCTTGTTTACGTTTTACGCATGCTTATTTAGTTGTTTGCTACTATTCTAGATTATTCGTTACATTGACCCTGTAGGAATATTTTCGCGTAACACTTACATTAACCCTGTTGGAATATTTTTGTGTAATGCTGCCTTAAACCATGTCGACGGCCATTTTCCTAACAATATAGTTGTGGATTTTTTTTTCGTGTTTGGGATTTTCCGGTTTTTGGCATTTGTTTAGTTTTGACGTTTTTTTTTTCGTTTTAGCATTTTTAGCGGTTTTTTCGGTTTTTGGCGATTTATTTTAGTCTTTGAATTTTTTTTTAGTTTGGCGCTTTTTCGTTTTGGCGATTTTTTTCGCTTTTTGGTGTTTGTTTTTATTTTGGCTATTTTTTCATTCTGACGATTTTTTCGGTTTTTGGCAATCTATTTTAGTTTTAGAGATTTATTTTAGTTTGGCGCTTTTCCGTTATGTCGATTTTTTTTCGGCTTTCGGCGATTTATTTTAGTTTTAGAGATTTTTATTAGTTTTGGCTTTTTTTCGTTTTTGGCGATTTTTTTCGGTTTTTATTGTTTGTTTTTATTTTGGCGTTTTTTTTTTCATTTTGACGATTTTTTCGGTTTGTGGCAATTTATTTGAGTTTTAGAGATTTATTTTAGTTTGGCGCTTTTTCCGTTATGACGATTTTTTTCGGTTTTTGGCGTTTTTTTCGGTTTGGCGATTTTATAATTTTAAGATCTTTAAGTTTTAGCGCTTTTCAAAATTGAGTAAGAGTTTGCCTCTTACGGTCTCCAAGATAAGGCTAGTCAAAATTACATATTCAAAATTACATTCACTGATAGAACACCTTTTAATTTAGATTTTGTTAAATTTAAGTGTTAATTGTTGTTATTACATAAGATCGTTACTCAATTTGGAATTCCCCTTAATTTTTAACTGTCATACATACATATATGTTGTTCTACATATTATGTCAAAATTTATATCCGTAGCTCTTGCAGTTCTCGAAAATAAAGTCTGTAATGGACAGACGAACAGCGTACCGAAAACAATAGGGCTCCTTTTCAGTTCTCGAGAAAAACGCCTGTAACGGACAGGGTACCGAAAAGAATAGGGCTCCTTTTGCACGGAACGCTAAAATAGCAGTTTAGTGAAACCGAAGTCAATTTGAAGAAAACTTAAAAATAACAAAAAACAAAATTCAATAAAAAAGTTGGCTGCGACCCATATTTCCCGAGTTATTAGTCTTTAAAGTTTTGATAGAAAACATGTGCTTAAAAAAATCATGCTTTATAAAAATTTAAAGTTCTAAATCGACCGATTAAGAAATTATTCCTGATTAAAACACGAATATATTTTTTTCAAATTATCCCACTGTGCTTTATCAAAAAGCTGAAATGAGACGAAGAAATCATACCAAAGGTGCTCTTTTATATTCAGTTCAATATCTTGCATTTATGTATTCACAATAGTGTTTTTTTTTGCTTATTAAGGAAATTGCAATAATCAATCAGCAACTCTTCAACTTTGTGTTTTACTGCAGTGATGAGGGAGGGACTGATTCACTTACTTCGTTTGGCTATAATTTGTTTCAGTTTACTAACTTATTGTTTTTTTTTAATTGTAAGTCATGTTTTACAAACTTAAACTTTTCTTGCTTCGAATATAACGGCCTGGGCCACCATGTTGACAAGAAACTTTCTGTCGCTTACTTACATTGAAAACAAAAACAAATTTTCTTATTTTATTGCTGTTTTCAATACAGCTTGTCGATCGACATTTTCTTGTCGACATCGTGGGCCAGGCTGTAAGTTTACAGGGGTGGCTCGCGAGAGAGTGAGAGAGAGAGAGGGTGGGAAAAGAAAAACTAACTATAGCTATGCTATTTATGGTGCGATACAGGATTTGGAACGTTATCGGCATTATTGCAATTATAAATTTATTTTTGTTTTGATTTCTTTGTACCTTAAAGCAGAGTATGAAAATTAACGAAACAAAGTGTTTGATTTGGTTTTATTTCGTTCTTTGAAGTGAGTGAAACAAAAACAAAACAAAAACAATGAGAACAATTGCTCAAGCAAAATTTTAAAGCTTATAGGGTGAAGTATTTTTGATATTTTTTTCAGATTTTTTGGGAGAGGTTTAGAGGTCCCACAAGTCGAAGTGAAAATCAAAAAAAATAATTTTTTGGGACACAATAATATACATATATATATGGGTAGAAATAATGAGCGCATAAGTGTGGCCTCTTTACAAAAATTTTCTAATTCATTCAACGATTATTTTAGGGGACACAAGCATTTATTCCTTTTTTTTAATGCATACAGCATATTAGTTAATACCTAAATAAAATCAAATACTTGTTGTGCTTAGATGTTTTTATTAAGCTCTAAATTAAAAGTCAGGTGTCAATTAATAATAAAATCAACTAAGAAAAAGCCAAATAAGTTTAAGTCGGTCACAAAAAATAGGCACTTAAAACAAAGTGAGAAATTAATAATAATAATTGTTATTAATAAATAGTAAAAATATTAATAATAATAATTTTGAGATCATAATGATTGATATACATATCGTTAACTTAATACGAAAGGGCCCTAACTCATTTTTTTAATATTTTACAGGAGGAGGAAAAAACTAAATAAAAAAAGATGCAATATTGATACAAATTTTTTTTTAACGCAATTTTTATTTAAAACACTTTACATAAGCACATAATATTGCGTTTAAAAAAATTTTGTATCAATATTGCATCTTTTTTTATTTAGTTTTTTCCTCCTCCTGTAAACTATTAAAAAAATGAGTTAGGGCCTTTTCGTATTAAGTTAACGATATGTACGTACACTTACATATGTATATCGTGTTATTTAAAATAAAACAACAAATTTGTTCATGAAACTCCTAAGGCCATAAAAACAAAAACAAGTGGCGAAAATGTTTTCATTAACATTTCAGCACACAATGGCATTAAAGAAAGCTTCCTTCCTCAAACATGACTGATAAATTTAAAAATAAAATTAAAGTAAATGATTTGTACATTTGTCATGTTTATGTTTTGCAGCATCTACTCCATGACTTGGTCGCTTTTCGGAAAATCTCAGTCACTTGCTGTGGTTTATGTAGTTTTTGTGTTTTTTAAGATTGAACTTGTCTTGAATTAACACAAACAATTGAGTCACGTGAAATAAAGCGATCAATTTAGTTTGTTTTTCTTTTATTTTTTCTCTTTTTTATACAAAAAGAGTTGGAGGAGGCCTTCAATGTCCAGTTTTTATTAAGACATTTTGTCGTTGTACTAATCGTATAAAAACTTAAACACTTTATCCCATCGGCATCAGTTGTCTATCAAGAGCTACTCCATGCTTTAATCAAAACAATTAAAGACATAAAAAACTTATTCAACTTATTTAAGTAAACAAACAGTGGCTTAAATTAAAATAAGACCAAATCATTTCAAAATAAATTAAATATAAATAAATTAATAATAATAAATTAATAATAAATTAATTAATATATATGTATAAATTGATTTTTAAAAATAAAAAAAACCGAAATAATTTTAGTGGAAAACAAAGAATTTTAAAAGTTATGGAAAAACTAATAGTGAGTGGAAAACTTAACTTAAAACTGAAACATCAATTAAAAAAAAATTATTTTTCATTAGTTGGCCGGTTGGACCTTGTTTAGCTTACTTGGTTGCTTACAAGCAGAATTCGTTTACGCTGCTGTTTCAGGACTGCCAACGGATTTCCTGCCTCCTCCCCTCTCTTCTGAGAACATGGCCCACAATATGAAACCAACACATTTGCATAGTGGGCCCTTGGCGAGACCTCAGCGTTCCTTATATGGTTGGCATGGACCTCCAGTTCATCCCCCTGCAGTTGGTTTGGGTCAGATTAGCAAACAAGAGTTGATAACTCTACTTGAAGCAGCCCAAGAGGCAGTGAGGCCTCAACCACAACCAGAGCCGGAGCCTGAGCCTGAAGCGGCGCCTGGACCTGGTGCTGGGGCTGGAGCCGCAGCTGGAGGTGGAGCTGCAGGTCCACCAGCCGGGGTACCTCTTACAGTCTCACTGCCAGCTTTTGTTCCCATTCAACTCTCGGCCATGTATACAGCACCCGCACCCGCAGGTGCACCTGGAGCAGCAGCAGCCTCAGGAGGAGCAGCAGGAGCTGCCGCAGGGGGTGCTGAAGAGGAGGAGGAAGAAGAGGAAGGATCAGAAGAGGAAGATGAAGATGACGAAGAAGATGAGGAGGAGGAAGAAGAGCAGGCTGAACCTGGGCCAATATACGCTCCTGGTCCAGCCAAACCATATTATCCCATATATCATCCCTGGTCTTCACGTGGTGCTTTCAACCGTGGAATTGTTCCCTTTTCGGCACGTTCAGCTAAAACAACTCAAAATAGCAGCAAGTCTGGAAAAACAAGATCAAAGTCGAAATCTAAATCCCGTAAGACAAAATCTAAGAAATCCAAAGCCCGTTCAAAAAAACGGTAAGCTTCAGAATTATTAAAGAAATTATTTTTAAAAATTTTAAATTTTCTTTACTTGCAAGCAATGCGCTTAAACAGGTGAAGTCCGGGTGAGTTGTTACCACAAAAAACGTATTTGTTTTATCAATATGTTTAAAAAAACATTTCTTCCCACTAGAAGTTTCAACCTATATCCTGCCGGCTCTGCTCAAAGCATTCAAGTTCTACCTCCACCGCCGTTTTTGGCTCGTGCTCCAGGACCTTTGAAATTGGTGCCTTCCGACCAGTTGCTTAGCAACTGGAAGTGAAAAGTGCTCCAGTGCCATTAAGTCAAGTAATTATTTTATGGGCTTAAGTAAAAAAAATATATATATTATTTTACGACTTTTATGTTTAAGCAATTCTAAATAAAACATATTACTAATTATTTTGTACATCATATGTAATGTAAAAAAATTATTTAAAATATTCATAGTCAAAATAAAGTATACTTTAAACATTTTAAACCAGTATTGTCATACAAAATACTGATTTTAAACTCTTAAAGTATACTTTCTTTTGACTATGAATTTGTCCTATTATTTTTTGCAATTCGTAACAAATAAACAGACATAGTTTAGTTATAAAATAAAATCTTATCTTGTTATTTCGAATGAAACCCCAAGTTCATAAAACATAAAATTGCACAAAAAATGTTAAAAGTAACAAAGACTGATAGTCCTTCAGGCACATAGTTTCAAGTATGTATTGAAGGATAATTCTCATCTCCACATATAAAATGTATGTGAACTAGACACACGACAACACAGTAAACATCACAAGCAATTGCATATGTAATTGTAAAATATTCCCACTAATTCTGTAAATATTTGTCAAAGTCGCGTGGACGAATAGTATTTGTCAGTTTCCCGTTATCTTCTAAAACTAAGAGAAAAGTCTTAGGATGTCAAGCAGAATCAATTGCTAATAGCAACGAGTAGAAAAAAACCTATGATGTGTGGTCGAGAAAAAATTGCGGAATTCGAGGATAAACAAGCTTACATTTATTGGACGTAACTGCGCCCACTTTTCCAAAAAGAAAAACTTCGTTACAACAAGAACAAACTTTCTTAAAATCCGATTGGATAGAAGTTCGCAAAATATTAGGACACATTCTAGTGGGCGTAGATCCGCCCACTCTCTCAAAAACTAGATTGTGATATAACGCGTATCCAAAGTGTGCGGCAAGTTTGGTACGAATCAGTTAAGTTAAATTACGTGAAATACTGTATTAAATTTTAAGCGGCAAACTGCCCGCCCACTTTTTAAAGTTCCTAAAACTGTAAGATCTCTGGTCCTGAAATTTTTCACATAATATGTAAAACTTTGTCCGCTACAACAACAAATATATTACAGTTAAAAAACTAAAGTGTATTCTAAAGCGAGCAACTAAAAATTTTGAAATCCTAATGTAATATACAGAAAAAAATATATCGACATTTGAAATTCGCCAGGTGAGTGTATTTGTATGCAGTTATAGGGTATAGGGTATTCTAACAGTTAATGAAATTTTAATAACTTGCTGTATCTTGGAAACCGTAAGAGGCTATATCTTGAAATTTTCAAAAACTCTAAAAGTAAAGAAAAGGTCAAGATTAAAAAAACGCCAGAATGAAAAAAATTGCCAAACCAAATAAACGCCAAAACTAAGAAAAATCTCTTAAACTAAAATAAATCGCCAAATTGAAAAAAGAGTGATAAAACCGAAATAAATCCCAACAAGTAAGAGTAATATATTTGGCTGTGCCGAATCTTATATACCCTTTACCGAAGTACGTATGTATGTATATGTAGTATACAGATACATACATAAGTACACTCAAAATATTTAATAGGTAAAATAAGCGAAAAATTTGGTTCATTTTACGAAAATATTCGTTGTTTTTACGGTACGAAATGCTTCGTACATAGTAGAAATTATATTTGTTTATTTTACGAAATACTTTTTGTCTGTAAATAACAAAATTTTGTATTTTTACAAATTTTTTTTCGTATGTTTACAAAACAAATTCGTGAATCATGAAAATACATTTTGTGTAATATACGAAATTTTTTGTAAAATTAAAATCTGTAAAAAAATAAAATCTGCAAAAAATTATATTCTCTAACATTTGGGAAATAATTTTGTAGTATAATCTGTAATTCTTGGCATTGGAGGTTGTAATAATTATAAAAAGAAAAAGGTAATTTAAGGGGAATTGTTACAGTATCTGTATTCCTCACACATCACACATCACATACTCGTACATACATACATACATACATACATATTTTGCACTGAAACTAACGAATCAAACTGGGAACACAACTGGGACGAACAACGAATTTTTTGTGCGAAATTTCGTCATAGAAATAAGACATTTGTCCATATGAAAATTAACATAGTTAAATATGTAACACCGCCATCGATCGAAATTTGTCGTGCCTGACGAGCTCTGCGATAGATTTATTTATATTCCTTCCGCCGATGTATGACGAAAAAACAATTTTATAAGATCCGCTAGTTATTCGTCGTTGGTGTGCCGTGGACGAGATTTGTCATTCGTTCCAGTTGTCTCCCTAGCATAAGCCGAAAACTATTTTTTTTAATTATAAATTTTTATTTTTATTGAAATTTTTTGTTAAATATTTTTGTATGGAATATAAATATACATACAATGACAGGAAAATAAATGGGGAAAATGTTAAAAACTAAAACAAAATAACAGTTTTTATTTTACATTTAAAATTTTTTTCGTAAAATTCACGAAACTTGTTTAAATTTAACAATAATTTTGTACTGTAAACAAAATGTTAACAAAGCAATTTTTTTTTTATTTTACGACATTTCAAATTTTATAAAAATGTTTTATTTTATACTAAATTCAATAAAATAAATGAAAAATATGGTACTAATACATACGAAAATAATTGTACGAAATAATTTTTGTAACTTAACGAAATTCGTAAAATTACAAAATCTGTTTTCCTGCATAAGCCACAAATATTTTCGTAAAATGTACAAAATTTTCGTTTATTGCACAAAAATTATTTTACGAAAAAGTATTTCGTATTTTTAAGCATGGAATATTTTGAGTGTTCATACATATTTGTTTTGTAAAAAAATTTGAATTTTTTGTTTTAGTGCAATTTTTAGTATGTGACCTCTCGATATTTTTCGACTAAAGAATTTGATTAAAATATTTTGTTTTCGATATGAGCAATAGTTGAATATTTTATTCTACACTCCGAATTTAAGAACTCAATTACATTCACCTTTATTCTAGTTGTCAACATCGACTTCACGTCAATAAAATGCCAAAAAATTGGAGCTTGTTTACTCGCTCGCGAGATGTTCAAAAACCGTGCTTCTATTTAATAATCCTAACATAGTCTTATAGCATAGACAGACGACAGCGTTAATTTACATTAACTGTCTTAATGCAAATTAACTTGTGAATTATCCTCATCCGTAAATGCACTAAATGACAGTGAATTAATACTGAATTTAGCTATATGATAACGCAGTCCTTATATGGTAACACCGTCAACAATCAATCAAATGTTGGCAAATTGTTTTGGTTTTCAAAATTAAAATGCGATTCGGTCAGAAAATATAAGTTATTTTAATTGTTTTTAGAAAAAGAACAAAGAAATATTAAAATCGAGACACATCGAGGCACGAAAGGGATGTACAGATTGTGTTTACTTAATGCAAATACTGTCGTCTGTCAGGGTAAATTTTTAATTCACATTCGTGAGATTTTAATGCAAATCAACGCTTTCGTCTGTCTACGCTATTAGTATTGTACCTCTATATCAAGTAAACTAACTTGTTTTATATTTTCCCGCACTTAATAATCTTTGATATTGCAAAACTGTTTGATGTCTCAATTGAAACATCCCATTCCATCCATATTCTTAAAGATCTTTTCGATTTTGTTTAGCAGAAAGAACCGTTTTCAGGGAAATGAAATTAAAAAAAATTTCTTTAATTTATTTTATAGTTATGACTGTTCTTTAGCGATAAATTTTATTTTTATCTCCATTTACTAAAAATTAGTAAGAACTCGTTACAACCTGTCAACGAAAAACCATCGATTTGTAAAATGCCATTTAGGAATAAAGTCTATATATGTACACCCATCATTTCTGGGGTTTGGGGTTACCTGGGAAGAAATTCAAAAAATTAATTATGCCAATATTTAGACTGCTAATAAATATGGTTATGCAAAAAATAAAAAAATAAAAAAATTACTATAATAACAACAACAGGGGCAAAAATATTAAAAATACATAGGAAAAAAATTCTACATACAGGCATAAAATACATGAAAAAATACGTGCAAAATATTTGAGGTCGTCAACTTGTTTGATTTCCGGTACCAAGCCGTCAACAAATGGCATCCAAATATGGTCTGATATGTTCTTAAAGAAGCAAAAATTGATATTAACCTCGAAAGAAACTAAAACATTTACCACAAATGACACATTTGAATTAAAGTTTACGTCATTTGTAATAATTACTTAATTTTATCTATAGTTAAGCATAGTTAAGGTTTAAAGGGCAATAACGTCATTTGTGCTAAATGTTTAGACTCTTTTTGAGAGCTATTATTAACTGTTGATATTTTAAGAACATATTAGATTATATTTCGATGCCATTTGTTGACGGCTTGGTACCGGAAAAAAATAATTTTTGGTTTATTTTACAAAAAAATTTTTTTTTTTCAGTTTCAAACTCTGGAACCATAATTTTGATTTTTCTGGTTTAATTTATTTCTTTCTAAAATATATAATATATTTAATTACAAAGAAATAACTAGTTTGATTTAATTAGTTTTATAAATATATTAGAAAAAGTTCAAGTTTCCTCCAGTTCTGGAGCAATGATTTTTATTTTTCTAATTTATTATTCAAAACTATTTCTTTCTAAGACATAAAGTACATTTAATTTGTAACAAAAAAAATCATTGACCTAGTTACTTTTATATAAAAAAAAATAAATTTTCCAACCCTGGACTTATCCTTTTATATTTTTCTGACTCTGTATACCAATCTAGTTCTTTAAAAAATGTATAAAATATGTTTAGTGAACAAAAAAAAAAAGGAAATAAGGAAAAAATAGTTTTATTTAGTTATTTTAATATCCAAAAAAAAGTTGACATTTTCCAGCTCTGGAGCTGGAATTTTTTTCCCATAACATAAAATATATATAATTTATAAAGAAAAATTAATTAGCCCTTCTAACTTTTATTATCAAAAAAGTGTAAGTTTCCCAACCTTGGAATCATCCTTTTATATTTTACTGATTTCTTACTTCAATATATTTCTTTTAAGAGTATAAGAATAATTAGTTTTAGCAGGCTTCTTTTATATAACAAAAAAAAGTAAAAGTTTTCCAACCCTGGAAACGTTTTTAAATTGTTTTTTTTTATTTTTTATCTTTAATAGCAGTTTAAGTCGTACTGAAATATAAAATAAGTTTATTGAAAAAAAAAATAATAAAAATTAGCCTTAGTTAGTTACTTTTATATGGCAAAATAAAGTTTAAGTTTTCCAGCTCTGAAACCTCTACTCGATTTTGCTGATTTTCAATACCAATCTATTTTGGACCATTTCGAATACACTAGTCTAAGTCCGAAGCCTCTAGCTTTGCTGGGAACTTCGGAAAACCGATTTCACGTACATCAGACGGACGGACGGACATCGCTTATTCGATGCTTTATATATGCTTTATGAGTCACATATTCATATTGTGGAAATCACACACGGATTGACAAACCTACGATTTTTAGCAAAGGGTATAAAAAAATCGTCAAAACGAAAAAGCGCCTGGCTAAAAAATCTCTAAAACTAATATAAATTGCCAAATTAAAAAAAAACGTTAACGCTAAATAAAACTAAAAAACTGAAAAAAATCTCAAAAGCGAACAAAGCGCCAAAAATAAGAAAAACCACCAAACTAAAAAAAATCATCAAAAACCGAAAAAAGTTTACCTGGTACTTTAATTTTTTTTTTTTAGTTTCTACATCAGGTATGATATTCTATTAAAGGGTGTTTTTTATTGAGGTATAGAACTTTAAGTTGGCATCACTTTTTTAACTGGCGGCCATTTTGTCAGCTGTCAAGTGATTAATATTTAGTTTGGTTTGCCATTTCATCATGAACAGGTTGACAAAAGAACAACGCTTGCAAATTGTGCAAATTTATTTCGAAAATAATGGTTCAGTTCGCGAAGTTTACCGCAAGCTCCGTCCATTTTATGGTCGACATAATCGTCCATCAGAGCAATTAATTCGGTTAACCATGAATCGTTTTCGCACTACGTTTACTCTATGTGATAATACGCATCCGCAGAGACGTCGAACAGTGCGCACCGAAGAAACAATTGCCGCTGTAGAGCAAAGTGTTGAAGAGGACCCGAATGGATCGATTCGCCACCGTGCACAGCAATTGGAGCCGACTAACCGAATTGGATGGCATGAATGTGGATGAGTTGTGGTTACAACAAGACGGCGCTACATGCCACACAGCGCACGTCACAATCGATTTATTGAAGGAAACATTCGATGAGCGCATAATTTCGCGGAATGGACCTGTCAATTGGCCACCAAGATCGTGTGATTTGACACCAATGGATTATTTTCTTTGGGGATATGTGAAGTCGCTCGTCTACGCCAACAAACCAGAAACGTTAGGGGACTTGGAAGCCAACATTCGTTGCGTTATTGCCAACATACGGCCCCATATGCTCGAAAAAGTGGTTGAAAATTGGACCTGTAGAATTGGCTTTATTCGAGCCAGCCGCGGCGGCCACATGCCCGAAATCATATTTAAACATTAATGGCATAAAATTATCCTTCCAATAAAGCCAAATTGATGGACATTAAAACGATTTTCTTGTGTTTTATTTCAATTCGAAGTTCTATACCCCTCAAAAAAACACCCTATATATAGGCTAAAGCTAATAGGCTAATATAATAACGGTCTAATTCATAAATGATTATTAACAGTTCAATAACACATTAATAGTCAAAAATCGCTAAATGTGTATTCATAAATGATTAATAGCCTATTAGACGTTTAATAAACGTTTCATAACTAGAGATTTTTAATGCAGCCCCCAGCTACTTTAAGCGTTTGATAAACAATTACATATAAATAATATTTCTTGATTTTTTTATCACTTAGTCCCAAATCACACTATGCAAGTCTTATTGCTAAGCTGATTCGTTTCAGGGAGAGAGAGACGAAGGGAACAGCAACGTTTCTTTTCCCCCCGTCTCTCTCTCCTAACAAACTAATCAGCTTAGCAATAAGACTTGCATAGTGTAAATTGGGACATATGTGAGATTTTCTGTGGTTTCTCACTTTTATGTTTCTTGTTTATTCTTATGCATGTCTCCGCAATAATGTTCTTGGGCAAATGTATTAATTTATGTAAGTTGGTACATGTATGTATGTAATTATGTAAAATTGTACAAAAAGAAAAATACATACATATAAACATTGCTGAAAATTAAAGAAATCCCATTCATTGGCAAAAAGAAAAATAGAATTATAAACATAAGGGCATATCGTCGGTTTGTTTCTGCTTTGATGTATGGGACAAAAATGTGTTTTCGAGAAAATCGATGAAGAATGTTTAGTTCATTAGTTTTATAAAAATACACGATAAAATTTTTTGTTTAATAATAAAAGTAATAGATACATATGTTTTTTATTCAAACTTAAAGTTGATAAACTTTTTACATCCAACTTGAAAAGTTATTAGGACTTAAAGAAAAAATGACAAACAACTTTGTCAACGCATCACACAATCATAACAACAATATTGTTCACTTTTAACAAGACTTGTTCAAGTAGGTTACATTATTGTATATATTTGAGTAGATAAAAAAGTGAAAATATCAGCTTTATTCATACACTCTAAAACACTTTTGTTGAAAATTACGTCGATAATAGTAGGCAACACTTTACAGACTACTTTCGACCTAAAATTACACAGCTATATTTTTTCAACGTTTTGTTGATTTTTGAGCACTATATGTTTAATTTTGAACAAAATATGTTCAACAATTTTACGCAATTTGTGTTTAGTTTCCCCCTTGTGTTTAATTTTAAAATATGTTTTTTTTTAAATAAAAATGCATTTAATACATGTGTTTAATTAAATTTATTCATAAAAGGTTTACTGAATTAACATAAAAAATTCACGTTTTGCTTTAAATTTTACATATAATTTTTAGAATTCGAATTAAAATTAAAAATAAATTTCTAAAATTTGAGTAATTTTGTTTCTTATATAAGTATGTATACATATCGCACTTGTTTAACAATACTGTCTTAACTCAAAGCTTTAATTTAATAATTTTTTTACTCATTATTTACAATATTAACTTATCACTATTTATATAAAACACACAATTATTATTTAGAAATAGCTTTATTTTAATTTTAATTAATTTTATATAGGGCGTGCTTCTGTTAGAACATGTGTACTTTTGAGCTTCTTCTTTCTTCTTGTTAAACATATTTCTGCTGCTTTACGCACATATGTTTAGTTTTCAACATTTTGACGTTATTTAGGTATATCTAGCTGTTTTTAAGCACACTTTGTTTAAAAATAAACACATCTAAAAGCAGATTTATATTTTTGTATAAAATGAGACAAATATTGTTTTTTTGATACAAATAACTACACAATCGATATAAATTTAGACAATAAGAATATTTCAACAACAATTTAGACAAAATATGATCTTAAATTTGAGCTAATGTTTTAGAGTGTATAACATGACTTTTAGAGGAAAAACAAAGGAAGAAATAAAAGACGGTGAATTTATTTAATAAAAGAAATTTGTATTAATAATATATCATTCACAATAATTAAATTTTTGTACTTTGCTTTGTTTCACGTTCTTTGAGTAGAATATGCATTGATATGCATTGTAACAGCTGCGAATAAAAATATTAATACTTTTACTTGGGAAATGTGCCACATATCACAAAAATGGCCGATTGCCGTAAAACAGACTTTGCAATGTTCAACAATTGTGGAAATGACGCAAATTTCCACATCTATATCTCCAGATATATTCAAGATATCGGAAAACTGATAACGAATTTGGAAAGAGGACACATTATTCATATATATTCAATCAATAACTCAATTTTTTTTAAAATGTCCCATACATCAAAGCAGAAACAAACCGACGATATGTAAGTACAAGCATACGTCTGTTTGTATGGTACTGCATGTATGTGTGTACAATAACATTTTAAAATTAAGACAAAATAGTGATGCATAATCGACCGCTATAAAATGGGTATTTGCCTACCTCTGTACTCAGCCGAATATAAATGTGTTTAAATATAATTTTTTGTAACATATAATTTTTTTTTTATTGTTTATTTATTAATAAAAAGTAAAACGCCTACTTTTTAAGTTATTTTTTAATAACATTATACGTAATGATTTACTTTTTTCGGCTCAAACAGACTACCTAGATAATCGATTCTTCGTTGTATGCATCACTAAACAAAAAATGAGAGCGAAAGTAGCATGATGTTGCCAACATAAAATTACAAAAGAAACAAAATCGTTTAATAGTTAATTCCCTGATATTAATCAGTTATGAATACAAATTTTTATTAGAGCTTAATAAAGCAAAATCTGTTTCATAAGTAATGTACAGATTAAAGCTGAAATAAGGAATTTTTATGAATTAGACCGTAATTATTGCAAACATATGTACAAATCAAAGGCGCACTTTGAATTCTTTTATTTAATAAAAAAAAAACAAAATAATAATTTTCGCTGGAATCGTTTCAGTAGAATACCATGAAATATTGGGCCTTTTCGTGGTTGGTGTTTTTCGACTTCAAATTCGGCTTTTGTAGCTGATTAATGAAAACAAGCTACATTTTTCTTTAATCTGGTACAATACGTCTGACTTTCGCCGCAAAATCGCCAATCACTATAAGGGGAATAATGTTATATTCTGATGATCGTACCCATTCCCACTTTACCAAATGCGAAATTATACAATTAAATACTTTTATAGGATAACGTTAAGCAGCAGTAAACGAAATGTTATATTAAATTTGAACAGGCGTGCCTCCGCACATTTCAAAATAATCAAGTGGGGCGATGGTAGTAGTCATCAGCACTTGTAGTCGTGCTGTTGTGTAGTCGGTTGTGGCCAATGTGTTTAATGCATAATGCATGCATGATTCATGCAAAATAAATAGCAACCTCAGTTTAACATTTATATTTTCTTTTATAAATGTATTAATTTATATTCTTTTATACACTCCCAGATTGACATAATTTACTTGACAACTTCCATCCTTCGCAGTGTAAACCTCTTTACTTCGTTGCATGTAAAATAAATTGTCTAGTATTAAATGAACATTTTCTTCTCCCATCTAAGAAGGTGTTGACAACAAAATTGAAACATATTTTCTAAATCACATACGTATGTAAATACATACACACGTGCACACATATACGACGTTGGCATGTCCTTGAGACGTTGCTACAGTTCAGACATTCGAATGATGACAATTTACATGACCACAGCCTTATAGACTTTATGAAGTTGTATTAAATAGATTTTCTTTGCAACAAATTGTTGGCTTAATAACAATATCTTAAAGTTTTAACAGGAATAATTTTCGATTTACATAAATATGAAAAAAAAAGAAAAGATAGTTGGCTTGTGTGAGTTTTCACAAAAACTTTTGATTTGTTTAATATCGTATGAAATGTTTGGATGTTCTGCAAAATGTTAAGAAAATGTCTCCAAGTTAAATAATTATTTTATTTGAATTTTAAATTAGTTTTCTAAAGCAAGCAAGCAAGCAAGGCTAGAATTTCCTCATTATATATGCAGTACATACATATTTACATACCAACATGTCGCTCATTTACTCCAACAACTCAGAATAGTGAGATATTATAGTTAGAGCCTAGACTGGAACTGCGGTAACATCTTGAAGTAATTACATGCCGTACATGAAATGGAAAAGACTGCTCTCGTAATATATTGTTTTTTTAGTTTTGGCGCTTTTTCTAGTTTCAGCGCTTTTTTTTGTTCCTGCGATTTGTGTTTCGGTTTATGACGTTTTTTTTAGTTTTTTCGGTTTTCGGTTTTTTTTACTTGTGTTAATTTTTTCATGTTACAGATTTTGTTTATTTTTGAGAATATTTTCGGTTTTTTGCAATTTTTTTGTTTTTTTTTTACAATATGAACAAATTTTTAGTTTAGGCGATTTTTTTAGTTTTGGAGCTTTTTTTCATTTTGGCGATATTTTTCGGTTTTTGCGACTTTTTTTAATTTTGGCATCCTTTTTACTTTCGGTGATTTTTTTTTTCATTTTAGCGATTTATTTTATTTGTGATGATATTTTTCATTTAAGCGATTTTAAAATTTTTGCTATTTTTCATTTCTGCGCTTTATGTATGCGTGCCAGTTGTCAAAATTCAGTATGGCGATCAAAAGACGCCATTTGGTAAATACGAAAAAAATAAAAAGTCGACGAACTATGTCAAAATGGGAATCATTCGACAGGTATCTTAAAATCATCTTTAGGTTTCTGTTATGATTTTTCATTTCAAATGACCATTTGGGATATTTAACGGGTTTTTTATTTTTCTGTGTAAATACTTATTAGCTTTAGCGATTTTTTTTAGTTTTGGTGCTTTTTTCGATTTGGCAATATTTTTCGGTTGCTGGCTATTTTTTATTATTTTTTGCGTCGTTTGTACTTCCGGTAAATTTTTTAATTTTTAATGATTTATTTTATTTTTGGTGATATTTTCCATTTAAGCGATTTTTTCATTTTGAGGTTTTTTCGTTTCGGCATTTATTTTTAATTTTATGATTTTTTAGTTTTAACGTTTGTGAAATTTTCAAGAGTTCGCATCTTACGGTTTCCTATATATAGTAAGTTGTCAAGATTACATTAACTGATAAAACACACTTTAATTTTGATTTTCTTAATTTCAGTTGGAATTGGTGTAGTCTCCATAAAAATACACTAACTTTAAAAATGTCAAGTGTTTATAGGATAGGATTTTATTGTGTTGTAGCGGGCAAAGTTTTACATATTCTGTGAAAGTTTCAGGTCGGTTCTCGAGAACCTCTCGTCAGCCTGCGACAGACTGTTCCTTTTTAACTTTGGTGTAAGAAAACCTAAAAAGAAAATTGCACAGAATTTTAAATAATTATTTGGAATTATTACGAGTGTCGTATTTCGACTTCGACTACGACGATTTTGTACTAGACTAAAGAACATTGCAACATTTTTTCTTTAATCTAGTACAAAATCGTCATAGCCGCAGTCGCAATACGACACTCGTAATTAGGCCCATTATCTCTCACACTGTTGACAATCTTTTCCATGAAAACATAGAGCTGTCATACATTCGGCTCTATTTGCTATAGGGACATTGTGCTGTCACACACTCAACCATATTTATGTATGAACATTGTGCTCTCAAGCAGAGTTGTTAGAAGATTTTTTTTGGACTATTTCACCAAGTTGATTTTAAAAAGCGCCAAAAATCGCCTAAATCAATTTCATGTAGTTTTTCTTAATATACATATGTATATTTGATAATAAATTTGTTTTCATATAAAACTTTTTTATAAAATAATTGTATAAAAACTTAGCAGAAAATCGCCAAAAAGTATTTCTTGTAAATTTTTCGCATTCATCTTCAAAACGCATTAAATACTGTAACTAATATAAGAAAAATCATCAAAATCAAATTGCTTTAATTTCTTACAAAAGTGTTTTGTTAGGATTTTTTTTGATGGAGTACATCATCAACAAACTAATTCTCCTGAATTAAAAAAATTTTGAAGTTTAATTTTGTTAAATATTTTAAACAACATCAAATATTAAATAATAATAAATATTCAAAATATCGGCAGAAAAATCGCCTTTCGTCAAGCCAAACATTTAGACGCTAAACAAGCTGAAAAATCGTCACATTTGGCGAGAAATCGCCATATCTGACAACCCTGCTCTCGAGCACTTAAACATCTTTTCTGTGCACTGCCACACACTCAACCATTTTTTTTATACGAACAGTGTGCTGTCAAACAGTCATCATATTTTCTATAGTAACAGCCTGCTGTAAGTGCTGCGTGTTGACAGCCATTACAGCTTTTTATACCCTTTACCAAAAAATGGTAAAAGGGTATATATAGGTTTGTCATTCCGTTTATAATTTCCAGAATATTAATAACCGAGCCATAAAGTATATATATTCTGGATCCTTATGCATAGGGAAGAGGAATAAGCGATGTCCGTCTGTCCGCCTGTCTGTACGTGAAATCGGTTTTCCGAAGCTCCCAGAAAAGCTAGAGACTTCGTTCTTGGACTGGTGGGTCAGAAATGGTCGAAATAAGATTGGTATTGAAAATCAGCAAAATCAAGCAGACGGTTTCAGAGCTGGGAGACTTAAACTTCATTTTGCCATACAAAATAACTACCGAAAACTAGTTTTTAATAATTTTTTATTAAGTAAACTTATTTTATACTTCAGTATGAATAAAACTGGTATTTCTAACTAAAAAAAATTAAACAAAAATTAAAAAATTGAAAAGACGTTTCCAGGGTTGGAAAACCTTAACCTTTTTCTGTTATGCAAAAGTAACTTACTAAAACAAATTTTTCCTTTTTTTTCTATAAACTAAAAATATGTGATATTCTTAAAAGAAGGAGATTGATGTAAGAAATCAGAAAAACAAAAAGGATGATTCCAGGGTTGGAAAAACTACGATTTTTGTGATATATACAATTAACTACCGTAAACTAATTTTTTAATTATTTTTATTAAATAAACTTATTTTATACTTCACCACGAATAAAATTGGTATTTCAAATAAAAAATTAAACTTCAAAAAATTAATAGGATGTTTCCAGGGTTGGAAAACTTTAACTTTTTTTCTTATACAAAAGTAACTTACCAAAACAAATTTTTCCATTTTTTCTATAAATTAAACATATCTAATGTTCTTAAAAGAAAGAGATTGATGTAAGAAATCAGAAAAACAAAAAGGATGATTCCAGGGTTGGAAAACCTACGGTTTTTGTGATATATAAAATTAACTACCGTAAACTAATTTTTTATTTATTTTTATTAAATAAACTTATTTTATGCTTGATAACGAATAAAATTGGTATATCAAATAAAAAAATTAAAAAAACGATTCCAGGGTTGGAAAACTTTAACTTTTTTGTGCAAAAGTAAGTTACTAAAACAAATTTTTCCTTTTTTATAAATTAAACATTTCTTAAATTCTTAAAAGAAAGAGATTGGTGTAAGAAATCAGAAAATCAAAAAGGATGAGTTCACGGTTGGGACACTCACACTTTTTTGATATATAAAAGTAACTAAGTCTAATTAATTTTTATCTTTTCCTTTATAAATTATATATATATTTTACGTTTTGGAAAGAAAAGTTTGGTATAGAAAATTATAAAAATAAAAACCACAGCTCCAGAGCTGGAAACTATGATTTTTTTTCTGGACATTAAAGTAACTAAATAAAACATTTTTTTTGAATTTCCTTTTTTCCTTTTTATATTTTTTTAAGAACTACTAGATTGGTATAATTAATCAGAAAAATCTAAAATTATGATTCTAGGGTTTGAAAATTATTATTTTTTCTTTGTACATAAAAATAACTATGTGCTTATGTATGTATCTCTATACTACATAAACGCACTTTGGTAAAGGGTATATAAGATTCGGCACAGCCGAATATAGCACTCTTACTTGTTTACAAATTATAAAAGAACTTGATTAAAACGTATTAGCCCAATTCACAAACTTGTGCAAATGGTCTTGCATCGTAGCATGTGCAAAATGTTTAGTATATTGATACTCACCACTTAACAATTCTTAGTGGTGAGTATCAATATACCATACCATTTTGCAAATCTTACAATGCAAGACTGTGAGTGAATTGAGCTATTGTATTAAAGTAAAACAAATAAAAAAAAATACCAAACAGCACCTATTCACAACAGATATGGCCCGTATGTATTTAACATAAATTAATATAAATGTTGGCAAATGTTTGCTTTTAAAATAA
Source organism: Tachina grossa (assembly GCA_949987645.1). NCBI lineage: Eukaryota > Metazoa > Arthropoda > Insecta > Diptera > Tachinidae > Tachina > Tachina grossa. The sequence goes on along the minus strand of OX465276.1, from coordinate 26,438,384 downwards.
AAATATAAAACGAAAGAAATTTCGTATGAGATTATGGTCATGTAGTTATCACGCTTGTTGGCGCCCATTAGGAAAACTACAGTTGAAGTTACAATGAAACTTGCTGTCGCTGCAAGTGCACTATTGCTATTCATTCATGACTTGTGTCGGTGGCACTGGAATGAATGCATTAAATTTCTTTCCATAGAATGTTTTTTTAAGGTGTTACTGATTAGACAAAACTTGCTCATAGGAAATGGTTTTTGTTTGCCAATTGCGACCACAATGTAAAGTATTGAACATGGGGAAATACATAGCATGTATGTATGTATGTATATGTAAATGTTATACAGACATTAACATAATGTATAGTGGCACAGATTGGCACATGGAACCTCTTGTGGTACCTCAATGTAACGGTGTGGACCTAGTACAACTGATCAATGGACACGCATGAGTAGAGTGGTATTTATCGAAACGGAATCTCACGATTATGCTTGATTTCAGGTAAAATTACAGGCAAGCAAAATTTATTGTAAAATAGTCGCAATATTTTACGTTGATAAATTATAGCTTGATTGTGGATGGCAACCGATCATGCGTTATCAACTGGCTAAGCAACTGAAATGGAAATTAGTATTGTATATTATAACTTCCTCCAGTTGGCTGAAAGTTATCGAAAATGTAATTATGAGGGATTGGCAACTGAAATAAATAGTATAAGAAAAGATTCAAAATATAAGAAGAGTTGAAGAGAGGGAAGTACAAAATGTGGCGTGTGTTAGGCGGCACTTAAGAGACAATTCAAATTCTTTAAAATTACCGCCTCTACTGTAAATAAATGCTATTTTTTCTTATGCTTTAAAGCATACTTTTGCTTTTCCGAAGAAGGAGTAGTTAGTTTAATTTAATTTTTTTTTAATTTTAATAGATTTTTGCTCTAAGTTTTGCAACCAACAATTCGCGGTTACCAATCTAAACATTATTTGGCAAATAACGTTAACAGTTGTTAGTTGTAGAAGTCCAGACATAATAGTATATTGGCAACTGGCAACGCAACTAAAGTTTCGTATCCATAATCAAGCCATCAATTGAAAAATTATTTAAATATACTCAATACTTAAAAACTAAAACCAAAAATAAAAAATTTAGTTTACTCCTAATATCTGATAACGCACAAATTATTATTTTACTTATTCAGTAAAATATTTTTTTTTATTAAAAATACATTGAAATTGAAAATATGTACATATATATATTGTTAATGAAAGCAGGATTTGAACTAATTTTATTTATAAAAATTTCATAAAGTTTTCGTTAAAAAAAAATTAATTCACAAAATTAATTAAAGTTACAAAAATTATTGTTAATATAACAATTTCGTGCAGTTGATAAAAACATGATAATACAATACACAAACTTGTTAAGGATATGTGACGCGCAAAATAGAAAGGGACCTAAGGGTAAAAACCGGTTTTGTTCAGGAGAGCCATTTTAAAGATTTAAATACGTGTATCTTTGGTGTACCATCACATCATAAAACGCACATTTCTCTGGGAGGGAACACTTTTGGGGCATGGGATCGGTCTCATTCGATGCTCAGATGTTGTCCACATCAAAAACAACGAAACAAAAGTGAAAATTGATTTTTTTTACCCTTAGGTCCATTTCTCTATGCGCTGTCACATATGTCTTTTTCTTCTAACAAGTCAATTGCTACAAAAAATTTAAAATAATTGAGTTCATGTTAATTTCTTAAGTTAAAAATATCATCGAAAAAAATACATAATTATTTTATCTATTAATTTAAGTGAAAAAAAGCGATGAAAACTAATTTGTAACATTTTTATTTGGTTTTGTATAATTTTCACACAACTTCGGTATAATATATTGTTTCACTGCTGGTGGTAACCTGCTAAAGCCTCAGTTGTATTTGGCCACAAAATCTGTTAACAAAAAGTTGCTTTTGAGCCCTGTGAGATAAAGGATAAATCCATTGAATTTTCCTTTTAGGGGATAGATAATTGAAGCACTCCAAAAGTGAGATGTTTTTTATTTTGTTTGTTTAATTTTCTTCTTAAATTCATAGAATGAGTGTCGTCTTCTCTAATAAATTGTCACTACGGCTAACATACAATACCTTGAGGTTATTATTATATTTATATAAGGGGCGTCATTAAGTATACATCTAATTAACACTAAATGTTTATTCATAAGCTTCCTTGTTCTTCAAGGCCCAGTTAATATCAAAAAGAATCTATTGTATTTCAAATATTAAACATTGTTGTTGTTTTAACTTAAATTTGCCATTAACCGAGCAGATATTCAATTAACATAATCAGGATTATTTCTAGGTAATTAGGTTCCAAAAAAAATAAAAAATTCTTTAATATAATATGTATGTTATTGTTCTTTGTACCCCTGAAGATACATATAAAATTTCATCAAAACATTGCTTGCGAAATGTTCTAAATGTTATAAATTAAGGAAGCATCATCCAACAATATTGGCTACTCTTTAACTGGACAAACTTTTGTCTGAATTGAAAGATTTTTCATTAGCATTTAGTGGTTACGCTTTTTTGGGGCAACTGTTTGACAAGTGTGACCGTAGCTTTAGAAATAAATATTTGGTTTGTTTCTTTTTTTTTAATTGAGCTTAAGATCTGTTACTTTTTTATAAATAACTAAACATTTTTATAAAAAATAACAGATCTTAAGCTCAATTAAAAAATGAAACAAACCAAACTTGAAAGATCAAATAAATATGTACAAACTTTCAAGATAAATAAATATTTGTTTTAATTATCATAATTTTCTTCTTTCAATTGTTTTTTTGCAATATTTATTTAATTTTAAATTTTTCACTATCAAATAATTATTTGTAAGCGCGGCAATCTCAAGCATTTCATTTGCAAATAGTGCATTAAAACAATTATATGGCAACAATTTACCGTTTTATTTGCAAATAAATCGTGCCTATAAACGTAGTAATAGTATGGTATGCAATACTATAAACAATAATTTTTTTTTAGATAAACTCTCTTAACAGTAAACAAGGCCTAACAAGTTTAAAGCGTTCACACAGCGCTTTCTATTCAATTTATACGTTGTATGCATTTTACGCTTTTCTGCATTTCAAGTTACATGTCACATTTCTTAAGCAGCTTCAGTGGCATTGAAAATAAAATAAAACTTGGCATCACTGTGTACAAAAAACAGCTGACTCGTATGTACGTCCCTTCGTATTGTACTCGTCATGCCATACTACATCTTGTGATCCGTGTTTTGCAACAAATCGAGCCATAACCACCAAAACAAAAAAAAAGCTTAACCGACACATATTTGGGTCCTCGTTTTTTTTTACGAAAATCGATTATTTACGGTCGCAAATTATCGATTCGGGTCAAAAATTATGTCGATTAAGATTTTTTGATGGTTACCCTACGTCTATACCTGATATATTTTTATCATGACAAATGTCTAATTCCATATAGGAAAAACAGCTAACATAAAAAAAATTATTATTCAATATAAAATTTGACTTTTGTTATGATAAAAATATATCAGGTATAAACGTAGGGTTATGGCACGATATGTATCTACAAATACAAAAGTTATACTTTTTTAACATACGCTATGGATACGATAAACCATAGAACGCCTAGTAGGGCTTTTGACCTGAAATCACACATATAGATTTCATAAAGATTTAAATTAAAATCTGCTAAAATTTGTGCAGGTGTAAAGGCGGTGTCAGATACAACTTCAAGGCTTTGCGTTTCTAACTTTGTGAAAAAAACGTGAAGCAAAATGTGTATGACACAATAAAAACTTTGAAAACACTCACTATTTGTTTCACTGTTTTGTTTTATGCATAAAACACTGCACAATTCTATTACTCTGATGCCACCAACTCGATTTTTATGGAAATTGACCGAAATTTTAATACAAATCTCATATTTACATGCGAGTTTGGTCAAACAAATTAAGAAAAGTATACCAATTGATTTTCAAAGCACGCAAAAAGTTGATAGTTGCCTAACTTTTCGCTTCGCTCTGCGTTAAAAGTACTTTATGTGACATGTTTCATGTAAGCACGTACATTTCATCTTAGATGTCAAAGCGATTCTTCAACGCAACGCGAAGCAAAAATTTTATCTGACATGGCCTTAATGCCTTGTTAGCGTGATTGTTTTTAAATAATTATTAGTACTACAACTGCAACGCTGGTTATTGCTCTTAAGTTTCTATCAGAGAACAGAAATGAGTAGTGAAAAAGTGAGTAGAGTTGAATCATTGCTTATAATTTCTTGTACTTATGCGCACTCATAACTATTGCAATGTTGTCTATGAATCATATTCTCTCGAAAGTTTGAAGTGCGCATCGAACTCATGCTTAGCAACATTTATGACGTCGTTGATTTCGACTCTCCTTAACTCAAGGCCTATGGACGACGCATAATAGGTATGATATTGTATACTAATTGCAAACTGTTTAATGACTTAACTTTTAAATAAACATACATGCATGAGTAGAGTGAGCTGAGTAGTATAAAGCCTATAGTACACGGCATGTAAAAAGCCACATGCATATGTGGCGATGACGTCAAGGACATTTTCAGCATGTTGGTTGCATTTTTTAAAATTGCTAGTAGTGGCTACATGCCGTAAAATTTTGATACAAAATTTTGTTCCAAAATAAAAATGTGACATTTTTAACCGAATTGAACACATTTTCTGCGGCAGCAAATCTGTAATAATGTGAATATTTGTATGTACATATGTTGCTAGTACACGGCATGTAGCAAATGTAGCTTTGTGATGACGTCAAAATTAGGTCAGAACAATATGCGCATGTGGTTCTTTACATGCCGTGTACTATAGGCTTAAGTATTTTCCTGAAATTAGAAATCAAACTGAAGTGATTTATGAGTGTGAGTGTGGTATTACTATGATGTTTATATACTTATAAATCAATGTCATCGTAAGTATGCGTATATCGGAGTAGTTGAATTTAATGGCCTGATTTTGTAAAATAAAACGAATTTTCGTTTCTGGTTGGAGCGTAAACGAAAATATTTTAAATTTTGTAAAACGCTACGTTGTTTTCGTTTCATGTCAAAATATTATAATTGAAAAATATATTATTCCTCATAACAAAAATGTTTTTACATAAAATAAAATTTTATTACATTATGGAATATGCACCAACAAAAATACGAAATTTGGAATTAGCCGTGTTAGTTAAGGGCCCATAATAACTTATTGGATCTTTCTGAAACTTTGAAACATTCAATACTTCAGTGTTGGAGTAAAATGATATTGTGGATGGATATCTTTTTCATAACACACATGGATTTAGTTAAGGTAGCTTGTCAAGGTCAAGTTCCTATCCAAAATCTCACAATTTCAATCGTCAAGGTCTCATATCATTTCTAGGCAACCTGCTTAATTAACAACATTTTTCCTTTCATAAAGATATAAAGAGATGTCCGCTTTATCTTCTTCTTAAAGGATAAAAATATTTACAAGTATGCAGGTTGCATAAAAATAATATGACACTCTAACGACTACAAATTAATATAATATTGTGATAGGTATTGTGCCAAACAAGAACTTGATCTCTCGCTACTTCTGATGGCCGGAATTTTGAAAAGGAACTTGGCCTTTTTCACATTTATATTTTTGTGAAAATCTAACTACTTTTTTCTTATCGTTGTTTCTATTAATGATCACTTCGCCAGTTTAAAAGGGCAGAATGCAATTATATAATGGGTAAGAGAGTGATACATAATAGTATAACATTATGTTAAATTTTTATGATCACTGCCCCGCCTCCCTGGTTTATCAATCGATGTTTTCGAATTGTTCTTGCTCGTAACACACCTAGGTCTACTTGGGTATCAAATTTGAGCTCTACAGCTAGAGCTCAATTTGATGACTGTGTCAGTGGTGTCAGTGTGTCAGTGAGTATGTCTTAACAATGCAATTTTTGCAGCTCCATTTATCAGGAAACTCTCATTAGAAACTATCAAACTTCGCATGTGACGACGAAATCTCCTGAAGATTTTCACTTTACAATTGGCGAGAACAAAGTAGTTATGAGGACATTACGTGCATAGGCAGGCCTAGCTGGCCTGGAGCACTATCGTGCACCTAGATACTTATTTACTCTTTATTGCAGCAAAACTAATGCAATAATGTTGTTAAAGCTTTTAACTTTTAAACGAATACAATTTTATGAATGTTTTCATATGACATTTAAGTTGTTTGAAAACGTTTGGTACTGTTTTATAAAATACATTTACTTCACGTAAAATAGAATTTTCGTTTTCAAATGTTTTACAAAATTCGAAATTAAAAATAAACCAAAATTTTCTGTTTGAAACGTTTCGTTCTGTGTTACAAAATTAGGTCTTAAATGATGTCTACTCACTTATATTTAAAATTTCATGAGTCAGTATGAATAGCGAAAAAGCGATTCATTGCCAATCACTGGTTTCTATTTAGATGTATGCATGTATGTGTGTGTGGACAATGAGCAATTTATCTTTAGCAAAATACAGTCGGCTATCAGTTGAATATAAGGCCGCACGTGTGCTGGTTGCATTAAAGTATATTTTCTACAATAAAAAATAAGGGAGGAGTTTATTTAATTTTTTCTTATATGATACGAGTAAACAACTGGTAGCAATTCAAAGCATGTCGTCGTCAAAAAGAGAAATTATAGTACGTAAAATCCAGCCCCGTGAGCGGTCACAGACGTTAGATTTTCTACACATGCACTATTATCTAGAAGAGCCTCTCACAGCGGGCAGTGAACCTAAGCAGCAAGATAAAGAAGATGAAGATTTTAACATGTCGAATATAGAGCATGGCACTTGTTTCATGGCAGTTCTAAAAGGTAGTTCTTCCTGTACGGAACAAATTGTCGGTGCAATTTTGGCAGGTCCAAAAGATACCGATGAAGCCGAACATCTTTTCGAGGAAGCCGCTAGACTAGGATCTACCAAATGGAGTCGCATCTTGCATTTTTTAGCCTGCGTCGAACAGGAAGCAAACATTTTTGCACGCTTCAATGTACGAAAAGTTCTGCATATTCATGTTATAGGAGTAAAAGGCGAAATGCGTGGCCAAAATATTGGATGTCGTTTAGTCGAGGCAGTTCTGTATTGTGCGAAACGTATGAATTACGAAATGGTTTCAGCAGATTGCACCAGTTTTTACTCAGCGAAATTATTTGAACGCATGGACTCGCAGTGCATTAATGTCAAATACTACAAAGATTATGTCGATGATAGTGGGAAGCAGATTTTTACACCTGATTTTCCCCATGAGTGTGTTAAAACATTTGCTTTCAAATTGTGATTTAAGTATTTTTTTCGTTATTGAAGTTTAAAAAAAAAAACAATATAAAAAATTTCAACAGAAGTAAAAACAAGTTTATTTTGTTTTTTTTTACATGAGAAAATGTGCTCTTTAATAAAAATACAATTATCTTTGAACTCAAATATACCTCTTTATAATCCCAGCAAAAAAAATTAAAAAAGATAAACCGCATTTTAGATAGAAAAACTAGATTTGCAACTTAATGATTTTAACAAGGCTTGAGACTAAAGTAATAAATTTTTGAGAATTGGTTATTTTGTTTGATGTCGCAAATAAAAATTCATTGCAACTATATTACATACATTATTTTTCATCAATTAAATTAATTAAATAATTGAGTTCAATTAGCATTTAATTCTTTTCTGGTTTTGTGTAATTATCTTATAAGCCAATAAATAAATTTGGCAAATATTGTAAGCGGATAAATAAATTTGGCAATCACAAAAGTAAGTCATTATAATATGGCAAGTTGTTCGCAGGGTAATGTCTAATTTTTTTGCTGGGATGTACACACATAAATGTGTACATACTAACAAGGGTGGCCAGATTTTAAAACAATATGCAGTCAATCACGTTTGAAATAGCTCTAAAAAAATTAAAAAAGCAAAATGTAAAGCGAGAAAGTATAGCTAAGCTTTCTAATACTTTCCAACAAAATTTTTCATTATTTTGATAATTTTATAATTAAACTAATACGTTTGTATGCAAATATTATGTAATTTATATATTTATTTAAATAAAAAATATTAACGGCCCTTTTCACAATCTACAATTAAAAACAAATAGAGACTTTAACGGCAAGTTATGTATGAAGAACTTTCAGTTAAAGTTCACGTTAACTCTTAATCATACATTGTGGAAAAGTACGTAAGTTAGTAAAAAAACTAAAATTATATATTTATTAAATAAAAATTCTTTTAATAACAAATAAAAAATATTTAACTAAGTAAAAATTTTGAAAAAAAAATAAACCAACTTCAAAAATAAGCACTAAAAAGTTAAAAATAATTTAGATTCAACTGATAAAACTATTTTTATATAGTTTATCTGCTCGTATGTATAATAAGTTTTATTTAATTTCGTTTTGTTTTCTAGAAAAAAAAACATACATTTTTTGTACTTTTCAATGAAAATAAAATGGTTTTCTGAAATAGAGAGTTTATTATAAATTATTGTATTACCCCTTGCGAGTGTAAATTTTTGTTTTAAGCAAATGCTTTACTTAATTGTTCTTAATAAAAAGCTAAAAAAAAATTTTGCACTTTTTATATACACATACATACATATGTATATACGTCATAGCTGCCCAGAGAAGCGCTAGAGTGCCGAACATAAATCGGCTTTTTATAAAAATGAATACACACTCGCTTATACATTTCTCTCGGTTTTCTCTCTGTGGGCAGCATTATGTACATTTATTTTTATACTGATGTGCTTCAAAAAGTTCTTAAATTATTATATGCAATTGAAATTATAGACAAAGCTCGAAATAGCTAAATGCGTTATTAATGAAAGCTAAAAGCTGAAATGCAATATTTCAAGCAAAATCAAACAATATATAAAAAACAACCAATATGGCCACCCTGGTTCCTACATAAAAATCTAAAGAGTCAATAAATAATGTGATTAAAGAAGAGACGGGCAAAACAACCAATTCTTTATGAATTTTTCTTTACTTTAAGTTAAATGTATACAAAACGTATACAAAAGAAATTTGCTCAAATCAGCTGTGCCGAACTATAGATACACTACAGCTCAATATAGTGTTTGAAATTTAAAAAAATACTCGTACTTACATTTATTAGAAGTTTACTAGACATATTTCCATACAAAATTTAATTTTCAAACCCTTTAATAAAACAGTTCTAATTTTTTTAAGATGTTTATTTTATAAAATAAAATAAAATAACATACTGATGGAGAATAGTTAATGTGTTACTAATACTTAATCACAAGCAAACTAGTTACTGCCAGTTTATAGAAGACAAAAATTCTCATCTGTTTATATATGTATATTGAAAACAAAAACAAAGCACTCAAATTTGTCTTTGTTTTCAATATACAAACGAGAATTTTCAATTGTGTTCTAAAAACACTAAATGTTGAATAAATTTCACAATACCCACAAATTTTAAGCTATTTTTCTTATTATTTAAATCAGTATGTATGTATGTACATATGAACATGTTATATATCATTTAATAGGTAATTAAGTGCATTTAAATGTTTTTGTAAAATTTTAGTCTTATCGCTCCTTTATTGCAACGTAGTCATAACTCAAAAAAACTAGTTCGCCAGAAAACGAGTTTAAAATTTTCAATTTACACACAACTCAATAGAAAAAGAACATTTTATTTTTCTCTCAAGAGCTGAATAAAAAAGATGTTTGTATGAAATTTGTACACAATATAAATAACAATATAGGGATTAATTCTGCATCATCTATATAATTAATAGGCGAACATGTTTTTTGTAATCCCTTTTACGCCGGTACCACTGCTTCGATCTATATTTTATTGAAATCGGTTCAGTATTTTGGGAGCTATAAGCGTTTAAAATTGCTACTACTACATGCACACATATTATACACGCATTTATTAGCGTTACGCTTCATTTACACATGCAGGTAACTTGTTACAAGTTGCGTTTACGTATTAACAACCAATACATTGAATGAAATAATAAAAACACTCGCAACTTGCTTGATTGTTTACACAGTCAAGTGCAAGTTTATTTTCATTTTTCTATATGTTACTATAAATATTTGAAAATTTCGTTTTTCTCTTTCTTCTGTGCGTTGTTTGTACTTTTTTTTCGTCTATATTAGTTTTTAATGTGTGGGCTGGCAAATTTTTGGTATAGGTACATTACAGGGAAACGAATTTAGTGATCAACTTTGTACCAAAATAAATGATAATTTATATTGCAAATCAATAATAAGACATATTTGATTACATGTTCTTACTTTTTGTTTTATTTTTTCTGTATATAAGTTAAAATAATAACATTTTAAAAATTATTCCATGTAAGCTATCCATTAAAATTAAAATAAAATCCTTAAAGGGTAACACTGTTTTTATTTTTGACAATTCTCCTACATGCAAGTAAAAAAATTACTTGTAATGAAAATCTCTTGCCAGTGAGCCTACAACATGTACATACATAGCATTATGATTGTATTAGTAAAAATATGTCGATGGATTGAGTTACTTGCACTTGTACTTGCATGTGTAAACGGTAAGTTACAAGTAAAAAAAACAAAACATGAGTGTGTGTATGTGTGTGGGTATGTAGTATTTCTCTTGATCTAACAATTTTTCTCTCTCTTATTTGTTGTTGTATGAGAGCCATAATTCTTAAAGTAAGAGATTTGAATAATTTGAATTAGCTTGGTTAAAGGCATTTTGTTTACGTTTTTTTAATTTCATGTATATATTATTTAATTGTGCTTGCATATGTATGTAAGTTTGTGTGTGGCTGTGTTTTAATGAATTTTTATGACGTTTAGATACATTTTCTTTGAATCTTAAATTATTTACATTTTGATTCGAGAATACGGACGAGTGTGTCGTCCGGTTGGTATATCTAGTTATAATAAAGGAGGGATAAGTAGAAAAATAAACTTAATTTTGGTATTAAAAATTATAAAAAATTTTGTTATTTTAATTTTTAAGAATTCTTAAAAAATTAATCTTGACATGTACAGTTATGAATTTTTAAAATAACAAAAAAAAAAAAATGATCGTATGACAATACATTTATCTGAAAATATCGTCCGTCACGTTTGTCAAAATTTTTCAGATTTGTTGTTATGCGTTGCCAGATAGAAATTGTCAATTAAAAATCGCTTGTGTTTGTAAAGGTACGGTCACACTTGTCAAACATTTGCCAAAAAACGTGTGAAAATAAAAATTATTACGTACCATAAAGAAGCAATTGCAAACGATTTTGGCTGCGTATATTTTATTATATTTTTACATTTTCTTCTGTATTTAAAAAATAAAATTTCAATGTTAAATTTAGTTTTTATTATTCATTTTGCCTTATAATTACTTTTATCGGATCTAAATTATTTGCTGGATTTTGTATAAGTTTCTAAGCCTACTACACTTATTTATCTTTTGTGATTTTCAAAAATATTATTATATGTGAATTCTCAAATAGTTCTTGAAAGTCTGTGCATAAGATAAGAGGTTTGCGACTGTTCAAAATGTGTGGTTGATTTCACTTACTTCACCCCTCATTTTTTGAATTCCTATTTTTCCGCAATGATTAATATAAATATAAATTACATAACTGATGTTAAGTTTATGGTTTAATTGAAGTTTGCAGTGTGTGTGTGTGTGTATGTCAAAATATGCATTATGAATGATAAACGTGTTGCGTAAACATGTTGCAAGGTGTGTGTATGTATACCTATGATTATAGGCATACAGAATAGCTTCACTGTACTTCAGATTGCCTTTGAAAATTTTAAAAACTACAAACGTAAAAGCAATCTTATACTTGTTTTATACTCTACCAATTTCCTTATTTGTTTGTTTAGTTCATGAAAACTTTTATTTCCCTAAACATAAAACAAATTCGTCTTGTTTTTCCTTAGTTTATTTTTTTCACTCCATAAACAATGGATAATGCTTACAATTTCTCATATCCTGCGAGGCTTAACTTAAAAACAAAAAGCAAAAAAAAAAAACATTCTCAAAAGAAATTTCTTGATCCAATTCCTTATTGAAATTGTAATAAATAATAAGTATGAGCTTAATACAGCATGAATAATAAATATTATTGAATATAAATAAATACATTGAAACCATTGCCAAATAGAATTTGTTAAATAATTTATTGATAAGATTGAAACCAGACATTGATTAATAATTTTGCACTCCATGGTTTGTGAGTTTACATAAATATTTTGTTTTTATTGTTAATAAGAGTACAAATTCCTCATAGAATAATGAAATAAAATATTATATATATGTATTTCTTTTAACAGAGAAATTGTTTAAGCTCTTATGCTTTCTGATAATAATATTTTTATGTTTAAGCCAGGGTTATTGGAACTGAACGAATTTACCTATGCTTCTGCTCATTTTTTGACTTGATAATTAAATATCAGTTATATTTAAGTTCTACTTAAATACGAAATTGAATTTTTAAGTGCATATTTAAATAATATATAAATCACCAATATTGTGTACTTAAGTTCTATTTAAATTTTACAAACATACTATATATGGGAATTTCCACAGAAAAATCGACTTTTTGACACGTTATGTTACTTGGTGACATATCTTGTTTTTCTAAGAGAAACGTACGCTTTATATTATTTTTTGGATATTGGTTTACATTTAGTAAAAAAAAAATCTAACAGCATGCGAACATAATGCGATAATGATATAATGTGACTATGGAAATGTACATATGTATCTGTGCGTATGTGCTTCTGCTCTCTATTTATTTCGTTTAATTTTCACACTACACAACAGATAAATTACATAGTTTCATATCATGAAATAACTAAATAGAAAACTGCATTCTGATGCCCTTTTTGTTTAATAAAATGTGTTTTGTTTTTGCTACTTAAATTTTCTATACGTTGACAAGCTAACTTCTTTATTTACATTTAACAGCTTTTGTATATAGTGATGCCATACCTTCAATGTAAGTAAATAAAACCTTAAACTATACACCGAAAAAAATTAAACCGTATTTAAATACAATTTAAATTTAAATAAAAAGTAACTAAATAAGTATTCAAATAACTAAATAAGTATAAAAAACAGGGGTTAGTCGTCAGTTGAATTTTTGTATGTCACACTTAATCAACAAGAGTGTATTAACTCAAAATTTCACTTTTTGCAAAACATTAACTAACAACATCAATATCTATCTACTGTAAATTTCAGAGCATTCCGATTTTGAAAATTGTGCAAACATGCTAAATTGATTGTAGCTGCCTGTTTAATAAAAATTTTTTATTTATATACTTTTCATAAAATGTTTTTGTTGCGAAGTTTTTATTGTTTTTTCTCTTAAGCAGCGTCTATATGCACTTCGTTCCCGCTTATGGAACTCATCAGTAGACTTCTACCCAATGTCAAATAAATATACTTCGGTTTTTTCATATTTTTTTATATAAAAGTAACGACCTTTTTCAAAAACAGATTCAGCTGAAAAATCGTTTTTGCACAGAACATAATATAAAAAATAACAGAGCAATTAAATAATAAAATAAAGCAATTAGATAATTAAATAGTTTGGGCTTACACCACTTTTTTGCTAAAAGCAACATTTCTTTGACTTTCAGTTTATTGCCATGAAGAAGTTTTTGATTGTTGTTGGTTAAGCACGTTTATGTGCATTTGGTGTCTACTTAAGAAACTCATCACTAGTTATCAACCAAAAAATTCTTGAAAAAAGCTAAAAAGTACCAAGTACTTATATACAGAAAAACTTTCACTTTCTTTTTACTAGAAATTAATAAGAACTCAGTTACACAAAAAATAAAGCTTTGTTTTGTAATCAACAGGGAAACCAGAAATATGCTTTAAAAAAAGTGTTTTATGCGCATTCAATATGCTCTAAAAATTAGAAAATATGCACTAAAAACTCGAAAATATGCTCTTAAAAATAAAATAAATTGGTTTATTTTTAAATGAAAATATATTTTTAATTAAAAAATTCAACAAGATTTGCATTTAAATGATAAACTATAAACTTTAATAAAAATTAAAAAAAGACTAACTGCCGTGTTACCCGCAAAACAAAAATGTGGATTTAAAGTGCATGTTTAAACAAAATTACCAAACAAATTTTGACTAAAGCAAATAATACAAATTCATATTTTTTATACTCTCGTAAAAATTTAACTTCAATTTCAAAAGAGATCACAATATCAGAATTAAGACTTTGGTACTGTATTTTGGATAAATAAGACGATATTTTTATTTATAATCTTTATTGCAAAAAAAAACTAGATTTTCAAATAAAAATCGTTGCCTGTCACATCTAAATAAAATTTTATGCATTGACAATATTCCTTCAACATCTCCTCGAGGCAGAGTCCGTCACAAATAGCAAAACCTAGTTTTTGTTGAAACTAAGGTCCGTAATAACTACCTAATATATAAATCAAATGTATATACTATATGGAACATTGGATATGAGATTTAGATGGCGAGAAATAAAAATAAAAATTTTGACCAACATATAAGCTCGTAAGCATATTAAAATAAAAAAATCTAAAAATATCAAAATATGCCCTTACATCTTAAATTATGCTCTAAAAATTCGAAAATATGCTAAAAATATGCATGTGAGACTTGTAAATGCAAAAACTTGCTTTAAAGGGTAAAATATGCAAAAATATGCACTAACAAATCGATGCAAAAATTCATAAAAAGTTATAAAACTGATAAATATCTTGTCCCCGCATTAATACGTCATACAAGAAAAACATGCAATTGCATATTTGCGGTTTCCCTGGTAATCAATTACTAAATTTCAAAGACCTTATTTATAAAAGTTTTGAGGGCATTATAAAGGCTTAGTAAGTAAATTTTTTTATGAAAATATGTTTTGTAGGCAGATTTTGTAAAAAAAATTTCGTTTCTAAACGTTTCAAATTTGTATGAAAAATAACCAAAATTCGTTTAAAAAAAATATTTTTTCCATACAAATTTCAAAACAAAAAAAAAAAAAACGTTTCTATTTACAAAATTTTCCTTTTATAAACTCTTTATTAATTAAGCCTTAACAATTTTTATAAATAAGACTTAAAATTAAATAATATTTTTTTTTTAAATTTATTTTTAAATAATATTTTTAGTTCGTGAAACAAAAACCTAAATTTGCAAAATGTAATAATAATAATAAAATGAAAAGCACATTTTTTCTTTATTAAAATAATTTACTATTTATTCATCAAAACAAATCAAGAAAATAATAAAACTTAAAATCAGTTTCAAGGACATTTATGTTAAAACAAAAACGTATCATAATGTTTTCTGTGTAGGTGTTGGCAACTCATGACCATAGACTGGAAACATATGACCGATATCCGTACGTATTCAAGGGCCATCGACTTGGACATTACATGAACATGACGCCGGCAGAGCAACTGTGAAAAATTCATCAACTTCATTGTTTTGGTGAATACGTGCGATGTCCATGTTCAAGCATATCAAAGTATTTTGCGGTAGTGCAATAGAGTTGGAATATTTACCAATATTGTTTTGCCTCTTTTCTTTCTATTGCAAATTCTTTCGGACTGAGAATCTCATGGCGGACATTGTTGCTCAGCCATATGGACATGAGCGCTCTCCATTAACCATTTGCGATGTCCGACATGATGCCCATACCATGTTAATGGCTAGTGGAGCCCCTAGTGCTGCTTGGAATTGTTTAATTGTGCTAAGAAAATCATAATAACATATGAAAATGCTTCATAAAACTAATGAGCAGCAACAACACTTTATGATTGTGTGGTTAAACTATATTTTTATATATAGGAAGTGGATGAGTATAAAAAACTCTGCAGTAAAAATCTTTTTATATTTATTTAATAAAGAAAAACGTTAGTTTTAGTGAATTTATTTTATATACCAGGAAAATTTTATATTATCCAGCCCTCGGTGTCCTTCTAAAATATAAAATATTTTTAATTAATTGGCGTGTATACATATGTATGTGTTCGGCTTGAGGTCCGTTTTAATAAATAAATAAAATTACTTTTTATTAATTTTTGTTTATTTATTTCCGATATTTCGACCAACTTTGTTGGCCATCTTCAGGGTATTATTAAACTAAAAAAATAATGATTTAATATATAATTAAAAATATTTAAATTTATCACTACAAATTATAATTACTTTTATTTTGTAAAATTTGATCTTAGCAGTAGATCTATTCCCTTTTAAGTTCTGTCACCTACTGTTGATATGTTTTCTTTTAGTCCTGTGTTTGTTTATTATGTGTCTGTATATGTGTGCGCAATTATCAGTATCTGTCTTATAGTTAATTCTTTTTTCATTTGGTATGTTTATTATATGTAACATCTCCTGCATGTATCGCTTGGTATAGTTTTTCTCTCTCTCTCTAATATTTTGATTTTATTAAGTTCTGGTTTATGTCCAGTTTTTGCACAGTGGGCAGCAAGTGCAGTTTTTTGTGTCAGCGGTTTGTTACTTGTCTTTAAGTCTGATTTATGCGATGCTAATCTTGTTTTTAATTTTGTTTTTGTCGTACCGACATATACTTTTTGGCATATATCAGTCTCGTCGCCATTACCTTTATTTCATATATAACGTTAGATTCATCCATAATATCTATTTTTGATTTCATATTATTAAATAATATATTTGTTGTATTGTTGGATTTCATTGCCAGGATGTATTTGTCTTTATAATAAATGTCTGAGTATTTTAACCTTTCCGATAATCCTTCGATGTAGTTAATTGATTTGTAGACCTTTGTACTATTGTCTGTGTTATTATTAATTTGTCTCTGTTTTGTAATAGTTTTTTCTATGAGTTTATCTACTAATTTTTTAGGAAAATCATTTTTAATTAAAATATTTCTTATTATTTCCTTGTTCTTTTTATGAAACTGTGTGTTACTTGTATCTAACACTCTAGTAATAAAATTGGTAGCAGTGTTAATTATTATATTTTTCGGGTGTTTGGAGTAAAATTTGATCAATCTACCAGACGCTGTGGGCTTTTGATACCAATCAATTGTTATTATTTCTCCGGATCTTTTTACTAATATGTCTAAATAAGGTAATTGGCCGTTATTTTCTTTTCCCATTGTGAACTGAATTTGCCTGTTAAATTCATTTAAAGCTTTGAGTGTATCTTCAACTCTATTATATTTTATTATACCAAAAAAGGTCGTCAACATATTTTGTTATTAATCTTGGTTTTTCTTCCATTTTGTCTAGCACAGTATTTAGCAATTCCTCCATTATTATATCTGCAACTATAGGGGATGCGGGGGATCCCATAGGCATTCCTTTCTTCTGTTCATAATAATGATCATTAAACCTAAAATATCGGCAATCTTTAATACAAAACGTCAGTATTTCTATAAAAAGTTTCTTTGGTATATGTGTATGTTTTTCTAATATATCCCATTTATTTTCTATTGTTTTTATGACTAAGTTTACAGGGACGCTGGGAAACAAAGATACGACGTCAAATGAAACTAGTATTTCATTTTTTTCTATACGTACATTGTCTACTTTCGACTCAAACTCTTTTCCATCATTTACATTATATATCGAATTTTTCGTCAAAGTTTTTAAGATATTAATTAAATATTTACAAAGTTCATATGACGGTGAGTTGATTGATGAGCATATTGGTCGGAAATAAATAAACAAAAATCAATAAAAAGTAATTTTATTTATTTATTAAAACGGACCTCAAGCCGAACACATACATATGTATGCACGCCAATTGTTACAATAAAGGTCTACAATATTATACACTCACACATTTTTAATTAATTTAATCTGTTTCTTCTCTGATTTTAATATAAATCTTTTTAAGAGAAATTTTGACACAGCAGTCCAACACAGAAGTGCCTGGCTTTTCTGAAACATGTAAGTATTGTAGATATTACACACGGAATGAATACGCTAACCATTTTTGTGAGAGGTATAGCAATAATGATTATTTCTGTGAACGTAAGCTAAAAATATGGAAATTACTAATGAAAAAAATTTCAATTCATTTTTTTTAAAACATTCGCTTATTGTGGCCTGGCTGAAACCAAAGAAGTCTTGTGTCAAGATTTTGCAACCATTCCTTGATACCACCGGATCATAATAGTTTTTAAAAAGTGTTCAGGGTCTTAAGGCTTCATCAGTTTTCATAGTAAATTTCCACAATTAAAATAATAATTTTTCTTTGTGTGTACTTGTTACAAATTTAACATTAAAATTTCGTTACCAACTAACTTCGTTCTATCAAGCTTGCTCATTTTGTGGAATGGAATTAATAAATTAATTTGTGCAGTCTTGCGAATTGATATTCAACTTTATTTCAAACGTTTTCTCTGTAATTTTCTTTTGCATAAGCTATGTAATTATCACAAGGATTTATTGATTTTGGGTTGCAATAAACCTCCCCATATGTTTATCTACATATCGTTGCCTTAATATAGAAAAGCCCTAACTTCTAATTTTTTTTTGAAATCGAGATTTTTGCATTTTTCGATACATTAAATGTTCTTCTATCGAAATATACAAAAACCTCGATTTCAGAAAAATAATGAGTTAGCTCCTTTCTATGTTAAGGTAACGATATGTAGATATGATAAATGAGGAGAATGATCCTTTAAGGTTTACAAATTTTACATGAACATGTTGACAATTTAAAAAAATTAAGTACTTCTCAAGAATCGATTATTTTAGTCTCACGCCTTGTTAAAATCATTAAGTTGGTAATCCAGTAGGGAAGAGCTTCCACCAAAAATGCTTAATTCCAAACTCGAATTTTTTGCTGGGTTGTTTTACCTCTCAACATTTTTGAAACTTGCATGAAAAAGATATACAGATTTTCAATGAGCTGTTTTACACGATTGGAATATGACCAGTGATGCCAGAATTCCTCCACCAAAAATGACTAAATGTAGACAAAAAAAATGGCTAAAAAATGGCTAAAAACTAAAAAATGGCTAAGCAAAAGCGAATGCAAAAATCATGAACTTTAGCAAAAACAAGAAGGTATTGCATGTATTATTTTTTTAAGGCAAATCGGGAACTTTTTTAAAGTAAATAAAAACAATAAATTGAAGTAGTTAATAATTAAAATAATTTTTCTTCAGGCAATAAAAAAAACTGCGCATATAGTGCGAACTTACTTATAAATATGAATCAGAGTTGAATAAAGAAAGACCTACTATTTAAATGCAACTCTTGTTACCGCGTTTCACCGCTTATGTGCTTTTATGAGAGTGTCCGGTTATGGGAGTGCATTTTATATAGAAAAACTAATGATCGTGTTGGATCTACAAAAATTGTCCGGTTATTAAAGGTGTCCGGTTATAGGAGGTGTCCATTATGAGTGGTTTCACTGTAGACCCGACAACTTATAAACACCTTGCAACGATTATAAGAATTCAGTAGCAAATCTTATTGTTACCAATTGAGCCATCTCTTTCATATAAGCGCTTTTAGAATCCTGCAACAAAAATGGCAAGTTTGAACCGGGATTTATAGATATTAATGCGAAAACAATAACATATTACTCTGTTGTGTTTTTTTGGTAGTTAATTAATGTTCCCATGTTCCGAGTTTAAATTTTTTGTGAAAAATCACAAACAAATTTCATGTTTGGAAAAATAGCTAAAAAATAGCTAGATTAAAATAAAAATGGCTAAAAAATAGCTAATAGCTAAACTCACTTTTCTTCCGGCTAAATGGGATGAAAAATGGCTAAATTTAGCCAGAAAATGGCTAAATTGTCAGCCAGTGTATATGAGCTTGTCACTGGTATGAAAAAATAGATAAAATTTCACATTTGGCAACGCTGCGTATAAGTAATATACTCGTACATAATGTGAAAATCAAGTATACGTAACAGAACATTTTGTTGTTGTATTTAGTAAAGGATTGCACCAGTGCATTCATCCAATCTCTCTGTGGCCATATTAATTTTTATGCTAAATAAAATGCGAAATTTAGCATATTTGATTTAGCCACACCGTTTCCATTTATCATTGAGTGTTCTGCCCTATTGTGGAATTTGTTCTCATGAATTTTTACTTCCCTCGAACTGAAAAAGTTCGCATGAACTTTTTCCCTGCTGTCAGTGCGCACTAAATGTACAAAACGGAAAGAATATTTTTAAAGCTTAAAAGTTAATTGAAAATGAAAGAAATTTTAGTTTAATAATAAAAAATTATAAAAGTTTTGGGTTTATATCAGATATTTCTATGTATAAAATATGTAGTGTTTTTAAATATTCTAGGTGGAGTGGAAAAAATACTTTAGTATATCGCCGCCATAAAATTTACTGCATATGAACCTAAAAAGTTCATACTCTATGAAAAAAGGGTGCTACAGCGAACTATTTTTAACAATGATGAAAATTATTTATTAATCTTGTCCTAAAAATAAATATTTGTAAAAAACCAGGGAAAAGGTGAAAAATCCTTGTAAAAAATGCAATTAAAATGATGGTGCTGCACTGTGATTGTTTTTAGCATTTTTAAATTATTGAATAAGTTTTTTTTTAGTTGTATATAATCTTAAATATTAAAATCCTTTTGATTGGATCTCATTACTAATTAAGATTAAATATTCACATTTTATACAGCGACCAAAATATATATTTTGACAACGATTACAAAACAATTCCTAAGTATAAGAAATATATAAACACATTTTCGCATATGTACACAGAAAAAACTAAAACCCAATTTCACATACCAAAACCAAGTATTTGCAGTCCTAAAGTTGTATAATCACACTTTCAAATACAATTTATGATTTAGCTTATACTCTTAAATAGTTTTGTTAAAACCACAAAATGAAATTAATGACACGTTTCACGATATCGAAAGAAAACTTTCTACTTTTCCATAAAATAAAAAATCCTCTTTTTTGATTTAAGTATAAATTTTCAGTCGAAAGTTTTCTTTCGATATCGTGAAATAAGCTATAATTAAAATCAGTTTTACTTTTCAGTATTTCTATGTAATACATTTTTCTTTTTCTTTTTAATTTATTACTTTTTTCAATTGAAATAAAATACTAATGACCATGGAAATTATGAGAAATAAATATTTCATTCATTGAAAAATGTGCTTCAAATCTCAGTATTGTTTTAAGCAGTTTTTTAATAATATTTTAAGCATTGTTTTAGCATTACTGCAAACACGATTTAGCTATACAGTTTTTATATATGTGCCGCGTTTCTGTAAGAAATGTGAGATCTTTTCGAGTCGAAAAAATGTTTATCATCCTGTGAAACACAAGGTGAGTAAGAAATACTCTATTTGTTGATATTTTTGCAAGTATATGTGAGTAACCCTATGTAAAATAGGACAACCAATATAATTATTTAATTTTCCTCGATGCGAGACCTTCTCACAACTTACAGAAACTGGGCGCTGGTCACACTGGCTGTTAGACTACACAAAAAAATTCTCGCGTCCTGATAGTTATTTTTAAGGCTTCAATTTATATGAAAAATAAGTATTAAAAAATAAAAAAGTGCTTAAAAAAATATTTATCAAATTCATAAATTTCAGCAACTATATTTTACGTATGCGTATTTAAAGTAATCAGAAAATCAAGTATACGTAACAGATAACTGGTTTTTATCAATTCTGTGGCAATAAGGTGAAAGTGCTAAGTCATATTTTACTCTTTTGCAGGCGAGAACTTTTAAGCGTTCCAGTCAGGGTTACCGTTCATCCGACTAAAGTCGCAATTTGACCCTTTTTTTTAGCGGTCTGCGACTTTTTTTTATGACCGACTTTTGCGACTTTTTTGATTTTCTTGGGGCTTTTACCATTTTTTTTAAAGATTCCCACAAAAAACATTTAAATTGCAGTAAATTAAATTGTTTTATCAAAAAAAAAAAAAAAATAATAATAACGCCGTCAAAATTTAAAAGCAATTCACAGATTATTCTTGATTTGCAAGCACAACCTTGTCATGTGTACAATGTATTTAAGAAATTTTGCCCAAATTTTCAGTAAAAGTTTCAAAGAATAGTGTTAGCAAAAAAGTTAAAAAAAATGTGGTTTTGCAGTGCTTATTTTACAAAATTATTTTTAGCTGCCTAGTCAATGAAAGTCGTAAAACATACAAGTGTCTCTAACATGTGAACATTTTGAAACTAGCTTTGCTTAAAAATATATTGAAAGTAAAAACATACAACTCAATGCTTTCAGCTTTAAATTTAATAGACAAAGATATAGAAGAGTGGATTCCAAAAAACTAATATTTATGTATGTTGAAGTATAAATACATTCACCCAAACAATAGGATATATGGCGACAAGATCAAACGAACAGAATTGAAGTAAAAAGCTCACGGAGTTTTGGTTCGAAATGTTAGAATTTTGTAAAAAATATTTTATCTTTAACTTATTTAAGCTTGTTTTTTTTAATCCTATTCTAACTTAATTAGATTTCTTCAGTATACAGTAAAAAAGCGTTTAAAAACATGTGCAACTTTTATTTTCTCACGCGACTTTTTTGTGCGACTTTATTTTTATAAAACGACCTTTTGTGCGACTTTTGAAAAATTCCCAGCGGTAACCCA
Source organism: Tachina grossa (assembly GCA_949987645.1). Lineage (NCBI taxonomy): Eukaryota > Metazoa > Arthropoda > Insecta > Diptera > Tachinidae > Tachina > Tachina grossa. The sequence continues at coordinate 26,415,731 of OX465276.1, read as the reverse complement.
GGTTCCAGTCAATTTTCAGAAATTAATTTCTTTTACAGTCAAATTGGGAAATTCTCTTTTAACCTTAATTTTTATGCAAATATCGTTCTATATAAAATACATAAGTAATATATTTAAGTTGAAACATATCAAAGTGAACCTAAATTAAGCCATCATTCCAAAGGAGATTAGAAGTCTAGAAAATATAACTGTCTGAAAAATCACACAAATTAATTGAGATTTTGACCAGGGGTACTTTGGAATGTGCAGATTATCTCGACTTTTTCCTTTTTGCCACAGAAATGTGTATACATATTTTCATATAAAAAAATTGGATGTGCTATACAAAGTACATTTTCCATATGCATATATGTAAAAACTAAGAGTGCTGTGCATGGTACATTTTATATACAGAAAAATTAAACGTGCTACACGTGGTACATTTTTCATATAGAAAATCTAATTTTTTTTATATGAAAAATGAATGATGTATATATAGCCCATTTAATTATTTTATATTTAAATTTTTTATATGGAAAATGGACAATGTTAACCACTTTTATTTATGTACTTTAGCGCAGTTTTGTTTTCTAGCTGAGGAAGGTTTCATTTATTCCACGATCTTATCAAAGGCCTGCTTCCTTTGATGTCTGTTTTATTATTTAATTTATTTACGAAATTAATATAACTTAAATATTTAAATATATATTTTGAAAGAAGAAGCCGCTAGGCTTCTGTTGTTGTCGGGATGAAAGGATAGCTGCCTCCTAGCTTCAGGTTGATATTGGCCATGCTTTCCTAAAGAGGTATTATGAGTTAACTATCATTATGAATACACGAATAATTAGGAGGATCGTAATCTCAACTAAATACAATGTTAATAATTACGAACACACGATAAATTCGGAGAACCGGGTGCTCTCCTAGCTACGATTGTAAATGCATGATTAATTCAGGGATCGTACACTTGCTTTAATATTAATAATCACAAATGTGAATGCACGAATAATTCCGAGGATCGTACACTCAGCTTAATACAATGTTAATAATTACGAACACACGATAAATGCGGAGAATCGGGTGCTCGTCTAGCTACGATTGTAAATGCATGAATAATACGGAGATCGACTTACTCGTAATACAATATTAATAATCACGAATGTGAATGCACGAATAATTCGGAGGATGGTACACTCCGCTAATTTTAATGTTAATAGTTAAAATTAAAACTTGCTTCTAACTTCTTCGGAACAAGAACCATTCGTACGATATCGTGTCTAGCTCGCCGATTTGGTTTAAAATTTGAAGTCTTGGTAAGTGGAACTAGATAAGAATTCTAAGGTACATTTGTCAACATGAGTTTTAACCAAAACTGCGAACATAAGCCATAAATAATGTACCCAACATTAATTGGGTTGGTATAATATATACACATGGGAGTTTTTGTAACCACACGTTGCACTATGAAAAATTAATGATGTATACCCCATTTAAATTTTGTATAAAAAAAGTTAATTTTAGTTTTTCCGTATGAAAAATAGACGATGTATTATAGCCCATTTAATTTTTTGTATGAAAAAACTAATTTTTATTTTTCTGTATGAAAAATGGACGAAGTATTATAGCCCATATAATTTTTTGCATGACAAAACTAATTTTTATTTTTCCGTATGAAAAATTGACGATGTATAGCCCATATAATTTTTTGTATAAAAAGCTAATTTAAATTTTTCTGATTGAAAAATGGACAATTACATAGCCCATTTAATTTTTTTTATGAAAAAGCGAATTTTTATTTTTCTGATTGAAAAATGGACGATGTATATAGCCCATTTCATTTTTTATGAAAAAAAACCGAATTTTTATTTTTCTGTATCAAAAATGGACAATGCAAATTTAATTTTTTGCATGAAAAAGCGAATTTTTATTTTTTTGCATGAAAAATGGACGATGTATAGCCCATTTAATTTTTTGTATTAAAACCGAATTTTTATTTTTCTGTATAAAAAATTGGCGATGGCCCATTAAATTTTTTGTACGGAAAAAGGAATTTTAATTTTTCTGTATGAAAAATGGACGATGTATATATAGCCCATATGATTTTTTGTATAAAAAAACTAATTTTTATTTTTCTGTATGAAAAATTGACGATGTATATATAGCCCATTAAATTTTTTGTATGAAAAAACAAATTTTTATTTTTCTGTATGAAAAATGGACGACGTATAGCCCATTATATTTTTTGTATGAAAAAGCGAATTTTTATTTTTCTGCTTGAAAAATGGAAAATGTATAGCCCATTAAATTTTTGACATGAAAAAGCGAATTTTTATTTTTTTGCATGAAAAATGGACGATGTATAGCCCATTTAATTTTTTGTATGGAAAAAGGAATTTTTATTTTTCTGTATGAAAAATGGACGATGTATAGTCCATTTAATTTTTTGTATAGAAAAGTTAGTTTTTATTTTTCTGAAGGAAAAATTGACGATGTATAGCTAATGTAATTTTTTGTATGAAAAAACGAGTTTTTATTTTCTGTATGAAAAATTGACGATGTGAATGAAGCCCACTTAATTTTTTGTAAGAAAAAAGAAATTTTTTTTTCTGTATGAAAAATTGATGATGTATATACCATTTAATTTTTTGTATAGAAAAGTTAATTTTTAGTTTTCTGAATGAAAAATGGACGATGTATAGCCCATTTAATTTTTGTATGAAAACACAAATTTTTATTTTTCTGTATCAAAAATATAGCCCATTTAATTTTTTGTATGAAAAAACGAATTTTTATTTTTCTTTATGAAAAATTGGCGACGTGTTGTAGCCCACTTAATTTTTTGTATAAAAAAACAAATTTTTATTTTTCTGTTGAAAAATTGAGGATGTGTAGCCCATTTAGTTTTTTTGTATGAAAAACCGAATTTTTATTTTTCTGTATGAAAATTGGCGATGTATAGCCCTTTAAATTTTTTGTATGGAAAAATGAATTTTTATTTTTCTGTATGAAAAATGGACGATGTATATATAGCCCATTAAATTTTTTGTATGAAAAAACAAATTTTTATTTTTCTGTATGAAAAATGGACGATGTATAGCCCATTATATTTTTTGTATGAAAAAGCGAATTTTTATTTTTCTGCTTGAACAATGGACAATGTATAGCGCATTTAATTTTTTGTATGAAAAACCGAATTTTTATTTTTTTCCATGAAAAATGGACGATGTAATATAGCCCATATAATTTTTTGCATGAAAAAGCGAATTTTTATTTTTCTGTATGAAAAATTGGCGATGTATAGCCCATTAAATATTTTGTATGGAAAAACGAGTTTTTATTTTTCTGTATGAAAAATGGACGATGTATATATAGCCCATATAATTTTTTGCATGAAAAAGCGAATTTTTATTTTTTTGCATGAAAAATGGACGATGTATATATAGCCCATTTAATTTTTTGTATGGAAAAAGGAATTTTTATTTTTCTGTATGAAAAATGGACGATGTATATATAGCCCATATAATTTTTTGTATGAAAAAACGAATTTTTATTTTTCTGTATGAAAAATGGACGATGTATTATATCCCATATAATTTTTTGCATGAAAAAGCGAATTTTTATTTTTTTGCATGAAAAATGGACGATGTATAGCCCATATAATTTTTTCCATGAAAAAGCGAATTTTTATTTTTTTGCATGAAAAATGGACGATGTAAAGCCCATTTAATTTTTTGTATGAAAAACCGAATTTTTATTTTTCTGTATGAAAAATTGGCGATGTATAGCCCATTAAATTTTTTGTATGGAAAAAGGAATTTTTATTTTTCTGTATGAAAAATGGACGATGTATAGCCCATTAAATTTTTTGCATGAAAAAGCGAATTTTTATTTTTCTGTTGAAAAATTGAGGATGTCTAGCCCATTTAGTTTTTTGTATGAAAAAACGAATTTTTATTTTTCTGTATGAAAAATAGACGATGTATAACCCAAATAATTTTTTGTATGAAAAAACTAATTCTTATTTTTCTGTATGAAAAATGGACGATGTATAGCCCATATAATTTTTTGCATGAAAAAGCGAATTTTTATTTTTCTGTTGAAAAATTGAGGATGTCTAGCCCATTTAGTTTTTTGTATGAAAAAACGAATTTTTATTTTTCTGTATGAAAAATAGACGATGTATAGCCCATATAATTTTTTGCATGAAAAAGCGAATTTTTATTTTTTGCATGAAAAATGGACGATGTATAGCCCATATAATTTTTTGCATGAAAAAGCGAATTTTTATTTTTTGCATGAAAAATGGACGATGTATAGCCCATTAAATTTTTTGCATGAAAAAGCGAATTTTTATTTTTTGCATGAAAAATGGACGATGTATAGCCCATATAATTTTTTGCATGAAGAAGCTAATTTTTATTTTTTTTGCATGAAAAATGGACGATGTATAGCCCATTTAATTTTTTGTATGAAAAACCGAAGTTTTTTTTCTGTATGAAAAATTGGCGATGTATATATAGCCCATTAAATTTTTTGTATGGAAAAAGGAATTTTTATTTTTCCGTATGAAAAATGGACGATGTATATATAGTTCATTAAATTTTTTGTATGAAAAAACAAATTTTTATTTTTCTGTATGAAAAATAGACGATGTATAGCCCATTATATTTTTTGTATGAAAAAGCGAATTTTTATTTTTTGCATGAAAAATGGACGATGTATAGCCCATTAAATTTTTTGCATGAAAAAGCGAATTTTTATTTTTCTGTTGAAAAATTGAGGATGTCTAGCCCATTTAGTTTTTTGTATGAAAAAACGAATTTTTATTTTTCTGTATGAAAAATAGACGATGTATAACCCAAATAATTTTTTGTATGAAAAAACTAATTCTTATTTTTCTGTATGAAAAATGGACGATGTATAGCCCATATAATTTTTTGCATGAAAAAGCGAATTTTTATTTTTCTGTTGAAAAATTGAGGATGTCTAGCCCATTTAGTTTTTTGTATGAAAAAACGAATTTTTATTTTTCTGTATGAAAAATAGACGATGTATAGCCCATATAATTTTTTGCATGAAAAAGCGAATTTTTATTTTTTGCATGAAAAATGGACGATGTATAGCCCATATAATTTTTTGCATGAAAAAGCGAATTTTTATTTTTTGCATGAAAAATGGACGATGTATAGCCCATTAAATTTTTTGCATGGAAAAGCGAATTTTTATTTTTTGCATGAAAAATGGACGATGTATAGCCCATATAATTTTTTGCATGAAGAAGCTAATTTTTATTTTTTTTGCATGAAAAATGGACGATGTATAGCCCATTTAATTTTTTGTATGAAAAACCGAAGTTTTTTTTCTGTATGAAAAATGGGCGATGTATATATAGCCCATTAAATTTTTTGTATGGAAAAAGGAATTTTTATTTTTCCGTATGAAAAATGGACGATGTATATATAGTTCATTAAATTTTTTGTATGAAAAAACAAATTTTTATTTTTCTGTATGAAAAATAGACGATGTATAGCCCATTATATTTTTTGTATGAAAAAGCGAATTTTTATTTTTCTGCTTGAAAAATGGACAATGTATAGCCCATTTAATTTTTTACATGAAAAAGCGAATTTTTATTTTTTTGCATGAAAAATAGACGATGTATAGCCCATTTAATTTTTTGTATGAAAAAGCGAATTTTTATTTTTCTGTATGTATAATGGACGATGTATAGCCCATTTAGTTTTTTGTATGGAAAAACGAATTTTTATTTTGCTGTATGAAAAATGGACGATGTATGGCCCATATAATTTTTTGTATGAAAAAACTAATTTTTATTTTTCTGTATAAAAAATTGACGATGTATAGTCCATTTAATTTTTTTGTATGAAAAAGCGAATTTTTATTTTTCTGAATGAAAAATAGACGATGTCTAGCCCATTAAATTTTTTTTATAAAAAAGTTAATTTTTATTTTTCTGTATGAAAAATAGACGATGTATTATAGCCCATTTAATTTTTTTTATGGAAAAAGGAACTTTTATTTTTCTGTATGAAAAATTGACGATGTATAGCCCATTTAATTTTTTGTATGAAAAACCGAATTTTTATTTTTCTGTATGAAAAATTGGCGATGTATAGCCCATTAAATTTTTTGTATGGAAAAAGGAATTTTTATTTTTCTCTATGAAAAATAGACGATGTATAGCCCATTAATTTTTTTGTATGAAAAAGCGAATTTTTATTTTTTTGCATGAAAAATGGACGATGTATAGATGTATAGCCCATTTAATTTTTTGTATGAAAAACCGAATTTTTATTTTTCTGTGAAAAATTGGCGATGTATAGCCCATTAAATTTTTTGTATGGAAAAAGGAATTTTTATTTTTCTGTATGAAACATGGACGATGTATAGCCCATTAAATTTTTTGTATGAAAAAGCGAATTTTTATTTTTTTGCATGAAAAATGGACGATGTATAGCCCATATAATTTTTTCCATGAAAAAGCGAATTTTTATTTTTCTGTATGAAAAATAGACGATGTATAACCCAAATAATTTTTTGTATGAAAAAACTAATTCTTATTTTTCTGTATGAAAAATGGACGATGTATATATAGCCCATATAATTTTTTGTATGAAAAACGAATTTTTATTTTCCTGCATGAAAAATGGACGATGAATAGATGTATAGCCCATTTAATTTTTTGTATGAAAAACCGAATTTTTATTTTTCTGTATGAAAAATGGACGATTTATATAATTTTTTGCATGAAAAAGCGAATTTTTATTTTTTTGCATGAAAAATGGACGATGTATAGCCCATTTAATTTTTTGTATGGAAAAAGGAATTTTTATTTTTCTGTATGAAAAATGGACGATGTATAGCCCATATAATTTTTTGTATGAAAAAACGAATTTTTATTTTTCAGTATGAAAAATGGACGACGTATAATAGCCCATTAAATTTTTTGTATGAAAAAACAAATTTTTATTTTTCTGTATGAAAAATGGACGATGTATAGCCCATATAATTTTTTGTATGAAAAAACGAATTTTTATTTTTCAGTATGAAAAATGGACGACGTATAATACGCCCATATAATTTTTTGCATGAAAAAGCGAATTTTTATTTTTTTGCATGAAAAATGGACGATGTATAGCCCATTTAATTTTTTGTATGGAAAAAGGAATTTTTATTTTTCTGTATGAAAAATGGACGATGTATAGCCCATATAATTTTTTGTATGAAAAAACGAATTTTTATTTTTCTGCTTGAAAAATGGACAATGTATAGCCCATTTAATTTTTTACATGAAAAAGCGAATTTTTATTTTTCTGTATGAAAAATTGGCGATGTATAGCCCATTAAATTTTTTGTATGGAAAAAGGAATTTTTATTTTTCTCTATGAAAAATAGACGATGTATAGCCCATTAATTTTTTTGTATGAAAAAGCGAATTTTTATTTTTTTGCATGAAAAATGGACGATGTATAGATGTATAGCCCATTTAATTTTTTGTATGAAAAACCGAATTTTTATTTTTCTGTGAAAAATTGGCGATGTATAGCCCATTAAATTTTTTGTATGGAAAAAGGAATTTTTATTTTTCTGTATGAAACATGGACGATGTATAGCCCATTAAATTTTTTGTATGAAAAAGCGAATTTTTATTTTTTTGCATGAAAAATGGACGATGTATAGCCCATATAATTTTTTCCATGAAAAAGCGAATTTTTATTTTTCTGTATGAAAAATAGACGATGTATAACCCAAATAATTTTTTGTATGAAAAAACTAATTCTTATTTTTCTGTATGAAAAATGGACGATGTATATATAGCCCATATAATTTTTTGTATGAAAAAACGAATTTTTATTTTCCTGCATGAAAAATGGACGATGAATAGATGTATAGCCCATTTAATTTTTTGTATGAAAAACCGAATTTTTATTTTTCTGTATGAAAAATGGACGATTTATATAATTTTTTGCATGAAAAAGCGAATTTTTATTTTTTTGCATGAAAAATGGACGATGTATAGCCCATTTAATTTTTTGTATGGAAAAAGGAATTTTTATTTTTCTGTATGAAAAATGGACGATGTATAGCCCATATAATTTTTTGTATGAAAAAACGAATTTTTATTTTTCAGTATGAAAAATGGACGACGTATAATAGCCCATTAAATTTTTTGTATGAAAAAACAAATTTTTATTTTTCTGTATGAAAAATGGACGATGTATAGCCCATATAATTTTTTGTATGAAAAAACGAATTTTTATTTTTCAGTATGAAAAATGGACGACGTATAATACGCCCATATAATTTTTTGCATGAAAAAGCGAATTTTTATTTTTTTGCATGAAAAATGGACGATGTATAGCCCATTTAATTTTTTGTATGGAAAAAGGAATTTTTATTTTTCTGTATGAAAAATGGACGATGTATAGCCCATATAATTTTTTGTATGAAAAAAACGAATTTTTATTTTTCTGCTTGAAAAATGGACAATGTATAGCCCATTTAATTTTTTACATGAAAAAGCGAATTTTTATTTTTTTTGCATGAAAAATGGACGATGTATGGCCCATTTAATTTTTTGTGTGGAAAAAGGAATTTTTATTTTTCTGTATGAAAAATTGACGATGTATATATAGCCCATATAATTTTTTGTATAAAAAAAATAATTTTTATTTTTCTGTATGAAAAATTGGCGATGTATAGCCCATTAAATTTTTTGTATGGAAAAAGGAATTTTTATTTTTCTCTATGAAAAATAGACGATGTATAGCCCATTTAATTTTTTGTATGAAAAAACAAATTTTTATTTTTCTGTATGAAAAATGGACGATGTATAGCCCATATAATTTTTTGTATGAAAAAACGAATTTTTATTTTTCTGTATGAAAAATGGACGATGTATAGCCCATATAATTTTTTGCATGAAAAAGCGAATTTTTATTTTTTGCATGAAAAATGGACGATGTATAGCCCATATAATTTTTTATATGAAAAAACGAATTTTTATTTTTCTGTATGAAAAATAGACGATGTATAACCCAAATAATTTTTTGTATGAAAAAACTAATTCTTATTTTTCTGTATGGAAAATCGACGATGTATATATAGCCCATATAATTTTTTGTATGAAAAAACGAATTTTTATTTTTCTGTATGAAAAATGGACGATGTATAGCCCATATAAATTTTTGCATGAAAAAGCGAATTTTTATTTTTTTTCATGAAAAATATAATTTTTTCCATGAAAAAGCGAATTTTTATTTTTTTGCATGAAAAATGGACGATGTGTAGCGCATTTAATTTTTTGTATGAAAAACCGAATTTTTATTTTTCTGTATGAAAAATAGACGATGTATAACCCAAATAATTTTTTGTATGAAAAAACTAATTCTTATTTTTCTGTATGAAAAATTGGCGATGTATAGCCCATTAAATTTTTTGTCTGGAAAAAGGAATTTTTATTTTTCTCTATGAAAAATGGACGATGTATAGCCCATTAAATTTTTTGTACGAAAAAGCGAATTTTTATTTTTTTGGCATGAAAAATGGACGATGTATATATAGCCCATATAATTTTTTGCATGAAAAAGCGAATTTTTATTTTTTTGCATGAAAAATGGACGATGTATAGCCCATTTAATTTTTTGTATGAAAAACCGAAGTTTTATTTTTCTGTATGAAAAATTGGCGATGTATAGCCCATTAAATTTTTTGTATGCAAAAACGAATTTTTAGTTTTCTGTATGAAAAATGGACGATGTATAGCCCATTAAATTTTTTGTATGAAAAAACTAATTTTTATTTTTCTGTATGAAAAATTGACGATTTATATAATTTTTTGCATGAAAAAGCGAATTTTTAATTTTTTGCATGAAAAATGGACGATGTATAGCCCATATAATTTTTTGTATGAAAAACCGAATTTTTATTTTTCTGTATGAAAAATTGGCGATGTATAGCCCATTAAATTTTTTGTATGGAAAAAGGAATTTTTATTTTTCTGTATGAAAAATAGACGATGTATAACCCAAATAATTTTTTGTATGAAAAAACTAATTCTTATTTTTCTGTATGAAAAATGGACGATGTATAGCCCATATAATTTTTTGCATGAAAAAGCGAATTTTTATTTTTCTGTTGAAAAATTGAGGATGTCTAGCCCATTTAGTTTTTTGTATGAAAAAACGAATTTTTATTTTTCTGTATGAAAAATAGACGATGTATAGCCCATATAATTTTTTGCATGAAAAAGCGAATTTTTATTTTTTGCATGAAAAATGGACGATGTATAGCCCATATAATTTTTTGCATGAAAAAGCGAATTTTTATTTTTTGCATGAAAAATGGACGATGTATAGCCCATTAAATTTTTTGCATGAAAAAGCGAATTTTTATTTTTTGCATGAAAAATGGACGATGTATAGCCCATATAATTTTTTGCATGAAGAAGCTAATTTTTATTTTTTTTGCATGAAAAATGGACGATGTATAGCCCATTTAATTTTTTGTATGAAAAACCGAAGTTTTTTTTCTGTATGAAAAATTGGCGATGTATATATAGCCCATTAAATTTTTTGTATGGAAAAAGGAATTTTTATTTTTCCGTATGAAAAATGGACGATGTATATATAGTTCATTAAATTTTTTGTATGAAAAAACAAATTTTTATTTTTCTGTATGAAAAATAGACGATGTATAGCCCATTATATTTTTTGTATGAAAAAGCGAATTTTTATTTTTTGCATGAAAAATGGACGATGTATAGCCCATTAAATTTTTTGCATGAAAAAGCGAATTTTTATTTTTCTGTTGAAAAATTGAGGATGTCTAGCCCATTTAGTTTTTTGTATGAAAAAACGAATTTTTATTTTTCTGTATGAAAAATAGACGATGTATAACCCAAATAATTTTTTGTATGAAAAAACTAATTCTTATTTTTCTGTATGAAAAATGGACGATGTATAGCCCATATAATTTTTTGCATGAAAAAGCGAATTTTTATTTTTCTGTTGAAAAATTGAGGATGTCTAGCCCATTTAGTTTTTTGTATGAAAAAACGAATTTTTATTTTTCTGTATGAAAAATAGACGATGTATAGCCCATATAATTTTTTGCATGAAAAAGCGAATTTTTATTTTTTGCATGAAAAATGGACGATGTATAGCCCATATAATTTTTTGCATGAAAAAGCGAATTTTTATTTTTTGCATGAAAAATGGACGATGTATAGCCCATTAAATTTTTTGCATGGAAAAGCGAATTTTTATTTTTTGCATGAAAAATGGACGATGTATAGCCCATATAATTTTTTGCATGAAGAAGCTAATTTTTATTTTTTTTGCATGAAAAATGGACGATGTATAGCCCATTTAATTTTTTGTATGAAAAACCGAAGTTTTTTTTCTGTATGAAAAATTGGCGATGTATATATAGCCTATTAAATTTTTTGTATGGAAAAAGGAATTTTTATTTTTCCGTATGAAAAATGGACGATGTATATATAGTTCATTAAATTTTTTGTATGAAAAAACAAATTTTTATTTTTCTGTATGAAAAATAGACGATGTATAGCCCATTATATTTTTTGTATGAAAAAGCGAATTTTTATTTTTCTGCTTGAAAAATGGACAATGTATAGCCCATTTAATTTTTTACATGAAAAAGCGAATTTTTATTTTTTTGCATGAAAAATAGACGATGTATAGCCCATTTAATTTTTTGTATGAAAAAGCGAATTTTTATTTTTCTGTATGTATAATGGACGATGTATAGCCCATTTAGTTTTTTGTATGGAAAAACGAATTTTTATTTTGCTGTATGAAAAATGGACGATGTATGGCCCATATAATTTTTTGTATGAAAAAACTAATTTTTATTTTTCTGTATAAAAAATTGACGATGTATAGTCCATTTAATTTTTTTGTATGAAAAAGCGAATTTTTATTTTTCTGAATGAAAAATAGACGATGTCTAGCCCATTAAATTTTTTTTATAAAAAAGTTAATTTTTATTTTTCTGTATGAAAAATAGACGATGTATTATAGCCCATTTAATTTTTTTTATGGAAAAAAGGAACTTTTATTTTTCTGTATGAAAAATTGACGATGTATAGCCCATTTAATTTTTTGTATGAAAAACCGAATTTTTATTTTTCTGTATGAAAAATTGGCGATGTATAGCCCATTAAATTTTTTGTATGGAAAAAGGAATTTTTATTTTTCTCTATGAAAAATAGACGATGTATAGCCCATTAATTTTTTTGTATGAAAAAGCGAATTTTTATTTTTTTGCATGAAAAATGGACGATGTATAGATGTATAGCCCATTTAATTTTTTGTATGAAAAACCGAATTTTTATTTTTCTGTGAAAAATTGGCGATGTATAGCCCATTAAATTTTTTGTATGGAAAAAGGAATTTTTATTTTTCTGTATGAAACATGGACGATGTATAGCCCATTAAATTTTTTGTATGAAAAAGCGAATTTTTATTTTTTTGCATGAAAAATGGACGATGTATAGCCCATATAATTTTTTCCATGAAAAAGCGAATTTTTATTTTTCTGTATGAAAAATAGACGATGTATAACCCAAATAATTTTTTGTATGAAAAAAATAATTCTTATTTTTCTGTATGAAAAATGGACGATGTATATATAGCCCATATAATTTTTTGTATGAAAAAACGAATTTTTATTTTCCTGCATGAAAAATGGACGATGAATAGATGTATAGCCCATTTAATTTTTTGTATGAAAAACCGAATTTTTATTTTTCTGTATGAAAAATGGACGATTTATATAATTTTTTGCATGAAAAAGCGAATTTTTATTTTTTTGCATGAAAAATGGACGATGTATAGCCCATTTAATTTTTTGTATGGAAAAAGGAATTTTTATTTTTCTGTATGAAAAATGGACGATGTATAGCCCATATAATTTTTTGTATGAAAAAACGAATTTTTATTTTTCAGTATGAAAAATGGACGACGTATAATAGCCCATTAAATTTTTTGTATGAAAAAACAAATTTTTATTTTTCTGTATGAAAAATGGACGATGTATAGCCCATATAATTTTTTGTATGAAAAAACGAATTTTTATTTTTCAGTATGAAAAATGGACGACGTATAATACGCCCATATAATTTTTTGCATGAAAAAGCGAATTTTTATTTTTTTGCATGAAAAATGGACGATGTATAGCCCATTTAATTTTTTGTATGGAAAAAGGAATTTTTATTTTTCTGTATGAAAAATGGACGATGTATAGCCCATATAATTTTTTGTATGAAAAAACGAATTTTTATTTTTCTGCTTGAAAAATGGACAATGTATAGCCCATTTAATTTTTTACATGAAAAAGCGAATTTTTATTTTTCTGTATGAAAAATTGGCGATGTATAGCCCATTAAATTTTTTGTATGGAAAAAGGAATTTTTATTTTTCTCTATGAAAAATAGACGATGTATAGCCCATTAATTTTTTTGTATGAAAAAGCGAATTTTTATTTTTTTGCATGAAAAATGGACGATGTATAGATGTATAGCCCATTTAATTTTTTGTATGAAAAACCGAATTTTTATTTTTCTGTGAAAAATTGGCGATGTATAGCCCATTAAATTTTTTGTATGGAAAAAGGAATTTTTATTTTTCTGTATGAAACATGGACGATGTATAGCCCATTAAATTTTTTGTATGAAAAAGCGAATTTTTATTTTTTTGCATGAAAAATGGACGATGTATAGCCCATATAATTTTTTCCATGAAAAAGCGAATTTTTATTTTTCTGTATGAAAAATAGACGATGTATAACCCAAATAATTTTTTGTATGAAAAAACTAATTCTTATTTTTCTGTATGAAAAATGGACGATGTATATATAGCCCATATAATTTTTTGTATGAAAAAACGAATTTTTATTTTCCTGCATGAAAAATGGACGATGAATAGATGTATAGCCCATTTAATTTTTTGTATGAAAAACCGAATTTTTATTTTTCTGTATGAAAAATGGACGATTTATATAATTTTTTGCATGAAAAAGCGAATTTTTATTTTTTTGCATGAAAAATGGACGATGTATAGCCCATTTAATTTTTTGTATGGAAAAAGGAATTTTTATTTTTCTGTATGAAAAATGGACGATGTATAGCCCATATAATTTTTTGTATGAAAAAAACGAATTTTTATTTTTCTGCTTGAAAAATGGACAATGTATAGCCCATTTAATTTTTTACATGAAAAAGCGAATTTTTATTTTTTTTGCATGAAAAATGGACGATGTATGGCCCATTTAATTTTTTGTGTGGAAAAAGGAATTTTTATTTTTCTGTATGAAAAATTGACGATGTATATATAGCCCATATAATTTTTTGTATAAAAAAAATAATTTTTATTTTTCTGTATGAAAAATTGGCGATGTATAGCCCATTAAATTTTTTGTATGGAAAAAGGAATTTTTATTTTTCTCTATGAAAAATAGACGATGTATAGCCCATTTAATTTTTTGTATGAAAAAACAAATTTTTATTTTTCTGTATGAAAAATGGACGATGTATAGCCCATATAATTTTTTGTATGAAAAAACGAATTTTTATTTTTCTGTATGAAAAATGGACGATGTATAGCCCATATAATTTTTTGCATGAAAAAGCGAATTTTTATTTTTTGCATGAAAAATGGACGATGTATAGCCCATATAATTTTTTGTATGAAAAAACGAATTTTTATTTTTCTGTATGAAAAATAGACGATGTATAACCCAAATAATTTTTTGTATGAAAAAACTAATTCTTATTTTTCTGTATGGAAAATCGACGATGTATATATAGCCCATATAATTTTTTGTATGAAAAAACGAATTTTTATTTTTCTGTATGAAAAATGGACGATGTATAGCCCATATAAATTTTTGCATGAAAAAGCGAATTTTTATTTTTTTTCATGAAAAATATAATTTTTTCCATGAAAAAGCGAATTTTTATTTTTTTGCATGAAAAATGGACGATGTATAGCGCATTTAATTTTTTGTATGAAAAACCGAATTTTTATTTTTCTGTATGAAAAATAGACGATGTATAACCCAAATAATTTTTTGTATGAAAAAACTAATTCTTATTTTTCTGTATGAAAAATTGGCGATGTATAGCCCATTAAATTTTTTGTCTGGAAAAAGGAATTTTTATTTTTCTCTATGAAAAATGGACGATGTATAGCCCATTAAATTTTTTGTACGAAAAAGCGAATTTTTATTTTTTTGGCATGAAAAATGGACGATGTATATATAGCCCATATAATTTTTTGCATGAAAAAGCGAATTTTTATTTTTTTGCATGAAAAATGGACGATGTATAGCCCATTTAATTTTTTGTATGAAAAACCGAAGTTTTATTTTTCTGTATGAAAAATTGGCGATGTATAGCCCATTAAATTTTTTGTATGCAAAAACGAATTTTTATTTTTCTGTATGAAAAATGGACGATGTATAGCCCATTAAATTTTTTGTATGAAAAAACTAATTTTTATTTTTCTGTATGAAAAATTGACGATTTATATAATTTTTTGCATGAAAAAGCGAATTTTTAATTTTTTGCATGAAAAATGGACGATATATAGCCCATTTAATTTTTTGTATGGAAAAAGGAATTTTTATTTTTTTGCATGAAAAATGGACGATGTATAGCCCATTTAATTTTTTGTATGAAAAAAGGAATTTTTATTTTTCTGTATGAAAAATGGACGATGTATAGCCCATTAAATTTTTTGTATGAAAAAACAAATTTTTATTTTTCTGTATGAAAAATGGACTATGTATAGCCCATATAATTTTTTGTATGAAAAACGAATTTTTAATTTTCTGTATGAAAAATGGACGATGTATAGCCCATTTAGTTTTTTGTATGGAAAAACGAATTTTTATTTTTCTGTATGAAAAATGGACGATGTATGGCCCATATAATTTTTTGTATAAAAAAACTAATTTTTATTTTTCTGAATGAAAAATGGACGATGTCTAGCCCATTAAATTTTTTTATAAAAAAGTTAATTTTTATTTTTCTGTATGAAAAATAGACGATGTATAGCCCATTTAATTTTTTTTATGAAAAAACGAATTTTTATTTTTCTGTATGAAAAATAGACGATGTATGTATGGGCCATATAATTTTTTGTATAAAAAAACTAATTTTTATTTTTCTGTATAAAAAATTGACGATGTATAGCCCATATAATTTTTTCCATGAAAAAGCTAATTTTTATTTTTTTGCATGAAAAATGGACGATGTATAGCCCATTTAATTTTTTGTATGAAAAACCGAAGTTTTATTTTTCTGTGTGAAAAATTGGCGATGTATAGCCCATTAATTTTTTTGTATGGAAAAACGAGTTTTTATTTTTCTGCATGAAAAATGGACGATGTATATATAGCCCATTACATTTTTTGTATGAAAAAACAAATTTTTATTTTTCTGTATGAAAAATGGGCGATGTATATCCCATATATTTTTTTGCATGAAAATGCGAATTTTTATTTTTTTGCATGAAAAATGGACGATGTATAGCCCATTTAATTTTTTGTATGAAAAACCGAATTTTTTTTTCTGTATGAAAAATTGGCGATGTATATATAGCCCATTAAATTTTTTGTATGAAAAAACAAATTTTTATTTTTCTGTATGAAAAAGTGACGATGTATAGCCCATATAACTTTTTGTATGAGAATTTACGATGTATAGCCCATTTAATTTTTTGTATGAAAAAACAAATTTTTATTTTTCTGTATGAAAAATGGACGATGTATAATAGCCCATTAAATTTTTTGTATCAAAATGCGATTTTTTTTAATGAAAAACAGCCCAC